>OY829327.1:71023599-72429266 GCA_963691655.1 Toxonevra muliebris | reverse complement strand
TTAAGTTATTCATTTGAAAAAATCAGTAGAAAATAGAAAAATCAGTACATTTTCGTATTGATTTCAAGATTTTAAAAAATCAGTATTTAAAAAAAAAAATCAGGACATGTACTGATCAAATCAGTACGACTGGCTACCCTATCTATGCACAGTGAGACTAACTAGTTGCATGAAACTTTTGCCATTATAGTTTCGATGTGTGAAAACATGGAACTATGAAATGTATAAAGAGAAATGCCAAAAAGTTTCATGAAATGCGGCCTGTCGTTTCTCTCTTTTTCCCTACACTTTTGAGAGTTTTGAGAGTGAAATTCAATTTCACTGTTTCTTTTTATTACAAAAAAAATTCGTCACCGTTGCGCTAGTATGAGCACGACAATTCTGCCCATTACTTTCATGCTTGCGCTAGTGTGTTCATGGTCTTTAAAAGCGGAATCAATTTCAGTATCGTTTTTTTTTTTTACTCATCTAATCGTGAAAGCGGCACAAAAGCGGAGCCAAGCGTTTTTTGTTTTTTCTTTTAGTTTTTTTTATCTGGTGTTTCTAATTTTTATATATCTTAAAATCGATTGAGGTCTTTTCAAATTATCATTCAGCTGTATTATAAAAAGAAATGTTCATAAAAATTTATTAATTTTACTCTTCGACAAAACACATTTTTTACAAATCGATACGCAATTCACACAAAGCAATGTACGACGACCAAACTGCATCCTCAAGTCAGCTTTTGGAGGCATTTTCACCTCAGCGTTGGCTAATAAAACCAATTTGAAATAAAGATGTGCTTTGGAGTATAAAAAGATGCGCTTCGCAATATAAATGCATGCACTTCTGTGATTCGCATCTCTAAGCCACTGGGATGTAATTCAAACACAAATGTGTCAAAATGAAACGATATCATTGCCATTTCAAAATGTTTGCGACGTCGAGAACGACAACGACAACAACGACGACGAAAAAAAAAGTCGTTGACTTTGAAATGCATTTAAAATGTTTATTATATTAAAATCAAATCAAACTACAAGCGAAACATTAAAAGATTTCAACAATTTCAAAGTTGCGTATAGACAAACAAAAAACACAAAAAAAAAAAAACAAAATTGCAAGGACATTTTAAGGACAATGGAAGCAGAAAAAATCAATAGAAAACTCATGAAGTATAAGGAGTAAAGTCAAGTAGTGGAAACTTAAAAAGATATGACATTTTGCACAAAGAGTGAAGGAATAATATAAAAAAAATTATAAATGAAAAAGACAAGCAGCTGTAAATACCTTCAAGCAATTGACAAGCAAAATGCGACCATTTTTTTCTTCTAATACTCAGCTCACACAGAAAATTTCTAAGTTGGCGTTTGTATTTTGTATAATTGTTATCTTTTATACATTTGTAGTACTACATTATTGATTAACAATAACCACAACTAAAAGCATAAAAGTATGTAGTTAAACCAAAAAATTGTTGGTTAAAAGAGTACAAAGACCTTTCGTTGTTGTTGTTATTGTTATTCATTTTTAAACAAACAAGCTAACATGCAATTGCCACATAGAAAAAGAAGAAGAAAAAGAAGACGAAGCTGAAATATAGTTGTCGTCACATTATGGTAACAATTTGTGGAGTAAGAGAAGGTGGGATGGAAAAATTTGGTGATTTTACCGGTAAATATTTTTCGTACTATTGTAAGAAATGTAAATGGTGGTAGTGAGTGGAATAGCACTACCTGCATGCCTGCCTGCTCTGCTACTAGTTCTTTGTGCTGCTTAAGAGCTGTTTCTACTGTTTTTTCTGCTGTTGTTTTTCCTCCTGTTTTTCTAGTCACTCACTCACTCACTCACACATAAATCAATATTTTCTCGTACTTAATAACAGAAAATAAAAAGAATCAAGTAAAGAATAATATAAAAAGTAAAAGAAAAATGCGTTTATTGCACTTTTCACATACATACGTACATACATACGTAGAAGCAAATGTATAGTATACATGCATGCACACATATGTGCGTGTGTTAATGCATGCGTGCTAAAAAAAAAAGTAAACGAAACGTGAGTGCTTTCCAAAGTGTTGATGATGAATAATACTGGCGGTGGGGGGCAGACTTAGGAAATGTTGTCAAGTGGCATTTATAGACAATCGAAAAACAAAAACGTATAACAAACTGGAAAAAAGAATCACATAACACTTATTTACTCTGTGATAACAACCATATGTGCATGACATGAACTTACAAGTTGTTTAACTTCACATGTGTGAACTACTTAAGTCCTACCTCAATGAACATTATCGATCGAAACCTTATCTATCGAAATCTGTTTTTTTTTTATGAAGAGGTTTTCCCCCTGTATGGTGTGAAAGTATTGAAGGTCCTTGTTTACACGTGCCTCTCAATCACCAACGTGATTAATCGAGGAGATATGCCTAAAACAAAAATGAGTCTCTAGCCCCACAGCTATTCCAGAAATATCTCTGACACCCCGAAATTTAACTCCAAGAAGCCTTCCAAATATGCAGCAACAAATCATTCAAGATACGTTTGTATAGCAATTAAAGCAGCTGTCGCTCAGAGTCATACTCAAAGAAAGATATATTGGTTCACTCATTCTGAATTTATCATTGAAATTTTCACACCTGGAGAATGTGTAGCCATTCATGTTCTTCGAAAAACTGTTAAATCCAGCCGGGGTGGTCGTGGGTGCTACTAGAAACTCTGTCGGCGAAAAACTATTGCCTGACCCAGAACCGATTCCGTCTACGCATCCAATCACAGCCAAAAATCAAGTTTTATCGCAAAAATGCTGCTTCGCTTCTGCTTTTCGTTACTATAATTTCCCTTTCGGACCAATTTCCCCTTTCTAAAATTGCGATGACCAAGCATATACGTGACTTCGCGAAAATTATGTATAAATCGAGAATACAATAAAAGAATACAAGAACTTAAGAAACTCATTGACTTTATTTATAAATATGGAGCGGCTCTGAATAATGCAGTGCAATTGCTACAAGTTTTCTACTGCAGCACTTTGCTCCTCGCCAGGAAAAAACATGGCGATACTGCCCATTTGCAGAATTTTTCGCAAAATTTAGAAAAATTAGTTTTTCAAATTAAATTAAACTTAAAAAAAGTTTTTTCTTCTTTCTTTTTTTCATTCACAGTAGTAGCGTTTTTTGTTTGTATTGCCACAATGCGACCACAAATTTTGTAGAGTCGATTAAGTTTCACAACTCCGATCGTAAGTCGACTCGACAACAAACTCGACAGTCGAGTAACTCGACGCTCGACAACCATAGTAAGGGTGATTATTTTCCATTATAGCTAAAAATGCGTATAATTTGGGCCACATGCGTGTAATTTAGACCATCTTTTGAAACAACGGAACGGCTCAACGACAAAGTGCCATATAGCACCGCTAGACACTACTGGGTTAAGCTAATAACGAGATAAAAGTGAACGATGATAACGAGGATGAAAAAAATTATGAAAAAATAAATAAATTTTAAAAAAAAATTTTAAAAAATTTTTAAGTTAAAAAAAAAAAAAAAAAAAACGAAAATTTTTTTTTTGTAAAAATGTATGTTTTGATGAAAAATTTAATTTATTTTTTTTTTTTCAATTTTAAAAATTTTGATGTCAATAAAAAAAATTGTGACGAAGCAGAGCAAAACGGACCACGGATTCGGACTCAGCGACCCCCCATTACCCTAAGTACTTTTATCTCGTCTCGGCTCATTTTTGGCTGTTGAAGTGTTAAAATCATCATTTCAAAAGCTTTTCGGAATAGTATTACAGTCTTGTTTTCGGAATTTTGTAAGCGTTGGCGCTTTGTTTTTCTGCCTCTTTCAGTTTTCTTTTTGCGCTCATATTAGAGATGGATGTCATTCGGGATCCTGGATTCAAATATCAATTCCGATAATTCAGGATTGATAGTTTTACCGAATGGTACCTTGAATGAATTAGAAAACATTTTGATTTTCTTGAAGATTCTATACACAAAGTTTTTATCCCAATAAGTTTATGTTGATATAAACGATATAATCGACTCTAGTAAGCTATATCTCAGACTCTCTTTCCGACTTCCTGACCTGTGCAGCGTGTTTCAGGCGGAAGTAATGGCTATCTTTCAAGCGTCCAAGTGGCTTATTCGCAACGACAGCCAAGCAGCAATCAAGTACCTTGCCGGTGTTTTCACTACATTAAAGGTTGTTCTTGACTGCCGATCTTCACTCAAATTTTTGTCGAGTCACTCGCAGGTCCACCTATATTGGTACAGATAACTGTAATGCCGATGAGTTAGCAAAACAGGGCTCTCAGCTTACAGATATATCACCTTGCTGCACCATTGGTGTCCCTCTTAAGTCTATTAAATTGGCCATTAAGCAAAAAAACTTCAGTGCTTACGGGGCACTGCAAGACTAGGACTGCCATTCAATGACTTCTGTCGGGGTTGCTGTTCTGAGGAAGAAGAAGAAACAGTCCTCCTTTCCATGTGCCAAGAGGAGACTAAAACCCCTGGGCTTACCTTTCCTCAGTGGTCTGTCCGAGCTATCAGCCATAAATAGCTAGATTTATTATGGAATACTCATGGTTCTCCACTCCGTAAATGGGGCAGTCGCGCCATACTGTGGTATCACAATGAGCCTAATTACGTGCTTAAGTGTGTTTTGCAAGTAGAAGGCTGGCACTCTAACCTAACCTAAACGAATTCCGAAAAAAAACAGATTGACATCCCTTGGCGATCTGTTTTAAAATGTTTAAAAAAATAAAACCAACGCAAATTATTTTCCATACTTTCCAAAAATTTAAAGTGACGAAACAATATATTTTTAAAAAACTTGACAACGTTGCCATCATTTATAGGAATAATCGAAAATCGGAAAGCAAATTATCAGTTTATCAAAACACACTCACACAAAAAAAATGTCGAGCCTTGGCGTTCGTTAACACATGAAAATGTCGGTGACCCAACTAACAAGCACTTCCCCTATTGATATGTGGTAAGCGAATCACTAGAGCACATGCAACCTTTGTGGTCTATTATAGGCCAGATTTTCTGTACATCGGGTTTCACGTGTTACTCCAATTAATACATTATTATAATTATTATAAGCTCATGCTTTAGACAACAAAATCTACGTTGAAAACCAACAAAGCATATGGAAGTGTTGTTTCTTTGCACTTTCGTATAGGCAAAGAAAAGAGATGAGAAATGCACAGCCAGTGCTTAAATGCTTTTACAAATACAAATGTGCACCAAGTGCATAGGCCGTGGGCACCTCTGCGCTAATGCTTTCTCATATTGAGTTATAGCTTACTAAACTAAACCATTTCATTTTTACTATAACATTCGTCATAGAAATGGTTTCTATGTTAATTCTATACAATAGATGTCGTTTTACACAACATTTTGAAAGCACTGTAAATGGAAATGTATTGTAAATTAACTTGAAGTTTGAAGCGCTTTTCGTAATTAAAACCATTTTTGAAAATTATTTTATTTAATTTTAAATTTTTTTAAAACAAAAACAAATTAAAACACACATACCTACAAAATATATACCTATATATTTTTCTCTCAATTTAAGATGACATTATGACAGCAACATTTTCCAAACAGGAAATAACACAGCTGCATTTCAGTATCACTTTTGTTTTTATTTCATTATTTTCCTGTGTGAGTGTGTGTGTGGATGTGGATGCGTAGTGCAAATGCAATTGGAATTGTGCTGATGATGCATATAACCAGCTACAATGGCGACAACGACCAAGTCGAGACAAGTCAGGAGAACGTAGGGAGGTAGAAATGAAGAGAATAGGAAGAAATGAAGGTGTTGTACACCGTAGATGCAATCAATCCATTTTTGTTTTTATTATTGTAGTTTTTTATATATGTACGCGTATTTATAAAAGCAATTTGTAATATGCATCTGCACATATGCATTTTAATATTTTTCTTTTAATAAAAATAATAATGGAAAATGGAGAGAAAACAAAAAACAATACAAAAAAAAAGGGGGAAATAAATAAAACAATACAAACGTATAATGTAAGAATACTTCATTGTAAAACAAATAGGCACGAGACAACACATTCACTAAAATTGACAAAATTTAATCAATCAACCGGCGGAGGAAACTGAAGTGCGGAGAAATCAGCAACAAAAAATGTACCTAATAAAACAAAACTTTTTACAGGCAGGCCAGTAAACAGCAAAAACGAATCAACACATATGAATCTTCCTTCATTTAAGTTGGATTCTTTTACGAGCAGTTAAATCATGATTCTCAACTAAATAATATTATTATCTGTTATTCAACCAGCAGAATAAAAACCAGTAACTAGTCACATATTTCTGCTATCAAACTATTTAATTTTTTTTTTTTTTTTCATTTTATAGTGTAAAAAACTACAAGAACCGAGAATAAAAAAAAAGAAAAGGGGCAATTGTTCAACATATAAATAATTCTTCTGAGTTGAGTTGGGGTTGCTGCTAGTGCTTCATCGGTTGATTTGGTAAGCGGCAGCGGAACCTCTTCTTTTAATAGCCTAACTACTTTACTCGCTCATTCATTCATTTATTCATTCATTACATTCGATTTGTTTTCATTCAGTTATTTTTTTAACATGTGTTTCATAAATGTTGAAAATTCTTTTATGTAGTAACACATAAAATTTAAATTAAAATAAATATTTTCCGGTTTCAATTAATGAAAAATTATACGAAACGTTGAACAAGCAGCAGGCAGCAGCAAGTCTATTTTCCGCTTCATTTGTTAATGTTTCAGAATTAATAGGTGCGTAGTTCTTTTGTTGTTGTTTGTTATTTTGTTACTTTTCCGAGGAAAATACAGACGACAATGTTTTTATATGATTTGTGTGAATCATCATTGAAGTAAATTTTGTTTTTATATTGTAAAGTAAGTGGATTGGTGAAATTATGGATCAATCTGCAGAAATTCACTTGCATCGATCTTATACGATCGAAACTGAAACCACTAGCGATTCTAGAAAAATGGCGAAATAAGTTGATTTTAGGTCTTTTCTTTCCTTCTAAATCTTTTAGTTCTGGAGCAACAATTATATGAGAATAATCGTTTAAATGTGTGCAGAGCGAGCAATCAAAACACACTCATACTGTATTAAGCTTTCTTACAAGTGAGCATATCATTATTAAAACTAAAAAAAACTAAATTGAGTCCATTCTGCACTCGCCACATAATGTGATAACATACTTTACGCTTTGTTGTTTACTTCTTTTTAAAAGTTTCGTTTCCTTTCCAAAACTAAACTAAAATAAATTATGCAATTAAACAATACAATAAATAAAAACAATTTTTTAAATGTTCCACTATTCCATTCATAGGTAAGTATATTCCACAACCGTTTTTGATATAAAAATTATGTGTTGCATAGTTTTAGGCTTGAAGTAAAATATATCGTCGTCGTTCAAGCAGAAATCACTACGTCCAAATCAATTTTTTTAATTGGTTCCGTATTAATTAGCTTCTTTAATTCGAATGGCATAATAAATTAGATTTTTTATGATCTAGTTGAAAAGTATATTAATGTGGATATCAATATGTTGACTTTTAAAGTTTTGCCAGTGTTCATGGCGCACGTTTATGGACTGCATAAACTAACTTCATATCAGAAATTAAAAAAATGGACTTACTGAATTTTGCCAGAACGCCGACGATATAACAAAACACACTTATAAACTCACACATAATATGAAACCTCACACGACACCGACGTGACATTTAATTTTAATTCTTATGTTTGGTTTTCAATATGTCATATTCCCTGTCAAAGAGAGAATTTCCTATATGCCAACATGTTGGTAAATTTCATATAGGAAATTCTCTCTTTCTCTCTTTTTGACAGGGAATATGATATGGTGAAAACCAGACGTTATCAATCCAATCCAAAATAAATTTTCCTTTAGCCCGGAGTAAAGATGTTATCGCATCAAAAAACTAGCAAACGTAAGCAACTAAACTTATTTTAAATTATAAAGTTCTCAAATGTTTAACTCGCTCGTAGGTGAGCCTTTTCAAAAGAGCGCTCATCAATATTACGAGTGAAAAACCTGAGAGCACTCTTTAACTCATTTCTTTGGGGAACACACATTGTGAGCAATAACTATTCAAAAGAGAAAGAGTTAATGCAAAATAAAGAGCATTTTGGAAAAATATGTAAGCTTTACCTTTGGACTTATTTATGTAGTATCACACCTTCAGTTACTTTTATTACTTTTTTGACTGGGTCCTTTATAAAGAAATCACTTCATATAAAACTTCGAAGTGGTGCTAAGGAGGTTGGTGGTATGTTGTAGTCCAAGTAAATGCTATTCTTTTTTTTTTTAATGATAAACGTTTATTGCCTAATTTTTCTATTCGTCTATTTGGCTATTCGTCCCAGTGTGCGGCGGTGTGGCAATTTTTTTATCAGCTTGGTGGTTTTGCCATTACCAACCAAGATGTGTTTATAATTCTTATACACTTCATATCGATAGTGAACATAAAAAGGCTATGAGAATTAATCACCAGACCAAAACGGAAATCGAACCCGAACCTCCCAAGTGAAAATTTAGATATAAAAAGGAAAGACTATGTGAAATTACAATTTTGGTTTTTATGCTTAAAAAAACAAAGCTCTTCTATCATTTTTTTTCTGATTCTAACATTTCTCTTCACTGGTTCTTGTATCTGATAATTTGAAATAATTATTTAAAATTAAAGTTTAATTTGATTTTCATCTATTTACCATTTCCTGAGATAATGCCATATCCTCAGCATTACGTGCAGCATCGAAAATAAATTCATGAAGTAATTTCATCATGAGTGAAGCCGAAATTGTTTTTAAAATATTTCACGATGATAATCCAGAATATATACTATATAGAGATATATTTCTCCAGTAGTGGTAGTGAGTAAATATGTTGTGGATACGTCAGACGAAAAGTTTACGCTGAAGGCAACAATGCCAATGACGATGATGATGAAGAAGAGTGTGAGCAATTAATCCAAAAAATAAAGAACAACAATTATTGGTTGGCTGAATGAAGAGAAGAGATTGATGACACAGAATTGTTGCTTATTCTTTGCTCTGGTGTTATTGTTTTCGATGTTGTTGTTGTTGCTAACGATGAAGTAGCACAAAATTATGAACTGAACAACAGCAGCAACAATTTTATATTTAAAAAATTTATTATTCTTTGAATCGATCGATTTTCTTAATTTTTGCAATAGATTTTTTTTCCTTTTTATGCTAAATTATTTACAATAAATACACACACACACGAGCACAATGTTGATAGTGGTGAAGGAGAAGACGAAGAGAAACAAATTGTAGAAATACACGTTTCTTTCTAGCTAGCTTTATATATATATATATATATATGAATATATATTTTTTAATTTAATTCCCTTCAGAGATACAAAGGAAATAAACACACACGTTTTAACAACTGTTGTTATACTCTTTGGTGTTGTTGTTGTTTTTTTTTTTTGTAACGAAGAGAACAGGATTATGACATATGCACATAAATCAGCTGTTATATTCACATGTACATAGATAAGTATATGATACTATAGCAGAAAAAGGAGCAAAACACACATAGAAACACACACATACACATTTCTATATAAACAGATAAGACACATGCGCTTCACTTTAAGCTTCCAAAAGGATAAAAATTTAGTGAATGTGTGTGTGCGTGCGTTTTCTTTTGTATTCACTTTGAAATTTCAGTAAGACTTAATTTTTCTTTTATTGAATAAATATTTTTATATTTTTTCTTGGTAAAAAATTAGCATTTTATAGATTTTCAAACAATTTTGTCCAAACAGAAGGTAATTAATTAATTAAATTCGACAAGAAAAACAACAAAAACTTAAGGTATAAAAAAAACGTTTATCACATCTGCGCGCAAGTATAAATAATCTGAAATCAGAGTAAAATGTATAGAAGCACACACAAACCGCACACTCGTCGTCGAATCAACTTAGGCTAAAAACTGACGCAAAAACTTAGCAAAATTGTATTTGTAAGCATATGTCAAATACAATAGACTCCGCATTCAGAGCACAAAAAACACAGAGAGAAAGAGAAGAGAGAGCTCTAATCAAAGCAAGAGCACTAGCAAACAAATGAGCGAATGTTTATGAACAAACGAGTATGACAACAACAATAACAACGAAAAAGAAGTATTTAAAAACAACAACAACAACAACATACAAATTATTTACTACCTAGAAGGAGAAAAAAGGCAAAGTCAACAAAAACAGCAGCACTACGCAAACATGCGGCGAGTGGTGTTTGGAGAAAATATATAACAAAAACAAAAAAGAAGCAAAAAAAAAAGAATTAAAGTAAACGACAACGAGTCTCTCGATTCCATCATTAGCGGCAAATATTATTAGAGCAAACAATAACAACAACAATATAACCCAGCAAAATAAAAGGAGTATTTTAACTAGGGCTGAGAAGTTTGCGTTTTAGAATTGAAGGGTGGAGAGTGTAATGAACCGAAATTCCTTAAAAATGCAACAGTGATGAAACAAGAAAAGAAAAAATAAATGCAAGGTAATTATGTTCAAAAAAATAATAGTGACGAGGTAAAACTTAATGGTTTTTTTTATAGCGAAACACATTTACATTGCCCCTTATATTGTTGAGTATCTAAAGGAATGCCGCAGGGAAATATTCTAATAAAAAAAGACCATTTATTTTAAAATTCATTCGAAACACGTACTAATTTGCTTCGTCAACGGGGACACCCATACGATCAGACTTTAATGAGACGCATACGCATGCGTAATGGCTAACGCTCGTATCTTTTTTCGAACAAAAAAATCGGTATATTTCTACCAAAAACTTTTTAAGAACAGTAAATCGATTTGGAAAAAACTGTATATTTCGCGGTGTCAATTTTGTTCAAAGAAAATTAACAAGGAAAGCAAATTATCCATCACCTGAATTGTCTTCGTTCTCCATTTCAATATCTCCTTCTGTGGTTGTTGTATTTGTCCTTTGAATAAATTTGACAAAGCATTGCCGGCTTTGTTTTGTATTTATAGAAATAAACGATCAGAATCGCCTTCAATGTTTCCACTTTTATTAAAGGTATATTCGTACCGTGTTGCTATTGTTCTCTCTGACGCTTTGCAATGCGATTGATAAATTTGAATTTCAAAGAGTTAAAAAATTAAATTTTATATTTTAGTATGAACGCGGTATTTTGGTATACAGTATACATACTCGAAAAATTGTACGAGTGTTACTAATGGCTCAAAATTTTTGTTAAAGTGTCTACTTTCGAAAAGAACTTGACTTTTAAGAAAATTTTATACGGTGGACGCAATATGGCGGCAAAACTGACATACACTCACTATGTGCATTAGGAAACAGTGACCTCAAAAACAAATGAATAGCATTTTCATGAAAATCATATAAATTTATGTATCATAGCAGTCATTTTGATATTCATTAAATCAAATAAGAATTCGTAATCTGCTATCTAGAAAGTAGCAGCATATAGAGTTGATTAGTTTTTTTTCGATTTAGGATCAATTTGCAACAGTGCGTACCGAGAACTAGTCCACTGCTCCTTCTGCTTCATGACTTTTTTTCATATCAAGTTCACCAAAAGAAAATTGAAAATATTTCCGTTTGTGTCTAAATTAATTTAGAGCGAGCAAATGTCATTATTACTTTCTTGTTAATGTATGAATCACCATGTTAAGTATGTATGGAGAGTGTACACAAATTGTTTGTTTGATTTCAAAAGCTGTTGTATCAAAGTAACCCCAAAGTTTTTCTATTAATATTAAATTAGGAAATCGATTTTGCTATCAGAGAAAAACCAACTATCCCATGATGAATATCAATAAATAAACCAACACCAATTGAGTCTTCAATATATTATATTGAAGTTAACAGCTTAATGAGAAAGGATTTCGTAAACAAAAAAGTAGACATTTTGGTCAAAAAAAATTCTAAACTTTGACGTTGTCACATTCTGGTGCATCCTTTTTTCGTCATGCTCTCTCGATATCTCACTTTTTCGCTAAGTTGTTGCAGATTGGAATAACTTTTGTTAATATACCTTCATATTCAGTACTTTTGAGTAAGTTCTTTTTAGAAATACGAGTAGTTACATAATTTGTTTCCTGGGTAGAAACACACTATTTATACAAAGCAAAGACATCCAGAGAGTGTAAAAAGAGAGAGAGAGAGAGAAAAATCGGTAATAACAAAACGCAATGCATTAACAAATTAACTATTTCAAACATTTGAGAGAACACACAAATATGTGTGTGTGCTAAAAAAAATAGAAGCAAAATGAGATTGTTTCTTATGTATCTTTTGCAGTTAAAGCCGGTCTTTGAAAATATAAATAAATATAATATTTAATGATCTTTCAAACTTTAATCTGTTGGTGGAGAGTTCGTCAACATGAAAAAATGAATACCTCATCAAGAAATTAAGAATTATATCTTGTTCTTTTTTTTTTTTTTGGTGTGATGACAGACAGATAGCGCAACACTTTGGTTGGTGGAACACCAAAGCTTTAGGCTTTTCTTATAATTCGAATTGTGCGTGTTTTATTTAAAACACGATTAAAAGGGGATTTCTACAGGTTTATTTTTAGTTTTATAAAGAAAAATGGTTGGATGCGAAAAGGTCAAAAGTTTGAAAGAATTTTGTCAAACCTGCAATTGCTCTTTCTTAAATCTAAGCCCGAAAACCGTTTTGGTAGATAACTTGAAACAATTTAAAACAAAAAAAAATAAAAAAAAGCTGCTCTTACTTCTATTTAATTGTGGGTTCATCTTAAATTTTCCACGCTATAATTTTCCTCATTAAATATTAATAAATTTTTAAAATTAATAATATATATTCAGTTACGAATAAATATATGTAAATACACAAATTATTATTGTTCGCGTGTCGTAAATTTTTCATTCATTCATTATACTCAACAAAGCATCAATTTTATTTAAGTAAATTTGTATGTTTTAAAAAAGTAATAAAACAAAAAACCACAACCAACAATATAATTGCACACTTACAATTATTTAATTTGACAAATAATTTACTGAGCAATTAACTGTCAATTTAATTGAAATAATTACCAACGAAAACCATCTGTCACACAAAGAGATGCAGAGAGAGCGTGAGAGATAACATAACTGGGAAGTTGTCATATGAAATATATATGTATGTATGTATCTACTTATTTACGTATGTATATGAGAGCAGCAAAGTATTAAAAAGAAGATAACTCACTCAAATCAAAGTATCAACAACCAGTGTGGCCAACTCAGCGCTTTTCCCGCTAAATTTAGTGCTTTTTGAAAATTAAAAGTGAGGAAAAAAAGTGATTTGGCGGTCAGTGGGTTTTTTAACGTGTTTTTTTCAATTTAAATAAACCATTTCCTGAATAACCCTAACAATATTTTTTATTGAAACAATGAGCAATGAACTTATTTAAAACCAAAGTTCGTAGCCGTAAGTCGATCAATCCAAAAAATTCTTTACTTCATATGAAAAATGGATTAAAACAGAAAAATTCATTTTGTGGAAACTACAAAATACCAGATGACATAAAGGTTTGTATAAACAGCAATAGTGTTTATAATGCTTCTGAATTCAGATTAAAGAGTGTGTTATGGCCAGAAGAAGCTGATAGTAATGAAGAGAATATAGACTTCGGTTGTATAATTTAGAAATGCTGTAAATTAACAACTTTAAAAATACATGTATTTAATTAATTTTCTTTTTAATACACCAGCAATTTTTTACGAAATACAGAGGTTTTCGATTTAACCCTTTCACCCCCGAGTTTTTCATCAATAGTTTCTTCAATATTTTACAGTTATTCTTAAGTTTTCCAATGGGGCATAATGTCTGCTATAACCTTTGTAACCAATTATAATTAGAATTATAGCAAAGCTAATTTAGGGCGATGACACTGCATGTATATAATCTACTCATTGACAGCCAGCATCCGTATTTTAAAGAAAACTCAAATAAAATGGAAATCGTATTTCTTAAGGCTCTTCTCGCGTATCTTGTTAACCACGAAAAACACAAAAAATTCCATAAAAAGTGAACGTGGCTGTCTACAATGATTGATTTTTTCGAATCATAGTTCCATAGAATTTCGCTTTGCGTTACGAATTATAAGAGGTTCTCAATTACCAATTTCGATTTATAAGAGGTTGAACAGACCTTGTATTGAAAAAAATGCAAATTAGCAAGGGATCCAAAATGTGTAGAATTTTTGCGAATTGAAGCGATTTTTTCCAGGGACCAGCAGTTTGTTAAGAATTATTGAAATTTTGTGTTTAACATTTTTATAAGGAAAAAATTTAACGCTTTTTTAAAGAAGATACGAGTTTTTTTTTTTTTTGTTCATTTTAGCGGGTTTTGAAAAAAAAAAGTTGGCCACACTGACAACAACAACACAAACTATACAACTTTATATTTAATGGTCAATTGGCTAACGCAGCGACAACCAGTGTTGCCAAATCAGTGCTTTTTCCACCATATAAAACGCGAAAAATTTGTTCTCTTAGTGCTTTTTTTTTTTTGACTTGAAACACTGTTTACGTTACTCAATACTATTTTTTTTTCTTATTTTGCGTGCATATTCTTATTTGCTCAGTATATTATGGAAATTAAAACGCGTTTCGTGTTTTTTTATCTTTGACTCGAGAGAAAATGTTTTCCAAATCTTTCATTTTTTGATCGCTTAAACCCGACTGAGTTTGTGACTTTTCTACGAAATCTTTTTTTGAGAATGTCTAAAAATATTGATGGATATCGTATTCTTTTTATAATTTATGAATTTTACGCGCTGTGTGTAAAACTTTATATTTCAAGTTTTTGGTATTTTTTGGATTAACGTCAAGTGAAAAAACAAATATTAAAAAATCAGAATTCGCGAATTCTTGTATTTTAGGCATAATTTTGTAGAACAAAATGAAAATAATGCATAACATAATGCAAACCTGGTCGGCTTTTGAGAATCCTACCATGGTCGAATTAGAAAAATTTTGATGAAAAAAATATTTCTTTGACTCAAGAACGAAGTTTCTTTACAAAAAATAATAATTTGAATTCCAACAAGTTTGTGTAGATACTTATGAATCCCGGAATTGAAAATACATTTACGATACACATTACGATGACATCCCTACTATAAATATATTAGTAGGTATATCAATAACTTATTTATATCAATAACGTTTTTTTAGGAGTTCTTTCTGGTGAATTTTGGAATTCAAGATTTGGCAACCCTGGCCACAACATTTGAATCCATATAAATAATTTGCAAATGAGAAAAACATATTAGAGTGTATAGATTTTCGTACCTGAATTTTTGAGAACTTTGCCATTATTCTCTTATTTTTCAGACAAAATTTGACCACCTTACTGCAATTATTACAGACATTACAGATTTATAATTATGTTTTATTTTTTAAAACATAATCACCTCCTCTTACACTCTTCCGTATTTTTTCAAGATTTTGCACTTAAACGTCTTCCATCGTTAATTTCTTCTATTGTGCCACAATTTTTTCATTTTCTCAAAACTTGACAAATATTATTAGGTGTCTAACTTGAAAATGAGGGATTTTTCTTACAAAAATATTGCTTTATTACAATAACAAATTGAAGATTCCTTGCCAAAAAAAAACCGTCCATCTTTTGAGGCTATGAACGAATCAATCCAAAAAACTTCCACTATTTTCCAAATAGTTTTTAATCGGTCTAGGCCGCGCGTTGTCATGTTGGAAAACTACGGTCTCCTGCCTAGTCGCATATTCTGGTCGTTTTTCGGTCACCGCTCTCTCCAAACGAATCAATTGTTTTCAATACAGGTCTCCCGTAATAGGTTCATTAGGTTTTAGCAGCTCGTAATGACACCCTTCCAACATATTATTACCTTAACATCATGAATATTCAGCTTTGGCGTAGATGTTCCTGGTTGGCCGGGCTTCACATACGCCCTCTGTATGAAGTAATAAATCCATTTTTCGTCGCCAGTAATAATTCGATGCAAAAACGACTTAATTTTATATCGCTGAAGCAGCATCTTATGCAAAATCGCCTTTCGACATTTCTCGGCTTTAAGTCGTATGTCACCCAGTTTCCTTTTTTTTGAATGAACTCCAATGATTTCAGACGCTTGGAATTGCAAGCTCCTCCTGCATTTGGCACTAGTCTTCATATCCAAAATTTCATCTTCGAACTTTTTCACTTGGCCAGGGCGTTCCTTGTCTTCCGTGTCAAAAGTACGAGCAATTCTGTACTCTCTCCTTTGCATCTTTACTCCCTCTCTCCCACGATATCAAAAATTGTCCAATATAATATACCATGTCGCAATTGAGAGAGAGAGAGAAGCGCAAAATAAAGTTTGGTCTGGATGAAATTGTTGAGCACCTTTGCTCATCCGAGAGTCAATACAAATCATATATACACATATATATATACATAAGTGAGTGAATCCAAACTCACAAAATTTCGTGTTTTTTTTGTTTTTGTTTATTAGGCGAAAATATAGAAACTCACGCAATATTGACGAGGCAGCACAATTACTTCGAGTTTTTATCGAAGTGTTTTTGTTTTATCACTGTTGTTGTTATCTTTATAAAAATGCCGGCATGTTTTGTTTTTCTGTTTTGTGTACTCTTCATATTTCGAGTATATCAAGTTTGTTAAATAAATAAACATTTATCAGTAACTAAATAGTAGAATATAACAGCACTAGTCAACTCAAAATTTACACCAGGAAGGAAGTTTACACATAAATGTATTATTTCTATATAATTCGGAGGCGGGAATGAAATATTGAGATCAGCTTCAGAGAAGAACTGAGTAGTTGTCAGAGAGACACTTAAAAAAATAAATATTTAGAGACATAAAGACGTACGAAAGATTGTGGTGAGTATGCTATGGTTTAAAGGTCGATTCCGCCTCTTTATCGGTGTCATCGCATTGTGCACGAATATAAATTAGGAATATAAAAATTCCAAATAAATTCTATTTTACTTTACAAATACAATAAACTGCCTAAATTACCCAATGGCATCAAACAGAAGGAAAAAATGCAATGCTTCAAGAATGCGACGACGACGACATACTGAAAAAACTGAAAGCGACAGCAGGCATACAACGACGACGATAGCTACAGAATTCAAATTGCGAAAACAGCAGCAGCAGTAGCAGATATGCATCGTCAACACATTTGATCGACAACTTTTGTTTTGTGTATGCTGTTCTCATTGTAAAGAAAAAAATACTAAAAATTCTGCAATTCTAATTTTGTCCATTATATCGTTTTTTTTTTTTTTTGTACGGTATTTTCTTTATAGCAGAAAAAAAACTAACAAATTTTATAATACGTTTTCCATGGCTAATTAGAACGTCAGCAAAATAAAACAAAAAGAAGATATAAGCAGAAAAAAAGTAGCTGCAAAAACGACACAGAACAAAGCCAGAAAGACTGGCATAGTCGACAGAGGCAGCGGCATGAAGAGCTGCAGCCAACAATCTCACGCACACAAACACACACGCAAAGAAAAAAACGAGCATAACGATGATTAAGCTAGCAAGGTATGCAGAAATGGTATGAGCAGAAAAGTATCAGCGGCAGGCAGTTCGAAAAAAGTATTAGTAACCATGTACTTAAAAGTAACAAACATATAAAAAAAAAGAGAGAAAAATTTAGAAAAATATAAAGTGGGAAAATTGTTGAGAAAAATGTTAAGAAAAAAAAAAACAACAACAACAAAAACTGAGTGAGAAAACAAAGGATAAAAAAGAAAATTCTTAAAAATCAAGCAAAAAATGAAGAGTAGAAGCCACACAGTAACTCGAGAATAGCAACAACAGCAACTAAACAATAACAACGGTTGCTAATAAAAACAAAAAAATTAACAACAACGAACGAAACAGCAGCAGTAGCAGCAACAGCAAAATAGTAGAACAGTAGAAGCAGCCAGTTAGCAGCAGTAGCAAATCAATGACCTAACATCCTCGCTGCTACATACTACTAACTACTCATATTATTTTTACTACACAAGCAACCATGTATGCAACGCTGTGTATGTGATTATGTATGTGTGTTTGTGTGTGTGTTGTTGAGTAAAAGAAACCAGAATGCATTCAAAACAGCTATTGCTGCTCTCACTGACTGCTTGACTCTGAGATGAAGATACAACAGCATGAGTGTGTTCCTCTGCTGATGCCTCTTCTACCTCTTCTTATGCCTGAGCAAGAAAAAAAAAGTAGCAAGCATTTGATAAGAATTTAATCGATTACGGTAATAAATAAAGTAGCATGGGGATTTGTGATTAAACAAAAAATAAAAAACAAAAACCAACGATCGTAGATTGACATTAATTGGAACAAAAGTGTGGACAACATACAAAAAAAAAAATAAATGGAGAAAAGTAAATTGCATAGAATGTTGTTGCTGTAGAACGCAAAGAAATTGTTTAAAAATTATTAAAATATGCAATTCAAGTTATTTATTGTATTTTATAAAACTGTATTATTTTGATGCATATCATAAAAAGAGAAAATAATTAATTCATATTTGAAATGCTCACAGTTGATTGTAATTCTGTAGTAAAACTTTGTATGAAAAATGAGAGGTTAAGAGAGGATTTACAACGAATAAGAGATACCACACCAGAGAAGAGAAACTGTGAATACACACCAATAATAAACTACCCAAAGGGTGTGGAACAGGTATGCCAAAAAATGTCTTCTGTCTCGCCCTTGGGAATTCCCCGCAAGTTGGCATCACTGATGTGGAACGAAACAAAAAAAGAACAATTTCGAATCGTTCCACCATCCAATGTTATTCTCTTTTTTGTTTTGCTCCAATCATAATGATATTGAGTGGAATAGATTAAAGAGAAAATACTAAAAGTTCCGCTAGAAACTTTAATCTCAGAACGAAAACAAATCCTCCCTGAGCATTTTTGAAGCGGACTTTTTCCTTGAAAGTGATGTAATTTTGTAATTTGATAATCTCCAAGCGCATGTCTACTCATATCAACGGTACGCATTGAAAATGACGAGATATCATTGATTTTATCTCAATTTAAAAACAGAAATGTAGTAAATTCAAAACTGAAACCCCTTCCCTGTTCTCGTACTTGCCACATTTGGCACATTCGATCTTCTTCGAACTAGAAAAATGTGTAAACATTTTGAAACTTTCAGAAATTTTACTCTTGAAGTTGAAGAAGTCATTTTCAAAACTTAGTCGTATTTTAATTCATTGATAGTGTATGCGTGAGTTTTATGGAGCGCTACACTGAGAGCGTAGGTATAAATGCAAAGGAAAAAATAAGATGTTTTTTGTGTTTAAAATAAGTACACATTCTGCGTGTACTACAACGTGACTAACTTGCTCTCTTGCAGTTACATTTCAGTTGGCGCTCTGACTGCATACGAGGCACTTCGGCGCGTGTTTCCCAACATTTTTGGTTTTTGCCCGCGGGCAATGTTTTGGAAATGACTGACTTAAAACTTCTCAATTTGAAGACTTAATATTTCCAAAGTTTAAGTACAGAAGTGGCCATGTTTATATGCCTAGGTATAGTTTCTGTATATCATTTGAAGTACTTTTTCAAATAATTTAATGAACTGTCAATTTAATTCTACCCTTTTCCTTTCGCCTACTCAGTACAAGTTTTTATAGAACAAATATCAACATTATTATAATGATAAGGTTTAATGTAATATGCATATTTTCATTCATTCATTCATTCGTTCAGTTCATACATGTTTTTGTTCTGCAATTTCAATTACTATTGAAAATGTAAAATTGTTTGCACTTCTTTTTTAAAGCCTTACATGCATATATAAAATCGTTTGAAATAGACATTTGACACGTGTGTAGAGAAACAAACAATCAAAAATTTCACAGTAACGTAACTCATTCATTCATTCACTTAGTAAGTTACTAATTTTTACTATACTTTTTTCATTCTTCTCATCTAAATCAATATTTGTTTTAAACATATTTTATTGTTACATTTTTTGTTATGCGGATGACAGACAGGTGCCCCCCTCTTCTCTTCATGATACATAGGTATGAGTACTTTTGTCCCCATTTACTGATTTTTTTTTTCTGCTTCTTTTTTGAATTGTTTCCCCCTCATTTTGCAATAGTGTTCAATTTTGTTTTTCAAAGTTTTAAGCTAAATTTAGAGCATTTTGTTTGTTGTTTTTCATTTCTATGAAGCAATTTATGATTATTTTATTTATGCTTTTAAATAATAACTGCAAAAGCTGTTGTTGTTATGAACCCTCTTTTCAATAAATACAAAACAAAACAAACATTTCTGATATTTGAGTGAGAAATATGTTTTTAAGTTTTCACTGTTGAAAGTTAATTGTGTATAAAATCATAACCATCAATAAAGAAAAAAACAAGTACCGATTGTGAAATTGAAATTATAAAATAATTTCTTATTTATTTCTTTTTATATATTTTGAAAAACCATACCTACAATTTTATATTAATCTCCTATTAAGAAAGAGAACAGGACCCCGCCGCACTGCAAATTTTAAAATTTCATTTGTGCTCTTCACATATCGCTCGTTTGCTGCAAACTGTCATAATCCAAATAAAAAAATAAAAAATTGTGTTAAATATGTAGAAATAACAGTTATGTAATGCAAAAAAATCATAACGGTATCTGATGAATCCTTCTCGTGAGAAGAATTTTTGTCGTTTTATGGAGTGGAAGTTCATGGCAATCTTTGAATGCAGTTTCCCGAAAATTTGTTTTTTTGAGTTATGACAGTCTTGCAGCAAACAAGCGATATGTTAATAAAATCGACGATAAATTCTTGAACAGTGTGAAAGCCAAGGCTAGTTAGAGAGAATGAGAAAAAAATTTGCCAACAATTCTAAAATGAATTGAAAGGGGACAAAAAAAAATGTAATAAAAGAGAGGGGATTGTTTTTCCGTTACTAGCAATACAATAATACTTCACACTTCACTCTCATTTTCCCTCTCTTATGTTCCTTTGAAATCTTTTTAGCTACTACACAATTTTTTAATGAATTAAATAATTTTCTCAAGTATATGAGTAATTAAATTTTAATTAATTTTTTTTCAATTCATTAAATAATTTTCTCAAGTATATGAGTAATTAAATTATAATTATGGTCATTTCTTACATTTTGAACTATCTGCTCGTATTAAGAGGTACAATTGTAAATCAAAACAATTATCTCCTTTTTTTACAGGAAAGCTTTTAATTTATGTCCTTATATGACTGTATGATGCCTAAAAAAAAATGTCTTTAGAGAATTGGAGAATGTCAACAATAACTTTGCAACATGTTCAGAAATGAAGAATTGCAATGGCAATGCGAATTAAGCAAATATGGTTTTAATATTGAAGTAGATGGAATAAAGTAAAAAAAAAAACTACATACAACAACATACACTACAACAAATAATGAAATAATAAAAAAAAAAAAATTATACTAAAAATTAAAAATAAAATAAAATGAAATGAAGAAAAGGAACAGGTTCACTCCAAAGAACTTCATATGTTTATATATATGGCAATGTATATTTATAACTATGTGTGCGTGTGTAAATGCTTGTGTAGAACCAGTCATCATACAAAAAGAGATTTATGTGTTGTAATACAAAAATGTTGTTGTTGTTTCTGTATCTTACATGCAGGCATAAGAAGTATTCACTTGTACACTCTTCTTTTCTTCTTACTCTTCTTCGCTATATACGCGCCACGGCTCCAATCCGCTCAGTGTTTCACATTCAGATTTGTATCATTAAAATGCATTACAGTTCGGAAAAAGAATCAGATTCAAAAAACAAAAACAACACACAATAATTACGTGATATGCGTAAGGAAAAAATATTATATAGAACTACAAAACAACAAATATGCATACTACAAATAAAATGTTATCCTAGTAGTTTAAATGAGAGAAAGAGAGAGAGAGAGAGAGAGTTTAATATATTCAATTTCAGTTATCTCAATAATCTCTTGTAATATGAATAAAATTAATTATAATTATTCAAAGAAAAGATATTTTGAAAAATGTTATAATAATTTATAAAAAGTTCGAATAATACATTTTCATCTTCATGTCTTAGATCAACTGCCCCGGGTAATTAAAAATTAAACACAACACTGAGTCAAATAGTCTTCTTTCTAACAATTGTTAGAACAAATTCTATTTAAAACTTGTAATCGATTTAATTACATTTTTTTAATTTACTAAAAATACAGAATTCAGACAACGAATTCTGTAAGTAATTTTCTATTAGCGCAATGGAAAATAGCTACAAAAAAAAGGATTATAGAAAAACATTAAGCCATTAGTTACAATAAGTTCATTTATTTGTAACTATGTATGGCATATCGATAAGTACAAAGCAGCTGTAAAAATTCCTATAGCTGTCTTTTTTTAAAAAATGAAAATTTTATAAATATTTTATGCTTTATTTACTATTTATAAATACAAGGCTAGAAGGTACAGGAAATGTATATATAATGTTCAGTAGGAAACACTGATTTGTTATTGTATTTTCAAACAGTCTAAACTAGAAATATTGATGAGAGATCTACCACAAAAATAAGTTTTCATTACTTTTAGAGCAGAAAGTTATAAAGAAAGGATACAGTAAAGTATGAGTACAGTAAAGCAATAAACGAATTCCTTGTTTAAGGACTTCAATGTCTTTAATATGTACTTCTAGGTAAAAACGAAAAGCAGAATAGAGTACTTTGGAAGGAAACAATTAAGGAGTATATTCAGAGTTATATGATTATAGGAAAAAACTAAAGGTAAACGCACATAAGGCTCACATCTAGAGTTTTGATAAGATCCTCTTACTCCCAACATATTTGCTTCTCTTGTCTAATTTAGTAATTTTTCTTTGTCTGCAACTTTTTTTTTATGCTACCTGCGTGGGAACACAGAACCTTGGCTGCACGTAAACACATATTTTTTGCTCCATTTTACGGCTTAGTTTCTGAACCGATTGGAATGCTCACAACAACAAAACAACAAAATTATTAAAATCGGTTCAAAAACTGTCGCGAATTTCACAGATGTTTCATTTATTCTAGATTAGCTCGCAGAGCTGTAAAAGACTGCAATCAATTGCGATTTTAAATCACTGAAGTCACATTCAATGAATAACATTTTGCGATTGCATTCATTGAATAGCAAATTTGACTAAAGATTGTAAAATTGAAATCATTAATCATTTCGCTGTCATTGATTAATTAATCATTTAGTTAGTTAAATCATGTGTGAATACGCTTTAAATGAAAAAATCATCTTACTCACTTGTACAATTATTTGGTATAAAGACAAGACTTATAATGATAATAAGCAAAGCAATTCAACAGTTTTCCCTTGTTTACTATGGTCATCTGCCCAAAGAAATAATTTAGGGTCTCATTGCATTTAATGACAGGGAAAAGAAACAATAACTGGTAACATTATATTTATGCTATGTACTTCTCGGCATATATAGAAATAAATATGTATACCTAGTTTACGGGGAAGAAACTAACAGTGGCCTAAGCCTCAAAGTAACACACGTACAATACTACGAAAGTAATTATTTTGAGGGACTCCTGTAATACTGAAACTCGTTCGATAATATCACGAATTAGTGTTTGAATTGGTTTTGGTTGTTGTTGGCATTTTTGCTTCTGATTTTTGTCTGATAGTACAGGGTTGACCTGGACTTATCAGACAACACTATAACTAGGACAAGAAACATCTGATCGACTAACGGTAACACGATTTTGAATCCTGAGTCTTAGAAGATTTTTTCTATAGAGTAGTACACACCAATCAAATGCGCTGAAATTTTCACTTTTACATTAAGAAGTTATTTTGATGTTTTGAAGCCGATTGTTCATGAAATGGTATGGAACACTTCTGGTTTCAACAAGACGGCACCATCCTCCGCGTTAGCCAGATTTGAAACAGCTGGACTTTTTCCTCTTGTGCTACTTGAAGTCAAAAGTTTGTATCAACAAGCCCAGGATTTAAATGAATGGGTGAGTGACTTCAAAAGATTTCGAATGAATTCGAGACTAAATTTAATTAAAGACTGCAATCAAAAGATTGTATTCAAATGATTTCAAAAATATGATTTAAAATATGAATAATTATTCGCTGATGGCAATGTGATTAAGAATAATTTGAATAATAATGCACTAGACTTTCATCTGCAAGGTTCGGGTTCGATTCCCGTCTTCGTCTGGTGGTTGATTCTCATAACCTCCTTATATTCACTAACAATATGAAGTGTATGAGAATTATAAGAAAGTGAACAAGTACACACCTTGGTTGGTAATGGCAAAACCACCGGGTGATAAAAAATTGCCACACCGCCGTTCGGAATCGGCGTTAAACTGTAGGTCCAACTATGTGGTATCACAATGAGCTGTTCAGGCCTAAGTGTGTCTCTCGACAGCCACGTCAACCTCCTAACTTAGGTTATTTATTCTATATAGTTTATTCTATCCATATACATTCAATTTTATTTTATTCAATCCATTTTTTATTACTAGAGTAGAACGCATTTTGATCACCGGCTTTTCATTTCCCAACGAATCGGAATTAGTGATAGAACTGTATATAACCTTTCCATTACTATATAAAATGGAATAGAACCGGTACAAAAAAAGGGATGACGAAGTAGAACAAAGCCGACTGAGTGCAAATTTTTGCTTCGTTTTTGCTCTCAAACATTTTTAAAGCACTTTCGTTAGCAAACATTTTTTACTTCGTATTTGCTTTCAGCCTGTCAATTATTTCATTAATCGAAACAAATCAATCAACAGTTTTATTCCGAATCCATACAGTGAAGTGAAAAACTTTTTGCTAACGCAAATTTTTATACTTTTAGGTTTCCCATTCCCAGCCAAGATTTTCTTCCTTTTTTTTAAAGCAATGCGGCAATTTTTTATCTTTTACTATTTTTCACTTATCGAGGATTTGAAGTTAAAGCTTTCGTGCAGTAGTTCACGCTGTAACCAGTTATGCCGCGGCCTTTCAACATAACCTAAGCAACTAAAAACGTGTTAACAAGATTACATACATAATTCAATGATTGTCAATAAAATTTATATAGTTATTAAGTAATTACATTTACAGCAAGAGTTTTGCAATGAATAATTAATGTTCAATTGTTGTTGTCGTTGTTCGGTGAATGTATCTTGAAGTTGTAATAAACTTGGACATTCTAATTAAAGTATAACTATAAAGTGTGAATAAATATTTATAATGTGTGAATGATATTGTTCAAACTAACTGCTCAATTATAATATAAGATTATATTGCAGCAAATCGTTGTTGTTAATTATGACAATTAAAATTTAGATTTCAGATGCATAGATATTGCTCCTATACAGAAAATTTATTGTACACTTGAAATTTGAGATTATGATTTATGACTGCCGCACTACATAAGTGGCTGAAATTAAATTTTATTTAATATTTGATACAGATTGTTATTTAAATAAAAAAAAGATTAAGGTTTAATTTTGGAACTGTGCGATTATCAAGAAATCCTAAAGCAGCCAAATAAACATGACCAATTTGTTTTAATTAATCTTATCATTCAATAAAAAAAACCATTCATCAGAACGGTAGGCGTCCGGCGTCCGTTCATGCCTGTTATCAGAACTAAAATCTAATTGGAGTTAATAAATTTCAATTGAACTTATCAGGTGACATTTAATCTACAAATCACATATGTTGAGCATAAAAAGTAATTAGGTGATAAACAGAATATTATTATTAAAAATTGATAGGTAGCTAAGTAATCGAAAACAAAATTAAGTTAGCAAGAGTAGACGAGTAGTTCGGCTGGGTGCAATAAAGCAAATCGCATCAGTTTGGTTTTAATTGATGGCGGCGGTTTGCCTGCCGTCAGCTAACGAAGAGCGAATTTTAATTCAATTTCTACATTAATACGATTAACTTATGCTATTTATGTAGTTGGTAAGTACTTACCGCTGCGGCATTACGATTGGCGGCTGCAGCAGCCGCGGCAGCATTGCTCATATATTGATTTTGTGCCATCATTCCCATGGTATGCGGTTGTCCACCCAGATAGACCAATTCACCTGGCCCGGGTTGTCCTTGCGGTGGTGGCGGTTGCTTTGGTATACCATTCATGCCAACACCTTGATGTAAGCCAGGATGATCATAAATGTTGCCCGCTTGCATACCAGCTGGCATTTGCATATGCGGCATACCAGCAGCAATGGCTGCAGCGGCAGCAGCTGCTTGGTTATTCATAGCATGATTGAGTAGATTCGAATTAAATTGTTGATGCGATTGCATTTGTGATGGATGTGGTGGTCCACCGCCACCGCCACCATGTTGTTGTGGATGTTGTTGCTGTTGATGAGCTGGATGTGGTGGCTGCTGCTGTTGCTGTTGTTGTTGCTGCTGCTGCTGTTGTTGTTGTTGCTGCTGCTGTTGTTGCTGCTGTTGTTGTTGTTGTTGTGCTACTGCGGCAGCTGCTGCTGCTTGCGACATCATTTGATTATGTTTTGCTACGGCAGCTGCTTGTTGCATTGCTGCCATTCCTGCTGCTGCTGCAGCGGCAGCATTATTGCTCATTTGTGATGGTCCTCCACCACCGCCCCCCATCGAAGGATGATGTAAGCCACCATTCGTGCCCATGCCACTGCCCATGCCAGCACCCATACCAATGGGTCCAATAGTACCGGGACCACTGCCAGGTGGACCACCTGGAGCAGCATTAGCTGGATTCATTGGGGGATTATATTTCCATTTATCAGGGTTCTGAAAAGAGAAAAGAAGGATTAATACTTTTAAACTTCGGGTTGAGTATATCGCTGTATCTTAGAAATATCTCAGAAATACGCTAGAAAAGATGCATTAGTGTGAGTGCATCTCCTAATCCAAACCCTTCTTCATTGAGTAGGATAAGAGACCCTAAACATGGATTAATATTTCCAGTAATAACAGACAAGTCAAATTATTCATTGCAAACATCTGTCAAAGCAAAATTTTAGAATTTTAATCGAACTGCAGAACTTGCTCATTTCGGTACTTGTTCGCTACTGAAGAAATGGCCACTGTTTTCCTGACAAAGATCTTTGCCATATTGAGCGCATTTTGCTCGCTAATTTAAAGCGATTAAGAACGAAAACGGATAGGCTGAACTAAAAGTTCTAGAAACCCCCACCTGTTTCTCGACGATTGAAAATAATTACAAGGCAAAGCTTAAAAATGTTTGGAGACAAAACATTTCTGGGTACCAGTTAACGAAACTACCTAGTAGGATTGCCCAACCGCGGACCTTACAACAAATTCAATGCGCCAGGAATTAATTATTGTCGTCATTTTGCAAGAAAATATGCAATGGATTAAGGACTCTACGAGTAACGCTGAGACAGAGAAATGATCCAAAATCATTCCTTGAGAAATGAGTGACACTACAGAACATTATCCTAGTTATTGTGCAAGTTTCGCAAGAAGAAAAAACGCCAGCTATGTAGGGAGTAATATTTTTTTAAAGAATTTAAAAAGTTTGAGAGGGCGTAAAATTTCCCTCTCCTTTTTTTGTTTTCAAATCTCTTCCTTTTTTTTTTTGTTCTGGTTCCCCTCTACCTGAGCAAAATTAAATGGCCCAATGGACTGAATGCAATTGGAGACCTATTAAAATTAATTAAATTAATGAAATTAAATTAATGGAAGGTTAATTGATATAACTGAGCAAATATATAGAATCATAGGCATGACTTAACATCCGATTGGCGATTTCATTCTACTTACTCTTGTCACAAATCCCGTTACAAAATTTCGATCGCCTGTTATTTTTTAAATTTTAAAGGAATAGCACTGTAAGTTTTTTTAGCATGTGGGCATCATAGAGCATGAAAAACAAATCAGTATGATTTTAGCCAATGAGTAAATGAGGCTGATAATTCTGCTCCACAGCTGATTATAAATCACAGTTGCTATTTCTCTTACTCTAACGGGAAGTTTCATTAGAATAAGACAATAATATTAGATGTGGGGCAGAATTATCAGCTGTTTCTAAAAAATCCGCTCAGTTTCGCCTCATGTACTCACAGTGGGGTATCAAAGAGAACCAAAGCGGAAATTTGCTGGTCAAATTTTTTACATTGTTCGTTTCTCTGAATCGTGCGAAGTAGAAGACAGGCCAAGAAGTAGTCTCCTAGCATTGCCCGGGCAAGTGTAATCGGAAAAGCTGTACGAGAACGAATTCGCAGAAATCCTCTTCAGAAACAGAATATAATGTCCAGAGAGCTGAATATTTCCTCCAGATCCATGTCTGGAGCTTACTCGCGATGATCTGAATATAAAAACTTTCCGTCGGACAACTGGACATTTGTTAACACCACAGTTGAAAAAAATTAAGCATGCGGACAATGGCCATGAAAATATTCTTTTCACAAACGAAAAAATCTTTACCGTGGAGGAAGTTTTCAACAAACAAAATTATAAAATCTAGGCTAGGACATCAAAAAAAGCAAAAAATGTTGTTCCAAGAATTCAGCTGGTTCATTTCCCTGCATCAGTAATGGTTTGGTGGGGAGTCTCTCACAAAGGTACCACATCTCTTAATTTCTGCGAAATAGAGGTTAAAACTGGACCTAAAGTTTACAAGCAAGATGTTTTAGAAAGTGTAGTAAAGGGTTTAACAAATACACTATTCAATGGAGATTCCAGCAGGATTCTGCTCCTGCACACAAGGCTAAAATAACACAAGAGTGGCTAAGGAGCAATAATACAATATTTATTACAGCTGAAGATTGGTCCTCGGGAAGACCTGATCTCAATCCATTGAATTATTATTTGTGTCCAGAATTAGAGGGCATGGTTTGGTAAGCCTCAAGAAAGTATTGACCCCAGCAGCGTCAGCGATATCAATAAAAACAATGAGTGCGGCTATAGCCAAATGCCCAGACTGTTTAAAGGCCTGTATAAAAGTAAAAGGCGATCATTTCGAATACTTTTTTTTCCATATTTACAAAATGTTCCTACATTTAACATTGACAGCGTTTTAAACTTGTAACAGAACTTAGGGTAGAACTGAGCAAAGGCATTACAGAAAAAAAAAAAAATTTAGTCTATCGAAGATTTTTCCAACAATTAGTGCAAAGTGATTATAAATAAAAAAAAAATTATTCAAGGGTTAATTTCTTTAAAAAAAAAAGTTGGACCTAGGTAATTTTAACCTTCGCTGACCCCAACTACTCTTCCATGGGGAGCATTTTTACCAAAACCTAATGATAGGTTTCTCATTTTTTCCTCCCTTCCATGATAAGCAACTTTCCCTTAGCTAAGAAACATGTAAGGGGTGAACCAGGAAAATTCTAGAATTTTTACGTATCCATTATACACAATTGTCAAGAGTTAGGACCCCGTTATCTTCAAGTGAAAGTATCTATAAATAGTGTAGTTTTTTTTCTATATTAGTCATTTTTATGTTGGATCTACTTAAGTCAACAAGAACGGCGCCGCAAATTAATACTAGACATTTACTTAAGTGATAAGACGAAGTCTAGACTAAGCATTGCAAGGGAAAGCACAGCGAGTCTACGGTCTACGAAGTTCCTGTCATTACGACAGGAACAATTAACTGCAGAGTTTATGTAGAAGAATGCCTGCAAAAACGGCTTCTACCTTTTATTGGACAGCACAAAGGAACCGTTTTGTTTTGGCCAGACTTAGCCACAAGTCATTACTCCAGGTCAACTAAGGAATGGTATAAGGAAAATAATGCCTATTAAAAGATATTGGACTAAAGATATTGAAGCAAACCCTAAGAAAAACAAAAAAAGTTTGCAAAAATGATGTAGAATTCCGAAATCGATAGAATCAAGCCTATGCTGTCACCGAACGTTCTGTCCAGTCTCTAACTAAGAACGTTAAGAAAAATGTTAAGCAATTTTGCAACCGCTAATAATATCTGAATTTTTAATAAACTGAACTTTATTTGAGTGAAATCGGACTGTTGGTTGGTTTTTAATGTCTCCGTAAAAATTCTAAAATTTTTCTGGTTCGCACCTTACAAGGTAAAATAAAAAAAAATTTATATTGGTCGCGCGTATACCCAAATTATGGGTTTTGGGTCCCAAAGAGAGAATCCAAGGCATGATAGAGAAAATTTAAGTGCAGGGTCGGAAAGAACCACCTTGAATTACCCTTAAAAAGTTATCCATTTGCTTATAACTCAGGTAAATTTTTATCAAATCGACCTGAGGTTCCGGCTTTTTGTTTAAATCGTATATAAATTTTATGTTTTCGTCATCGATTTCTCCGCCAGATGGCGCAGTAAGATTGTACAAAAAATGCCCTTAATCCGATGCTAAGTGTCAAATTGACACTGTGTAAGAAAATATTGTTTTCAATGTATTTTTAACGCATTTTCAGTCTTGGCACATCATTTCAATAATTTTTTTATTTAGTATTAGCTTGTTTGTTGCCGTTATTAAGTGTTTTGGTTTGTTTTTGGAGGATTTGTGTTAAAAAAATGGAAATTTCTTGGTTTGACTAGTTTGGTGATGATGCTGAAGAAGAACCATGTGCAACCGGCCAGGATGATAATTAAGTGCCAGAAGAAATAGGTTCTGATGGCGAATACGATAGTGATGACTCGGATTCAAAATTTTTCGCACCAGAAGCAAGGCAGTTTGACAGCCAGCTTTTTTCGAAAAACAAAACAACATTTTATACTGATTCGCTCGTAACGGCTAACTAAATTACAATTTAATTCCAACAAAGTAATTGGTTACACTTAAATATTAAATTTCTATCTATTCAATTACATTTTCAATTCCATTAAGGAATTGATATATTTCTAATTACAAAATACAATTCCTTGTAATGGAATCGAAAAGTTTTTCAATTCCATTACCTAGGAATTTAAACATTTTAATTACCGATTACAATTCCTTGTAATGGAATTGAAAGTTTTATCAATTCCATTACTAAGGAATTGAAAACTTTAAAGTAGAATGGAGATGGAATTTAATTCCTAAAGGAATCATTACAACCGAATTCTGCTGCTGATGCCGAAACTTTTTATGCACATAGTTTGGCAAATGTGTTAAGCATGTTTGTACAAAGCATCGCCTTAATTTATGCGAAAAATGCGTAGCAAACATTTATGAGTTTTTTGAGTAATTTTTTAATTTTTTGTTCACTTAATTTTTTATTTTTAATTTTATTGTTTTGTTTTGCATCAAAAATATATAAATGTCAATAAAATTCACTTTCCCTCACAAAAAACCACAAAACGACAATATTTTTCATTGAAAACAAGCTTTTTAGATCCACTGTCAATTTGACACTTTAGCACCGGATTCGTTCGAAAACATTTCGACCGGATGAAGGTTAACAAATTTTACTAGTAATGCTAAATGTATTTGGGTCTGTTAAGCATTCTTCATGTTGCCGAATATTTGAATTGAAGTTTTATCTATATAGTCAAGTCAACCTAACCACTTTTTTTGTTCAAAAAATGCTTTCAGTTATTACTAAGCGGAATTTTGTTCATGAAATCCAGTAGATTGTCTACAACTTCATAGCGATGTTTTCTTAACCTATCAGAAACAGCAAAAAAAAAAACATTTGAAGAAGTATAAAATTAGGTGTCATAAATATATCTATTAATCCCCATTAAAATTCGCGCATGAAAGACCTAATATATGTACTTTGTGAGATTTTTTTTCTAATCCATTAGAACTTGATTTTGAGATCATAAACCTGCGCTAATTTAAGTTGTCAAGTTAGGAGCACTTTTTAGATGGTTTCACGAGAATAATAGTTTCTGTAGAAAAAGGAAAGTGTGCAAGACCAATGGGACTCCCTACATTTCATTTTCTATATAGTTTAGTATAAAGATTTATTTTTAATGGAACTTAAATAGATCTCTATGGACAAAAAATTGAGTTAATACATACAAGAATCAAAGACCAGACAGCAAACTGTACTTTTAATTATATTGAAGTATTCGAATGAGTGTATTAATAATAACGATGAAGAAAAAATTGAATTCCTGTTAGATTAGATTCTTTTTATTTTATTATCTAAAAACTTATGCATTCTTATGGTTTATTGCAAGCAGAAAAGCAAAGGCGAAATGGTCAAAACATAGACCGGAAAACTAATAAAAAAAAAATCATGTGTTGTAGTTTTTCAAAGACACCCTCAGTTTGTATGTATGTTTGTGTCTCCCGGCCGCTGACTGTCAAAAAGGCGCAGCAAAAACATCAGCAGACAAAACAAAATAAAAGCCTAAGTACTCACATAGCACATAAATGATAAATATTTATGTATACAGTTAAAGCAACAAATATAATAAAATAAAAATCAACCAACTAACAACAAGAACAAAAAAGTACTAAAATTTAAGACATCATTTCAAAGAATGTAAAAATTTTACTTTCATTTTATCGCAATGTCGGCGTAGAATGAGCAAAAAAAATGTAAACAAATACAGTGCGAGAAAATCAAATATGAAAAAAGTGGTGGGGTTAAGCAGGCAAGACCGAGCGGAATTGACAGTAAACTTTACCAAAAATACACACAAACAAAATATAAACTCACTGACTAATGTCGCCAGCTAGCCAGCAAGTTTCATGAGCTGGTAATGGCGATGGCAACAGTAAGCGGAACAGATAGAGGATGACATATGCTGGATCAGATCAACACACCCATTTAGAATGAATTCAATTGCCAAGAATTTTGATTTTTGTTTTTTTTTTTTTTGTTTTAGGTTTGTTTTGATGCTAGGGAAATTTCAACATCTCCTGGTAAAGGGGGGAAAGTGGAAAGTTGTCTTGTATCTTTTGAGTAAAGTGCGGAATAATTAGAGTGAACAACAAAAGAAAGGGTTAAAAATAAATTTGCAAATTTCTTTTTTCTTTTTGTGATTAAGATTTTTATTTTAAAGTTCTAAAAAATGAGCCATCAATATATATTAGAATAGGTCTATTCTTACGTATGCCTCGGTAATCTGGTGGCCAAAAGTAAACCAGATAATCATTAAAAGGATGCTGGATAGAGTCCAACTGGTGCAATACGCACCACACCAACAAGCGCAATGGAAATGATGATAGGCTTGCTGCCACTGGATTTAGCAATAAAGAAATTGGCGACAACTACAGCCCTTGGGATGATGAGGAACGCCAAATGGCATAACTCCACGGCTCTACATGCACACATGCGAATCGTAGATATCTTATACAAGGATATTCAGGAGACGCGTATGTCTATGGACGGCATGAAAAAATTCAAAATAACTGAGTAAAGTCATAAGACTCGGATAGCGGATGGAACCGTCGATATCAGCATTTTCACTGATGGTTCCCTACTGGAAGTTAGAGCTGGGGCAGGTATTTTCTCAGATGAGTTGAATATGTCCTGTATTCTACGGTTGGGAAAATATTTGTCCGTCTACCAGGCATAGATGCTGGGTTTAGTGCATGCACTGGACCATCTTATTGAGAACCAGGCCATTGACAAGAGAATTACGATTGCCCTTGACAATAAGTTAGTGATTAAGTGTGTGCAGCGAACAGATATAACCTCTTGGTTGGCCATGCAGTGTTGTTCAAAAACTCAATGAGTGCGCTCGTGTAAACAAGCTTACACTGAGGTGGGTGAGAGGGCAGTCAGGCATAAAACAAAATGAAACTGCTGATCTTTTGGCTAAAAAAAAAAGGTTCAACAGACGAGTTTTGTGGATTAGAACCATGCATAGCCGTTAGTGATGGATTGGTGGAGGGCCTGTTAAAACAATGGATAAACTCTAAAAAACGTAAAAAATGGGAGGAGGCCACTGACTGCAGACAGTCAAAGACGGTCATGAAGTGGTCAAAATCGTCAGACTAAACCGAAAGACTTTGAGCTAGCTAACAGCACTGACTACGAGTCACGGTCCTTTTGGATGTCTCCTTAAGAAGATGAAACTTATTGAGGATGACACCTGTAGGTTGTGTCTGAAGGTGCTAGAAACATCGCCGCATTTACTGTGCCAATGCCCAGCGTTAGCGAGCAGAAGGTTGGTAATCTTTGGTCATCGATACGTTGATGAATATAAGATTGGCCACCTGGCTTATAAGGATATGCTTTTGTTGACGCAGAATGCCAATACTAGGAGCATGCTCGTTTACGAGTGCTTAGAGTAGAGGCATCAGGCGGTAGGGGACGAAAAGGGATCCGTCTGGGTCTGGTTCGGCTAATCCCCGAACTAATAATAATATCAAGCAATTAAAAAGGTTAATGTATTGAGTTCAAACAAAATCATTGAAACAGATCCGATGTAATTGGAACTGAGGGCCTTGCGGGTCGGATCAGGAATTTCAAACCGAGATTTGAATGATATAAGGTGCAAAAGCAGTTTAAGCACTAGTCTGAAAGTCTATTTAAATCAAATATTTAAGTGGACTGTGGAATGTCAGTTCTGCTGATTCGAATGTGGAATTTCAATACTTGGATCAACTTAGAATATAAGTAATTAAAAAAAAGTGGTTTGGCAGCTTTCCCGGCTTACATAAGAAACGGAGAAAACATGTCCACAAACGCAATTGAGAAAATTTGTATTAGCGCCCAGTTTGGTCAATTTAAACATTCGCAAAAAAGAATTCTGAATGCGGATACGAATGTCAAAATTATGCGAATGTTTCGCATATAACGATTGCGAATGCATAAATCAGTTTCATCACTACGCTCCACTCAGTTAAGTAAAACCCCCTCGACTTTAGAAGCAAATTACATGGCAGATAGTGAGAAACATGAAAAAAGGCGGTAGTGCCAGAAGTTAGTCAACGTGGCCAAATCTGAAAGGAGCTAAAAGCAACTGTTTTGCAGCTCATTGATGCTCTATGCCTATCTTAAGATATAAAAAAAAGGAGAAATATGCAGTGAGTCGTTCAAACCTTCACCTGAATAATGGAGATATTACTTTTAGATCCTCGTTTGATTTATTTTTTTTTTTTAAGTGGTCTCAGAGAATATTGTCTCTTATTATGAGTTCTATCTTGAATGTGACATTTTAGGTTAGAGAGATGTGGTTGGACTTAAACCATTGAGTAGCAAAGTCAATGTTCGGGGAAATTATTTCCCTCTTTGAATATGAAAATTTTTAGGGATTATTCAAATCTACTTGGAGTTGACTTCTCTGCGTTTTATCAAAGTGTTCGCTGAAATGATTGACGTCTTCCAAAATGAGTTGTGCCCACAGTGAAGAACCGTAATTTTGCTCACGGTGCAGATGAGAGAAAGAAAATTGCATTGGCACGCAATGTGGCGGTGACAAAGTTTTTAATTGCCCTTAATGAATTTTAAATTAAAATTTAATTAAACATTTTAAAGAAAAGTAAAATATTTACATTTTCCAACTGTGCTGGGTATAAAAAAATTATTGTCACATTTCCCCTGTTTATACATATTTGCATACGAACGTAAGAGACCTACAGTTTTATGCTGAATCCGAACGGTAAAGTGAACACCTTTTCTTAAGCAATTTTCACTCTTGGAGGTTTCCCATTGGCTAGCCAAGACGTGGTGCCGTGTTGAAAACTTTGTAATTTTGGACGGTGCAAAGCATAGAACCAGAGAACTCTACATTAACCACTAGCGGCATGCAGTGAATGTCAAAATGGAGAAAAAACGTAAACAATGATTTTGACAGCCTATGGTATTGACCACGAAAAAAGAAGAAGAATGAGTCGCTGGTAACTTCACCTGGTATAAATACACCTTGCTGGCGGCCATAATGGCGGAGCACTCTGAATATCATAATCAACTGACGAAACAAAAAATGGCGCTATAAAAAAGAAGAAGAAGAATTAGTTGATGGCTGCAACAACAAAGCCCTGCTGTTGTTGCCGTGGTAACTTTAGAAGGTGATATCAGAAGTACAGATATCACCTTCTAAAGCGCGGTTCACGCCAAATTGGCACGCTTTGTTGTGGTCATCACCAACCTAAAATTAAAGGCAAAGATCTTGAGGTCCATCAAAAGCAATCCCGGACTATCGGATAGCGATCGTGCCAAAAAATTCAATACCAGCAAAAGTACTGCTAGACGAATACGCATAAAAGCTGGGCTAAAGTGCTATCGTGCTATCGTGCTATAAAATATCCAAATAGAACAGACAACAGAATTTGCTGGCCAAAAAACGTGCTCGTCTTCTTTATAATAATGTTTTGAGCAAATTCAATGGATGCATTATTGTGGATGACGAATCATACGTAAAATTTGATCTTAATCAGCTTCCCGGTCAAAAATTTTATATGGCAACGAATCGTGGTAATGTACCCTCAAAATTCAAGTACATAAAAATGGATAATTTTGCAAAGAAAGCAATGGTGTGGCAAGCTATTTGCAGCTGTGGTCTCAAATCCAGGGCATTTTTGACATCCTCTTCTATGACGTCTGATATTTACATCAAAGAGTGCCTTTCGAAACGACTATTGCCATTTGTTCGTCACCACCATTCGCCAGTGAAGTTTTGGCCTGATTTAGCCAGTTGCCACTACTCTAAGAAAACCATGGATTGGTATCAGACAAATAAAGTAGATGTAGTGCCCAAATATATGAATCCACCCAATTGCCCCCAGCTTTGACCGATCGAAAAATACTGGGCTATTACAAAATATAAGTTGAAGAAAAATGCAAGTATTGTTAAAAATTTGAATTCAATGTTACTAAAATGGAACCGCAAAAGTATCCAGAGCGGATGTTCAAAGGTTGATGGGGTCCATTAAAAGGAATACCCGGAACTTTTTGCACAACAAAGAAATTGAAATCTTTTAATATTATAGTATTAAAACACAATATTAAACTTATCATTTAATGCATTATTTGTTATTCTGAGTGTTCTGGTTAAAAAGATACAGCAACTTTCCTGGGTGCCAATTTTGCGTGAACCGCGCTTTATATAAATTCATCTTGATACCTGGGAAGAAAGTCTTCTCAATCACATGAAAAAGCGAGAGGAAAGAAATTACGCGAATATTCCCGCACAAATGAATTATACAACGACAACCGTCGTTCTTTAAATTGGCATAAAAGTTGCCGTCTTTTTCTTATACTGAACGAGTTTTGTATAGGAAATTTTGTAGAAAGAAATTGAAATTTGTAGAGAACATAAAATTTTTATCAATTCCAAAAAAAAAAAAAAAAAACAATTTAGGACTAAAAATCGCGCATAAGTCTCACTGTTTAGATCGAATAAACAGGTCTTTCTCAAGTGTATTTAAATTCGAACTGTTTGAAATAAGAAACTGCTGATACCACTAATGGGTTCAAAACTAACTGACTGTTTTTCTTGACTAACGTTTCATTTCTTTTTCAGATGGCAATGAGATGGCGTCCACAAAACAAGTTTATGGTTGACAGTTTTAAAGAATCAAGAATGATTTAGTTTTGGTTCTGACAGCATTCCGCGCCGATTAAAAACATAAAAATTCACCCGAAACAAAAAACGATATTTGATTTGTTCTCCTTGGAACTTTCGTTCTCCAACTCTGTATTAAACTCAATTCCTAACTTTGAGTACAACTTGCCTGTCTAAGTAAAAAAAATGATTCTATTTTGGGTTAAAAAAATTATGCTAATGGTTTATGCTAAGTAGCAAACAAAAATTGCTACCTGGAAAACAGACGTAGAAGAAAATAAGGAGCTCCAAATCTAAACATGATAAAAACTTAATAGTTTATTGTCGTTTATTGCGTTTCGATTTGGAGCTCCGCAAAGAGAATTACAACAACCTAAACTGGGTGTTGTTTGCATAATTGTTGCACCCTAATAGACATTTATAGATTTCCTATGCCGTAATCCCTCATAAATTTTACTTGTATCTCTAACAAAAGTTTTCAGCTTTCTAGGGTATTTAAGTCCTTGTTAAAAACTGCACTGCTATATTTTTTTGTTAAATAATTTCAAGTAACAATGAAAAGAGCAAATCTTGCGAAGGTTATCAAAGAAACTGCATAAGCATTACGTTTTATTTTTATAATAATGGCGCCAATTCCATTACAAAACAACTAATGTACAGTGAGTGACAAAACTGTTCAACATGGTACAACATTTTGGGGTAACGATTATGGATCATAAATGTTGGAAAATCGAAGAGTAATAACTTTGAAAAGTTGCTGGTCATTCAGATGAACACAGGTAAGAAACATGCTCTTGTAAGTACTAAAAATTTTCAGTCATGAATGTTTTGAAATCCTAGTATTCTATAATTGCTTTTTATCAATAAAAATAAAATGCAGATTTTACAATTGGATAAAGTTAATTTGTATCTCAAGAAGGTGGTGTTTTTAGAAATCGGATGGAAATCGTAGAGGTTTTAAAATTAGTTCAGAATTTCGAATATTTGATAAAGTTAATTACTGCTGGAAGAGGGTGGTGGAAAATCGTAGGGAGATAGCAAATTTTGTTCAGAATTTTTTGACGCTAATACGGCACCAATCAATAATACTCGATTTGCAAAATTTGTTTTTAAAAAAGTTGTTGACTGAAAAATTAAATAAATTCTTTAATTTTGGTGGAAACTTCAATACTTTTAAGTAGAACTTTTGTTAGAACATATTTCGAACGTGTACACGAACATTCGAACTTCGTGCAGTTTTCTTTTAAAAACACGAACCCGAAGTATACGGAATTTCAGACACGAACTACACGTGTAGTTAAAAGTTCGTGTACTTGCACGAACCTTAATCTAGATCTATACAAATTTAGGAAGATGCTGATAGATTTTGGTCAGCTCATTTCCGAATCAATTTGGCTTTACTCTAGATTAAGGTTCGTGCAGTTAACTACATGTGCTGACTGCAAGTGTAGTTCGTGTTTAAAAGTTTGTGCAGTGCGGATTCCTGTTCATGCTGAATATTCATAATACAAGGTGGGAAAAAGTAATGTTATAATGTGAATGTACGTCAAATGTACTCTAGACAGATAAAGAATTAGTTGACAACAAGCAATGGAGCGATACACACCTAAAGAACGCAGAATTACTGTTACTAACTGACCAATTTCCGATCTGTTGTTTTAACGCAGTGCGAATCTTGTCGTCGTTTCTGACGGGGACAGACTTCTCCCTTTAGGGCTTTTTCAAATCTCGTGTTCACCGCAACAAGCCACAAATCTTGCAAGTCTTGAAAGCCAACATCAAAGAAACAATTACCAATTTGGAGACAGATATTTTGAGCAGGCAAATGTGCAGCATCAACTCAGGAGGTGGTAATTTGACCGATATCATTTTTTCAACTTAATGTTTGGCCCCACATTGTATAAATATAGAAGCTCTACTTTCAAGCAACATGCTTGACCTATTAGAACTATTACTATTCAGAACTATTACTTATCGATTTTCTAACAGTTATGGTCGGTAAATATGTATCTACCTTGTATACAGTTTTGTGACTGACTGTATACCTATAAATAGTATAGATATGAGCATGTTCTACTAAGAACGTGTTGCACTAACAAATACTTTAGAGTATTCGTCGTAAAACATGAATAGGTAGTTGTTCTACACCGTTGTTTTATAAATCAAAAGGGCAAACTACCTAAACACACTAAGTGGATACTTTTGAAAAGAAAAGAGGAAGGAAGAAGAAAACAACAGCACAAATTCCAATCAAGGCATCTCGCTTTTCATTTGGCGTCATTGTGCTTCTCTGCATTCGTTTCGTCTGCAACAAAATCGCGTCGTACTTTTTTATTTTACACCAATTTAGTTATACTCTCCTATATACACAGATATCTATAGTTATACATGCATTCATATTTATATATATATATATATGTATATATGTATGCATATATTGTATGTGGTTAGTTATTTACTTTATTGTTGTCTTCAAAAAACGCATCACTTCACACCGCAGCACATCACATCATACAATGTAAAGTCGCTCATTTACAAAATGCAGCAATGAAGATGACGCTGATGGTGATAGTGATGGCGATGGCGATGGCAATGGTGACGACTGTGCTCCCTTTTCCAGCTACCACCAAAGTAGCAAATAAATATAAAATTTACAAGAAAATATACACAATTTCTACGTGCTAAAGTTCATTTGTTTGTGTTTTTCATTTCTCTTTTGTTTTAGCGCTTCGTCTTCGTCTTCTTTTCTATTTTTGCGTTAATTTTTCTGGCAAATTTCCAGCATCGCACGTACATACTTATGTATGTAGATATGAATTTATGAAAAATTTCATTTTGCAAAATAACAAAACAATTGCTAGCGTTACAATAATACTGTCTTCTGATAGTCTGATGCTAGTCAATTTATTACTATAGTTGAAACATTTGTAAGCAGATAAGATTTGAAAGAATAACCGGGGGAAAGAAGGTAGAAACATTTATAACATTTAGACAAATTAAAAAAGAAATTACATTTGGTTTTGTGTCATCAGTGTCAGAGTTACCATATTAGTAAAAAGAAGAGTTACGGAACAAAATAAAAAAAATTCAGTAGAGCCGAACTGAACAGTCCAGTTGAAATAAAAATTAAATATCACTCCGGGGTTAAGTTCCGCTGAAGGCCTTACTTGCCATATTTTAAAAATGTTTGCTTACTATTTTGGAAATCCAAGTTTTGCTATGGGCCACCGGTGACACTAAGATCTTCAATGAAAACTGCATAAGAAGTTTTTTACAATCAAATTGAGGTCGAAGAAAAGGTTAAATGAAAAATTAATATCAAGTTACTTTGTCTATCTTTGAAGAAATATCTTATAAAAATGTATAAAAGCAAGTTCATAAAAAAATCCCATTGAGTGCCACAAGGTCACCGATGCCCATCAAAAAGATCAGGCCTTCAGAGTCGCAAAATGTCTATTTTGATCAAAAATTGCAACAAGAAATTGGAGTCAGACAATACGAATCTGGATTCGATTTTGCGCTATCTGCTCTGAAAGGGTTAACAAATTTTAAAGCGTGAAAGCAAAAACTAAAATTCCGTTAGACCCAGGAAAAATGTTGTCTCGGCGGTACATTTACAAATTAACGAAAAATCCGGGATGTCCCAGTGAAAACGGGGCGTTTGGCAACACTAGTGTAGAAATGTATGGCAGAAAAGATCCTAAGAAAATTTGCCTTCTAATGTAAGCAACTTATAAACTCACTTAGAACGTATTCTTCTATTTCTCGGGCATTTGTGATAGGTAGAATTGGTTGGAATAGTAATTAAATTCATAATGAACCTTAGCCCTATTCACTACTTGGTGCAAATGGTTTTGCTTCATCGCAAATGCAAAATATTTCTGCAATCACAACAACAATTATATGCGATATGCAATAAAAATTTCCATTTGCTATGATGCAAGACCATTTGCGCTAAATTGTGAATAGGGCTAGTAAATTTTTCTTGACCATTTATATTTGATAGTAAAGTCTGTTAATTTGAGCTTTGAGGACCACTCCAATCAGGCGTGGTCCTTTTTCAAGATATTATATTTTCTGAATATTTTTAACATATTTTGGGATTTTGTGCATTTTAAAGAAATTTGTTTGTTCAACTCTTCTTCTATTAAAAATAATATTAAAACTTTATACTTACATCAATTGAATGGTCATCGCCGCTTGCCCAACGCGTTTGCTGCTTTTGAGCAAACTGAGCTGCATACTCAACGGCGGCGGCATCATGCATTGAACCGCCGACACCACCGGGTCCACCTGGTGATGGTCGTTGAAATATATAACTGACGGTAGCGTCCTCTTGTGTGCGCGGCATGTTTTGATCGTTACGCCCGTTACGGTCATCATTGCCACCACCCCCGCCACCCAACAACTTCATATGTTGCTGCTGCGACTGTTGTTGCTGATGCAGTGGATAGAAGGAGGAGTGATGCGGCGATAGCGGCGGTGGCGCTACCGTCGATATCGAAATCGTTGGCGGTAACAGCTCTATTTTGACGGCTTTTATTTGTACGTTTCGAAAGAGAAATTTATTTCAAAAAACGCGAGTTTTGTTTTGGTTTGCTTTGTAATTTAAAAACGATGTTTTTCGCTTTTGTTAGCACAGTCCGTCCGTTTGATTATAATGCAAAGATTTCTGAAAGATTTGATAGAATATGAAAACGTTGTGCTGTGCAGGGTTAAAGATTACCACGGAAAACAAACACGTACGCGGCACGTCTAAAGCACAATTAATCAGCTACGAAATGAGCAAGTATTAGTGGAAAATGTATACGATTTTTCTTACAATTTAATTAACCAAATTATATTCTAATCTGAATAATATACCAGACATAGCCGAGTGTTTTGTATAAAAACATTAAGTACGCGTTTTTTGTCTGATTGGTACTACATTTCGTATTTCTTTAATTTATGCTTTAGCATTCAGTTAAAAATTTATTTATTCGCTAATTTTACTAACACAGTAACACGACAAATAGATTCAGCTAAATGCTTGCTTGATGAATTTTGTCTTTTTAGTGCGTGAAAGGGTTTCAATAAACCGTTAAGCAATTTTAAGATTAATTTTTATCGAACACTTTATAATTTTTATAATTAGGTTAAAACTACTATTTTACAAAGAAGATTACAAAGATCTTTTTCGTTTGCTAATATATACTTTTTTTTTATTTTTATTTATTTATTTATTTTTTATTTTCTGTTATAAAAAGCACACGATAACTAACACTGACTGGAAGTTACACTTAAATTTTTTTTTGGAAAATTGTTGGATTTACACTGAAAGAAAAGAAGAAATAAAAAAATTTTATTATTCATGAATGTATATAATTTAAAATTGTATTTTTTAATTTTATTGTTAAAATTAAGCATGCAAAATATGGTGCATATATAATTAGTAAGTAGCTGAGAAACTGGAAATGAGTACAAACGCACACATCTTGATAAATAAACGAAATAATGTCGACAACGTTTTTTGAACCATTGAAGTAAGGGTATTCGTAATATCCTAGCAGAATCTAACCTAGACAAGGCCATAGATTCACCTAAGATGAAGTTACCAGCAACTCATTCTTCTTCTTTCTTCGTGGTCAATAGCATAGGTTGTCAAAGTCATTGTTTACTTTTTGATTGTTATTTTCGTTTTACTCCATTTTGACATTCTCTGCATGCCGCTATTATGGCCGCAACAACGAAGATGTGTTGTTATTGCTTTGATGTACGACTGATTTTGACATTTTATGGTATCTGACGCAACAACAAAGATATGTTGCTTTTGACAAGGTAAAATTGTTGTAATCTTGCTATGACCTTATACATGATTTCACCGTCGATTTACACATCTCTTGATTTGCACGGCATTGATGAGTAGATAAGCAATGAGATTTCTCGGCATTATGCAATTAGTTATCTGCGCACACAGAGCACAACTGCCATGCAAAATCAAAAGGACGTAAGTCAATTTTTTATTCAACATGAAGAGTATGACAATTAGAACAATTTGTTAGTTATCTTTCTCTATAAAAAAAAAAAATTCCTTGCTCATGCCAGTGCTGCTTACCCATTGCCAGGCCTGCTTTTCAATTAATTGAACTGCAACTTTGAAAATTCGTCAAAAACACATATATAATTTTTTTCATGTTTAACATTTCTGTATACACTGACTTTAAAATTGCATTTAAATAATTTTAAAATATTGTATTTCTTCTGATGAACAGACATGCTTTTTTGGAACGTGGTTTTGAATATCAACAAAATATAGTAAAATTAATTATTTTGCATTTGAAATGAGAAGAAACTGTAGAAACTATATCTTCACCGGTCCTCATATATTTTTAAGAGACTACAGCTGGCCAAAGTTCTGTAAAAAAAACTTATGCAAAAGTATTTTCCACACTTCGCTGTTTTTAACTCAAAATAACTGTTTTTTTTATACCTGGGTAAGCTGAAATCTTCTACACCCTAGTGTTGGCTAAAAATCGATTAGTCTAACACTATCGATTAAATCGATTTTTTACGGAGAATAGCTGTCGAACAGCGGTAATTCTGCTGTACGGTCTAAAAAAAGCATTTTCGGTTTCGGCGAAAAATTACCGAAATTTTTTGCTGAAGCCGAAGCGGAACCTCGGAAATTAGAAGTAGTTTGTAAATCAGGAACTTCTAATTTATGAAATATTCTAATTTCGGAGGGGAGGTAACATTTTTCAAGCTAAATTTACGTTAAAATCTCTTAGGGCGATGTTATGCAGACGGTCAAATGATCGTCGGCCACGTCACTTTTTAAGCTCTCTCTTTGATTTTTCAACTCTGTGCCCAAAGTATTGTATGTTATGCAGACGGTCATTTGATCGTCGGTCACTAGTACGTTTTTGTATAGTTTTAGTATTTTTGTGCTACTATTTTATTAGGAATTCACAGTTATTAAAACAGTAACATTTGGTTTCTACTATCAACACTTTGTGAAATAAGTTAATAAAATTTTTAAAAAATAACAATGAACAATATTGGCATTGGTTTAGAAGCGCTAAAATTTGCATATGCAAAAAAAGTTATATTTTGGAGGGATAAACACAGGCAATTCATAAGAAAGTGCTTAAAAATATATATTTCTGAAATAAATTATAATAATTCATGGCAAATATTATAATAATTACTTACATATTTAATTTTATTTTCAAGTATAACTATTAAAAAACGTATATTTTTATATATTTACGTAAATTTTTTTCATTTCATGAAAAACTAAGAAAATATAAACGTGAACAAATGAAAGTGTTGCTATTAAGCATTTTTTCTTGTTTTTTGCATACATTTTTACCAAAAGTGTACTATTTTGCTCCTAAAAGTGAATTATTGCTAATAATTTTACAACGTTACCCTGTTTTGATCTCATGATTCTACTGTATTTATTTATTTATTTTAGTCAATGAACAAACAAAGGTTCTTACAGACTATTAAAATATATACATATATTATATAATTATAACAAATTATTCAAAATTGACTTCAATACTTGCTTTGAACCAACAATATCAATATTATCCTGCATCGATAAAGAGTTATACAAACGACAGGCTCGATTTATAAGTGAATTAAAAGCATAATTAGTACGACAAATATCTAAGTGAAAGAAATCAGAGTACCGCAGCGATCTAATAGGTACATTGAAGCTAATTAATTGCAAAATTACCCATTACAATATCCGAAATATATAGAACAGATAAGACTGATCTCCTACTCTCCAAAGATTTTAAACTTATGAGATCACAGCGAGCTTTGTATGAAGGAACCGGATCGGAAAATTTTAGTTTCCGTAACGCAAATCTTACGAATGATTTTTGAATTCGTTCAATTCGTAGGGTATGGGAGGAATAGAATGGATTCCAAATAAAGGAAGCATATTCCAACTTCAAGCGAACAAAAGAAGTGTACAACGATTTCAATGTATATGGATCTGTAAAATTTACACTATTTCGACGAACGAAAGCTAATAATGAGTACCCCTTAGGAATGATATAGTGCAGATGAGATATGAAAGTGAATTTTGAATCAAAAATTACTCCAAGGTCTTTAATTACCTTAACTCGATTTAATGGCGAATTAGCAAGGATGTAAGTTGACGATATATAAGAATCAGACTTAGAGTAAGTGTTTATAGCACATTTATCTACATTGAGACACAATCTATTCTTAACACACCATTCATAGACAGAATTTAAGTCATACTGTAACATTAAAGAATCTAATGGCGATCTAATTTTTAAAAACATTTTTAGGTCGTCGGCAAATAATAGACACTGGGAATTTTTTATAACTTTAGGAATGTCATTTATAAAAAGAATAAAAAGCAATGCGCCCAATATACTACCTTGCGGCACACCTGAAGTTGCGACTATCGGTTTTGAAAGCGTAGACTCAATACTAAAGTAGCATACTCTATTTTCCAGGTACGAAGCAAACCATTTTAAAATATTTGAGTGAAAACCTATTTTTGCAAGCTTGACTATCAGAATATTGTGAGATATTTTATCAAAAGCTTTCGAAAAATCAGTATAAATAGTGTCAACTTGACAACCATCATTGAAAGCCGATATACAATATTGCGAATACATAGACAGATTACTTATAGTCGAGCGGCCAGGAACAAATCCATGCTGGAATGGAGAAATTATGTTCTTTACTGCAAAGAAAACCTTATCTTTAACAGTAGCCTCAAAGATTTTACTAACTGTCGTAAGCTTGGAAATCGGCCTATAATTCGCAACATTATTTTTATTACCTGATTTAAATATTGGTGTCACAAAGGCAACTTTCCAGTCTTCCAAAAATATACCCGAATTCAGGGATTTATTCGGCATCAAAAGCCAAATCATTTGGGGCGATGTTACACGATCAATGTTTTGCTGTCAAACAATGCAATTGTTGTTGCTTTGAAAAATGAACCTTGAGCAAAAGAGAGGATGAACACATTTCACTTCAAATTTGTTTACTGTCGAAAAAAACCTGCAGCACTTCAAATAAAATGGGGTTGCTGAAGATGTACTGTTGCATTTTATTGGAAAATAGTAATATTTTATGAAAAATACTAGACTTTTTACTAACTTATAAATACATTTTTTTTTCTTTGCCATCCTTTGCGTTGTTTTGCTTTTGTTTGTTTGTAAAAATGAGTGCTGTTTAAAAAATTACTTAATAATTTTTATAAAAACATGGTAATTCAATGGCGAAGCAACAAAGTGGCGGAGCTTATTTTAATAGTTCGCAAATTTTAAAGATTATTTTTCTGCGTTTTTCATATATAAATGCAATATTTTTTGTATAATTTGTGGCTATTTCCACCAATATTATTTCATATTGCCATTATAATTATTTTCTATCCAATTCCATTCCAATTGTTGAATTTTCATTCACTACAAAATACAGTACTTTTTAGTTGGAAAAACATAGTTGCAGATAAAAGTATTAAAAAATAACAATCAGCAAAAAACTGACAGTGTAACAGGGCATTAAACAAAACGATGAAAAGAGAGTAAAAACAGAAAACATTGACAGCAAAACATTGACCGTGTATCATCAGCCTTGGTGACCGTGGTGGTCAAATTTTACTCTCCCTCTCTCTCTCTCTCAAGCTTTCGTTTTACCTTGAAGCAACAAAAACTCGTGCCCATGATGTGACCGTGACCGTCTGCATAAGGCTGATGTTACACGGTCAATGCTTTACTGTCAATGTTTTCTGTTTTTACTCTCTCTTCATCGTTTTGTTTGATGCCCTGTTACACCATCAATTTTTTGCTGTATGTGTTTTTTTTTTACTACTTTTATCCGCAACTATGTTTTTCCAGCTTAAAAGTATTTAATTGTATTTTGGAGTGAATGAAAATTCAACAATTTAAAATGGAAAATAATTATAATGGCAATATGAGCAACAATAGCAACAAATTATACAAAAAATATTACATTTATGTATGAAAAACGCAGAATAAAAATGAACTTATAAGTTAGTAAAAAGTCTAGTACTTTCATAAAATATTACTATATTCCAGTAAAACACAACAGTGTATCTAGGGCAACCCCATTTTATTTGAAGTGATGTAGGTTTTTTCCGTCAGCAAAAACATTTGAAGTGAAATGTGTTCATCCTCTCTCTTGCTCAATGTTCATTTTTCAAAACAACAACAATTTCATTGTTTGACAGCAAAACATTGATCGGCACTAACATACTTTATTAAAAAAAACATGGACCAAATGTATCACGTCTAGTAGAGTTTTAGTTGCTGAATCCAAATATGGCAGCAAAATTTTTTTAGCACATCAGGTTTGTATCTTGAAAGATTTGCATTTAAGAGTTATGCTGATGTCAGTCCCAGTTGTTGAAAAAGCGCATGAGTTTCTTTTACAGCCTTACCAGAGTCATAAAAACTTTCCTCGGAAATTAGAAGATAATCTTCTAATGTTGCTTCTAATTCCTGAAGCTTCTAATGTTGCTTCTAATTCCTGAAGCTTCTAATTTACTAGGTTCCGCTGTATATCATTTTATAACAAATATTTTTCAATCCAAAAAAGCCAAAATTATTTTTCAGCTTCTGTTTCTTAAAAAAAGCTCCTAGTTTGATAGCATAGGGTTGCCATAAATATTGAAAGTACGAAAGCGAGAACGTCGAATTGAATCAAAATTTTAAGCCACCGAATGTTTAAGAGGAATCATTTTTGAGAAGTTAATTGGAGATGACAGCGCTTAATTTTAAGGAATTTCCAGTTCTGAAACATTAAAGAATTTCGTTTTATTAAGTAACTGTAAGAATGGGCACTTATTTTTAATGAAATTCTACTTACAAAAATTTGTAATTTTTGGAATATCAACGTTAAGTGAAAAATGTACGAAATTGGATTCCAGACCAGTTAGTGATATTGTAAGTATACAAATTATCTAGGTGTACGCCATGGATTTTCATAGGAGTTGAAGCAAAGGTAATAAAAGTTTTTTGTCTATAGTTCCATCAAACCATAGAACTTCCAAAGTACATGTGTATACCAAAGTACAATACACAGTTGTACAACTGTGCTCCCAAAATATTGTTGTAGTTGCTTTTTCTTGTACCCATCCAAGAAACAAACAGAAGAAAAATCAAGAAACTGTCATCAATACAACAAAAACAACAACGAACGAATTGAGTCACTGGCAAAATTCAAAAAAAAAAAAAACAAAAAAAATAGTTGGAAAAGAAACAGAAATAAAAGTACAAAACAAATGCCGCTCATGAGTTGCGATCACACAGCATAAAAGCAGAAGATAATACGAGGGAGAAAATAGAAAAATATGAAGCGCAAAGCAAAGTAAAGAAAATTCGGCACATGGGGGCTAAATTAAAATGTGCGACCGCTTCAGCAGCGACAGCAACATCGACGTTGACTGCATTGATGAAAGCGGCATTTATTTTTCGCAGAACTTTTCTTTTAATTTTTTCTTACTCTTTTTTTAGTTTAATTGAAATGAATAAATAAACTAATAATGTTCTTATAAATCAACTAATTATTGTTGTTTACTTTTTTCTGATGTTTGTGCTCGGTTGTTTGTTGTAAGCGAAGCAGACGAGATAAGAGGGCGTCTTTATTATTTGGGAAAATTCTATATACGATAGAGTGTAGATAGACGACAACGACGATGATGGGAAACAGAAAGAAAATGAAATGAAAAAATAAAAAGGAATATCGATACAGCAGCAATTGCAATGGCTGCGGTCGATAGCAAATGAAAAAAGGAAGAAGGAAACTGAAAATTTACCGACATCTACAAAAAATTGTGCAGTTCGAAAATGGATAGCAATTTTGTATATTACAATTGCGTTTCCTGCTCCACCTTAGCAACTTAAATAAACCTTTCTGTTTATCATATAATCCCAAATATAATTGATTTTTACCTTTTTTTTTCTTCCTTTTCTTTGCTGTCGCTAGTGGTGGTGTTGGTAGAAGTGCTGGTGTTTCTTCTTCAGCTTCTACAACGCGGCGATATATGGTGCTCTTCCAAGAGTCTGTGTGGTGCGTTGTGGTGAATGTATGTTGGTGTCTCTGTCGCGATGTGGTTGGTACGTGTGCTCCTTCGATTTTCCGTGTGTGGCTGAGTGTCTGAGACTTCACTTTTTATTCTTTTTCTTTCTGGTTTTTGCAAGTAAAACACTTTTTCACACAAGTTCGGCGGCGCGGCGAAAAACACACACACTTTTTAAAAAGTTCTTGTTGTTAAATATATTACAGAAAATTTACACAAAGAAACTTTTTTGTTTGAAAAATTTACACTTTACACAATAATTACTGAAGAAATGCGGCGATTTATTTTTTAATTATAAAATATTTTGCTTAATTTTTAATATGAAGATATTTATTATGATTTTAATTTTTGCATATTTTTAATTAATTACAAATTATTTACACAGGATAAGAAAAATTATTATTCGTCGCGAGAAGAACACACACAAAATGCTTCTGCTGCTTCGGCAATTGCGGTTTTTTCTACTTTGCATACATTTTCGTTTCGTTTCTCGGTCGTTCCGTCTCTTATTCTTCTTCGTCGTTTTCTTCTATTTTTTTTTTTTTTTTTTTTTTGTTATTCTTGTCTTCTTTACCAATACATTTGTTCGGTTTTGTCGTTATACAAAAATCGTTTTTTGCGCTTTCTGTCTGTTTACACTCGCTTTATTGCTATGTTTTTTGTTTATATCGTATTTCGCATTTAGCGGCAGCGTGCGACAGAAACACTCTGTCAAAAGAATAGAAAACAAGAGAGCGAGATGAGTATAATTTCTAATGAGAGTGCACAACTTTTCAGAATGTAGTTGCCATACAATATGAACGATGTAAATTCCATAACGCAGTACTGCAACATTTCCTAAATCAAAAGCATTCAAAATGTAATTAGCGGATTCCTATAAACTCGTAAATACTTTTCAAACTCGCAAAGTGTGTAATCTTGTCAAAATTTATTAGGAATCGGACAGTAAATTTACGTGTTTATACAGTTTACAAGGTTTACGAGTTCATAGAAATCAGTTTAATATTTTACAGCTGATCACGCATTTGCATTGCATTTTGAACGCTTTTAATTTAGCAAGTATGACAGTACTGCGTTTATAGAATTTACCGAAATCCATCTAAAAAATCAAAACTTACTGAAATCACTAAATTTGTTTTTCAACTTCCCTCTAAACGGCCAATGTGTAATCACCAGCGATGCATTTGCTAACCAGTTATACGATAAGCTTTAGAGGCACATATATTCAGTAAATTTGATGAAGCCACAATATTGAAAAAATTAAGTACATGTGATATTAATCCACAAAAACTGCAAAATAATTCAGTACCTTTCAGATGAGTATAGCAGTTTACACTAAAGGGAAGGATATGGACTCTGCTGAAATACCCAAGCATAGACAATTAAAGCTACTAATCGCGGACTTTAAATGGAAAAGACCATCTCAAATTCTTTCTCCAACAGCCGCTTTTGTCGGAAAAAATAAGAGACGCCCGAGCACATCCCACTTAAAGGAGGAAAAAATATTTGGGGCACTACTGGCGATGTAAACTTAAATTGACGTCAAGTGATTTATCAAAATATCGGTCACTAACGCAAAAGCCAGAGAGTGAAACTCGTTTCTTTATTTTTCGTGTCCACGAATTTTATAAGATTTTCGGTACTATTATGTAACTTAAAAATTATTGTGTTTTATTTATGATATTTCCCACATTTTTTTAGATGTGTACTTAAACCTATTTGATTTTTACACTTTTTATATAACTTCGTGTAAGGGCTCCAGTTATTTTATTGTTTTCCTTCTTTTATTTTGACTCAAACGTAACACGACGGAAAACATAATGCGAACTAAGTGGCAGCACGAGTTTTCAGTTACACCATTTCTTTGCATACCTTGTTTTCATGCTAGAAGGAGAACACATGCTTTGTAGAAAAGAATCCATCTTTTTCGAACTGTGCGCACGAAAGAGACATCGTCAATATTTTCAAACACAGAGCCCGTATTCTTTAAGAAAAATACAACTTCTCGTTGGACTTGTTTCTAAAATAATACCTTTTAAAACTGGAATATTCATAATCTATATTGTAGAAATAATTGAACTGATATTATATGTATTTTGCATTTTAACCAGATTTGTTTTTCAAACCAAATGACTTAATCCATAATGTTCTTTTTCAACCCGAGTCTCCCTACAAACAGTTATTACCATTATTGGGTTGTACTGCAAACCAAAAACAACCTTTCATAGACCTATTACAACTATAGTGCAAGATCATAATATGAATGGTTTAGAACTACATATGAAAATATTAAATTGTTTTTACTATCAAATAAATACTTTATTGAAGATAAAACAACTCACAACAACTCAACAAACTCATTGCGCAAATGAAAAATATTAACAAAATACATGCGGCTTTTTCGCCGCTTGCTAGTAAATGTTTATAATCATTACTGCCCATTCGCTTTTGTCCTCATTTTCGTGTTTGGAGCATTTTTCTTTAACCGAATGTTTAGTTATATATATTATATATTTACACAAAAATTAACATTTCTTCACCTATTATATTCATTTTCATTCCTTTCCTCATAATTCCAATTCCTATTTTCTCCTCAATAAATTGTTACCTTCTCCTGTTATTTTGAGTGCGGCTAAATGCTTTTTGTTGGTTCTTCTTTTGAAGACTTCTAAATGGAATGGTGGTGCATAAAAAAATACAGAAATCACAGCCGTTCGTTTCAACGGCTTAGTCGAGTAATTATTTGCATGTCATTTATAAGTATGAACTAAAAGGAAACCATTCTAACATCGAATTGAAATAATTACATAATTCCGAAGATTGCAATTAAAAAGTAATTAAATGCCTAAACAAGCTTTTCATTTCAAATGGGTCTTCTATTGCTTGCACACAACGCCGTTGGTTTTTAAAAGATTTTGCCGTGGCTTAGATCTCTGAAAAATTATTTAATTCATACCTACTCTTTGTTTGGTTTCTTACTTGATTTATTCTTTTCCTCTTATTTATTGTTATATTTTTACACAATGCTTTGAATTAACTTTATTTGTTAGATATTTCTATTTGCAATACGATTAAAATGTTGCTATTTACAAGCAAAAATTTCTTTTTATTTACAATAGGTTTTATTTAGAATACAACAACATTCAATTCAATTGATTTTTGTTGTCTTATTGTAAATTTAAGGAACAAAAAAGAACACGAAACACCGATTTACAACTATTTATAATTTAAGCAAAATATTTAAACGTTACTATTTAACACACATTTTTACAAGTATTTCAATAAGAATTTTACACTTTATTTTACAAGATTTTCGGATGCTTAATTCTTTTCTATACACACACGACGATTTCTTTTTCTTGTCTTACTCCGGAGACAGCAAAAAACTTAATTGCGAAAATTGTTTTTGAAAATTGTCTTCTTCTTGTTATTCTTTAGTTTTTCCTTTTAACTAGCGTTCTTTTTTGGGGCTTGTCACTTCTCTTTCTCTCTTTATGTGTGTACATTCTACTCATTGTTGTATTATGTTCTGTGGGTGATGCCACATATTTGTAGGTTGTGCTTTTAGGAATGTTTCACGTTATGGTAGAAAATAATGAATATACATAATAATGAGGAGACAAGAGAGAGATTTTCAGCCAAAGTTGGCATTTCGTTGAAATGTGTCTGAAATGCGGAATTTCGCCTCACAAAAACTGTGAAATGAAATTCTGAATTTCAGATGGTTACAAAAACAGAGATATATAAGATCTACTATGTTACTTTTTTTTAGACATTTTGTTTTCATAACAGCTGCTATTCTTATAATTATTAATAAAATAAATTGATCCGGAGTATTCTTCCAATTATCCATAATTGCTATACGAATTCTGGCTACCTAAATCCAATTGAGAGACAACATTTCTATTTAATTTTGTTGGTTTTCACAAAACACACACAAACACTTTTCTTCTTATCCAAACTTTTAACCTTTCAAAAAGAAATTCGATTCTCAATGAAATTCCTTTTTGGTCGTGTGTCCACCTAAATTCGAAATTCAGAATTTCAACGAAATTCTTTCTCGTGTGCCGAGAGTGAATAAAGGCAAAATAATTGTCTTAATATATTTTAATTACAACATAATTACAAATTAAATGGGTTTTTAACCAACAATCGAGACTCACTAGCTCAGGAATTTTGGCAAAGAAGAGAGTTAGAGATTATTCTGATGGTATAAATATATGCGCACTTTTAGGATGGTATGAAAAAAAAACCAACACAGTCATAGTGGCTGTTCACACGGGCGCAAGCATGAACGCCAGTTTAAAAGATAGAGGTAGAAAAAATAGGTAGTCAGAAAAAGACCTCTCTCTCTGTAAACAGCCACTTAGGCTGTGGTTGTGTTCAGAGTTGCCACGGCCTAAAAAATTTTGTAATCAAACTCTTCTAAAAATGTTAACAATTTGAAAAAAAGTGAACAAACATATATAGTAGTAATAAGACAAGGAATGCTTATATAGGGGTGATTTAAAAAAAAAAATTTGACCCGTAGTTCAATCCCATGCGAAGCTAAAAAAAAAAAAGAAAAAAAAATATTCAGTTAAATAAAAAGTGTGTATGGTTTATCTCTTTGTGATTAACAACTTTGCATCAGACATAAAATTCGTATCTGCTGAAATAAAAAAATTTCTTAATAGCCCCTGAAGATCCCATTTTTCCGACTTCAGGTCATTGTGGGAGAACTAGATATGATGGAGAGAAATGCAGTCATGATCAGCGACCCCAAATTATTATAAGACCGTTGGAAAATCTCTCGAAAATTGGGTTGAAAATTTGTTGCCCTATGTAGTTTTGGTACTAGTAACATTTTCTATTCGATAACTTGCAGGGATGACACCAAGTATGTATGAACATAATTAGTGCTACCCATTCTTATCGAATGAAAAAAAACGAAATAAAGGGAGTAATAAAAAATTATGCCAATATATCAAAATTTTCTTGCAAATTTTAGTTCAAATTAAATTAAAAAAAAAAAAAAAAACAAAATGAGAAAAAAGTGCACGAGTGCACAACCGCAAGAAAATTAAGCAAATTTGCTTACAAATAAGCAAAATGGCAACCCTGTTTGTGTTCAGATTTTGCTCGGCGAATACCATGAAATTATTGTTGCAGCGAACACAAAGTGAAAATCTTTATTCACTTTCTCAACGAAAACGATATACTGGGTGAAATAATCACGAGCACGCCGAGCATTCAGGGTGGCAATGAGTTATTTTACAAAACATCATTACATTCAAAGTATTACACAAAGGAGAACATTTCGACCAAAAGCAGCTCTGAAACGTAGTCAATGTAACCACCTAGACCAAGCACGAGAGTAAAATGTGATGTGTTCGCCGAACAGCCAACACCAGATTTTGCTTGGCGAACACCATACAATTGTTGTTGCAGCGAACACAAAGTGTGAATCTTTATTCACTCTCTTAACGAACACGATATGCTAGGTGAAATGATCACCGAACACGCCGAGCATTCAGGGTGGCAATTATTTTACAAAATAGTCTTATCCCATGTTCCCGTTGAGCCGAAACTGCGTAGTTTCGACAAATGGTTTTGAACGAAACTGCAATCGTTCACATTGTTCAGTTGGTTTCGATTTTGGTTTCGTTTGACAGTTCATTATTTATTTCTTTTGTTGTAAAATGCCGGCGCCTGATATAATTATTGGTAATATTTAATAAATTTGAATACGAAGAAAATGAAAATGATAAAAAAAATATTTAACAACGAAATAAACGTGTATAGGAGAAAGCGTCAATTGTTATGTATTTGTTTTACATCAACCGCAGCCTTGCTGGCGCAGCTCCTCCGCCATTTGTCCATATGTACCAGAGCATTTCAACCAAAAGTAACTCTGAAACGTACTCAATGTAAGCACCTATACCGAGTACGAGAAGAAAATCTGATGTATTCGCCGAACAGCCAGCACCAACATAACCTTATAGAGTCATTACATACAAAATAATTTTAAGCAGAGGACTACCTTTTGACAAAAAGCATCTCTGCAACTAGCTTATTGTATCATTATGTAAAAAAAAAACACTAAAACTCAACAAAGAGAAGCCCTTTCATAATTACCTTCTCTGTCTATCCCCAACAAAATCATCCGACTACTCATTCTCGCGTGCCACCAAAAAATAAAGCATCCCATCTCTAGGGAGCCACCCATTCGTTTAGCTAATGGTAGCTGGGCAAGAAGCGATAGTGAAAAAGTAGTTGAATCTACAAACCATCTCAAACCTGTGTTTACTCCTCCAACACAAATTTTCAAATTCTAGTTATCTCTGTTGCAGAGATGTGCAACTGCAAAGAAAAATCGATTTTCGACTTTTGATTGATCTGAAATTCAATGTCGATTAATCGACTTTTTAAGTTCATGAAAATCGATTAATCACTTTTTTCGAATTTTTGTTGCATGGAACAAAAAAAAACGAAACAAGAGCCGTTGCGTGCGAGTTAAAATCAGATTTTTAGAAATATATTGATTTTGTAGAAGTGCTGTTCAAATGGTTTGTTTTAAATGGCATACAGTTTATATGTCCTTAGTGCAACCAGCCGATCCCTTCTTCCCCCCTCCCCCCCCACTCTTCCATTGTTCCGTTCTTCGTCTTTTTACTTATTCCGGCGGTATTATTTGACATTTTTTATTCGTCTTCGTATGTGGATTTTGTGCGAGTGAATGGGATAGTTCATGCTAGAAGTATTTAGGGGTAGATGCATTTTTTCAAACTGTAGCCCTTTTGAGGAACATTTTAGAGCTGTTTTTTTGAAATGGGTACAAAAAAGAGAGTTAATAGTAGATTATTAATAATACTTTTATTACTGAGTACTAAATTATAGATTTTATTTACTATAAAAAATATAAATAATGTTATTTAATTTGTTTTCTTTATTAGCAAATACCTTGAACATGTTAAAAGTTAATAAATAATATAAAAAGCAGAAACTAATTCTCCTTATGTACATGCAATACTATTCAAATTATTTTCCTTCTTACTTAAAACTTCACCATGAAAATACAACGCTGTTGTAAAAAAAAAAAAATAGTATCAAAACAAATGATTTCCCAATTGTCCTCTTACTTATCGAAATGCATCTACCATCTTAATTCTTCTGCCATGGTATTGCCCTGTGAATGTGTGAAGTATGGTATAATAATACACAGTAGGCTAAAGAGGGAAACTATTTTAGAACTATTTTAAAATAAAATGTCAAAAATTACTAGTATATAAAGCTTCACATGCATGTACTACAAATCCACAGTTGGAAAAATTTTGTAAAATTTAAAATAAATTTGAGATCTGAATTGATAGTTTTAAAAAAATTTTACAATACTAGTCGAAAGTAAAAGTCGACTTTCGATCAAGTTTGGCAATTCAAAGTCGGTCGTAAAAAGTTGAAATTTTGTGCTAAAAGTCGATTAAAAATCGATTTCGACTAAAGCTGAAATAGATTTGCACATCCCTACTCTGTTGGAACCACTTTACCACGCTATGTATTAAAGAAGATAGATGTAGTTTCAGTTATCCCAAATGAAATCAAATCCAAAAAGCTCCAGGTCCTGATCTCATAACAGGAAGAATGATTAAGAAACTTCCCCAAGTTGCAAAAGCACATTTCTTACACATATTCAATGCTATTCTTCGTACTGGATACTATCCTGATGCTTGCAAGCTATCCCAAATTACTGGTACTATCGAGCATGTTTATCGTTTTCTTAGACATAACCCAGGCCTTTTTTATAAAGTATGACACGAAGGCCTAATCTTGAAAATCAAAAACGCTCTGATGACAAACTTTCATTTACTGTTTGAGAACTATCTAACTAATAAATTTTGTTTTTGCTAAATATAATACCCTGAAGTTTTTCTTCGGTAGTAGTAGTACTACTATTATGGCACAACAGCCCCTGGAGGGCCAAGGCCGAACTTTTCGCATCCATTCAATGTTGTGTGAGTTATATTTATACACGAATGGAAGGGACCTACAGTTTTATGCCGAATCCGAACGGCGAGGTGAAAATCTTTTCATAGGCAGTTTTTACTCTTGGAGGTTTGTCATTGCCAGCCAAGAGGTGGTGCCATATTGAAACTAAAAAAGCCCAAATTAATATTGCTCTCCGCAGTACATACTGGCTCATAAACAAAAACTCAAAACCGCATCCCAATCGAAAATTATTCACATCTAAAGAGCCCCTTGATATGTTAAAAATTGTGCCATACACTCGGACCTAGAAGTGCTTATAATAAAAGAAGAAATCTCTGTATTCTGTAAAAAATAGCTCGATAAATTGCAAATAAATTTTCACGGAGCAGACAATTCCTCTCCCGTTTCGCTATTTTACTATTTTTTTGCTGATTCCCATAAACGCGCAAATGCCTCGTAAACTGTATAAATACGTAAATTTGCTGTCAAATTTCATATAAATGTTGACAAGTTTATCTATTTTACGAATTTGTGAGTTTATGGCAAACGCCTTTATGGTTATTGTGTACGCGAATTGACCTATATGTTAGCTATATTTGACCAAACCATTAAAGCTCTACTGTTTCTGGTACTGATGTGATACGAGGTTTCCGAAATGCCTTTTTTAATATAATTATCAAACCGAGCAATTGTGTGAGAAACTATTTTGAGCAGACGATGCCATCGTACACGGAGTAGGAGTTTCGCAGCCACTTTAGAATTATTTCACGAAGTTTGTACCAGCGGTTAAGCGATAGTAACCTACGAATGGATAAACAGCTCTTAGAAATGGTATATGTTGCAGTATTTTTATGGTTTGCTGGCTATGAAGCGTGCAGCTATAGATACGTAGCGGAACGATTTGACTTGTCATATCGGTAATATGTAAGTAATAAGTAGCATACATAAACTTAATATTATTACACTCAGTTTGCGTTGAAAAAAATTAAATTAGATTCCATTCATTGAACTAAAGTTATATTTCAAGCAAGAATTTTAAAACAAATATAATAAATAATATTGAAAACACATTTCACTGCTTGTTTATTTTAGCCACCAATATTTCTAGCAGCTCCATCTCCCTCTTTTCCCTCTCTTCGTCCCTTTCAGTGCGTTCTTCTTTCCTTTTGTCCCGCTGCTCCTTCAATTCTAAAAATTCAAGTATTTTATCCTCAAACTCTTTTTTGTCCTCAGCGAATCTTTTTAAATTGTCGAGCAGCTGCTCCTGTACAGTCTTCCTTTTTGATTCAGAGGTCGTAGTTGCTGTAGATATGGGAAACGTAAGTATAATTACACTGTACAACGGCCAAAAAAGCTCAAGAGTTTTGAAAGTGGATCTCATATAATTCGAGTACGCTGAACATGATGGCGTTTTTAGTTTTTCTCTATCACGTCTAATTTCTTTTTTATAACGGTTTAAAAAAAATCATATATTTATAAAAACACTACACAATGAAATTGACCAAAAAGAAAAGCTCAAGTGTTTTGAAAGTGGATTTTATATATTGCCATCAGCATACTCGAATTATATAAGATCAACTTTCAAAACTCTTGAGCTTTTTTTATTTGGTAAATTCCGTTGTGCAGTGTTAATTAACTTGAATAAATGGAATCATCTGCATTCATTGAAGGGCTGGAAGCCATTGAAGTATCTGATTCTTCAGGCTCTACGTCGATTGCAAGCACTGGAGTTTCCTCATTCAATACATATTCAGTGCTCAAACCTTTTTTTCCCCCCAACAGACTATTGATGACTTCGCTCTGATACCCTGGATCTTTGTGTATAAAACTATTCATTAGTTGCACATTTCAATACTTTTTCTTATATATACATACCACTTTGCAATCGCTGGAAGATTTTTGGAGAACAATTTTCTTCCATTTTGGACGGTTCCATTTCGGTATTATTCAAAAACTACCTCGTGCTAAAAATTCATTGTCAAAATAATGGATCAGCTGTTTAATTGAAAATTTTTAATAGTTTTCTGTTCACGTACTTTTTCTAATAGTTTTCTTTTTGTGAGAATTTTTCTCAATCTTTTACTCTCTCTATTCTCTTTAACTTTACAATTCAACAGAAAACAGATAAATATGCAAAAATCCAAAATTGTAAAATTGCGTAGTCCAAATATTGAAAAGTCGAAATATTAAAACGAAACATAAATTGACTTTTCAATTTAAAAAATTGCAAAGTGACCAAGTGCAGTTTGTGAAATAGGGCCTAGATCCTAATCTCATAATAGGGAAAGTGGTCAAAGAACTTATGCAAAACGAAACAGTTCATCTTTAACATATGTATATTCAAAGTCATTCTTCGTACTGACTACCGTACCGTATTCTTGCCTGGAATCTATCTTAGGTAACAAAACTCAGGTCACAAAACTAAGCAAAGACCCTTCCAAGTCAAATTATCCAACCTATTTGACAAACTTCTTTTAAAGTTAGCCCTCTCACTTTTACTCCATCGTATCTGCTTAAATTTCTTTTTTAAAAAATGTGGCTGGGTAATAAAAGAAATATGTATCTTGCTTGTAAACTATAATAGAAATTGTATTAATTTTGGTGAATAATCAGAAATAGATAGGTATTACATTGCTAAACTCATTTCTATTTTCGTTCGATTTTAGACCTTCATCGGCAATATTGCTATATGCCAGTCTCGTTTTTCTCATCAGTAATTTCATTAGCGTCAATTGAGCGATTGTCAATAAGTTTCGGCCGTCCACGAAATTTACTTGAAGACAATGCGACAGAATCATTAAATTTTCCTTTACTTGAAGATGATGCGACAGAATCATTCAGTTTTCTTTTATCATTCTCGCATATAGATGATTCTGCACAGGCAGCAGTAATTTCATTAGCATCAATTGGGATATTACCAATAAGTTTCGGCAGTCCACGAGATTTACTTGCAGAGGATATGACAGAATCATTCAATTTTCCTTTATTTGAAGACGATTTGATAGAATTATTCAATTTTCCTTTATTATTCTCCTCTATAGATGATTCTGTACAAGCAGCAGTAATTTCATTAGCGGCCCTTGAGACATTATCAATAAGTTTCGGCCGTCCGCGAGATTTACTTGAAGATGATGCGACAGAATCATTCAATTTTCCTTTATCATTCTCATCTATAGACGATTCTGAGCAAGCATATTTCAATTCAATATTATTCAATTTTCCTTTATTATTCTCCTCTATAGATGATTCTGTACAAGCAGCAGTAATTTCATTAGCGGTAACTGAGAAATTATCAATAAGTTTCGGCCGTCCGCGAGATTTACTTGAAGATGACGCGACAGAATCATTCAATTTTCCTTTATCACTCTCGTCTATAGACGATTCTGAGCAAGCATATTTTTCCTCATGATTTTTATGACAAATCTCAGCAATTGGAGAATCTTTTACGTTTGCAGCAAGTTTTGGACGCCCTCGAGGTTTGCCTGTGGGCACATATGATTTTTTTCCCAATGAGGGCCGTCCAGGTTTTTTAGTTACTCCATCAGCAAGAGCAGCTGCACGTCTCGCTAGGATTACTTTGTTTTTTGGTCGTCCTATCTTGCGTCCCGTACGCACAATGTTTAATTTTATAGCACCCGTAGGTGGTCTTCCTACAGGACGACGTTCCTCTTCATTATCTTGATTGTCACTATCGGAACCTATTATAACAAGAAACAAATATGTAAAAGCAGCATTTTGCATTTACATCTCCGCTAAATTCATTTTCATACATACTTTCATCATCTTCATCATCACTGTTGATTACTTTTTTGGGGCGACCTCGGACTTTTACTTTATGGATAGGTGCAGGTTTTCTTTCCACCGCTTCCGTTTGTAGGTCAATATCTTCATCTATTTTTGTTTGCTTTTTTGGACGTCCACGTCCTTTTCCAGTTTTTATAATGTACTTTACTTGCAGCTTCACATAAGGAAAAGAATATGAAAAAATCATTTAATTTTTTTTTTGGAGTTTTGTCATACTTTTCTTTTTTTTGGGCGACCAACAACCAGGCCGGTTAAGCCTGATGCACTTGGTTGCTGCTCTTGACTTTTTAATGAAACTCGATGCATTTTTAAATTATGTATGTGCAATTTGTATTGTTAATAGTTTAAAATTTCGATCTTTCTACCACTTGATTCGTCGATTAAAGCGCGTTTGTTTTCAAACTAGGGATGTCAATAACCGGTTTGGATATTCGACGGTTCGGGTTTTCTTCTCCAAACCGAAACCGGTTACTCGAATATTTATTTTTTGTCAGTTTTTCAAATATCTCGAATAAAATAAATAGCATGGTAAAAGTGACCCTGTGTAGAGTAAATATTGTATATTATTTTTGTCTTAATTTAAAAAGCAGCCCTGATCAAATTATTGAATTATTTCAAATTAGATAGAAAATAGTCCAAATTTGGATTCGTAAAAATAATCAAAAAATAAAAATATCAATGATCAAAATTCATGTTTTTAATTTCGAGATAATTGACTTATGATAACTTAAATATTAAATAGATTCTTTTTAGTAAATTTTCTGTTGATCTCTGGTAAATACCGCGTCTTTTATTGTTCCGTATTGGGTTGTTGCTTCTGTTGGATTGGCTCTTATGAAATTCTTGGTAGGCAATGGTGAAACCATTAACTGATAACAAATTGCCACACCGTCGTTCGGAACCGACGTTAGTTCAGCTGTTTCCATTATATCAATTTCAATATTTCATTGATTCTGTGCTTTTACATATGCATATTGCGCCTGAAAAAGTTTCAATTCAAAAATGTAAAATTTCTACAACCTATTAGTTTAATTGCACTTTTTTAGCTATCTTGATTGAACATAACGGCACATCATTGGTTTTTCCAACGCTGACAAATCTATAGATATTTGAGAAACTTTTTGAGTTATTTTGAATGCAGTGCACGCTCGGAATTCTTAACTTCGGAAATTTTAATTGGCCAGAAAACTGAAGTAATTTTTGACTTGTATGTAACTCCCTAAAATCTTAAGACGACTTAAGTTTTCTGAGAAGGTTCGGAAATCTTAAGATCTGACTTTAGTTTTCTGAGCAGATTTGGAATTTTTTTCGATTGTTCTTCTCGCTTTTAGTACTTTTACCTAATAAAATGCTACTGTGTACAACACAACATACATTTATGTATAAAAAATGAAATGTGTGTATGTATTTCTTAAATTATTGTAATAAAAAGGTAATATTCGGAATTGTAGCCCAAGAACCTACTTAAGAATTCCGAGCGTCCACTGTATTTACAAAAACTTCATACGAAGACTGAAAAATAAGAATTTTTGTACAATGTGTTGTCAATTTGTTGACTGAATTGAATGCTTTTTGTCTTATATTCATATTCTTTCTTCAAAAGCCTTTGCACTGCAAACTGTGTACTAAAAATTAATTTTTTTTGTATTCCATATGCTCAATTTACGTGTTTTATTGTTTCCTCTGTTTTAATGAATTGTTTTTTTTTTTTTAAATAAAACGAAAATTATATTGCAATGGTGATTAACCGATTTAACTGGGTTTTAAATTGGTATTCGTAATTATTCTAACAGGCTCAGAAATTTAATATTCGAAAACCGCTCAAGAGTAAAATTTGTACTTTCACAAATTTTCAGCTGCCGAAAAAAAAACAACTGTCAAATAAATAAAAATGTCAACAATAATTTTGGTTGTGTTAAATTTGTTAAAGTGAATTGGTGATGTTGAAAATGCAAATATTTGTGAATGCGGGTGTGCCACACGAAATGATTTTAACAAATAACTTTTTAAATTAAATTATAAACCAATGTGGCCAACTCAGCGCTTTTCCCACTGATATTTTTTTCGGCAGAAAACACACAAAAAGGAAACGTCAAAATTGCCCTCATCGACTTTGCTCAAAGTTGAAAAGCAACCAACTTTTTTAATTTTCTATGCAAAGTAGGGTTGCCGTTTTTATTTTATCTTAACCCGGGCGTAGAATAGACAGAATTTTTGGTGTATAGTTCATTAATTAAATTTTTTAAATATATAAAAGTAAAAATAGCATTATATTATAATATTTAAGCAGGTATACTTATTTATGAGTGTATATTAAAACATTTTTAAGAGTGAAAGCAAAAATTAAAGTTCCATAAGACCCGGAAAAATTGTTACCCCGGCGGGACTTTTATAAATTAATGAAAAATCCGGGATGTCCCGGTAAAAACTAGTCGAGCCATAAAACCATATACCGAGCTTTGTCGACAAGCTTTAGAATGAAAAATCACCATCGGTAAGGAAAGTAGAAATGCGGGATTGACGTGGAAAGAAGTGTTACTACTTTTAGAGATTATAGTTTATATATTTTTCGCTTTTCACTTTTTGGAGTTTTGGTTCCTCCCTCGCCTACGAAGTCAACTCGCCTCGATACTCAAATTTTATATTAGCTACATAAAAAAGTTTGGCAAAGAAGAGTTTTCTTCTCAATCTACTTCAACAAAATCGTCCAATTACTCGTTGTGCAACCAAAAAATCGGAATGTCCTATTTTGATGGAATCATTCATTCTTCTAGCCGATCATAACTGCGCAAGAAGCAAATTCCAGCGTTTCCAATTAGAGATACTTTAATATCTGTAATCTAAAATGGAATAAATCCCAAAAAACATCAACGTCCATATCTCGTAACAAAAAAGATGACCATAGAACTTCCTTGAATTTAACTGGAAATCCGTTCTCATATAGGCTTCTTCAGAGGGCCAAATATGTTTGACAAATTGGTTTGTTTGTCGAGATATTTGATCGAGTGAACGACTTGACGATTTTAAAAAATTTTTGATTTTTTTGCTGGTTTATCAAAACATCCAACTCGTGTGAACACATGTTGGTCGAGTTTTATACATTCTTTCATTCAGAAAAATTTCAACAGTGCACATTGTTAACTCAGTAGAAATGTTTTTAGGAACAAAAACACTTTATTTAAGAAAAATGTATTAAGTGTATTTACAGTATAAATGACTTTCAGCGAAAACAAAATATTTTGGAAAAATTTCTTTTTAATTTGCAGAAGTTTTCCTGAAATATGAAAGATAAAAAATGAAATCTATAAAAATAAACTGGCAAAAATAAAGGCGTATAGCATGCAGTAAATGTGTGCGCCATTGCGATGTCGATTACTCGAAGCTTTCGTACAAAATTAAATTTGATATCACGTTTAACCGTGTGAGCACAACTCGTCAATCGTTTTGTCAAGCGCGGTTGTAAAACCAATTTGATCGTGTGAGCAGGCTTCATGCAAAAAAAAAAAAAAATAAATAAATAAAAAAGTTGATTTTAAAAACCGTCCAAAAATCTTAAGATTTCGAAATTCTTAAGTAGCCCAAGAACAAACTACATAAAATTTCCGAGCGTCCACTGTATCAGCTTTCAGCTAGTGTACTTTTTCAGATTAATCTGTTTTTAAGATAGCATTTTTCTTACATTCTTAACCTTTGTTACTAGCGAAATTTTACTACTACAGTACGCCAACAAACCTAATGTTTGTATATGAAACAACAAACAAAAATGTTGTGCGGTTTATAAATTAATTTTATTAATTTAAAGAGTAACTTGTTGAAATCATTTCGTAAGTACACTCACACACAAATACTTGTATCCTTCAAGCCACAAATTCAATTTTACAAATTTAACACCACCAAAATTATTGTTCACGTTTTGATATTTGACAGCTGAAAATTTGTGGAAGTAAAAATTTTACTTTCAGAAACTATCAACTACTTTTTTCTCTCTCACATTCTTACGCTCTAGTTGAAAGTTTTTCGAGTACGTGAACACTTTTTCATTGAAAATTATTAACAATTGTTAAGAATTTTCAACAATTTTTTGTACGTCAACAGACCTATGCCTAACAAAAACTCATCCATTCCCAAAGAACAGCGATCGAGTGCAATGTCAATTGACGTACTCTCTGTCGTAGATGAATAATTTCTCCACGCAAATGTACTTTTTCATTCTTTTTCTTGAAAATGAAATATCCTGTAATCCCAGAATTTTAAGTTGGTAGCATTGGTTATACCTAACGCTCGTATCTATACAGTTTTTCGCTGTAGTACACTGTTAACTCAAAAACCGCATACCGCTTCTTCTTTTTTACGAAAATTTCGCGTTTATTTATACTTAGAAAAAAATATAAAACTTAATTTTTTAACGCTCCGAAATTCAAATTTATCAATCGCAATGCAAAACGTCAGAGAGACCAATGGGAACACGGTGCTAGTATACTTTTAATAGAGTTGGAAACAAGAAGGCGATTCTAATCGTCAAATGTAACTTGAAATATCCATGCGTTGATCTTTATAAATACCTCATAACAAACCTGGAATTGTATCGTCAATTTTCTTCAAAGGACAAATACAATACAACAAATTCAGGAGATATTGAAATGGAGAGCGAAAACGATTCTGATGATGGATAATTTGCTTTTTTTGTTAATTTTCTTTGAATAAAATAGATACCTGTTTTATATTGATATACTGTTTTTTGAAATCGATTTAAAAATTGTTGATAGAAATACAGTTTTTGGTCCGAAAAAGATGCCAAATAATAGTCATATTATTATACACTGCAGCAATTTTCTCAAACCACCTCAATAGTTTCGTAGCCTCAAATATCTTCAAGATCATCTAAATTCACAGATTTTCACATTCACTCTAAAAAAAAAAAAAAACAATTTCCCAATGCTCTGATCCCAAATATTTCGTTTAAAAATTGAAGATACCACGGATATGTTATAATCTGGTTAACCTGCATTGTATCTGAGGATTTGCATACATTTTTGGTCTTAAGCTTTGGATAGTTATTGTTAGTTTCTTATTACTATAAGGATAAATAAATAAATGAAATAATAAAAAAGAATTTGTCGTTTGCCGTTTTAAAAATAGTGGAAATTCACTTTATAAGCAACATTCTTTACATATAGGAAATTTTATTCCAGTCAATGGATTGAACAAAACTACATATTTTAAGAATCTTATGAGAAACCAGTGAAATAGATAGTGCATTTCTAGTCATGAGCAATTTCTTTTTGTTCGTCAGACTCATCATCCTCATCAGTAACTTCTTTATTGCCAATTGAGACATTACGTTTCTGGCGTCCACGAGATTTACTTGAAGACGATGCAATAGGAACAATCAATTTTTCCTTATCATCCTCGTCCATAGATGAATCTCCAGAACTTGAACCTGCATTTTTCTCGACACCAAGTGCTGATTTTTTTACATTTGTAGCAAGTTTTGGACGCCCTCGTGATTTGCCTGTGGGCACATATGGATCTTTTCCCAATAAGGGCCGACCCAGTTGTTTAGCTGCACCATCACTAAGAGGTTTTGCTAAGGTAATTGCACTTTTTGGTCGCCCCAGCTTGCATCCATTACGTGAAAATTTTAAATATTTCTTGGGGCGGCCCCGTCCTCTAGGTACAGGTGAAGCTTTTTTAGTCAACGTCGTTTGTAAGACAAGATCTCCTTCTTTGTTAGTTTGCTTTTTTGGACGTCCACGCCCTTTTCCAGTTGCTGTAATTGAATCCGTTACTTTCATCTTGTAGAAAGAAAAAATATAAATATAAAATATTTTATTTTTTGAAGTTTTGTTGTGTTTTGTTTATAGTTTTCGGCGTCCACAAACCTGGTCAGTTAGGTTTGATTCGCCAGGTTGTTGTTCAGTTTTTAATGACTGTCGCTCCATTTTTGATAATAGTATGTAATTACTGTTGATATTTTAAAATTTCAATCTTTCTATCACTTAAATTTTAATTTGCAATAAGAATATTTGCTTTAGAGAATACACAGAGAACACATAGTTCGTCTTGTTCACCATATCAATACTACAATACATTAAGGCCTAATTATGGAAACGTTAACGTTACGTTAACATAACAAACTTCGTAATTTTGCGAACTTCGGAAACAAACTGTCAAAATTTTTATGGGAGATAGTTTGTACACACTTCGTAAATTTCTGAAGCAATTTTGGTGCGGAAACTGCTTCGTAATTTTACATGATTGTTTGAGTGGCTGTTGATTAAATAAATTTGATACTAAATGCGATTGGTACCACCTTTTTGTGCCTATTTACGTTTTTTTTAATTTTTTTGAAATAAATAAAAAGGAAAAAACTGCTGTTTACTACACTGAAAAGAAAACAAATTTTCTAAAATAATTTGTCAACAATGGAAGAGTAAGTTAATACAAAAATTAGAATATACTGCCCAGATTCTAATAATAATTTTATTAACCATAATCACCCCAATTAAGTTGTCAAAAATCGATGGTCACATTGCCTTCATTAAAATGCTTTGTAAAAATCCGAAGTTTACACACTTTACGATTTTTATACACTTTGATGAAGACTCTTATTATTATTATTAAAATGTAAATTAGAGGAAAATTGTTAGAGAAAGTACTCAAATACAAATCGTAACGATAATTAAATTCAAAAAAACAAAGATATTTAATAAAATAAAAAATTTTAAATCTTGAAAAATTTAAACATAAATTGTTCCCCTGACTACTTCTATTTGCATTATTTAGAAATAGCAGAAGCTTCTACAGCATCAGAAGTTGAATAGACACTTGGGTCGAAAAAAGTGAAACGGTCAACCTTAAAAAATGTATGCAACAATCATCCCGAAAAACTATATATATTTAGTTTCATTTAAGAAAAATATAATTATCTCTGTTCGTTTCCGAGATATGAATAAATAAAAAATATACTACGTAAATTTACAACCCGCGATTATTTGCAAAATAAGTCAAATTTTTTTGAAATTTTTTAGGGCGTGAGAATATATTCGTACCTTTATCGAAAAACATCATTGCCCTAGAAATCCGAGAAAATGTTTTTTCAGGTTGACCGTTTTACTTTTTTCGACCCCCTGGCGACATTAAACTGAGGATGTAATTGAAAATTAACAAACATACAATTAATACATTTTCAAATGTTTTTTTATCATATTACATTTTAAATAACACTTATTTTTCTAAAAATTTTGTATTTATTAATTAATTTCAAATTTTCAATATATTTTTCAAAAGCAAAAGAGCTGATAAACACAAAACAGCTGAGTGTTTGACACTTTTAATATTTTTACCCGAAGAAGAAGACAATAGGTTCGTTCCCGTACTACAACACGAGTGAACGCGTTCTCCCAAAACAGCCCAGAAAGCGTTCCCGTACTCAAAAAACTTGCAAATGAGAGCAGAGATGAGAGAGTAATTGTCTTCTTCTTCTTGAACGAAATAGCCCGCACTTTTTCTTCGGGTAAAAATGTTAAAAGTGTCAAACAATCAGCTGTTTTGCTTTTGAGAAAATATATTGAAAATTTGAAATTAATAAATAAATAAAGAATTTTATGAAAAATAAGTGTTATTTAAAATGGAAAATGTTTAAACGACATTTGAAAATTAGTTAATAGTATGTTAGTTAGTTTTTAACTACATTCTCCACAAGTTAAAGACAATTGTCTGTTCAACTTCCGACGCTGTAGAAGCTTCTGCTATTTCTGAATAATGCAAATGGTGATTGTGAACCAGAAGATTCTACAGAAGTAGTTAGGCATTGTTCATGTATGTTTAATTTTTTCATTATTTATTTATTTTCTTGTAAGATTTAACAAATTTTTATTTTATTAAATGTCACAGAAACTTTGCTTTTTGAATTTAACTGTCGTTAATTTGACGTTTTGTTTCGTGCAAGAAAAGTAGTTTTGTGCGTTCCCGTACTTTTGTGCATTTTTGTGTATCAGAGAGAGCATTTTTCGGTTACTCTGAGTTTACCAGACTTTACCAAAAAAGTACGGGAACGGACCTAGTTACTCACTCATCTCCGCAAGTTTTTTGAGTAGGGTAAAGTGGGGAACTTTTGACAGCTGGGAACATTTTATTTTGCCATTTTCAGTGTGAACACGTGTGTGAGACAAAAAGTTGAAATGCAGAAAAAAGCTTAATTTGATTTAAAGAAACGTTATACAGTAGTTTTCCGATTTAACGAACACAATTATTGTCAGGCTGATTCGTTAAGTCGATTTTTTCGCTAAACCGAGTACTAAAATCAAGTAGAAATGGCTAGAAATAGTATTTTCAAAAATTATTTTATTGAAATAATCATTTAAAGTGATACGAACATAGAAAAGAAAAACAAGGTACATTGTAAATTCATTTTTTAGCCCTTCGGAGGGCGCGCACCGGTAATTTTGCCGCAAGGTAAATTTCATAGCATCGACAGCAATTTTTCATATTTATAGCAAAAAAAATCATTAAAATAAAACAATTGATTGCTTTCTAGTGATATTTAAATATATTTTAATTAAAAAAATTTTATCAAGTTACACTTGAATTTTTTTGTTACACGAGAGGGTGAGCCGCGGCAAATTAGCCGCGAATGCGCGATACCAATTTACAAACACAAATAGCAGCTAAACGATGTAATTCGGAAACCAACGGCTAACGCTAAACCACGCTGCATCTCAAAACTTACAAAGTCACTTGAGTGGCAGTGGTCGGCTACTATGATTTGTATTGTAAAAAACACAAATTAACCGAAGGGTTAATGTGTCTACACTTCGAGCAAAGACAATAAAATGACAAAAAATAAAACCAATTTTTTACATAACTATTCTTATTGCAATTGTTTTTGTTTCTCTGTAAGATGATATAACTGTTTTTTTTGCAATTGTTTTTCTTTGTCTGTATGATGATACATTTCGTCGCCTGCGAATTGATTTGGCGTATAGGTATATGAATTTGTACACACATACCCCAAATCAATTCTCAGGCGACGATTTGTATTCTGTTTTTAAAACTTTTTGTTCTGCTGAAACACTCTGATTTTGTTTGTTGTTTGTTAAACTGAGTACAGCAAAATTTCTTTTGTTCGTTATTTATGATACTCAATGGAAACAATTTGCTTGTTCGTTATTTGCGGTTTTAGTAGAAACGAATGTTCGTTAAATCGGAAAACTACTGTACTTTAACTCTTCTTGGCTTAATACGGGTTTTTGTAAATTTGCTAACACTGGTGTAATTTTCAACAGCCATTTATATTTAAGCGTTTTGTGAATTAATTGTATTTTTTTTTTTTAATGAGTAACAAAATTTGTTTGCACTGCTCTTCAATGTTAACAAAATAAAACAAGGTAAATTGAAAAAGAAAAAAAATCATCAAGAGCCTTTGGGGCACATTTGACTTTTACCAAAGAAGCACATTTAACAAATATCAAATGTTCCTCATATTGCAGATTTACATATTTAAGTGGCTGTTCAGACGGGAGCAAGCATGAAGCCTGTCTGAAAGAGAGAGGTAGAAAAATAGGCAGAGAGAAAGAGATAATAAAGTTGCGCAGAAAATCCAAAAATAAAATAAAAATCGGCGCATTGATGACTGTTCCGATTTTGCCACTTTTCCTCATAATTTTTTAGAATTTGAATAGGCAACATGAACGCAAACAAACAATGCGCATCAAAGTCTTCATTTTCTTGTTTTTTTTTATAAACTTGTTTTAATTTCTTAAGAGAATGTTGCTTTTATTATTTATTTAATTTTAAGTACATATTTAAGGCACATAATTGATATTTCTTTTGCATTTTTTGCGAACAAAAGAACTTATCTTAATGAGCACAAGAAAAAGTGACAAAATTCCAATTCCACCGTTCCTTTTTGATTAGAAATAGTCCGTCATGGTTGCACTCATGTGAGCACGACACGCCCAGGCTTTTTATGCTTGCTCCCGTCTCAACAGCCACTAAAATACAATTGTTGTATATTCTGTTTAAACATTTTTAAAGATATGATACGTAGCTACATAACATAGCGTCTCGATTAGCTATAAATCATAGCAATGTTCATGTTCGTGTCAGAGCAGCTGATGGCTGTCAAAATATGAAGTGGGCAAATTATGTTAATTTTACGATATGCTTTGAACAGTAAACAACAAATATGCGTTAAATTTGTTTCCCATTTTCTCCCACGTATTTCTTTTCAACTCGATCCTTTTATATTTTTCCCTTTTATAATTTCATAAACACTCATATTCTCGATATATATGTATGAAATTAATTAATTAATTAAATTTAAATACACAAATGTCAAAATCGAATGAAACTTCAAATCTATGTTAGAGTTGATAGCAGCAGTACTGTTTGACAAAATGTTGGATTTTTTGGTATGATATTAACATGAGATGTCTCGACTAGACATTTTGATGGTAAGACAGGAACATTAACATGAACTGTAGCTAGTCGAGACGCTATGTAAAGAAGACGAATCGAAGCGAAATCGATGAGACCAAAGTGAAGAGAGCTATTTAAGATAATAAATATAAACATGAAACGGCGACGTCAGTCTCTGAGGTAAATACATTCTGTCAAATAAGTACCCGGAAATTTGAAATAAAACACAAACAACTTATCAATCATCTAAATTTATTATATCCCCTTCAAAATAGGCCCCTTCTGAGGCAATACACTTCTTCCAACGAACAATCCAATCATCGAAACACTTTTTAAAGCTATATTCCGGGATGGCCTTCAGTTCTCGTTGCGAATTAGTTTTGATGTCTTCAATGCTCTCAAAACGGGTTCCACGAAGTGGTAATTTGAGTTTTGGAAACAGAAAAAAGTCACAGGCCATATCTGGAGAGTACGGTGGTTGTTCGATTATATTTGTTGAATTTTTGTTCAAAAACTCGTTCACAATGATCACTTTGTGCGATGGTGCAAAATCCAACTGTTGTTCCGCCACAAATCTGGTCTTTTGCAACGAACATTCTCTCTCAAACGCCTCATAACGCCAAGATAATATTCTTTATTGACGGTTTGGCCCTCCGGTAAGAATTCCGAATGAACAACACCACGAATATCGAAGAAAACGGTCAGCATCACCTTGATTTTCGATTTGCTTTGGCGCGGTTTTTTATTTTGTCGACGTTTTCTTCAGTTGAAGAGGTCGAAGGCCGTCCTGAACGTGGCAAATCGTTCACTTCTTCTCGCCCCTCTTTGAACGATTTATACCAATCGTAAACTTGAGTTTTCGACATGGTTGAATCACCAAATGTTTTTTTCAACATTTCCAACGTTTTGGCACAAGAAATTTCGTTTGAAACACAAAATTTCACACAAACTCTTTGTTCGATATTTTTATCCATAGTAGAAATCGCAACGCACACAAAAGGTTGACTTGTTCTTAATGACGCCGTAACCAAACTAAATGACACATAGCAATAAAAATTCACAGAATAGTGGTTGACAGTTGTGCCAACCTGGGAAAAAAAATTTTTTGAAATATTCTCAGAGGGAAAATTTAAAATGAGAATTTCCGGGTACTTACTTGACAGAATGTAGGAAAACATTAAGGATCCTTCATACTAAATTTTTGAAGTCGTATCACAAATGGTTTTGGAAATATTCCATAATTAAATCTCAGGTTATATGGAAGGTGTCCCACCCACGTGTCTCCTGTAGTATGACATTGTCAATCGACGTCCTTACACGAAAATTCAGTACTGTACCGTGAATGGTTTAAAAAAGCATATATTTTGTATGGGAGGTGCCACACCTACTTGTTATTTTTAACTCAGACTATTCCTATCTTATGACCAGAGACATAATGCATCACTATGAAATTGTAAACGATAATTTTGTTAAATAAAGAGCAAATAATAATAATAATTAGAACAGAAAAATAAAAACAATGGATGCGTGCAAGACACGCAAGATATTTGATGTGTAAATAGTTAAACCAACTGAATGCCATATACATAAGCTCACATGTGTATAACCATTTATAGGGATTTGATGTATAATCTATATGCTTAGGTAAATAATTCAAATTAAAAGAATTCTTTTATAAAGTTAAAAATTTATTAGATATCATTATCTTTTATATATATGTAATAGCCCAATTCACTATAAATTGCAAATGGCCTGGCATCGATGCAAATGCAAATTTTCGTTCCATATAGCAGAAATATTTTGCATTTGCATCTTATCGTGTATATCAGGCGACGATAAGTGCTTTCCGCATTTAACCTTAGAAAAGCACCAGGGGTGACCAGTCACCCCACTACTTTTTAAAAGCACCGCAAAGAGATTTGCCTTAACTGCATTTAATAAAAATAAGAAACAATGTATTTTCTTTGAAGTAAATAAGTGATTTTATAATAAATAAGTTTGATTTTTTCTGTTTAACATTTTTGCTATTTACATAGATAAAAAAAAGTGTTGCCTTTCTAAGGTTAACCCTTAAATACCCACTGGTCACTGCAGTGACCAACCACTTTAGCGGCTGCCTGTGCCGCCATTTTACGTTCGCCATTTAAAATAAATATCTGATTTTACTGACAAAAGATTTCTTTATCAATACGTACAAATAAGAATGCAAAAATGACAACTGTCGCATAGTTACAGTTATTTTTAACTCGGAAAGCACGTTTGGCAAAAATTTTCAACCACATACAGAAAATAAGGTTTTTTATTTTCCAATTTTTGTATAACAAATATATTGCCGGGTTAAAAAATTTGTGTCAAACGGTATGGGATAACACTAAATAATTGTTTTTAAAAATAATTGCTCATGCATTTTAACTAATTCTCCAGATAATCCCCAAAGGGTACTACTGTGGCCAACAATGTAAATCGAAATTACGGAACTTTAAACTAATTTATTTGAAAACTCGTAGAAAAAACGTTGCTCGGAATCCCAAATACTACCTCTAAGTATGTTTTTAATTTAAATCAGACGTATTGGGCGTTTAAGGGTTAATGTACAAAGCAAAATTTTTATAATGCCGTGGTTTGATATCATTATCACTACATTTTGTTTATACATTTTCAATACAGATTCTTTATTACTTATCATTTTGTATTGTTTTTATATTTTAAAAAATATTTAATTTTAATGCAATCTAACTAACCGAATGCAAAACCTATCAAAGGCCTGTGTTTGCTACGGCGATTTCTCTGCTTGTATGGTATAGTCGATCTCCATACGTTTAACACCAACAAATAATTCTGCCACGAATAAATGTACACACACATTTTGTGTGTGTCTTCTTCTCTTCTCTTTGTTGGTTAGAGTAGCACAGTCATGCCGCGCAGTAGTGTGAGCGAGAGAGGAACTGGACGTTACAGTTATCTTACATCTTACGATACAGTTATTCCTACATTTTACACATTTGGAATTTTGCCCATACCGTGAGCTAAAATGTTTACACATCAATATTTTTTTTTATTTTTCCTCAGTTTTTATTTGCATATCTTTTGAAGTTTTAATACAATACGGTTTTTCTTTATTTTATGAACACATATAGTATTAGCTATATTACATCTCAGTGAAAGCAATTCTGATAATTCAGTTGTTCCTGTTAATTTTTCTGCTGCTGCTGTCTCTGCTGGTGCAGTTAATTCTGCTGCTATTGACTTGCCTTCGTTAACTAATGACCGCTGCTACTGCTGTTAATTCTGTTACTGCTACTTAACCTTTGTTGTCCAACACTTCGAATATTGTTAATGGGGTGCCCAAATGAAAATTTATTATCAAAATGCATCTGGACTGCGCACTAAAGCCAATGAAATTCTCGCTGCATCTGCTCAAACGGAATTTGATGTTATTGTTTTAACAGAGACATAGCTGAATTTATTAATTATTTTTTTGATGACCCTAATCTTTATAATGTCTTCCTTAAGGACCGTGATCAGAGTTGGATAGTAATGATTCCATTAGGAATTAAATTCCATCTCCATTGAAGCTGTTACGAGCGAGGTGACCGGCAATTTATACTGATTTTTCTCTGATTCGCTCGAACGGCTTATTAGAAGCATTTTACAATATTTTCCAAGTAAAATTTTTGAAGTGAAACTTGTTTAGCGACGATAAATCGAAAATTTTGCAACGGAAATCGAATTTTTGTTGCACTAAATACGAAACTAATAAGGGCGATGTTACATGATCAATGTTTTGCTGTCAAATAATGAAATTGTTGTTGTTTTGAAAAATGAACACTGAGCTAAAGAGAGAATGAACACATTTCACTTCAAATTTTTTACTGGCGAAAAAAACCTGTATGGCTGATGTTACACGGTCAATGTTTTGCTGTCAATGTTTTCTGTTTTTACTCTCTTTTCATCGTTTTGTTTGATGCCCTGTTACACTATCAGTTTTTTGCTGAATGTTATTTTTAATACTTTTATCTGCAACTTTGTCTTTCCAACTAAAAAGTATTTAATTGTATTTTAAAGTGAATGAAAATTCAACGATTGGAATTGAATAGGTTGGAAAATAATTATAATGGCAATATAAGATAATGTTGGTGGAAATAGCAACAAATTATACAAAAAATATTGCAATTATATATGAAAAACGCAGAAAAATAATCTTTAAAATTTGCGAACTATTAAAATAAGCTTCGGCACTTTGTTTCTTTGTCATTGAATTACCATGTTTTTATAAAAATTATTAAGTAATTTTTTAAACAGCACTCATTTTCACAAACAAACAAAAGCCAAACAACGCAAAGGGTGACAAAGAAAAAAAAATGTATTTAAAAGTTAGTTAGTTAGTCTAGTATTTTTCATAAAATATTACTATTTTCCGATAAAATGCAACAGTGTATCTTCAGCAACCCCATTTTATTTGAAGTGATGCAGGTTTTTTTGTCAGTAAAAAAATTTGAAGTGAAATGTGTTCATCCTCTCTTTTGCTCAGTGTTCATTTTTCAAAGCAACAACAATTTCATTATTTGACAGCAAAACATTGATCGTGTAACATCGCCCTATCACTTCAAATAAAATGGGGTTGCTGAAGATACACTGTTGCGTTTTATGGGAAATACTAATATTTTATGAAAAATACTAGACTTTTTACTAACTTTTAAATACATTTTTTTTTTGTTTGCCACCTTTTGCAAAAAATTGATAGTGTAACAGGGCATCAAACATAACGATGAAAAGAGAGTAAAAACAGAAAACATTGACTATGTAACATCAGCCTAAGAAATGAAGCTATGCTGTAGTTAGTGATGATTCGATACAAGTAGAAACTCGATACTTTTCATTCATTGATTCAAATAAGGAAAATTTTTATTTAAAAAACTGAAATATATGTTGTGGATATAAATTGTGGATCATTTTACAATATTTTACAGCAATCAATGATATATTTCAAAAAGCTACTGCAGAATTATTCAAAATATTTCAGTCCATATTGGAATATTTCAATGTATGACAATATTGCAGAACAGTATTGAAGTTCTAGAATATATTTCCGGCCATGCATGTAGAACATAATGTTTATTTAAAACTTTTCTTTAAAATAAAATATTTTTAACAAGCTTTAATCTGTTGATTAGTTTTCCTTCTAATATAAATTTTCTAGCGATTTGCTACATTAAAGTCATTTCTATATGATTCACGTGTTTCCAGTGGAAATATCTCAAAATCATGATTATTGACGAAAAACTCGTGTTGAGTAGTGTAAACTGTAGGCTCAACCATGTTGTATGACAATGGGCCGTTCTGGCCTGATTGTTTTCCTTGACAACCACTTAAAAAAAGTGATTTGTCTCTTTAAACGAGTATTCGATACAAGTATATATTCGATACTTTTTTCCGATATTTTCGGTAGCATCGATACTTTTATTCGATACAAGTAATAAGTGAAAGTATCGATACTATGTGGGTATCGAATCAACACTAGCTGTAATTAGTGTTTAGGCTGTGGTTATATTGCAAGTATGCTCGGCGAACACCATGAAATTGTTGTTGCACCGAACACAAAGAGAGAGTCTTTACTCACTCTCACACCGAATACGATATGCTCGGTGTATTGTACACCGAGCACGCCGAGTATTTAGGGTGGCAATGAGTTATTTTTCAAAACAGGATCATTACTTAAAAAATAGTATTAAAAAAACGAGTATATTTTGACAAAAAACTAAATTGTGTATTAACGAACACAAGGCAGAAGTGAAACTTCTTGTGAACTAAACGAAACACAAGCAAATGAAATTTTTCAATCGCTAAATTTTTTACTTCATTGGCTTGTGTTTTTTAATTTCATTTGCTTGTGTTTCGTGGAAAGAAAAATCAACTACCACTAAACGTTTAGTGGTAGTGGAAATAAAATTCAACAACCACTAAACCTTTAGTGGTAGTGGAAATAAAAATTAACTACCACTAAACGTTTAGTGGTAGTGGAAATCGAAACCAACTACCACTAAACTAGTGGGAATTATTCCCCACTACCACTAAACGTTTAGTTATAAGGAGAGAGAGCTCAACTAGCGACTTAGTGGAAGTTAAAATTGTTGAACTCGTACAATATAGATTGTCATCCCAAAGCCTTATATAAATTTTTACAACATTTGAGACTAATGAACCTCCCTCATATCTAAACCCTTTAAACCCAAAAAGTCCAATCTGTAAAATTATGAAAACATCAAATAGTGTGTATTTCGTCATCTAAAATATTGTAATTTAATTCCAAGAAAGCAATTGATTACACTTGAATATTAAATTCCTTTCTATTCAATTACATTTTCAATTCCTTTAAGGAATTGATATATATTTCTAAAGAATTTGAAAACAAAAAGTACCAATTACAAATTTCCTGGAATTGTAATGTAATTGAATTTATCCAGCTCTGATCGTGATGCTAGTAAAACTAAATATAAGCGTGGTGGTGGTGTCCTCATAGCAGTTAATCGGTTATTAAGTGTTACTCTCGCCACATTGTATAATCCTGATTTGCTTTTGGATCAACGTTATGTTAATGTGCGTGGTTCTGCTGAAATCAATACTTAGATGTGTATCGTATATACCACCAAATAGTTCAATTGAATTGTATATAGTGATGATTCGATACAAATAAATACTCAATACTTTTCATTCGATTGAAGTACTTTTTTTACTTGATGCTATATCATAAGTATTTTACTTGGTATCGAAGAAAAAGGGTCAGTATCGGATACTCGATACTTTTGGAAAACATTAATTTATAAAACTGAAATATTGCTAAACAATATTTAAGATTGTGAGTCGTATTGCAATATTTTGCAGAAATTTATAATATATTTCAAAATGCTACCGCAGAATCATTCAATATGCATATTCAAAATATTTCAGTTCATATTGCAATATTCCAATGTATGAAAATATTGTAGTAAAGTATTGAAGTTCTAGAAAATATTGCCGCCCATGTATGTAGAATAGACATAGTGTATATTGAAATTTTTTCATTAAAATAATTTATTTTTAACAAGCTATAATGTATTGGTAGTTTTCCTGCTATTATAAATTTTCTAGAGATTTCTATCTAAACAAAATAAATATCATATAAGTTAACACTACTCAACAAATTGCAACTTTTCGCCATTTCTATATGATTAACGTATTTTAAGTTGAACTATCACAAAAAACATTACGTAAAGGCGAAAAATGTGATCGGGGAAATGATGTATGAGGAGGTGCTTGACTCCAATTTAGTGTTGAGTGGTGAAATTTGTGTCTTTAAACGAGTATTCGATACAAGTACGTACTCGATACATTTTTCCGATATTTTCGGTGGTATCGATACTTTCATTGGATACAAGTAATGAGTAAAAGTATCGATACTATGTGGGTATCGAATCTACACTAATTGTATAAAGCATACATGTGCTATATATATACAATATTCATAATATCGCAATTGTTCGAATTGGCGAAAACCATTAATGCATATTTGGGGATTTCAATTTAACTAATATAGTTTGAAATTATGTTAGTAATGATGTGACGCTAACACCATCAAATGCATGCAGTGACAATGAGATCTATGTAGTCGATAATATGTTAGCCATTGGTTTATTGCAAATTAATAATTGCGCTAATAATTCCTATAGATTATTAGATTTAGCCTTTACCCTGTTCGGGTGGAATCTTGCAATCGATTTTAAACTAACTTCCCGATGAGCTAGATACTTGAAGCTTTAAACATAGCTCAGAACTGGATGACAATGCAATATGAAATATCTAAAATATATATAATATGAAATATTACAAACAATAATTATAGTACAGCATACTTTCAGGCTGTTGTATAAATATGAAGTGCGGTTCCAACTGATAGATGGCGTAACTATTATAACTATTATTATACAATAATTGTAGTACCGCATACTTTCAGGTTAGTGTATAAATACGGAGTGCAGTTTGACCTAACAGATGGCATAGCTAATGTATGGTTTGTGTTGAGGACAATTAATATGGCGTTTTGAAAAGTAGATATTTGTCAATAAGATTCATAGCTTAAAGCATTGCATTTATCATTGCTTTAGCTGGAATAGATCCTATTGCATGCGACCTACGTTTTTTGTTTTAATCCATGCAAGTATCTTCATACCTACTAAAATTGATAATTGCAAATTTTCAGGGCAATCTATATGAGGTTAGGAATCTGTATGGGTCTATAAATCTGGATGAAGCTAGGAGAAATCATTTTATACTTTTTAGTCCGTTTTAGTGGTATATTAAAAAAAAATTTATTTCAATTTTCCAATTCTACTTATGATAGACATCATACTCCGTTATCTATTTAACTTGAATTCTATAAATTTTTACCTCTTGAAATAAGTAGCAATAAATCTCTCAGCTTCTTGTAATTTTATTGCCTAATTGGTAATACTGACTGGCATGTTGGGCTCGAGTAGCTAGAAATTTTAGATTTTTTAGATTATTTATGTCTAATATTGCTAATATCTGTAAGGGATTTATTCTTATTATCTGTAATAATAATTATAAATTACCATGGTATACGCCAGCGCTGAAAAAAATTTAAGAATCTTAGGAATAAGTTTTACAAGATATATACTGTTACACATTGTATACATATTTTATGGGAAAATTTAATTCACTGGATAAATACTTTTTCAAGCCAGTCTATATTAAAACTAATTTGAAGGATTTTTGTCGCTATGTTAATTCGAGGAAGAAAATCTCTAATATTCCAATCTCGATTTTCTTAAATGATAAAAATTCGAATAGTTCAGTTGAAATAGTTAATCTATTTGCTGATTTTTTCTTGCTAACTTTGAGCCGGCTTTAACTTTTTCAATTGAAACTGATTAGTCGTTTTGCTTTAAAAATTTTAGTTCCTTAACCTTATCTGACTATGATATAATAAATGGAATTATATGTCATGGAATTTTCAATTGCATCCCTATATTTGCAAGACCTTTTCAATACTTCAATTAATATTTAATAAGTCTTTGAAGTCCGGGTGGAAGTTGTCATTTGTAACTGCAATTCATAAGTCTGGTAATACAAGTAATAATACAAGCCATCGGCCGATTTCTAAGTTCACTACTGTGAGTAAACTTTTCGAATGGATTGTCACGTAGCGTGCTACTGCTATTCAGATGTTCAATTTTCGCTTGCATGTATCTGATGTAATATCTTTTCTTTTTTCGGGTTTTTTTAAATTACGAAACTTCATCCAGAACAATTGCGAAGAGAAGTGGCAAAAGTTGGCAACTTTGTTTTGACTCCACAAAGGTTGTGAATGGGTTATTAAATTTACCAGTACGGAGTACGGATAATTCAGAATTTTTGTGCATCGCTTCAATGATTCGAAAGAGCTTTTGGGCAACTCCTTTTCTTTGTAGAGATATCCTTTTTACACTAAGGTTAAGGAAATTAAAGTCTTAATTCGACGGACAGGATATAGAGCGGTGAACTCTAATCAATTGACTGCCCGATAATTTTGCGAAGCGCGTTAGATTGAACGACGCAACTTCGGTGAGGGCAAAACCCGACTTGCTTATCTCGTAGGACGTTCTCTATTTTGCCTGCCAACCGTTAGTAGTTAAGTTGCTGTTGATATACTTTTAAAATGTATTGGAAACGTTTATTGAGATTTTGGTAGTACAAATGCTAAAAGTAAATACATAAAATGAATTCATAATATTAAGGACGATCCAAAAGAGTGGAAATATTTAACTTTTTCTTTTTGTTCTACAAAAATTAAAATCAAATAACATTTCATTTGGAATGAATGAAATGAATGTACAAAAAATTGGAATAACCGAAAAAATGCCTAAATAAATTATAGGAAATCGATTACATTATACCACAGTTATAATAGTGAATCGAAAAATTTGTGATGTATCTAATGATAAGTAAAAGATGAGATATGCAATCTCGTATAGAACAATTTTGTTTAGTACAAGTATTACATATAATAGTTACGAACTTACAATATTAAATTGGATGTTTGCTGCTTGCTTTGCTTCGCATTATTCTTTTTTTTTTCTTTTAGAAATTATGTTTTGGGTGTTTATGCTTATATAAGAATGTTTGTTGTGTGGAAAATACATATGTACTTGTTATAATCTTTAAAAGTAAATATTTAAGCGGTAGCTGATTCATCTTGCTGATCATCATCATCGTCACCATCATTACTATCATCTTTGTCATCATCGTCTTCTTGCGACTTACGTTTTACATTCTCCTCATTGGAACCATCTTCTTTGTCGTCCTCCTCGTCCTCACTTAGAGAATCAGCAGCAACGACAGCAGATGCAGCGGCAGCATTTTGACGTCCTCGTCCCTTTCCTGAACCTAGATTTTTAGCAGGCGATGCAGCAGCAGCTGGTCGTCCACGTTTTTTGGGCACACCAGCGCCACCACCTCCATTGGCAGCAGTTTCCGCTGGACGCTTCGTTACTACTGCTACAGCTTTCTTGGCACGACCCTGTCCGCGTCCAACAGATTTCTCCTCAGCAGATTTCTCATCAGCAGACTTCTCATCAGCAGATTTATACTCAACAGATTTTTCATCATCGGATTCTGTAAAACAAAACTTAAGCTAGAAAAAAATCAATAAAATTCTATTCACTGTTTACCATCATCTTCATCGTCGCTTTTGGCGATTTTCTTTGGGCGCCCAGATTTTTTCGGTGTTTTAGGCTTACGTCCCACCTTCTTGGAACCACCACTTGGCTTATAATCGCTCAATTGTTCATCATCATCATCACCATCATCATCTTCAGATTTTGGAGGATTCTTTGCACGACCGCGTCCTTTAGCATTGCTAATTTCAGTTAATTTATCTTTCTTTCCAGAAGAACGAGCAGTGCCACCGTTTGTGGTAACACCATTGCCATCCGAATCTGAATCAGAGTTCTTTTTAGATGCTGTTGTTGAATTTTTCGGTCTACCACGACCGCGTCCACTTGGTGGTGGCTTCTTTACTTTATTGGGATTTGCAGGGCGGCCCCTTTTCTTCGGTATAGTGATTTCTTCGTCGACGTCGGCACCACCGCGCTTTTTTACATCTTCCATTTTTTATTCGTTCTTACACAAACGCACTCTTTAATGGCTTTCTTTTGTCGTACTGCGACTGCTTGTTTCTTCCTTTTTATTCAGGTTTTTTCTCGCACTTTTCCTTTTTTCGATTTGTTATTATATTAAATTTTTTATTTAATTAATTGCATATCTTTTCTGTATTCGCTTGAAATTTATAAATTACCAATTTTTGTTTATTTGCAATTTTTTGGTGGACTTTAATTGATTTCAATTCAAGTCTGCGAATCTCCGGCGTCGGTTTTTATTTCTCTCCTATTCAAAAAAAAAAAGTGGGAAAATTGCGATGAAAAACCAAGCGCATAATAAAATTGGCGCATACACAGTTGCAAATTTGCGAATCGGTACTTTTTTGTTGCTTTGTGTACGCAAATTTGTTTTAGTATGTATACTTCGTTGGTGGCTGTTTATGAATTGTGGTTTTCGGACTTCTATGGGAAGGTTGCCGATTAAGATTCCGGCTTAGATATATAAAAAACGTTACAGAAAACCCGTTCACCTCTACAAAAAAAGTTATGGAAAACGTTTTTCGTGTATTTCGAAAGAAATCATGCCATGTATTTTTTTCGGTTATCATTTAGGCTTACAGGATATTTAGAAAAATGCATGTGTAATTTGGTATAAGAGGACTTTGAACTAAATAATCTACGTATAGCAACGAACATAACACTGCGGCTACACCTGCCAGTGCTGGCATGCCATTGTTAACACACTCACATTTTTTCACTAATACACTCACACTTTTCTCATTGGCAGAGTCATTGGCAAGCATATTTCGATGCCAATGAATTCTGCCAATGATTTGACGTAAGCCGACAATATTTGACGTTTCTTTCATTTGTGAGAGAAAACAAAGCAAAGTAGAGCGGAGTGAGCAAATTATTAGAAATGGAGTGTCTGAAATTTTGATAGGAATGAATTGGCATGATAAGTGGCAGGACGCCTACGTCACAAAGACAATTTTTCTGTTTTTTGACAGATAATACATATTCTGAATTGGCAAGCCAGCACTGGCAGGTGTAGCCTCAGTGTTAGTAAAATCTGCCAGATCGACGACGATATAACATAATAATTTTTTTTTTTTTGTTTGTGTTTCCCACTTGCAAGAGTTTTGATTTTTTCAATTGCAACTGTGTATAAATTTCGAATGAGTTTCCAAGTGCTGCCAAGTTTATTCATTACATACAAAGTCCCTTCCTATTGAAGCTTCGCGAACTCAACGGATTTTTTTTTCTTCTAATTTGAATTATCTTGTAAGTACAATTTTAATAAAATACAAAATTAAATTTATTAAATATTATCTTAGGAATGTAAAATATTGTATTATTTCATAAAGTTTCAATAATGGCGAAGCCACGCAGTGGAAGGCCGTCCAAGAAGAAACCAGAAAAGGCCACATCTTCAGCGACACGAGCTTTACCGGCAAAATACAACCCACTAGAGTCCTTATCATCGTCAGTACGGTCAAAGTCAGTTAATGTGAAGGAGTCGCCAATAAAACGTAAAAGTGGTCGCCCATCCAAAGCTGCAAGTGAAGCTCGAAAAACTGTAGTGCCCAAGTCCTCTCGATTGTTGCGCTCATCTACAAAACCGAAGATAGAAATTGAAGCAAAAGTGCCAAAATCACCGGGAAAACGTAGCAGCGCTACAACAAGCAAACGTTATGCAAAAGGCGCAAAGAAACTGAATGTAGAAGAAAATCCTTTAACTATTGTAATTACAGCGAACAATAGCAAGAGTGCAGGAGATATAACTGCCGAATGTGGCGCTAGCGGCGATGCTGTAAAAATGAAACATAAACCAGAAAGTTTAAATGCCAGTGATAAGCAGCAGCCTGAGCTAATGCCCAGTGAAAGAGAGGAACTAAAATTCTATTACTTGTAAATTTTACTTTTCATTTTATGTACTTGCGCACAAATGAAGAAAATATCAAAAATATGTAATCATCTGAGATATCATATTTTCTACGGAAATACAAACTACTACTATAAAAAATTGTATAAATTTTAACTTTATTTAGGCGTTCGGTGGTGATGTTTATTTTGAATTTAAGTATTTGAATTTTACAGCTCCATCTTTATCAGGTCAAATTTTCGAGAAAGGTTGGGTTATGAGTACGGTGAACATATTTTCCGGAAAGAAAAAGATTTTGGAAGGGAAATTGTATTGTGGAAGTTTTGGAAGGTTTTTTTTTTCTAAAAATCTACAACAATCTTAATTTGCAAATATATACGAAGAGCAGTATATTTGTAGTAAACACCGAATTTCGAGAAGACTCAAAAATATTTTGATTGTTCAACAAAGCCATCAGCAGTGAAAAGCATTTACTTTCAACAAATGATGAAGTTTAAGATTTAAAATATGTTTGCATCAATTCTGATTAGCCGCCCATGCTGGATGTGCCAATAGGATGGACGTAACAGCGCAACTGGTTATTAAATACACTCGGACTATATTAAATCTACAATTTCAGCGACAGTTTATAGATGTCTTACTTTTAGAAACCTTGATAATGGTCTAGTTTTTGGGTTGAATTTTGCACTGAATTTTAGTCTGATATTTGGTTTAACTTTTCCGTTTTTGATCTAAATTCTGGTTGCACCCCGAATCTCAACTGGCAATAATTCTTGTCATAATTATGGCAAAACTTATTACAAAAGGTATGTCATAAATTGAAGTGGGTAAATTTTGCCAAGATATTTTATGTTAACGAATGTCGTTTTTTTATGTATAAAAATACAAATTAATATATGTATATAAATTAATTAAAGAACTCGCGTTGGATTAAGTTTTAATTGTGACATTGTTAAGTGAGTGTTCCCGGGTATGAGACGGGTTTTGTTTTTGAGCAAACAATTTTTACAGCTTTAAACCAAATTGGGTGCTTTATATACTGTTGGAAAGGTAATGAAAATGCGAAATAAGTATAGTGATTCCATTGGCACGCAAAATTATATGACCAATTTTTTGAGGATATGTAGATGTGTATTTTTGCCAAAAAAAATATTTGTACCCTAGTATGAGACACCTAAAACAATCCACTCAAAATTGGGAAATATGAAGTAAAAATAATTATAAATTTATTTATTTTGTAGGCCTTCAGTGGCTAAAATAAAAAGAAATTATAGTTTTTATTCATCAACGATTTTCTTTTTTGGGGTTGACATGGTTAAAAATACAAAAAAATGGATCATACCCGGTGATAGCTGTGTCGCACACCCGGAAAACAATGCCATTTTGAGAAGAACAAAAAAATTGTTTCCAATGCTAATTGCTAATGCATTACACTCACCTTTTTTAATTAATTCACTAGGCAATATATCACTCTGAAAAAAATTAAAAAAAGGTTTCGTGATCGATTTTCACACACGATGTTTGCAGCTGATACAAGCAATACATCTATTCACTCCGGTGTTACCACAAAAACTGGCTCATGTCAAAAGAAAGTTGTGACAGTAGTCAGATTGACAATATTGATATTGTATGATGTAAACAATCGACTGTCTCATACCTGGTGCTGTCTCATAGCCGGGTACACTCCCCTACTTTTTTGGGTAACTACGACCTGCTAATTTCAAAAATCGGTAGCCCGATTTTGAGTTTCTCTAATGATTAATCTCGATCGCTAAAAATCTCTAAATGAATTTTAGAGATTTTTGTCTATAATTCCGATTCTGATAGTCTTCATATCCAAAATTTTTCGAGATTGAACGAAAGTGAACGAAATATTTGTTTTGACATTTCGAGCTCCTATTCTCCTCTTAAATTTTGGAAATAATTGCTATTCTGAAAATTGTGGAATCTAATTTATTCGATTATATTTGTGCTAATCTAAATATTTTTTGAACGCTGCACAGTGGTCTACAATCCCGAAAAGCTGGCCAGAAGTCGAAAACTAAAGTTTTTTTTGGGAGGGTTCTAACATTTCAAATAGTTGCAGTGATAACCCTAGCAGCGTTTTAGAACAACGCTTAAGTACAGTTATTCATCAAACAATTTGTTAGCCTTTTCAAGTCTAAGTAAAAATAAGTGTCGAAACGTGTGGAATTTTCATGTGGAAAAAGTGTGTTATTAAAAAGTGCGTAGTTTTTAAACTGTTTCGCCGATTTTAACGAGACAACATGCAATCAACTTGTAAAAGTAAGTACTTTTCATATATCTTAATAAAATTATTATTTAACTATAATCAAAACAATAAATAAGTAATGAAAATAACCGGTGTTTTTATCATGTAAGCTGTTTTCAAGGCTGAGAAAAAAAAGGTTTTAAAAAAATTCCCAAGGGTTCCTGCCGAGTTTTTAGTTTTAAATTATTAATCATTCATTTTTGCAAAACATTTAAAAATATCAGTTGCCGAAAGTTGCCGGAATGGATTTTACACAATATTTTCAATGCAAGGTACACATGCGCTATATTCTATGTCCCAGCAATTGTAACATCAAAAAAGTATTTGTATAATAGAATTTTTTTTGTGTAAAATTCGTATAGATGAGGGGAGAGGAAGGTTAAAGATTTTTGCGTCCAATAACTGTTAATATTTCCTTGAGCTTACATTAGCTGTATTAGCCATCCTCCTTTCGCATATCTCCTTTCGTATTGACAATAGGGACAACATCAGCATGTATATCAAAAATCGACGCCATTTTGTTTCTTACAAATTAAGAACGGATTCGTAATGAGATTCTAAAAACCCCCAAATGTCTGGTTTCGTCAAAATTTGATATTTTTTTTGGAAATGGTCCACCATTTTGGATTCGCCATTTTGTTTTTTTAAAAACTGAGATCGGATTTGTAATCACTGACCCTGAAAACCCCTTAGCACAAATAATCATTACAAAAGAAAGATTTTTCGACTTATGGGCAGCTTTACGGGATTCCAGACCACTGTGCGCTGGCGCTTATTCTACACGACAACTTTGTATGTAAGTAATTTAATTACTTTCGAATCAAATGGCACAAAATTAACAGTAGTGGAAAATGTTATAAAATTTGGCGTATAGTTAGGTAAAATCAATTCCCAGGCGACGACAAATGGTTATTATTTGAAATAAATCGAAAAATAAATTGGAATGGCCGAAAGGTATGTCATGAAAAAAATGCTATTACAGTTACACATTTAAATTGTGGGCTTAACACATTCTTTCAATTGACAACGACGATGTTTTCCTTCAGAGTTTCTGTTTATATATAAAACCCACAAAAAGCTTGATCTTTTCTTGTAAAAAAAAAAAATTTTTATAAAATGTAAAAACGCTTAATAAAACAAAATAATGAAGCGTCTTTTCACATCTAATGTGCGCCAAATATAAGATAAGAAATGTTAATTATAGTATAAGTGCCAGCGTTCGAAATTTCGAACAATCGAGTTTACACACATGCGTTTTATGTTTTACAAATTAGTTACATATCGCTACCTCTATTCTTCAACCACGTATCTCCACTTTAGCCGAAATTGAATTTTTTTTGCTTAAATTGTGTAAAATCACTTAAGAATATCAGCGAGTTCGTATGAAAAAAAAAATGTTTTAGAGCCGTTTTTCAACCTCGTTCGTATCTCCACTTGAATACGAAAGTTGATTTTCAAATCAAAACTAATTTTGTTTTCTGCGAAATGGTGCTTTTGGAGATACGGGGTTGAAGAATAGAGTATTTATTGACAATAATTTCCCATGATTATTCTTTTAATTTTTTTTAGTATCGAGGGAAGGAGTTGGTCATGAGGGGATATATTTTTTCATTTGCTGAAAGATGAGGCTTAAACATCCATACCATCCGCTTGAACGATTGAAAGGTTCTTGAGAAGACAATTTCAATGCATTCTTAATTTAATTTTGTCGTTCTCCATTAACTCCAGCACAATCTGCTGCTGTGGATCCATCAAATACGTCATTGTGCCATATATATAAATATGAAATATCTGTTTTTTTATGGAAAATAAGAATCTCAAAGTATTTTCCATCGTTTCCTACACATTTTGACCACTTTTCTGGCAATATGTGGATACCACTACAAAAAAATTGTTCATATTTTTTATGAAAACCATTCAGAGGCCCAATTGATGTCTTGCTCTTTAAGTGCGTGTCTGATGAAAACAAATGGTAATCGGAAGGAGCCAAGTCTGGCCAATAAAGCGGATGAGGTAACAAATACTAGCCAAGTGATTTTGTAGTTTTTTGAACTGGTTTTGCTCTATGCGTTGGTGCGTTATCATGAAGCTAAATTAACTTTATCATGTCTTCTTGCCAATTCTGGTCGTTTTTCAATCTGAGCATTGTTCATATTTATTATTTGTTGTCGATAGCGATCAGTATTAACAGTTTCATCAGAGCTCATGGTACACCACACCTTTCTGATCCCACTCAAAACAGAGCATCCTCTACTAACCAAATCGATTCGGTTTTGCAGTCGATATTGATGGTTAACCTAAAATTTTTTGATTTTTGGATTCTCAAAGTATGGTATATCCACTTTGCATTACGTCACGACTCGATGCAAAAAATCGTTTCTTTCTTGTCGTTGAATCATGAGGTACCCATTTTTCACACTTTTGAATCTTTGCCATTGTCTATAAACGTATAGATATAGATGGTTGTACACAACGTTTTTGAGTAATGTATCATCTTCATCCAACATTTTGGTGTTTTCAAACTTTTTTGGTGGTCTTCCACGTTTTTCATTTTTCACATCAAAATCATTGTCTTTAAATTATGTAAACTGGCGGTTCTCGAACTTTTTTCGCGTTCCATCAATGTGTAATGTGGGTCAAACGCGTACCACAGAACTTAAAAAACTGTGCCTTGTGTTTGTGTACTTTATCATGCATAACTAAGTGACGAGAGTTTCCATTTTCGAAAGAGTAGCGTTTTTCAATGCATTTTTATAATATAATAGGATTCTAAAAACCCAAAAAAAAAAAAAAAAATAAATAAAAACCAATATTGGTTGCAATATCTACTCTTTCGAAAATACATCGATAATCTGTATGTTTAAGGAATCTATGCGTAAGAGTCACCGCCAAATCTGCTGTAAGATCTCGTTTCAATCAATTGAAATAAAATGCGCAATTTTGTTAAACTTAACATTTTTCTTGTTTTGTTGTTTTTATGTAAGTATATATTATTTGGAAAGAAAAAAAAAAACAATTATTATTAACAATTTTTTTTTTTGTTTTATTTTAATTTTGTTTTTTTAAATGAAAAATAAAATTTATATTTGCATGAATGCGGGTGTTTTTGTATCTGTGCAACTAGTATGTATTTTTGTATGTATGCTTACGTCACGCATAATTTTAAAATTCTTTTGTCATTGTTTTAACTAAGATTTTCAGTTGTCTATGTATTTGAAAAAAAAAAAAATAAAAAATAAATACAAATTAATAAAAAATAAATAAAACGAAAACTAGAAAGGAAATTTTAAATACCGAGCCGATTTTTCAATAGTTGTCGCTGTCTTTTTCAGGTGTTGTTAGCTTATAAATTCTCTGCTTGTAAAATATTATTTTCAATTATTATTTTTGTTTTAAACTATGTTTATTTTTATTTGTTTTGCTTCGCTTTAATTCTAATTGATTGATAATAATAGGTTATAATAATAACAACAACAAAATATAATAGTAAGTTAGAAGTAAAGGAAAAAAAAATATTTATGTATAAAAAGAAAGAAAAAATAAGATTTTTTTTAATGCGTACAAAAGAAAAATAATAAAACAGAAAGAAATCATGTTTTTTATGTATTTGAGGCGGAACAAAATTAAGTAAATTAATTTATTTTATTTGTTATTATACAAAAATTTCGTTTTAGTTTGTAGTAATTTTATGTAATTTCTGTTCTTGTTTTGTTTTTGTAACTGGAGTGTGATCAAGCAAAAGAACAAACAAAATCAAAAAAAAAATATATATATATAGAGAAAAAATCATTAGTTTACAAAAGTAATTGATGCTATCTGAAAAAAAAAAACACAAATGTTTCGAAAAACTTTTAAAAATTAATTTAAGTTAACACTTTTGCACATGCATTTCCTGGATTTATGATTTTTGTTTTAATTATTTATTTTTCGTTTGTGAATATGACAGGCTCTTGTAATTTATTTATTTAATTATTTGTTTGTTTTCCAAATTTGAATTTGATTTCTTTATTAGTTGAGTGAATTTGACTTTTGCACTTTCAGTACGTTTTCGTTTTGATAATAATAATTTATAATTTATCATTACATTAATTTTTTGTTTGTAATTATTATTAGTATATTTTAGTTTTGCAAAATTTGTTGAAACACTATTTGAATTTATTACTATTTTATTAAAATGTTTTGAAACTAGTTGTTTTGTTTTTTTTTTTTATCAGTATCTGCTCTTCTTTTTCTTCGTTTTTGTTTGTTTGTATTTTTACTTAAATTTTAAATGTTTGTTTTATAAATTTTATTTTTCATATTTTTGTTGCCTTTTGTTTTTGCTATTTTTAATTTTTTAATATAATTATTTATAATAATTCTAATTTTACATTTGTGTGTGTGTATGTAATTTTTGTAGTTATGTTTTTTGTTTTATTACAAGTATAATTATTAATAATAATTATTATTAATTAATTAAATCTATATATATATATATATATAAATGTGTATATATATATATGTAATTATATAAAGCATATAATTTAAAATTATAATTATTAGTTTAAGGAGCGACGAGAGTGAAAAAGGTGAGTTGGATAGGAGAGAGGAGAGGGTAAGTAATTGGGAGGCATGGGATTGTTTGGAAAGGAAAGTTTTTAGTTATTTATTATTATTATTGTTTAACATATAAACCTTTATAGTTTGTTTTTTTTTTTTTTTTTGTTGTTTATTATTCATTATTAATAATTTTATATATATATATATATATATATATATATATGTATAATTATATATTAAATTTATACGAAATCATTAAACAATTCAATAAGGCCTTCCGACTGATCCAATCCATAATTAAAATCGGAATCAAGTGGTGGTTCAATCGGCTGGAAAGGCAAATCATCGAAATCTGTAAAAAGAAACAGTAAATAAATTAAGCAAAAATTAAATAAAATGAAAAAACCTAAAATTGGTAGGTAATAAATTGGTAATATTTAATTTAATTTATAGATTAAACAGTGCGACAATTTAACAATTTATAAAATGACAAATGACGATGAATGAGGAACTTTTTAAAAGTAGGGGGGAAACATAAATGGAGGCCCTGTTAGATCTAAAGTTTCTCCATTTAGTGACAGATACAGCAGTCAAAAGGACACTTCTAAAGTCTTAATAAGGAAGGCACTGGCCGAGCATAAAAAATATAGCAGAAAAAATATAACTTTCAAAGTTAGACTCAGTAACAAGAAAGTTTGGAATACAAAAATGTACTCAACTCTATTAAAGCATAGATGGCTCGAGAACAGAAAAAGAGATGGAGTGCAGGGATATAAGGGCTAAAAACCAGACTCTGAGCTCATGGGAAGATGCCTACCATTTTCAAGCGGTGTTCTTGATTAAGGCTGTGCACTCCATCAGCCATTAACCTCGAACATTGGAGTAATAATCAAGATATGGTAATACAGTATAGATACAGATATCCGTAAAGGGAGGCTGGGAATGCATAGGGCTACTAAATGAATTAGGCAAGCCAAATAAGTTCAAGTAAGAATGGCAACGCAACCAGATACAATAGTTGCCTCTGTCCCTTTTGTCGCCGAAGCACATCCTCCTGCATTGCAAAATACTCACTTGCAGGAAGAATAAAATATCTGGAGCACAACTGGCCTTCAACTCTGCGAGCTGGCCCAAGATTGTGAGTGCGTTGCAACGTTTCGAGGTGCCGGAGTACCTGCTAAAAAATATCACAGATTACTTCAAATATGGACTGCTTCTATATGACACGGACGACAGCATCAAAGAGTACGAGGTCACAGGAGGAACGCAATGTACGACGGAATTTTTAAAGGTGATCGACGACATAGCTATAGTAGTTGTGGTGAAACATCTGGACTTACTACGGCTAAATAGCTCGATACTAAAGTTGGCAGCCCAAAAAACGGAGGACGTGCTATTGAACACAAGTAAACACCGCGAAGAGCTGGTAATCACAGTTGGGGATCATTGCATCACCTAACAGCCACACCTGAAGTACTTAAGGGTACTCATCGACACAAGGATGACATTTAAGGAGCATTTAGTAGCCGTCAGTGGTAAAGCGGTTAGAAAAAATGGCACGCTAATGCGCATTACATATGTGGAATATCTGAGGCTCACGGGATGGCAAGTGTCAGCTGCTTTCAATGGTGACCAGCTCCGTGATGCTGTATACAGAAGACACACCTGAAGGGCATTCGTTCGATTTATAGGCTCAGTGCACAAAGGGTGGCCAGCGTCTATCGTACGGTGTCAGACGACGCCATTAGCGTCATAGCAATAAAAGTGCTCATTGACTTAGTAGCAATAGAGATGAAACGCCTTTATAGTATAACTGGAGAAAGGCCAACGAACGTATGGAAAACAGAAGAGAGGAATCGTAGCATTATGAAAGGGTCGCTGCACCTTTAATCTAATTCCTAATATAGCAATGTGGATGGAGCGCAAACACGGAGAAGTCGATTACTTTGTCACCCAAATGCTTTAAGCAATATCTACAGATTTAAACTTGCCCACGCTTTAACAGCATCATGAAGGAACTAGAGAGAGCTTTTGGCGAACCCCCACGGTAGTCAACTTGACAACACAGATGTGCGAAACGGTAGAGAAGTGAAATGCAGTATCCAAGATGGCGAAAAAAATTATAACATTCTTGAGGAATGCGGAATCTGCAAGTAAAGCCGAACGTGCGCAACGAAATATCGCAAATACAGAAGACGACGAGATTGGGTGATCAACAATAAACAGTTATTGGCACAACACAAATAGCTCCAAGCAACAAAAGTGGACGAGACGTTGCTATAATGCTATAACAATGTCCTCGGGAGAGGGAGAGTGGTAGGAGAGAAAGTAGATGGTTTCAGTCTGTAGGAATCCGACATAACCATAAAACTGGAGTCCTGCAGTATGTATGAAGATTTCTACCTGCCAACAAAAAAAAAAAAAAAAAAATAGAAAAAGCAGCACAACTGGCTGGATATCTGGAACATCGTATTCATAAGACCCGATATGGGTTAAAATAGGTCTATTGGCCGCAAGCTTTTAACTTGTTTTCCAACAAAATTTTTCAAAGATATTCTCAGAGGTTCCCGTTATCTTTTTGATTTTGTAAGCTGCCAAATTATCGCACTGTGTAATTAGATTATAGTAAAGAGTCAATGATTTAAAACAGAAGTGACTCAAGTGAAGTTGTAGAAAATATGAAAAGTTAGTTTGATACTATTAAACACATACATATTTCTGTTGGTTTTCTTCATTTCTTTAATGTTTCTAATGCATAAATGTTTCTTGGATAACTTCAAGTGAAATAATGAAAATATGTAGCATTTTAAAGCTGTATGATATAATAACTCTTAATTATTTATTTTTGTGTTATTTAAGATTTAGATATGATTTGAAATTCACGCCAGAGCTGAATCTCATGGTGCTACAAAATTTCAATTACAATTACGATTGCGTTTCTATTATTGGAATGCAATGTGCAGACCCACGAGAATTCAGTTCCAAAATGAATTTTTTTCTTTGACTTGGTTTTTTCTTCTTAAAATGAGTGCACTTTTTTAATTTGTAGCTGGTGATTGCCTCAGAATATAAGTTCACAAAGCCTGATTAATTAAATTATAAATTCATGGTAAAATTATACTACTATGAGGAGCAAACTTATATTTTGAGCCAGCCTATATGCAGTACTTTCTTATGACGTAGAGTGATATGCATGAGTATTGCAGCAGCAACTGATTTATGAATAATAATGCTATAATTTAGTTTTACGAAATAAAATTTAAAATAACTAATTGTTAAAAAATAAAAAAAATAAAAAATATGAGAAAGGAAAACATTTTAAAACTTAACAAAAGATATCAGTTACTTAAAAAAAAAAATAAAAAAATTAGAAAAATACACACTTCTTAGTTAACCCGTTAAAATAACTCATGGTTCTTTCTTATCCATTATTTTGTAACTGGTTTTCAGTAAAAACTAAAATTAAAAAAAAAAAAAAACGCATGCCAGCGAAATTTAGGTTTTTACAAGATGATTCAGAAGGAGTGATTTTTTATGTGAAAATCGACATTTTTGCACTTTTAGTTTAATATTTCTCGGAATCATCAGATTCGGATTCAGTACACAAACTTGCATGGGAAATCACTCCTTGTTCTCAAACGAGATTAAGATCAAGTTGCCACAATTGTATATAAATTTTACCTCCTGGCGAAATCGCGGATACAAACTGTAGGGTGCATGACACTCGATGTAAAAGTCCCATTGAGGTTCTATGCTTTCCATTGATTTTTCCCGAACATAGTATTAATAAAGGCAGAGTTAAATTTTGAATTTTAAAATTCAAAGAAACGAAGTGATCTTTATAGAATCGTAGTAACAATAGCCGGCATTTCGCATTGCCAAATATCGCGAACAGTAATGTTGAGGACTGATTCTTTTGGAAAGGTTTCTTAATGGATGTCTAAATGTTGAAGTTTCTTTATTACTAGTTTGTAGGGCTCTGTGATCTGGGAGATCTTTTGAGCTAAACTTCAGTTAGGGGAAAAGACACTCTGGTATCCTGATAAAGGCATCTTTTGTAGAAGGTGGATCTGATTGTATCGAAAGATATTGAAAATGCCTCTTTGTGCCAAGCCAGGGTTGGACATTCACAGCATAGAAATGTGAGTTGTCGTCTCATCCTCTTCCATTTAAAGACCGGACGCTCTTCCTCATTAAACAGACCTAACTTATTTAGGTGATTGATATGTGAGCACGTAATGTATAGATATATAAATCACTAGTAATCTAAGTCACGCTTTGAGGCAAACGATAGACTGATTATGGGCGCAGGAAACAACAATCTCTTTAGTTTATCTAAGGTCTCAATATGCTAGCCATACGTTTCTTTGGCATTCCTGAACAATTGATTTCGTTGACACCCAACCGAGCCGGCTGAAGGAATAGCGGCCAATGAGTGTACATAGCTTATGAGCATTTTCTAGTGGAACAGTGGCCAGTAATGCAGCAAAGCGTGATTTTTGTCATGGGTAAACAAGTGCTGGAGATTATTAAAATCGCTGCCTTAATTTGCTAAGTTCCTAATATCAAATTTTTCAATATCGAGTTTTTGATGGACTATGCCAAAGTGTGCCCACTTTCGTCTGAGCCAAAAATTTTAGGGACCAGCACCAGTTTAAAGTAAAAATTTTCGAAGCAGTACTTTAAAAAACAAAATGTTAGGGTCTTAGCTAATTAAGGCAACGAAATACTCTTTTACTAGTTTCGAGAAAAAAATTCTACGATGAAAGTGTCTTGAGAAGCTGTCCGGCAGTCAGAGAAAATAATGATATAAATGCCTTTTAAACCCTTATGAACATAAATTTTAGCTCAAGTTTTAGTCGGCCTAAAAATCACTTGAGGGCCATATGGGATTGAGAACACGTTAACGTATTAAGAATTCACTAATAATGCTCAGTTGACTAGTGTCAATGTGCTTAGTGCATTGAATGTAACGTAAAGCTTCTTTAGCTATCCTCTTTATATGAGCAAATTCTCAATGCGCCACAATGGCAATGTTTAGGCAGGCCCACATAGCTTCTGTGACAAGTTTGGTGATAGCCCTGCGGGGGTTAAAGTTACCATACAAAATCAGCATGGACTACAATTAGTCTAACTATTGGGTGTATGACTTGAAAATGAAGGGTTTGTTTTTTTTTTTTTACAAAAATATAGCTTTATTTCAGTAATAAATTGAATGAATAAAAAAAAAAATTATCCGAAAAACGGGAGTGTTTTTTCATTATTTTTTTTTTTCAAAAGTCTGCAAATTTGTTTTTTACGATTTTTTAAAAGATGTGGTTGATTCCTATGGGTGAAAGCTTTATCTACAATATGCAACTTTTTTATTTCAGATTTACCGTGGGCCATGAAACTCAACTTTTTTTTAAGACTCGACTTTGGTGCCCTCTATAATTTAAATGTTAAATTAAAATTGAAAAATTTGTATTCTTGAAAGCCTAAATATAAAAATATTTTCAAAAAAAAAATTCTCTTTTTCGTTTTTTCCACATGAGGAACTGTAGTCCACCTTAAGCGAGTGGAAAATGGTGAATCAAACACATCTATTAAGAACTTAAAATACAATTAATAAAACTTATAACAAAACTTAAAAAAAAAATTCAAATTTGGACTGAGTTCTCGTTGTTTTATTTAATTTTGGAAAATTATAAAATCATTGAAAAATAAAAAAAAATAAAGGAAACAAAAAATTAAGAATTTTGAGCAGCAATTTTGTAGTATTGACACACACGCACGTATTTGTAGCGATCCATATTTGTAATAAATTTAATAGTTTCGTTGAATATTGAAATAACGCTTAGCAAGAACTCAGACTGTGATGCGAATTTTGTATGTAAATATGAACGCAAATCACAGCCGGAGCTCCCGCCAAGTATTTTTCATCTTTAGCATGATGATGATGAGCAGGTGATAATGAATTATAAACGAGCACATTTAAGACCGACACCAGATTCAAAATATTCAAATTCCATTATGTGTGAATGTAATTTTCCGTTCCTTTTTGTGATAATAATTACACAGTCCAACAGTGATTTTTGCAACAGAGTTACCGTAGTGTAATATTGTAAGAGGATATTGTGCTGAAGAAAATTTCAGTTCACCAGCTCATTATTTCTATCATAATCAATGGATTGGGTGAGTTTATAAATTTCAAGAGCTAGAGGTTTGATGTTGGAAGTAAAAGCCAGCCCTTCTGCAAATATCAACATTTTCATGAAAGTTTTTTGCCAAAGGGAATAACAACAAAGTATATAGAAGAACTGGCAGATCAGACAATCGTTTCTGAGTTGACTACGTTTCCTCATCAGTGATCTTTGTTATATTTTTTATTGGCATTTGAACGTTGTATATAAGTTACCGCCATTTTAGTGAATTTCTAACAAAAAACAAATTATTAAATTTTCACGAATGCAGATTAAAGAGAGAAGGTGCAGAAACCAAAAATGTTTACGCTTTCTCAGACATTAAAACTCTAGCTCTTGAATTTTATATGCTTACCTATTCATTACGATGGGTTGGCTCGCCTGATTATAACTCTCTTCAGCTAAACTGTTCAGCACAATATTCTCCTCTAGTATTACATACTACAGGAGTAGAAAACTTTTATTTGTTGGACTGTGTTATTTAGTTATCACATTCCAAAAAAAAAAAAAAAATTTAGTTAATTAAAATGAATGCAAATAGCTACTCGCGTGATTGAACTTTGAATGCCAAGATGAAGTAGATGCATGAGTTGAGTAGGTAGAGGAAGAATCATACACTTTCGATTTTGTTTTAAGGAATGATACTTACAACAACTTTGAACCGCTGTCAATACGCCTGGACTCAAGTTAATATCCGAAATGAGAGTGTTTCGTACACCGGTGGTATTAGTGCTATTGCTGTTATTTCTCGAACGATGATGATGGTGATGATGATCTAAGTGATGATCATATGCCGATGCCGATAATGATGATGTCGATTGTGTTGATACATCAGCAGCAGCAGCATTATCAGCATTTATAACTGACGATGAGGCATTCATATGATCTGCTGAGTTTGAATGCTGTTGCTGCTGCCGTTGCTGTTGTTGTTGCTGCTGTTCCATTGCACAATTTACCATGGGTACATCTTTTCTAAGGCCTGATTTTTTATTATTGTTATTAGAACTATTAAGCGTATTTGTTGAATCACTGCTATCTTGACTGCTACCAGAGCCACGTCTCACGTTTGCTGCTGAAGCAACATCAGAAGCATCTGTTTTTGTTGATTCAGCTGCAGCAGCATCAGCATTTCCATACTCGCTAGTATTGTTAAGCAGCATATTATTACCAACTGACGAGAGAGTATCATCAGCAGCTGCCGCAGCATGCATAGATTCCGAAGCGGCAGTAGCAGTAAATGATTTTTGTTGCATTTGTGCTGCAATATGCGTCACAACGGGACGCGTTACAGTTGGGAACATACTGTATTCATCGTCGTTAGCTTGTTGTTGGTGTGATTGTTGCTGCTGGTGCTGCTGTTGATAGCTGCCAACAATATCATAATTGTAATCAGCGGTTATTATTGCAGCAGCATCTTCAATCGATTTACTAAGATCTCGTTGTGCTGAGCGTATTAGAGATGGATATGTTGTAGATCCTGCTACTGCTGCTGCTGCAGCTCCCGATGTTGATGATGTTGTTGTAAGGGCGGGTAAACCTAAATGGATAGTGTCGAAAGAAAATATATTGTATATAGTTAGTATGTATTTGTATGTTTTTGACTTCAAACTATAAAATTTATAGAAATTTTACCATAGTCTAGAATCTGCGGTAACAGCTACGAATTCATAGTTATATTTAAAAACCCAAAATAGTGACGATTTCTGAATACGAATAATTTGGATTAAGTAGCAAATGAAGCTACGTAATCATAACTCTTACGACGCACTGAAGCGAAGTTTTTTTTTTGCCACAAAATCTCAGATTTCAGATAGGGTTACTCATGCTAGATAGATCGAAGTTGAACACTATAGTCACTACCCCCTAAACCAAGGTGTTACGTGAACTGTGCCCATTGGGTTGGAGCCACCTTGAAGTTGCGTTTTTGTAGTGGAGTCGACGCTTGGAATTGTTAAGCTCGGAAATCTTTATTGTCCAGAAAACTTAAAACTGAATCCGAGGTTCAAAAAACCTTAGCCAGTCAGGGTTCTGATATGACCTTAAAAAGCTTAATAACATTTTTTTTGAGCTCAGGGGGGGTCAGACCATGTTTATTATGTTTTTGGGGTCGCTGAATTCAAATCATTGGTCTAAAAAACCCCAGCATGTCAGTTTTTCGAGATAACCTGCCAAATACTTCATTATCTAAGCTAAGTCCTCGGATTCGGATTCAGCGATCCCAAAGACATATGGTAAACATGGTCTGACCCTATTTCTACTTAAGAACTACGAGCGTCCACTGTACGGCTAACTATTCCCGACCCAATACATCGAAGTAAGAAGTAAAAAATACCACCAAGTCTCACCATATAGCTAACTTGAAGAAAGCGTACAAGGATAGCAGTCTTTCTCACTAGACTTCACGAGACGATAGTAGTGTCCGACCGAAGGTGATTTTTTGGCCGAAGCCGAACTTTGGCCATTCATCTAACCTGCGGCCGAAGCCGAAGACCGAAGGATTTTTAAAATATAAAAAAAAAAAAAACTTAAAGTAAATATTTTTAACCTATGTATTTGGAAACATATACAGAAAAATATAAATAGTAAGTACTCCAAATAAAAAGCTGACCAGTAACATTAAATAACTGTTCACTGTCGAAGGAGCTGACAAATATTATTTATTACAAGAATCATTTAAACATTTGTTTACGTCAAAATATACAGTTACATCGACTATATATCTGTAGACCGACTGTCGTTCAACGAAACCTGTGTCAAAAAAAAAATTTCGCTGATGGCTGCCATGATTCTGCTTATCTAAAATCAAAAACTGAATAAGCGTATTAATCGATAGACCTATAGCCGGAACCAGAACCCTCTAGTTGATAAATTTTAGTGTAAAAAGCATAAATCTGAAGCCGGAAAAGTTGAATGCCTAAAAGTATTTGTTGTTGAATAAACTTTTTATCAATTTTTTTTAAATAACTAAATTTTTGTATAAAAAATTTAAATTCCTAGCTATTCGCAGCTAGTTTTTTTTATCTGGCAAGTATGAAGGGAAGTATTTGATTTATTTTTTTTATTTTTATCTCAAATTCAAACAAAATAATTAATTTTGCTGTTTTTGACAAATTTTGACTTTGAATATCGCTAACATCATAATAACACATAATTAATGCATTTTTTTAAAAGCTGGGGAAATCCCAAAAATAAGCGATGTGATAAAATGTAGTAACAAAAAACTATTAAGGTGGTAATTAAATTGAAAATTAAATTTTTGGGATAGTTTTATTGTACTTATGTTCTTTTAGTTACGCCATTAAAAGCTTGTATTTTTATCTATCTAGTTTTGAAAATAAGTATTTGATTTTTGTAATTTTTTTAACTATTTCAATTTAAATAAAAAACATTGAGAGATCCTGGTTTGGACGGAGTAGAACTACAGATGCATTGAAGATATGATGAAAATTTAAGCGCAATCAGGTCATTAGTTTTGGAGATGTCATGTCAAATATGCATGACTGCTGTATCAGGAGCTGCAAATAAACATACTCTAGGCCTTCCAGAGACTGTTTGTTGTGCTATAAAAGAAGTTCAGGAATACGAATTTTTAAGAAGTTCGACCGTTCAAACCGGGGTCTTAGCGATACTTTTAGAATTAAGTAAACAAATAGGTACCTATATATTTTAATGCAAAATCCCAAATTCTAATGCAGAAACCTTCCTACATTATAATAAAAATCACAATGCAGCTATAGTTTACATATCAAATGAGTTTATACTTCTTCTACGCATATTGAGAGGATTTTACTCTCGCAAAAATGTACAATTGAGAGCATATCAATGAATATATTCTCCCACTGCATTTATATTAATTAAATATTATTTAAATACAAAATGGTACATACCTATTCTGTGAGTTTTTTCGGGATCGATAATGGGCGTTAATCGATTGATATCGTTGAAAAGCGGATCGTTACTTTGTGCTTGATGATGGTGATTGTGGCTGCTATGATGATGTTGATGCTGTTGCGATGCTGGTGAAGAGAATGTTGGCGAATTCTCTGGTGAATTATCGTGGCATAGGAATACATTAATTTCACCATTATTTTCTGCTTTTACATGTATTTCACGTGGACAACGTGTATCAGGTAGCTGGAAAAATCAAAGAATAACAAATATTATATAAATACAAATGCATAGAGTACATTTTTTTTATAAAACAATAAACTAACAAGGAGATGTCTTTATCCAAAGAATTTTCCTTTTCCTATTCCTTTAATTTAAGTCATTTCTCCAAAAAAGTAATATCCAACACGCGCCGTCTTGTTTTTTCTATATCGGTCATTCACCATAATGGTTGATGGTGGTGGTGGTGGGTAGTGGATCTGGTCGACGGGGTAAATGAAAATGAACGAATAAAAAATGCTCGTTGAGAACGCGGATCGACGCGCAAGTTGACAGCGTCCACGTTGTCGTCTTGGATACAAATGAAATTGAGCAAAATTCACTCGAGTCTATTTGGCCAAATTGACAAATAAACGTTTTGAATATGTTTGTATTTTTAGAAATGATATTTGTTTTATTCGTTTTTATTCGCTTTTTTTTCTTTTTGGTTTTTGTGTGTGGTTTTTGTTTGAATTTTGCGTGTTTGGCAACAGAGTCTGCGTCTGTCTGTAGACAGACAATAATAAGAATTTTTATGCAGATACATATATTTTCTATTTTACTATCGATTTCTATTTGAGTTCAGGGGAAAATTTAGAAAGTTTATCAAAATGTGGATATTAGAAGGCAGCAGCAATAGTTCTAAGATTTTATTAAATGTGGAACTCCATCGAATATTCGAGGAATAGTCGCTCTCTCAATTCATTGCGAATTCAAATTGGCGCTTTCTTAAATCAAATTGAGGGTTTTTGAATTAAATTTAGTTTTATGAATTTTTTTTTTACTATTCGGAGATGAAATTATTGCTTTCTTCTATGAAATTGAGGTGTTTTGAATTATAATTAATTTTATAAACTCGTAATTCAAATTGACGATTTTTGAATTAAATTTGTTTTCTAAATTCAATGGAATTAAGAGTTGATGCTTTTTCAAATTTAATTTGAATCTTTCTAATTTCCATGCGAATTCAATGAATTCAAATTTCCGCTTCTTCAATTTAATTGAGACCTTTTTTAACTAAATTTGATTTTCTGAAATCAATTTGGCTCTTTAGAGTTGACATTGATATTTTTTTACTTTAATTTGACGTTTTCTGAATTCATTGTTTCTATTTCGAAATCAATTTGACACTTAAAATTGTGTAGATTTGTACCGCATCAGTATAAACATTAATTTAAGTAGAAAAAATTAGAGACAAAGAAATGTTGGTCTCAACCTTAAGTTTTTTTTTCTTGTGTGTATATAAAAACAAATGTAGAAAATTCAATAATTTTATTTCACCTTTTCTTTATAGCTTGTAGCCAACAAAGAAAAGAAAATAAAAAAGCGAAAAATTAAACGTTGCGTTATTTCTTATTTAATAGATTCGAAAAATACGTGACAAAGAAACGAACGAATGACATGACAGCAGACAGCATGAGGAAAACCGCCACACAGCAGAATAGTCACAACAGTAAAATTAAAATTTTTTATTTAAAAAAATAATAATCTAAAAATACATTTTCATCTGAAAAGAATGCAGACGGTGTGTGATGCTTTTTTATTAAAGAAAATTAAATAAAAAATCACATATCATTTCAGTTTCATTTGACGTAACATTTTTTTAATTTAAATTTTCACTCATATGTGAAGCGAGTTAATTAACCCTTACAGGAACACTAGCTGATTATGGTATCGAATATATGTACATACGTATTTGGTACAAGGACACAATGGTTGCGTTCAGAAGACACACAAAATTTTACACTGTTGCTTGTAAATTGCCAACTATTGCTTTTCAATATGTTGTGTTTTCTGAACGGCATGATGCATCATCTGCCCAATTTATGAGAAATAATATGTTGGCCTGAAAGAGCGGCAAAATAATATGATGGAAAAAATGGCGTTCAAGGGCCAACAGTTCTTCTGATCAAAAACACACAACTACGCGCGTTCAGAAGATTTGTATAGGATTTGTTTTTTGAATTGGCAGCACTTTTTCCATCGAGAGCTAATTTAACAGTTAATTTTTGCTGTTTGGCTCAGAGAATAGACAGAGAATTGTCTCTCAATTTAAAACGTCAAATTATGCAAATTTATTTAGAAAATCATGGTTCAGTTCGCGAAACTTACTTACATTCGAGCCTAAAAATCGAATAACTATGGATCGTTTTCACAACATACATACTCTAATTGATAATACGCATTCGCAGCGATATCGTTAAAAAGTTATTGTTGCTGCTATGCATATCAATGAGGAGGATCTGAATGATTTGCTATCGGGCTGAGCATAGATTCAGCAACTTCTTCGCTCCCAAATTAAAATGTTTTAACAAGAGGGCGTAACATGCCACACAGCACGCATCACAATCAATTTATAAAGTAAGTAAATACTGCCAACTACAGTGGGATAAATCTAAGGGGGCAACACAAGTTGTGGCGCGAATAAATAGGTATTTTTCAAGAATTTCTTCCAAGTAAAAATTTTTTTTTATCTAAAAGTATTAAACATTTTTGGAAATTTGTTTGAAAACATAAATGAAAAGACTTGAGAGAAACACCACTATCTATTCGTTGATTATAAAGCTTCAATTATACAAATATACCTTTGAAATTGTGAAGGGTTTCGTGCATTCAGGATCGAGAATTAATACCAATAATAATGTCAGCGCAGAGATCAAGTAAACAATATTTCTTGAAAGCAGGTGTTAATACGGGTAGGGAATCGAGAATCAGAACACTCACTGGACGTGCTCAATTAAAGTTATATAAGTCTATCATCCTTCCCGTCCTAATGTATGGTGCTAAGACGTGGACGATGACAAACAACGATGAGAGGTTGTTGTAAGCATTTGAAAGGAATATACTTCTGGACGCCGATACTAACATAGGCAAGCGCATAAAAACTCAACTATAAATCCATTTGGATAGGAATTCTATTCGGATCACGGTGCTAGAACACATAGAACATGGCTACCTGGCTTGGAAAACCCAGGTACAGGGGGTATGATTGTAAATGGCCTTACCAACTGTTGCAAACACGCGTATAGCTGAGACGACTGGCAAAACTAACTTATTTGAAATATCTCACTATATGAACAATTAAACAGAGCTGAGATATTATTGGTGTATGTTTTCTGGGCTTCTTTTCAGCAGATTTCCATATTTTACCTAAGCTAATACTCAGTATGTACTTGTAAAGTAAAGTAAAGGATATAAGCTTCAAATTTAAAAAATATAATCTTGGAGCTTTGAAGCCTGCTTTCCTATTAAGAAAGACTAAAAATCGAACATTTTTCTAGCTCCCTATCAAGGTTAGTAGTAGCAGGAAAGGACCATCCAGTGAATTCACTGGACCGCGACCATTCTGTGGATTACCATGGAGTTCTGTTAAACTTAGTTTAAAAAATTTGCGGAACGATGATTCGCTACATTACTGGAAAGAAACCTTCAGTAACAGACAAGCTGAATCATTCATGCCAAAAATCTGTCAACGCAGAACTAAACAATTGCTTAATTTAATTAAAAATAAAATCCGAATTGCAACATGGTTCTACACAGGATATTGTAGAGTCAACAAACACTTATCCACCTTGGGTATATCACAAAACGATATATGTCGAATATGTAATGAGGTGTAAGAAACAGCAGAACATATCCTATGCCACTGTGAAGGTCTAATGAGGACCCGATTTTGTTACTTAGAATATTCCATCCTACAACCGCACGACATACCGGATAATTCTCCTAAAGAGATAATAAGTTTCCTTACAAGAAATGAACTCATAGGAGAACTATAAAACATATCACAAAAGGCCCTAGGTGGCAGCAGTGATCTGGGAATCTAATTTAAGGATCACACTATTAGGAATGCATTTTTTATCAGTTAGAAAATACAAAGTATTATTTACCATGAGGGTCGTAACATCTCTGAATATCAGTAATTATTTTGATTAAAACAAGTGTAGCGTTCAGAATTATACACAATTTTTTAAGTGTGTATGCACGCATGGCTGTGTGTAAATGACGCAGCAATGTAAATTTACAAGTTTCACACCTAAGCTGAAATATTTGTCTCTATGTGTCTGTGGCAATCTATTGTAATTGTTAATTTTTGAAATACAATGCAAAATTACTGCATGCCAGACACATTCTCTTTTTCCGGTTATGCGCAGACACGCAAGTTCAAAGAGTCAGAAAAACAGAAAAAATTACAAAATTTCCTAATGGGTCATTCCAATACATGTAGATACATAACGAAAACAAATTCAATTCTTAAATATTTGTATGAATTTGTAAAAAGTTTTGATATGGGCTATGAAGATATTCCCATAAATTGACGGAACATATTTATATATGTTAATCGAAATTATGCTCAATTTTCGTCGTTTTGTTGAGACAATTAAGATGAACTAGATTGACTTGTTCCTCTTTAGGCTGCACACAAACATAAATTCCAAGATCTTTGACTTTGGAACAACATGTCGTATGAGTGACATTCTGCTCTTGATCTTCTCAGGGAATACATTTTTTACCACTATTTATCTACTTACCACTAGCTTCGCTTCCGGTGGCGCCTTAATAACAATAATAATCTGCTCTTTAAATAGATCCACATTCTTTAGATCGTTGTGTGTCACATAAGCCAATTTATTATTTGCCGATATCTCACCGCTCAGCTCACAGCTCAGCTCATCACGAATCTGATTGATTAACAGATTCAATTGATTCTCCTTCTGTTCGAGTCTTTCGCTCTCCAATTGCAATTCATGTGTATGATCCGAACTCACCAGTGAGTTGCCGCATTTCCATTGAATGTTATTTTTGGACTTCTTTTCGAGTATGCCAATGCCCTCGAGCACGTTCGTGATGTCATAGATGCGACGCTTTTGTACTGATAATTTGGTTGAGGCATCATTTAAGTCGACAACGCCATCTGGCGACTCTTGTAGCAAATCAACGAAACGTTTCGTTAAAATACCGAGTGAGGTATCGGCACGATTGCCTTCGGGTGTACGTTTTGAGGCGGGTAATGTTGCTGAAGTTGGCGTCGTGGAGGAGGATTTATATGTTGTATGAAGCGCTATGGATGATGATGTCGATGAAGCAGATGACGGTGGACGTTGTGGTTGCGGTGATGGGGCGGCGAAATTTATTGTATGCTGTGGTTGTTGTTGCTGGTGGTGATTGTGGTGGTGGTGTTGCTGCTGCTGTTGTGTAACAGTTGTGGTACGTACAACAATATGCTGCTGTTGATGTTGCTGTTGTACAAAAGTAGTTTGCTGTTGAACACTCTGTTTGGCCAGCTTCTTAGGATGACTACTATCCGATGACATTGGCATACGCCGTTTTATTTGCTACAGAACGGAGAAAAAATAAAAAAAATAAAATATTGAATTAACATGTCATTAAGAATATTTAAGTTCAGGTTAGATCAGGGTTGCAACCGCTGCTCTTCACTCACCTTATAATATTGTGTTATCGGTTGCGTCGCTGCATACTTGCATTGCTGTTGTTGTTGTGGTGCTGTTATTACAGCAGCCGACGTACCTGATGCTGGTGATGGTGATGGGGCTGGTGATGCTACTGGCGATGGCTCTAATGTCACCCCATAGCCGTGGTCCAGTAAATGTGTAGCCATTGCTGTGTTGCTGCCACTGCTTCCGATTTTCTGTGCCTGCGATACTGTTATTTGATGATATGCCACCGGTGATGATGAACCTGACGATGATGAATGGTTGGACGTTGGCTGCTGCATGTTGTTGTATGACATTGACGATGATGCATTTTGATTTGGAAATATTTTTGATGTTTTCGTATTCTTTGCCGAGGTCGAGGTGGTGGCAACATTTTCATATGATAATTTACGTATGGCATTCGTTGCAACAACATGTTGTTGGAGTTGCTGATGCGGCTGCTGCTGTTGTTGCTGGTGGCCATTACCATTGTTACTGAATGTGATACTACTGGTTGTTGTTGCTGGTGTTGTTGTTGCTATTGCGGCATTAAAATATTTGGACATCTTTCTCCCTCTCCTCGTTCAGTTCAACGTTAGGTTTTGCTAATATTTTCTTCTCCTTTGTGCCAATTTAAAGTTTTTTTGTGTTCTATTTTTACTTTTGCTTATACAATTTTTGCAAATATTTTTTCAGGGGTGTGGGGGTGGCGGTGTGTTGTGTAATTTTTTTTATTTTAAAAATACTAATTTGCACTTTTATTTCTCTTGGTTTTGGTGCTTGACTTTATTCTTACAAGTTTTTAAGTATATTTAAGTAGACGAAATATACTTGACTTTAGTGTTTGTATTTTGTTTGTAGTTTTTGAAACTATTTGCTTAAAAATAAATTAATGATAATTTTCTTCTTTTTTTTAGTTTTTGGAGGGCTACAACAACAACCATTAATTTGTTGTTGCTTGCTGTATGTGCATTTTTCTTCGCTTTTTTTGTTGTGTTTTTTTGTTTCGCTTTTTTCTATCTAAAACGTTGCATATATTCACAAGAGAGTGAGAGAAAGAGAACGCACGATTAATTTGTTGCTCCTTTTTCTTAATTGTTTTCTTTTTCTCTTTCACGTTTTCTTCTTTTTCTGCTTCTTCTTCTTAATAAATATGGCTTGCCTTCAATTAAGTTTTCTTGTGTTGTGTTGGAAATTTTATTGTACTTGAAAATTTCTTATTTTCTAAATTAGCACCTAAGGATTTTTCACATCTGCAAGTTAAAAGAGAGAAAAAATTGGTTATTCAAATAGTTTCATATTTAAATAATGTAATTTATTAATAAATAGTAGGTATCTAAATTTAAGCATATGAAGTCAAACACGATTCTTTTCACTTGAAAGAGGAATAATGACCCGACATAGTTTTTTTTTGGGAAATCGGGATCTCTTAAGGTAAAATATATGATATTGACAATAAGAAGGACCTTAGAGTTTTTTTTAAATAAGAAGAAAATAAAAGTTCAAAATGTTTTTGGTGTTTTTGTTTCAGTCAAGAATTATGACCTGGATCTTCAGCCTATTGAAGATTGAGACATGAAAAAGGCTAATAAATTTGTTGTAATTTATTATTTTACTGTCAAAATTTTTGAATATATACAAAAATATACCTGGAAGTTCAAGTTAATGTGAACGAATGAGCATTGAACATGATTTTTTCCTAAGAGAGAATTCAGTAGTAGCAATGATTTGTAAAACAAATTGTTTCTAGTTTCATCTTTTGTGAGAATGTTGCTGTATTCGTGAATGAGTTTCACACCTGCTTTCTCAAGTTTTTCAATTCCATTTTTGTAACCTGGATCATCCTTCCATGCTGAAGGGTCTTTATCGACGAAATAGGTGCTGATAGAAAATTTCGCTAAGAACATTTTGGTACCAGGAGTTACCAAAGATGAAAATACGATGTTTGTAAAAGAAGAAAAATCATTTTGGTGTAGAATGTATTTCTTCTTCCTTTTCTTCACCATTGGCTGATTCCAGCATAATTTAAGCCATATTTGCCTTAATCGCTGTTGGAACAACAGTCATTGCTATTGTCATTAAATAAAGATATCGTCACAGTTTCGCAGAGACGCATGAACAAGTCATTAGAAGGTTCTTTAATTGTATCTGGTGACAGAACGTGCACGTGAGCAAGAAAAATATAAATTCTTTTTAAAGAGCTCTTCTCTCTATGAGATAAATGAAACAGGTCTTTAAACAAGTATAGGTATCTTGGCATAAATCGCTTTTACCATGCACCTAGCATGAATTACAGATCTTGGTATATAAAAAGATATCCCATTCTTTGGAAAGCTACCCAGAAAGATCATTGTTAACTCTAACAATTCTCGGTAACTATCTCGTTGTTGTTTCTTCTACCAAGAATGATAGAGAGAACATCATCAGCCACTTCCTTGCTACCAGTTATGTACTTAAGTTCTCTTGTAGAGTTTTGGCAAGTTTCACGGAATCTTTTGAAAAGCGTCATGTCTGGGCCAAAAGTTAAACCCATCAATGAGGCGAAACACCTGCTTAATACTAAAATAGCACAGCAGTCACGATTTATACAGGTATCATTTACTCGACTTGTGTTGCTTGCTGTCGTATCACAACAAAGTGCGCGAATTTCGCCGGTTATACTCCACTTTTCGACAACTTGGTGAACAGCCAAGTTCTTCTCCTGACGATGTTGGGATTTCAGGGACTTCCAACAATATTCGTGCTTATTGGCAAAAAAAAAAAAAAAAATGGAGACTTCTTCAATTACTAGTGCTATACTGTAGAAAAACGCTTTAAACTTGCTGGTTCAAGGATAGTTTGGCTCCCACGATTCGATTGGAAATGAAGCCAATAAGAGAGAATTAAAAACCTTTTCTCAACTTGTGCGACGAACTGCCTGAAGAATATGATGCCATTTTACAAGTCTAGTACAAGTCACAAAAGTCACGTCACAAGAAGCACATCTGTCCACCATTTTGAGAAATCCCGATATTGTTCAAAAAGCTTGTGACTATTTATAACCAAAGTAGTGACAATTAATGGACATTTCTATTTTTTAGTTTCAGACAACCGGAGAAATCGTGCACACCGTTTGAATTAGACGTTTTGAGATAGGCGTGGTCAAGGTCAAGCAGAGGTCGTATGGATCCATTTTTTGTATCGACAAAAAATCGTGTTCAAAGACGAAGGATGAGCGAATAAATTAAAAAAAAATCGTCAAAAATCTTTTGTGATTCATTTTTAATTAACTGCTAAAATTAAAGCCCTTAAATCTATGCGCAACACAACGAAAGAGGCGAAGAAGCAAAAGTAACGCCAAGGCATTTTGAATTCCCGTACAAAATATTTAGTGCACTTGGACTTTTCGTTACAAATAAAATAACTACAAAAAATTTATTTTGCGGGCGATGATGTAAAACCACATGGCCGATAAGTCCCGCCATGCAGTTGTTCAATTGAGCTCGAATTTCGTACAGATCGTTTCTTTATTGATTGAAACAAAATAGGCGTTTGGGAGTTAAACTCTTAGAAAGTTAAAATATAAGGGCCTCCCTAGTACACACACACACTATTTATATTAGTTTCTTTTGGCGCTAAGATATTCGAGATGAGACTTAAATATACTTGAACAATTGGCTTGGTCGAACCCTTAATTTTTTTTTTTTGATAGGCGATCTGAAACTAATGTGGTAAATGGAAATTATATATGTATATTCAAATTGAAATAATTGAAAGCATTTAACATGAAAATAATAATTCTTTTATTTGCATGATAAATTTTACAACGTGACAGCAAACCAAACCAATACAACGAAGACCAATTGGAAGGAAGCATTTAACAAATGCTGAAATATGTTAATTAAAAATATTCAAAGTAGCAAATTTGATGCTACCATTTGGGGGCTTGAAGATATTATATGGGATAAGCTTTTTCACAAATGCTTATTATAGAAATAAAAAACATCATTAGACATCAGCGATTGGAATTTACAATAAAAAAATATGAATATTTTAAGTGCGTGAGCTCAGTACGTACGTTCAGTTTTTCTTTTGTTTTTATGCTATTTTTTGTTGTTGCTTTTCCTCTCCACATTCTCTCTTTCTCGCTCTCTGCTTAGTCAGTCAGTATGTTAGAGTGAGTGTTCTTTGGATTGAAAGAAGAAAATAACGTTACATTCTCTAAAGTGCTAATGTTTCATGCTTCGGTTGTTGTTGTTGTATTAACATATTGTTTCATTTGGAGTTTATTGACATTTCGCTAAATAAGCCAAAGAGTTACAAAAACAACGACTAGAATTTAGTTTTGTACACTCGTAACAAACAATAACAATAAGAACAGTGGCATTGAAGAATAAAAATAGCAAAAAAATATATGCTAGAATTAGAAAAGCAAGCAATAAATATAAAAAAAACTTGTAAAAAGAATTACGCAGAATAATTTAAATTTATTTGTTGTTGTTAGCTAGGGTTCACTTGAAAAAATTATTTATTGAATAACTTATGTTTGCACGCATTTCATTTATACGTATGTGTTTTGTTTTTGTTTTTACTTTTACAATGACAGAATATCAATTTCTTGTTCTTATTTTTTTGTGTCCTATTTTTAATTGAATTATGTCGTTTTTACAACAACAATAAATATATGGTATTCTATTTCCGCTTGTAATACTTTTTTCATGTATGCATTTGAATTTAAATTATTTACACTAGAGTTGAACCAACCTATTTATACCTATAAAATATAAGCTATGCCCTTAATTATTTACTTTTTTTTTGTATTATTGTGCAATAACATTTAATTAAATGCTTTCAATTGAGTTCATGTTTTTCATTTAATTTCGGTCACAATTGTATACATTTTTCGCAGTTTATGTTATGACGCATTTATTGAATATTTTAAGTTTTTAATTTTATTTGTCATTGTATTTCGTAGGTATTCAATTTTAATGTTGAATAATTAAACCATTGAATATTGATACATAGTATTATATAATACGAATTTCAAATAAATGTGTAATAATAAATTAATGCATGTATGGCTAGCTTTGTAGAATAAACTCAGCTGAAGTTGAGACAGTAGTGAATATTTACTTATTGAATTTGGATTATTTTTGTTTTATATAAGAAACGATAAAGCGCCATTTTAAACAAAAACTACAATGTTAGAGGGAAGATAAAAAAAAACTAACAGTTTAGGTCGTTTGATTTGGAATATTTTTAGTAAGTCTTTCTGATGATAACAACTATAAAATATAACAATACAAAAGAGATAAATTTCTAAAATCATGGGAGACCTAATTAAAAGAATTACTTGGCAGCACTGAAATTGTACTCTTTTGCTCAAGATTCTATGAATTCAGTATTTTTTTTTAAAAATGGCGTTGCGAGAGATGCCAACTCATTTCTTCTGACTCTCCGATAGCCCGCGAGAAATTCCCCGATTTTCAGTCAAATTCCCCGCACCGGTATAATTTTATATTATAACTGCGAGACACGTTTAAAATTGATCAAGGTTAATGTTATTTCAATGCAGTCCAGAACTGGTAGGTTAATAGTAAGGTACTTTCTGACTTCGGAACTCTTTTGACACATGGGAGATTTCATCTCAAGGGAACCCACTCTTAAAATCGATTGAACGAAAATGAATCCGGTGTACTGAGTTGCTCGACGTTCATTTTGATAGATAAACATTCAAAGTTCTCGAAGGAAAATACATGGTCTTTCTTTTGACCCAAATAAAAACAAAAAATGTTTCATTGAAAAACAAAAAAAAATTCAAAACTATTTTGGATTTTGAAAAAAAAACGATGGTCACATTTTGAATTTTTAAGATTTTTTTTTTTTATTTTTCGAAAGATTAAATAAAAAACGTGATCGATAAAAATTTCCAAATGCAATAGGTGATTAGTGAATCCAAAACAGGGGCTGTTTGACCAAAATGTATAAATTCTACCGCCCTCCAACTCAGCGACTTTTTGACTGATCGCGTTCAAATTTGTTGTGGTAACTACTACCCAATTAGGCTAAACTTTTTATAAGTTTGAGCCCGAAACGGGGACGAAATCTCCCATTACTACGTATATTTAAAGACTTTAAATATAAGAAAAATTGTGTATAAGATTTTTTTGTAGCTTATTGGAGGACGGTTTCAGCACGAATGCGGCACACTGGAAGGGCTAAAAAAACCCTTAAAAAAGTTTTGGCTATCGGTTTTTAAAATATATCGACGAATCCCAACGGACCTTCCTCCCTCCCAATACGACCGAGAGGCGCATCTGCATACCACACAGATCGGTGACCGATGCAATCGCAATCCGGAGTTATTAATCAGGAGGTGCTGGACGAAGGCATAGCTAAGCCTTTCTGAACGGCTGAAAGGGAAGCCGAAGCGCTGCGCGACTGCTTTGGCCTGACTGACTCTCGCCGCTATAATGGTCTATATCTACGAAAGCACTTCGAGTTTCTCTCTGAAATTTTTACAAAATACTTTTGAAATATAATACTTTCAAATTACACACTTTTTTAAAAATCGATTTCTCCAAGGGTCTTCTTAAGAAGAGATGAAGGTTATAAGACCCAAAATATGAAGTATTGTAAAAGTTAAACGTTACATAAAATTTTACCAAAAATATTCTACAGATTTTATTAACTAAAAGCTGAACGGTTTCAAATTCCCCGCAAAAAACAGCTCATTCCCCGATTCCCCGTACTAAGTGAAATTCCCCACAAATCGGGGAATTCACTGTAGGTTGGCATCGGTGGTTACAATGGTCATTTTATGTCTCTCTTTCTCCCTTTAACTGTGTATGCAGGCTACACACAATACAACCTGTTGTACAACTCGTTGGACGATGAGTTGAACTACTTTTTCATACACACTTTTCAACACGTTGTACAGTGCGTTGTACAATTTCATTTTTTCTTTGTTCTTGAATTGAATGGAATTAGAAGGCAACTCAATATCATGGAGAAATTCTAGTGAGTCGAAACGCCATAAGCTGGGCTCATAAATTTTATCCGCCCCAGCACTACATTTTCTTTTGCTTTCATCTTTTTTCTTCAATTTCTTCTATACGTTGTTTCATTATTTTCTATTAATGACATTTTGTCACTCATTTTCATCAAAACAATACAAATTTATGAAACAATGAAACTAAAACGATTGAAGTTGTACAACTTCGCTACAAACGATACAACTCGTTGTAGAATCGTTGACTCCGCCCACCAAAAATTAAAATATTTTGATTTTCATCCAACCGTTGGACCAGCTTGAAAATCGATCGTACAATCATACTACACACTACACAACTCGATTGTACAACATGGTCATGTTACTGTGGTTATATTGGCAGTATGCTCGGCGAAAACTATGAAATTCTATGTTGCACCGGAACACAAAGAGAGAGTATGTACTCACTCTCACACCGAATGCGATATGCACGCCGAGTTATTGTTATTAGTTATTATGATTAAAAGTTACAATGACGTATACGATAAATTAATTTTGAACATAATATTCATAGTTCAGCAGTTTTGAAGGAGTGATAAATGATACCCCACCCCAGGAACAATAAAATTAAATTTATTCTCGAATCTGAGAAAAAACAATAACAACAATAGTTGTATCAACTCCTGCAACAATAACATCAACAACACGACTAAATAATAAGGGGTAAATTTTGTTTCAAGTCACCAACTTGCCAATCGTGTCTTATTACTAATTTTTTTAGTGCATTAGGGGAAACTGGGGTAAAATGAGCCATGGGGTAAAAAGGGCCATTGAATTGTTTCATATATTACAATACGTAATGCAGACGCCCAAACAATGCGTGTTAATTACTATGACTCCTATTAGACGCAGCAATACTTTAGTTGCAGCTTTTGGCAATTCTCTTTTGAAGTTGCTCTGTAATTTCATGCGCTATTAGATGCTGCAATACATCAGGAACTGAGTTGCAATACTTTTGACTTTGAACTTACATACATTTAATTTATGATATTGAATTGTTTATTATTTTTTTAAATAATATTTTTAAAAAGTTTTTAATAAATTTTCACACACATAAGTCCTAAATTTCCGAAATCGGCAAAGAAATACTAGAAACGCTGACGAATTAATTTTGTGAACATGAATCTGTGTGAAGCTCGCATATGAAAATAAAGCTAACTCGCAATAATACAAAAAAAAAAGGTCAGAGAACTGGTCAGAGTATTGCAGCAACATCAGCGACTTTGCAATTTTGCCTACCCCGCAAGCTTCTCACCCCCCTCATCTACGAACTCGAGTTGCACGCAACTTATTTCACGAAGAATTGCTACGTCTAATAGGTTTCTATGGCAGCAACTATCCCGTCTGACGTTTGTTACTTCTAGCTCTAACAATATGTCGTCTAATGTACCAAATGTGTGTTTTTTATGTTTTTTAGTAAAACATAAATATTTTTGAATACTATATGTTTTTACTCGGATTTTTAAGAGATCATTATTTTGATAGAACAGCTGAATTAAGTGTTTTTAAATTAATAATCGACACAAAAAGCGAAACTGATTGAATTTTTGCAATAATTCCAACGGGCAAAATGCACTACTTTTTATCGTTGTTTTTAATACGTTCATATTCTGTTTTGCTTGAGGATAAAGACACTAAGGAGAGAGGAAGCTTCAGACAAGCTCAATAGAAAGTGAATTTTGGGTCATAACTTGGTTTTCAATTGTTTTTAGTCAAAAACTGATTTTTCAAAAGAAGTTGAGAGGTTAATAGTATTTTTAAGTAACCCAGGAGAGTGTTTCTTCAACTTAGGTTTTTCACTTTAAATATTCACATTTACATTTACATTTTTAGTTAGGAATGTCAAATCAATTTTATTAACTTGTAAGCAATTATTTTGTTTATGAATTCTAATATAATAAGGTTTTTCATATAATTTTTATATATATATATATATTTTATATATATATTTTTTCGTAAGAAGAAACTTACGAAACCGTTCACAATTGTGGAATTTACGAGTAGGTGTAATAAAAATGCCTCATTGCAAAGTTACCACGAAATTATGAACAGCCTTTTTGTGGTCTCTTTCTCTTTGTTAACACCTAAGAGCACAAAAACAATTGCACAATTAGCAGTTTAGATTATTTTCTCTTTACTGTGATGTAACAGCAAATATAAATTGTTTTGAAACAGCCTAAATAAACTAGTGAGACTTAAATTAAATTGCAAAATATTAGGCAATATAACGCAGATAATAACTTCTAAATATATTATCAATGGAACAGATATGAGTTTGAGCTTATTAGATATATGTTTATATTTTCTCATTTGTATTATGATTTTAAAAACGACAAAACACTTCACTGAAAAATAGACCAATCACCAGCAATACATACATACATATTAAATAACAAATGCAACCTCAAAAGACAAATCGTTTATATAAACTTTATACCCCCCTATTTAATGTTATATATTAAATTAGGTAATTATTAAATTAAAAATAAAATTTATGTTGAAAATTAATAAATACACTTTGTTTGGCATGCACATAGTTAGTGTATGTGATTCATAGCACAACAATAATAATAAATAATAATAAAAAAAAACAATTTTAATAATTTTTGATAAGTTACGGCGTCAGTCACATCAAAAACACTTTGAGCACTCGACTTATACTGATAACGCAGATTTTTTTAATTTTCAGGTAGCTACTAGTGTGTAAATACACTCTACACTGGAGCACGGCAGCGAATACAGTGAGTGAAATGAATGTGTCGTAACATTTTGGAGGCATTTAAAAGTTTAGGGGTTTTTTGTTTTGAGTTGCACACACACGAAAAAAAACCGTAAAGAAAAAAGTGTTCATCAAAAACTTGTTGCTGAAAAAAAAAAGTTTGACCACCATAAAAATTACAACAACCACCATACCGCCGTAAGCAGGCAAGTAACGACGTACACAAAATTAACTGAAGCACACGCTAATTGAAGTTTAGATACCAGAACCACTTGCAATATTAATTATGAGGGAAGAGAGTAAAGGGAGGAGGTACAAACGAAAAGAATTTGCTGATACTACAGAAACCAAAAACAATAATAACAAAAAAAAAAATAACAAAAAAAAAAATAAAAAAAAAAAACTTCAAAAAAAAAAGAGGCAGCTCAGAGAGCACAAAGCATAGAAGAAAGAACGGTATCTTCTTTCACTTGAATGAAATGTTATGCGAAAACATGAAGTAATACGATCTGATTGCTCCACGATGATGATGTTGATGATGATGCTCCTACTTGCATGCATACACACATATGATATTGGTGGTGCTTCCTTTTCCCTCCGTCCACCATTCAATTGAAAATTCATGCATACGTATACATACAAGCAAATATGAAATAACTACTCTCCTAGCATATCATGCAATATGAGGGTCGTCTCTTCAAAATTATATACCTACGGTTTAAAGTTAAATTCCAAAAATGCAAGTAGCACAGGAGCAGCAGCATACAATTTAACAAAAACAACAAAAATGTAAGTAGTTTGGAGAAAAAAGTAGCCATATTAAAGATTAAATTTCGTTTTCGGTATTCAATTTCGCTTTTATGTTTTGAAAGTACCCAAGAAAGAACGCAATACGATCGATGCATTGATGTTTTTGAAGTGAAATTGGAACACACACGCATTTTCAAGGTAGGTCCAATCCATACAAAAAATAAACTGAAAGCAAATACTTGAATTGAAAACTCAGTTGGAGTATTGCCGAAATATTTTTGTTATATTTTTAAATATCACAATATCTTGAAAAGGAAGTTTGCCTGACAGCAAATAAAAGAATTCTGTAATTGAAATTTAGAAATTTAATCTGCTGGTGTTTATCAAGTGCAATAATTCATATGCACGCACATAGACAGAAGGTTAATTGTAGTGCATTTGTATATATAAACTTACAATTCGGACAAGACAGTTTATCCATATTTACCATAGAGTTAAAAGAACGATACTTTTTAAATTTACAACATATAAATACTTAAAACCGAAAATTGTAATGTTTCCTCATCACAGATTGTACATATATGAAAAAATAAAGGAAATATAAAAATTATAAGAAATTGGATACATTGTTGTGTTGATAGCAAATACAACATCCAACCGAACAATCAAAACTAACAACGGCAACCAACAACACCAATAATGACAATAAAAATAAACAAGAGCAAACAATAATAAAATCGTAGTCAAGAAAGAGAGAGAGAGAGAGAGAGAGAGAGAGAGAGAGCTGCATACGTATGTATAATACGAGTGTAGTAAAGTAACCGATGATAATAATCGAGGACAAACGATTATTATGGTGGTAAATGTAGAAGAGCTGATACTGACGATGGTGATGATGACGACGATGATGCGCCCACCGGCTGGGATGACCTGAACCAACCAACAATTTTCGTTCAATGATTATGTGTAGTCATTCGTTTTAACAAAAAGAACAAGAGACGATTTCGTTTGAGATTATGTATGTAATTTTTTTTTAGGTACCTTTGTTGTTGTTATTGTTATTAAAGAGAATGGCATTGAATATTTTAATGATGGCGTTGGTGGATCGGTTGCTCAGTCGCCTTCCGTCGTGCATGTTCTGGTCGATGATGAAGATGATGCCTATGGGGGCAACGATGCTATGGTTCGTCGTTGTGTGTCGGCAAAAAATATTTCAACTATGTATGTATGTTTGTATGTGTAAGTAAGAAAGAAGAAGAAAAATTATAACAACAATAGAGATAATAATAAATAATTATAACAAGACAAGACCAACAAAAAGGAATGCAAAAATGAAAGAAAAAGAAATTAAAAGAGAGACAGAGAAGAAAAGCAGTAAACTTGAAGAATTATGTATATTGCTTTGAGCTGCCGCAGCGCATAAAGTTGTTAGCTGCCTTTTGCCGGTATCTTCATTATCATCAGCTAGAAAGTGGTAACAGATAACTCACACAAATACATAAATACATAATACATACATTATAAAATTATTCGAGTGCATAATCAATGTGTAAATATATTTACAAAAATTTACAGTTTCAAAATTGCTCAACTGTAACGTGATGAAGGTGAAAAACGAAGGTGCGATAATGCTGCTACTTTCAAGTAGTTACATACGTAAGTAAACATTACGTGCATACATGCATGAACACACATACAAATATGTAAATCTACATTCACACATAACACATGCGGCAAATATGTTGAATGTTATGGCAGATTAACCAGGCAATGTTAATCAATTATGGCTGTTGTAAAAATTAATCGAAATCGAGGAGTAGGAGAACAATGCTCAGAAGTGGAAAAATTGTTAACATATGAGATAGAGAGCTAAAAAAAAAAATTATAATAATTAAGTGATTAAAGTGAAGTTACCAAAATTTCGCCTCCTTTTAATTTATGCGTGAATTGAAATATTCTTTCAATGTTATTTACATATTTTTAAATTTTATGTTGAATATACGATACAACTTTCAAAGAACTTGTGTGATGTTTCACATCACATCATTCAACTAAGGCTACTATAAATAACTCCCTTTCTCGATGAGAAATTAGTTTGAAATCCGTATTGCACTTTATTAAATGTTACCGCCCTTGTTTGCACAAGATTTTAATACTTTAAGATTATAAAAACATACAACTTATTTAAAAGTGATTTAGGTATGTTTTACATAGAATACAATCCACACAAAAATCATATAAATTATAAAATAAAATCAAAGAACCGTATCAAAAATGCACACAAATACATACTTATGTGCCTACATTTGTATATCACATACAGTAAACCCTGTTAAATTGCATCTACGAAAATGCACATTTTTTTTTTACTAAATTAACTGAACTGAAAATTAAAATTGCCACGATTAAACGCAGATTACTGTGTATACATTAGCATCAACAATAACACATACTGGCGCAATCCCTCGTTTTATCTATAAGCAGTTTCACTTTCTTTTTCATTATATTATTTTGCAATGCGCAAAAGCAATTTTTTTTTGCAAATTTAAAAAGAAAAAGAAAAATTAAAAAGCAAACACAAATACAAAGTGGAAAGCAGAAAAACAGAAACTAGTAAATTTACTTTAAGATATACGACAATGAGTATATAACGCACAATATCCTATATACTTTGGTGCATGCAACCTCAAAGATATCAGAGAGACCAACAGTCAAGAGAGCAAAAAAAAAAGAGAGAGTATAATATATGAGAGTAAAAAACCCGGCGAAATTACCGGCATTTTCATTGCCGGGGGAGGAAAAGAGCGTAACAAGAATCGAAAATTAGTCTGCATTTTTTGGTGGAAATGAGAGAATGGTGGCTAATGATAAGTGACGATAACGTGGAATCACTACATTACAGTCATATCGTTATACATATATGTTGCATGTATATGTAATAACAGCAACAAACAAAAACGACGCAACAATGTCGCAAAGCAATGCATTCCATACACTACTACCACTACTTATTCAAAAATGCTTTTGTGAGTATGAGTGGAACATAAAAGGAGAGATTATTTAACGAGTAGGATAGGGGAAATATTTATGTTGTGGAACTTATGTTCTTTAGCTAGTAGATTTTTGGATACTACAGTATTTTGGTGGCATAATATGCGCCGCTGTTAAGTTAATAAAACTTTAAGCAGCCAGTTTGCATGTTTTTGTGGGGCACACAACAACAATCACTGGGGAATGCTGAAAAGTACTTGGTTGCTGCTGTCGGTTTTTATCGTTGTAAATTAGAATTTGTTTTAGAGTTGGCAACGCTGCCCATTAAAAAGAAAAACAAAGTAAAAAAAAGCGGGAAATACGTTTGTGGATTGTATATTTGTGCTCATTACGGAAAATGTTTCATGAATACCGAGATAATAAAATTAAATGCTTAGTAAAAATTTAAATAAATGATTAAGTTTTAAGTAGCTCGAGGTGCCTTGTGACTGTGTTAATAAATTTGTATGCGAATATCATGATTAAATATTTTAATTTGTAAATATCCCATGAATATATCTAAATATATGGATAAGCATAAGTATGGGGTCCTATGTGGGGCTAAGTATATTTTGAATAATCAGTCTCGTTATTTCTTATCTTATACTATGCCCCCGAATTTAGCCGAAATTGTATAGTTTCGATTATTTTCATGGTTTCGGCTGAAACTGCGTTGAAATGCTTAACTTCGGCATAAAGAAACATGTCAAACGAAACCACGGAAATGTGGTGGTTTTAACAAAACTGCGTCTAAACTGTGCAGAATGCGTTCATTGAAATGAATTTGCTCTGACATTGTTATTCTGACATATATATTTTATTTTGCTTACAATTTGATTGATATGGAGAAAAAAAATACAAAAAAAGAAATTTGTTTAGAGCGCGGGAAGAGGAGCTCATAGCTGAGGTATGGACAGAAAAGGTGGAGGAGCTACGAAGATCCAAAAAGAACGGCCATACGTATAAGTAAATGGCGGAGGATCTGCGATAGCTAGGCTGCATAGTGGCTGGGCATAAAGTCAAATATTTAGCAATAATTTTATTTAACGAAATCATAATCGAAACTAACTTCAAAATGTGAATGGTTGTAGTTTCATTCGAAACTATTAACTACGCTTTCGGCTCAATGAGATTATAGTATAAAGGTAGTTTGATATGTGGCTTGAGCATATTTTTCTAGTTATTTCATCATCAACGTTATCTATACTATTTAAATAGTTTTTGGTGTTATCATATTAACATTTTTGTTTGCAATTAATTGCAATTGAAATTTGTTCTTGTAAAATTTTTGATATCTAATCGCTCTTTAAACTTTTTTTTTTTGAAGTAATAAATTCGTTTTAAATATCAGGAGTCTTATATTTTTTTCTAACGATTGCAAAGTAAGTTTCGTTAAGTATTAAGACAAGATCTTTCAAAATTTACACTCTTTCTTAGTCTGGAATAAATTTGCCAAATAAGTAATTTATGCTATTTTGCATAAAAGTACTTTGTCATCAATCAAACTCAATTTATAAACATTACCGCAATTAATGTTATTAATTTTAATAATTTGAAATCATGAAACTTGAAAAGTTCTATTTAGTCAGTTCAATTAGCAATCACAAATCAGAAAATTGAGATCATGGTTTGAAAAGTTTGATAATGAGATTTGGTTATAAAGGAGTTTATTATTTAAATATTAGCAAACGTGTCACAACCAAAGTATGGGTGTCGTTTTTTAGTTCTTGAGCTGTTTGGTTTTCATTATTATGTCATGCTCAATAGCAAAGAGAAAGTTTTATATAATGAAATTGCCAACATGTTGGCAAATTTGATTAAATTTGACATAATGAAAACAGTTTCAAAGAAAAGAGTAATGCACTATAGAATTTTTTTATGACTGTGCAATCTTCGGCCCCTAATAAAAAAAATTTTCTTGAATTATGAAAGTAATTGGTTAATGCCCTATACAATTTAAGTCAAGGTCTAGAATTGACACGGTTGCATAAAATTTTATTACCTATACATACTTTTTTACCTTGAATTGTTTCGAAAAAAATTTAGCTATTTAACTTGTGTTTATCTAGTCAAAAAAAAGAAGAAAAAAGAATTTCGGAGGAACCTTCTTGGAATTTCTCAACAAACAACAATCTGTTTTTTATATTTGCTGCTGGCAGCTCAGCTAAATAAAAAAAAAATAATAAAAAAGTAGGTATACTGCTGCTTGCTGGTAACGCCATAACAATGGGTTAAAAAAAAAAGAAAAAAAAAAATTATGTGAGCATGAATTGTGTGTGTTGTCAGCTGCGTTTGAAACGCAAATATAATTTTTTTTCTCTGCCGCTATTTTAAGAATTTCATGTCAACGTCAACATAAAAAACTTATTTTGCAAAAAAAAAAAGGAAACAAAATTTATAATACTGTGGTTCTTAATTGTTGTTGATGGTTGCCAAACGCCAAAGTAACGATTTTTTTTTTACTGATTTGTTTGTATAACTCATGCATCTATGTATGTCATAAATATAATGTAAATGTATTTCCGATTTCTTTAATATTTGATAACAACAGCAACTAGCAATAATGAAATCAACTTTTTTTTATTGCTAAACGAAAAGGTGAAATTTTTTATATTGACTCACAGTTATTGCAACCGTTGTTGTTTATCCATTTTTTGCAAAGAAAAAAAAAACTATAAATAGTAGTAGCCTCTCGCATTTGCCTTTTCTCTCTTCTGGCCTCTTTGTTATTATTGTTGTAAATATTACTCCACTGAGAAGGTACTCTTCGTAGCCATATGTATGTATGCGCCTACAATGGAACAACACTGAACGAAAAACAACAAGCAGCGCAGTTTCTTCGGTATTTCTTATTCGCTCTCCTTCTTCTACGACTTTTATAGGCTGTCGTACTCTGGCTGTGAAGCCTTTTTCTTCTCGTTGCTCTGCTCACAGCTTTACTTAAATAATTATGTGTGTGTATATTCATTCACCTTTTGTGTAATTGTTGCTACTTTTTTTTTTAAATATGTTTATTTTCGTTGTTTTTCAAGTGGCGTTTATTTTTGTATAATCACACACACACACACCTTATCAAAAAGATACTTTTTTTCCTATTTGTGCATTTGTTTAATTGTTTTTATTTAAAGCAAAATGTATCAAATTATATAGGTATATATTTTATATTGTGTGGCAAAAATAAGAAAAACAAATGATTGTGTCTTTTTATTGTTCCTCACTCACACATACGCGCTCATTCACTACTGCTACTACCTTCTAAAAATCGTTGGAAACAAAAGCGAGACACTTATTTTTCTATTCCATGATTGACACTTTTAGGTTAAGCAAATATTTGAAAATTTATGTTGAGTAGCAGAAGCTGTTTAAAACGAAAAGTAAAGAAAGTACAATGTATATTTTATTTGCATATTTTTTTAATGGATTTGCCCACAAGAATCCTTAAAATTTTATACAATGCCAAGCTTTCAATCTTAATAGTCAGAAGATTTTTAGAAGATTTACCTCGAAAAGGGTTTTTTCTTAATGAAATATTAACCCAGTAATGCCTAGCGATGCCATATGGCACCTTGTCGCTGAGCCGTTCCTGACCCAGGTTCAAAAACAATTTTTTTCTCAAGTTACTTTTTTGATCTATCTACTTTGGTTCCGCTCTTCCTTAATGCATTAAGAATTTCAGCCAATTATTGATATTGTGCTACTTATCATCACAGCCTTATATTGGTTGCACTTCGTTTGACCAAGAAATACATGCAAAGTTAATAATATTTGCTTTGAGGTTTTTTAACTCTTTCGGAACCGTGAGGAAACCAGAAGAGATAGCGCGAAACCGAATCCGGATTCGGATTAATCTTGCGACACCAGTGTCCCCATGGTTCCGAAAGGGTTAAATGGAAACTAAGAATTTGAACCAACAGTGGTGGTATAATTTATTGCATTTATTGTTATTATTATTATTGTTTAGACGACCTCGATAGTCTAGTGGATAGTGCACTAGACTTTCATCCAGAAGGTTGCGGGTTCGATTCCCGTCTTGGTCTGGTGGTTAATTCTCATAAACTTCTTATATTCACTATTGATATGAAGTGGATGAGAATTATAAGAATGTGTACAAGTACACACCTTGGTTGGTAATGGCAACACCACCGAGCTGATAAAAAACTGCCACATAGCCGTTCGGAATCGGCGTTAAACTGTAGGTCCTACCATCGCCACTGTGGTCTAGTGGAAGAGTGCCAGACTCTTGTTTCTGGAGACCCGAGTTCGATTCTCGGCTTGGGTATGTTTCATGCCCACTTGCCTAAAAGTTCACATATTGTACACTATTGCTATTTACTGTGTCTGCATGGGGAATATTTATTTTTTTTTTTGGCATTCTGCGTGGTTCCTAATATACGCTGTTCACAGTGCTTTTCATTATTTGGGAGGTGCCACACCTACTTACTCAATACCGCTTTAATATTAAACAAATTTAATCTCTGAATCGAATTTCATTGTTGTGAGTTGAATTGTTTTCAGGACATGCCATTAAACATTTTGCTTGCGTGAATCAATGTAATTATATACTTTTATAAAATAAAATTTAAGAAATCATATTTCGAAAAAGGATTCAAATCTTCACTTTTTCTAGATTTAAATCAGGAAATTGCAATTGATTTTACAATAAAGTTTTAGAAAAGGTGTCCATGTAGAGCTATAAATAATATTTTTAATTAAATAATAAAAATTTGTTGTTGTAACACGCACCTATGATGGAATTCTTTGTATTCATCGATTTGTTTCCATATGTAGTAGAAAAATATAATAATAATTTTTTTTTGACAATTTTTTATTATAAAAACTTATCACACACGTTTCTTGTTGTTGTTGTTGCTTAAATGCAGCTTTTACTGTTTGTGTTCAATTTGTTGTTTAATAAATATTAAACTTCAATTAATTTGAAACAAAAATTATTTCGCGGAATATTTTCAAAGGAATTTTTATTGTCAGTTGAAGCAATTTTAGTTGTATTAATTTTTGTGCATACAGCAGTGAAGATTTTTAAGTAGTAGTAGTATTTATTTATTTTCATGATTTCTTTTATTTTCTGTTTTTGTGTTGTTTGCTTGGATTTAGATTTTATTTGATTTTTCTGATTTTTTTGCTGCTTTTATTTTGCACAAAACAAAAGCAATAAATACTTCTCGCGTGTGACGTCAGCTCAGCAGCAAGAAAAGTATAAAAATATAAAACGCGACGTAGAAGCTAAAAATCTTTTTTGCATATCTTTTTTTTCTCATTCGTTTCGATTGTTTTTTTTTTTTGGCGTTGGCGGCGGCGGTCTTTGACAACTCAAAGTGAAAAGTACGTTACGTTTTACGAAAGTCTCTCATTTCAATCTTTTATTCTCTTTCGATTTTTTTTTTTTAATTCATTATTATCATATCCTTACATCACAACCAACAAATAAATATAGCAGCCGCAGCGGCAATATCAGCAGGCAGGCAGGTAGAAGACACAAGCAGCTTCCTCATCAATGTTGTTGCTGCTGATAGCACCAGTTTGTGTCAGCAACATACCAAACCAAATACTCGTCGTTGTACACAAACCAAACAACAGCAGTAGCAATAATAAAAGAGAGAATATCACAGATGGCTGCTAATACACACACACGTACGAGATAGTGATTGCTTTTGGTGGTGCTCTTGTTGTTGTTGTTGCTGCTGTTACTTTTGCAGTACCGATAGCGGTTATAGTGATATTATTGTTGTTGTTATTTTGGCTGTCGAAACCCGATTGCCAATGTTGCGACGATAATTGCTCCAGGAATACCAAAAACAAAAAGTTAATCGACGTTGCAACGACCTCTACACTACTGCATACAAACAACATATCACCATAATCATCATTGTTCTTGTTGTTGTTGATGGTTGTGTTTTGCCGTTGTTGTCGTTGTATTTGGTATTTGTACTATCGTCGTGGTCGTGGTGCTCTTTTCTCTTGGTGCTGCTGCTGCTTCGGACGCGCCATTTTTATAACGATTTAAACAAACGAGCAACTGACACAATGAAACAATACCGAAAAATAACAACAATTTACGATGCGTCTCGATGTGAACCTTTGCAAAAGACCGGCACAAGGCTAAAAGAGAGAAGAGTAAGTTGAGTCGGTCAAGCTGGCTTAAGACTGGTTGATTGTTTGCTTGGTAGACAACCAGCGGCAAGCCTGAGTGTGGTTTAACTTCACCGAAGCTATAAAGCACTCGAGGCTGCTGAAGTTTGTAGCTAAAGAAAACTTTTATTTTTCAGGTAGTTAGGTGCGTATGTGGGAAAAACTTCTAAATTTTAAACGTGCAGCAGCAATTTATGCTTGCGCTCCAGAAAATGCGAGCCGTAACACACACACACACATACACAAGTGCGCTACCGCTCACAACACACACACACACTCATAAAAATTATACCAAATACGAAGACGACGAAAATGTTTTCGAGTTTTTTCTTTCACGATTTTAATATACAAATTCAAAGTGTTTTTAGTTAACAAAATCTTATTTTATTTCGCGTTTTGTGCTTTAACAAAAAGTAATTATTGTTTTTATTATTATTGCATAGATATTATGTATTTAAATGTTTTATTACTTTTTTTTTGCTACTTGATTTTGGGGAGTGTACATGTGACGGTGTCTCGAAGAGCAAAGACCGACCGCCACCAAACACAACAGAACACAACCATCAATGAAAGAGTCATACGAAACACTGATTACAGTGAGCAAACGAAAAATGTTAACGAGTCGACGACAAATCCGAGCTGAGTTTGACAAAGTACGAGAGAGAGAGAAAGAGAGAGAGGGAGAGTTGTATATTCGAGAAAACAACAAAAGAGAAAATAGTTCTGAATATGAGAGTAAGATTTAATAGAATATAATAGATATGGCTGGCATTTGTACTTTTTTACAATTCGTTATGAATGAAGTTTCAATACATTATAAAGTAAATTTATGTAGCAATGATCTTTATTGATATAATTTCTGTATACATATGAATGTGAATCTGTCTATCTAATTTTTATATTCTTTATGAGCTTAGTGTATAATTTTTAAAAGTTTTTGCTAATTTTTTTTTATATTGAAAAGAATTGGGTACAATTAATTTCATTCTATTAGAAAATTTGTTTAGACTATTCGATACAAAACCGAAGAAATCATTTATCAACCCTGGTACAAATATAAATTTAAATGACAGATGCAAGTTAATAGACGGAGAGAGAGAGAAAGAGCACGAGAACAGCTTTAAAAACAGCGCAGTAGCAGCGTCAATAATGACAGTAACAGCGTAAAATTGTTGGTAAAACAAAACAAAAGATGCTGTTGTTCCTGATACAACTGCTGTTTTACAGAATGACGTGACGCAGAGCATGTTGACGAGGCATTAGAATGAAGCCTAAAGTGAAAGATACTCTAGTCAACGGGAATATAATTTTATTTTGTATCTTAAATATACAAATATTTTACAAAAGCATTTTAAATTGAATAGAAAAATTTTATATTCACTTTATTTTTCGAGCGCATCTTTTAGCGCTTACTTAAATAGAAAAAAATAACAAAAATAACCATAAACCATACAAAAAAAAAATATTTTTTCATTTCAAAATTAGCACCTAATTAAGTAAATGCTGAAATGCTTCAGGAAATAAGCTTATTTTTTACTACTAAAGTACACAGCATTTATCAAAAAATTAGACACGTTGAAAAAAAGCAACTTGAATTTCTTATATTTACACATTTTATACATCCCCACATTTTTATATCGTTTGTGCTTTAATTCTTTATACAGCTAAACAGCTTTTAAAAATTCAAGTTGTTTATTTGTATGTAATTTAACGAAAAGGAAGAAAAGAATTAAATCGAATTTTTGTTATTGTCTTACGCTCTTCAAGTTTTCTTTTTTTTTTTTTTGCGTTCTAAAATAACGTAATCAAGAATTTTATAATTCTCTCTTTTATTCTTTCAGCTTTATAGAAATTTACTCTTCACGCAGAAGTCAGCACCAGTTTTTTTTTTTTTGTGGATGCTAGACAGCGTGCATGTATGTGTTTTTAGTACTGGCGTACACACATTTGCATATACATACATACATAAATATGTACATACATATATGTGTGTGTTTATTTGGCAAAATCAAACCGCTCTAATGTTATACATACAAGAAATAAGTTTATTTTTCTTAACACACACATACATACGCACACATGTTAATACGACTTAAAGCGGAAGTGACGTCTTGATTGTTGTTGTTGGTGCTCTTGCTTGCTTGCTGTCTGTGTTCTGTTTGATTCTCTTTACACTCAACAGCACCAGCAGCAGCAAGAGAAGCAGAAGTATTGCAAAAATGTAAACAACTTGTCATATTGAAAGTGTTGCCTATTTATGCGTGCGTATGCGTTTTTTGATTTTTTTGCTTAAAGCAACAATGTGCATGAAATAAGTAAGTAATATATTTCATCATTTGGCATTATTATATTATTATTGGATTTGTTCGAAATTGTTTGCATAAATATAAAATGTGTTCCCCCATTAAATTCACAAAATTTTTCTAAAGAAAAAGTTTATTATAATAATAAAAACAAGCAATGTTTACAATACTAAAATAGAAATGTATTGAGATAGGTGCATCACAAATTTATAACTATGTACATTAGAGTGTATCAATTTTTTTTTTTTTTTGTGTGAAAAGTACTGTGATGAAAAATTCTATATTCGATTGTGCTCAACTATGTTGAAGAAAGTATGGCAAAAAAAGTACATAACTTCTATTATTATTCTTAAGAGTTTATCTATTTATTTTAAAAGCTAGTTAGCATATGTTATGGAATCCTCGTACTTTTTTTATCTATTATACTATATTTGTCAACGTATCCCTTCCTGATATGTACAAATAAAATTTAAACTTGTAAATTTAAGATATCAACAAACAATTTTCGCCCCATTTTATAACGCGATTATAAATATTTTTAAGACTTTTCTTTCAGTTGAGCCAATTCTCATACATGCTCTTGTCATGTAAAGAACTTACCATGTAAAAGGAATGGCTGTGCTTTCAATATTAGTTAATTTTTAAGTACTCAAAAAAAAAAAAAAAAAAAATTGAAATAATCCTTCCAATTCGAGTTAATTAACAAAATGTTCACGCATTTCTTAACACCAAAGCAGACAGACCATAAAAATCCATCCAAACGATCAACGACAACAACATATTCGTCGTTGTCGTCGATTAAGGATCGTGGGAAGTTTTTCAGAAAATAGAGAGATACACAGAAAAATTCACAAAATACGCAGACCTCTGAAAAGAAAAATCTTTATGGCATTTTATATTTTGAACCTAGAATACGATGAGATACAAAAAAACAAAAAAAAGAAAAAGCAAAAAAAAAAAAACAGTATGCAGAGATAGATACAGTTTTTGCTTTTCCAAACTGCCTGCTACTTTCAAAGACAAACGCAAAAACCAGGGATTCTAATTGTAAGTGGTAAAGGCATGCATAAAGAATAAAGAAGTGGAATGGAAAAATATATGTATGGATATGGAAGATGCACAGCCGCAAAATGAGATGAAGAAATCGAATAGAGTAAAAAATTATCACTCCAAGAACTTTTACTCACGCTGTCAAAATCAGGGGTCGTCTCCTAGTAGAAAAGAAGAAACGTAGCACAAAAAAAAAAAAAAAAAAAATCACAAATTTTTTTAAAAAAAAAAGATATACAAAAAAAGAACTTAAAATTTCACACACAGAAGAACGTAAAAAGGGGTGAGCCTGGGCAAGAGTCTGTTCATGCATAAATACATATGTACATATAAAAATATATATCTACTGATGATTTCATATAGTGAGGTGCACATTTTCAGAATGAATAAATTACAAACAAATAATAACAAATACAAACAAAAAACAACAACAACAATATCAAGATAAAGTACCATAGTGGAAGTTGTTTTCATAGTAACATGTAGACAGACGATACATACATACTTACACATATGTAATCATATATATATGTGTGTGTGTGTGCATTCTCTCGCATATACTACATTATTCATATACACCCTATTCACTGTGACAGACTACGCGAGTATGTTTTTGTTGCTGCTGCTGCAATTGCTTTAGTTGATGCTGCTGCTACTGCTGAGCGAGCAGTGCTATTTACAATCCATTGAAAACTTATTTGAAATGACAATTATGCACACTCACACACACACTCATACAGACATATTCATACTCGAATTCACATTTCTAGTACTGTAGTGAAGTTTGAAACCATAAGCCGGTGGTTGCAGACAAGTTGAGTCGACTCGACTTCTCCAAGCGAAAAAAAAATAAGTAAAGCAATAACAACAACAACAAAAACAACAATGTGCAAAGTTGCATTTACTGTTCTAGCAATGAGTATTTCATTTATACAAACAAATACAACCATCGTGCATAACTCTCCTACTATGCAGTAGTCGTATATTGAGAGTTCAACCTAATTAGATTAGCAAACTAATTTTGATGGCTATTGTTTTTTGTTTTCGTTTTTGCATACTATTTGTAGATGTCATTGGATATGTTAGAATCAAAAAGTAGCGTAGTTAGTTTCAAGTACAATGACATTGCTTTTAAAACTATAGAAATTAAAAACAAAATCTAATTAAGTAAACTAATTCATTCGCTATTAAACAGCGCTCCCATATAGCATTCAAACTAAATGAATGAACGAAATGCCGTGCGTAGCATAAACTTCTTATCTGTCTTTTGTTGTTTAAAACCGCGAACATATTTTAACCCTCTAACTGGCAAAAATGAAAAAAAAATAAGATTGGAATTGCTTTTCTTAGAATTCGAGATCCGCAGGTTATTTGCTCGTTTTATTTAGTCGCTAAGTAAGAAATAAGAAAGGCTGCCTCAGGGCATCTATGCCGGTTAGGGTATAAAAAAATAGGCAAACTTTAGTTCTTCCACATTCACTATATATTTACAACGAAAGCACATAACTTTAGAATCTCACCATAAAATGAAATCTTTTGATTGGAAAATAATTTTTTTCTTCACACTGTGTTCAAACCATGACCCAGATCTAAATAAAAGCTTTACTGAGGGATGTCCACACTGTTTGCGCCAAAAAAATTTCAGCTCTGGAACAGTTGAGCATTTAAAAACAACTGCTTCAGGGCAGTTTTACCAGCTAAAGAGTTAACCCATTTCGCAACACCAACTTCAAACATTTTTAAAATAGATAAGACTATGCGTATCCCATTTAAGTATTTATATAAAAAATAATTTGAACTCTTGGCTTTACAATTTTTCTTGTAATTTAGAATTTACACTTGCGCTTTTACCTTAATATTTGTATGTTAAAAAGGGTCTAAAAAAATTCATTTTTTAAAATGGCTCGTAGAGTTATTAAAATATTTTTTTATTTTTTTTAGCAATCATATTCGTGTTACTAAAATACCAAAATGCAATACTATAGACTATTTGATTGATTTTACCGTTTGAAATGTTCCAGGTGTACCGGTCGTTGCTTTTTCGCAACAGGCTGCCCTTGATAACCTAGACGTTCTGAAATTTTCTCAATTGGCTAACCCGTCCACAATGGGTTAATGTTTTTTTTTTTTTTGTAGTACAACTAGTTAAATGTATACCTTTTTTCAGCATTGTACGTTTATCAAACTTTCTGTGAAGGTGAATTCACTCAGTAAATATTTCGATATGCCCATAACTTAAAATAAAATAAAAATTGCAGATGAGTAATTTATGCTAAATAAAACAGTACAGACGTTATCAAGCTTCAATAAATCGGAAAGTCCTAGTACATTACAGAAAAACCACAGATCTTTGTGATCGAATCTGCGGTTTATTACTAGAGTACAGAAACAGCACGAAAATAAACAGTTCCAGTGAGAGGTTGATTATTTTCCAGACCAATCCTATAAAAGCTTTCAAGCTTAGTGGCTCTAAGCGGTTCGTAACTACTGCCGATTTGAGCTTTTCAAAAAAAAGAAGTTCGAAATCATGCTTACTATTTAGTAGAGCTTTGTATTTTTCCACTGAAATGATACAATTAAATAGTGGGTTTCGCTTCGGTTGCTCTGTGCCGATAGTTGTCACACAAGTACATACGTAAAAGATTATCGGTTGCATCAGAACCTCGTTTCGTTAGACCTATACCAACAACAGAATCTACTGATTCGTAGACTCTCCCTCCGGGGAATTTGGATTAATTTATCTCCAAGTGATATATCCCGTGACTGGTTCAAAGCAACTGGTCACCGAACTAGTTCAAAGGTGACGCAGAGAGGGACAATTCGCTTGAATTTCTATACATTTTTTATATATAAATTAAAAAAACAAATATCATCGTCGGTTTATGGGCTCGAACTTGCAACCACTCGGCTTTTGCGAACAAAGTGGACGTTCATCTGAGCTACACACTGACTCGTTGGCGTCGTGGCATACTTCTCTTTTGTGCTCAGTTATAACACAGAGTGGTTCTTTTTTGATATGCTCGCTGCGTCACTCTGTCCTTTGTCTTTCATATACAGTGTCGGACAAAACTAAAGACCGCGGGACACAACCAAACGTGAGGATCAGCCATTATTTGGTTTATATAAAAATATCCTTTTATATCTTAGAAATAAATTGCGATTAAACATTTCATACAGGATTATTCAACGACGAGCTGTGGAGTGTGGCCATTTAAGCCATTTATTTCGGGAAAGAATCGACAGGCAAGGCTCGAATTTGTAGCCGCGCACTTTAGCTGGGCTACTGCAAAATGAGAGACTGTGCTTCTTACTAATGAACCTATATTTAACACGAAAGGTTGCGAAGGATCAAAGCTAGTGTGCTGACCAAAAGGGCAATGGTGAAATCCGCGTTATTTAAAGAGCACCGTATAATACGGGGGAGGCAACGTAGTGCTCTGGTGATTTTTTCCAGCCATGAAATCGGTTCAATTCCTAAAATAGGAGGTATAATGAACCCTCTGATGTGCAAAGATATTCCCCAGAATGTTATGTTACCTTATACTGAGGAAGATCTGCTGTTAATGCAAGTATATCAGCACGGTGTGTAAAAGAGTGGTTTGTTGTCAATAAGATCAGTATTTTATAGTGGCCCATCCATTCACTCAATTTCAATCACAAGGAAAGGACTATATTTCCCCTTTCAAACTAAGAACGAAAATTGTAAATCGGATAAAAATTAGCAAACTTATGAGCGATTGTTCACACCAATCTACCCAAAAACGGGTTTTTGACCATAAAACGAGATTTTGGGGGTGTATGGAAAATTTCCGCCATACCATTTTTCTTAGCGCTACTAGACCTACAATTTGTGCTAGGTCTCCATATAAGTGCCAGCAATTTTTTTTTTTTGTCACACAGTGTAATTAATATCAACTGTGAACACCTTAATTGTTTTAGAGCCTATGGTTTTGGTTTTATTTTTTAACATTGCATGGCATTGTGGAGTAATTAGACATTCTAACCTCAAAAATAAAAGAAGTAACGATTGTTTTCCTGCTTCTCTTGCACGTCACTATCTCTCTCTCGTTTGCTTTGCTTGACCATTATTTATTATTTAGTAATTAGTATTTGTGAAACAAATGCATTAAAATATATTAAAAATCAAAACTCGTGAGTTTTTTTTTTAGAATTATTTTTATAGGTAATTACCATTTATATTTTGTTAGTTTATAATTGATTCTATAGGTAGACACTAGTTCCGCCCGATTAATATGTTCAAGCCTGTATGAAATATATATTAAAGGAGCGATAACACTGTGCAACACATTTTTCTAACGGAGAAGCGACCAACACAGGTCGATAGTACTGATCTAGAGTAACAAAACCCTAAAAAGGTTTTGCAAAGTTAGCTCGCTTTCAAAAGATAATAGGCATTCAAAGTTTGCTTCTTTCAGTTTATTTTTTAAAAAACATTACTCGAATGATATTTGATATTTTGTACTACTTTCTTCAGCAAAATAACAAATAATATCACTGACAATTTTAACATTATATTAGTTTTCCACATTAAGAAGTTTAAACAATCCATTACATGACTTTTGCAAAAAATAAGCAATAATGCTGTTAAGAAAAATGTATAGAATTTAATAAAGATTGGATTTGAAAATTGTTGTCTTTATTCTAAACAGAAAATAGAATTGAAAAATACACTACAACAGCTCAACTTTGAAAGGTTATAACATTTAAATACGAGCTAACTTTTTAAAACTCTCTCAGGGTTTTGTTACTCTGTAGCAGTACTACCGACCTGTGTTGGTCGCTTCTCCGTTAGATTCCATAACAATAAAATTGTCGCACAGTGTAATATATATAATAATAATAATACATATATAATAATAGCCGGAGAATTCCTATTAAGTGGATACTACTGTTATTGGGACTGGTGGCTGTGCCCTACGGAGAATCCTGGTTTCAATCCGCAAAATACAAATTATAACCAATTAATGAAATTGCATTTTGTTGTGAAACTTTGGCTTGTTTCTTATGGTGTAATTATTCGTTAGTCCGGTTCTCTCAGGAGATTTAAACGCAAATAAGATGTCATCATTATCTAAATGAATCATAAAGATGACATTCACCACAATTCATTATTGTTTTATATTTTAATAAAAAATTGTTTAAACATTTAGAATGTAGCAACAAAAAGAAGAAAAAAAAATATATATTATTATTGGCAACACTTGATGAAATATACATACATACATACATACATATCTACATTTGTGCACACATAAATATACTTTGTGAAATGAAATGGAATGAAAAAAAGCACAATTGAATGTCGTCGATAATAGAAATGAGAAATGAAAGAAAAAAATAAAAAATAAAATAAAAATTATAAAACGAGCAAGCAACGAATGAACAAAGCAAAAACCCAAAACTAACGAGCAGCGGGCAGAAATAAACGAGCAATCAGCAAACGAACGGCATATATTCGGTAGTATGTGAATAATTCCCGCCATTTTGTAGTCAACGACAACAACTTTTGGATGGATGGATGATGATTTTGTGAATGTAATGAGAATGCAGAAGAGGAGAGGTAATTTTGGATGGTAGAAAATTACGCACCAGAGTAATAACATATAGTACACACAGTGGAACATTTTTATTCAAAACACTTCAAAATTTAATGTAGGTACTTACACTTTTCGAATAGTAAAATTTGCAAGTGCAAATATGCGAAAGATTTAAAAGTTATCCAAAAGTATAATTTCGGCAATTCTTTATGTTGTATTTCTTTATGAAATTTTCGTTGGTTATTTTGTTGTTGTTGGTGTTGGTGCTGGTGGTGGTGGTGGTGCTGTTGTTGCAGCAGTAGCAATTGCTTTAAATGTGAATTTTGTAGTAATTTTGTTGTTGTATTGCCAAGCATAACAAGTTTTGGTAATTGATTTCTTTAGTTTTTAATTTAAATTAATAGCAAAAAATTCAAAAGAGAACTTATAATATTTCTTTGTAAATTTAAAATTTTTAATAATAAAATTTAGAAAACATTTCTTTGTGCAAATAGTAGTAACAAAATAAGCGTATTTTAATTTGGTTTCGTTTGTTTTTGTGTTATAAATATATTTTTTATTATTGCAAAAGCAAGAGCAAATATTTAACAATTATGGCAGTAATTAATAATAATAATAAAAAAAAATTTATTTTATAACAGACAAAATAATAATTTAAAAATAAATACGATTTTCAAAAAAAAAAAAAAAAAAACACTTAGGAACAAAAAAAAAAAAAATAAATATTTTTGCAAATTTTAAGTTTTAAGGCGTATTGGAAAAAATAAACGGAATTGAAATTTTGATTAACCAAAAACTTGTTTTATGTTTTTATTTTTGCTTTAATACATGTGCAACATTTTTTCTTATTTTGGTTTTGATTTATTTTTCGTCAAAAAAGTTTTAAATTTTTTGTATGCAATTTTTCAAATTTGCTCCACATTTCCTTATTTAATTAAATTTTTTTCTCATTGCTGCTTGTAGTTTTCCTTAGTTTCGCTTTTGCACCATTGCTGCTTGCCACCGTAAAAGTTAAACCAATTTATTTATTTATTTATTTCATTTCATGTAATTTCCAGATTTTTGTGATTTTTATGCTTTCAATTTTTGTTAATTTTCAAATTGAATAAATTAATTTTTGAAACACAAAAAAAATGTAAAATAAATTATTATGAAGTTAGCGTGCGTTTGTTTTATTTTGTTGTGTGTGTTGCACACCACTACTTCTTGCAACAGCGTACGTTTTGTAAATGTTGCGTACGTTTTGGACGCGTTTCCCAACTATCGTTAAATTTGTTTTTTTTCCTTCAACATTGAATTGTGAAAAACGTAATTGTAGTAGAAAGTTGTTGTTGTTTTTGTTGTTATTGCTGCATACGCTGCAATTGTGCATACGCACAACAACAACAACACCGCCATACTAAACGTACATACACAACAAGGATGCCATCATAATGCAAAAAAGAGTGAATAAGTAGTATGTATGTATGAAAAGGAATAAAGAGAGTGGAGTAAAAGGAAGCAACAACAAAACGGCATCACAAAATAATAATAGAGTAGGCAGAGGAGTCGAAAAAATAAGTAGCAAGACCAAAAAAAAAAAAAGGAAAAAGAGCAGAGCAGAGCGGAACATACAGACGGAATGGCAGGCAGTTTGAGCCTTCTGCTGCTTCAGGCTGTGAATATGAATTATTATAAGGGAGGATAAATGTTGTGCAACGGCAGTAACATAAAGTAGAGAAAGCAAAAAAGCCAAAAGCAAAACAAACAAGAAAACACAATGATCACGAAAGAATAACAAAGCATACATAATCAATGCGCACAGTGGAGAAAAGCCAATGAAGTTTCCTAACTGCTCACTCTCCTCCCCATTATTGCTTAAAATTCTTATGATTTTCATGGTAGTTTTCTAATTGAAAAGTAGAAGGATCCGGTACCTTAAAAAAAGGGCGCTTCACAAATTTTATATTACTTTGGAGTTTGGAAACACACACTTTTGTTTAGTTGTTACAAAACCAAGACTTCCGGTATTGAAGTCAAGGTAGACCTTTCTAAATGCGATTGGCCGATGCGAACCCAATACCTTCTAAATTCAAAAGCCATTGAAGGATTAATGTTTGCACGAAAACTACACACTCATAGAGGTTGTGTTCTGTGATAAAACGATAAAAGTTAAGAATAAGTCTAAGGACATGACACCAAAAGTTTTCACGATACAATCAAAAAATATTTAAACATAATTTTAAAATTATACCACTGTGCTTTAATGAATAAAATAACTCAATGCAACAATGTGAGCCGTAATGTTACGCTCATAATTCTTAGTCTCTCTCAATCTCTCTGCGAAGAGCAGCAGTTATGCTGAAGAAGAAGGGGTCGATCGATGAAGAAATTGTTCGTTAAGGAATGTGCAGGCACCAAGGAGGATCACGAAAATATGAGACGATGACTTTCATCAAATGCTAAAGGAGTCGCTGGTATTACAATTACAATATAGAGAAAATTTTAAATTTATTTTTTGTTTTCTAAATTTGATGCATTTTCCTTTTTTTTAAATTTGGAATATTCAACAGCGCAGCATTACATTTTCATCTCTTTTATGCACATAACTACCAAACTTTATAATAGTCTCCTTCTAGTCCTCGTTAAAAGCAAGAAAAAGAGAGAGAGAGAGCGGGGAAAACGCATTGAAAGAACGGAATTGTATGAAATTCCTTTTTATACAACATTTTCATAAAGTAGTAAGGGAAATAAAATTTTGAAAAAAAAAAACATAAAAATTAAAACCAAAAGTGTTTTTAAGGGATGCAACAGCAGCAGCAATTCAAACAAACAAATATTCGTAACACAGAAAAAAAATAATAATAATAAAAATGTATTCAATACTGTCTAGCCGCCACCTCTAAAAGCACAAAAAGTTTTCTAAAATGAAAAAGGGGTGAAAAAAGTCCTTGCTGAAACACACTCATGCGCCAGAGAGAAGAGGCTTTAGAGACGCTACTGATAAGTATCACGGGAATACGAAAACTGAAGCGAATATACTTAGTAGCATACATTTGTATGTATGTAGGTACATTAGGGAATAGGTAATACCTTAATACATATGTATGTGCAGTAAGCAGGATAGTGTACGTACTTGTACTTTACCTACAAATTGAACCATGATACCCTTTTGTGGTTTATTCATACACACACACACACACACATACGCACCATACTCAATGTGCATCGTCCTACCGAAGAGGGTAACAGGCAGACGAGTTATGTAGGAGCAAGCGCATATGCTTAAATGAAAGCATGCCATAACAGGTGGTCATTTTTCATCGTACAATCAATAAACACAACACTTGAAATAAATTTTATACCTTATGACAATTCTAATAAAAAAAAAAACATTTCTTCAATACTGGTTAGGTAAGGGTTAATGGGCATGGTTGATATGTATTATGAAACTCTTTACAAAACTAATGTATGCAGTGGCTACCACTTGATTTTCAATTAATGATTATGCCGTCAGTCATAGAAGTCACTACGTAAAAAATTCATGCAATGAAGTCGAAGGAAATCCTCGGATATGAAATTGCCAACATGTTGCCAAATTTCATATAGGAAATTCTCTCTTTCTCTCTCTTTGACAGGGAATATGACATAGTGCAAAACAGGCATTTGACTGCCATTGCACGAATGAAAAACAGAATATGGTCGGATGAAACTATGTCTAGTGATTAGAATTCATTATACTCTGCCTACTTTACAAACCGATTTCCCGATTTCACGTAACTACCATGAAATACGTCTTCAAAAAATCGCGATTCTCTCTAGTGTATTGTGTGAAATTTAAAGCTTCCTGATCGACAAGCAGAACTGATAAATGTCTGCAACAGTTTCAAAGTAACATTGGGAATCAAGCGACTACTTACAGGTTCACTGCCCTGAAGGCAACCAACGCCTATAGAACAACGTCGTTGGCGACATCGCTAGCAAGTATAGCTCGAATGCGAAAAAAAGAGCAGAGGCTCATTATAGAATATCAGGGAAGACAGGAGCGCGGGCCAGCAATTCTCAATCTTTGCACAACCAACGTGGTTTAAACAGAAATATTAAAGCAGCTCCGAGCAGTAGAAGTTCACAATACCTTGCGAAGATGAAATACCGTTATAATTAATGATTCACAGCTTAACGCTGATGATACAGCCCCTGCCACGTAATTCCTAACGGTACAATACGAGTTTTCCAATACCTATGTAAGGTTTCAACCTTCCACAAAACAAAATCAAAAGGATTAAAGGATTCTCTTCGATTAATACGAATATTTGATTTGTGACCAACGATCAAAATGTATGAGAATTTCATCGGTAAGTGGAGGGGTTTCAAATCCAAAACTCCCAATTTGGATCCGCTAATGGTTAAGCATCTCATCACCTGCGCAGTGAGTTGAATGATAATAAAATTGACCAAGTGAGGTGACATCCTATCGTGCAACTCCTTTAACTTTTGGAGTAAATATTTCGATTATCGATTACTGACATCACCAGCCTTTTTTTCTACAAGAGTGTCAAGTCATTCTCCCCAACGTGCCTGCAATTATTTGAATATTTTATTGGAACTAAATTTGGAATAGCAGCTTTTGATTATTGAAAATGTACATCTTTCATGTTGAATAACATAAAAAAAAATGTAAACTTTTCCCAACATGTTGGCAAATAAAAAAATTAAAAAAAAAAAACAAATGTTTCATTTTATTATTTTTGTATGCTAACCTTAAAATAAAAAGATCATATAATAGCCGCAGCTCAACCAACACTTTCAAACGCTTCTTTTTATTGTTATTGTAATACTCTTACCGTGCTATACTCTTCCCGCAAGCTCGCTCTTGTGCCCGTATCCCCTTCCAATTATGTTTATGCAATTTAATATTTGCATGCCAGTTTAGCACCGATTTTTACGACACCGCCACCGTCCACTTTGTTGAAATGCAAGCATTAATTGTTCTTCTTTATTATTATGGGGTACCCTTCCCTTTCCATTCATTTAAATTTCTTTCTTTGTATAATTTTAGATTTTGTATTTTTAGATGGCGCGCAGTTTTTTTTTTATTTTTTTGCTTTGCATTTTATATTTTATATAATTTCCGGTTTTTTATTTTGTGTAGGATTTATGATTTCCGTTTAAATGAATTATTTAATATTTAAAGTGTAAATAGACTTTTAATTTGAAGATTATTATTAACATATAAAAACTTTTTTATGGTTTTGACCCTGCAGAAATTTGTTAGTACGTGAAACAAAAACAATTTTTACATTCATTAGGCCGGCAATTTTTTGATAGATTTGTATATAAAAAATAAATTTCTTAATAAAAAAGTGATACAAGCTTTTAAACTAAACAAGAAAAATCGTTTGCTACTACTACAGTAGAACCTTGATAATTTGAATCTCAAGGGAAACCAAAGAGATTTTCGAGCTCAAACTGAAGTGAATGAAGTGATCCTTCGAATTATTGAATTTTCGGATGGTAGACGTTCACCTGTGTATACGATAGACTGGATCGAAATGACAGAGGGGGCAAATGCAAGACGTCTGACACAATTTTTTTTTTTTTAAACCCATTTTTGGCATCTACTTTCAATTAAAAATTGTTTCAAAGGTTTTTTTCAAAAAAAAAATTATGTCTCAAAAAGCGTTGTTCTGATGGTGAGTTACAAAATCGATCTACTCTAATATACAGGCTACTAAACAAATTATACATAATATATAAACGAAACAAGCAAGATCGAACTCGGAATAAAACAAAAATTTGAAAACTAACATTCTATTTAGGGTTCAGAAGACCACGGTGGCCTTTTTCGAGCTAATTCGGTTCTATGGTGTAATGTTTTGGTAAACGGCTCTTTAAGGGGTTATATACACTTGTGCCTCTTTCCTCAAAGTACATTCTCTTGAGAAAATACTCTCCAAATTTCATAGAGATCTGAGCACTAGAATCAAAGTTACAACTGTCAAAAGCTCGCTACCTCTGACTATTTGAACATGGTGCCAAAAGTTTAAACACGATTATCTCGAAATGTTGTTTTGCAAAAAGTTCTCTTGAGGTGAGAAAGGTTTCTCAAAAACCATTTCACCAATCAATCGGAACAAAACTTTTGTTTTTGGCCACCAAAGCCAAATTTTCAGACCTTCAAAAACTAAGAATTTTAAAAAAATCATCACCATTTGTTTAAAAACTTTAATTTCACAAAATCCTTCGTTCACTACGATCGTGATGATGAAAACCAAAACATATTCTTAATTTCTGATTTTTATTTTTTGTATTTCAGATAAACCGTTCGATAACTAATCGTTCTCACCGCAAAAGGTTATGAAAAAAAGGTGTTTTGGCACAACGACCGTATCGTCCCTAGTTGTCAACATTTTTTATTGAAAAAATTCATGAAATGCCTTGAAACATCAAGAAATAAATATACGCTGACTTATTCTGAAAATATGTACCGCCTTGGCAAAAAATAAGAATACCCTTTTTTCCGACAACAAGTGTATATAACCCCTTAAAAAGTCACCAAGAAGACAGTATTGTAGAAAGATCAAAGAACTGCATCAATAATGAGCTCAGGTGTCCTCACAACAAACTCTTTCTAATCAATGAATACCATTCTCTTTTTAACACCTTTGGACTTCATTGGGAAGTTGATTGCGGACTTGGACCTCGGTTTGTGGAACATATATAGGTGATTAGAAGTTACTGCCAACTAGTGCCCTTAATACCCATTGACCCGGACCAGAGTTTCCAAATATACTAGAGATAGGGTAGCCAGATTTTTGAACCGCAAAATCAGTACATTATACGTTGGAAAGCAGTGAAAATCAGTACAGTTTTTTATGCTAGTAATTTTTACCAGTAATTTCAATGTGATATAAACGTCCTGAAACTTTTTTTCGATTTTGTGTGTTCATTTTACATTTTTTTTCTTTGTCAGTGGACAATGTTGATTGCGTATCAGTTTCCATATTTAAAGAATTGTGGGGGCTAAGGGCAATAACCAAACCAATTAATCCTCAATTGGGCAAGTGGGTCCTTTCAGGTTTGAGACGATGGGTTTTTTTTTTGAAAAACGTTGTTAAAGTTGAATTTCCAATGTTTGAGAGTTACTGAGACTTTTTCTGTGAACCTTATGTTCTCTTATAAAAAAAAGAGTTTTTGGGATCAACCATTAGATTGCGCTCCGTGGAGCTTTGTTTTAAATCTGACCACAAACGGACAAATGGATCCTCTGTGGTATTATACATAAAACATGTATGTAACGGCATGGCACACATATTCCGTACAGCGGAAAATAAACCGGCGATCGTTTGCCTATTTTATGAATTTCATTAATGTGGCGGGAGTGGCTGCATTTATTATCTAGAGAGATGTACACAATAAATTGGGCGAACCTACACGACAAGAGCAAAACCATTTTCTAACACGATTTTCATCAGAATTAACTTACGAACACATCAAACGACGTAAACTAATTGGTCTCAACGCGTTACAACAACAAATGATTAGAAATGTCATTGGGGATGATCGAAATGAGGCCAATACTTCATCCGAACCACTAGCAAATATAAACAAGACGACGATGTTACCTCTGCCCAGCGAAACCGAATCGGAAAGCAAGGCTCATATGCGATATTTGTAAAAGAAATGTTTGCAAAGTAAACTCGTTAGCGATTTTACGTTGTCGCAAATGTGCAAAAATGCCCATTGTCAATTCATCAGACTCTGAATAAGTTCCTTTTTTTTAATTTACGGGAACTTTTTTTTTAATGGGAAAAAGTGTGGTATTTTTTTTGTATTAATCGACAATAAATGAAAAATCGTAAAAAACACACGGTTTCCTATATTTTTATATATGGGCCCACAAAGGACCCATTTGCACTATAATTTAACTGAATGAGCTTGCCCGTCTGAGGATTAATAACAAATTCCTTTCACTCATTTAAAAAATTACCTTAATCGACTTTTCTTCAAGCAAATATGGCTTTTCTCCTCTCGATAGCAGCAACGCGTATGTAATTGTAAAATATTATCAATTTAATAAAAAGAAAAATCAAAACTCTAAGATCAACTCTGCCGCCCTTTGCTTTAATTTATTTCCATGCTGCACCGTATCTTTTTTAGCAGACTTAGGTACATCATACATGCCACAATTATTTTCCTGCAATCAAAGCAAAATTACTTTTTCAAATTGAATCGAATGCACAATTTAAATATTGACAACAAATAAATTTTCTATCAAAAAAAAAAAAAAAATTGAATAATTCATGTACATAGAATGTGCTCTGTTATGTACTACGTTTTAAGTATAAAATGCACGGAAAATCACCCCTTTTTGTATAGCATGAACGTGAGCACTTTTCTACATATAGCTAGCGTTAAGCAATAATTTATTTTACATAATCCTCATACACCGATATTTCCAAACAACAATTAAAGGACCAAAATGCCAAAAGGGACCCATAACAATGTAAATAGTTTAGAAGGCAGGGAGGCAGCAGCAGCGACAATGGCAACAGAGCCAGCACTGTACTTTAAATAATAATTCGCCGTTCTGTTAGTTGTGTGCAGCAGGCTAAAACGCTAAATGCGCTATAGAGCAGGAGCAGTGAACAGCAACAAAAGAGAGAATTTGGAAGGTCGTTGAATTACTCTGGAAAAAAATTAATAAATACACAAGCAGAAAAATGAAAACAACTTAGTAGCAGCTTAAATGACTGGCTCACTGACTGACTGACTGACTGAATGGCTGCTGCTGTTGCTGGTTGTTTGACTGTTTGACTAAAGGACAAAGTCAAAGAAGAAAGGATCTCTCTCTTTCTCTGAATAAAGTGCTGAGCAGCAAGCAGTAACATTCAGTTTTTGTTTGTTTCTGTTGTTTGGTTTCTTTTTTTGAATTTCTTCTGTTCTTTTGACAACAGTTGTTTGCAGCTGTCGTCTTTTGGTTGACGACGTCTGCTGTTGAGCTGGCTGGTCGGCAGTCATATGCAGCTTCGAAGGGCTGACAACTCAACTTTTTGACGAAATGCTGCTCAACGTAAGTTAATACGAATGTACGATTTAAGTTTACTACCTTTTGTTGGAATTGCAGCAACCATAGCAGAAAACAACAACAGGCTACAAGCGAATGTTTCTTTTTGATGTGTACATACATTTTCTTGTTGGACTTATGACATTATGATAAAACATTTTTGTTTTTTGGGTGTGTAACTACTGAAGACTAGATTGCATCATGGAAGCAAGTGAGGAGCGTGCGCTAAAAAACACAATTATTACATGATGTTAATTTGGTAAATGCACGAACTGTTTATAGCGTATAAAGCAAATGTGATATGAAGATTTTCTTTACTTCGTTATGCTAAGTTGGGCAACTCTATACAATTAAAGTGCCTTTGAAGGATAACACTCAGTCATACACAGTCTCAGTCGAATAAAATCGGAAAACAATTTCAATTTGAGAAAATTTATTTCAGTGTTCGAGTTCCGAATTTTTTCAACCAGATGAAACTTTGCTTCATTTCACCCTTGAAATGTATGCGTTCAGACTAAAGTATTAACCCATTTCAGGCCGCCGTTATATTTTCGCAACAGTAATTTTTTCCGTTTTTATACATAAATATATTGGCTGTTGAACTGCATTTACACAATTTGTATTTTTTTTTTTACTAAAATACCAGGAGGAAACAGACACTTTTGTTGAAATTTTTGGCAAAACTTATATTTTTGACATCTCCTGCCACTTACTCCTATAATAATGAGTTTATACTATTTGATCTAAGGGAAAACTAGTGGCTTTAATTTTAGTTATGATTTGTTAACCCTTTTAGAGCCCACCAATACATTTGTGCAGATAGAATCTGACAAGAGTTAGAGCTGTTTATTTAAACAAAAACAGGATAGTGCCTGATATTGCTGTTTCATTTTTTGCAATTTATTATTTATATTTCTGAAAGGGTTATACAAAGAGCCATGTGTTAACGTCGGAATAAGCTGATTGCGGATAGATCCTCTAAAATACATAATAAATTCATTATAATTTTGTTGAAAGATTAATGAATCTCCAATATTCATCACATAAAATTAAAAAGTCAATAAATTATCTCAATAATTTCTATGAATGGGCTGAAATGGGTTAAAGCGATATATTGTGACATAGAAAGTATTTATATGGTTTTGGAGTGATAATGATCTGACAAATTCCCACTATAGGGTGTTCAGATCAGAAGAAACCGTTGACAAAAGGAATTTTTCATTCCAACTTTTTCTATTTTAAGGTTTTTTGAAAATTTAAGTAAAATGTAGGAAAAACTTACAAATCTGCTAGATTCAATGAATATTAAAAACGTACACAGATTTTAGTGGCTTTTTATGGTCTAATTAGGGGTGCGGAATCTTTTCTTGGCGTAAGTTCTGGGGCGATTCTGCGTTAGATTAACGATTTCGTTTCATAGAGAAAGATTATCCGAGTTTGATTCCTGCAGAACCACAAAATGCTTCGTGAGACAACCTAACAGAAAATCAGCGGGATTGCTTCTGAAACTGAGAAGAAAGGACCTGAGATTACTGGTGGGTGTCATCACAGAGCACAACACATGTGGTCAGCATATGACTAACATGGGCGTCATCACCAATTCATCCTATCTTGAGGACGACGACACTACGGAGTATTATCTTTGTAGCTGTCCGGCGTTTGCGAGAATCACATTAAGGGTGTTGGGTAGTGATGTATTGAGTATGAATACATACTCTCCCTCTTCCTGAGCTTCCAAGGTTCATCAGTGAAACAAAGAAGTTCGAGGTTGAGAGACCTTAGATCTTTCTTTTTCTCATTTATCCCCTCACATATATTTCCTGTCTTTCTTTCTTCTACTGGCTCTATCTTGGGTATAGTACAATGGTTTTTGCGACTGAATGCTTTGGTTTAGTCTAGGCCATTTTTAACTCTAAATTCGAATGGTCTAAATTCTGGTACCATGCAAATAATATTATGAACAGTTATAAATTTAAGGCCGTTCTGGAATTCATTTAAGGGTCATTTAAAAAACTAAAAAATGGATGTGTGTTATTTCGCTTCACTAGGGGCCTGAATAGACCCATGGTTTAGCGCCACAAATAAAGGCGAGTGAATCTAACTAGCACGATTTCTAGGTTTTCGTTAATCCTAGTTCAATTTCCTGTATATTATGCGTTTAAAATGTAAGGATGAATGCATTGTAAGGGCGCATAGATCATAAAAGAATAAAACATATACTTTTGTTAAGTCATCGTGTACAGATACTACATTTAATTATTGTTCACATATACAAATAAATATTTATTTTGAGAACTTGTTCCCACACACACACATATATCCTTCTTCTCAAAATACAAATACAGTTTTGTTTTTATTTCCATTGAAAAAAGAAGATGAAAACATTTTTTAAGTGGGACGTGTCAAAATTTGTAAATTCTCATGAATCTCATTAGCACAATCATTATATACATATACCACACACACACATGAGCATATAAAAGTGCTTGAGAAAAACTTTTCAATGAAATTCTAAAAAATCAAATTTCATTAAATAAAAAATTAAATTAAATCTATTTATTTGACTTGATTTGTTAAAGTTGATGACCGAAATGCAACGCAGACCAAACCGGTATCACATTTACCTGATACCGGTTTTCAATTTTGGGATACTACCGATTAGATTTGTACCTATTTTGAGTAACAAAAGAACAAGAAGCGAAAAAAGAGCACCAGAAGACAGAAAATAAACGAAGAGCAAAGCAAAAAGTCTTCTTCCTATTTACTTTTTGTCGCTCTTTTTGTTGTGAGATGTGATTTTTTATTTTGTAAGTTAGTGCTGCCTTTGTGTATGCGCAGAATTCCAGGAATTTAGATTAGTAAATCTTTGCTATAGTCCCAAAAAAGGACAGCAAGAGCAACGACAACGACAATCGAAGATAAAAACTAAAATATTTGTGTGATTTTGAAAGGATATAAAAATGTTGAGAAATAAATAAATTCAAATTATAAATGAAACGGAGCATCCGAACAGAAAAAAATAAAACAGCGAAACGAAACTCAAAGAATGGAAAATGAAATAATATGAAGTTGCGATTTGAAATTATACACTCCAATAAAATATACGAGTGTACGTGTTGTTTGCATTTGAAGATGATGCACACACAACAGGATATCTTTATTTTTTGGTACATCATTTTCAATGAGCAGTAAGTTTGAGGATACACATTTATTTATTTTCTTTTTATTTTGTCGAAAGGTTAGAATAAAACTGATAAGATGTACATACAACTTTCGGTATAAATACTAAAAAAATGGTTTGGGTTCATTTCAATCAGCACAACAGGAAGTTATCAATAGGAGCAAAACACTTTATACACGTCATGAGAGCATTGGCAAAAGGATAATGATGCTGAGCATTAATTCGAATCGCCTTCTTCAAGTACCAAAAAGGATCCCACGGTAACGTAAACGCCACTCTTCAATGCCTTTGGTCATGTCTGATTTAAAAAATAAACAAAAGAAGAAAGCAAACAATCACATAATCACTAAAAATCGTCCCCCGCTTATTTTAGTTTAAATCAGACAATTGTATTATAAATAATAATTCCAAAATTCATTCGGCATATAAAAACTAGAATAGAATTTTTGTGACCTGAAATAGCTTAATACAAGTTTCACGTTGTATTATCAGACAAGTATTTAAGAGCCAGCTTACATAATAATTGTAACTCTATCGGTAGAATCCGCTGAACTACACAGGATTGATATTTACTTGAAGCAAAACGAAAAGTGATTTGTTGAAAGAAGTACTGACGTGACTTCTAGAATATTTAAAACAAACATATATAATCCTGACTGTTCCGAAAGATTCACTAAATCAAATTTCTTTGACAAAGAAAAAATTTCAATTAGCTTTTACCACGAAAAATAATCTCCGACAACTATACAGGGTGACAATCGTAAAGTGACGCACACATTTCAGCAGTTATTTTCAAAAGGACGTACTTCCATTAAGTACAATTAAGTGTTAACATTGCTGAATATATAAGCATTCATTTGAACCCCACCTCATTCAATATAACCTCCTTTAGCCTGCACACATACCTTCAATCGATCCGGAAATCGTAGGACTGTTCGCCGCAGGACTTCCTGATCAATTTCAGTCCAGGCTTTCTCTAATGAATTTGTCAGCGACTCCAGACTGTGGTGTTGAGATGCACTAGCCTTACTCTCTAAAATACTCCAAATAGAGTAGTCCATTGGATTCAAGTCTGGGGAGTATGGTGGCCATCTTGAGATGTTATGAATCCAGAAAAATTGTCTTTTATCCATGTTTGCGTTAATTTTGCCATGTGAGAAGGTGCAGAATCTTGCTGGAAAGTCCAGTTTTCATTTCCAAATGTATCTTGGGCCCAGGGAAGAACATGTTCATTTAAAATGCTCCGATAAACAACCTGGTCAATTATAGCACCCTCTTCAACGAATATTAGAGGGGTTCTGGCATTAGCGGAAACTCCAGCCCATACCATAACGGAAGCTGGCTTTTGAACTCGGCCAACAGTCCTATTTTGTTGCGATGATGATGTTAGCCACATTCGGTCATTTTGCGCATTGAAATGTTGTTCAACCGTGAAAATTTTTTCATCTGTAAACAAGATATTTTCAACATTTTTTTAACACGGAGGAGCGTAGCAACGCCTTGCATCTTTGCAGTCGCAAATCTTTCTTTTTTTGTGTCAGATCTTGAGCTTTTCGGAGCTTGTACGGCTTAAGATTAAGCTTTGATTTTGCAATGATTCGCACTGTTTTACGGTTTACTCCCACTTCCTTAGCGATTTTTCTCTTTGAGCGCCTTGGATTTCGCTTGATTTGTTTACGAATCTTTTCTGTTAAACCAGTAGTGGCAACTGTTGAAAATTTTCCCCGGTCTCTATCTCCAAAACCCCCAGTTTCATTATATCGAATAATAGCTCGGTCTACCGTACGACTTGACAAATTTAAAGCCTTTGCAATTTGACGGCTACTATAATTTGCCAAATGAAATTTCATAATTTCACGACGAATATTTTCCTTGTCCATTTTTATGGAAATTTCAAAATGTAATAACAAAAATTCAAATGAAATTAAAAGCAAAGCGAATGATGAATGAATTTGCTTTTTAAATTAAAGTAACGGTAAATGGCAAAGGTTGCTGCAGAGTATTAAACTTGCGTCACTTTACAATTGTCACCCTGTATAGTAATACAAAAAGTAAAATGGACGAATACGAAAAATCAGATGTAATATATAAAATTAAATGTGGTGGTGACAGGTTCCTCTTATGCAATAAAACATATGTGGGGACAACAAAATCTAAATTGAAGACAAGGATTTCTGCTCATAAGTCGGACTTAAGATCACGTAGCATTAACGATCAAAAAACTGCCTTGACGACTCACTGTAGGGGTCTCAATCATACTCCAGTTTTTGACAAAGTAGAAGTGTTACAACAAGAGAGAAACTACAAAAAACGGTACATTTTAGAGATGCTACATATTACCAATACACCAAATGATGAGAGAATGAATTTTAAAACTGATACTGACAATTGCGCTCACAGCTACAGACATTTGGTGACAAGAAGAAAGAAAAGAAAGAAAGATGTTCGTTAAATAATATCTTAATGTTACAAATTTATGTATGTACATATGTATTTGAACCTTGTAACGTTTAATGTAAGTTGTGACTAATTATTTGTTTTCTTAAATATTATATGTTTGTTTTAAGTTAAATTAATTCAATTTTATCTCTATAGTGCCCTGAAGATGGCTTCTAATTGAAGTCGAAATATTGACAAACAAATATAAAAGTTTTTTAAAAATAAAAATAACGTTTGTATAAATAACTTTATTTTTGCTTGGCCTTGAGCTCGATAAAAATTCACCAGTTATAAAAAACAGAGGCCGTTAAATATCCAAGAAAAATGTTTATTAGTTTATTGTGAACTTGATGCAAAATGGGAAACAAATTTCTTACGATTTTGTTAGTGCTAGTGATACCCGTCGGAAAATAACTACACACACTCACGTACCTCCTCATTTCGATGAACGGGTCCCGAGAATTTCGAGTAGTATTAGAACTTTAGGTGATCCAATAAATAAACATACATTACTGATCACGGGTACTCGGAATAAAACTAGTAATGCACGGAAACGTCAAGTATCCTGGTATCAGAAACGCTAGATTTTATAGACGCTGAAAAATGGACAAAATCAAAATTTGTGCACTTTTAGATTAGAATTTTTCGAAATCCTGATGTGACAGAAAAATTCTGTTGCTAGAATTGGGAAATCACAATTCTGGTCCTCGAGATTACCAAATTTAAGTTTCGCAGGCCAGTGATATTAGATGATAGGATTCGGAGGTAGACAGGAGTGCTGTAGCCTATTGGACCATTGTAATTTGGCCCTGGAAGCACATGCTTCTTCGAATCGACGAATAAATGTTATTAAAAAAAAGCCCATTGTTCTTTTTCTATATGATAAATTAACCAAATAATGGAAAACAATCAACTTTCAGAGTTATAGGTGTATAGATTATGTGTATGATCACTTTGAATAATGTCCTTGTCGTTTCGACGAAGCATGACCTTTACGTATAAAAATAAGCATGTACTTCCAGGGTTAAAGAGGGCAGATAAAGTAAATAGTAAGGCAAATAAGTCGAGCTGAAGGTCTCGCGTACAATAAAGGTTTTCTGACAGTGCTGGCGAGCTTTCTGTAAGACTTGGTGTCTAAATCCAGCTCTGGTATACTGGTTATATACTACTCTTGCTAGACCTATTGTCACGTATGCTTTCGTAATATGGTAGAGACGAACTCTGGTTAAGTCCACACAGCATCCTCTCTGACCTGGCTTCAGAGAAGTGTGTCCCTGGGTATCACTGGTGCAATGTGTACTGCATCTGGTGATGCTCTCAATGTCTTGCTTGAGTTGCTTCTTCTGGATCTTTAAATCCATAAAGAAGCGATGGGAGCAGTCTACAGACTCCGGTTAAATGTGGTCTGACATGTCGAGGCGGATATAGAGCACAGCCAGATGTACCATCAGTTGTTAGTACAGTGCACACTGTTTTTGATGCCCATGGGCAATCATGTCCCTTGTATCCGCTTTGGAAGAAAATCTGATGTAAGGTTCCCGGAATGTGATCAATGGTTAAGTCCAGATGTCATACTCCGGGGTCTCCATCATGTTGTCTAAAACCTCAAACAGTACTGGATCCGGTTGGTACTTGGACGATGAGACTAAGTATTGTTTTGCTACTGGACAGATGGCGACAGTTTTCCTAAAGGAGGTTTTCGCTATCCTGGACGTGGCAGGCTAGATAATTGAGAGGAGATGGCGTGGAAAGTGCATAGACATCTGCACTGAAAGATCTTTCCAACCCTGTCAGCTCTTCAAAAGTGATCAGTGAGTGTAAGGCAAAACTAAATTGTATTTGCAAAACACAACAAGTTATGCCTTATATGGGTTCCAGAACACTGTGGTATTGCTGGGAATGAACTAGCTGATAAACTAGCTAATTAAGGTTCTGCAATTGGACCACCAGAACTTGGCTTAAGCTCTAGGGAGGTTATGCGTCTTTTCTTCCAACTCTTCTCGATTGTGCTAGCACAATCATGAAGCTCTTATTCACACAATCGCACGTTTTAAAATGCATGTATTTGAGTATTTAAAGGAATTCAAACCAGTAACGGGATCTGATGTACTTTTCAATCCTGCGTTTTAGCCTTTTGAATAAAACTTTTGTTAAACTCATAGATCTAATGCTCTAATTATTCTTTCCCGATTTACTATAGGAATAAATATCTACTCTGACTTCCTGCCAAAAATTTCGAATATTTCTATGAGCGCGTAACGAGATTTAATGATGAAAATATCACCACTCTCTTTAGCATAATTGGATAAGCACTACCGAGCCCAGAGGAATTAAGACGTTGAAGTGTTAGTATTATAATTGAAAGTACCCAGTTCTAGCAATAAAGTTGTGATATTAGCAGTATTACTACTTCAAAATTAGAAAAGACAACTTGGAACAAATGCCACAGTTCATCTGGCTTTGGGTACTTATGCGCCATCGACGACAAATTCAGTTATTTACTTCCAAGAAGAGATTGTTGAAGAAGAATCTTCAATTATAACGTAACAGCAAATAACAGGAAGTAAATGTCTAACAAGCTGTTCACAACGAATAGAGACAAACAAGCTGAAAATGTCAAGTATGTGTGAAATTAAAAAAAAAAAAATTATTTAGAAGCGGTTAGAAATGAACGCGAAGATTTGAATATATTTCATTATATTCGTATATAGTGCCAGAAGATTAAGAACAGAACAGATTTCTTCACTTGTGGGCCATTTTACAAACACGTGTTAGCTGACCCCCTCCTATAGCACAATCTCCTATGGTTTTCTTAAAATGTAGTCCTTCTTTTGAGCAATCCTTAAAAAAAACATTAGACAGCTCGGCGTGAGTTATGCGAATTAGTTTAGAAGTTAAGGAGTTCCGGAAATACTGAAAAAAAACTTTACACAACTAAATAGGTTTGTTTTTTATTTTTTAGCAAATTGAGCAACTGCAAATGATCGAGATCGAAAATAATAAATGTCATATTAATGCCAATTGCACATACAAATGTTTTTGCGATTACTTTCACAAATAAATTATAAACCTTAATAAATTATTGTGAGCTAAAATTAAATTAAAGCAGAAAATTGCATACAATTGGCATAGACACGCACACGATGATGAAATCCAGATGTCCCAAAATGAAATAAATCCATGAGAAAAGTAAGAAAGAAAAATTTAGGAAAACAATAAGTTGATTTTCTTACGCACAACTTCACGAACGCTAAAGAAAATAAAAAATAGCACCTGGATACAAGAAACGCGTATGCGTTGAATGAACTAACTTCAAATATGATATCATGGGTGTCTGGCTGGAAACACCCTTCAAGCAGCCGCTAAAGATCGGGATCGCAGTAAGTAATAAGTAACAATTGTTTGAATTCAGGGCATAAATAAATAAGAAAGTGTAAGCTGCAGAAGAAGGAGGGAGCAACAATTTCTTACATAGACGAGTAGCAAAATTTATTTCCTTCCGCATGCGCTCTATTTTTCCTTTTCAACTACTTTACAATTGTTGCAAAAAAGAAAAAAAAAAATTGGAGGAAAAAAACATCGGTTAGATACTGATACAAACTATTGAAGAATATTGCATGAAGTGCGGCTAATGGCTTCACAGTGAGCTGCAGAAATCATTGAACTAAGGGTGCTAATGTACACACATGTATATGTGGTGTACATAGAGTGGAACAGGAAGTTATTAGAAAATATGCTGATACTGTGGAATGAAATGATGAATTTTTCAGACTAGTACAATGAATAAAAATAATTGCTGTTGTAAAAAGTTGAATTGTTAGGAGCTTACTCTCTTGCAAAGTCCTGATAAATTCGCTACAGTTTATTACGGAATTTTCTCTCAGGCAGGTATATTGACCGGTGGCCCGTATAGACAGCATTTTATCAGAATACGTTGGCGCGAGCCCTGGTGCTGAGGTCTGTAGTTTTTGTAGGACTATAAGAGGGTCACAACCCGGATAGCCAAATTGAAGTGTACACAGATTAATATCAGTTTTTTAGTTGATGTTTCAATAAATGAGATAAAAAAGCTTTCAAATCTAAGTAGAACATTGTAGACGTTTGAAAACGAATAAAACCAATCTTTCTGTATGAAGTAGTAGTATGGTGGAAATCTGTTCAAACAATTTAACAGGTTTAAACGTCTTAATTGCGTGTAGATCAAAAGGTTCTTGAGATCCACTTCCACCGATTTTCTCAATATTATATTCAATTTATTACCCACAGAACTTTTTGTGAAAAGTGTGGTTTTTAAAATCGAGCTTAGACTTAAAAATCTGATAGTTTCAAGATTTGTTCGTTTGGGCATAGAAAATCTCGAGGATGTTTTAAAAAACAGTTCTTACATCTTGACCGATGATATCTGATTAAATTCCCATCAGAAGACATAACTGATGGCTACAAAATTTAAAATAGAGTTTTTGTATCCATCACACATATCAAAAAAAAGTTTAATCTTCCCGATAGAATACATACTATAAAACTATTGTATAGTATTGAAAATATACCAATCTGTAGCTTTTGGAAGACCCATCAGCAGAAAAAATTTTTTGGGAATAAATATTTTATTTATTTAGTGAGACTAAGAAAACTTTGGAAAACTAAATTTTTAAATCTAAACTGGTGTTCAAATGCTACATGCAACTCCTACAACAAAGTCTTAGTGCCAACAAAAAACTGAATACTCTGCGACGAACAGCGATTTGATCCCATACAACGACGGGACACAATCAGAAATTTCGTTTCGTGCTATTAAAATTTGGGTCGCTTAACTTAAATCAGTCAGTCAGTCAGTTGTGATTAGTCTGTTTTGGTTTCGGCACAATATAATTTTAAAGTTACTAATTTCGTTATATTTGACAAGCTATAATGGGCGGTTTGATCTTCAAGAAATATATTTTATTTAGTTACGTTAATATTGGACTTTTTAGAAAGTTAAAAAATTTTTATTCGATCCCTTTGATGTTGGAATAAAAGTGATATTATTATGAATGCAACTTTTTACACTTTTATTCGTTTTTCAGCATGATTGCATACTTTTAGGGGCAACAAAAAAAAGAAGCTTACTTCAAATTGAAATAATAAGAGCGGAGGATGCTTTTGCATACCACCTTAATGAAAAAGTTCACGAAATAACCACCGTGTGCGTCATAGCTTGGCATTTGCAAAACTTACGTAGCCAAGCGATTTTTTACAATATTATTAAAATGTATTGTATTAAATTTTGCGTAAAAAACGGATTTAATGGTGCGCGAACGTTGGAAATTTTGGAAAAGTGTTTCAGCAACGATTCTCTAAAGAAAGCGGTCGTTTACCACAGGCACGAGCTGTTCAGAAGTGGTCGTGAGTCAATCGAAGATGATGAACGCAGTGGCAGACCATCGACATCGAAAACCGATGAAAATGTTGATAAAGTAAAAGAAATTTTGGTCAATAACCGCAAATTAACAATCAGAGAGTATTATTTGGGTGTTATGAGGTGTTTGGGTGAAGCAATTCGCTGAAAGAGACCAGAATTGTGGACAGAAAACTCGTGGATTTTGCACCATGGTAACGCACCGTCACACAGTGCCATCATTATTCGTAATTTTTTGACGAAAAATGCAACAAATACCATCCAACAGCCACCGAATTCACCTGATTTGGCTCCCTGTGACTTCTTTCTGTTCAATCGAGTTAAAAAACCATTACGGGGAACGCGTCAGCAGCCTAGAGGAAGTAGTAATGAAAAATCGCAGGAAGCACTGATGGACATACCGAAAACCGAATATAAAAAATGTTACGAGGATTGGATCAAGCGCTGGCATAAGTGTGTTGCAGTCGATGGGGATTACTTTGAAGGGGACAATATAGATTTAGATGAATAAACTTGTATTTTTAATTTTCTGAATGAATTCCGGGAACTTTTTGATCGAGGTGGTATTTCTTCTAAAACTGAGAAAAAATCCGGGAAATATTTTCACATGTTTTATACTAAGATTTTCTCTCCCAAAATTCAATTATCAGTTTTTGCATTTTCAAAAATACTTAATTTTATTAGAAACAATATTTAATTTTAGAAACAAGGATTTTTAGCTTTCCAAATTTTGATTAAAAAATAACACCAAAAATTTCCTTGATAAATTGCAAATACAAAAACTGGAACTTTCGGCAGGATATCATTAAAATCTTATTTTTAGATATTTTTACTCAACGGACTAAAAACTAAAATCGAACGTTTCAACATTTTTATGAAAAAGTTTTTGTCTTTGGGCTATTCTTGCACTCCCACTAATTATTTTTTCTTCAAGATTTTTTTGGGGTTTTCTTAGTTGGAGTCTTGTTGGTCTTGCAGTTTTATGTGAAGTTTTCGCCGCCATTTTTAACGTAGAATGGCTGCACTTGAGTAATTTTTGTGTCAAGACTCTTAGGTCATTGAAAACAAAGTTATCTAGATGTTTTTTCAGTCCGCGAATATGAGCTGAACATTCACACAGAATATGAATTATCACAGCTCCTGTAGTGATTTTTGTATGAACCTAGACTAAGACAAGATTTATGGTTTTCATGAATCAGTTATTTTATTCAATTTCACATAATACCTTAGTACTTAGGTGTTCAGACCTGTGTGGAGGTAAACTAGACCTGCGATGTGATTTCAATGTGGATGATCCTTCAAATATCGTCACATTATTATTTTGTGCCTAAAATTAGTTTTCAGTCCAGGATGCTTTTATCTTTGGATATTGTACATTTTCCACTGTATGTAGTTTTGTAAAACCACTAGCGAATAGGTCTTGCTTTTTAGCTTTTTGAATTCACTTATGTTGTGCTTGTTGTATTTGTTCATGAATAAAAAGTATCAAATGAATCCGAATGGCAAAGTGAATTTCCTTTGTTCACAGAAATTTTTCTTCCTGGTGATTTGCGAACTAAGAAGTTGGCATAGCGGCGTGAATTTTACGAATAAATTATACACTTATACTTGCCCCATGGAGAACACTAGAAATCCCCACTTAAGGATTATGCATTCGGGAGTTATGATTCCAAAATTTTCCTTCAGAGATTTTGAGATCAACCATTTTTTTTTGCCATACTTTCTTCTGCAAAGTTAATCACAATCGAATATAGAATTTTTTTATCAGAGTACTTTAAAAAAAAAAAAAAAAAAAAAATTGTGCGCCTTAATGATATTTATCATCTTAGATTTTATCTAATTTTCTAACTAATTTCATGTGTGGCACTCTCGTTAGCCACACACACACACACATAAATGTACATAAACTATAACAAATCAACCCACTGTGCACATTCATGTAGTTACCCTATTGAATGTTAAGCAGACCCTTTTCCGAAACGTAACATTGAATCGATTGACATGTGCCAAATACCGATATACATAATAATGATGAAGGAACGAAAGATGAAGAAAAACCCTCGGAATATGTTGAATTATGTATGCAGAACAATTTATTTTTTTTTTTTTTGCAGAAAATTCTAAAAAAAAACAACATGTAAATACAGAGAAAAAATTGTTAGGCTAATAATTATAAATTCAACAACCCTTAGCTAGATGTCGTAAAGGAAGAAGGACTACAGCTTTGATAGACAGACTGAATGAGAGGGCAGTGAACGACGACTTACAATAAAAAAACTTACAAAAAAAAAAAAACTCCATATGTGAACTAAATTAAAGGAACCTTGAAGTAGTTTAAAAAATACTTGCCATTAAAATAGGGTGTTCTTCTTGTAAGAAGGTAAAAGGTAAGACAGAAAAGCAAAAAACAAATAGCAGTAAGTATGTAAAAAGTATTGTAAATTACAACTACAAAACGTTCACTAGCAGGCAGGCTGGCAGGGAGCAACAATCGCAAGAATTTAACTAATTGCATGTGGAAAAATGCTGCGCATGCGGCTGCTTGCCAAACCAATGGCGACAGATGTCACATGAGAAGTAACTATGACAAAAATTGAGGGAATAAGCCAAAAGTACATAAATCGACGTCGTACACATGAGTATGTGTTGTAATAATATTTTTCTTAAGTTGATCATCTGAGAAATCCATAAGGAAAGGTGTGAGCTTTGGCTTGGAAGTTGTTGCCTAAAAATTTGAAAATTTAAAGAAAAAAAAAAAAAAAAAAATAGGGTGACAGCAGTTGCCCCAGATTAAAGATTTCTGATTTTCATTACGGAAGAAAGGAGAGAAAGTAAAACTGTCATTTCCCTGCATCATTTGTATTGCAATTACCCATGTATGTATATTGTATACATAAAAACTAAAAGGATTCAATAGGAAAAACTGATATGAATTTCTTTTTTTTTAGGGTTTCACCTTCAATTACATGCGTGAGATTAAAATCAGAGCATTTTGAAAAATGCTTTTCTTTTTTTTTTTATTCAAAAATAATCCTTTAGGTAGCAGTACAAATTCTTAATTTACCCATAGAATAAACAGAATAAAGGATGAACCGGAAAGAAAAACTTTGACACGCGCATATGTATTTGTGTGTGTGAAGATGGCAAATCCTTTACTCATTTGCTGTGCTGTAATAAAATCGATGTACAAGTCTATGTACATATGTAGGCACCCGTAATAAATGGGTGCGGCCATATCACAATAAAAAACGTTTTATTATTTTGTGTGTTCTAATTATTATTTGGGATTAATTAGGATTTGGCAGAGGAAGGTGGTGGTGATAAAAGACTCTAGAGACGGAGAATGTATGGAAATATTTAACATTGAGGGGGAAGCAAAAAGGGTTTCATTTTATTAATTCTTTTGTCTTTACGTTTTTAGTGCTGCGCGTGAACGAACGTGCATAGTTCAATCATGTGTCAAGTTGAAATGTCAAAATCATAAAAACATTGCATTTAATTTTCTCATGGTACATTGGTGCATTTTTTTTTTTTTTTGTATTCCAGGGCTGCAAGTACAATGGGTACATAATAAAATGTATGTACATATGTAAATACAAAGCTATAAATGCTAAAAAGCAAGCATATTAAAACAGCACACAAAGGAGCGGATAAGTTTAGAAATTGTGATTGAAAATGCTGAAATTATGCATGCCTTAAAATATTAAATTTTTCTTGCAACCAAAATTAAGTTTAGGTATCTTAAAATTTTAACAACACGTCAGAATTTAAAGATATCTTAACCCAAAATATTCGAAATGCTGTTTTTGGAACATATTTGAGCATATGCAATACTTATATTTGTTTTTCAATTCCAATTCGGAATGTTGTAACGCGCCCAACTTTTTTGGGAAAGTTAACTACTACTTGATGTAGTGGTCAATCAGTATCATGGCTGCAATTGAGAATTTCAATACAAAACCAACGTGGGGATAACTTATATGCATACTTTATACTGTGAACATTTAAGTGGAAAATGTGGAGCGAGACTACGTGAGATTCTACTGAGAGTGAGGTCGAGTTAGAATGAACCAGTTACGACGTTAAAAAACAAAAGTGGTCCTTATAATATCCTAAATTTTTTTCTTAAAAACTGTGCGTTGAATTTAGTTAAAGCGTTGACAAATATCTTTAATTTGTCATAACTCCCATTTCTGAGACGAAATATTTCGATTTCTAAATTGCCAAAAGCTTATTCCAAAAATATTTGAGTCTATTGCTATGTTAAAAAGACAGTTTCAGGTAATATTAAAAATGTTAACTTGTTTCAAGTTACATTTGACGATAAGAATAGCCTTTAATCTTTCCACTTCCTTCAAAAGTATACTGGCCATTGTTCCCTTAGACATTTTGCATTGCGATTGATAAATTTTACATTTTTCTCTTAGTATAAACGCTGTATTTTTGTAAAAAGGCGGTATGCGGTTTTGGAGTTGAAAAAACGGTATACTACTGCGAAAAACTGTATAGATACGAGCGTTATTCTTACAAGATGACGTTAGTAAGGAATGCGTTTGAAAAAATTGTTCACTACATTCTTTCAAAAACCTTTTTTGAAAATCAATCATTTTTTAAATCTTTCGCTCGATGCTTTTATTCATTTTAAAATGGTAACCGAATTGAAATAATTGTGAAACGTTTTCAACTACACTCAGTGCATATTTGAAAAAATTGCACACGAACTAATTGGCCTGAAAACTGTGTCGAGAGTTTTAAAGAAGTTTAAGGAGGACTTGAATGGCAGGTTCAGCGACCAGAAAAAGATAATCAAGATCTTCAACATGTTGAAGAAGAATCTCAAAACTTCGGGCAGAAAACTGGCCAGAAGGTGGACCTAAGACGTTCAAAGCGCAAAAAGTTCGAGATAGGAATGCTGCGAAGAATACGGGGGGGAAGGGCTAAACAACGTGCCAAAAAATGTTTTACCCTACTTTTCACACCTTCCAGGCCAGGAGTTTTACATTGAAAACTCGTGTCCTAAATAGGGCTTGGCTCGGCCTATTTGGGTTAAATATTGTATTGACAAACTCAAGCTTATCCATGCTCTGCTGAGAGTTGCTAAACATCAGCCTAATGTAAGTTGAATATTTTCGTCGGCACAGCAACAATTGTTGCGCAAGGGGACGATTTCTGGTACCTGTTCAAAATAGGTTGACATTTGAAAATATCACCAGTAACTACCCAAAAACGGACTTGGGTTACTTCTATAATATTTGTATAGTTTTCAATAAATAACAAAAATATATTTTCTGGTATGTATTTATGAACTCTTAATAATAATCATAAAATTGTGGAGACTTACGTTAAAATAACCGCATTCAAATCTGCAAAACAAAAAAAATAAATATTGAATTAATATATATAATTTTAAATAGAAAAATAATTTAAAATCAATAAATTTCACTTGCCTTATCTTCTAGGAAAAAGATAATTCGGTAAAAATTACAACAACAAATACGATGAGTAAGTATCACAAATAAAATGAGCGGCCATTGTCGTTTGTAAATTTTAAATGCAAACAGTGGAAAATAAATACAAACCTAAATAAATCGATAAGCAGAAAAATTCTCAAACTCGAAATGCGAGGAGTTACAATATTTGTAACTATATAATTTCTCACATTCTATTGACTATTTAAGGATTAAACTCAAATACCACGAATTGAAGACAATGAAGAGAATCAAATAAAACTAGCTGCATTCAAAGAATGTTATTGATAAAAAAATACAAAAAAATTAAAATAAATATGTTAAAAACAAGTAAGCAATGAAGGAAAAAATGAAAAAATTACATAAATAAAACGATCTGAGAATTTTTGCCGACGAACAAAATGCAAGAACATTGGTGTTGAAAATAATGAAAGAATTCTTCTTCTTTTTTTCTTTATTTTTCATTTTAAGAGGCCATTATCCTGTGGTTAGGATATGGAATTTGAAAAATGACATACACATATATATACAGACATGCATGGATATCTATTTTAAACTTACAACTCACAACAACAAGTACTAGTACTCATATACGTATCCGTACCTACATGTAAGCAAGTAAGTAAGCGAGTAGAGAAACAAGATACTGCGCCACCACCATAGAGGCACAGCACAGAGCATAAATACTAATGAATAATATGGATACTGAAGAAGAGGAATTGGTGAATATAGTATATAGTATTCCTTCATATAGCCAGTGATTTTCAAGAACCTGTTAAATTCTTAAGATACAAACAAAAACACAAAAAAAAAAAAAATAAAAATGAAATAAAATAAAAAAATGTAAGTAATCGTGTTGTTTGTTGCTTATAGTAAGAAGAAATACTTGTATACCAATATGCCATGCCACACCACACCATACTACACATGCCACATGTTGAAAATGGTGAGAACGAAATTAATTAGTGATTGTGCAAAAATAAAATAACAAAACAGAAAAATAAAAAAGAAAAGCGTTGAATTGGAAGAATGTGTAAGAGACCAATGCAAAGCGAATCATTCAGGAAAATGTTTATTAAGAAATCACAGTAAATTTTATAAATATACATATGTAAATAGTGGTGGGCGGGAATCATATATACAACGGAAAGGGCCATCGATGGTGTGTAGCCAGAAACTATAGGGATCGGTGGCCGCTCTTTACTCAATAAAGATTTAGTTTCTGTTGTGATCTTCTTATTTTCCTTTAAAAAATATCGAATCTAAAATCGCCCAACAATCTGGCAACATTCTTGGTCTGGCTCTAGAACCAAACACTTTGGCACTCTTAAGAGAAACCATTCAATATTTTCCAAATAGCAATAGAAAACTTAGAACTTTATCAACTTACATTAATGAAAAATTGAAATGCATAAATTTTTTGAAAAAATCAATTAAAATGTAACAGATAGAATTAAATAAATTTTAACCTTAACTTGAAATAAATTTTGAAGAAATGCAAAAAAATATTTTTATTGCATTAGATATTATGATTAACTTGATTTGTTAATTTTATTTTGGCTATGGTAACTTTAGCAAACTCTTAGGAATAGGCCTGACCAGACCCACAGACCCAACATGTCTTACAATTTCTAAGGAGGAAAAGAAATTTATTACTATTTCATTACATTCAGAATTTTTATAGGAATTTTGATTTGCTTCAGAATTTGAAGAATTTTGTTTGTGTGTCATTGATGTTTGACGACTGCTGTGATGCGAAACATGCCCAAAAGGAATGACTCTTCACTATTCCTTAAGGAAAATCACCCACAACAATTACTTGTTTGAGAAAACTAATAAAAATTCAAAAGAAAATAATGAAAAAAAGGATAACAGAAACAAAGATAAAACCTTTTTGTATATGGTACAATTCGTATAACAAACACAACACCATTAATTTATGTGTGGTGTTATAAAAATCCTTGTAACTCCTTCCAATTGGTCATAGATAATTGTCTTAGTAATAAAAACAGAGATTTAAATAACAATATCTCCAACCGTTTTTTTCACAGAACAGCCTAACAGACCTACGTCGAAGGATTAACAAGTTTCATATATTGAAACATGTTAAAGAATTTTAAATTACATTTTTGATTTGAACAGTAAATTAATAGAACAAAATTTTTAATTTATTTTTTTTTAATATTTAAATGAATATTTTAAAAATAAATTAACAATAAAATACAGCTTTTCATAGATACAATCTATCTCCTAAAATTAGAAATATATTTACTCAGCTTTTTTTCTGTGCAATACAAAAGTGGATCAAAAGGGAGAGAGGATAACTTTTCTTAAATTTTTAAATTTTTTCTCACTTTTGTGGGTTAATATAAGACACAATTTTATTGTACCAGCGTACGTAATTGTTAGGTAAAAAAAACTCTACCTTTCAACTGAAAGTTACATGATTTTCTACTTTTCGCGTTTCATCATCTTGCAATATTCCAGGTCTATTTCTTTTGTTCACGACATACTCGCACGCCGAATTTTCTATTGCCATCAATGATTGTAAATCTGGCCCTGGTTAAAATTATTTTTATTTGAAACTTTAAAACTTGCCTACAACCATTGGCCTCAACCAGAGCTGGGTAGTTTTGATTACGATTACATTTTGATTATGTTGTATGTAATCGTAATCAACAAATTTATGGTTATAATTACTCGCCAACGCAATCAGAAAAGTATGATTATGATTACAATTAATCAAACCAATTTATTATGATTGCAAGTAATCTTAATCAAAATACATAGCATAATATAATCATAATTTTATACAAAATGTTTTTGCCTACGATTGCAAGTAGTAGGTAAAATAAATCAAAATAGAAAATAAAAATATTTGTGCGCGGCACCAACTGTTGGTAAGCAATTCGAAACACCTTAGAATAAAAATTTCCATGAAAAGCCTTCACATCGCGGTTCGAATGCGCATTAAACCGGGACCTACGGTTCATTCGTGGATGCGTAAAGCTCGTTGTGCCTAACTGCATAGCAATAGTAATAAAATTTGTTGAGTACTTGTAGTCATAATAAATTTGTTTGATTACTTATTATCATAATCATACTTTTTTTGATTGCGTTTACGAGTAGTCGTAATCGGAAATTTTTAAATTTCGATTACACGTAATCATTACCTAAAATTTTTTGATTACGATTACAATTTTTTGATTAATCACAATTATACGTTTTTCGGTTATGATTACAAGTAATCTGAACTTTCAATTAATTGATGACGAAATAATCAATACTTGCATAGCTCTGGTCTTAACACATTTAAGTATCCATTGTTAGCCCTCCAAGTATTCTCAAATAAAAAATGAGTTCCTTCTGCACTCGTCGCACGATGTGATAACATACTTTACGTATTGTTGTTTACTTTATTATAAAAGTTTTCGTTTTTATATTCCAAAAAGGGCCTAATGTTGACATTATTTTACGATTCTAATTAGGAAAGAATAAACGATAAACAAAAATAAATATAATAAATAAAAACAATTTTTGATATACAAATTATGTGTTGCATACTTTTGGGCTTCTTGTGCCATATTTTTAAGATTAAAAATTCACCTATCTTAATCAGTTTTTGCTAATAACGAGACAGCATAATTTCGGGGTGCAATTCACCACCCTTCACCTGACGATACAAAAGTTTAACATAACCGGCACTATTTTTACAGACAAAATAATAAATGTGGGGTATACTTTTAGGGTCCTATTTTTAACATTAAAAATTCACCTATCTTAATCAGTTTATTCTAATAATGAGACGGCATACTTTCGGGATGCAATCAACTACCTTTCACCAGGCGATACGAAAGTTTAACATAACCGCCACTACATTTATTTATTTATTTATACATACACTTATAAACTCACACATACTATGAAACCTCACACGACATCGACGTAACATTTGATTTTAATTGCTATCAATTCACTCCACTATAAATTTTCCTTCAGCCCCTAGTAAAGATGTTATCACATAAAAATAGTTTAAAAACTACTTAGAATATAATGAGATATATGGCATACAGATAAGGCAAGAAATGTGAATGAAACTGAAGCAGGAGAACCAAATACTTTGAGCTCATGGGAAAATATCATAGCATATACCAAGCAGATTATGCAACGAGCGGCATATCGCATTTGAGGACGGAAATAATATTTGGCCTTATTAAATTCGCTTCCGCCACTTTCGCTTCGTTCTCAAATCTGAAACAAAATTTTAAAAGTCAGAAACGTAGAAACAACGACTCTCAATTGAATTTTCAAAACTTTTTCCATTTTAGGTTCTTGGATTCTTAAGTTTTTCACTTTTTCAACCTCTTTTCGTTTTCTAGCCAAAATCGTTATGTAATACCGTCTTATTTTTTCGATAAAATGGTGCATTTTTTCTGGCTCGTGTGAGGGCCAGCCTTTTAGAGGGTACTGTGTTCTTTTCTAAGAAAAAAGCTGCCATATGAGCTGGAAAAAATATAATATTTTTGGACAGAACTGAAGGACGGGCAACATTCTCATGCCCTGCAAACCAGCTTATTATGGCAGGTTTTCGTTGCCTAAACTTTTGCAATTTTTCGTCGGCCATAGGACTCTACTTTTTTTTTACGACTCGATTTTTGCACCGTCTGTAATTTAAATGTAAAATTGAAAAAAAAAAATTAGTTGTTTTTGTTGTATTTTCGAAAGAATATGTAATAAAATCTTAAAAAAAATTCTTGAAAGTTGTCGTTTCTTTCACATGAGGAACTGTAGTCCTCCCCCTTAACCCATTAAGTCCGAGAGCAAACCGATTAAATCCAAAAAAAAACCTCAATCACACGTCTTTATCGTCACAAATTCAAACAGGAAATGGTATTATCGAATTTTTTCATTTTTTTAAGTTTCTCTCTTTGCGTTAGAATAACTGTGATAGCGATTAAGTGTTCCGGCAACTTTTTTTATCTGCATTCTTCTTTGTTGTGCGTATACGCATCATTAGGATTTAATGAGTTAAAACGAGATAGCGGCCTGAGTATTCTTTTAGAATATTATAGGAAACAGTTAAATTGAGGGACTGTTCACGGACTAACTGTTAACTAAACTTTCGGACTTCTAGGTATTGGCGGGTACTATACCTTTTTAAATATTATTCGTAGAAATGCAATCCAATTTAACCGTTTTAACAAAAGTATAATTTTTCTCCTGTAGTAAAGACATGAAAATCCTTAAAAGCCGTAAAAATCCAAAATTATTTTAAAAAAATTCCATAGCTACTTCGCTGTGCGGCACTGTTAATAAATAAGAGATATCTTATTCGCATCTTCTGAAAAATTTAATTTTACTCCCATTAACTTCACAGCAGGACATTTATGTTATGTAGGTAAATGTGAAATTTCGAGAAATCATTTTTCATTTTCGTTTCTAATTTCAACCTTCAGCATAAAACATCGCAAACAAATATTAGACACTGCGATTAGGACAATTGGAAGGGGTTAGTTAATATTTATTTTACTTGTAATTGAAAATTAAAACGATTGAGGTTTCAGTAAAATTTGCCCTAAAAAGGTGTAGCTTTTATTCACTTTTCTTACGGTTAACCAAATAAGTCAAAACCACAAAAGTCCCCTAAAGAACTTAACTTAAAACCACAATTACATTGGTTTCAGTTTTAAGTTATACATATTAAATATTTGCAGAATGTGCAAACGCAGAGAAACAAAGAACCCCACTACTTTAAGCAATATGAAAACTGTGGTTAACAGATCCTAAAGTAAATATGTATAACGAAAGTAAGTAAAACAAAAAAATGCAGAGCGTTTTTGCGAGTGAGTATGTAAAGAACCTAAAAATACAAACTAAAACATTGTAAATGCACGACTCTTTTGGAAATCGTGCAGACTTCATGTAGCAATACTACGAATTGAATTTCAACAAGCAGGAAAGAGCAGGAGGAGAACAAAGAAGAAAAAGTAGTAGAATGTCAGCGTGAAACACTAATAAAGAAAACAGCAGCAACATCAGCAGCCTGAGACCTGACAGAGAGCCTGCCTGTGCCCACATACATAAGTAAAGGATTCCTTTTTATCTTTTTAGTATTATTATTATAATGTTTTTAGAATAGCAACAACGATGGACGACGACAGCGAAACTGCTGAAATTGAGTATGCGCCTTTGCGCTTAACAAAATTGTTGTTGTTGTTGTTGCTGTTACAATGAAGAGACCATAACAGCAGAAGACCTATAAGTATGAGCGAACAGCTATGAAATTCCATTGAAATCAACATTTGAAAAATAAACAGAACACTGAAGAGGGAAAAAAGGAATCCGTACGCGAATGTATATCTATCTCTCTGTCTGTCGGCTAGTTAGCAATAAAACAACATACATACACACACTGCAATAACAAAAACTCCAGAGAAAAGATTGTGTATAAATAATAAATAAATAAATAATGAAAAACAAAAACAAAAGCACCCGCAAAAATATACTAAAAATAAACAGGCATCTTCAGAGATGAAATAATATTTTGGACTTATTTTAACACAGATGACTTTAATAATAACTGCTGAAATATTTGAGAAAATAAACAAATTTAGTGTTTGCTTGAAAGTTTCAAGTAATTAAAGCAGTAAATTGTAAGAAACAAAACACTGGCGTCTGTACACAAGCAGGACTTGCAGCAGTATTGAAAGTATTAATGTTTATCAGTATGTAGGTGGTGGTGTTCATGATAGAGAGAGAATTTTTTATGTGAATCTATCGAGATTCACTTGATTTATTAAATATGACTATATAAGTTAAATGACAATATACCACCGAGTGCTATGAAATATCTGGTAATTATCCTCGGTCATTGAAGATGGGTCAGTAATAATTACGTGAGTAGAAATACGAAGCAAAACTTACTAAAATTATATACCTATTTGTGGTAAAATGGAAAAGCAACCTAACTTGACTTAAGATGAATAAATATCAAGCATGACCTTTGATTTGAAAAAAGTCTTTTGAAACAATGCTATAGTTTCTATAATATTTCTATATAAACCTATTAAACTCGGCTTACAAGAAAATAAATTTCAGTTGCTATTGAAGGGACATTTTTGGGACATGAAAAAAAAACTAAAAATGGCGTTAAATTAAAAAGTATCAGCATAGTTAAGTTTCTACACATCCAGATGAACAAAAGTGGAAACAAATTTTTGAAATTTTTGCATTCTCAAAATCTAATGCCAGATTGTTAATCAGCGACCCCGAAAACACCCGAGTAACGGGTTTCAAGTTCATCAGATCAATTTAAAAACAAAATCTTTCGCTATATTGGATCCGCCGATTTGAATTTTGAAAATCTGGCATCCGATTCGTAGTCAAAATCGTTAAAGAAGAGAAAATCTATTTTTCGAACGTTGAAAATCGACCGACGAAACTCGCATAGCTCAACAGAAGAAGAACATTTTAAAGAAGCAAGTATAGCGAGAAAAAATATCAAAACAGATGTCTGACATTGACTCTTGCCTAGGAAATTGGTTTGTTTTTAGTTTCCTGGTAACCTAAAAAAGCAAATTATTCTCTATACTTGCCCAACAATTTGGAAGATATTACTGTTAAATCTATGGCCTTAACTGTCTTAAAATATGCTCTTGGTTTGGCTTAAGAAAACTATCTATTGCCACTCGCGATTCTCTTATTTCTAGTAATTCTACCAGAATAGGCAGAATTACTTTTTGATGTGCCCTCATGCCATATTTTTACAGATAGCTCTTCCAGTATAGAACTCATCGAAATGTTCTTTGGTAGATTACAACGTTTGCTACCTTGTGAGTTATAATCAACCGCTATACTCATGATGTTCTTGGCCGGCCATTCCATACCTTCTCTTTATCTGACTTGTTATTGGTTCTTCATTTGGAAAGTTCCAGAGATATAAATTTCTTAATAGATTTGGCCAGAATTCATTATATGCTTTTATTTATATATTATCCGAACACACCTGTTAATGAACACTTGCTGTTTCTGGATGATGGTGTATGAAATTAAAAAGTTTTACTTTAGTCAGAGTCGATTTCACAAAATCTATTGAGTATTCGGACTTTTCTTATTTTGGAGTCTTGTGAGCTTCTCCATACTGGCTATAATCGCCCGAACGTAGCTCTGGCTTTTTTAGTCGGTTGTTTATATCCACATTTGCTCCACCGCTCCATCATCCGGGGTCATCATACTGCTTCTCTTTGTACAAAGCAAGCCGATCTTAATTTGTGATGTGGTCAACGCTGATGTTAATTATCATGGTTTTGGTTTTTTTGATGTTGGCCTCGAGGCGGAAGTTACGAGTTGCTTTGATCAGATAATTTGTTTTCGCCTGAATGCCATAGAGCTTGAGCGGACATACAGTGTATGTTTGCCGAAACTTCATCAAAAAAATAGTGAATAGAAGAACTGAAACTGGAAATCCTTTTTTTTGTTCTGGTGTTGATATTGCCAATGTGTAAAATTTTCTTACATTGCCTTAATGATTCGAACCTTAATGATTCTTTCTAGCGTAAAATGTCCGAGAAATGAGTTTAGTAGTTCATCATAGTTCAGAGTTTGAAATTTAAGGACCTGGTTATAAATTAAAATACAGCATGTGTTTGAAATGATTTTTTCTTTTAAGATTTATTGAAAACATTGAATTTAAACGACAAAGAAGAAATGGTACATACAAGTCCTTGGAGCTAAGGGGTGGAATTGTACATTTAAATGAAACGAATTATGAGTTTACTAGTTTCTCGTATGATTGTATATAAGTAGAATGCATACATACTCGTTTGCGCATATTTCAGAATATATACTGTGTATAGAATATGTCGGAAAATATTCACAGCTCTATGTACATACATATGTATTTTAAAATCCATAGTCGTTCCTTTACCTATGCCAATACGGTGCGCGCGCAAAATAATGCAATACCGGCATCCGTTGCAGCAGCAATTGTGCTGCAATTCTCGTGTACTTACACTAACAAAAATCAACAGAAAAAAAAAAAAACAAGCTTGAGCTCACTCTCGGTGGGGGTAAAATGAAATAGCAAAATACAATTTAACTATTGGTGTCGGTGTGATGTTGGAGAAGACACCGACGACAGTCTCACACACACATGTTAGCATATACACATACATGCATATATATATATATATATATATATATATATATGTATATTAAACAACGCCACCAACAACATCCGGCGGCTTGTCTTACACTTTACAGCTTCAGAAAGAATAGTCCAAAGTTATGAGATGAAGTGAATTTGGATAGAAGAGGCGGCGTCTGAGGGAATGTGCTTTGGAGTTGTAAGAAGCGAACGTAGGACGGACAGACGGACGACGCGATATGTGAGAGAGTAATGCTAAAAAAAATTCATGAATGGAATTTGTAAATTTTGTTTTCATTTAGTAGTTTTGTTGTTTTTGTCTGTTTTCTTCAAGTCAATATGCACAGCAAGAAGAGAGAGCGTATGTATGAAAGAGAAAGATGGCGAAAGAGAGAGTGAGAGCGAGAACTAGCTCCATATGATTATAATTCAGACTTTTGTCTTCATGCGCTTTACTTTTGGTTTTCGTCGTTCATTGGGTCTCATTTATACGCTCGTATGTGTTGTTGTACTTAGTTGTGGTTGTTGTTGCTGTTGCATTACAGCCAGCCACCAGCACAAGTGCAAAATGGAATTATGGTGCAAAATTCATCTCCACACAAAATTTTAGCATATTTGTTGCAATTTTCTTTTTATTTCGGTTTTGTTTTTATGTTTGTTTCGATGATGACGTTCACGGTTTTTGTTATTATTGTTGTTGTTGTGATTCTGCAGATCAGGTTCTGTCTGTGGGATACTTTTTCTTGTTTCACTCTTCTTTTTTTACTGTTGTTTTTGTTGTTATTTTCTAGTGTTTTTTTTTTGTTCCACCGCTTATGTTCTTTATGGGAGGTGAGTGAGTGAATGAGTGGCGGTGGTATGGAATATGTGGAATTTTCATTTCATTCTGTTGCTGCTGCACTTTTGTCTGCAGTCTAAGAATTTTCTATATATTTTTTTTTTTTGATTTTGTTTGGTTGTTTATTTGTTGCATTTATTTTTGAAGCGTCTGGGAAGGATGTTGCCTGGGTAAGGCTGCACACATTCTTAGATTCTCTAATGTGGTGTATGTTGCTCATACTTATTTACTTATATATGTGTGTGTGTGTATGTGTTTGTGTGCAAACATATGCGTGTCATGAATATTTATGGATATGGAGTGTGAAAATATCGAAGCGCAACAATGTTGATTTTTAAATGAGCGAATGTCTATAAGAAAATATTACAAAATAAAAAATCATTTCCAGTACATACATATGTACATATGCACTTTTTCAGCCATTTGTCAATGCACTGAGGTTTAAGTTTAACGAAATTGCGGAGAGATGGGTCGTTTTTAAATTAGACTGAGATGCACATCCTTTCCCTCCTCAAATGAATATATTTTTCAACCATTACCTCATTTAATTTGTCCAAGATCGCTCCATGACAGCCAGCATGCCTATTACAGAGTTAATTTGAAGGGAATCCTTAGCATTCTAACGGAAAGGCAAACGCTAAAGCTACCGGTTGAAGCGAAAGCTGGAGCAATGTTGTAGAATGTTTGGGCGGTGGCATTGGCATTGGCAAACTATATCTGGTGCTCACATGGTGGCCTAGAACGAGTTCCTTAAAATGTTTGCTGGCATAATTCTATTGGCATTACAGGGGCGATGCAGTGCTACGAAGGCGTTACTGTACCTTCAACTAATACACCCAATCATCAAAAATTAAAAATGTTTGCACCGTATTGGGAGGCAAGTAATCTTTGGTGAGACGATGTTTTCATCGCAGATGGTGCACAGGCAACAAATGTGAAACCTATTCGTTTCACAAGGGCTTCCGATGCATAATTCTTGGTCGGTATAGTGAAGAATAAGCTGCTTTCATCCAGTGTGCAATATCTTCAACACTGATGGATACAGGTAAGTCAGAGCCAATGCCTATTCTGCAGCCAACAGAGTTGGGTTAGGTAATTCTCGACATCTACTGATGTTGTTGGAGTAATTTTTAATTTTGTAATTTCGCTGGCGAACGACTTTTTACATAAGAATGTGCTGGCATTTGGAAATGGCAGAGAGTATTTTAAATTTGCCTGATAAACTTTAAGCAAAAAATTCTACAAACCAAAAAACAAAAAAAAAAAATGCTCGATAAACAAACTCGACCGACCGTGCGCAAGCAGCAAAAGAAAAAAGCAATGGATTAAGCAATGGTTAGGATTCTCCTCTCTCTTTAGTATAAATCAGGGTTCACCTTAACTTTCCTTCCACCTTGATTTTTTTCTGTTAATACTACACATTTATAAATGTAATCGTCTCAGCTGACTTCAGTATCTCTTCGAGGTCCAGGGTGGTCGTAAAGAGAAGACACAAAAAAGGAATTTTAAAAGATGACATTGCTTAAAAACTTTATTGGTTTTAGTTCTATAAAGATTACAGATAAAAACGACAAAGACTTTTGCACCAATGTTACATTGTGGAAGGATGCAATGGTAAGAATAAGATACCGGAAAGAATGCGTCGAGTTACTTCTTTACGACTATCCCGAACATTGAAGGGATACATTTGAAGGCAATTGAATGTACAGTCGGTGGAAGACATTAATGCACTTATGGTAAAAACAAAAAATACATTTTGAATGTCAAAGTAAAAGGTATTCATAATACTTCAGAAACAGAATTGGTACCCAAAAAAAAAAAAAAAAATTGGGTAACATCTTTTCTAAACTTTTGATGATGATGTTGCAGAACCGTAGCGGGTTTTAAACGATCGTTTGATCTGGCTGTTCTATGACTTTTGTTATTCTTTAGGCGTTTTTGTTCATTAAGCCTATTAATCTCAATAAAATCATTGTTGATTCTAACCCTTTTAATTTTATTTTAAATAATTTTAAATAAAATTGGAGAAAATTTATAGTGTTTCCAATCTTGTAACTGATCTTCGCTTTCTGCTGACTCTGAGACGGTACAAGGACGGAATTTACGGTAATGGAATCCATTGGAGGTAGGAAATTTCGAGTATTAAACGAAAAATCGTTGAAAATAAACCCAAAATGAGACATTTTTTATTTTAATATTCAACTTGTAAAATAGACGAACAACAATTTCGTTCGAGTCAAAGAAAGTGATCGTAATTGCTTATTTAAAATTGTGGGAACATTGCAAGTTGGGCCACCTTTTCCAGCAGTCAAATTGATTTTTTTTTTTCATTTTAAAGGTGAAGGATTTTTGACAAAAATCCCATTATTTTTATTTATTTATGCTAGAACATTATAAACTTATGGATAACACATATTTAATATGAAAATATTGAGATTTTGCATGTGAGAACTAACAACATAATAACATTCCTGCAACATTTGTAAACGACAAACACTTGTATTAGAGTCAACAAGCAATTTACACAATGATTTGCAATTGTTGTTACAAAATGTTGTTGCAAATATTTCTACAAAGCCGAGAATGTGTCAACAATAGTAAATATGCAAATAAAAACATACAAATAGAGAATTCTCGGAATAAGTTAAATAGCAAAGTGTTTAAAAATAAAAAGGAATAATTGAATAGTGTATGCAATTATTTTTATTTTTCCTTTCGCCTCTTATGTGTGTATGTATGTGTGTGCTTCTTTGTCTTTATTGGCATTAAGGCAATTTGGTATTTTGTTTTCAAGCGAATGGATATGTACCTACATTGAATGGTAAACTGCAAAGGAAGCGACCAGCATGAAAAACCAAAACAAAAACGAGCAAAAGCAAAACAAAAAAAAAAAAAAAACAAAAAATAAAATAAGTGAATAAAAAATGAAAAAGAAAACTGAGTTTAAACGCAAATTCGCTAAGGAAATAAATATTCGTATAAAGTACTTCGTCGTAGATAAAATTGTAGCTAGATACAATACACACACAAAGTACAGAGGACGACAACGATGACTTAGGTGAGCATAATTAAATTAATAGCGTTGCAACATCAAAAAGTCGCAATTACTTTAAAAGCTTATTTTTCATAGTATTTTATTTTATTTTTGCTTTAATTAATTTAGATTTTAATAAGAAAAATATGTTTAAATCCACATGCAAAATATTACGCATAGCTTTGAATAAAAGTGAATGAAGCGATTAGTTTTGATTTATAATTTCCTCTTAGAATTTCTTAGTTTTTACTTAGTGTAGATAAAACGAACCTACTCGTATAATAATACTGCATTAGTATAAGTATTTTAAATAAGAATAATAGAATAAAAAAAGAGGTTGAACTTGATTGCATTAGAATGCATTAATATTTATTATATTAGTCATCGTTTTTATAGGCTTCAGATATGTAAATTGTTCGTAAATTATAACAGTAAAAAATATATATTTGATATCAAACTGAAACTAAGATTTTTATTTAATTATTAAAAACTGGAATGATTGATATTTGCGGAGATAGGGAGGCAGTCTTTGGTCAAGATACGTTTCGAGTCGTTCTAGACTCAGTCTGAGACCCAGTAGCAACAACAAAGTAAGTCACGTTGCGAGGAGCCAATCTTATTGTCATTGATCGGTGCTGAATATCGTCCAGAAACTCTAGTAGAGTTCGCATGACTTTTGTCCATAAATACGAATTAAATCAAGGAATGAAACCGAATCAATATAACGTTTCGGTTTTGTCAAGTGTTTCGGTTCCGGTTTCGTTCTTCTACATTTATTCTAGTTTCGGTTTCGTTCCGGTTACGGGTTTCAAGGAAATTGATCACAATAAGTTTGACAATCACACATGAGATTAATTAGGGGAAACTGGGGTATTGTGAACCAGTGTCATATTTTTTCGCCTAGTAGCAGCTGACAGCTGCAAATAACTGTCATCAATTTGCCTCATGTTAAGCTCATTTTTCTATCAGTAATCGACTTGTGTACTGGCACTGTTACCTCGCTTCGATAGCAAACAGAAATGTGATACTTCCATAATTTTTTTTTTTTTTTCACTTTGTATTTCGTTTAGTTCGACCACATTTTTAGAGAACCAACTCAGGTAAATATGTTCATATTTGTGGAACCTTAAGCCTTCGACACAGACAGCATTGTGTTACTTATATGCTGCCATTTTGTAAAAAAAAGCGTTCGGGGAATTACGGACCACTTTTGTCAGGAAATTAGTTCTTGACATTTGACTAATTTGATGCATACAAATAATTTTTCATGCAAAATTTCAGTACAGCATTAGTTTATCGATAATTCATAATAGTTCTTTGGTACGAAAATAATTTTTCAAATGTAAGTATACAATTTTGAGGTTAGGTTCTGTTCTGTGGAGAATTTCGGTTACATTTTCAAAAAAGTTAACTTATTTATTATTCATATTTATGATTTCGAACATTCGAAAAATTAATCGGTGATATCGCTTTGCTCTCAATAAAAATGCACACGATATTTTCGAAAAAAAACAAATAAATCTGGGACAGCTTTTTTCGTGTCTCCACGACATCGATTTCTGTATAATTTGTAAGAAAAATATACCAAAAAAGATGAACCGCTAGAATACCATCCATTGCAATATGTGCGATCGAGCTGTTCACTTGGCATGCGCCGGAATGAGTACAAGTTACTGGACTTGCGAACATTGCGTTTCGAACTGATTATTATTGCCATTTTTCACTTCAATTCACTTTATTTCCTTTTAATAATGAATCTTCTGTCATTTTGAATCAAAAATAAAGTTTTTTTTACCACATTTTTCCATTTTTTATCGATTTACAAGGACTTACGCCAAGATCTAATTAATACCTCACGAATGAATAATGTATTACGAAGAACCTAGCATGCGGACGCTCTGCTGATATAAACTAACGATTCTTTTGTACACATAAACTAGCAATAGAGGACAATATAACCACCAAGCTACTACCTTAGACCACGATCTAAGTCTGAGTGCCAGTTCAGTTTGATGCATGTCCTTTTATACTATTTTTCCTCCTGTTGTACCGTTTAGTTTCCGTTCTGTAGATGTGAATTGTTGGTAATATTTTAATATATAAATTTATTACATAATTGTTTTAGTATGATTTATATAAATATACATATTAATATTTGTATATATGTATTTATTAGTGGACTAGGGTTGTGCGATTAAAATTACAATAATTTTATGTCGTCACAGTTTTTAGCCAACATAAAATGCGGTCCATAATACTCCAGTTTCCCCTACTAAATAACTAGTAATCTTCTATGATTTTTTGATGGATTTTTCGTAATTGATTTGATAATTTAAGTATCTGAAAAAAAATAATATTCTCAGCTAAAGAAATTGTTTTAATTTTAAAATTCTAAGAAAAAAACATTTTTTTATCGAAAGAAATTTTTTTTTATAAAAATAAAAACACAAATTGTAAATCTTTTGTTTTAACAAAAACTTTTATGTCTCAATCGCTGAAAGGATTTGTCTTGTTCTTTTATGTCTCAAAAAGTCAGAAAACGCCAATTCGTGGCACCAAAAACCGACCAGCTTCAACGGGCTGCGCCGAACGTCCAACCAATATTTTTGGTAAAATCCTATATAGGGTTTTATTACTAATTATTATTATTTGAAGGAAGGACGACTCGAAAGTCAGGCACTGCGACCTATAAGATCTTTTGTACCAAAGCCCCAAGAAAGAAAGAAAGGAAGGGAGAAAGAAAGATAGATAAGAAACATACCCAAGCCGAGAATCGAACTCGGGTCTCCAGAAACAAGAGTCTGGCACTCTTCCACTAGACCACAGTGGCGATGGTAGGACCTACAGTTTAACGCCGATTCCGAACGGCTATGTGGCAATTTTTTTATCAGCTCGGTGGTCTTGCCATTACCAACCAAGGTGTGTACTTGTACACATTCTTATAATTCTCATCCACTTCATATCGATAGTGAATATAAGAAGTTTATGAGAATTAACCACCAGACCAAGACGGGAATCGAACCCGTAACCTTCTGGATGAAAGTCTAGTGCACTATCCACTAAACTATCGAGGTCGTCGTTTTATTACTCAAGTACTTTTCAGCTATCATAGTAGTTATGCTAGATCCGAACATGCCCCCAAATATTGTTGCACAGTGTTGTTGATAATGTTTAAACTCGCACGTTTTTTTCGATCAAATTTATTAATTATATAATTTGTTACTAAACAAATGAAAATATTTTATTCTAACCAAAAATTATTATTTTAATTTTAAGCGAAAACCTTCAACCATATAGGAAAAACAGATTCTCAAACCGATTTGAACCTGTTCCAGTGTTTGAATTGGTTTCGGTTTCGTTCTTTTTCAGATGAAAATAACTATTACGATTTTGCTTTTCTTTTTCGGTTTCATTCCTTGAATTATATATACGATATATATTATATTTTGATATAGATCTTGCGGAAATCAGTCGATAGTTAGGTATTTCTTATATCGATTTAGAAAGTCAAGATAATTGGCTGCTTCCTTTGATACGGTAAAAATAGGATGACTGGAAAGGATATGTCTTCAGCTGCTGTTATTTGGAGGTAGGAAGCTAGTATTCGAACCAACTCTATTTCTTAGATCCTACTCGTAGATTGTTTGGAGGTAACGATGCCTTTTTCTCTTAATCTTTAAAGACCAAAGATCGAGTAGATGGGATTGCTTGTCAATGGTAAAAAGTCATTGATAAAGGAAAAAGGTACTTGAGAAGACTGAGCCCTTCACATATTTCTCACTTGAAAAGATCATTTAGAAATATTAACTGTGCGGAAGAGTAAGATCTTTTCAGATGTGTCTGCCCTGCCGTCTTTGAAATCAAGTTTTGTGTATTTTAGTTATGTAAATGATTTACAAATGTAGATAATTTTACACATTAAAGAGTTATTCATATGCTGACTTCAAAGATAATCGATTACTTATACTTACTAACATAAGAAAGATACACACTAAACATTAAAACACCTGCTAAACAAAGAACGAATTGAACATCAGTGTTGAAATCAATAATAATAAAAAATTAAAAAAAAAAAAAAAATAACAATAATAAATAACTATTTAGAAACGCGCAGAAAACCAATTAATTATTTTAAAAGGTGGCAATATGAACATATTACCAAAAGTAAAAAGATAAAAGTCTTTTACTCGTACACAAAGTCAAATCCAACTTAAGGGAGCCACAACATACATATTTAAAAGCCATGTTAATTTCAGGATTTTTCTCAAAAATAAGCAAGCGTCAGTCACATTTTATAAGCAGATGTTGGTTGCAAGATTACTTGCAACATCAGTGGGGAGAGTAGCGACCAAGAAGGTAACACTTAACAGACTGCTGCTAGAAGAAAATCCTAGACAAGAGATATGCATATGCGGTAAAAAGGGCAGGTGTACCCAAAAATTGCTAGAATATTTCACCACTGCTGTCCTTGCGTAATATTGTGTCAGGATATTCTTCGTGAACAATTATTTTAAGGGAGACAGACAACAACTGTACAGGAGTGAACAAAACCAACTAAATTTCTTTTGGGAAGATTGGAGAAATTATGATTTAGAAATTAGAACATTCATTGTTAGAAATTTATCGTAGAATTTATTAAGAAAATCTGTATTTTTTTTTCTGTAAATACTTTAAGGGAGATAGAATACACTATAATCTGTGGTTTATGGCAAAAGGACAAATAGTAATAAGACAGCTGCTTTGAAAATAAAACTATAGAAAGTGAATAAGTCATTATTATAAAATTTGTAATGCTTCTTTCATATGAATTAAGTTCATCATGTACGCGCATTTCAGATATTTTGGTGTTTTTGCTAACGGAAGAAACACTACGGCCAATGATTATTTTGATAAGAATTTAAATGCAATGACGGAAGTTTGTGTGGTTTGCGAATAATTTCCTTCAAAATTTAAATAAAAAGTAAGAAACCTTCATATTAATAAATTTCGAAGAAATTTTTTTTTCGTTTTAAATGTCGAAAACTTCTAATAGGCTATTAATATCAATGAAAATGTTTTCATTATTAGTTTATTATTTATTTAATTCTACATAAATTTTAAACAAAAGTCCAATTACTTTCGAATTTGTAAAATAATCACAATAACGTACATAAAGTTATTTTGGTTATGTGAGAGAGTAAAGTTTAACGAAAAAATTGGAAAGAAAAACATTTTTTTGTTGCCTTTTAGCCATTATTTAAAATATGCATTATTTGATTCGGTAAAATGGTTCAAACTTCGTACATCTCCATTTCGTAAGAACTTACTGACGTCATTTACTATTTATTATAACTCTGGAATAGTTTTTTTTTTGTGCTTTCCCTTTAACCAGTATGTAAAATATAGAAAAAAATTTTATAGACTTTAAGTGTGCTTATTGGTTGCGTTTCGCAGACGTAAGTGCTAAAGTTTTGCCCGACCACTGCTCCAGTTTGTGCTCAACGAAAATTTGTTTGAGCGGCCACCATTTTTCCGATCGAATTATTTTTCTGCTACTTTAGCTGAGCATGTTTTGCACAGTAGTTTTTTTTATGCTGTAAATGATTACATTCAAAGCTGCAAAGTGGTAAACACCACCTTGATCAAAAAGTTCCCGGAATAACCACCGTGTGGGGCTCCCATCGTTCCGATTTGAGTTCTGTGTTTTTTTGTTAAGTTAGTACATCTGTTGTTAATATTCCCTCTAAACCTTAGCGTCATAGCTTGACATTTGCAGTTACGTAGCCAAGAGTACATCTATCTCTGTGTGTGTGGCGATTTTTTACAATTTTGGAAATGGGTTTAAATTTGCAGCGACGAACTTGTATTAAATTTTGCGTAAAAAACGGATTTAATGGTGCGCGAACGTTGGAAATGTTGGAAAAGTGTTTCGGCAACGATTCTCTGAAGAAAACGGTCGTTTACCAGTGGCACGAGCGGTTCAAAAGTGGTCGTGAGTCAATCGAAGATGACGAACGCAGTGGCAGGCCATCGACATCGGAAACCGACGAAAACATTGATAAAGTAAAAAAAATTTTAGTCAATAACCGCAAATTAACCATCAGAGAGAAAGGGGAGGACTTGAACATTGCCTATGGATCCGTCCAAGATATTTTGGTTAATGATTTGGGTTTCCGTCGTGTAGCAGCAAAGTTGGGGCCAAAAGACCTCAATTTCATGCAAAAAAGAGACCGTCGCAAAAGACATGATTTTCGAGGCTGAATCCGATCCCACATTCATCAAAAAGATCATAACTGGAGACGAGACGTGGGTTTATGAGTACGACACGCAATCCAGACATTAGGCAAGTGAATGGCGTCCACGAAATGAGCCGAGACCAAAAAAAACCACGTCGTTGGGCGTTGAGACGTTTGCGTGAAGCAATTCGCCGAAAGAGACCAGAATAGTGGACTGAAAACTCGTGGATTTTGCACCATGATAACGCACCGTCGCACAGTGCCATCATTATTCGTAATTTTTTGACGAGAAATGCAGCAAGCCACCGAATTCACCTGATTTGGCTCCCTGTGACTTCTTTCTGTTCAATCAAGTTAAAAAACCATTACGGGAAACGCGTTTCAGCAGCCGAGAGGAAGTAAACCGAATATAAAAAATGTTTCGAGAATTGGATCAAGCGCTGGCATAAGTGTGTTGCAGTCGATGGGGATTACTTTGAAGGGGACAATATAGATTTCGATGAATAAACTTGTATTTTTAATTTTCTGAATAAATTCCGTGAACTTTTTGATCAAAGTGGTATACACCCAACTCTTTGTATTTTCTCATGTATTTTCGCAAAGAATCGTTTTCGAGAAATTTCCAAAAAACGTGATTGGCTCTTTTTTAGATACTGGTGTAAATCTTGATAATGGTTGATCCAATTGACATAAATTGTAAATCGGAATATTTTGCTGTTATTTAGGCATTTTGTTAATAAGGGTACTATAAAAAGATGAAAAATAATATTGCTTATAGAACTTTTATAAGCCGTCAAATTTAACTCAATATTACCTTTTTTAGTAGTAAAAAATTATCATTAATACAAATTATACTGCAAGTTTTACCATTTTACAATAAAAAAAAACTTTAAATTGAACATCAACTTTTAGAACTTTATTGAAATTATTTATTGCATCCTACGAACTGAACCTAAAATAAGTACTGAAGTACAGCTAGATTGAGAAAAAACTTTTAATAAAATTTGGGTATTCCTCCAATTGTATTCATAAGTTTATATCCAGATACTGTAAAAATTAGAATTAATTAAAAAATTTGTTTGGTATTCGTGCTAAAGCGAAATATTCGTGGAAAAAGTGTAATTTTTCTTATTGGTGAACCGTGTTATTCCGAAATCGTGTAAAAAGAGAGTTGGGTGTAATTTTAAAAACTAATTTTTCAAATTCTAACCTTATTCTTTTTTAGACGAAAAACTTTCACAATTACAACTGTCAAATTTTTTTCACTCAAATGTAACAAGCCCAAATTGACGAATTGGTGAATTTCATAGAATCGACTGCAATTTTTGTTATTTATAGCATCAAATAAAACAAGCTGCATCTCAAAACTTACAAAGTCACTTGAGTGGCAGCGGCCGGCTACAAATCAGTTATGTTTCTACATTATCCGGATGGTCGGTTCTTTTGCAGTTTTGATTGCAGCTAAGGTGTAAAGCCTTTTGTATTCGCCCTTTTATTGTTTATAAAACTTTAAAAGCCTCTTAGCTGTCTTATTTTTCTTTGCTTTATCTTGAAGTTTGATTAGTGATTTGTAGATTTTAGGAAAACACTAACACTGGCTTTGTCTAGAACTCGAAATGGTCATATTAAGGTATTCTCAATAGAATCCTGAACCGACATCTCAGTTTATTTGGAAATCGTCAGTAAAGTTAAATCGGGAAGTTTATTTTCTTATCACAGATCAACTAGTTAGCAAGCTTAGAGCGTTCTTCGGACATGAATTCATAGTTGAGCTTTGGATCCTTCTTGTAACACTTTTCCATCTACCATGCTAGTGATGCATACGTTAGAATTGGCTTCTGTGTACGACAAAAGGCAAAACTTTGTCCGAACATTATTTTTCAGGTATATAAGGTTAAGCAGGCCTTCTCATAGTGTCATGTTCTATATTGATAGTGTGAAAGATAATCTCTAAGTATTTAGCGTTCTTTGATAAAGAGAGCTTAATATGTACATTCAATTTGGCGAGAGCAAAGTCTGGTATTTGGTCTTTTTAGTTATTTGAATTTACTCAATTGCCGCATCAGTCCAATTACTGAGCAGATTTAAAGCTTCTTCCATAATCTCGGTTATTACGTTTGGGAACAGACCTAAATCCGGAAAGTATACATTTTGTTTATGAGGACTGGCCCCTCTGAGGAGTCGCTCTGCTGAACCAGAAACACTCTGGTTTTCAATATGGAAATGACCACGCGAGTGGTAAATTGAATATTCTCCATCTTTACATTATTTAAAGTTCCCTCTATGTCAATTATAATAAAAATTATTATTAAAGTAATTTGGTGAGCCCAAAGTGGCAAGCACAGGGGCCTGAAATATCTTTTGTGCCAGTCTCCAATTTAGGACAAAAGAGCGCTCAACTGACTTAACGAAGGCCAGCACATCTTTTGTAGAAGAAGATTTTACATCATTAATCGAAAGAAATTACTTCCCGAAAATTGCCCCACTGAGCCGAGTCTGAGCTGGACATTCGCACAGAATGTGAGTTGTCGTCTCGCCATATTCCAGAAATAGACATCACTCTGCCTCATTGGGCAGTCCTATCTTATTTAGGTGATATCTGAGCACATAATAGCAAGGTATGTAGCTCACTAGCAGTCTATCCCCTTAAGTCTAAGGAGGCAACTAATGATACAACATTTTTATGTAAAATGCAAAAAACTGTTTTCAATAAAAAGTTATAAAGGAAAAAACTTGTAACAAATTTAAATTGAATATGACAGAAAGTTGAAAGTATGGAACAAGTAGGTGTGGCACATGCACAAAAGCAAACATGCTATCAAATTAAACCCATAGTAACTAAGGTTTTTGCTCGACCGATTCTTTTGATTTTTGAATACATGCTTGAAATCTCCAAGGACACCTAAAAAAGGCGACGAAATTTAATGCACATGACTAAACCATGCTCTCACCAACTGAAACCTTTTATTTTTGAGTATTTTATTGTGGGAAAAAATTGAAATGGGTGTGTCCTAAAGAACAGGGGATAGCCATATGCAATTAACATTTACAATTCTGCAAATTCAATGAACTTTCCTGAAGAAAACATTATTTGTACTATATAAAATACTATGAGTTGTTGATAAAAGAAAAAGTATGAAATTAAAATATATTAAACAAAATACAAATTCATAAACCTCAAATATTTTTGTGATTACATGAATGCATAAAAATAATTATTGCAAATGGAATGAAGCATTCACACATCCGCTGATTATTTAAATATGCTAGTAGACATACAAACATAAAGCTTATTATATTGGCGCACATAAACTTATCATTTCTTCATTTTAATCACTTAATCAATGTATGCACGTATGTATGTAGGAAGGAGGATGGATTGCAAAACATCACAAAAACAAAATAGCATGCCCATAAATTTAAATTATTGAATGAGTGAAAGAATGAATGAATGAAATTTCAAAGAAGGAAACAAGCTTCAAGAATTGTGTGCGCTGTGTGTGACCCACATGATGTTTTCATACACATTCACATTAACACGCACACAATCTTGTCATTCTCATAAGCACTTGTGGGGATAAGTAACAAATGTCATTCATCCACAGCAGCTTCTCCCATTTTCGGACATACATGCAAATAAATACAATATACGAGCGAGCAAATGATGAAAGCCGCCCAAGAGGGCAGCAAACCAGTGAATAATCGATGATAGGAAGAAGCGTCAACGCCACGAAAATGTGCAGAGATCTCACCGAGCAGAGTGCCCCTTTTCTTAAGCATCTCCAACTAAATTCAGTACAAAAAAAATAAAGACAAATGTTAGAGCAATAGTACACTTGCCAATTTGGGAGCAATAGCAGCAACAGAATGGAACAGAACACAGCAGAGCAGCGAAGAGCCGAGCAGAATACATCAGCATTCCAAGTCCAATTCCATGCGATAAAAATAGCATTAATATAATCTTATTTTAACTCGTTTCGTATATTTGTTTATTTTTTGTTTGCTTTTTGATGTTGTTGTTGCTTGTTTTATTGGTTTCGGTTTTAGCTTTTGTTTTTTGTTTTGTAGGAATTTATAACAACAATGTATCATGAAGGAAGATAATGTAAATGGGTGCATACATACAGTGGGGCAATTTTATTGAAATAATAAAGGTCAGTTATTTACTTTAAAAACGTTGAACAAGATCTACAGTCTTTTCAACAAGAGCGTGTACGGCTCCGTACGAACAACTTTAAGTATCAAGTTGAACTTTATTTTCAACATTCAACATTTCATTGCGAATGGCGCTGCATAACCTTTCAAACAATCGCAATTATATTTCCGTTGTTTAAGCAATTTTTTAAACCGTACTCCGTGTATGCAAAACGTTTTTAAGCTGCCATTCTTTGCTCACATCCAAAGGAATCCAAAATGTCCTAGGAAGGTGCTGCAAATATCTTAAGAAGTTGAAGGCATTCGTAAAGAAATATAAACAACTTTTTTTAAGACACCAGAATTTTTACGACTTACCAAATCCTTGTGATTCTAGAGAAACATCACAGCAGCAGGATTCGATGATAACATGAGTTTTTGAAGCCAATTTTACCATTACACTTGAATCAACTCAGCAAAAACTAGCGCAGAAGGTCACTAATATATCCCTTAGTATAATCCAAAGTCGTTTAAATGAATTCCAAATTGAATTCTGAGCTACCATAACCAAACTCTTACTGACGGCTAAACAAACAAAAAAATGGCTGGAGTTGGCTGTCGAACATATGGATAATGAGAGGAGCGATGTGGCCTTTACATACGACTCTTTTTTATGGACGACATAAAACGTGCATTGTCCATTAAGAACAATAAGATGGTCTGAGATTAGTTAAGCATTCAGGAAAAGCTCATATTTGGGGATGCTTTTGAAAACAGACTTTTTACAGGATAATCATGTTTACGAGAAATTTGGATATCCAGTACATAATCTATTTTCTGCCAATAACTGGTTTTCGAAAAGAAATCGAAATTGAGTGCTTTAAGAGGGCAGGACCCTAAACATCAAAGTCGCTTGTGCAGTAAGTGAAAAGAGGAAAATTGGATAAGAATTTTGGATTGCGCCTCTTAATCTTCAGATGAAAATTTTTGAGCAATTATTAAGCTTAGGATGAGCAGAAAAAATTCTAAGAGCACTGCCCAATTGAGGCGACAGATTAAGTCAAAATGGCGGTGTTTGCCCCAATCATACGCCGAAAAGCTAGAGATACTATGACCTCGCGTTACCACGAAATTACTCAAAATTTTGGTAACTGGATAGTATATTGATATGTCAGCGCATTGGACAAAGAAACATTTTTTGAAGGTCTTAGGTCGTACACGCTCTTGTTGAAAATATTGTATTTGTAACTTAACATTCCACCGCCTTTTGTCATGAGTAGAGATGAGCCAGTGAATTTATCCAAGTAGCTCTTACTGATAGTGTTACCTAGATAGTCTGTGCTGTTAATTTGGGACTTCAACTCAAATAGAGCAGCTCAATGTTTAAAGCTAAGTAAAACTAACTTAAGCATGATTACGGGTTTACTTTCAGGAGATTGCAAACAGGCTGGAAGATTATTAGATTATTAAAAGCATAAATGGTCTTTTATGCCAGCTAGTCAACGTTTGGTAGGTGAGGTAGGTGTAATCTAAAAGTCTGGCGGCCAACTTTTATTAGCTAGTGATGTAATGCATTCGCTATATGCGAAACATTCGCATCCGCAATTTTCTTTGCGAATATTTCAATTGGGCAACCTGCTTTTGCACTCTCTCTTTCAATTATTTGTGAACATGTTTGCTTAGTTTCCTATACGAAACAAAGCCGAAAAACAGCGAAATTACTTTTTTTAAATATAATTTACCACTACTGCTAAAATCTAAAATTGAATTTTTTATATTTTTTCTGTATTATGTATGTATTAGGCAAATCGCTACGTCTATTCTTCGCAAAAAGTGCCATTTCTCAGAAATCGGAAAAAACTAAAGGTTTGAAGATAAACTTTCGTGTTCAACTACGCGCTTGAAAAACTGACTTTATAATTTATTTTTTCATCCGAACTCACTGAGAACTTATTTTTATCTGGATTCTTAGGTGATTTTATACAATGTAAGAAAAAAAATCCAATTTCGGCCAAAGTGGAGATACGTGGTTGAAGAATAGAGGTAGCGAGATGTGAATTAGTTTCGCATCCACTAAACTGACATCCGTTGCATTACTAGTTACAACCATAAAAACAGCTTTCGTCGGTGTTGCGGATACAATGAGATCATGTTCCACTGAGACACTGAATGTAGATGAATCTGGTGCCGATATATCTTTACATCAAATGTACAGAATAAAATAGAGGGATTAATTAAGCTTAGAGAGGCTGAGAGGTGAACAAGTAAGACCTGCGTTCCCAGCAACACCTTTAACTACATAACTCCATATACAATGGAATTGCTGAACTTTCAGTCTGCCTAATGCCGAAAGTCAACTTCGAAGTTCTTTGAAGTCTTATTCCCTGAAAAGATATATCTATTTTCTGATAATCAAGCGACGACCAAGGCTTATCATAAAACTTAAACTAATTATAACTAAACTAAGAAGATATCTAAGGCTTATCTCTTATCTGGGTTAAAGGTTCCTTTCAGATTTCATACGCGGAATGAGTTCTCATTGCGCTAAAAAAAGTTCAGAGGAATATCTTAAAAAAATATTTCTTTTAAAACATTTGAAATAATAAAGAATTTCTGGACCTCTTATAAGGTTACAAGAACCAATGGAATTCTGACCAGTACCGGAACTGAAGTAGACAGATTAATTGCTGTCAGGTCACTGATTTGTTTATATGTCAAAAATGGGTTTCCCATATAACGACCATTGTCGAAGCTGTAACGACAGCAATGAAAGAAAACGATGTGAAAGAAATCGACGACGACCACTTACTTTGTAAATGTCCGCCTCATACTAAATACCAGAACCCAGACTACCGGGAAAATCGTTTTTCGACGACCAATCAAACGAAATTGTTTTAACCTCGATGGTAATTTATTATCCCAAGTAAAATATCCAACATATCGACATTTTGTGGTATTAAAACACCCCTACCAACACTAATTAGATCGAAGCTCCTGGGCATATTAAGTACAAACAACTTGTACTTGCATCGTGGTGACTGTGGGTTGCAAGTAGCAAATTATAGCTTCGTGCTACAGCAGTAGAATATGTAAAAGGGAAGATTATTCTTGCACAAGGTGTCTTATAAATCCTTGAAGACTAGACCAATGACTAGAAGCAGAACTTAAAAGCAACAGGATAAGTAAAGTAAAAAGTGTATGTGATTTTAGTGTTGTGGTGAATTTTACTGTTAAAAAATCTTCTCAATCTTTTTTGCCGTATTATACATGAAAATGTTCTACTGTGCAAACACAATTCATATGTATAACATAACTCCTCATCAAAGCAAATCATTCACTAAAGTAGCATTTGAAATACCTCAGAAAAAACCTGATTTTCAATTTTATCGCTGAGTTTACGAATTTCGTGGTTTCTTTTCTGTTTTTCGCGAAAGGTTTTATGATTTCTTATCAGCAAAAACTGTTATACAGAAAATTATATGTTATAATTTCTATATCTTTGCTAATGCTGGAACATTAGGGTGGTTTTTGTTTTGCGATCTTTTTGGCCAACAGTTAAATTTCAAAATTTGGTCTTTGTGTATCAAAAAAAAAACCATAAGCCGCAAGGATGTTGAAATTGAAATGCGAAGGTTGGAAACGAACTATCAAACCGCATGTTTTGAACAACAACTAAAACTTCACTTTAAATATCACGTAACTGTTTAATTTGGGTATGGCTTTTGTTATTTTTGAAATATTGGATGTTAATAAAAAACTTGTAGTAAGAAAATGCTCTCAAAATAAAAATGCTGAAAACGCATTTTGAGCAAATAAACTGTAATAATTTTGAATTGCTTTTATAGGAAAACAGATAAGCTGATGAAATGCAATAATGCCACTTGTAAAATGTTCAATATGCAGTAAGAGCAGATAATTTAATTTCACTTTGAAGCTAGATGTTGAAAGTATAAATCAACAAAGTGAATAAAACTTAAGTGTGGCATCAATTAAACGAAAACAAAAAAGTTAAAAAAATTGTAGGTAATTATATAAAATATGCATTTATTTAAATAATTCAATAAAATTGTAAATTCCAGGAAGCATTTCAAAAACAAGCTTAAATTTTACGCTTCATTTTCTTCTCAAACCAGTCGCCATAATTCTAATTTTTCTTCCGTAAATTGCAAACCTTAATTTAATATAATTATGAATAACTGAGAGTAGACGACGCTCTAGTCTCAGAAAAATTAAAAAGAAAAGGCCAATAGCTTCTTACTGGCTAAAATTACGACATATTCGTACTACAAATACATCAGGAAAGAAATAAAAAAAAATAACTATAAAAAATAACTCATTGGGCACAGCAGCGGTATAGCATGGGTAAAAAATTGTAAGCGCAATACTAGAATAAAACCGATGACGAAGCATACAATAAAATGAACGGGTCATCAAACTATGACGTCGCGAAAATATGAAATGAAATAATTTACAATTAGAAAAACAGAAACAGAAACCGAATGAAAAGCACATAAAGTAAGAAAGAATACATAGAATAGACGAACACATAACGCATCAAAGTTAAATATTCTACATGGCCGTACCTACAATATTATTTTGTAAAGTAATATGTACATATGTATGTAAGTAAGTAATGAAAATGTAATCGGTATTTAAAGTAAAAATGAATAAAAGTAAAGGGGTCTTAGTCTTAAATGCGATATGGTGTAAGTATGAAAGTTTTATTAGTTTCGCACGAAGATAAGAAATACATACATACATACATATATGTACCTTATTATGTGATGATATAAATTTATTATATGTAGTTGAATAATATAAAAGCAGTTTTTGTTAAACATTTGTGTAAGCTCGCAAAATCTCTAGCGGTCGTGCTCCCATAATTTATAATTTACTTAGGTATTCCCATTTCAAAAGCTTCAAAAATCCCACACAAATCGATTGACTTAAGTTTTAAATCTTTACACAGTGTTACTTTCACACAGTGTTGCCAAACCAGTGCTTTTTCTATCAGATTTAGTGGGTTTTTAAAAATAAGACGCACAAAATTTAAAGTCTTTTTTTTTTTTTTTTTTTTTTGGACTTGAGATTGCTTAGTTTCATTTCTTTTTTTTATGATGATTGTGCATTTTCTTTTTTATTTAAGCAAAACAGCTGTTCTGAAAACAGCAACAATTTCATTTGTTTGATGGGTGGCATATGGGCCTAATTCATTCTTTCCATACATGATTCAAACCTTTCAAAAATATGGCAAATTCAGCTTTGATTTCCCAAATGCCCAGGCTTTCAGTTAATTTAGTAAACTTTAAACAGGGGAACAATGCCTGGCAAGTCCTGGTAAGGTCAGTGCTTGGCTTTTGTTCCGATGTTCCGGGTATAATTTTAAAGATTTGACAAAAAAAAAATTTTTTTTTTTTTTAAGATATTTTATTGTGTGACAATCTTTTTTAAATATTTTTCCCGAAAGAATATAAAATTAAGATTTTTTTTTAACAATAAAAATTATGAGAAAATGATTCAATTTAATTTTAACAAACAACAGTAAAATGAAGAAAAGTGTTTCCGCTACAAACTCCTTTTTCAGGGTCGAAAATTAAGAATTTGGGACGAAAATTTAAAAAAGGAATAGTGTTTTTCCGGATTTTTTCATAGTAAAATATTAAAATTTACAAAAATGTTTTACTATGAAAAAAAGTTTTTGGTTTTTTAATGATTTTTTCACTTATTTCAGCCACCTGCAGCGCCCTGCTTAAAACTAGTATCATGATATCTTGAGTTTGAAGCATTGAAATTCCTGGACTATTCTGAAAATATAGAGTTGCCTTATCTTTCGAATTCGGAAAGAAAAAAATGCCGCACATTTGAAACTTTTTAACTAATTTTTGAAAATTTAATTGTTTAATAATATATTGATAAATAACACTGTTCTACAAATGGAAACTTTTGAAAACGAGCAGAGACGAGACAAATGTACTTAGGGTAATGGGAGGTTGCTGAATCCGAATCCGTAGTCCGTTTTGCTCTGCTACGTCACAATTTTTTTTTATTGACATCAAAATTTTTAAAATTAAAAAAAAAAAAAAAATTAAAAATGCAGTTCATATTTTTTTTCATCAAAACATCCATTTTTACAAAAAAAATTTTTAGATTTTTTAATTTTTTCCATCCTCGTTACCATCGTTCTCTTTTATCTCGTTGTAAGATTAACCCAGTAATGCCTAGCGGTGCCATATGGCACCTTGTCGCTTGCCGTTCCTGAGCCAGGTTCAAAAAAAAAATTTTTCTCAAGTTACTTTCTTAATCTATCTACTTTGGTTCCGCTCGTCCTTAATAGGTTAAAGCAATGATGGCCAAACGTGTACTTAAGTGCAAAATGAGCAACTACAATCCGGCTGGAGCCGCATGCTGAACTGTTACATGTGTAGACTTGACGATACAACCACGAACACTAACAAACCTGACCCATTCTCCCTCTGGACGAACCCTATTAACACGGACCGCTTCTTGGGCTTGTATATTACAGACAAAACCTGACACAACTTCAAACATATTGATAAATTTATTGACTAGTTGTAGCTGCTACAACAACAACAACATCAGGGACCGAAAATAATAATTATTTTGAAATATTTAAATGAAAAAAAACAACGTGTTCCAAATAACGGAGAACAATGTCGAGTACACCAAAATGATAATGAAAATTTCTGCTGTTGGAATCAGCAGAAATTTTTTTTCTGAGTATTCCCACTAAAAATTACCTGTTGATTTTTATTTTTTGCTCAGAAATTATAATAATTTTTTGATTTTTATCTGTTTGCTCAACGATTTGATTTTTTCGTTTCAATCAAAAATATAAAAATCATAAAATAATTATTATTTCTGAGCAAAAAATAAAAAAAACCAAAAATAGTTTTTATTGATGATCAAATAAATAAAATTCAAGGAATAAGCATTAAATTTTGATTTTTTCATACAGCTTATAATGATTACGGTCCCTGCTTTCGATACCTATCTATACCTATTATTGAGCACTAGGTTTAGAATTTTTACATGTATATTACACAGCAACTGAAGATAGATGCAGTTAGTTTAACTTCAATAACTTTTATCTTTTCCTATTGTATCCTAAAAATATGCTCAGCTTATTGAAGACTAAAACATTACTAGCACTTCCGTTTCAAACGTTTTGACGCTTCGAAATATTTGTGAAGAAACTGTAGTTTTTCTGCTAGAAGTTTTTTAAAAAAATTTTTACATTGTTTTTTGAAAAAGCTAGATTGGGTTATAGTTTCAATGGATGCCTAACTCTTAAACATATTTCAGAAAGGTGGTAACTGTTAAGAGTGGCCTATCCTTTTCCCACAAAAATTTTGGAAAGACTGATTGACTGACCCTGATTTTTGTCTGAGTATCGGCAAAAAGTTTCCTAAAGTCAAATTAATAGCACTTCACACTCTGATAGATTTCATTGAAAAATTACGATGGCAATAATTACACTATTTTGAATTGTACACAAATGAATAATAGAAAAAAATGTCATGCATTTTGCAATGACGCAGCTAATGTGGGATGCAAATTCGGGTTTTTCTCGACCACCGGAATGTTTCTTCTTGTATGTGTTTATGTCTACTCTAGGAATGATTTTCAAATGGAATAATGAAAAATGTATAAGAGATAAAAAATTAATCTCACAAAACGAACAATTGCTTGGTATCAACGGCGATATATAGACAAATTACATCATTTGGATGCTCTTTAATTAAATGCATTTTAAACTTTACATTTGTAATAATAATTTTATAATAGGAAAAACAATTACTTATAAATTGAAATATTATCATTGCGTAAATTGAATATTGATAAGAATAGCAAGAAACAATAAGAAAATAAAATAAATACTGGCGTCAAAATTTATATTGTAGAAAGGCATTTAGTTGCTGGAGCGATAAGATATCTGTATGCGCCATTTACCCATACTCACACACACATACATATATAAACATATAAATATAAACTAAATATAAACATATTAATACATATGTTTGTATGTATGTAAGGCGATATACATATAGTGCATATAATAATAATATGTGCCTATATAATACAATGGATAAAATATATATAATTAATCAAGTGTATGAGTGGCTTCAGAGCTATTGTTTCTATATACCAATGAATAACAATGTAGTTCAGTACGGAATGTATGAGATATTGTTGCATAATTACAGGCGTAAAATCGGAAACTTAATTGAATTATTTATTTTCCTGTTATCTGTAAGCCGCATCGTTGCATTGTATTATGCCAGTTTATTGGTAAATAATATACGAAAATAAATTTTACCGAAATGGGAAAATTATAATTAAATTTGATGGTTAAAGAAAACTTCATGTTATTCGATATAAACGTACAAAAGTTTAACTGCAAAATTTACTAAACCTTTTTTATCGGTTGCAAAATTTTAAGAATAGCGTGATTTTTACTTGGACTCAAGATCTGAGAATCGTTGGTCACTCAGCTATTCAAAAATATATTCAAGTATTCTAGTTACTTCATAAATATCTCCAAACATGATTGCGAATTGATAACATTTTATATGTTCTCTGGTCACTGATGGAGAGCCTTAATATTTTTTCTTCCTGCACAAGATTAATTATTCTGTACTCATGGATCCCAAACAAAAATTAATATTTAAAAGTAGGTTAAAGGATTATCTTAATTTTTGTATTTATCTTTCGCTTCTCTAAAGAACTTATGACTGAAAATACGAATAGATATTTTGTATAGTTTTAGTTTTATTTATTAATTACTACCTGGGTAGATGATTAGACAACAGCAGACAGATTATGCTAATAGATTTATTTACCCTTTTGCTCCAATTAGTTGGAAATGTGCACTTAAAAAAACAATGAAATCTTAACCTATATCAAGATTCAACAATGATCTTCGTCATCAAAGATAAGATATGAAATGATTATTCTAAAGAAAATTCAGACAAAAAATTCATTATTTTTTAACGTATCACGAAACCGATCTGTAATTGTAGAAAGGTTTGCTGAGTCTGTACATTTTGTTTTTTTTTTAGCTAGCCTCAACTCCTCTTTAGCTAACATGACAATTAAATGGCAAACATCTTAGACATCTCTTTACTGTGGAGAGCTATACATTTGAGGATGTTATGGTCGTTGATTCGCAATTGTCAATTATCGCCAAAGCGATTATGTCAAATAACAGATTCATGGACTCTAACAAAAACCGGAAATGCAACTATTATGAGCCACCCTGCCCAGTTTAGGTTTGTTTGAGTTGCTCATGCGCGAAAAGCTGGCACTGTTCAGCAGCCTAATTTTTGTTGCTTTATTTGCGAAATTTTGCGAAATCTTATTCACCCAGCCACTGATGAGGTGGCCTAATCTATGATCGCTGAACTTCTGAATTGAATTGAGTTTTTGGAGCAAGAAAACGAAGAATAGCACTTTCGAACATGCCAAAACGCTGCTCCTATTGTAATAGAATCTGTGATCACTGCATGGTTGTCTGAAAACTAAAAAAGCTGGTCAGAACATGATATTTAATTTTCTAAAAAATTTCGTATACGTTATGTACGAAAATTGTTTAAAAAAAAGGTCGCGGGCTACCTACATTCGATCCTCGATTTTTTTTTATGTTGGTACACATGTTGACTTGATCAGCCATTTTGCATTTTTAGTTTGTTTTTGAGAGATATAAAGGTTAGACGTGTTTTGGTGTGCATGGCGATTTTTTGCTATCGAAAAAAATTCATCAAAGAATCTGTATTAAATTTTGTGTGAAAAAGTGCTCCAATGCACTTGAAATGTTGACTGTGGCGTTTGACGAGTCTAGCTTGAGCCAAAAAATAAAAAATGTTTAAAAGTGGTACAAGCTCTTCACAGAATGCCGAGAAGATGTTAATGACAATGCCCGCCCTGGACTCCCCAGCACGTCTTCAACCGATGAAAACGTTGAAGCAGTGAATAAAATTGTTATGTGAATCACTATTAGAGAAGTTGCTGAGCAAATTGGCAAATGCCACCTTTTCTTATATTTTGGGCTTGAAACGTGTGGCAGCGAAGTTCGTTTCGAAATTACGATAATACGCCTGCTCACACATCGTTGCCAAAGGACGGCGTTTTGCCACGATTGAAGAGATAATGACCGCATCGCTGCAAGAGCTGAATTCGGACTATCGGATAATATTTGAAGTTATTTTTCCGATTGTATTACAACGTTTTATTTTAAAATTTTTCAATCAAAATTTTTTAAGAAATATAAGTGTTCTCAGCAGCTTAAAACTCCCAGATATAGGACTAGCCCTATAATATTCACAACTGTGATGTGAAACACTTTAACCCTGTTAACGATCAACGTTAATAGGGTTCACCAACGACCAAGTAGATAGCAAGGTAATCTTAAATATATAACCTTTCAACTTTCCACTAAATCCCATTAATTTCGGAAAAGCCCATGGATTAAGGATTGATTTAAAAATCGCGAAACTTTCATTCAATTCTAATCCTTGTGACTCACTCAAGTTTAACTATGCCATTCAATAATAGTTTTCCGATATTGTGCTATTTCCCTGCTATTTTCCTGAATATAGTTACAAGTTAGCACGCCGTAACCTGTATTTTAAAGCCAGAGGAGCCATGTCACCATCAATGGGTAAGTATATAAATTCAAGAGTTTGTGCTTTGATGTTTGAGAGAAGTAGTTCCTTATGAAAAGATAAACATTTTTTGTTTTTATATTAATCATTGAGGGATTTTTTTTGTAAACTTTATAAGTTTCTCAATAATTTACTCAGTATGAAAATTTGCATTATAAAATTTACTAAAAACCCTGAATAATGTGGATAACACAAGGTGGGGTATTCATGTAAAAATACAAAACTTTTGTTTTTTCATAAGCAATAACTGTCTCAGGCACCAACCTTCAACTTTTGAAGCTTATGTAAATACTTATCCATTGATAACGATGACATGACTCTTTTGACCATGAAATGCAGATAGAAAAAACTATAATGTGCTGGACTATAATTTTCTTCAACAAAAATGCTCAAAGCAATATCCTCAATCAGTATTTCACTAATGTTGCAAAAACACTGTTGGATTATGCAATGAGTTTAATTGGGAATATCATTGAAGATACGAAATTTTTGATTCACTGCAGACATATTGCTTTGTTCCGGCTTCATGGCAAGTTTTGTGTCTCGCCATTGATGGAGAAGAAGATTGTAACACGCCCTCTCGATTGCCGCGATCAGCGTGCCAAGGGGGAAAAATTATATCTAATGTGCAATTTATAAATTATTCAACTATTAAAAATATAAACAAAAATATTTACCTTAATTGTTAGAGTAGATTAAATCCCACGGTGCACATTTAGCGAAGGTTTTCGGATTGTAATTTTTTTGATAAAAATTTAATCCAATTTTACAATTTAATTTAAAATTTTTTTTTTATTTAATTTGTTCTAAGTATTAAAAAACTTTAATATTTTCAGTTACTAAAACTTCACTTAATATTTTTGTTATTTAACTCTTGTTGTTGTTGTGTACAGTTATAGTTAATCGTTTTTTGTGTCTTTATATTAAGCTTAGCGTAGCAAATAAAGTTGCATAAAAACTAATCTCAACCACACACGCGGTTTTAATTCGTTATATTTTTTGTTTTTTTTTACTGCTGTGCTGCTACTTTACAAAACAAAATTTTCATAATTTTGCGTAGTTACTAAAACAAAACAAAAATTAGCAAAATAGAAGATAAAAGATACAATTTTGTAGACACCACATTTAAAAAAAAAGGAAGTGCAAATGCAAAAATAAAAACTCATTTCTAGAAAATTTAAAATCAGCAGAAATAATTGAGCTGCCAGGATTATACTCGCATGGGAGCGTAAAGAACGAAAAGGAATGGATAAAAAATTATCATTGTAAAAGAAGTTCGGTGTAAAATATATGTATTTTGTTGAGTACATTAAACTTCTTTTGCAATAATTTAAAAAACCAAAAAAAAAAAGAGAAGAATTTTGCCATGTTGGTGCAAAATCAAAGCGCAAATGTGTAAGTTTTGCGTTTGTATCATCATTTTTGCAAAATACATTCACATTCGCACGAACACTCTCTCGCACACACAAACACACAGAAATGTATATAGTATATGTGAGTGTAATCTTGTATTGTGCGAAAGTCGGATAAAATCGGTTTTGTCATATTCGCTACACGCAGCCGATTTATTTTTTTTCTCTTTAGCAAAAACAAAAGCAACAAAATAGCTAAAACCCAAAAAGTGAATTAAGTAAAATATGCGGAATAACGTAGCAAACTGTAACAAATTTGCAAAATTTTTAGAAATGACAAAATTCGTGAAAAAATTTGTGTACGAGTAGAGAAGAAATTCTTCTGGAACATTCAGAATAGATCGTGTACATATTTATATAAAAGCATTATACCATCCTGAAAATGTATTGGGAGGAGGAAGTGGGGTGGGGGTCAGACTAGAATTCAGTAGGCGTATCTAGCATCATGCCCACTATTGTCTAACTTTTGAAATATTCTTGAGTCGAAAGACAGCCATATAACCTATAGTCATTATGATTTCAATAGGGCAGTTAAGTTTGATAAAACAAAAATTTTGGGCCGTGATGCACCTTCCTGAACATATAGTTTTGTGGTGTATTCACAGAACCCTTGAATTGTTAGGTTAGCATAGCGTAGTCATGTGAATATAACAGAACTGATCCAAATAAAAATTATTATCATGGCAGGATGTTGTTGTTGTTCTTTTGTAAAATGCCTGACATTTGATCAAATTATTTCAACTTTTATACCTATTGATATTTTTTAAATTTCACTGAGAGTTAGGCAGCAATTCAATCCCTTAATACATTGATACCTTCAAGGTTGTTGCAAATTACCGGCTAGCTTTTAAGGAGGCATCCGAAAGCAAGCAATGTTGGTTTCCAGACAATTGCGGTTAAGAAATAATTGTATACACAATGTAGCATCAATGTAGGTTTTAGTGCGAAAGTTTTTTCTTGCTTTACTATTTTTTCACTCTTCAATAATAAATCTGCATAAGATAGAGGAGCGTAATTGTAAAATGTTCCACAAGATAATCCAAGAGGAGCTCGGTCTCAAGCTTAAAAAAGGTAAGAAAATGCCACCTCATTTCTGACGAGAATAAGTCTCCCATTGGCATAACAAAATCTGGCTGGAATAAGGCAAACAGCAAACCACCCTTGATATTTGTGCAACGAGGAGTAACATTTAAGCAAAAATTTTCCGCAACAATATTTTAGAGGCTTGTGATCCTATTCCGGACAAAGGAGAACTTTGATAAAAGAAAATGTTCATTGCAATAGGAACTCAGGGCAAGAGCAACACACTAGTGGCCGCAGTATTAGCTGGGCCTGAAAATTTTTGGAAAGCTGAGCTCTCCAAGGTACACAGATGTTTGGGAGTCCTTGAAGGAAATATGGCAGCGAAAACAAGACAAATTGATGATCCATATGCTGTGGCTCATAATCTTCCGCGCTGGGCTGGTCATTTTAAAATCGAATGAATATAACTTTGAATTAAAATTAATAATATAATAAATATCTTATAAAACGTAAATGCTTATTTCTGGCATGAACAATTGTTGTTTTGTTGTAGAACTATGTAGACGTTATTTTTTTTTCAAAAAAAGAAAAAAAAATAGAAAGCACAAAAATTTTTTAAATGGAACGACTCCGTCTGAAACAATTTTCCTGAGTCATTCTAACCTAAAAGTAGGGTTTATATGTGTGCAATTAAATAAGCAGTAACGGTTAACTCCAATACAATATATATGGATACAAGTATGTGTATTAAAAAAAAAAAATATTAGAACAGTGATGGCCACCTATTCATGCACAATAATTGACTATGTTCTTTTTATAAAGAAATAAGCCTTGAATGTGTGAAATTTCTTGTGCACGCGTGCTACTCTTTGGCCTTCGCTGGATTAGGCTCTATTCAAACTAGAATATCTATGATCCTTTAGGATACATATTCACGGAAATTATTTAAAATAAAGGAACGTGATATTTGTATTGAAAAACCGCTAGGAAGTAAAAGAGAAAAAGCACAATTTAAATAATCTGGAACTTTTAGAATCCGAACCTTAAAATTTGAGATAAACTATACAAACAATGGCTTTACAGATGAGCGTGATGGTTCCGTGGAGTCTTTAAATGAAAGAAAATTTTGTAGAAATATTAATAGTATTCTTTTCCAAAAACCGACTACAATCCATAAGCTCCAAGCTCAGCAAACTCCAACCCAAAACCGGAGGTGATTCTAACACTGGAAGGAAAATTTACTTTATTGAAAAATAAAGTAACAATAAGCGACATTTTCGATGACGACGACGAATTTAAACGAACTGATTCTATCATTATTTTTTTCAAGTATTTTAATTTTTCATATCTTTAATAATGAAATGAGAATAATGAAATTTGTCGTTACTATTTTGTTGTTGCACTTGCTTACTTAGTACATTTGGCACATTGACCATTGGTACTCATCTGTGTGTGTGTTCGTGTCTGTCTGTCTGTCCAATTGCCTACTTATTTTAAGCCATAGTATGTACAAAATTTCTTTTTTAAATAAAATTTTTTTTTTGACTATGGTGGCTGATGGGGAGCGCTGCCACAGCACCACATTTTTCAACACATTTTTTACACACGCGTGAAAAAAAAAATTTCAACGACGATAATGAGGGAAAAACTTTGAACACGTTTTACGTACATTAAATCGCTATAGATTTTTATGAAAATTGTTGCAAATTATTGCTATAAATTTTACCTTTCTAGTGACACCAATTTTATTGCAATTACTTCAAGATAAATATATTTAAATTGCTGTTTTCCCAATAGTATCTGCTCGTTTGCGAAAAAATGTGTAGCGAAAAAAATACTTTTTTTTCTGAGAAGACGATGAAAAAAATTTCAATACGGTGCCGTTGTTGTTGTTTCTGTTAGCGAACACTACTACTGGCAAAGAAGAAGCAGAGAAGAAGGCAACTGCGGCGACGAAAAGCGAAACGAAACAACGAAACCGAGCAAACGTCGAGTATTTAAATTCTTTTTTTTTTTTTGCTTGGTAGATAGGTACATATATAGGTAAGTAGAGTAGGCAGGAAGTGGAAGAGCAGAACGCAACGGATCAGGAAGAATCGAAAAGGAAGTTAGAGTAACTTACGAAATTAATTTACTACATTTAGGTACCTTTCGACAATTTATATGTAATATCTGTCTCCACCATCACCAACCGCCACATCGAGATAACAAATGCTGCAATTTCTGCTCGTGGCTACTAGTAATTGCCAAGAGAAAAGAACATGAAACGAAAAAACGAGGAACGGGAACTACCCACCCCAAAAATTAGCAGTTAAATTACTCGAGCACTTTTCTAATTTTCCAAACGTACACGTATACTATTTAATACACTTTTTTTTTGTTCTTTGCTTTATTAAATTAATTAATAATTTGTATTTTTCTACTTTGTGAGTTTTTAATTGCGTTTTCTCTCACTTCATTCGCTTTTGTGCGCTTCACATTTAGCTTTCTGTAGAGTGTTTCTTTGATTTTCTTTACGTTGTTGTTATGTTTGGGGCCGGATTGTATTAAAATTTGGAAACTGATTCCACAATACATTAGTTAGTGTATTTGGTATGTGGTGTAGGTTGGTAGTGCCCGAAAGTTACAAATGAACAGAAACAGAAAACTTCACTGTCGTTTCGTCTCTTCACTCTGAACACATACAACACGCCAATCATACGCTTTTGCTGCTGGTGCAGTAGATTGTTCCTCACCAAAAAAAGGTATGAAATCTTTAACATTTGTACTACGTTCTCTGTTCTTTTACAATTTTTTTCGAGTTCATTTTTTTGTTTTTTCAGTTTCTGGATTGTTGTTTTTGTGTTTGCTTCGAATTCGAATTGAAACTGAAAACAAAAACAAAAAACTTCAGTTCATCGTCGTCGTCGTGGTCTCTGCTCAGCTGACGCCGAGCAATAACATCGTGTGAGGAACTGAAAATTTTCATCAATTTGCAGAGCATGCAAGTTTCAGTTTTCATCATTGAGCTAAATCTTTTTCGCAATATCACAAATTATTTAAATTCTGTTCGATGCTTTTCAATTCTTCACATTTCTTATTTTGTAGTTTATCACCTCTAGTTTTGGTTTAGGTTGAATGCAAATGCACTTGTTGTTGTTTTTTATATTATTCCACAAATCATATGCTTTTCACACTGCTGTTGTCAATGTTCGCTCGTTCTGCTTTCTGCTGCTGTTGCTGAAGAAAACTATGAATATTCGAAAAGCCGCAACAACAACACATGTTTTCGGGTTTGTTTTTCCTTTTGTTGTTGTTTACATTTGACACTTGTCAAATGTAAACCATTTGTTTCATTTGTTCGCTGAACACGCCGCCGAAATGAGACAAACAATTACTATTGCCAAAATAAGCGGTTTTCTTATTGCCACACATATGCTAGAGAGTGATAGCGAGAGAAACAGCTGATGATAAGTTGGCTGTTGCAACAGCTGATTGCTCAGCTGACTTTCGAATAGTAATAGAATGAAAATATTGTGAGGAAGAAAGAAAGTAGTATATGTTTAACTCTTCGGTACTTTCCGGTTTTATATCCTACTAAGTAATAGATTTCTTGAACGTTGAATCAATAGCACTTGTTTTGAAGAATGGAATTTTAAGTGTTTGGTGCGCTCGAGTTGGCAAATGAAATTTTATTTGTTGTCAAGTAAAGAATTGATTATGCAAAAGCAACGTAGCGTCTCGTAACGTTGCCAACTGTCACCTGTTGATTTTGTGCCATAAGCAGAGCGTGAAAAGTGATTAAAGAAATTGTAACGCAACGTAGAGAAGGAATTTTCCCCGTTTTCTGGGAATTTTTAAACCAAAAGGGCAAACGAGGAAAATAATATTAAAAACTGTTAAAATAGGATTATCAGTACTATTGTTCGAACATTCCATTTCGCCATAGTCAACAAAAATGTTTGCTAGTTTCGTTTTCAAATATTCAATGATTTAAATACATTTGGCAATTATGTAAGGCAGCCTGAGAATTTGTTGAATTTAAAGTTAACTGTAAGCTCAAAACAAAGTATATTAAATAGACTTTGGCTCAAACATACTTTCCATTGAATATACGTATGAAAAAAAAATAAATGAAATTGAGTTTTGAATGAGTAACAATATATTATTATTCGCAATGGCGCTCAATGGATTCCGATCGCTCCACAAAGCGAGAAAACGGGCATGCACGATATATTAAGAATTAGGAAAGCTGCCCAGAATCATCTAGATTCCCGCCCATCAACTTCCAGTCGCAACCAAAAAATATAGGGAAACATTACTCTGAAAGAAAAAAGGCAATTACAGAACAAAATATGAACCAAATGACGAATTCACTTTTAAATTTTCCTCTGTGACAACATAGGAAAATTTAAAAGTGAATGCAAAAAGCCGCGAATACATTGGCAAAAGATGATGGACACAGTCTTATGGTAGGTGTTTGAGGAATGGAGAATTTGCTTACTCAAGAGTTCAGCAACTGAATTGCCATCCGACTACGAGTTCACAGTTTTGGAAGCACAACACTTTTGGTCACGCGTCTACCCTAAGCGGGTATAGCACAACAGAAACCAAAAAAACAGTACTGGATAATATGATCATAAGTTTTAAAGCAGTTTTAAGCTGCTTTAATTCATTTTAGGAAGTAAGCAATACCTACCAAGTCAAACTCAGTTCTCGGACATAGTAATATTGAACGAAACAACAAAGTTGATGAACTAGCAGTCCTAAAGGCGAACTGGTATCATTAAACATATTAATTACAGCCGTGAATAGACCAAAAAGGGGAGAAAACAATCATCAGTTCTTGATAAGCCCGGAGCGACTGTAAGATAGTTCGAAGTTTACGGTCTTCTCATGATAAGAAAAGAGCACCGAACTCTCTCCTCTGTTTAGAGAGAATACAAACTTGAGTTCTAACAGGAGTATTCACAGGCTTTTTGCAACGGGCGTAATGGCTTTAAAGCCTCAATTGAGAATTGGAGTCGCAGCATCAAACTACGGCAGAAGCTGCGAAGACGAAGAAGAAAATGAGACCATCCACCACATCCTCTGTGAATGCCCCAATATCCAAATCTTTCGACTCCGTTTCTTAGGAGACAGGCTGTTTACAGAACTGGAGGACCTGGTGGAGATCCCAGCAACCGACTTTGTAATGATGTTTGAGGAGATCTGTTTCGTGGGTGTGGAGGATTCCACAATGTATAAGGACATCATATTGGACCAAATTTTTGATCCCGTGGTTGATGTTTTTTTTTTTTTGAGCACTTTCCTTCAACCTAGTACCTTTGAAAGTACCTGAGATTATTAAAAATATTGATTTTTACAAATTTGGCAGACATTTAAAAGTTTTTTTATGAAAAAAAAAAAAAATGATATTTAATTTTTTATAAAAATGATTATTGTTTATTGGTCGCAAAAATCATTACTACTTCGTTAGATCATGTATCAAGTTAATCGCATAGGAACTGGCCGAGTTATGTTGCTCACCAGTTTGGAAAACATGGGTTTTAGATAACCGTTTTTTAAGTTCATTTTATTCATCCAGAACGCTTAGAAGTCGCTCAAAAAATTTTCTGTTAAAATTTCCACTCATATGATGTAATATTATTTTTAGATTGTTTATGTTTTAAAACGGCACCCCCAGTTGCAACTTTAAAAAACTCGATTTTTTTTTCATTTTAAAGTTTATATTTTCGAAAATGTGTCTACAAATGTTTAAGTTGATACCTTGAAAATTATTGACTCTTTATAGTTGCAAAAAAAAAAATTTCTTGACATTAACGTTAGTTGAAACTTTAAACGCGTTTTTCTCAAAATGACATTTTTGAAGTTGGTGATCACGATAACTCAACAACTATTGAACCAATTATCTTCAAAATTAATATGCTTTAATATTTAATATGAAATACATAATAATCTAGTGATTCATCGAAAATTTTTTTTTTTATGCAAAACTTTTTTATACAGTTGAAAAACCTTCGTTTTCTTAGTGAAAATCTAAATTGGGCAGGTAGCCATTTAAATCCTTTGATTAATCACTAGATAATCTTAGAATAACAGTAAATCCATTTCAATTTTGCATTTGAGATGATACTGATTTGCAAAATGTTGGCCACTAAAAACATGTTTTACAGAAAGGTGTTGACGCAATCGCTTAATACTCATAAAGTTTTAAATATTTTTAAATAAAAAAAAGTTAAGTTCAATATATGTACTTTTAGCGAATAAATAGTTTTTCTAAAAAACTTTGGTGGTTTACTTGAAAAAATTATTGAAAAAGGCCTATTCTTATTGGTAAAAGATTGAAGAAACATTAATTTTGTGTTTGTAGAAACGTTAAACACCTTGTAACAGGGAAAAATAAAAAAATGCTGAGCTCCTACCATACTGAAAGTGATTAATAACGTGCCCAACAATACTTACGGCACCTTGGTGAGTTTTTCCGTTCTCCAGATAATGGGGGTGTCGGATTCACACCATCTTACCCTATGTTTATTGTAGGAACCTTTCACGCGTTTGATGAAAACCAAACAATAGAGGGTACGAAAATTTTGAAAATTTAAGTGAAATTACACCCAGAAAAATACCCATCTCTAGAACAAAGAAAAAGTTTCCTCAATTTAAATCCACGCAAATTTCTCTCGTTTATGTAAATTTTCCTCAAAATGAAGAAAAATGTGCTCCTTTCATGCAACCATGGTGTTCAATTTGAAGTAAGTTTTTTCTTAATTTTTGGAAATTTAATTGCGGTGCTGCCCACCAATTGAAATCAAATCCCAAGTTTCAATGAAATTGTTTAAACTAAAATTAAAGAAAAGTAAGATAAAAAAGTAAATAAAACACAAGAAAATATGGGCATCTTCAAATATAATTTTTTCTAAAACTTAGTCCTTACAACGCGTCTCTGCATAAAATTTTAACTCAAAAGCTTTTATGAATTACTTGGTCTATTGTTAACATAAATGCGCATGGAACAATGGACGTTTCCATAAACCTGTTTTTTCCAAAATTAGTCGCACCAGCATATAAAAATTCAAGCACCATTTGGCTGCAAAACAAAAGTATCAAAATACCATAAAAGAACAAATACCATAAAAGAAATAATTACCTTATTTTATTCTAAATAAGGTAATTAAACTTACATACTATTTTTGCATAAAAATTGAAAATGTAAGAAAGAGACGAATATACCAAAAATGTTCTCCATACAAAATTTTTGTATATACAAAAAACTAGCTTTACTCTTTTGGCCTTAGCAGATAATTACGCATGCTTTGTTTTTCTTTTGAATTTTTAAGTCGTCGTCTCTATTTCAAGCGAAGTGGCTATTGATATAATTTTTGAAAAAAAAAAAATATATATATATTGTGAAAAAAATAAAATATATTCAAAAGACATAAATTTTAATAGAGTTCAATTTATAATTTTTTGGTGGCCATAAGGATCATTTGATCATTTCAAGGCGACGATGCCTGTAGTGTTTGTAAAAATACGTATGAATGTAAACCTTAATTCTTATTAAAAATAAAATAATAAATGAATACAAGTAAAAAAAACATGATTTCTATGCCTTTTAATTAAAACAACATTGTATAAAATATTCCATAAATTGAGGATTTCTTTTCAAAAAAGTAAATTGACTTTAATCTATGGAAAATTATTCCTCAAACTGAGGAAAGTTTTACATAAATTATATACAATTTCTCATATTTGAAAAATATTTCCTCAACTCAAAAAAATTTTGTATATCTAAATGAGGAAACCGTTTCTATGGCGCCAAATCATTCCCATTTTTCCTCAATTTTATAGCCGTTTTCTTTCGAACCAAGTAAGTATTTCTCTGGATGTAGAAATGATGCCAAAGCGCTTATAAGAGAATTTCAAAATTAACAGCTGGAGGAAATATACCGAACGAACGAAATCAATCCTTGTCAAAGAAGAATGGCAAAAAGTACATAGAACGGTAGTGGTAGTTTCTTTCAATAATACTATTCAGTGAAAATAACTGTCTTTGTAATTCTCATTTACTTTGCAGTATTTTCACTTATATAGATTGTTAAAATTAGGGAACTATCACAAAGATAACTGATAAGGAACCGTAGCTGGTTCTGAAACGATCGTCTGATCTGCTAGTTCTATGAACTTTTTAATATTCTTCTGGCATCATTGTTCATTCAAAGCCTAATAATTTTAATAATTATGAAATCACCAACGCCAATTCTACTTTATGAGTTTCCGAGATTTGAACTTTTACATGGACTGAATTTTGGCATTGGTCGAATTTCTAAGACGTCAAAATCCCACGATTGTTGCGACTTGAAAGAACTTGAAAAAAATAATATGATGGAAAAATGGCGCCCAAATAGCATCATTTGTACTGACATTTATATTGATCATAAACTCACAACAATGCGTTTCTGAAACATAAATAAGCTGTTTCCTAAATAAACATCCTGCGGCCCGTCTTGGCTATGTCTTAAGTAATTGTCTGAATTTTACAAAAGCAACATACTGAATCTCGTTAAAAACCGCTGATGGTGGTCAAAAAGTATTGTAATTTGACTCAGATTTTTAACAATGTGAAGGTTTACTACGCTTTTCATAATCTTGAATGATGTAGAATAATTTAATATCAATAATATAATATGTACCGCCATTTTAAAAGTCTTAAATTAGGTGCATATTTTCCCAGCGCATTACGCTTCGAAGCTTTTGTAGCTGCATGTATACTGCTAACGGATAGTTGACGATACCTAGTTGAATGGAGTCTTTATGCCAATCCTACTACTACTATTATGGCACAACAGCCCATGGGGCTGAAACAACGTGCTATTATGATATATCAAATATATACGCGACACTGTACAACATAAACACTGCTATTGTGTTATCTTGAGTTTGTGACGGAAAAAATAAGAGCCTCAACGTAGTACTTTGTAATAGATCTAGCAAACTAAGTATAGTTTGTATAATTTCGAAGTTCGCGAAAAGGTAGCAAAGATACAAATAACGATCATCATTACTCACTACTAAATTGAATGAATATTGGAATCTGTTCGTCTGCCAAACAGAAAATGAATTTCAAGAAGTTACTCGCTGAAAGATGGGGAGTTTAGGGAGAAGGGGTGGCGCTTACTTAATTTCAAGTACATCATCAAATGGTAATTACCGATTTTTCTTGTTTTTACATTTTCTTATTCGTTGTAGTTGCTTGTTTTCACGTATGCAAGCTATAAATTGGCGGGAAATTCTTATTTTGTATACATATATATTTTATTTGAGTAGGTACATATTAACCTGCTTGGATACAATCAGTCATGCTCTATTTTTCCATTGATAAACAAATGTATGTATGTCGTCTGTATTTATTTATGTTGTAATTAATTTTGATTGTTTTAAAAAATAATGATTTTAATGAATAACATATGCCAGATAAAATACAAGTAATTTGTATTCATACTCTAGCGTTGTAGTTTTAGAAGTATGAATGTTTGTTCGTTTGTTTCTTATATAATTGAAGGGTAGATTTCAAACAATATCGTTGCCAAATATACAAGGTCATTAAAAGTGCAATGATCTTCAAAAATTCCCGAATGTTTCCCCTTTATCAATGTCACTAAGAGGTGGTTAAAAAAAAGTAAGACACAAATAAAAAATGCTTTATTGCGTAGAAAGAAATCTGGGAAATGCATACAAACCAGATTCACAAAGAAGACACATACTCATACAAAAAAAAAAACAAAAACTAATTGCATTTAAATTTCGATCACTTTGAGTAGAGTTTCTTTTATACATATAAATGCACACAATGCATTTATTATGTGCTCGTATTTATGTATTATCACACATACATATCTACATAACTATATACAAATGCGAGTACCTCCATCCCTTGCGATTTTTAGCAAATTTTTGTGGTTCCATTTTTAAATTTTTTTTGACAGTTTTTAATATGTTTTGAATATGTAAATGAATTTTTTCCTTTTTTGCTTAAAAAAAGAAGAAATTTATTGTGCAAATTTTATAAATACATTCAATTGAAATCCGCATCTTGGAAGTAATTATGTGATACGTTTTGGTTTTGAAGGAGTTCGGGTTCTGTAGTGCGTACTTTTAACAGTTTAACAGTGTAAAGTCAAATATGTATATCTTTTAATAGCTCAGAAATTGTCAATCAAAATAGTAGGTAGAAATTAGTTTTAACGATTTATTGATCGATTAAAAGATAACATTTGGTAAATGTTACGCTAGGAAGCATTTAAAAGTAAATGACTTTCACAGCATAAAGTCATTCTTTAAATCTCACAAATAAAATACCCTTTGATTCGTGGAAATCTGTGTGATGGAATTTTCCTTAATACTTATGAAGCTCTCCTTTTCAAATATTTTTAAAATTTCTACCTTTCTAGCACAGTAATTGTACTTTGTGTAGGCATTTAAATAACATCAAGAAATTACCATTCAATTTAGTCAATATGGCCCATTGGCTGGATTAACTCTAGTTTAGGAAAAATCCATCTTTGAATTTTGCTTCTTTCAATCGGGTTCGTAGCTAAACACTTCATATATTTACATATTTATATGAAAACCCCAACATTTTTTGAATTCGAATTAAAATTTAAAATAATGATTGCACGTTCAGTTTTCTTATTGAATTGTGAGAAAAAAAGTCTTTTTTGTTTATTTAAAAAAATCCACGAAAAATTGGATTTTCTCGACATTTAAGTCAAAAATGAATGTTTGAATGTTTTTTTTTTTGTATTAGTGTGTTCACCAATTTTATTGGTCTTAAGAATAGCTCCAACTTTAGCGAAGATTGGAAAGTAATATTCAAGACGGTTTTAGGACCTATAAAAGTCTATACGAAAGTCACTCCCTAGGTGACTCGATTGTCTCCTTTTTCGACTAGCACAGTATAATTTTTATATTCAGATGTGAACAAAATAATAAGTAAGTATATTACTTTGCCATTTTCTGCACTCAATTTGTTTAATTTGTCTAAATTTGTACCAAGAACTGTTATTAGTTATACTTCCCGTCATACTGACCAGCGCAATTTTTGAATTTCCGAATGTTTTTGTTTATTGTAACTCAAATATTTATATTTCAAATTTTGAGTTATTTAAATTAATTAAAAAGAAATAAACTGGTTATAAGTTGTAAAAGCGGTAGTAAGGTAAATTGCAAAAAATAGGAAAATTAATTATTTTTATTGATTTTAAGCATTTGAGTTAAGAAAACAAAAAATAATAAAACGTTGCGCCATATTAGCCAGATAAAAAATTTGAATTTTCTATATAAAATATTTAATTACTTAAAATAAACTGATAAAAAGCTCATCCAACCACTAATACTTTTCGATATTCAACTTTTCCCACTTCATAAGGCCTCGCCTATTATTATAATTTTTTTTAGGGTTTTTGAGATAAAATTAATGCTTTTGACAATAATATTAATCAATTCCTATTTTTTTTAGTCAATCAAAAATTTAGTAACTAGAAAGTTAAAAGTGGAACCCGGATTATTTTATTTTTCAACAATTTATTTATAATTTTTTTTTTTACAAATTTTTTTTTCAATAATAAAACAATTTAGCAATTTTAATAAATTTATTGTTGTTATTAATTTAGTTTGAAATTGTTATTTACATATGTAATTTCAATTAATTTTTAATACCTAATTTCTAAAATTTTTGGCCAAATCCAATTGTGGAAAAAACCTTATATGGTTCTCAATGGTAATTTTTAATAAAGTTTTGCAATACAATGAAAAGGCGTTAAAAGAATGTGAATCCGGCCTTGGTTTTGCTGTATTGCTTCTGTTTTCCTAGTTTTCAAAAAGGGTTAAGTAAAGTGCTAATACTAAAACATTTTGTCTATCTTAAAAAATGTTTAATCAAAATGTGATTAAAAAGTTCTTAAAAAATTGCAATTGAAAGTTCAAGTCCTGAGAGGCAGAAAAGTCATGATGAAAAATTTAAACAAGAATTGAGGGTCAGAGAATCCCAATCGGAACTGTGTTGAACATTGTTTTTTCTGGATTCCTGATTCTGATGGTCCGGAAAGGGTTAAGATTGTGTCTGTTTTAATATAAAAAATAATAAAACATGCGGGGGACCAGAAAATAGGTCAGAACAACTCTAAGCCTTAAGAAGTAATATTGGCATATATCGCCAATTTATTATCATTCTAGACTGCATCAGATAAAATAATGTACCAATCTAATTAGTTGCCTATTCAGAAAAATTCCTTCTTAAAAAAGTGGTTTAATATTTTATGCTTCTTTCTGTGCAAATGATTTCACACAAATCGTCCCATTTATATATTTATACTCTTTTGAAGAGATGGAGCGATGATTTGCAAAATAATAAGAGCCTTCATCAAAACGTGTAAAATACTTGTAGACCTTGTAAAATTTTCCACAAAATATAGTACCTTAAATTTGTACTTTAATCTAAATTTGATTCTAAATTAGCGATTTTGTACACAGCAACAAGCAAAAACAAATCGAAGCAATGGAAAAATTTGGGAAATTGGGATAGTACTTTTTATGACCAAACTTACTGAAAATTATTTGGGAAGTCTGACGGAACGAAACTTCCGGAGAGCTTCAAATTAAGTTTAAATCTTATAGTTTGTATCTAATTATAGAAAAATTAAACAAACTGAAATTTAGTGATCTACAAATCGACCAGAATTAGCATGGTGCATCTGACCCTGACTGAAGTCATCCATCTCAAAACGATCCCGCATTTTACTCATGCAGCATTTTTAATCAATCCAGAGTTTACCAGCTCCATCAATAATAAACTCCATTGATTCAACTTAAAGCTACTATTTATGGCTTGTATATATTTTGTAAAATGACTGGAACGCACATAAGCACTTTTAGGACATTCAAAAAGTTTAACATCAATTATATTGTTTTTTCCAGATGATTTTTTATCTAACAATTGCAAATATCTTACAAAAATATATCGAATGTTTCCAGTTTACAAAAACTTTAGTCAACATTAATAGTACATATTAAATTAAACTTCAAGCTTAACAACAAACACTTAAATACAGTATTAATTTACAAAATCTAATCAAATATCAATAATAACAAATATTTCGAAGTTATTCTTTTCAGGCTCCTGTACAATTTGCATTGCTGAGTATGTTATCGCTTTTACTTCAGTACCTTGTGGATGTTTTCCAATCTCAAATGGTTCACCATAACAACGGCAATCAATTTCAAATTCTTCTAAATCGAATTTTGTAATTTCAAGTCTCTTACAAATTAAATATGGTTCTGCCGAGAATAAAAATAATAGCTCATCCAAAAAATGAAATAGTAAGCCTTCAAGGTCATCACCCTTAGCTTCAATCTGATAACAAGTTTCCACAGAAACATAATCCAATTCGGTCATATAGCCAAACATTGCCATGCCACATTGTTCGAATGCTTCTTGCAGTGTTGTGCCCCACGAGTGTAATCTGGAAAGAACAAATATTGAGTATGTGATGCAAATGAAAGGAAACGAGAATTACTTACTGAACATCTGCTGTGTGATCCAAGTCTGAAATAAGATGATGAAATTGTAAAATTTGTGCGATTTATAAGTGATTGGTACTCACATTCATATTTAATTTCCGATAGAAGAAAATTATCTTTGCTAAACTCAACTTCCATTATTTTGTTAAGTAGTCGCAAGTAATAAATTATTTGATTTAAATTAAAAAATAAATATTTAAATCTTGTGGAATATTAAAATTAGTCACTGCCGGCGTGTTTTGCTTTTATGTTCGAAATTAAATGTCAAAGCAAACATATGTTTCGAACATGTGAACATCTGCTCATGAAAGTTGCATTGAATTGTAATAGATTGAGAATAATTTAACCGGAAGTTAAATTTGTTTAGGAAATTTCGCATAAACCTTTGAGTTTTATATAATTAAATATTTTAAATAGTTCATACTAAAAAAAAAAAAAATTTTAGCATCAGATATTTGTATTTTTAGAATTCAACTATTCAAAACATTTCAACAAATATTTGATTGAGTTATGAATTAGCTTAATTCTTAACTCAAGTTTCATATTTTTGATTACACTACATTACAGCAATTTTGACTGAAGATAATTGATTAACAGTAAAATTGCTGGTTGAATCTGAAAATTAATTAAAAAATTAAGAAAGAAAAACAGTTCGAGGGGTATTGCCAAAAAAATTGCAAAGTCAAATTGGTATTCAATTCCATATATTATACAATGCTCAGCAATTTCTTTATATTTGTAAAATAGTGTTCTGAATAAAAAAGGTTAGTTTTTAAAATAAATTTTGCAACTTTATTAAGGGTGAGAAAATTTGAGGTTTGAAAATAATTTATCATTAAATATGTTCAGGTTTTCGCAAATATTTTTTAATGAATTATCTGCAATTTAGGAGCCAGCTTTACCAACGTATAAAAAAAATGATTTGATTTGTTGGCTGGCGTTGGAAACCTTGTTTTTGAGTGTGGAGAAATCGATGACGAAAGTAGGAAAAGCTCTATCTAGGTGGTGGTATAAGAGAAGAATAAGAGAGAGTGCGATTAAATCTTTGGCGAACCTCTGACGAATATCGGTTGTGGCAAATTACATTTTTTACAATTTTAATGTCTCTTTAACATGCATGTATATAACTTTTTAAAATATTGTTTTACGAGTAATTTATTTAAGTTAGACTAAAATACAAAACTTACGTATAATTGAAAAACTCTTAGCAGATTGTTTGGACTCGAGGAAACACTTTCCCAAGAATATAAACATTGTCTTCGCGGGCATTCACAAAGAAAGTGGGGAATTGTTTCTTTTTCTTCTAAGCTTCCACAACTTCTGCAGTGGGTGTTAAGAGGGATGCTCGGTTTGTCTGCATAGGTATCCATGCAGACACCAGTGGCCGATGTAGACTGCTGTTAACCTAGCAGTATCGGTACGATCCCTGGTGAAAAACTCGCAAGAGCTACCCTCATTATATGGGGGTCATGTCGCACACGAGGTGATACAGGATGTTAGTGATTTCCACCACCTATTAGCCAGTTGAAGACAGTGTAGGTATATCTCTTTCTTGACGACTTCAATGTTCTTATGGCCGGGAACCCAGATGAGAGTAATGTCAGCATAATTATTTAGCTCGCCCAGTATCTCCTTGCAACTCTTAACTAGCTTCGATTTTATGGTGGATGACACGTCATGACATAATTGGTGCAAACTCGGATGTTGCGCTCGAAAATACTTAAAATATAAATTTTCGCAACAATAGCAATCTTCCAAGAATAAAAGCTTTTAACTTTACCGTTGGTATTCAACACAAAACTGTAGGGCCTTTACATTCCTATACAAATATAACATACCAAACGTTATTGAATACGAAAAGCTCACTCTAGCTCCTCAATAGTAGGAGTAGTGCCTTAATAGCAGGAGTAGTTGCCATTAAATAACGTCATAATAGTACTAAACATCATTCTGCTGAATTTTTTTATGATTAAGAAAATATCTTCAACACATTGGTAAAAAACATGAATCAAGTTTGTGGTAATTTTTGAGCTCCTCATTGAGAACAAACTTTCAAATTATCGAAAACAGTCGAAGATTGTTTGAAACCAGGATCACATGTAATTTTGTGCTCTGCATTCAAATCTGGCAATGGTTGGTTGGTTGGTTAGGGTGGTGACCCAGTGCATAAAGCTACAGTCTCGGTCTAATTAACACGTTAGTGCCATATTGATATCACAAAACCCTGGTAAGTACATCGGATGTTTCATTTCGCGGGGTTAAATCCATTCTGTTATGCTTAAGAACATGATAAGTTCGTTGAAATCTACTGTGAAGAGGTATTTCAAGTCGTTGAAAAAAGGTTTACCCAGCAGGCGAACGCTGGTTTTTGCAAGGGCCGCACACTTAAAAAGTAGGTGTTCGACGGTTTCTTTCTCGTTTTTTTCGTTGCAGTTGCAGCAGCGGACGTTGAAGGGGATGCCTATTTTGGCTGTATGAACACCTATCTTACTACATCAGTTCGGGTTCTGATAAGTAGGTTATCGGTTCTTGCGGCACTGATACAGCCAGATTTTTTTTGTTATTTTGCATGTCTGTATTGCCTTCCATCTGAGGTGGGCTTAGTGAAAGAAGTGTTAATGTATTTTTCTCTGACCCTCTTTAAGCAGAATGAATACCTGTTCCATTTGCAAGGGTTGCTGAGAGGAGCCTTGCTTAGCAAGTGCATCGGCTCTAACATTTCCCTCAATGTTCATATGATCAGGAACACAAATGAGGGATGTGTTGGCTATGGTTCTTAGTCTATTGAGGTGCGTCTTGCACTGTCAGACCAGTTTGGATTTGGTAATAGGTGAGCTTAAAGCTTTGATCGCGGCTTGGCTGTCAGAGAATATTTTGATATTTTTGCCTGTTATATCCAAAGATTCTAGGATACGGCATGCCTCCCTAATTGCTATAACTTCTCCCTGGAAGATACTAGTATTGTTTGAGATTCTAATGGATTGAGATATACTCAAGTCGGCTGAGTATACCCTCGCCCTTATACCGCAATCCCATTTGGACCCATTGGTGTAGAGGGCTATGTCGGATTGTTTATGGTACTTGCCGCCCTTCCACTCGTTCCTATTAGGAACGGAAACTTGGAATATCTTTTCAAGGTTGACTTTAGTTGTTAGGTAGTCTGTAAGTCCATTAAGTCCATTGGGTAACGTATTAAGGGTGTTGCTGTAACCGTAGGTCTTACTTGTCCAGCATCCAACCTCTTTTAGTATTAACGCGCTATTTCATGCTGTGCATTTATGTTGGTCTTTGTAGTAAATAGCATCAATCCCTGGGTTAACTCCTAGACCAGAACTTGTAGCCCAGTTACTGATAGCGTTTTCTTTTCTTGACAAAATGTTGCATTTTTTTGCCTCGTGCAATGGCAACAATTTTTTAATGTTGCCCACAACACTGCCATATGTTGCCTTTTTAGTGCAAGAAAAGAACATAAAAATGCTACTCTGTCAGAATCAGCTAATTTGCAGGACAACATTTTCACCCCGTCATTTAATTGAGTGCAAAAGTGTTACATTTTTACCCGCTCAGAAGTCAACATTTTTTAGAAAAGAACACAATACTCTTGAAAAGGACAGCCTCTTTTTCAGAAAAGAACACGAAATTTGACAGCCCTCGCACGGTGCAGAAAAAATGCAACATTTTATCGAGAAAAGAAAACGCTATGAGTAAAGCCAGAGTACCCTCCATGATTGCACTGATCACGTTGGGAAACAGGCCTGATGCCAATATCACTACATCGTCCGCGTAGGCTACAACCTTTACTCCGCCCTTATTTAGCCATATTAGGATGTTGTTTATGACAACCAGCCATAGTAAAGGAATTATTCTGGATTGTAGCATAGATACTTCATGATACTATACAATCCTCATGACACTATGACACTATACAATCCTCAAATCTTGCAATAGAATGGTAGAAAATGGTAGATATTGTTACATAAGTAAAATGGTTTAACATTTTCAACCTTGGCTATTCCATTTTTTTTTTAAGTGGCTATTGAGGGACACACTCAGGCCAGAACGCCCATTGTGATACCACATGGTTGGACCTACAGTTTCACGCGGTTCCGAATGGCGGTGTATCAATTTTTTCATTTGATGGTTTCGCCATTGCCTACCAAGAAGTGTACTAGTACGCTTTTTTATAATTCTCATGCACATCATATCCGAACCCGAACCTTCAGGATGAAAGTCTAGTCCTTATGAATCTTTTTTATATTTGCATCAATCACATATGAATGTATTCAAGAAGAATAATAACTCTTTCTGTCAATAGAAAATAATTAATGTTAAGATTACAGCAAAAAAGCTTTTTGCCAAATAAAGGCTTTTAACTTTTTCTCATTAATTATACCGCACCTTGGAAAAAACTATACTCACTTGTCCCTTATTGTGATCCATCTAGACGCTTTGAACTTGAACTACTTTTTTGGAGTTAATGAAACACATTTACGGTTTATTTGCAGCACCCACTTAAATACTAAATTACTTTGAGCACTTTAAAAAAAAAAACAAGTGAAGCTGAAAAAAGATAACACTGTGCAACAGTTTTAGGGTCATGGAATCTAACGGAGAAGCGACCAACACAGGCCGGTAGTACTGGTCCAGAGTAACAAAACCCTAAGAGGGTTTTAAGAAGTTAGCTCGCTTTTAAACGTTATAGCCTTTCAAAGTTGTGCTGTTTTAGTGTATTTTTCAGTTCTATTTTCTGTTTATAATAAAATCAAGAATTTGAAAACCCAAACATTATTAAACTCTATACATTTTTGTTAACAGCATTATTGCTTATTTTTTGCAAAAGTCATGTAATGGATAGTTTAAACTTTTTAATATGGAAAATTCTATAATTATCTACCTTGTTCTTATTTCGTTGAAGAAGGTAGATAAAAATAAGCACTTTATTTTTAAAAAATAAGCTGGAAGAGGTAAACTTTGAATGCCTATAACTTTTAAAAGCGAGCTAACTTTGCAAAACTCTTTCAGGGTTTTGTTACTCTACACCAGTACTATCGACCTGTGTTGGCCGATTCTCCGTTAGAAAAATGTGTTGCACAGTGTAATAATTAAAACGTTTTAACAACAAATTTGTGTTTGTTGTTGTAAGAAAAAGCTTTTTAGCAAATTGCTTAACATAGTATGTGCATATGCCCTGTGTAAAGTATTTATTTACAGCTTCTGCAGAAGTTGTTGTATTTTTGTGATGTTAATGATTTTGCAGTTATCTGCAGACTGGTTTCGATACATTTCCTTGATGCAATCAATGCACATAAGTGATTCGTGCGAGTAAATAAAACAAGTGATGGTTGGATTTTGCAAAAATGTTGAATGTGGATTTTCATGATTTAGTTTTTTTTTTTATTTTATTAGCTCAAATTAAATTCCAACATTGATTTCCGTTATATCAACTCACTATTTCTATATTTAAATACAATAACCAAAAAGCAATTTTATGTTGAAAAAGTTAAATTAAACAAATATAACGATTTCCTTATATCTTTATATCTTCATTCTTACTAAATGCATAAATACTTTTCCATACTTACTTACAAGCTTAATTATGTTTTATATTAAACACAAATATTTCTCAGCCCTTGCCAAACAAAAGACTTAGGAAACGAACTTGATTTTTCTAACCGATTCTCAGTTAAAAAATAATATTAGAAACAAACATTATTTCATTAAAATCATTTCAATATCATGAACTTGGTATTAATTACAAACACTAAAAAAATAAAAAATTCGGTCATATACAAATATAAAATACCCTCTATTTACAGCAGTGTTCCTAGGTGGCAAGCAATTTGACTTTCAACGCCATTAATATAATATATATATATATTTATATATGCATGTGCACAGGGTGATTCAGAACTGCATACAAAATTTTTTTTCACATTTTAGCTCAAGAGGTGTATAAAAACATATTGGAACTTCTCTAGATTTTAGGGGGAACACCATTTGGTTGAGTCGAGTTATCTGCAATCAATTGAGGGTAGAAGTCATAAATTAATCACAGTCTACTACGATTACAGGGGGAGTTATCCCTTAATCCCCCCCCCCCCCATGTGAGTTTGATACATCATACATCCCGATCTGTGGATTAATAGTTATGAAGCGCAAGGCCATTGAAATTAACCTAAATATAGTCCATTCAATTAGCGCAGGCCAAATTATGGTTTTGTAGGTAACCAACAGAAAATTAGTCTAATATCCGTGATTATAACCAGATACCTACTTGTAATTTACAATTTTCAAAAAAATTACATTTTTACTACAGTCTTATATTGTAATGATTTCAAACACCCAGATGTATGAAATCAACTAAAACTTTAAAACTTATTTGTGTAGCGGATAAAAAATAAATGTACACATTAATATACTAAATCAAAACGAATTACAATAGTGTTGTGTTTAGGTTTATATACTACGTACTTCAATGCATTATATGTGAGACATTTGTCACCGTAGTCGCGTTCAATGACACTGAAACGCGTTCATAATTTGCCAAAAATAAAAATGTAGTAACTAGTAATATGTTTCGGTTGTATTTTTGTATGCAAGTAGCATAATTAAAAGCTTTATATTTCTGTATAAATATTTAGGATATTCATAGTTTTCATTTAAAATTAATATCTGGTAATACAATTGAAAATTGTGAGTATCCGTTTTCATTCAAAAATTCTACTTTTGGTTTTCTCATTCATTCATTTTTTCAAAGTAAATAAAATCAGCTGATTAACAAAACCAGTTTACCACAGAAGAAAAACATAAGACAAAACAAAGTAATATTGGCAGATAGTGGTATCTCTGATTTATATGCAAAACAAGAAGAATAGAAGTTACCAGTTAGGAAAGTTAACACAACAGATAATATGAAACTGTGAGTACCCTAATTATTAATTATAAGGAAGTTATGCAGTTCCTTATAAAGCATAAAAATATGGTTAGTTATAGTTAACCTTAACTTTTTAAACAAGACATGACTACATATTTTACATTATTTGTTTTTAATAGACTTTCTTTATAGTTGTTTATCTGAAACTCGCTCATTTGCGACTATAAACTCATAACTCAATATTTTGAATTTTTTAGGACAAGTTCTTAAAATTTTCGATTTTATATATTTTGGATGGAAGCGAATGTTTTCTCTTTAGTATAGAGTAGACCAATGAGACTGTGCTAGTTAACTCTAAACAGCAATTAATGTTCGTTTGTGTGAGGCTTATAGATTGGGAAATACTGAACTGATTGAGCTCAAATTAACATTTCATTTTATTTCTTAATGCCAGAAATATTTGTATGAAACAAGTGGAGGCAGCAGCTTCAATGCAAGCGTTATGCTTTTTTGAGTTTATCTCCGGAACCATTCACAGTGCAACATTGCAATTTCATACAAAAACCTTGGTTGACAATGCAGTGTTACCGTTAAGGTAGGATTGGAAAAGTGGGTGTGGCATCTGCCATATAAAATTTGTATTTTCAATTAACATAAAAAGAAACAATTGACGGTCCTTTGACAACAATTATTATTTGATTTTAATGATATCATTATGATTTGTAGTCAGTATTCCCAACTTAATCAATGATCGATTTCGAATGACTCGGGCAATATTTTTAGTTAGCGCACAATAAACTTAAATTCTATTCTCTATTTAGTGTAAAGTGCAGGTTAAAAGTAGAATACAAAATTGCTTTGCAATAGCAAAATATACGGCATTTTTTTACCCTCACTTTGCCTTTTAGGTCCGTTTCTCAATATCCAGTTAAGCACTAATCAGAACTAATTACTATTACAAACCCTCGGTTAAAATTCGGAGTAGTGCTTAATAAAATATTGGGAAAACGGCCCTTATTCTTTATACTTTACCCTTGTAAAATCTATTTATTCTATAATTTACCATAAACCTTATCTGCAAGCGAACGGCTTGAGCAATTAAAAAAAAGTGATGTCATTCGATTCAGCTCATCCACCGCATCATTATAGGTAACGAAAAATTTTTAATTTTGAAATTCCGAAACAACTGCTGCGATGACAAAACAATTGAGTAGGTATAAAGATAGATATGCTATGGGGTATGAAATATGAAAGTAAAGTAAATTAAAAAAGTTCTCACACCATTAAAAAGTTCTCTCTTCGTGAACTTTTCAAAAATGTATTGCACTTTGTATGACCGATGTCTAGTTTCGAAGTTATGGCCAATTTTTTACTCCAGTTCGCATCCTCATATGAGCAAAAGTCATATAATGGAATGAAGAGGATCTCAATGTATTGCAAACCGTTGAAAAGCTCTCAACGAGTACTTTTCCAAAATATATATGACAATGTATCTTCGGTGTTACATTTATTAGTTAGGTTAGGTTAGGTTGGAGTGGCTGTCGAGAGACACACTTAAGCCTGAACGGCCCATTGTGATACCACATAGATGGACCTACAGTTCAACGCCGATTCCGAACGGCGGTGTGGCAATTTTTTATCGGCTTACCAACCAATGTGTGCACTTGTACACTATCTTATAATTCTCATACACTTCATATTGATAGTGAATATAAGAAAGTAATGAAAATTAACCACCAGACGAAGACGGGAATCGAACCCGAACCTCCCAGATGAAAGTCTAGTGCACTATCCACTAGGCTATCGAGGTCGTCTACATTTATTAGTTATAAGCCAAACAATATGGAAAAAATTTAAAATTGCGAAAACTGGATGAGCTACTCCGAAAAGTGTGGTTTAAAAGAATATTTTACAATAGGTTTGGGATCTTGTATGGAAAAAACATTAAACTTGCACATAAAAGAATTTCAGATATGTATACCTATGTAAAATAAGCCGCTAAAGCGAACGACGTACCCATTTATACAATTAAATCGAAGGCCACCCCTAGCGCCTAAAAAGAACATTTACCCCTTTTTTACGAATTTTCAAATTCATCCGATCTCCCAGATATTGGTAATTTCTTAAGATTAAAATATGTACGACTTTAGGTAATTCAGTTTAGTTTATTGAGAAAACATTGAGTAACGGTGTGGAATCCGAGAAATGGAGATTGAAAGCTCTTCATCTGATGAAGAGAAGGTGCGGGACCTCTGAGATAATAGTCTAGCACGCTGCCACTAGACCATCGAAACGGCAGTAGCTCATATAGGGTGATAAAGTAGTAACAAATAATCATCAATAAGATCACTTTCACTAATGTGACTTTGCCTGATAAAATCAATCAGATAAATTAGTTATAGTTATTAGTACCCAATTCTCCAGAAATAAGAGAAAATTTCAATGATGAGGAAGTGAATAATTTCTTAAAATTCATGAGTTATCAGGAGAAGAAAGTAAGCGTTACTTTTTAATTGCACATTATACCAATTAACTTACTAACTTTTTAGAGCGTTAACAGCCAAAGTGCGCATATGTCTTCCATTGAAAACTAGTAAATAAAAAATTGTTCAACTTTTTGCCTTTGAAATTAGTTGGAAATAAAAAAAAAAATTGGAAAATATCAGCTCGGTTCTCTCCCGGCACTGAAGAGATAACACATGGTAAAAAATAATTTATTTTCCACGAAGAACTGGCCAGCTAGTACAGGATATAAATATTTTTTTTTTTTTTTTTTTGCATTTTAACCTTATCAAATTGCCTTTTTGTATTACTATCAACTATTTGTTTAATCAATAATGCTCTGCAAAGCTCTTTTTGCTTGCGCTCTTTAGCTTTAACTCTCAACAGCCTCGCTATCATCATTGCGCATGCGTACCCACAAGTCTTTCAACTGCAAAGTAAGTACAGTTGAACTTGAATAAATGGAACGGCAGATAAGTAGAAAAACTCTTCAATAAGTATTTATTAACCTTCAAGCATGCAAACCCAATTTAAGTAGAATTTCTAGATCTCGGCAAGATTTTAACTCTATAAGTGGAATTTGTTGCAGTTCATTTCTATAATTGAAATTTCCTTTTTTCTAAGTTACAATTTCAAACGGTTTGTTTTGTCAACTTGCACACATTTGAGAAATTGATCAGAATAAGCTGATGATGATGCAATGCAGTTTAAACTAACAAATTTATTTTCTGTGTAAAATGCAATAATACACTAAATTCTTTTATTGCATTTTTAGGTTTTCAGTTTTTTTTTATATCTTACGAAATGTTGCTCCTTGAAAATGCAACTAAATATTTAAATAAATATGTAAAACTATACATGCATTCATTAATAAATAAAAAAATAAATGCACATAATTTATTTCGTTTGTAAAAAAAACCTCTTTAAGTGGGAACGAGAAACGGCCGGTCCCTTGAAATTCCGCTTATCCAAGTTCGACTGTATAATCTTTTCATACTCAACTGGTTGTAGTTTCTTGTACAATTGTACAATAAATTTTGCTGCTCAAGAGATTTTATGGCTAACTTTACAAAACAGTTTACAATCGTGCGCCAAACAGTTTGTTGTCGATTTTTTTGTACGCTACCGAAATAAATACATAGTTAGTAAAGTAAATTTAAACGGAAAATAAACAAAAACAAAAAAGAAAAGCAACGAAAAAGTAGGAAATATTTTTTATATTAATTTAAATGTTAACAATATTTGCATATACATAAATTGTTTTTATTGCCTTTTTATAATTCATTCTTTATTTTTATTTTATACATATTTAACTGAAAGTTACTTGCAATTTTCTAAATAATTGTGCTTTCAAAGAAAAAAAAAATTGCCTTCTATTTTTATGGATTTATCATTTCACAATAACTTGCGTTAAATGCATTTGCGTGCTGTGCATGTGCAACATTTACATTACTGGTGCTGCTGCAATTAGCAATTTGTGACGAGTGTGCAAAAAAGCTGAAATAATAATAATGTGGAAATTGAACATTTTTGAATTTATTGAAAAATATTTCATTTGATTATAAATATCAATATACAACAAATTAAAGTGAAGGAAATTTGTTTGTGTTATTAAGATACCATTATGTGTTTTTTTTAGAAATAAAAATAAATTAAAAAAAGTTGCAGTAGTAAGTGTAGCTTATGTCGAAAATCGATGCATTACTGTTTGGAAAAACTTAAGTTATAAAGAAAAGTAACATAAGTTTGCTTAAACGTGGTATTTTTAGAAAAAATTGAATAGAAATAAAACTTTTAAAAAGGTGAATAATAATAATATAAAAACTAAATTTACTCTTATGTCGACCTAAGCTACTCTTTACTGTTGTCACAATATAAAATAAAAATAACCTGCTCAAATATTAAAATATACACATTAAAAACCACTTGTCCTAAATCTTGAAATTTTTTAAAAAATAGTACATAAAATGTAACGGAATATGTAACTACTTAAGACCATTAATCGTTTTTGTTTATTAGTGCACAACAGAAGGTTAGGTGGCAAACAATGTAAACATCATTAAAATGACTTCTGAAATTAAAAAGTGATTTATTTAAGATGAACAGCTATTAATCTGTAATAACGCGGTTAGGCAAAATAAAAATTGTTACTTACCATATTTCTCAGCTTTAAAACAGAATGTTGAATTACTTAGATATTGCTGTAAGCGAAATTCTCAATACACTTTCAAAATCCGAGCTTAGGACCAAAACCTGATTTTCATAATTGTATAAGTGAATATTAGGAAACTTAACACTCCATTATTTTTTAATCAGTTTTAAAGGTTGACCCTATAGTTCTCAAATTTTTGATTGATAAAAAAAATCGGAATTGATTAATAATTGATTGTGGTTGTGGAGATATCGCCAGCTGAATTTTTTTATCGGAGCAAAAAAGGTTTGTCCACATAATTAATTAGTCCAGGACTCAAATTTAAATTCCTGGATTAAAAATTGTATCAAATATTATTATATTATTTGAAGCGCCTGCGGTCAAAAAGTGATATTCATCAAACTCTTTTTCTAAATGGGTATATTGTTTTGTTTTCGGTTCTCTAAAATCACGTCGACATTTTGGCGCTTTCAGATTTTACAAATGTTGATTACTTTTTTTAAAATAATTATTCGAAAATCGCATTTCGGTAAGTGCGGGACAGGGAAATGCAAACGTTTGTTTGCTGTCCAGTAGAGTGGCGCATTTTGCAATCATAGAATCGAACCCAAAACCAAGAAAATAAGTTTTTTTGTTTTTAATGCTTTTTAACTCTCATCGCTGATCAGAAATTTCTTCAGAATTCGGCCTCAATAAATTTTAAAATGGAAATTAACATGTTTTAATTTTGAATGAAGTTGGGTGAGAAAAATGTCCCTTTTGGGCGATTGGTCTACCGAAACATTTATTAATGCACATGCTTCATGACAAAAATGCTAAGATTTTATACAGAATATAATTTCTATTTCGATTTTTTAAGATTCTATTCAAAATTTCAAGAAAAAAGAATATCAAAATGTTCAAAAGTGTATTATTTACATTATTTTAATCAAAATTTGAATTGCAATTACTTTGTGTAGTTACATATAAATCCAAAAATTCCGGATTTTTTTTTTCTAAGTTCCAGCACTTTTGACTTAATCTTAGAGCAAATCCCTGTACCCCGCAAGGATTGACATCCTTAATGTATTAAAGAAATAAGTTTGATTATGTTTGCTAGATTTATACAATATTAAAAGAGAGGCTATGAGAATTCTATGGACCCTTTATGGCTTGGATCCTACTACTATCTTGCTCAAGTTTAAGTTTGTAACAGAAAATATATCCGGGGATTTGCCTTAGGATCTTTCATACTGCAGTTCTCGCACTAACCATTCGAGTCACGATAGAATTTATTTATTGTTTCTGTTAAGATAACTAAGTATACAGTAATTAATGAAATATTTGAAGTTAAATATTTTAACAATCATAGAAACTAATGCTCTCATAATGTGGTAAAATTAACTGCTGTCAGTACAGGTCACTGGCCAACATCTGTTCATGAAGACAAAATAGGGATCCCCTTCAACGCCCACTGCCGCAACTGCAACGATAGAAGCGAGCAAGAAACCGTCGAGCACCTACTTTGTAAGTGTCTGGCCTTTGCAAAAACCAGATTTCTCCTACTGGGTAAACCTTTTTTCAACGACTAGAAAGATCTTCCACAATATATTTCAGTGAACTTATCATGTTCTTAAACAAAACAGAATGGATTTAACGCTGCTGGTAAATCCCTATCCGAAATGAAACATCCGGTGTACCAAGGCTTTGTGGTATCAAAATGACACTAACGTGCTAATTGGACCGAGGCTGCTTGCGTTATGCACTCGGTCACCACCCTATAATGTGATCATTTCGGTCAACGTGTACCCGAGAGCTACTTGGGTTAAAATTTCATTTGATTCCGTTCAGTCGTTTTCTCGGTGCATACATATGTACAACAAATATATTCATTGTAGATTTTGTAATCTCTTCTTTCTATTATCTGAAAATTCGCGGGTACATAAAAACTTGCGCATACCCGAAAATAACGGGTACCCGTCATAAAGTGCCTGGGTAATATCCGAAAGCCCCAGCTATGCGAGTACAGCCCGGGTAAGCGGGTATCAAGAGCACTAATAGAAACAGAACAGCATATCAATCAATTTATGGATTTATTCATGCTTCAAATGTGAAATTAAATTTAAATACTCTAAAGTATCACAACTCAGAAGCAAATAAGTTTTACTTCTTAAATCTTTTGCATCTTTTTATTTCTGTTAAAAAAAAAAAAAAAAAAACATTTATGCTTGAGCAATTTTTAATGCTTCACAATTGAATTTTTCTATTAAACGTTTACGCTGATTGTGCGTATGTATTCAAATACTACACATTTCATAATAAGGTTGTAGTTTCCAAAAAAAAACAACAAAATTTAGATTTATTTTCAGTTTTTATATACAGTTGTTTTTTAATTAAATTAAAAGAAACAATTAATTATGATATTTTATTTTCAGGGCGATTTAAATATATAAAAATTTTTAATTATAAATCTCTTGAAAAAATTACAAAATAAAAGCATGCATACAATTTTTTATTTTAAAGTATTTTCAGTTTATTGAAAAAACCAAAATTAAAACTAAAAATAGAAGACAACAATGAAGAACGTGTCCAGTAGTTGCAGCATCAACAGCATCAGTGTCAAACTAACGATAATAATTTCGGCAATTTACAAAATGAATTATTTGCCTACAATGCTTACAATTATAATGCTTAGCATATATAGCTTTAACTTCAGCATAAACACAGTACAAGCGGAAGGTCAACTTTCAGTTGATGATGATTTAACGCGCCTCTTGGGAAAATGCAAAATAGCGACTGCAGAATTTGATGCATGCATGAAAGAAGTTTTTAATGATTTACGTGCATACTTTCCAACAGGTAATAAAACTGTTTACCCAATTAAAACTTATTCATTTCAAAGCCATTTAACTATAAATAATTTCAGGTGTACCCGACTACAATATACGACCCTTTGACCCGCATCGTTCACCTTTCGTTGAGATACGACGTGGCGATCAAAAAGGAGTTGGTGGCTTTAAGCTAATACTACGAAATATATCCGAATATGGTTGGGCACGTTCAGAAGTTACAAAATATCGTACAGACTATGATAATAAGCGCATAATTTACTCACAATATTTCCCGGAGAAAAGTTTAGAGGGTTGGTATGAATTTTCGGGTCGAATTTTGGGTACACCGCTGAAACGTCGTGGCTTCTGGAATATGACGCTGTACGATTATAGCCAAACGTCAAGTGTACGACGTCTGGGTGAACCTGGTGCTTTGTTAAAAGTTCACATTGAAGTGGATCGTATTGGCGGGCTAAAAATGCATATAGGCAACTTTTTGGCAGAAGGTCGAGAACAATTAGACAATCTGGCTGATGGTGTTATAAATAGTATGTGGCCAATTGGTTTGCCATTCATTAAACCGATTATTAATGAACTTATTAGCACTGCATTCACAGATATATTCAATGAATCATTTAGATATTTTCCATTGGATAGATTTTTAAGTTGATATAGACGAAGAAAACGCAGGAGCAATGCAGTGTACTATAGCAGCTTTTGTTTGCCGTAAGATACTCGTTTATTTTTTGTTAATTGTTATTGTTTATTACGCTGCTTTTTATTTTGTTTGGTAGGTGTATATTTACATTGTTAAATATAAATTTAAATAAAAACAAAATAATAGGTTTTTCTAATTACAAAGATATATCGTAATCGTTTTTCTAATACTGGTCTCTACGAGAAATATTTCATATCATATCATTTGTCATTTAATTTATTGTAAATCTCATGGTCCAAGGAGCTAATAAACTTGTGTAACGATTTTCTAATAAATAATGTATGTTTTGTTTGCCGATCATAAAATCATTGTAAATCTAAAGGATGTCCTTCAATGACTTCGCTGAAAATTTTCTTTCCGAAGGACATGACGAGGTACAAAATCCACATTGGAAACACTGTCAGCTTTCTTTTTTTATATCCGGCTTCTACTACAACGACATCTTTCATGCAAAAGGTACCCAACAAACTAACGCACATATTTATGTTAACTATGTTAACTACTTTCCAAATTACCCAGCATCTTTTTTAGCTTTTCAGTTTGAATTTTATTCCAATTCGACATTTTCTTATTATTTGATGTTGTTGATTCGGCTTGTAAAAATTTGTGAGAAAAGCTATTAAAATACAATTTGAACATGGAATATGCGCGCTTACGCAGATTTTTGATTTGATTTTCTGCGCGAAACTTTTAACTATGAATGACATTTACTTACATAGCGGATCTTTTTTTTAAATATCCGAGATCAATTACCAAATACATTTTTCAAGTTTAATTCACTTAATTTCAAACTGTATTTACCTTTGAATTTGTACATGTAACGTTAGCAGTTGGTGCAATGGTCCAGTGCAAACATTTCCGCCTATAAACTCACTAAAAACTAATTTTTTGGCAAGCCCACCATCTCTATCTTTTCTTTGAGCTTTCAGCTATGATATACTTACAAAAAAAAAATCGATTCAACCAATTCGTAGATTTTTCAGAAAATGTATAACCTCCAAACTTACTTCCAAAATTGAGTAAAGTTTCAGTGCACTTTGAAATGGCAAGATATATAAAATAAGCAATTCTTAGGCGAAATATGAGTCTTGAGAAGTCTAAACATATGCACTCAAACAAATATGCATTTTCATATACAATAATTTGAGATATAAGTAAAAAAAAATTGCGTACAACTAAAACGTTCCAGTGAGAATAATATACCCTATATATGTATAAACTTTTTTTTACTGTAAAAGAAAAATACAATCATATAATGTAAATGCATAAAATTAAAACTTAAAAAGTATGTAAGCATAACCATTTGAAATAGTATGTATACGAATTAAATGCCATCACTATGCATCATCTAAGCTTGAAGCCACTTGAACCATAGGCAAATCGATTTTGGTGTGTGCTATTTCATCGCTCTGCTCTAGCGATTTAAAGTGTGCGAATAATTTCGACATCGATATGGTACAGTAAGCGGATTTTTCCAATTGTTGATCTATCGTTTCACGTAGTACATGATAAGCAGCTTCAGTTTCTGTCGTTAGAGTGACATCTGAAAGTAATGAACGATTTAGTTAAGACGATCTTTCTCATTTTATAAGCAGGTACAAAACTTACTCTTTTGCTGCTGTTTACTCAAATCGAAGATAAACTGAAAATAGCTCAATTGATTGTACAGATCACGTTCCGAATATTGACGTACTAATGTACCATTTTTGCAAAATATACAAATGGGGCGATTTCCGCTCGTGACATGCGTATAACAGCGTGTATTTTGATTGCATGCAGGATCATCGCATATAAGCCAATTCTGATAGAAACGTTCAATGTATTTACGCATAGTGAGTATCAATTGATTATGTATCGATATAATGTATTGATAAGGTGCGGTTGAACAGTCCGAATTCGCGCATTTCTGTAGCACGGGATCGTAGGTATGATTTGCTGCTGGTCTAAAGGCGGATGCAACAACATTTTCAGTTTTACAAGTAATGCAAATAAATTTGAATTTCTCGCATTGACGATATTTTTGTAATGTGGACTTGGCAATCGATTCACCAGTGGCATCGTCACAACGTTCTTGGTACGATCTGTAAGAGTGAGGAGGGAATATTATGCAATATTAATAGAAATTAGTGCTGTTTAATGTTTGGTTTTACAGAGAACGATAGTTGTGGATTAGATTGTTGAAGTTGAGATGATACCTACCATGCCTGTGATTTCTCAATTAAAAGTGTAACGATATGTAGAGAATTTTGCTCTCCCTCTTTCTTTTTTTCGTTCTTTCTTTCTCCCTTCTCTCTTTCCTCTCTCTTTTCATCCTCTCTCTATCTTTTCCCTCTCTCTTTCCCCCCCCCCCCCCCCCCCCCTTTCCCTTCTGTTTTCCTTTCACTCTTTCCCTCTGTCTCTCTATTTATATTATTACCTTTGTACAGCCGCTTTAAATTTAGATGGATCCAAGCCTAAACATTCTGCAATGCGACTAGCATCTGTCCCCTCTAGCACCTCAACCATACGGGTCACGACAGGATGTATTTGATGTGCCAAATAGTAATTGTTATCCAACTTTAATGTTTCACTCGTTTTCAACTCATCCAGGTGATAGGCGCGTTGTGTTGCCGGACTATTGGTGCCATCATCACAAATGACATAGTCAACCATATCACCTTTCTTATAACGACGATTGCGTGTGGAATTCATGCGTAGCGCCACCTGTACGTGTGGCTGTGTGGCGGTAGTATTAAATTCAGCAGGTGCTTTTGACAGCTGTTTGGTTATAACGAACATTGCCATTGGTACCGAATCCTCGAGTATCTGTGTCCGTATCTTCTCGAGATGTGCGTGTACTGCCTCGAGCTTCTCATCTAATTGCTTATCTGAAAGTATTTCACAGAGCACTACTTTTCCAACCATTATGGCAACTTGAGACCAATCGCGTCGCACGATATCGAGACCTTTGTATTCATGTTCCTTTTTCAGTTCACCTAGTACGAATAAAAGTGGAAAATAAGTTGAATTTAAATCGCAATCATATCGAATTCAAACACTTACCTTTTGCTGTTCGCGATACTTTAACTGCAGCATATTTCTTCTTTTTCAACAGCAGCAAACAACTAAACACGCCATCAATATCCAGCTCAAGCTGTTTGTACATACGATTTACGCTCTGCTTAATGCTATTGCCGATTTTAAAAACCTGCTCATAATCGACAATATTCGTATTGACCATAATCGAATCGGTATCACCGTAGACTACCTCATAGCTCATTTTCTGCACCAAACCTTTAGTGTTCATAAGAATTTCACGTCCTTTGTGCGTGACAAGCGCCGCCAAATGTTGCGCAAAGAAACGTGAGTGCGCAAACCCCAAGCAACCGTACATCGAGTTAGCGGTAAGTTTCAGCGCCATTTGACGTATGTGATATTGCATTTGCAGTTCAGGCGCAAGATCAGATGCTGCCATTAGTTTTTTCACCTCTCGTCTGGATTCAACTAAGCGTCGTAATTGTTGTGGCAATATTCCCTGTTCCACACTTGAATCAGGCAGCTGTGGCAAATCTTCCAAACTATATGGCTGCTGTATTGTGGTAAAACAGATATTATATTCTTGTATAATGCTCGGGTATAAAGAATTGAAGTCCATGAGTAGAATGTATTTATCGTAGAGACCTTTAATGGGATCTAATACCAATCCACCAGAATAGGCGGCTTTTTTACGTCCGCCTGTGGCATTTATTGTTGTGCCAGCATCTTGTGTGTTCACAGCTTCTCCATCAATAATTGTTGTGCTATTGTGTTCACCACGCCATTCACGTTTCTTCTTATCCGGGACAATGTAATTCTTTTCGGTGAAGGCGTGCAGCAACAGAAATTCATTGCGTTCAGAGCGTCCACCTTGCAGTGTACGCGTCATAATGTTACCACAAATATTTGTGATTTGTAATGCCAGTGGCATTATATTCAAATCACACATTAAACGCAATATATACGACGCATCTTGCATGGTCAATGATATGAGTTTGAGAACACCATCACCTATTGGAAGAGAATTAAGATATAAATATTAATTTTATTATTCAAGATTAATTATCCCCTGGAGTTTAAATTAGACCTAGAGGTGGACAAAACCGTCATAGACCCTTCATAGAACTCAGACAATTAGATTATAATACAAATAGAGGTAACGAAAATTTTGATGAGAAGGGTAAAGCAGTGAAAAGATTTAAGGAGCCTGAGAAGTTTAGGGAGGAGGAAAATACAAGCTTCTCTCATCCTCAAGACATCAGCACCCAGCAGCTATCTGGAGTCAGATAACTCCTTAAAGTTCCAAAAGGGTCTTGAAAGCACCAAAATTTCGAAAATAAATTAGGATTTTTCAAAATTTTTCGGGAAAATTTTTTTTCCATATACCACAGCTTTGTTATTGCTCTTTGGTTCAAAGTTGAGAAGTTTCGACCATAATTTATACTTTTCATATAATTTTTGCTGAATTTCTGAAAACTTACAAGATTTGTACATATTGTGGTACCAGTAAAAGTTATCCGATTCCAAAAACTCTTTTGCAATTAGGACAAAGAAAATAAAGCTGTCATCCGGGCCATCAGTAATCAGTTCTGCCAAATAATAAACTGTTATTTTGCATCAGTCGCGTCATTTTTGAGCAGCCTAAGCACTCGTCTAAGTGGGTGAAAGAACGTGCTTTTGTAGGTAGCATAGGAAAAAAGGATTCGAGTTCACTACATACAAGATCAGTCAGTCAGTTAACTATGCTGAACCCATATTGCCTCCACTTATTAGTGGAAAACTCTGTAAGTGTGCAACACAGTTCTCATCTCATGACCCATGAGGATCACTTGCACGAAGAAGTTTAATATTGAGATTGTGGGCCTAACTAGTAATCCACGTCATCATACTACAAAGAATGAATGTTACTGAGTGAATGAATCAATCAATCAGTGAATTTATATCTAGAGATTTCTTGCGTTTACTTATTAAACTCTTCTGTATTTCAGACTCACCAGTCTCGTACATCTCCATTAAATCTTCATCGTTCACGTCTATGCGTTCGGTGTCTTTGATTTTCAAGACATTCTGACACAGTGTTTGCATATCATATGAACGGAGGCGTATGCATTCTTCAGCCGAATGTTTGATATCGCAAACCATGCGTCCCACAAAGAAATCCAACCATTTCTTGCCAAAATGTTGCGTCAAACGTAAACGCCCGAGTCGCGACCACTGTTGAATTTTCGTTGTAATCATGCGATCGGTGAGTACATCTAATGTATCATAGGCAACAATTAAATCTGCATCGATTTGTTGATATTTTGCCAGGAACCAACCGAGCAAAGCGCGCTCCGAGTCATGTTTGTCCAGACGAGTCGATTTAAATTTAGTTAGCTTGGAATTCAAATCGAATGGCCAAGCACGCATTGCTGGGCGTGTTATACCACACATGTGCTTATTGAACGCGGGTTGTGGTGCTGGTCGATCGATATGAAAACGATCGTGCATTAACATCGAGATCATGCAAATCTCATTCTTTAGCGTTTTGGCATTTAGCGAAGTGCGAATGTTAAGCGTAAGCAACGTTAGAGGTGGCGGTGGCACCGGTTTAGGATCCTCGGCGAGTATAATGTGACGCGGATCGCTAACAGTGACGTCTATCTTGCACCAACTCATTGGTGGTGAATTCACGCGGGATTGTTTTAGCGTTAGCCAGCAGGGGCCTTTAATTTTACGCTCCAAAAGAAACCGCTCAAGTGAGGTGCTATTGGCACCGAAAATGTGCGCAATCGAATTGTACTTCTTTTTCAGATTTGGTGGAGGCTTCTTGCCGTTGTAGTGTACCTCCATATAATCGCATGATTGAGGTACATCAATGCCAATGGAATGGTAAGCGAAGTTCTTGGTAACTTTGCGTGAACGAAAATCTGTCAATTTCAAATCGACCGATATGTCTTCATCGAATTCTTTGTATAAATCTGCGAGCGTAACTTTTTGTCTGGTGGGTTCCTTTGAAATGGGATCGAGTAACTGGAAATTAAAGTGGATTAAAGAAAGCAATTGAATGATTGCAAAAGGGAATAAGTCAATTACATACATATTCTCTAGGAAGCAGATAAAGGGCACGATCAATTTTTTCTACTCGAATGCAAACAGATTTCCCCCCTGCCGTTCGTCCAAAGAGAAAAACTTCGCCAGGACGGATATTTGCGTCTTCCCACGCCTCCCAATACCAAAATCTTAGATTATCTTCCGCTTCGGACGTTGACTCGCTACTCGGCATATTGCTTGCATTGATTTCCTCTTCAAAATTATCCATCTGACAGATATTCTCCCAATTATTAAGCAAACTGTGCATGTCATCTGCTTCGCTGGTGGCAGTTTTCTTAACAGGTTCTGAAGGTTTTGACACATTTTTCACTTCTAAAGGTTTGGGCATAGCTTCAGCTTTTGTCGGCTTTGGCACCGTTTTAGGGTTTTCCGCTTTAAATTGATTTTCTTCGTCATGCAAACAACTAAAATCCATATCGTCATCGGGAAATTCTGTACCATCATCATTTACATGTGTTTGTTTCTCCTTCTCAGTTACTGTTGTTGCTTTTGGTTGTTCAGACTTTTGCGGCAGTGGTTTTTTGCTTATTACCTCTTCTGAAACAGTTTCTTTGGCATACTTTTTATTCCTTACAGCTGATTTTGGTTTAAGTATGCGCTCAAGCAGCTCATCATCACTGGTATTCTCGCTCTTCTTTTCTGTTTCTTTTATTTTAATGTTATTCAAGAAACTATTCATGTATTCCTTGGTTAATGCAGCATCCGACTTTTTTGATAAATTACTTGTAATTTTAGCTGGGGCGATAATTTTCGTAGACTTACTTTCATCAACTTGGGTTGACTTTTCATCTCCTAATTCACCCAAAATATCCGCTAATATATCATCATCAGCTAATCTGGCAGCAGTAGCTTTCTTTGGCACTGCATTACTGAAAAGATTGCGTATGGAACCCTTGCCTTTGACTGGCTTATTATCATGATCGCGTGGCCGCTTTTTCGAGGCTTTCTTCGCATTTTTACTTGTAGACTGCTCTTCATCGCTGGAGTATTCATCTTCATCTTCAAAGAAATCCCGCCCATCTTCGGCATATCCAGTGCCATCTGAAAGAATTCAAGACTTTGTAATCGGTATTTATCATTGCTGCTTGCTCGTATTTACCTTCTTCAATCCAATCATTTCCGTATTTTTCTTTTGCCTTCTTTGCATATTCTCTTTCATCCACAATTTCATATACATTGTCTACTTCTTCCTCTACTTCACATTTGTTCTTGTTTCCTTTAAGCTTCTTTAGCTTTTCCAGCGCTGCAAAACGACCACCTTTGTCCACGCGTGGCCTTTTCGCCCTTGGTTCAGCTGCAGAAAAGTTTTTGATATTAATTAGTTTTGCTTATTTGTTTATACTTACATGGTGTGTCTGCCATTATTCACCGCTGAAACTTGGTTTATTTTACAATTTTATATTCTATTTCCACTTTTCGCGCTGGAGTTAATTTTTACTGTGCTAGTAAGAAAAGTTATTTGACAATTCGAAATTATTGGCGGGAAAATCAAAACAATAAAAAAATCATACAAGGTTGCGTTTTGTGTATTTTACATTTTATTGGGAAAAAGGGTAAAGTGAAAATATATGAAAAAGTGTACGCATTATAGTTGATATAGGAATTTATTCTAAAAAGGTTTATGTGCTGCGTTTCCAATTACTGTTTGTTCGATTTTTGTAATAACACTTCAATTTGGCAACAGCGGACTGGAGATTTGACATATAGTTTTGAATAATTTGGGGTCGCTGAGCTCGAATTTGAAGACCATTTTGCTCCATAACGTCGGGTTTTCGAAATAACGGTACATGAAATCATGAAAATTGATTTATTAAGACTGTACCAGGACATTCTTAATTTATGTCTTATCGTTGTTGGTGGATGTCTATAAGTTGTTTAGAAGAAAGTGAAGCACATTTTTTGTGAACACTAGAAATGTGTGTTCGTTGAACACCGAGCACCAATATAATCAGGCACCAAGAAAAATAGTTTGAGTTTATTTGCTGAGTAATAGCAGCTGATTTGATTGTATCAAAAGGAAGAATTGTATAAAGTTATCTAATTAAAAAAAATTTCATAAAAATATAAAATTTTTACAAAAATTGAAAACTGTACTATAAATTTTTTCTGTGTACTATAATTTTTTCCTCATGACAACATAATTTCATTCGATTGACTTAGGAACCCTGCTTTCGAGTAGAGATGGACAGGTGACAAGAATTTTACGTGACACACGTGAACACGCACGTATATGACATGATTTCGACGTGAGCATGCGTGAGAGTAATTTGATTTCCATAATTCCTACATGAACATGCGTAAGCATGATATAATTTCGTCGTGAAAATGGGTAAGTATAAGATACTTTGGACCATGACGTCTCATGATAACTTACAATTTCTTAAATACTTAATTTTAGTAGTTAAAAACCCGAATACTCAGAGAAAATTTTATTAAAAAACAACATGTAAATAATTAGTTCAAAAGTGCATATTATTTATATAAGCACTTTATTTTTTATTTACATAAATACAAATGTAACAATGAAAAACACAATTTTTTGGAAAAATTTAAACGTGCGTGAATTTAAATCAATTTTTTTTTTTAAGTGCCAATGGCGTGAACATACGTGATTAGTATTTTCAAAACCGTGAGCATGCATAAAATATTGCAGACACGTTTCTCCGAAATTCGATTTTGCGCAGCATATTGCTCTTGTGTGGCCAGGGTCATTGGTTTTAAAGGCATCCGTTGTCTTTTTGTGTTGCTGGTCTATTGTGAGTGCATGTACCAAAGAAGAAGATACATAGAAAAAATATGCTAGTACAATTTTACGTCAGCTGTCTGAGTGATACTGAAATTACCGAGTAATCATTTTAGGGTTATTGCATTTTCAAAAATTCATTTCATAATAATTGATAAAAATTATTAATTAAAATATGCACTATATGTTACTACCTAATCAAAAGCAACTGAACATAGGAATAATATTACGTTGCACTTAAATTTATCTGACTATTAAAATGATGTATGAATAGTTCGGTATTGCCGTTTCGTATGCTGCATGATTACTTAATTTTTGAAACATCACTGCAACATGAAATTATTCTACAATGCATATTCTTGCTATTGTTTCTGTTTATATTATTCTTTTTTTGTTTTGCTAATAACTGCTAATAAATGTGGTAATTTATTCTCATAAATTAGCATGGATGATTCGGATTTTGGTAAGTTACTTAACTGGAGTTCTAAGTGATTTGATACAAGTTAATAAGCAAAAATGCATTGCAGAATTTTCATCTGGGACTATTAAACGTCCAAACTACAAGCATAGACGAGAACGTGTTCCGAATTGGACACAGTTAGAGAAAGATACTTTGCGCAACATTTGCCAGCAATATATCAATATAATTGACAACAAACGTACAGACAATACGATGTGTTCACGAAAGAACCGCGCTTGGGTCGACATTACCCAGAAAATGGTGCAGATGGGCTATTTCAGAGATGTGGCGCGAGTGCGTGAAGCATACGCACGGATGAAAAAATTCGACAAGCAAATGGAACGCATGAAAGTAAGAAAAGAAATAGGAGTAGAATTGCAGGCAAAACCTGAAACGAAACTTTCCATCGAAAACGACAATGAAAATAAATCGAACGAGAACTACATTGATAATGGCCACAAACGTAATAATTGTAAACGGATAACCTATGGTCGGCGTCGTTCTGCTAATTGGACACAAACGGAGAGTGGAATGATGAAACAATTATGCATGCCTCATGTGGATGTGCTATTAGATATGCGCTGCACTGCCGATGTGGTACTGCAAAAGAATACGATTTGGAAAGATATTTGTAGGCAAATGCGCCGAGCTGGATATCAAAGAGATGTATGCATGATAAAATGCCATTGGCGCCACTTAAAGAAAAGGATACTGCTGGAGAAACAAGAGCAACTTTGCAAGACTGCGACGACAGCGCCAGAAATAAAAGAATGCGCACAGTTAACTACTGATGAAATCCAAGTAGAAGATTTAAACTTAAAAACAGAAATCGATTCAGAAATAGATAATGAAACAGCAAAAGCTAATGAAAAAACTACTACAAATAATGTAAAATCAGATGCAACTGATTTGTCAAACGCAGACACCAGCACTGAAGATGAAAATTCCAAAGAAGTACAAATACCACGTCGTTCGAAACGTGCAAAACGTAGCAGCCGAAAATTTAATGATTTCATTTTTTCAAGCATTAAGAGTTTACGGTCATTTACACCAAATATACCAAAAAATAATGAAAACACTAACGAAGTAGTGGAACAAATGCCATATAAATGTGATGTAAATGATTTGCTTGATGGAAGCAATGATCTGGATTATGATGAGCAAATTCCAGGTAGGAGTACGTTCACAGTAAAGAATGAGGATGAATATAAAGGTGAATTGTATCGTTGTAAGTTGGCAGTAGAAAAGAAACGTTTGGCTTTATTGGATTTGCAATTCGAACAGACACGCAATCAAATGAGCTACGAACGTAGTCTGTACGAAATGGAATTAAAAACGAAACGTTTTAAATTAGAGCAAATGCAAAAACATGAGAGGGAATAGAATTAAAAATAAGAGCATGCACCTAAAACATGTATGATCGAAGACAATTAATTAGGTGCTCACATTTATTGAGTAAAGCATTAGTATTAAATCGAATCAATACCAAAAATTAGTACAACAAACTGCATTTTAATAAAAAAAATTGTATTGAGTGCTGAATTTATCGGAGGATAAAAATTGGATTGTTTCATTGCCATTTAATTGAAAACTGATTAATTACTGACACGGTCATTCCATTCACCACGGACGCTATATTTGGAGAAATCGCATACATTAATTTCCATGTCCTATCAAACTACAAAAATATTTTGCAGCAGTAGTTTGAGTTTCTAATACGGACCTGAATAGTGATTTATAAATTCTTATTTATAATTACCTAATGTTACTGGTTCCTAGAGAAATGAATTTGGTTTCTTCAAATGTAGCATCAGTGGCGTATTAATCACTTCAATGCCAATAAACAACTTTTTAACTAGCATTGAGTTCGTTCATTGCAAATTATTTTTTTTTTTAATTAATTTGAATTTCATTACTTTACTTAAATACCAATTTTTTATCTTAGTTTAATATTGTTTTTATATACACATCGTTGCATCTCTTTTATAAAATTGAGTTCCTTATGTTATGATCATGTTTACCAAACTATTTTCGACCGAAATTGAAATCAATAGAATTCCATTCACAATTTCGATCGAAATTTAGTTGGAGTGCATACTTAACTGTTAATGAATATTTTTATGTTATTTTGGTTGTTATTTTGTTTTATGTTTTGTGAAGTTGAGTTCCTTTATTTTATACTGAATTATATTATTTTATGTTGTTTTTGTTATAGTATTAAGGATGCTACATCACATTGTATCACATATAGTTTTAATTAATTATCAGTTTATTTACAATTTAGCTTAAATTTGGTTGTGATGTACTCATTAAATGTCTATCTTATTAAGCTTAGAATCACAAAAAATTAATATTTAGCAGAACAATTTGGGAATAAACTAATATAATACTTTAAACATAAGTAGATATGGATAAAGAGCATTAGTATTTATTTGATCATTCCTTAAATTTCCTTTTTTATTCGTGACTAACGGTGAATTAAGTTACTTAATTGGCAAATAAACATACATAGTGTCGCTGTGGGAGTCGCAAATCTTTGCTCTCTTTCTATAGATATTGTAGAAGTATATTTGTCTATTGCTGCCCACCTACTACTGTCTCATATAGCATAGTAGGTCGAAGAACCGCTACATACAGCCAGTGTACGAAACTAGGCTGCATTCTTCATCTTTTGTCTATTTCTATATGAAATAATTCAATAAGTATTTTTCCACGCTCAAAGAGATTGGGTGTCCTACTAAGTTTCCTATATAGAATAATTTAGAATAAAACTAATGCATCTATATTTTTCTGAGAAATTAAAGTTTGTGTCTTTTGGACAGTTCATTTTAGGAAATTTACGTTTTCCAGTTAAGAGTGCCAGTAGCAACTCCCATATTTCCAGAAAATTTCCACCGAGAGGTTGATAAGAGCTAAAATGGTAGTTTCGACTTCTTCATTCAGTAGACCCCACATGGGTTATAATTATGGGCTCGATATTGTGGGAAATTCTCACCAAATCGAGAAAAGCTATCATTGCGAAATCTTTACAATACAGATTTTTTTGGTAACACCTATCAAGTAGAGAAATTTCGTCTCTATTGATTTTTAATTAAAAGTGTTATTAGTTTAGTTTGAGGTATTTTGCAACCTTTTCCACGTATGGTTATGAGTTCTGTATATACAATATGTTGTAAATTTCAATGGGAGCTACTGGAATTTCAATGGGAGCTACTCGAGGCACCAAACAATCTGGAAAGTGAGTAACAAAAAGTCTAAAGACTGCTAATGTAAGCTTAATTTCATTGCCATTAAAAAATATTAGCACTCAAAAGTTCGTTCGGTATTACGGTTATGATTTTACATTTTATTAATCTAATTCTAAACTCACTAATGAAATTAAATCATTTATAGTTTTAAAAGAAAAAATACAAAATAATTTTATACTTCATTTTCAATGCCAAATTATTACCAAAAATTATTTTAATTAATTTCAATGTTTTCAGCAATGTATGTAAATATTACTTTAATTAACTGTAAAATTTTTTTAATATATTAATTGAATAAAAGTCATAAAAATACAAATATAAAAACCAAAAAAGTGTTGTTTTTCTTTATCGTTGCGCTTGTTTATTTAAATCTAAAATTGTGGTGTAGAAATATATAGAGTTTACCGAAAATGCACATTCATACGTAATTCAATGATTTCCTTTCATTCTTTTTCTTTACCTTGACAGTCTCTATTGTTTATTAGGGAATTACCTTAGAGCTTATCTTCGTTATCTCTATCACTGATTACTTGCTTCAGCTGTGTGCTTTTAAGTTCAAGTTCCTTGTCGAAAAGCATCTGCTCACGCAACATTTCATCACGTTCACGTGCTAATTTAAGTTCGAGCAACTCCAAACGTTTCTGTTCCACTGCAATCCGGTAACGATGCAGTTCTAATTGGCGTTGCTTGTAATTGGTTTGCGACGGTACTTTAACTTTCAAGTTGTATGCTGAATTCTCTACTCCGGGTATTTCTTTGTATTTCGGGGCATTATTGCTACTGTCTGTAGTTGATGATGTTGTTGCTGGACTAGCGTGTTGTCCTCGGGTTCTAATTTTCTTAGAAATCTTTGATGGTTCTGGATTTTGTGTTGCTTTCGTTTTATTGTTTATTTGATTTGTTTGTTGTGCCTCATCAACTTTAGTTTTTTCAGTACCCTCCTCAGCTTCATCATCGCCATCCTCATTATCATCACTTATTATAATAATCTCTGGATCAAGCATGAATGGTTCTGGTGCTCGCGCTTCCTGAACGATATCCGCCGAAAAATGGATTGCATCTTCAGTCTCCGTTTCCGTTTCAATATCAGCTATCGTTTCTTTTAATGCCCTCAATTCCTCCATTTTTTTAATTAGCGGTTCTTCAATGATGGCTTGCTGTTTTTTAGGTACACAATAAATTTCCACTTTAATGTCTTCAGTATTAGTTGGACGCACCTCATCTTTAGATTCGGTGGTAAGTTCTTCTTTGGAATTATAGAGTTTACTCAAATTTGGTACATCATCATCATCATTCAAATTAGAATTGCTATTATTATTCTCCGCTTTGACTGACTCTTTGGAAGATGGCGCCATTGCAGACAACATTTTACTCCATGTACTCGTATTACGTTTTTTCGGGATTGCCCCAGTGCTTTGCTGTGATTGTGATTGCGGTTGATTTTGATGTAGATTTTTATCTACTTTGGAATAGTGATAATTTAGGACCACGGTACTGTATGTTTCCTTTTCATCCGAGGCTGTCCAGTTGACTTTCTGTGTGCGTTTTAATTTATTGGGCGACTGCGATTTAGGTTGCGGTAATGTTATTTGTGTAACTTCATCAGCTAAAATGAAAAAAAAAAAAAAAACACTTTAACGAGAAAAGAGACACTCTGAGTTTTCTTCCTTACCCGATTTTTCATTTTCCAAACTCATTTTCAAACAGTTGTAACGATTTACGGAGAATTTGTTATATAGTAGATTTTATTAAATTTACCTGAACTTTTGATATTTTTTGATTTTAGAATTTGGAAAATATTTATTGAAATGGAAAAATTTTGTAATATTTTGAAATTTGAAATTTTGAACTTAAACGATCATTGCCAAAAGAAAGAAAGATAAATGAAAATTTTTTGAAAATGTTTTCAAATTGAGTGTGATAATTATTTGGCTGTAACAAATGCACAGTGTTTTTGAAAAGAAAGTAAAATACTAAAAAAATAATACTAGGAAGAGTTTTTAATTACTTGGAAATTATCAGGAAATCGAGACTTTCCTTCCAGTAATTTGTTCTCAGCCTGGCATTTCCAAACATTTTATTTTAGTATCGTAGATTATATATAAAGAATTATTTATTTATATAGAAAACGAATAATATTATTATCATCCCATTACATATATCCAGTGTTGGGCAAAATTCAATTTTTCGATTTTTTTTTTTCGTGTGGAAATTTTTATGAAAATTAGGGAAATACAAAATATGTTTACCTTCCCGGTGAAAAAAATTTGAGTAAACGGTATAATCAGAAGTTTTCTCAACGCCTATGGAAAAGAACAGCGCAAAATGTATATACAGATCAAATAAAAACATTTCGGTAGGGATATGTTATTTTTAATCTGAAATAGATTATAGTAAAAATTTTGTTTATCAGACTTAATGAAACGTCCTTTTGGTCGAAGCGACTAAGGGACTAATTTGCTACCATGTATAAAAAACAAGCAAATCATACTGCAGTTTCGGTCTAATATTTGAAAACGTAACCGAGAATTACAAGGTTTTCGTTTTTAAGTATTCTCACTGAACAGCAGTGATGAATGAAACTACCATAACTGTTCTCTCACATATTTTTGTTGAAATTGTCATTGCTGAAGTTAAGAATTTGTCTCTCATTTCTACAACAAGGACAATAATGATTATTTTCAAGCTTGTAAATTAAAAAGTCATAGGTAAAAACTGGTCGCATATTATAAATGAAGAATAAAAATAAATATCAGTTTTAATTTTAATATTGAAAAATAAAATTAAAAATCATGATATTTTTTAATCATTGAATAAAATTAATACAGTACAGTAGCGCTAATCCAGACACTCGATACTCCGGACTTCCCAGTAATCCAGACGTCTCTACGCGCACATTTCCGATATTTCACCTCTATAGTTAGGACAGAAAAACATCAAAGTTTGTTTTGGTTTACAAATTGACTGTCAATATTTGAAGAACAAGAAGCTGATAAAAAAAAAGAAAACAAATATTGAAGCAATTCAATTGTTAACCCACCAAATAAATGAAAGTAAATGCATTAAAAGCGACTGAAATATATAGATACAAAAACACTTTAAGTATGCATTCAATATATATAATATTCGCAATAATCATTGAGCTTTCTGTATTCCGGATAAATCCAGTAATCTGGACATACCCCGAAAATATTCTGATTTGATTAAAGCGACTGTACTGTATATAGGTAAATGAAACAGATATTTACGATTCATTACATGATTTTTGTTTCGTAAAAATATTTGTAACTAATTGTATAAGCTATATTTTTCTGCCCTAATCAGTTTGTCGGTGTGGTGATTTTTAATTATATTAAAAAAAAAAAGAAAAACTTATTCTAAAAACTATGAGTAATTTTTATTTATATTTAAAAAATAATAACTAAATAATTATTTTTTATTTATAAAACAAGATCATAAAATTTTTTTTTTTTTTCGATTTTTGTATATATATTGATTTGGTATTTGAGTTTCATACTATCCGGATATCCGAGAAATATTTGTAGCTCTAATGTACCTATATGTATTACACAGGACCTTCGCTGGGCTTTACTTTTTTTTTTTTTTTTGTAAACAATCTCAATCTCTCATTTTCGTAGAATTGCACAAATTGTACAATTTCGCAATAAAATTGCTCTGTATGGTGATGCACATTTTCTGAACAATTTTTTTTTTCGGAGATACGAATTAGGTTAATTTTAGGAGAGCGTTTTCTGAAAGTTATAAAAAATACTTTGTAGTATTCAATTTATTTTTATGGTAAATTTTGAGCTGCCAGACTTCGGTAAGTTTTAAATGATAACTGAATTTTGCTTCCATTATGGAATATGGTGTTAACTCAATACTATCCAAGTGGGATTGTTTGACTGACACATTCCTAGGTTCACGAAAATACAAAAGCTGAAAAGAAAACGCAAAAGCACAAACATTTCTAATTGGGATTACGCTTCCATTTTTTTATTTAAACTCAAAACATTTTCTGTGTATAATATAATTCAATAACTAATAAATATTTATTTCTAATTTTATTTTTCGTTTTTTTTTAAGATTAAAATTACATGCTACAATTAAATTGAAATTGTTTTTTTGTTTAACGATCGGTATATAACAAAAATATAAACGTTGGTATATAAATTTCTAAATTTTCTAAAGTCGACCCATTTTTATCTAAAATTTTCATGGTGTTTTGTTTTCTTTCTTTTTAAACATTTACAATTTTTTGTTGGTTTTGGTTATACATAGATTTATGTTTACGTTTTGGATTTTATTTTAATTTTTCCAAACATAAAGTATGATTTATTATAGTAAATTTATTTTTTTATGTACATGTGTATGTAGATATATATGTATTATTGAAATTTCAGTATTATTATTTGCATCAAAAAAGGTTCGAGACCTAAAAATTTACAAATAAGTTTTAATTAACACGAATCTGTGTACTCCCGATGTGGGAAATACAGACCAAACACTTTTTTTTGAGAGTTAGTAAGCTATAGAGAATATAAATGAAGCTTATAACTCGGCACAATAGATAATAATAACAATAGTTTTAACAGATAATTTTTAAATCGGAAGAAAATTATATTAAAATAGAGTTTACAAATTAATTTGATTACAGAACAAAAATTTTTCAAACTATTGAATTTTTCATACCTATACCTATGAATAAGTAAGAATAGAAGTTGAAAAGTCCGTCTAAATAAAAAAATGTATATTTTCGTACCTTTTGCGGTTCAATTCCTGACGCTGGCCAAAATTTGAAATTATTTATTAAAACTCAAAATAAAAAATGCTGAAGTAGAAAAAAACAATTCATGGATTTAAAAAACAAAAAATGTATTTGAGTAACTTTAAATGTACATATGTATATCGATACCTTCCCGGCAGAACATCGTAATCAACATTTACAAAATTTTTTTATTGCATTTTCCAAGTTTCTAAAAAAAAAAAATTTAAAAACTTTATCACTTTAGCAAAAGAAATTTAAAACTGTCTGTTGGCATAAACCAGTGAATTAACATAGCCCAAAAAAAGTCTAAGGGCGTTAAATCTTGACGGCCATTCCACATCGCCTCTTCTGGAAATATCGCGTTCTGAGAACTTTTCATGCAACTATTCCAATGTAACGACCGCTGTGTGACACCTTGCGCCGTTTTGTGGGAACCACATGTTGTCCAGGTCCATGTCATCCAATTGAGACCACAAAACGACACAGAAAGGACAAATCCTTGCACGACGACGAATCGAGAGGTTTAGATCTTCAGCCACCCTTTCAGCAGCAGCAGCAATATACAAATGACTTACAACCCCGCGCCGTATTAGAATATCTTCAAGAAAATCGAAAGCATTTTCGCACTTTTCTAGCTTGCCCGAAAGCCTTCCTCATACTCAAATACCCAATACTTTTCCTGAGACAGATGAAAAGGGTACGAAAGAAAAATAACTTCTTTTTTTCATGAAGTTATTAACTAGAGCGAAATTTTTACTTCTCCTTTATATTTCTGTTTATTTGCTTTTAATACAAAATAAATTGCAAGCTATAAAAAAACCCGCAGACTAATTTTTCTTTATTATCGTAAGTTTAGTTTTAAAAAAATTCCACCGAAAACAGTTACCGGCAAAATATCTTAACTGAAATTTCTTTGTAAATAATAATCGTATATGGAATAAAACGTCGTTTTTCGGTGAAGTGTTGCAAACTAAAAGTAAAAGTCGTCAGATTTAAAATGGAATATCTCATTTATCTTTTTTAAATGTTTGACAAAATACAATGCCGAACAAAATGCCTGACAAGGTGTCTAATGTCTGACTGTCAGGCCCAATTCCTGATGTGTGGTAAGCTTAATTATAGCTGTCCCAACTACACTCAAATTATCAAGGTCTTCAATTTCTGATTTTTTTAAGCAAGTCAAAGTGTTACTATTACAATTCTGAAAATTATAGTTAATGCCGCAGCTTCCTTATTTACATATAATTAAACGAATTAAGTTGTAATTTACATTGAGAGGATTTTACTCTCACTCACTGAAAATTAACGGCTATGATTGGTCAACTGAAAACAAAGCGTGAATTACTCTCACTCAATTAAAAACATATCATCAAATATTTTCTCTTTGCGGATAGTTGTACAGTGTGACAATTATATGTGGTTACAAATTAAATTAAGTCATATTTCCCAAAGTAATGGCAAGAATAACAACTTAAGAATATTAGTGAATCATTTAATTATTCCTTCTCGTTAAGTTTCTACACCTCGCAATCTCTTTTGCAAGTCACCGCACTTTCCATGCGCTATCTGTGGAAGAATACCCCAAATGCATAAATTCAAGGGATTCAAATCCAGGGATCTAGGTGAATAATCACCTTTTGGAATGAAATCGGTTAAATTCTTTCCACACCTCCCTCTGTTAAATTCTTTTGCACTATTTTAACTGTACGCAAGAACTTCATTTTGCTGAAAGCAGTAATATTCTTCCCCGTTCATACACTAGGGTAATCGGTAAACGTTTTGAAATTTTTCTGGCCGATTGGCTAGAATTTCAACTCATCCCTTCAAATAGTTCTGTTTCTTCCGATTCCACAGAACCGCTTTAACGTATTCCACACAAACTGCTTATAAGTGAAAAAATTTTTACTTCTTCAAATATTGAACAACATTTCAAAACGATTTTAAATTGTTCTACAGTTAAATCTCGTAAATTTGACATGGCTTTAATAGTGAATCGAAATTTCGCTCCTTATAGGAATAAAACTTATTTTACCGAAATCAGAAAACAAGGTACCATCTTCGATAGCTTAGTTTTTGTTTTAAGCTGAGATTTGCAACCAAATACAATTGACACAGTGTATACGCGTATTTTTCAACTCTTTTGAACGTACTATAGATATAATTTAAAACATATATAAAAATTGGCCTGTCTTTTTGTTTGCTTTTGGTATTACAACGATTGAATGCATAATCATATGCATAAATAAATAATTGTATCTTTTCTTGTTTCATTCATACATATTTCCTTCACAACGTTTCTTGCAATAATAATTCTGAAATTTTTATATAGGTTCCATAAATTTACTGATTTGTTTTATATTGTATGTACATACGTGAATGAACATTTGTTGGGTTAATTTTTATTTTGTTTACAGATTTATTGTTTTTCATTTAATAGTCTCCATTCTACTGAAGTATATTTCTCGTATTCTATGGACATTTATTTTTATATGAATACGTAGTAGTAGAATCTTTCATATTCAGTTTAGTTTTCAATGGTTTTAAGAATGAGAATTTGAATTAATAGTAAATGTTTTTTCTTTTGTCATAAATATTTAAATATAGGTTTCTTTTTAATTGTGCGAAAACCATCATTTAAAGACACTAGTATAAATGTAAAATTATAAATTCTTTAAATGAAATAAAAAATACGCAGTTCCTAATATTCTTTTTTCTTTTTTCCTTACACTTCTTGAGTTTTGTTTACAAAAAAATTGTCTTAAAAGGTCTGAAAATTATTTTTGTTTGTTGTCTTATATTGGTTCCAATTGATTCTTATGTTAACATTTTTTATTTATTTTTAATTTTTAAAATTTATTTTAAGTTTTGGTTATACACAAATATTTTTTAATATTTTTAATTCACAATTTATTAATATTACATATAAATATTTCTGTAATTTATTTTCTGTATATTGCTATGATTAAATTTTTGTTTTGCTCTTTGTTTTTATATATTTAATTTATATAGTATTATTTTGCTTCTGGTTTTATAAATTTACACTTTTTTTGTGAGTGTAGCTTAAAATTTTGTTTCCTTTAGTCCTAATCATAAGTTATTGGACGACATAGTGAAAAAACGAATAGTATTGCATACCAAACTTCTGTCAAATATAATCCGAGCAATAGTGTACAAAGTACATATTCCAGACGAAGTTTATATTCTTGTAAAAGGAGTATATAGGAGACACCAAGAAAGCATGGAGCTGTTAGAAAAACCGATAAAATACCCTTCCAACCTGAAATTAAAAAAAAGTTAGTATTAAATAATTTGCTGATAAATGTATAACTAGTTGCGTTAATGTAATGTAACCGGTGTTCGTTCCAAATCGAATCTTGAACTAGGTCAGGCAGAGTGCGGTCTGAACTACTTAAAAAAATTTAATTTATTTAGTAAAAGTAAACATTAGAACCAGAGGCCCAAAATAATTGTTATTTTTTGTTTAAGATTAAATTGCTTGTGACAAAAAAAAAATTCATTTTAAAAAAATTACTTCTATATCATTATAATGCCACCAATTTATTTTTTGGTCTTCCATAACCATTATAATTAAGAATTTTTTTTAGTTCTAGTTATGAATAACCAATAACTAGTGTCCGACCGAAACCGACTTTTTCGGCCGAAACCGAATTTCGGCCATTTTTCTAATATTCGGCCAAAACCGAAAGCGAAACCGAAACTTTTTAATGTATGTATATATCTGTGGTCACAAGGCATAACAGCATAATAGTATAAGTTGTATTTTACAGGAGAGCACTTCAGAGGTTCAAGTGCTAAGAGTAATCAGGTTGAGCTGTGCTATTTTTCCGCCCTAATATCTCGTAAACCACTGAACCGATAGTCATAAAATTCTGACACAATATGAAAACGGATATGAAGATTCAAATTATAATAATAACTCGAATTCTACAAAACTCGAGTTGTGTTGTTATTGCTTGTGACCACAGATATGTTAAAAACAAAATTCAAATCATTTTAATTTTTTTTTTTAATTAAAACTAAAAAAACATTCGGGCGTACCACTTTTTTTTTTTTTTTTTTTGAAAAGTACGTTGGCAAAAAAATTCTATATTCGATTCTGATCAACTTTGCCGAAGAAAGTATGGCAAAAAAATGGATCCTAACCCCCCGTAAAATTCGAAGAAGTTTCAATACTACTGTAGTTGTTTGAATAAAAATCGATAGTTACTTTTAATATTACTTTAACTTCTACGAATTTTACGGAGGGTAAGCTCCATTTTTTTGTCATAGAGTATGGAACTCTTCTGTCGGTACTCCGAAAAAAATTCATTCAGACAAACTGGTACGCCCTAATATACATACTTATATATATATGTATAAAATAACAAAAATATTATTTTAACAATAAAGCAAGTACAAATTGAAGGCACTAAAAAAAATACATTTTGTGGTATAGGTACAAATGAAATTCACATTTTTATTTTAATATTCAAAATTATGTGCTAAAAATAAAAACAGTCCTTTGCATACTGAAATGGAATTTAGAGTAAAATTTATAAAGTTTCGGTTTCGGCCAAATATTCGGCCATGTTTTTTGCCGAAACCGAAACTTAGCCGAAACCGTATTTTTGGCCGAAACCAAATATTGGGTCGGACACTATTCATAATCAATTAAAATAAGAAAATTTTGTTTCGGTTATTGATAATTAATTAGAAATACAATAGAAATGCAATTTTAGTTTTGCTTGGATTTCACATATTGAATGTTTTTCTATGAATGATTTGTGCATAAGCACTTAGAAGCTTGTTTTGCAATTACATTGGCTATGAATAACCAAAAAAAAAAATTCTTATTAATATTGGTTATGAATAATTGAAAAAAAATATTTTCTTATTTATAATGGGTAGGAAAGACCAAAACCAAAAAAATATTTTTTTCTTTATAATGCTTATGAAAGGCTAAAAAAGTATTGGTAAAAGTATTATTCGCAACAAATTTAAAAAAATTTTAATTTAATAATTATTTAGTGATTTTTTCCAATATTGGAAAATTGGAACTCTTATGTCCCTGATAGGAACAAATCACTCATTGGGCGATTCAAACGATTTTTTTTCAGTAGAATTTTTTGTTTAAATTAATTAAAATTTTAACAGAGGGAGGAGGTTTTAATTTCTTATATTTCTTATTATCCAATTTAGTGTAACAAATAATTATAAGCCTTAACCCTTATATTAAAAATTTTATTTTACACGTTTTAATCAACAACTAGGATCTCCAGGTATCCACATGATTTTCGTAATTTTTTAAACAAAATTTGACCATAATCTACCATAATTTATACTTTTCATACAATTTTTATAGAATTACTAAAAATTTCTATTCTTTGAACCTCTTGCTGTATCAGATTAAAAAAATTATTTTTACATTATGTTTCTATTTGTGAAGACCAGAGCCAGACCAAAACATAATGGAATAAAAATGATTGTTGGATAAAAAAAAAATTTAAAAAAATTGAAAATTATGGCTAAAATTTCAGAACGTTTAAAATCTTTTTAGAACCTAAAGATATATAGCCTTGTTCTGAATTTCACTTTCGAGTGGAATTAAAATTAAAACAGTACAATTCATATTACTGCAATTTAAATTTTATTTGAAAGTGAAATTCAGAATATGGCTGATAATCTGATTTCAAAAATTCGGGTATTCAGCAAAAGTGATAGTGGTAAAGAAATTTTAGTGTGTAAAAACCTATAGAAATTACTACTCCTGTTCTTCAGTTTGCTAGAATTTAGAATTTTGCATTTATGTGTTACCAGAGCAAGAAAAAAACCCAGAATAAAACAGTAGGTACTGATTTTAAATTTAAAATTCCAAATTTTTGTATTTCTGGCTATGCCGTTTACGAGGAAGTAAAATGTAGAAAATCGTTGAATACTACAGATTATATTTTTTTTTTTGTTTTTTCCTTTTCTCTGATAACACTGTCGTTGCCATGTTGATTTTGATAAAACGAAAAGTTACAGTCCGACACAAATCCGAGAACTGTAATTGTTTCGTTGAAATCGGCATTGTGTAAATGTGCAATATTCTATTTTATTTCACATTTATCTAAAAATTCACGTGAAGATTATCGATTTTTAGTAAATTTTAAAGAAAAATATTGTATATGCATGGAAATAAATGCGTCTTACCGCTTTTTATTTTTAATTCGCTGATTCTCGGAAAAATGTCACGTAAACATAAATACTTTTTTAAATAATGTGTAACAGGCTTAGGAACGTATATACTATATATACTAATACTTCTTTAAGTGCATTTTAATACATTTTTTTTCAAACGAAATGGCAAGAAATTTTAAATATTTTCGAAATCAGAGTAAAAAAAAACAAAAAATTGCCATTTTCCATCATTTGGTCTCAAAAATTGCGGTTCGAAATATAAATTCTTCACAAAGTGGGTTTATTTGTACATTAACGACATTTCTAAAAAGAATCATGATGACATACATCGGATACATCCCAAAAAAATCGATTTATAAATCAAAATTGGGGTATATGAAAAACCCCAAAATTACCTGAGGCTCGAAAAATTCGAAAAAGAAAAACATAAAAAAAATCGGGCCAACTTTTACAAACCCAGAGAAGGTTTTGTAATTGGATAGATAAATTTTCAAAAAAAAAAAAAATACTCCGAGGGGTTTTGATTTCGATGACACCAAAATTGTCGTATAATGTAATTATTTTTAATCTTATGGGGTTTAGGGTTAAGTTTTTTAAAACGATTGGCATTTTAAAGGACCCAAAAAAAAACATGTTTTGTTGGGATTTTATTCTTTGGCTAGGATGAGACTTTTGTCTACATACATAGATTTTTCATAATAAAATATTGCAAATTCCCCCGAATATTGCGGAGAGTATGTCTATGTGTAGGTCATGCACCTGTCATCGGGCGGACATATTACTCAGGACTGAGGTATCTGAAACCAATTTTAGTGCTAGATTTTAGAGCTCAATACCAGTACTTGGTGTAAAGAGTTAATATATAACAAAATGACAGCCGTGTAAAGAAAAAAGCCCAGTTTCGAAGTTTTTTCCCATTATTCTGGAACGCTATAAAAAAGTTTTTTAAAAAAGTATGTATTTTCAAATTAAAAACAAAAGTGTAGTTCCGGAAAATAAAGAAAAAATTTAAACAGCGCAGGAACCTAATCTTTACCATTGAATTTAATTTGAAACCGTATGTTGCAGATACCCAAATCATTTCCAACTTTGATAATTTTAGCCATTTGTTATTGAGTTTATTTAAAGCAGAAGTCTATATTATAATTTTTGAAGATCCTCTAAATTAAATGCTCTCCAACAATTTTTCTAAATATCTTTTTTTCTAACACCATGACATAACCTATACATACTTCGATTAGTTTCTCATAATATTTTTATTAGTTGTGCACCAAATTGAATGTGAAACACTTCTTTCATCCATACAAGTGAATTGTTTAAAGAGAAAATCAATGAAAACATTTAACTAAATTCAATTAAATCATTTTATTTAGTTAAGCGGGTAGTCTCCTAAAATAAAGCCTTTTCATTAGATATTTTTCTCATAATAAAGTTTGTATTAGAGGCCTTAGGCTAATTTTATGTTTTTTATCGCAAGTATAAAATCCTAGTTTTGCCTATAACAGGAATTCTATATTTAAAAAATCGACTTGAATTTCTGCTCTTCGATATTCTAAAGTCTAGATATAATGCTCTACCAAGAAAGAAATCATCGAAAAAATTAATATATTATTATACACGAAAAAATTAAAATTTTCAAAAAAAGTTTATTATAAAAATGTGATTTTGATTTTGACAGTACGATGTGTCAAAAGTAAGTTTCCAACAACTTCTAGTGGATTTGCCTTCAACAACAGAATCGTTCTAGCCCTTTTATTTTGGGATTAACGACTCTAGAATTCATAATTTTAATGTATTTAAATTGTGAAATGTATTGAGCAAAGAATAAATAACAGAAAACTGGAACAGTTCTGTTGTATGTTAAGGGGAATACTTTTCTTGAAGAACGTTTATTACTTTGATATTGGGTACACTTTGATAAACATTTTTTAAATGATAAAAGTCCTTAAAAAATTTATCTGCGTATATTTTTGTATACTCGAACATGCATTTGTGTTATGAAGGTATAAATAACTACACAATTTCGTTACAAATTCACTGTTGCAGCTGTAATTCTTTTATAATTTATTCAAAGTATCACATAACGTAATCACTATAAATTACCTCTGTCGGCCAATGAACCCTTTCGGCCAAGTACAAGTCTAATAGATTCTAAAAGGCATAGAGCAACCAATACGAATGAGTCCTGTGCCAATGTGTGGCCTGTATAGTGCAAATTGATTGCCTTCAACAGACCCATACTCAGTTCACAGCAGGCGAACATACCAAAATAAAATGAATTTAAATAGATGAGCACCTCGTAGGACAAACTGGGATTTGGTTTCTTTGGCACGATAATTACAGGCTTTTTAGGTGGAGGCATTGCTGCTGTTTTTTTACGCTTTTCTCAGTTTACTTTGTACTTAATTGTAGCACTAAATATTGATATTCATATTATTATTATAATAATAATTATTTTAAATTATTGCACGTTTTTCGTTAACTTAAAAATAGCACAGCAGCAGATATTAGTATTTGAATACATTTGTATTTAATTACAAATATCGCCACGAAACAAGAAATTCTTAAATGCGCATCCTGAACAAGCTTTGTTGCTTTCGTGTACTTTTGTGTCGCGTTAGTATTTTTAGACTGACCACAGCAGTTTCTCTGCACATTTAGCAACGTACAGAATGCACGTTTTAAAGTATGTTCAATGTTTATATGTATGTATGTATGTATTGGACATTATATTTACATGCAAATTAACGTGACCAGGCGCTCCGGATTGTCCGGGACAGCTCCGGATTTCAGGCCTGATTTTCGACCGTCCGGGATTTTCGTCATCCCGGATTTTGAGCAAAAATTAAAAGAGATGAAAAACCAAATAAATTAAAGCGGATGTACGTTGAGTCGACATTTTTGAAAACACACAAAAGCAGGATATTCCAATCGTTTGGATGGCAAAGATTATTCAACATGTGTTTTGTAAACACTGAAATAAATTTTGTATTTGAAACATAATTTAGAATTTCGCTGTTCTGATTTTTATAATTTTCTTAAAACGAACCTAGTTTTACTTAAAAAAAAATAAAGCACAAGAAAAATATATAAATTTTAATGAACTAATAAAAGCCCAGAACCACAACTAAGTACTTTCAGCTAGTTGTAGTAGACTCGATTCTAATTGTATTATTTTCCTTTACAAAATTATTTCTAATGTTTTTCACTAATTTAATTTTTCTAAAAAAATCTAATATTTAAGAGTAAGAATTAAAAATATATAGCAAGAAAGAAAAAATGTATTAAAATTTAGACCTGCTTGTGGTTTTTTTAAGCGTCCCGGATTCGAGCCCAAAAAATATGGTCACGTTAATGTAAATACATAATGTAGATATTCCTAATTTAAATAGCAAAAGTACCAATTATTTTTAGATTTGACATAAACTTTGCATACCCTATGACAAATTAACATTTTGAATTAAACGGGATGATATAAAATGTGGTACACTTGTGCTACAATGTCAGGCTGGTTATCAACTGAAATATAATTTTTTCTCGCACGTTAAGGGAATAAAAAGGTAGGACCCTTACTCGATATGTGAAAATAACGCTCTAAAATTCATTCATATTCCCTGTAAAGACGGACGATGAGAACAAAAGATGAAAAGATGTTGAGAGCGAGAGGAAAATACGTCGAGAGATCCATTCTGCAGTGTAGGATGTACCGTAAGCCATATGCACTTGGTTCAGCTAAAAGCAAGAACATCAACATGGCACAACTTTTGCCAGTCAGTGACAAATATGGAAGGAAACGAGTTTCATCAGGTCGTTCGGATCTGGTATACATAAGTTCTGCGGTACTTTGCATTTGCGTACAAAGTAATACGCACAACGTGAATGAATCCGAAAAGGTTAACCTTGGTCTTCAATGGGTTGTTGTGCTTTGTGCACTGTCCTGAGATAGAACTTTTCTTATGGGATAGTATTCTACTCAGAATATGGTTCCAAATAGAGTAAAACGTTAAAATTTACGTTGGAAGAAACAGTTTTAGAAGGGCCAAACTTTATAAAGTATAGCAAAGGTTGCTTGCAAAGGCTGTAAAGGCTGTTGTTGTAGTGCCCTCTAAAGTAAGAGCCATACCCAACGACTGTAGGGTATAAACACAGTATGAATGAATTTTATTTTTATTTGATAGTATATATACATTGTAGTTGGTAGCAAACTAATATAGAACATGTAATCGGTCGTCTATGTGTAGACAACTAGGTATTGTAGACAACCTAAAAATACAATATTATCAGCTGAATAAAAAATTGTAATGATATTTCTAATGTTGACAAATTAAAACACATACTGACATGGGTACATTTTGCTGTTCCTGAATAAGCATAGGCTAGACTATCCTCAAATGTATTTCCTAACGTCTAGAATCCAATACAGCTAGTTTTGGTTTCGTATCAAATTCATTACAGTTTCTGCATTGATTGTTTTATTCAGTTCAAGTTTTCTGTCGTGATACTTACAAACAAAGTACAGTAACCACGCCAATCAGTAAACGGCATTGTTTCCGGGATAGTAAAATCAGAAATGGAGTTTAACCCATTCAGGACGAGAGGGAACCAAAGTAGATAGGTCAAGAAAGTAACTTGAGAAGAAAACTGTTTTTGAGCGGCAAGGTGCCATATGGCACCGCTAGGCATTACTGGGTTAATGGCGCGAATATTAGGGCGAGAAAATTTTTGCTATACGGGATAAATTTTGGTTCCTCCAACTGCTATTAGAGGTTATAAAAACATGTTTATTGAAAGCTGCGTAACGGAAACTGAGTGATGGTGAGCAGTTTAAGAGTGCATGCCTTATCTTGGCTCGTCTGCTATCTCTTTCTTCTTTATACTTGAATGTTCAGGGATCCAGTACAGTTAAAGTTTGCACTAAAACATTGGAGGGAGTTGCCAGAGTAGCCTGAGGTTTTCGGAGCAATTTTTTTTCTTTTATGGCACACCAGCCCATGGTTAGCCTAGACAAAGGATTTCGCATTCATTCAAGTTGTGCGAGTTTTTTTGTACACGAATGAAAGGAACCTGCAGTTTTATGCTGGATCCGAACGGTAAAATGAAAAGCTTTTCTGAGGCAATTTTTAGGCCATTGCCAGCCAAGAGATGGTTTGTATTTTCTACATTTTAATTTTTGATTGTGTGGAGCATCAAATTCGGGCACCCTGCGCAGCACCCCAATTCACTAACCCCTACGCCGTGGAGGTAGTGGTAAATTTTACCCTCACTTAACATTGTTTTGAATTTTTGTTTTATTAAAAAAAAGGCTTGTGAAATAAAGTAGGCCTCAAGGCCTACATTTCATGTCAACAAATTTTTATTTTTAACTTTCGTCGTTTCAGAGATAAAACCGTTTTAAGTTGTCTTTAACGTTACATATTTTTGGCAAAAAAATGTAACAAAGTAAATGTGAATGTAAAAAATGCCCACCTCACAGTTTTATGCCATTTCAGAACTGAAAAGGCAATTTATACTATCGATGGTTTGCTATTGCCTGCCAGAAGATGAAGCCGTTTACAAAATGTATTACTTTTCATTTGCACTTGCTCAGCTTCTGGAGCTTTTAGTCAGAATCTAGGATCTTGAGCAGCTCTATGCAACAATCACTAAATCACAGCAATTATACATAAATTGGTCGTAATAAAACTGTTGCACTTTATGAGTTGTTAATTGTTTACAATATTGCTATTGCAATTCAAGATCTCTAAATACACATATACCTACTATTATTTCCTGCAATTTAATAGCACCATAAAAATGCCTTAAAATTTTATATTGATATTAATTTTTAAATATTTATGCAGTTTCGTTGTGTTTTTGTTTTTGTCGTTGTATCATGAAAATCTGTATACGTCTTTCAATCGTCTAATTAAAATGTTTTTATTGCACCTTTTACCTTTTTAATTCTATTCGATGTGCTATTTTTAAAATAATGTTTAAGGCAAAATTTCAATTTCAATTTTGCATAATATTGCTGCACTAAGAATATACTAAACATACGTTTCGTTATTTCGTCGATCAGTTTAGTTGTGTTGCTTGCAATCGAGAAGTGTCGCGCGAAAAATACGAAAGTGCATTAAGCTAATTATTAAAAAATAATTAGCAATATAATATACATAAATATATAGTGTGCATAGTAAAATGTGTAGTGCAGTGCAGTGCAGTGCAGTTTGATATAAATATGAAAGCACAATTTAACTCTTACCTCATCATAAAGTTTAACTCTATTCCAATTTAAAATTAAAGTTTTTTATTTATTGCACTGACGATACGAAAATCCTTTTGTTAATGAATTTTTTTTTTTGTCTTATAATTCGGTAAAATTGCTCTTCGCCTTTTCATTATCTCGATATCTTTCTTTCTCTCTCGTACATATTCGCTTGCATTGCAGTATTGCAGAATTGCAGTTTCACTATAGTTTTGTTTATTGGGTATCATCATCATTGTCATTGTCGTCATCATCATCATCTTTATTCTCATTATAATCTTGCATCAAATTCGTTCAAATTGAATTTAATTTGTTTAACATAAATTCTTAACAACTGCTAGGTATACGTTATCGGGCGACACATTGTGCAAAAGAATATACCGGCATACAGTAGTTCAGCTCCTTGAAGGGTTATCATTAAGGCACTCAGTATCATTTCGAGCATTAGGATGTAGGTTTGAAAATAAATTATATAAATAAGAGTAGCAAGACTGGGCAGTGTTAATATTACGGATGCTATCGCTTGCCAAGCTGAAAATGAAAACAGAAAAAAAATTAGTTACTAATAAAACATCGTAATTTTTTGTAATTAATACATACAAATAAATAAATAATAATACAGGGTGACAATTGTAAAGTGACGCAAGTTTAATACTCTGCAGCAAGCTTTGCCATTTACCGTTACTTTAATTTAAAAAGCAAATTCATTCACCATTGGCTTTGCTTTTAATTTCATTTGAATTTTTGTTATTACATTTTGAAATTTCCATAAAAATGGACAAGGAAAATATTCGTCGTGAAATTATGAAATTCCATTTGGCAAATTATAGTAGCCGTCAAATTGCAAAGGCTTCAAATTTGTCAAGTCGTACGGTAGACCGAGCTATTATTCGATATAATGAAACTGGGGGTTTTGGAGATAGAGATCGGGGAAAATTTTCAACAGTTGCCACTACTGGTTTAACAGAAAAAATTCGTAAACGAATCAAGCGAAATCCAAGGCGCTCAATGAGAAAAATCGCTAAGGAAGTGGGAGTAAACCGTGAAACAGTGCGAATCATTGCAAAATCAAAGCTTAATCTTAAGCCGTACAAGCTCCGAAAAGCTCAAGATCTGACACAAAAAAAGAAAGATTTGCGACTGCAAAGATGCAAGGCGTTGCTACGCTCCTCCGTGTTAAAAAATTTTGAAAATATCTTGTTTACAGATGAAAAAATTTTCACGGTTGAACAACATTTCAATGCGCAAAATAACCGAATGTGGCTAACATCATCATCGCAACAAAATAGGACTGTTGGCCGAGTTCAAAAGCCAGCTTCCGTTATGGTATGGGCTGGAGTTTCCGCTAATGCCAGAACCCCTCTAATATTCGTTGAAGAGGGTGTTAAAATTGACCAGGTTGTTTATCGGAGCATTCTAAATGAACATGTTCTTCCCTGGGCCCAAGATACATTTGGAAATGAAAACTGGACTTTCCAGCAAGATTCTGCACCTTTCCACATGGCAAAATTAACGCAAACATGGATAAAAGACAATTTTTCTGGATTCATAACATCTCAAGAATGGCCACCATACTCCCCAGACTTGAATCCAATGGACTACTCTATTTGGAGTATTTTAGAGAGTAAGGCTTGTGCATCTCAACACCACAGTCTGGAGTCGCTGACAAATTCATTAGAGAAAGCCTGGACTGAAATTGATCAGGAAGTCCTGCGGCGAACAGTCCTACGATTTCCGGATCGATTGAAGGCATGTGTGCAGGCTAAAGGAGGTTATATTGAATGAGGTGGGGTTCAAATGAATGCTTATATATTCAGCAATGTTAACACTTAATTGTACTTAATGGAAGTACGTCCTTTTGAAAATAACTGCTGAAATGTGTGCGTCACTTTACGATTGTCACCCTGTAAAAGTGAACAAAAGAAAACATGAGTCTGCCCTGCTGAGATCAATGGTGTTCTCTGCGCTATGATGATAATAGTTCTATAGACAAATAACGCAATTTTTTACAGTTTATAAAATTGAAAATTTATTTTCTTAAAATTTCCCTTTAGCTTTACAAATTGTGACTATGGGAGCAAATCTATTTTAAGCTGGATTTGAAACAAAACATAAATTTGTGATTGTCATAATTATTTTAAAAGTACTTTTACGCCATTTGTACTATTCATGAATAAAGATATGATCATAAAATTTTATATACTCATAAAAAAATATTATGCTAAAAATAAAAATATATTTGAGTGGTCTATTTATTATCACGCCTACTTTCCGCACATCTAAAATGTTTAAAACACTATACGGAACTAATTGCAATTTAATTACACAGCCAAACAGCATTTTTGCATGTTGTTGGTATGTTTGGTATGTTGTATAGACCATTTTTGTAAAATAAACTTATAGTCCAGCAAGTCTCAGTTTTTTTTTTTAAGTGTGTCAAAGCTTTCTTATTTTGGCCGAAGGGAGCTGAATACTAAGTGCAAAAAGTGTTATAAATTGATGTCTGAGAAAAATCTTATTGGCGAAGTTGTATGGTCTAATTTTACAAGGGTCATTTCTGTAGAGCACTTTAACCCTTTAGTTCCTCTTTTTATGGGGCAATTCGACCCCTTTTTTGATGAAAACCTGAAAAGTCCTTTCAAAGAGACATTTAAGGATCAAAATATTCCACAAAAATATTTGTCAGAAAATTTCACTAAGGACCACCAAAAACATAAAAGCCATATATATAACGTTTGAAATTTACAAATTCAATGAAGCCTTGCAATTCCTTGCTTAGGGAAGAGGGTTTTCGGGGTTCTGAACGATCACCCAATAGAAAAAATTTCGGACCTTGTAAAATTAGACTTTTTTGAAACGTAATAGAAGCAATATTTTATTATGTAGTATTGGGGCAAGGAATTTCATGCACTAAAAATATGCACCTAAAGTTTAAAAATATGCAACTGAAACTGCAAAAAATGCACTTAAAACATATAAAATATTTAAAACAAAAAATATTTTGTTTTTAATTGCATATTTTCGGTAAAAAGAAAAACAAAAATATTTCACGTAATTTAACAAACAAAGAACTAAAACAATTCACTTTAAAATATAAAATAAATTTATAAAAAGCAACAAAAATATAAAATGAACATAAAAAGTTTAACACAAATCGAATTTAAGCAAAATTTGTAAATAATCGTGAGATCAATCTTAATTTATTCTTTTATTGCCGTAAACAATACAATTTTTTTGAAATGAAAAACTTTCCCGATTGGGTCTTAAAAAAAATTTGTATCAAGAAAATGATCGCTCTACATCAACAGACGGGCGATAGGAGCACAAAATTCATTTATAGAATAGTTGTTTCTAGAACAATTTTCTTCATTAAATTCCAAATTTTCATATCTAAACCCATAAGAAGTGATTTTTAGGGCGAACTTAGTTTATTTTAATAAACGAATATATATTTGGCCGATATAAGTTTTGCGCAGTGATATTTCAAGAGGTTTGATTTCATTAATATATCTGTGGTTACAAGGCATAAAAGCATAAGTCAGTTTTTTGAATTTTACAGGAGAGCACTGCAAAGATTCAAATACTAATAGTAATCAATTTGAGTTGTGCTATTTTTCCTTTAATATCTCGTAAACCACTGAACCGATATTCATAAAATTTTGACACAATACGAAATCGGATATGAAGATTTCAATTTTAATAATAACTCGAATTCGACAAAACTCGAGTTGTGTTGGTATGCCTTGTGATCACAGATATGTCCTCAAAAAAATTCTTAATTGTGGATTATAAGATACAATTGAATATCTGCTGAAGTAAAAGTTTGACATAAATCCAAACCAAGTATTTTAAGCTTTGCCGCTGCAAAGGTAGTAATCAAAGGCTGTATTTTTTTTTGCAGACGCGTTCATTCAATTCTTTATGTTTATGGCTTTTCAAATGCTGGACAACTTGAAATTTTTCGCAGCTCACTAAAAAGTCATCAAAATTAATAAAAATATGTAAATCAAAAACAAACAAAAAAAAAAAAATTTGAAAACATGCATTTATTATAAAATATGCAAAAATATGCAGTAACGATTGAATGCCATTTTAAAGGAAATCTAATGATTCGTAAAGATTACTTGACCATTTCAATTTTGAGATACCCATTAAAAACATGCATTTGCATAGAATTCCTTGCCCTATGCAGTATACTTGGAGTTTTTCTGCCATCAGATGGCTCTTTCACCCTAAACTTGTCCGCCATATTTGATCCGCCAAATCAGACTGCAGATTTGTAACCAGCGGCCCTTAAAACACTTTGGACGACAGCACTTTTTATTATGTCTGGCTATACTATCTTATTCGCAAAACCCATCCAGGGCAGTGTTATTGGATCAGTTCCAAAGTTTTAGGAGACAATCTTAAAATTTAATTAATTCTTTAATCCATTATTGCTCAGAGCACCCCGACTCGGAAGGTTTCTTTTAATGGTGTGACCGCGTTCTTCTTCATTCATAATCTTCTACTGTTTGGTAGGGTTCATCAAATGCATCATCGTATTTAATTTATTGTATTTAAATATGAGTTTCATAAAAATTATTTATAAATATTTTCTTCGAATGAAACCACCCCGAAAAAAAATCCTGACTACGGCCTTGAAGCCTTTGATTGGCTCCGTACACTATTTTTTGTCTGACTACCATTTCAAATGGATTAACTCCTTCATTACTACAAGGATACCAGAAATAAAAACATTTTTTTTTCATAAAACTATGTCTATTAGGTTCATAATAAAGGAAAAAATAAACTGTTTTATAAATTTTTATTTCATTTCTCTTGGAAATTAATGGGACATATCTCCATGGTCTTTAATGGGTCTGGAAGTGTCCCATTGTGTTATTTAATTTACATTTCTTGTTATTTTTCACTTTTCGTGTCACTAAAAAACCAAAACATATTTATATCTACATTATTTTAAATAGATACTTAATAAACAACTTAACAAGTTTGTAGTTTCACCTTGTTAAGGTAATCGGAGCTTTTTTTCATCCATTCAAGAAATAAAATGTTAAAAAAATATTATTTTTCATTATATTTCCTGGTATACGAAAATGGTAAATTTATTTTTATCATATTTATTAAAAGCGTATACTTTGTTTTAGTTATTTTGTAATTTAAAATATAAAATTTACTACAAATTCCAAACCAAATAGATAACATCAACGACAGACCAAATGTCTTTCTACACATAAGAATAAAAAAATGAATACGTTTCCAAATCTGTTGTGATTTTGAAATTCCAGTAAAAAAAATAAAAAAAACTCATTTGTACAAAATGGTATAAGACATATTTAAGATGAAATTTGAGGTTTCCCCGAAATGGTTATTCAAAATCTGGTCACGCTAATTTAAGAGACATATACAGGGGTTGAGTCAACCACTCTGACTACTGTGGTCACTACATAACCAACGTGAATCGTTCTTGGTTATAATTAAAGTAGATTTTAACTTTATGGTTTTATTCGTAAGCTTCAATTGAATTTTATTTGCTTAGCAGGTTTTGCCCCAACTTTTCTTTTGGAGGTTTCTTGTTCCCGGTCCAAAAAATTCATTGGCCAAAGTTGATGCGTAGAAAATTGTATTATTAAATGTTCATGTTATTTAATATTTCGAAACATTTTAACTTCAAAACTTACCACGATCACTTAAACAGCTCTTTCGTCCTAATATAACTCGTATCATTTCTATAATGCAGAATGACAACATTACACTCAATTCTCTTGTTTTTGATGCATATTCCATGTCGTAGCGCAGCATGATTACTTTTAGAACAAGTACTCCAACCTCAAACGATGCATACATTCCGAAATAAAATGAATTTAAATACATGAGTATTTCATATGTGAGACTTGCATTCATTTTCGTGTGTGTGTGTCGTCGTCGTTAACGTCACCGTTGTCGTCGTGACTGAAACTCAATGATTATGTGGAAATATTCGGCGGTTGTTTCTGCACTCCTTGTACTTTGGTCAAATTATAAAATTATAATTTTGTGTTTCCTTGAATTTCATATATCTTTTGTGTAAATAAATGCTTCTGGCCTAATTTTTTCTTCATGTGCTGTTGATTAGATGGTTATGTTCGAAACCAGAGCAAGTGGAGGACAGTGGTTAGAGCAAAATGTTTCTCACTCAATTGCAACAATGACGACGATGCTGCGTTGCGTTACGTATTCGTAATGGTGGATTAATTGCTGTTGCTGCTATTGTTGATAGCGATGTTTGTTGTTGTTCTCTAATTATAGATGGTGTCAAGAGGGACTTTTATAATATATCCCTTTTGCTTCCTTTTGTTATGAATTTTTTTATTCTGTATTTTTCTTCTATTTTAAACCTTATTCTTTACAATTAAGTAGTAAAATTAACACTTTTCATTATCATAAAATAAACGAAAACATTTTTCTCCATACAAAAACGATAAGTTAATTAAACGTAAGGCATTTAGTAGCATTAAATTTAGTTAAAGAAGTAAAAAAATCAAAATTTATTTTTGAACATGTGAAACTTTTGTTGCTCTCTCGGTATTGTTGCTGCTGCTGCTGCGGCTGCTGCGGCTGCTGCTGATGATACATAATAATTTTTATTTTTTAATATTTTGTGTGATTTTGTTGTGCTTCATTGAATTTATCTGGTTCGTTTTTTTTTTTTTTTTTTGTATAAAAATAAGTGCTCTACTCTATACGCGCTCTTTAGTATCTGTGTATTATTTTTAACTATTTTTTAATCAATTTTAAATCCTCTATTTTTGCAGCTTGTTGTTCTCTGCTATTGTTGTCAATGATGATGATTTTAGCCTTTTTCAGGCACTGCTGCTCTATTGCCACTTTTTTTATTTTACTATTTCCACACTATTTTTACTTCTGCTTCTGCCATTCAATCACACACATATGCACATATACACTGTAAGATGTATTTACTCATATATTTTCTTCTCCAAATAGAAAAGTTTTGGTTTAGCTATTTTTATTCTTCGTCGGGTCGTTCCAATTTTTATCAATTAAAAAAAAAAAAAAAACAAAAATGTAAAAACAGAAGAGAATGTAGCAAAGTTAATAAATATATCCCTTGATTGTGCTCGTATGCTTTTTCATCATTTACTAATTTCATATGTTCACTTAGCATAGGTACCATATATGTGTGTTGTGTGTTTGAGCTTGAAGTGTTTTTCAAATATGAAAATGACAGAAGAAGAAAAACACCCAAAAAGTTATTTGCTCCCGGTTGTGGTTCCTTTCACCATTTGCCACCCACTGCCATTGGCCGTTCGCTCAATCGGTGTCTTTCACTCACTTTGCCGTTTCCCAATGTTTATTCCTTTCCTGTTTGGAGCATTATTACTGTCAATATTTTATTTTATATTTTCGTTTATTTCTGTTTTCTGCTGACATTTGGATTTTCTGTTGGGATTTTCCATGTTTCATTTATGTGTATTTTGGTTTTTTGAAAAATGTGTGCCGTTCTTGCTTTCTGTTTTAGTGCGCAACCGCTGAAAATTCCAAATGTCGAGCAAAAAGGAAATAGGAAAAGCATGTCAAAACAAATATCAAACTAAAAACTGCCAGTTGTAAACAAATATTATTGTTTGTTTGGGGAAACCATTATCATTTAAGGCTTTCATTCACTGGCTTTTTCTGTTATCTGCAACTTAAACTATGTACATAGTTTAACTTTAAAATCAAAGTTTGGGTGACCAGTCGTCCCAAATTTCTGGGGGCAGTTTACGGTTTTGGTGTCCTGTCACCGATTGAAAGATCCCGATTTTCGAAATGCCTCTGACTTTACCGATTTTCCTTGGAACTGTTTTTGATGGAGTCACTTGATTTGATAAGGAGAATTCTGGAATAAGTCAGCAAGTGGAAAATTGTACATCATTTTGTACAAAACTTAAAAAAGGAAGCTGAACTAGTTCTCTGTCTTCAATCAACGCTTCTGTGAAGCGAATATTTTCAAATAAGAACTGTATGCGGACAGATGAAAAATTTAGAATGTATCTTCATACAATATTAATGTTCGTAGTGATTGAGTAGCTACTTACTAAGGAATTAAACTTCAGAGAAAGTTTCGTAAACGTTCTCTTTGTCCTTAATAATAGAAAAACATAAAAATACCAACTTATCTGCAAAATGAATTAACTTTTCTTAGCATAAATTACTTAAATACACATTACTCAGCATAAATTACTCATCTACATTGTAGAACAGTTTTCAACACTTCAGAGTTATTCAGGAGCTCTAGCCAATATGGCATGAACTGCAAACAAGGATGCGAGCGAAACAAATTGTGCAGTAGAGTTCGGGTCAACGATTTAGATCTTCGCTGGACCACTGCTTCGCCTAAAAAAACGGTTCTTCAGCAATTTCTAATCGTTGATTGAGGTTACAAATGGATCAAATATCTTTCAGCTTAAAATTATTGTTTCATAAGATAGTAAGGTAAAAGGAATTTCACTTAGATTTAGACCATTTCCAAAATTATTCCTGATTATAAGGATGTCCCTTTTTTCACACGGCAAGTTTTCTTGTCGGCATGTTTCTAATTCTTTTTTGGACTTGCCACTTGCTTTTCCACACAGCAAGATTTCTTGGACAATTCAGCTTTTACTTTGTTTGCCATTCGTGTTGTGAAAAACATTTGATAAATATTTATTTTTTTCAATAAGAAGCCAAAATTAATGCACAGCCAACTTAAAGTGGCATATAAGAATAAAAGAAATGTCAAAGAACGAACAGCACAAAATATATTTTTTTCATTTTAAACAGGGACATAACTGCTATAAGAAATATTTACAAAAAAAAAGTTTAAAACCTTTATAAATATTTCTTAAAAATAACAATTACCGTAACCAAATTTTTATTTGGTTACCCATGACCAATATCGCAATCAAAATGTTGTTTTTGGTTACCCATACCCAATAACAAATTAAACGAAAAATCTTTTGATTGTGATATTTGTTATGGGTAGGTTAGGCTAGATTAGATTAGACTGGCTGTCGAGAGACACACTAAGGCCTGAAAGGCCCATTGTGATACCACATAGTTGGACCTACAGTTTAACACCGATTCCGATCAGTGTTACCAGCTTGGTGGTTTTGCCATTACCAACCAAGATGTGTACTTGTACTTTTAATTCTCATACACTTCATATTGATAGTGAATATAAGAAGGTTATGAAAATTAATCACCAAACGAAGACGGGAATCGAACCCGAACCTCCCGGTTCGGTCAGCCCTGAAAGATATCCCTCGTCCAAGAAACTTAAGAAATTAGAATCAAAATTTAAATATTACGATTACTTTAAGAGACTGGCTCTTTTTGTACCTCGATAAAATTTTGAGTGTCCGCGAACGTGTTAAGATTGCAAATTATAATTAACCAGTAATAGTTCCCAAAATGCACTTCGAAATGAAGATTAGCAGTTTGTGTTTAATATTCTTCGACTTTGACAGCATCCACAATTATTTATTACAACTAATTCCTTAAATTGTTAAACATATGCTAATAAAATTTTTTGAATAGAAATTTATAATACTTTCGTAAAACATTTTTTCACAGAAAAAAAAGGATTTTTATTCCGTATCATCGTCGGCGTTTAAACTGAAATCACTAAGTCCAAACTCATTTTTTTAATTAATTCCGTATTAATAACCTTTTATAATTTAAATGACGTAACAAATTTGATTTTTGATGAAGCAGTTGAAACGTATACAAATTTATATATCAATCTGTTGATTTTTTAAATTTTGCTATAGACCACTAACTTCATCCCATGAATTGAAAAAAATGGACAATTAATTCATTCTTAATATAATCACTTATTAATAACGTAAAAAATTCTCTAAAAAAGAAAAATAAGTAATAATAATATGATTAAAACATGGGTATACTTCGGTAAAACACAGAGTACTGTATATTAATACTTTCCGAACATCAGATGAGTTGTTTATGATAATTACTTAGCTTATGTTATAAAATTAATTAGGCGAACTCATTGATTTAGTATTATCTTTAGAGTTATTCAAAAATGAAACAGAAAAGAATAAAACAATTCTAATGATGAGTTGATAACATTAGCATTAGAGAAATCAATTCTAACGATTAAAAAATAGCATTAGCATTTGAACCAATTATAATGGTGAGCCAATAGCAATGGCATTAGAAAAATCAATTTTAATGACTAAAAAAGCGCGTTAGCATTATAACAATTGTTATTTTAAGCCAATGGCATTTAGTGGAAAAAACACAGTGAAATAGATTTTAATTCTTTTATATCCGCCTTCATTTCCTATAAGTTTTTTGAAATGTTCGTCTGAGAGATTTTGACTTCTTTTTCAATTTACGACTTCAGGGTTTGAAAATATGAGTTCAAGAAGAGCTGACGGTGGTAACGCTGTGCCATATTTTAAAAATAATTGCTATAACTAATCAACTCTTTTTCCGGAGTTATAACAGGAAGTCTCTCTTGAAGTGTAGATCCTAGAAATAAAAAAAGAAATAAATTTAAATTCTGAAACTCGCTTGACTCTCTTTTTATTGCCATCTTCGAAATGGAAAAAATTTTTAGAAGATGAAGCATTTAGTTTATTGAAGCTTAGTTTGATATATGTGCAAGGTACTGCAGCAATTGTTGCATCAAAATATTCTGGAACCAATTCTAAAAGTCTTCCATTTGTTTTGCAATATCGTTAAACTACATCAGTTTAATTTTATTGACAATATTTGCAATATTTTTTCATGCTAAGTAAATTTTTTCGCCGAAATTCCTTTTTAAATTAGAAAATCAACCAAAAATTTCCAAATAAATTTTGGCTTAAATTCCTGTTTAATAAGGAAAATAATTTTTGGCTGAAATTTCTTTATTGTATGCCAATTAAGCCGAAGGAAATTCAACAAAAAATTTTGGCTGAAATATTTTTTTTTGCTTGTATTTCCTAAATATAAGGAAAATATTTCCATTCATTTTTTTGAATGAAATTCCTTTTGGATTTTGGTCGAATTACTGTTCCCCGTATATGGTTCTAATTCTGCTTGTATTTGAATATTAGAATTTGGTTTTCTTATGTTAATTCTATCGGATCATCATTAGAATTGGTCTAATGCTAATGCTTGTTTTCGATCATCAGAATTGGGATTTCTAATGCAAACTTTAATCGATTTACCTATTATACCTTGAAGTTTTAAGTATCTGAAACATAAGAACTTTTCATTTCCATTTTGTATAAAAATTGCAAAAAATAAAAAACTCTTGAGGAAAGATATCCTGCAAAAGTGAATTGGAACCTTTTTCTGGTAACATTTTTTATGTTTCCTTGTAGAATATCAATGTTTTTTATTATATGAAAGTAATGGCTTTCACTATTTTCTACATCGACAAATCGTAATCTGTCTCAACCCCTTTAAGTTTGGATAGGGGAGAGATATTGTGGCAGCCATTTTGAAAAATGCATTTTGGGCTAAATGCGTTTGAAATTTCAAGTATGCATGACCTGGCAAGTTCTGCATATGCAACTTTCGATCGACTGTGAATTTCAAAAAATCCGTTTACACATATATTCTAGAGATGTTACAGGTACGTCACATAAGACGACCCCCTTAAATCAAATTTGGTTGGCATGGTGGGTTTTTTCTTAACTTTTCTTTTCGCGGTTTCTGGGAATCGGTACAAAGAATTTATTGATCAGAGTTGTAGGGTAGACAAATTAATGTTATTTAATATTTCGAAAAATTATAACTTCAAAACTTACCACGATCACTCAAACTGCTCTTTCGTCCCAATATAATTCGTATAATTTCTATAATGCAAAATGACAACAATATACTCGTTTCTCTTGTTATTGATGCATAATCCATATCGTAGCGTAGCATGATTACTTTTAGAACAAGTACTCCAATCTCAAACGATGCATACATTCCGAAATAAAATGAATTTAAATACATGAGTATTTCATATGTGAGACTTGCATTCATTTTCGTATGTGAGTGTCGTCGTCGTTAACGTCACCGTTTTCGTCGTGCTTGAAACTCAATGATTATGCTGAAATGTTCGGCGGTTGTGTCTGGTTAAATTTGTGGATTGCACTTTTTGCACTTTGGTTAAATTACAAAATTATGATTTTGTGTTTCTTTGAATTTCATATATCTCCTTGCTTCATTCTTTCTTCATGTGTTTTGGTTAGAAATTTATGTTCGGAGCCAGAGCAAATGGAGGCCAGTGGTTGCTAAATATATGTAAATCTCTCACCCAATTCCAACAATTACGGTAACGTTTTCTTGCCCTATGTTTAGTAATGGTGAATTAATTGCTGTTGTTTGTATTGTTGATAGTTTTGTGTGTTGTTGATAACTAATTATGGCTGGTTGTCAAGAGGGATTTATGTAATGGCAAATATCCCTTTGCTTCCTGTTATGAATTATTTTATTCTATATTTTTATTCCCCTTTTCGATTTCTTCTATTTGAAACCTTATTCTTTACACTTTAATATAAACATTAACACACACTTTTCTCCATTGTAAAAAAAACATTTTTTCTAAACAAAAAACAACAAGTTTATTAAACGTTAGACATTTAGTAGCATTAATTTTAGTTAAAGGAGTAAACAAATAATTATTTATTTTTGAATAAGTGAGACTATTGTCGCACTCTTCATGTTGTTGCTGTTGCTGCTGCTGTAGCAGCAGCTGCTGATGATACATGATAAGTTTTATTTTTTAATATTTTGTGTTTCATCGAATTTATCTGGCTCGTACTTTTAAATTATTTTTTAACCAATTTCAAATCCTCTATTTTTGCAGCTTGTTGTTTTCTGCTAACGTCGCTATCAATGACGGTGATCATAGCCTTTTCAGGCACTGCTGCCTTATTGCCACTTTATATTTTACTATTTCCACACTTTTTTCACTTCTGCTTCTTGCATTCAAGTCTATATGGCTCACACAATCACATACGTGTGTATACACTGTAAATATGTATTTTCCCAAACATTTTTCTGTTTTCCAAATTGAATTGGTTTAGTTATTTTTATTCCTCGTCGTGTCGTTACAATTTTCATCAATTAAAACTTCAAAAGAATATGAAACAAAAGAGAACGTTGCAAATTAATATACCCCTTGATTAGGCTCGTTTGCTTTTTCATCAATTACTAATTTTACATGTTCAATTAGTATAGGTACATGTGTGCTTGTGTGTTTGAGCTTGAAGTGTTTTTCGAATGAAGAAATGGCAGAAGAAGAAAAACACCCGAAAAGTTAATTTACTTCCTGTCGTTGTTCTTTCCACCTGAATGACATTTGCCACCCACCACCCTTGGCCGTTTGCTCAATCGCTCTCTTTCACTTCCTTTGTGTTTCCCTATGTTGATTTCTTGTCTGTTTGGAACATTATCACTGTCTAATTTTTATTTTATATTTTCCTTTATTTTTGCTTTCTGCTGACATTTGGATTTTCTTTTGGGGTTTTCCATTTTTCACTTATGTATGTGTGTTTTGGTATTTTGAAATCTATGCGCCTTTCTTATTTCCATTTTTAATGCGCAATCGCTAAAATTTCCAAATGTCGAGCAAAAAGGAAATAAAAAACAAGTAAAACTGTCAGTTTAATATAAATTTTTTTTTGCTACTTAGCATAAACTACTTACTCATCAACATTTTCAAAAATTTTAAGTTAAAAGCATATTTAAAAGCTTACTAAATGTATTCATATTCACGGAAAGTTTGATAAACGTATCTTCCGTTCTTAACAATTAAAAACCGTAATAAAAAATAATTCTGAGCACAAAGTACTTATTAACATTAAAGAAAGCTTTAAATTATCTTTCAAAGAATGTTAAACCAATCTTATTGTCGAAAGTTATATAAAATAAGTTTTTCTAATTTCTCCATTGACTACAAAGTGGGTGAAAATTAAAAAAAAATTAAATATTATGTTATATGTCTAATAAAGTTACTGACATATTTAGCAACTTATAGTGCGGATACGCGAGAGTGCATTTCGTTGAAATTCTGCATTTAAAACTTAGGTGGGCACACGAAAAAAAGGAATTTCAAATTCCTTTTTTGACCGATTAGAAGTTTGGAGAAGAAGACGAATTTTCAAAGATCGAGTTTCGGAGACTCCTCTCATACTTAAACCTCACGTGCTTATAGACTAGCACATTTCAGCCTAAAATATAGTGAAGATGTGACATCAAAACAATGTGAAACTGCCATTCTACTCACCTACCTACATTGGTAACGACCAAATTACATACTAAACCTTTAGTGGTAGTGGAAATAAAATCCCACTGCCACTAAACCTTTAGTGCTAGTGGAAATAAAAATCAACTACCACTAAACATTTAGTGGTAGTGGAAATAAAATCTCACTATCACTAAACCTTTAGTGGTAATGGAAATCGAAACCAACTACCACTAAACTAGTGAAAATTAAATCCCACTACCACTAATCATTTGGTAAGTGTAGAGAGTTTAATTGAAGGTCAAATTGAAATGCATCGTAAAAGAATGTATAAATGTTTGAATGAATGAATATATTAACCTTTTTCTTGTACTAAATACTTTGTAGAAAGTTCAATTTCAATGAATAAAATATATTTTTTTAATTTTCCATAAATTATTTTACCATATTGCGGTGTTATATAATGATTATTTTTCTATTATATGTATACAGAGTTATGTATTAATCAAGTGGTTTAGTACAAAAACATGGAACAAATAAAAAATGGAGTTGATCACATTGGTTCATGAACGACTTCTATATTGGAAAAAACAGCAGTTAGCAGACGTCATCTAAAATCCAAAAAGCCGTAACTACACAAATTTTCAAAATCGACTTTTTGATTTATTATGATGCACTTGCTCAAATTACACGTTCCTGCAAAAACCCAAAAAGCCGTAACTACACAAATTTTCAAAATCGACTTTTTGATTTATTATGATGCACTTGCTCAAATTACACGTTCTTGCAAAATTTTAAACCTCTACGCCCAAAAATAACGGGTTTATTAAGGAACCTACAAAAGACCGTAACTACAAGTACATGAATTAATTAAGCAAATAGAAGTATTTACATATTTGAAGTAAAAAGGAAACGAAATATTTGAATAATCTTTAAGTAACTAAGTGATACTAAACTTTCACAATTACATTCTTCTTAAATCTATAATATTTTTCATTTTACAATGTTTTTTGCTTCTATAAAGAAATAAAATGTGTAATCACTAAATGTAGTGAAGAGCGAAATTTATTTACTAAATCCCCAGTTTGAGTGTTAGTGATTGTATTTCCACTACCACTAAAGGTTTAAAGGTAGTTAATTTTTATTTCCACTACCATTAAAAGTTTAGTGGTAGTTGATTTTAATTTCCACTACCACTAAAGGTTTAGTGGTAGTTGATTTTTATTTCCACTACCACTAAAATTTTAGTGGTAGTTGATTTTTATTTCCACTACCACTAAAAGTTTAGTGGTAGTTGATTTTTATTTTCACTACCACAAAGGTTTAGTGGTAGTTAATTTTTATTTCTACTACCACTAAAGGCTTAGTGGTAGTTGATTTTTATTTCCACTACCACTACAAGTTTAGTGGTAGTTGATTTTTATTTCCACTACCACTACAGGTTTAGTGGTAGTGAAATTTGATACCCACTACCACTAAATGTTCAGTGGTAATGGAGCCTTACTTCCACTGGCACTAAAAGTTGTGAAGAGCGAAATTTATTCACTAAATCCCCAGTCTGGTATATATCAGAGATCAGCAATGAGTACTGGCAAACTGAATATATTCAACTCATAATCCCAAAATTCTTCTATCCATATGCATCCAAGGCGGATTTAACATGGTGGTAGCAGCATTACAACAAGTACAACGTATCAATAACAACACGCTACTTTGTTGTTGCTAAAAATCGTAATTGTCAAAAGCACAAGAACAAATGCATGGAAAAAAAAAAAAAAAACAAAGATTTTGACAGTTAAGATTATCTTCATATAAAAAAAATTAGAGAAGAAGAAGACAGAGCTGAGGCTGCTATCACCTATTATAATTTCGCCATGTATGCATCTATATTTATTGAAATGCTGTCGATCCTCATATCCACCCTTAATTTTGAGGTTCGTATCATATTCATACTTAACCACATGTATGATGTTGTATTCTTCGACTCTCAAAATAAGTATGTATGCCTTTACACAATAAAAAAAAAAACACTATGCGGGTGTGTGTCGCTTTCCCGCGTTAGTAGGGCACTTCCCCTTTTTTTACGAAAGATCAACAAAAAAGTAAATAATTGTGCTATTGGTTGCGTTCACAAGATACACAAAATTTTAAACTGTTGTTTGTAAAATGCCAACAGTTGTTTTGTGTCTTCTGAACGGCATGATGCATCGTCTGTCCAATTTTTGGGAAACAACATATTGGCATAAAAGAGCGGAAAAATAATATGATCACAAAAATGGCGTCCAAATGCTAGTACTTGTGCTAAGCAAAAACACACAACTACGCGTTCAGAAGACACGCTCTGTTCTGTTGGGCAAAAGTTGCGTCTTCTAAACGTAAGCATTAATTTCATATTTGATTTATTTTTACTTGTACATTTATTATTATATTTAAGAAATAAAGAAAAACATTTACAATTATTTTTACATTTCTCATTTACATATTTACATACATACATACATTAAAATAAAAAATAGTACAATGTAATTAAAAAGACATATTTAAAAAAAAAAAGAATTAAGAAATTTATCCATTTTTACTTTTACATTTGTTATTACATTTAAGAAATAAAGAAAAATATATACATCTATTTTTACATTTCACATTTACATACTAATATACATATACTACCGGCTCGACGTAGACAGTTGAATCATTTATGTATATGATCCTAAGTATTTTCCTAATATTTTAAATCAAACTGTGGTTATGTATGGATCAAACAGATTTGGGATGGTATGAGTATGATGACGCCGTCGTATTCATTTTCATTGCAACTTATATTTATGCATAGGCGTTGTTGTATATGTGGGTACATCAGAATAGTAGCGTTATAATGATTTCAACGCATTTATATTTAAAAATTCATGGATGCCTATGGATAGCGAAAAAGCGACTCGTTGCTGATCTCTGGTATATATTTTTGGAAGAACTGTCGAAATATTAAGGCTTTTGGAAACGTTAATCAGTATGATAGTGATATAACAGTAAGGGTATGTTTTAGGGATAAAATATAAATAGAATTGCATTCAAAGAGATGATTTTATACCTTAAATATGGAAAACTAATAATTTTTAAAAATTTTGAAGAAAAATAAAATTCAAAATACACAATACGGAAAAAAACTCCAAGCACAACTACTCTCCAAAGCAACCTTGCATCCATTTATTGTTATTTCACATATCACAAGAAGAAGAAGAAGAAGAGTTGTAAGTTTGACGTTTCATAAGAATTTATTGTTTGCAAATTATTTATTTGTAAATATTTGCTAATTAAACAAAGCAACAATTAAAGAAATTTCGACAATACGTCAAGAAAGGAGGAAAATAGTTGCATTAAATAAAAATGCCAGCAGATCAAATACAATATTCGGAGAAGTATTTCGACGCCATTTATGAATACAGGCAAGTCAGCAATTTTATTGAGGACGCTTCTTTTTTTACGCATTTATTTATTAATTTATTCTGTAAATGCAACCATATAATATATTTCTAGACATGTAATTCTACCGCCTGACCTCACCAAGCACGTTCCTAAATCACATTTAATGACGGAAACGGAATGGCGCAACCTCGGTGTACAGCAAAGTCCGGGCTGGGTACACTACATGATGCATGCACCGGAACCACATGTTATACTTTTCCGGCGACCACGCACAGTTGAGGCGACAGCAGCCACCACCACTACTGCCGCCACTGCAACTACATTGACTCAAAGCACCAACACCGAGCAATCAAACACTAACAATAATGTCTCGGTACAGGGGTAAATGCTTGGTACCTGGTACTGGTAGCTTCAGAATATTTCCATAACTTTATTATTTTACTTGTTAATACATAATAACACTACATGAACGTAATTTTAATTAAAAATTATATTTTACAAAAAGAAAAAAAAACAAAAAAAAAACAAGAACCTAAGAAACTATGCGATACGAATCAAAGAAATGATATAAAAAAGAGGAAACAAAATACGACACAAACAATAAGGATTTTATTATTTTTTTTTTTTTACAAAGAAACAAATTTTATCATTAATGTAAGTAATTCTTTTTAAATACGATTTTTATTTATCAAAGCTCAATAAAATATGCTGTTATTTTTGTACCTTGAGAAAGATGTGTTTTTTAGTTTATTCTCTATGGAAACATCTAGATATAGTTAGTGGGTATTTTGTATAATCTGACAAATTTAACAATGTAAGTAAAATAAGGATTTTTTTTATTTACTGCTTGATGACCTCGAAAACAATGTTCTGCCTAAACTTACTTATTTTTGCAGATCTTGAATGTGTACTAAATCAAATAATTTTAATGTATGTATTTCCAAGATTTCTGAATCACAATTGTTCTATAAGTTCGAATACCGATAAAGACTCCATGGTCTCGTCAAATATAGGGATAATATTCTTGCAATTCGACTGGAAATGCTGAAGCTAGAAAAGAAACACAATAAGATAAGGTTGAAGTAACAGAAGCACTTCCAAACAAAGATCTGAAGAAACATACTTTTCTACACCAGAGGCATCTTGTTCGAAGTCCACTTAGAAAATTTTCAAAATGGTTTTTTAAAATCATTCAAATTTCTAAATAAATTTCTTGCATAAATTCGACGCCAAATACTCTCGGTCCTGAAAGATCCTTCAATGGTAAACTCATACAGACCTGTAAGTCTCTTTTTCGGTCCTCCTTGCCAACCGAAACGTCTTTTGGAGTGCTTTCCGTATACACACCATTTTATCATTGAAAAAAGCACTGCTTGCCCTGCGTTTGCAGGTATGCCAAGGAAATCGTCAGTCTCACTCACTCATTGAATTAATTTTTTTTTTTTTTTTTGCAAATGATAATAAATACATGATAGAAATCTCTTGCTCCTAAAGAGAACTGCTGCATAGATTCTTTTTTTTTTCAATTCAAAACGCTCTGTCGACTAATTTTCGTTTACTGTTTAAGAACTACAAAGGAAATGTAAAGCTTATATTAAAGTACAAAAACTCCACATCCATATCGCTTAATATCTTGTCTGGGGCTCCCCCTATCTCCATTCGCAAACGAATACGGCACTGAGAAAGCTCACATGAATATTTCCCTTCTAATACATACTGGCTCATAAATAAAAAAAATCAATCCTCGAAATTTATAAGTGTTATGTCTATTATATGATCCAAGCCCATATGAAAGGATATTTGGCTATTTTATAAATTTTTGTTACTTCGAGAAATATACGGATAGTGTACAATTTACGGACACCAACTAAAATTTGAGACCGTTGAGGAGGCAGTTCAGCAGTTCTACAACAAAGTCTTGAGTACTCCTAAATATCCCCATTAGCCTTATTATGTCTTCGAATGTATCTTTTCTTCAATATGTCCTAATGTGTACGCAATATAGCAAGATTAAAGGGATAGTTTCTATCCCGGTTTTATTGAAAAGTGAAATTCAGAAATTAATATTAAGAAGAGTAATTTAAAAGTTATAGAAAATCCCCCAAAATCTAAGCCTTTTTCCATAGTGAAGCTAAAATAATAATTTGGTTGTCTGCCTAAATGTAGTCAACGAAGACTCTGTCGAAATCTAAGCCTTTTTTCACAGTGAAGGCTAAAATAAAAGGGCGCACGACCTTCACGGTCATTTTTTTTTTTTTTTAAATTTAAAATTTAGATGACATTGCTGTTGAAAAACGGATTTCATAATTACTGTACGTGTATCGTCACTGTGTGCACGCATAAATTCAACTCTCCAATAATAAACTAAGAAATTATGTATTCCAACTTTATTAGCTTTTCATGCACACCTTGTACACAAACCACAATTTTCATTTCGAAGAAAGAATAATTTCGAACATTCGAAAAAAACCGCAGCCAACTCTGTGCGAATGTGTCAAAATAGCAAAATCAAGAATTCTTCATGTCACTACTCTTGTTCAATTCGTGTTGAAATTTTTTCTTCTGTCCTGATTAAATTAAAAAAACACAGAAACTGACTCTAATTGCCGAAGCATCCGGGTAAGTGTTAAAACAAGTGAAATTCTTTTAAAATAAATGACATTTCATTGCAAGAAGTGTATCTAAAATCGGGGGAAAAGCAGTTTCTAGTAGGAAAAACCATCCATGCTCGCGCACCCAATCAGAAAGTGGAGAGTTTCGATAGTCGGCAAATTGAAAGTGGTTGAATGGCGAGTTGACAAGTGTGTGTTTGTTGTTGCGTGCTGTTTCTTTCCGCCACCATAAAAATGGAATGCGTCATTACATAAGGAATATAGGGGAAGCAGGGGAATGTAAAATTAGAAACGAACGAATTATTTCCCTCTTGGCAACAGCGTAAAGGTATTGCTGTGTGATATATTTTTCAAAGTATTTCAATTGTTTTAAAACATTTTTGAGATCGCAGACTTAAATATTTGAGCATTTCATATCTAGGGTTGCCGTAGTCTCTAATCTCATTGTGCACAGTCGCAATGAATTTCACAACGCATCAGTCAAGAATTCAAGTTCAAATAGAAATCTCTTTCCCAGCATTAACTCGGAAGAATGTAAATGTTGTGAAGATTTTGAATGTTCACCTCTTTTATTTTTTATGAAATCCCAATATTTTTCATTTAAAACGGAAAATATTTGCCCTTGATTTTTTTTTTTTTTGCAGACAATGTAGTTATTTTTTTATGTTTACGTTTTTGTTTTCGTTTATACAATAATAAATTATTAATAAATAAGAAAAAGAAAGCACTAGTATCATGGGCTATCGGCAGGCCTGTTTTAATTTTTTCTATGATGACGTAGAAATATTTTTGAATTTGTTTTCCTAAAGTGATAAATGAGCTAGCTATGTGTGAGATAATAAGCAAATAGATTCTTCTGGATGCTAAATATTTTTTATAAATATTTACTATCAGTTGTTAATATTATCGCACACTAACTACAAAAGGGGCACAACTCGAAATTGAAAATTTTTCATAAAAAAATGTTTTGCTTACTTATGGATGCATATAAAAGTATATTTTATGGAAAATAATGTTATCTTATTAAATTGGTTTAGGTAAGCAATAACTTTTATTTTGAGCTGAGACTCTTTTGTAGTTTTTGTGTGATATTTTTTATTTTAAATAGCCACACAACGGCAAAATGAATTCAGAAAGGCTTAAATTAAAATCGGAAAGCATTAATTTGAATTCAGTAGCGGTGCCTTGGCACCTTGTCGCTGAGCCGTTCCAGAGCCAGGTTCAAAAACAAGTTTTTTCCAAAGTTAATTTCTTGGTGTAACTACTTTGGCTCCCGCTCATCCTTAATGGGTTAAATTAGGAGTAGTCAAATTGAATCTAGGAAGTATTTGGTTGAATTCGGAATATTTAAATTTAATTTAGATAACGTCAATTTGAATTCGGAATAGGCAAAATAAATTCCGAAAGCGAACTTGAATTCGGAATAGGACAAATACAATACAACAACTACAGAAGGAGATATTGAAATGGAGAATGAAGACAATTTAGACAATGGATAATTTGCTCTCTTAATAATTTTCTTTGAATAATATTCATACCGCGAAATATACAGCTTTTTCAAATCGGTTTACTGTTTTTAAAAAATTTTGGTAGAAATATACAGTTTTTGGTATGAAAAAAGATACGAGCGTTAAGTATGCCAGATAGCAGAAAGTATTTTAAAAAATTCTGAGATTTGACAATTATAACATACATCAATAAATTTGTCAACATTTTGTTTATGAGTTTTTCTCTCTTAACCCATTTTAGTCTGTTGTACACAAATAAATAAATGAAATGGAAACATCAAAAATAAGTAAAAGATTTGTTTGCTGTTTTGACGTTTTTCTGGAAGGCAAGCAAGTTCCTTAGAATTTTAGAGTAGTTATATCAAGTACATACTTAAATAAGCAAACTTCAACACTTTTACAATTATCCTTCTTGAATACTTTTTCCTTGCATATTCCGCATACCAAAATCAATAAAGTTTGAAATAATACGAAAATATAAATATAGTCTTGGCAGTTTTAAGAGATTTGTAAATAAATTTGAGTAGTACAAAGGAAAACTTTAAATTTTGGGATAAATCCTTGGTGTATTTTCGATGTTTTCACTAATGTGAAAAATATTCCAGATTGTCGTCAGCTAATGCCGAAACCAAAAAATGTTTTGTAGCAAACGCCTTCCAATTTTTCTTTATATATTTATATATTGTACTTGGACCAATAGGTTTATATATTATTTCATATTTTCTTTGGAAATGTCAAATACTTTGGGAGAAGTAAGAGAGCAATTTCCAAATTCGACAGACGTCAGAGAACAAAAAAGAAGGCGTCACTTCTATTTATTTCACTATGCTCATTTTAATATCAAAAATCTCTTAGAGAGGACAATCATAAAAATTTTGTAATTTATAGTATGTCTGGATAATTCTGATTTAGATAGCAAACAAAAATATAAAATAAAATTTTTTTTTTCAGAATGACCCAAAAAATCACATCCTAAAATTCTATTTGTGGCTGTTTACTTTGGCCTGTCTGAAAGAGAGAGGTAGAAAAAGAAGGTAGTAAAAAAAAAGATAGAATCTCGCTTATTTTTTCTACCTCACTCTTTCAGACAGGCGTTCATGCTTACGCCAAAGTAAACAGCCACTTTGTCTGTCCTCAAATGAATTGTTTTTCACTGATACGTTTTATAAAAATAGGCAATGAAAGTTTAAATGCATCGTTTTACTAAAAAAGAGTGTGTTTTAATTTAAATTAAATGAGTTTTTTTCAGGGATTTTTAACACGTTGATATGGGATAAATCCTGATTTTCGTATACGAACTTTAAATCGTGAGACAGAATATGAATTCAATAATAAAATTTAATTTAGTAAACACTAAATTGCCAAATTCAATTCAGAAATCGTCGTAAATTTGCAATAGTAGAGCAAAGTTCAGAAAGTCGCAATACACTGTGGATACTGATTATTTCAATATCGCCCAATCAAAATTGTGGAATAACTTGTTTTTCATACAATCTTGGTTTCCCATCGCATTTTACTGGCAACAACAACAACTGAATATGGGTTGCAAGTGTTGCTAAAAACCTTGCTAGGGACATCCCCTGAGTGTTGGTTTCACTATTATTTGGTTATAATTAACATAAATGCAAAAATTAACAGTTGTACAAATTTATAAAATTTAAACTGTATTTTTATATGCAAATATATTTTAAATACTTCAAAACACCAAAATATATAAATAAATAATTTCCTGTTTATATTCGTTATCACTACATATACATTAATTTTGTAGTCTACTTTGTCCATTATGTAAATATCGTAAACTAATCAAATTCAATACGGTCACGATATACGTTCGTACGTACCATATGTGTATGTATACGTAAAAAATACTTATCAACATTAAAGTTTGAAATGAGTTCAAAGTTCTGCTTGCATTGATCGTAAAAACCAATTGGAATCAATTGAATAACTATTAGTTGTGGATGTGCCTCTACTAATAATAATTTTACTGATAATTACCTAATTTATTCATTATTATTATGTTATTTGTAAATATTTTTAGTTTTTTTTTTTTTTCATATTTTTTCTGCATTTTCGCGCCTTCATGTTGGAATTCATGATGAAGAAAAAAAAATCAACTGTTGTTTTCATATTTTTTCTGCATTTTCGCGCCTTCATGTTGGAATTCATGATGAAGAAAAAAAATCAGCTGTTGTTTGTTGTTGTAATCTATACATCACATGTAGTTTACGTGCTTCTTCGCGCATAAAAATACAACATATTCAACTTCTTCATCATCCTTACATCTCTCAATCTCAACAGGTTTCGTCTTGTGTAGTTTTGTATATATTTGTTTTTGATTTATTTTGAAAGAAAAAAAAAGCTTGCAAGAAAGAAAACGAAAAATTATGCTTCGAGGGTGTTTTGTTGTTGTTCGTTGGTTATATCAAAAAGTTTATCTCTTGTACGTCAGGTCAATGGGTAAATGGTGGTAGTTTTCAAATGTTCTTGTGATTGATTTATTTGTTTCTTGCAATTTTGTGATTTGAGGATGCTTCGTGTAAAGAATTTCTGTTGTAAAGAATTTCTGTTGTTCCCTAAAATGATAAAAGTAAAACTTTTTAAAATCATATTTGTTTTTTTTTTTAAACTAATTAATATTAGTTTTTTTGTTTTTATTTAAGTTTTAACCATACGAAATATCTTGACCTCTCGTAAGTACTTTTTCACCACTTTTAGAAGACAAGACAATAACGCAATAAATTTCTATAAACAATATATGAAAATAAGTTAAAAAAAAAAATAACTCCAAAAATATTTTTTCTTATTTAAAATGATTTAAAACCAAATTTTACATATTCTTTATGTACATTTATTGCCTTTTTGTCGTCTCTTCCTAAAGTGGTGAAAAACTACATACGAGGAGTCAACGTATAACCATTGATATGTGGAAGTAGTTGGCGTAAAACGTTGGATTGCCTTTCTAGCGTTTTTACAAGGAAAATTCATGATCTTCAAATCGTTATTGTGACGTTTCCAGTGCAATTAGTCATTAAGTTTCTTGCTGTGACTAAATCGCTCAATCCAATTCCTTTTGCGGCGGCTTCGTTATGAAAACTGAACTTTTCAATTAACCAAAGATAACACTGAAACATTGAAAACTGACGAGACTGCAGTTGAAAGTATTTGCGATTTTTCGATTTCTTAATTTTTTCGGCTTGGATGATGTTTTTCCGATATTATCCGATCTTGGAGATTTTTTGCGACAAAACACTTTTACGATTTTATTATTTATAATCATTCAGTACAGTGCACTATGGGGCCAAATCCGATTTTAGCCGTCCAAAATTTTGAAATTTGGTTTGTTGGCTTATGAGGTCATTAACAATCACTGTGTGAAAAATTATAACGATCTGACTATTACCACGCCCTCCTCCCATACAAATAAAACCGCGAAAAGTGTATAACTTGGTATATATTACAGATATGATCATGAAATTTAGTGTACTTATAAATATTATTATTGTCATATATCATTGCAAAAATGGGATAGATTGGATTATTACCACGCCCACCTCTCATATATGCGAAAATGTTAAAACTCTATATCTTGGACCCATTGTATATATAGTGATGAAATTACATATTCTGGTAAATAATAGCATATCACAATTTTAAACTGAGCACTGAAATTTCGAATAATGAAGCGGGTCGGAAAACAACCTTCTTTTGTTAGGAAAGGTTCAGTAAGAACACCGCGATAAGGTGAATGACTCCACCAGAAAATAGGAATCATTGAAAAACATTTCCAAGAAAAATATTGGTAAATTTGCTACTGATCGCGTTTCCTAAATATTGATGAATCTGGCTTTGGATATATCCAGCACAGAAAACAGCTGGATAGAAACAACCTGCACATAAAGTGCCCAGGCATTCAATTTTTATATTCTTCATAATGCCAACAGAATGTCGGGTTTCCTATTCGGGACCTTGTGAACTTGTTGCAGTTATTTTGGTATAATTTTCTTCCAGATTTCGGATCCTTTATTCCGTTTCAGTAGAAAGTTTTCTATGATGTAGAATCCAAAACATATGCAAAACTATCGCACACAGATTACTCTTCATTGGATTCTGAGGCAGTCATAGAAATTACCTTGTGTCTTCCATCCATGAGTTGTTTTAAAGTTATCATATTTGGAATGCCTCAAAGAAGAACGTATTGGTAATTGCTAATGTTTCATCAAACCATGCTAACTGCAGGACTAGAACACTGAACGTAATAAAAATATAATTCATCTAGTGACTTTATTGGATCACGGTAATTCTGCGTTTATCATGGTTCCATTAAACTAATTTAAAAAATGCGCCTGGTACCAGATAAGCTATCTCATTAATATCAAACATTTGTCAACTCTGCGTAATAAAACAGCTGCATCTAAGCAGGAATTAAATTGAAATTATCAAATACTTATCCAATGCCACTCTAAAGGTCTTATGAGAATTCGACCTCGTTACTTAAGTAATTCCATACTTCAACCGCAAGATATGAAGCATAGTTCTCCAAAAGAGATAATCATTTTCCTCATAAAAAATTACCTCGTAAGGGAACTACTAAAATTCTTTCTTCGGCGATATCACAAAAGAAACTACTTGCTTGCAGTGGTCAGGAATCATCACGCCCACCTCTGTCATTTTTTTAATCTACAGAGCGTAATGTTCGCCGTTGCCTCAACAGAAGATTTACACCATATTCCTGTGTACATTTCCTTAATACTAAAAAGCTGAAGTATTTTGAGTGAGCGTTGTAAAAAATGGCCAGCTTTTTAGGGTTGAAAATCGATAGTAAGATATTGACATTTTCTAAAAATAAATGAATTAATCTAACAAATGTTAAATTCGAATGAATAAAATTTTAAATTTTAGGCCTAGGGTGTAGGGTGTTTAAAAATAGAAACACACAGAGAAACGCAAGAAAAGCAAAAACAACAAATAAATCCAGTTACATTGCTCCTATTCAAGGCACCAGCAACAGCAACAAACAAAAGCAAAGCAATGTAAAGTAAAGTAAAAACACCAACAACAAATTCGATGCGTATATATGAATTTGTTTAGTTCAACTGGTGTAAGTGTGCCAAATACAGAAGATATTCGTACAACAACAATAACGTACAATATCAACAAGAGCAACAACAATATCAACAATTAAAACCAACCACAAAAATGTTTCAATTTCATGAAAAACATTTTTTTTTTATCAAACAAAATGTTTCGCTTTCAATTTGTTCTTAAAAGTAGTAGCAAATATCAACAGAAACAAAACGAAACGGAATCCTCTATATTTTTCAACAATACCAATGGCAGCCATATTTGTTTCATTTGTCATTCCATTTCTTTGTCACACACATACATACATTCCACATCTATAAAAGATATACAAAAAGAAACTGCTGTTTTTGTTGTTGCTATACTGTACGTACAGTAGTACCCTCGTATATGCTGTTTTCACTTTACCCAACCTACCCAAAGTATACACAAAAACAGACAGACGGACAAAGCATACTTGCTACCACTACATACGCTAAGACATTCATGTATATGCGCTTGTGTGTATAAGTGCGACGACTGTCGTCCATGGCCAACAAAGATTTCAGTTCACTTCGTACAAGTTTTTTCCATTTCGTCGTATTCCAATACACAAAATCGACTTTAGTTTACGTTTGGCAACAATCGAGCAAAGTACGTTTTTTTTACTCTGTCGTCTGTGTGTAGTAGCGTTTTTACTTTGTGATTTGTATGAGAAAAAATGAGAATAAATTTATATAATTAAAGTATAATAAATAAAGTAAATAAATAATTGTAGTTAAATTAAAAATAAAGTTAGAGGAAAATTGATTTTTTGTCTTAACATTTTAATAAAAATAAAGAAATATTTTAATGAGTAACTGTAGCTGAAATTGATGGAAAATCAATAAACTTTTTCTCAATTGGAAAGTAAAAGAAAAAACACAAAATGTCTTCGTGAAAAGCAAACAATTTTTTTGTTTAAACAAATACGAGAAACATCAAGAACAAAAACACAACAATTTCTTAATGCATTAAATAATTGAACTGCATTTTGAATTTTCTTTTAAAAAATTGTGATAACTTTGAGAGAGTACAAATTAGTTTAAAACCTAGACTAAATGGCATACATAATTTTATAATATTCAAATCTAATCTAAGCTCACATAATTAGTGCAATAAACAACTGCTAAAATTTAACAACATTCCTGCGTATTACAAACAACAAAAATGGCTGTCAAAATGTAAGAAAAATTTATTTACATTATTTTACATATATAACATATTTTGGTCGATAAAAATCGTTTTCAAAAATTTCGCTTCGTTTGAATAAAAAATACCTACAGTAGGGAGTTCTAAAAAGGTTGAGTAAAGTTAAGCTTTATTCAAACCTATACATTTATTTGTATAAAAAGACAAAGCTTCTTCAAAAAAAAAAACTGAACAAAGAAGATCTCTAACTGTTAAAGTTATGTATTTTTTTTTTTTGCAAATAAATTTTTGTTTGTTAGCTTTATATAGCAATTTGTATATGCGTAGTTTTTGTATTTTGTACAGTACTAATATAATTTTTTTTTATATATACCTAGGCCATGTATAGTTTTATATATACATACATGGGGGAGTTTGTTGGTAGTTGTCATATTTAGTTTTTATATTTCCGTTTGTATGTATTAGTGATGTCGAAAAGTTTCACTGTGTGAGACAGACAAATGAAAGAATTATTATTATTTAATTATTAAATTTTGCCTATAGTTTGTTATTAAACTAATTTTTTAATACTAGTCAAACTTTAACTGATTGAAACTTTGTGTTTCATTTTATTTCATAGCATTTCAGAAATTTACATATCTACAGTTACTTAAGGTATCAGCTGTTGGAACTAACTAAAGCTAAACTGTAATTGTTTATTGCATGATAGTTAAATTCGTTCAGTATGGTTTTGCTACTGAATATTTAGTAGAGAAATTGTTAATGAAACTGTGTTGAACAAGTATCGATTTTTTGAATCGTGAATAGTACAATTTTGTATTTTGTAATTAATTGAAATTATTGGAAATCGCTTTGACTAATTTTATGTGATTTTTCTCTAAACTAAATTTAAACTCATAAACTAAACGAACTATGGTATGTATAAACAAGGAGAGACTTGTTAGTATAGGTTCACTGAGGCTAATGTGACTAGGGCATTAATCCCTTATGTATTTAAACATTGAATACAACTCTGCATATGTGTATTTAAAGTTTCTTCACTTTTGTTTCATTTTTCAAATATTCTAATGCTCAAGCTCGGTCAACACATACTGTACTTATGTATTTATTCCATTTTCGTTTCGTTCACATAGAAATTCCCATTTCATACCTATTAAATATAAAAAATAAAAATGTATTGTATCTTTTTTTTTATATATGTTACTATTACATACAATTAAATTATTTTCCTTTTTTAATTTTTCAATACACTTGAAGAATTTAAAATAGAAACATACGCTCATAGGCTAACACAAAAAACGCAAATAAAGTGGTTTTTCTTTACTAAATGTTTTTTTTTTTTTCTTTTTATTAATCAGGTTTTTGTTAGAATTGCGTCAGCCAAATTTGCTCGCCTTTTTTAACTTATTTTTTTTGTGTATGTTTTTTTTTATTAGATCTAAAGTATAAAGGGAACTGAAACTGACTGAGAAACTGAACATTGATATTATTATTTCATTTTATGGTGTAAATTACGTTGTTTCTTTTTGATAATATTACATACACACTAGCTGACCCAAAACTATTGTTATTTGATAACATAATAAAATATGAAATTTCTACTTGCATATTGTTTGAGGTTATGTAATTATTAATTTTTAGCTCTTCTTTCTACTAAAATTTTCCAGTGAAGAACAATTATTTAATTTTTTGTTTACTACTCTTTTTTTTTTTTTTTTCTTTACAATTGATTTCTTTAACTTAATTTTGTCTCCATATTCATTACAATATTTACTTATTATTCGAATTTTGAAATTTTCTAGGTCGCTTATTTAACCTAATTAAATATTTGGTATTTTTTCATTGTTGCTGTATGCATCACTTTATTTTCGTTTTACGATAATGTTTATATATAGTATATGTACTTAATTGTTTGAGTGAAATGTAATAATTAACAAGAAAACAAACAAAATACTTAAAAATACTCGTCTGAATATGTATAAGCTTTATACATTATGCGTTAGCACGTACAATATTTCAACATTTCTTAACTATTTATTTTTTTTAAATTTTTTTTTACGAATTTCAAATATGTTTGCATAATAATAACTATTGCATTTAAGCAATTTTGTTTATGCATTTTTAAATAGCTTATTATTATTTATTATAGCCTTAATGAAAATGTTAGAAAAACGTAGGTGTAGAAAAGCCATATTCATATACATTCATATACAGCTGCGGTAAAAGTAATACCAATGGGTGACAAGGTTGCAGTCATGTTACCATACACGGAATAGTATATATTCCTCAAACTGATATTCCTATAGGATAATGATTCTCAAATTAGAATTAAAATTAAATTCAGGCCTATCGAGAACAAATGTTCACGTGAATATTTTCACTTGTCAGCAATACATTTTAGATGTTCACGTTAAAATTTGTTCACGATATGCCTCATGCAGTTCTATTCCAAATATTTCCGAAAATATCCCCGGGGAAATTTATTTCTTTCCCCGTATTCCTATAGGAAAAGAAGGAAAAACGAACAAATTTACCCGGAGACTTCATGTAGAGAATATTTAGAATATTTAGTTATAAAGAGGCCTGCTGAATCAACGGCTTTAACTTAATGGAGAAATCGGTTGTCAAAATAAAATCAACGTCCTAATGGCAGGAAATTCAATTAGGACGATGCCTTGGCTTCGTTGCCCCTATATAAAGAAACATTTTTTTTTAATTTTTGAAATTGCATAGTAGAAAACATTTCTATACAAAGTTTCTTTTAAAAATAAAAAAAATAAAAAAAACATGATTATCAAAGACATTTATTTTTCGTATTTTCTGTAAAGCTTTTAACATTTAAATAATATATACCTAAATAAAGTAATATTTTTCCAGTTAATAGCCAGTGCTATTATTTTTACCGCAGCTGTGCATCTATACTTTATTACTTACCTACCTTGTACGTATTGTTGACAATGCAAAGTTATTGGTATTTGTAAAATTTATTACTTTTTCGAATAGCGCAAAATTTTTTATTTTATGAATATGAGTACAGATAAACATATTAAATACTTATACCAAAATATTACTCTCAAAAAAAAAAAAAAAAAAGAAGCAAATCCAAAAATGCATGTTATTTCCTAATATGTTGAAATAAATATTGTAGTGAAAGTTTTCATATACAAATATACAATCTTCTTCATAGTGAAATATTAATTTTACAAAACTAATCTGAACATGTCAAATTTATACCGATTTGTGGAAGAAACTTAACTTATTGATTACTTGCAAAAGTATTTCATTTATCAGTTGAATCCTGTTCTAGGAGCAGTTACGAGTTCTAAAATAATTGATTGCATTCAATTCGAATCTAATTTAGTTTTGTTTCATGAAAGTAAATCGTTATTTCGTGCTTTGAATTTTAGCATATGATTTTTTCGGATCTGTAATTTTATAATTGTTATGATGGATTTTGAAATTGGGATAACATTTATAAATATCTAAAAACATATTCAAAAAAATTTGATTATATAGAACATTGTATATTCTTATTTCATTTAGTCACATTCGCTTTCAAGGATCTTTCTTTAATCTAATCATTGTTGTTCAACATTTTTGTAGGATTTGAGACTAATTTATTTTGGGTTTTTGGGGAAACCAAGAAGTTTGTTAACCTCTCGTTTTAAATATCTTTCCTTTATGTCTCTTAGTTTTATTTTGTAGGTGTAAAGTAATGCATAGCTCTAGTCAACCATTAAAAATTGCATATTATAAAGTGTTTATTCTGATTTTTATTCACTTGTGTCTTTAAAAAGAACAAAGATTTGTTAATTTTATAGCAGGTTATGTATATGTATGATTTTTCCATTTTATTTGATTTTTCGATTTTTATCTATTTTATTTTAACTTCTTTTTTATGTCTGATTATGTTGAAATGAGGCGTTGGCGAGCATATATTTTTTTTTTTTTGTTATGACTGTCTACCTTTCTTTACATGATTCTTTTCACTTTTTCTACTTTGTGTATTCTTTGATTTATAGCATAGCATATTTAATAATCAGAAAAGAAACTTCAAATTATATTTTTAACTCAGCTTGATTTCAATAGTCAAATTTGAGCATTATCTTTTATTATTTTTTTTTCATAAAAAAAAAATTTCTCTCTCTATATTGTGGGCATTACTCATCGTCATCATCATCGTCTATACATTAAACTCAACCAACCTCTTGATTATAATACTTATATTTTTTTTTTTAATTTTTTTGTTAAGAGTCTATTGAACCTATTTTCTTTGTAATTGTACCTACCTACTTTAGAGATAATGTTTTACTTATTTTGAAGTAATTGAAGCTTATTAAAGTAATCTCGAAGAAAATGTGTATACCTACTCAAAAATTGGATAACGTTTGGATAAATAAGTTTTTTAATGTTTGTCTGAATGCGTGCCTGACTGCCTGTCTGGCTACATACTGTGTCTAATAATAACTAGGGTTTTGTTTTGTGGCCTGTGTGTGCATTTGTTCATATGCTCATTTGCTTTGGTGCCATATAACCTTCAATTTTATACAGTTTCTGTGTTGATCTTTTAATAAGATTTCAGTTGGGTTGTTATTGTTTTTTTGTTGAATATTTTATCTTTATTACGTACAACTAGAGCGTGCGATGTTGTTTGTTGTTTATCAATTGTCTCCACGAGCAACTATTTTTCACCCTTAGTTTTGTTTTTAATTACGCTGTTTAATATTTATTTATTGTTTATAAATATATAAATTTTTGTAAACATTTCTTAGTTTCAAGTAGGTATATTTACTTTTCTAATTTTGGTATATTTGTTTTTTTTTTTTTTTTTTTACTATAGTATTGATTTTAGCTACAACCATTTCATATTTAATTTTACTTATCCCACATTAAATTCAAATTTTTGCTTTAAAATATTTTTGGTTTGTCTACGAACCAGTCTTGCCTTTTCATCGGTCAGCCCGGCCGTCAGCTTGTCACCAGTCGCGTAATTGTAATTGAACAAATATTTTCAGTTGAAAGTCGTAAATATTTATGATGTCTACCTGATTTTCTCTTGCTCTTTTCTTTCTATATCTTTCTTCGTTTATTATCTTCATATTATCTTCTTCATTTGTAATGTTTTACTATAAAGTTACTTGCACTTTATGTGTGTGACGAAATAAATTTAAAAATTTCATAAATACAAACCATGCTACGCGCCCGCATCGCGACATTTGCTTCTTTTTTTTTTTGTGGTACTTAACTACTTAAGTGAAATTTGAGTTTTGGCTTAGGCAAGATGTTGTTGTTGTATCCCAGGTAAAGTGTATACTCGTTGTTTGCAAATCGCGAAATTTGTAAATTGAGGAAATTAAAAATGTTTCATATTTTAGTTGTAGGTAGAGTTGTATGACACCAAACTCCTCGCTTGCTTGTTTTCGTCCGTCTCGCATGATGCCAAATTGACTATCTTTCTCTCTATCTCTGTGGGTCTTTCTCTCACTGTGTATTAAATCTAACCAAAAAACATATTAAGTTTTGGATTTTTTGTTGCTAACTGGACTTTAATACCGTTGCTTCAAATTTGAGTTTGCAAAAATTTTGTATACTACTTTTTTGTTTTTTTTTTTTTGTTTTCTATACACTTTGAATTTCCTGTGCATATTCAATGACCATGACCATATCATGTTTGCATACTTACATATATTCTATTGAAGAATTTTGTTGAAAAATATATTTATAATCTCAACTACGTATGTATGTAGTTTATTCGTTATGTTGTAAATTGTCATATATATGACTAACATACAGAAGCCTGAACGAATTTTCAACCCTAAATTGAATTTTCCATTCAGCACCTTTCATCATCAAATATAATATTAAACAATTGATGAAACTCTTTGGATAAAAAGAAAAAAAGAGCCAAGCACTATGAACCATACGCTTCTACTTTTCGGGTTGTGGTGTAACCCTCTTCTCCCCATCTGATTCGTTATTTGCAGTAATACATTATTTTTTTTTTTTTTAATTTTAAACCTTTAACGCGTGGTTGAAAAGGACCACCCGAACAACAGCTTTTGATATATTATATTTCATCATATTTCAAAGCAGAAAACCAATTTTTAAAATATCGACAATTAGCAAAGCTTATAGATTTCTACAAACGAAGGAAAAAAAAATATTTCTCGCCAGGTGCGTCATCTCCTTCTTGTGTTTTTTTTGCTAGTACATTTTATTTGTTTTTGCTTGATGATGACACTCACAGCTGACAAAGTTGTTGGTTAACTTTTAAAACAAACATATGCGAATTTTATTTCATAAGTTTTATGCTTTATTAGATAATTTCTAAAATTATTTTAGTTCCTTTTTTTGTATTCATTAATTTAAAATTTTTTTTTTCAATTAATTACTTTGAACTTCAATAAAAATTCTTCGATAGTAGTAATCAATTTTTAGTTTCATTGGATTTCGAAATGGGGAAATTTCCTAAATTTTCTATAACTGTGAACTTAGTCATTGATCCGATTCAATGCATTATTATCAAAGTTTTTTCTCTCTGTCTACTCGCTAATGCTCTCTTCCTCTCACATTTACGCTCTTCTGTGGTTTTATTTAACCTTGCTCAAGTGTATGAATTTTTGTATCAGTTAATGCACTTAAAAGTTTTTTTTTAAATAATTTGTGATTATGTCTATAGGAAACATACAACAACTAAAAAAATACTAATTAAATTATTATAATGCAAAAAATTTTGAAAATTATATACATTTTTATCAATTTATAGCCGTTTAAATTAACATTGCAAGTCATTGCACTGTGAAATAAAAGAGAGCGAATAATAACTTAAATAACAAAGATACTTGAGTTTGTCTAATTTTTTTATATTATTTATTTTTCTTCTTTTTTTTACCTACTAATAAGTTTTTAGTTTTTATTTTATTTTACCTATCAATTTGTAAATTGTATATTATCTCGATATATAATTTCAATTAAAGTGCAATGACCGTAGCCGTAAAATTAATGAAATCGATTCACAATTGAAAATTTTATACCAACCTGAATGTGTACTAGTGTTTGTATATATTTTTTTAATTTGTTATGCATTTATTTTTATTTAATTCAATTTATTTATTTTTTTTTCATATAAAAGGGAAGTGGTTTCAATCAGTTATGCTTTGAATGAATTATAAAGTTTTATTATTGAATATGTGTTTGTATATACAATTTTGGATAGCATTAGATTGCATAAGCTGAGATCGGGCATTAGCACTCACTCAAATGATACATATGATTGTTCCAGGAAAGTTCAGATTTACTTCTAACCAACCTGCATCTAAAGTTCCAATTAATTTTTAGGTTTGATTCTTCTATTTCTTTAAAAAAAAATGATTGAGATTAAACGAACATTCAGCTCTGTTTTAGTAGAACGTGCCATTACCTTTTTCCAACTCCAAAGTGAGTGCATGATAAAAAAATTATATTCCGATTTGCTGTTTCATGATGATTTTCTTCTGACTTTTAGTCTTTCTTCAGATTCATACATATTCTAATTCAAGCGGGAGTAAAAAAGGAAGACCTAGGACAGACTAGCCAAAATATCAATTGTTTTGTGTTTTCAAGGGAAATTGTTTTTCAATTAGAAAATGAAAAAACTGCAACATGTGTAGATAGTAAAATGATACAAATGAAATGACATACCTAGATAGACCGACAGACTAAAAACAAAAACCATTTATTACCAAAAACGTGTGCGACAAATTACATGAATACAGAAATATTCAAAATCAGAAATTGTATCGTGAAAAAAATATTCCATAATTAACAACATTTATGCAGCTACTTTAGCATACCGTCTAAAAAAAACCTTAAAAAATTCCTTTTGAAAGAAAAAAAAAAATAAAAATACACCCTGTTTAAATGTGTGATAAATAAATATGCGTGCATGTTGCACATAAATATAAACAAGGTTGAAATTTTTATGAAATAAATACTAAGGGATGTTGGTTGTTCTTCTGGCGGCACATTGTATATTCAAGGGTGGCTGGTGCCTGGTCTGCTGAAAATTGTAGTGACGACATCCACCCCAAATATTGTATGCTATTAAGTTTTATGCGATTGCTTGCTTCATTGTTGTTGTGAAGTTAATACGTAAGTAGGTATTAAAATGAAAAATTCCACAAAAGAAAATTGTGAAACCCCTAAAATGAGTTTGAAAGCGATTCGTCCTCGTGCTGTTTACATTAAACTTGCATGCGGAGTGCATTCATTGCTTAATGTTAATTTAAAGTTAAGGCTTATCTCTGAAATTTATACTGCCTGCCGCCGTAATAAAGGGGATTGAAGTTTTGAAGCTTGTAACTTTTTTTTTTACAAAAATAGGGTAGCTGAAATTTAAACGTCTTATGTTCTCTCGATTTGACTCGTAAGCATGCAATAATAAATTTATATTTTTATTGTAACTTGTCATTCAATTCTATTCGTTTCTTAATACTATTTGCGTTGTATGACCTAAATTTCCAAGCTCTCCTCAACGTTAACGTCATCGACAATCAGATTTCCTCATTTACTTGTTGTTTCATCATTTATTTGATTTAAGAATCATACAAATATAACGTAATTTTTTGCCCTGCAGCCAAATAAAAACGGTAGTCATGTCTTCTTCATCTTGCGAGCGGAAAATAACCACAATTGGTAGTGAAATCTTGCAATTAGTAAAAAAAAAAACGAAACAGAAAACGAAGCTTTAAGTGGAGGCATAAAAATGAAACGGAGGAAGTTGAAGCTCACATAAAATTAAAAAAAAAAAAATACTGGAAGCTGCTGATGTATAAATTTCATTGCTATACATATAAAATGTGAGGATTTCCCTTATTTTTATGCATGCTTTTTTCTTCAAGAAATTAAATTGCTGATGCAATTTGTATTGAAACTCAAGTAAGATGACGTTGTTGTTAGTATTGTTTGGTTTGTTGCTAATATTGATGAATGGTGAATGATGATGACGTTGAGGTTTATCTACATGTAATTTAATATATTTTCTTTTTACTGATTGCAAGTAAGCTAAGCTTATATGCTTGTATGATGAATAAGTAATATATTGTGATACTTATTTCTCTACAAAATTAAGAAGAAATGAGCGTATTAGAAAAGTTAAGTTAGGTCAGTAAAATTTGCTGGTGGTTATGGGCGTCATAGTTAATGCATACATATTTGAAATCGTGCATATTAACTTCTGTATAGAAGTACTATATATAATAGTGCTATTTTGATAAGAAGAATAAGCCCCCAATCGAATCTACTTACTTAATATTTTGAGCCCTCATGTCGTTCTTAAGTCTTTGTACTTCGGTTCAATCGAATCTATTTGGCATTAGATATGTTCGAGTAGCTCGCTTATTCTTGGACTTAGTCTTAAATTACCATAAAAATATGTGCACAAATTAAGTTTTTGTCTTGAAGCTCAATCGAAACTGTTTTAGAGTAGCCATGGTCTACTTGCTACTAGAGACCGAAAATAATGATTATTTTGCAAAATTTAATGGAAAAAATCGACTTGCTCCAAATGTACATCAAAATGATACTGGTTGCATACTTTTTAATAAAAATTAAAGTTAATTATTATTTATTGATTTTTATTTTTTTGGTCTAGTATAAAAATTGTTGTTTGATTTTTATGTTTTTGCTCAACCAAAAAAATAATTTTTAAATTTTTGTTCTTGAGAATAAATTTTTTTTTTTTTTTTTTGAGCTAAATCTATTGGCTCAGTTATATAAATAATTTTTTGAGTTTTATTTTCTTGCTCGGGAATAAAAATTAATGTTTTAAGTTTTATTATTTTTTTTTTTAACTCAAAACTTGTGAGCACGGAGGTAAATATTTTCCCGTTACATTGCCGTTTACGAATGAATAAAAAGCTTACCAATGAGTTGTTGTTGGTATGCAAAGATAAAAGACGCTTCACAAAATTGAGGTGAACCAATCACATCTCAGAAAGTATTTCCACCGACGTCAATCGTCGTTCAAGCTTCGAACACATGATTTCTATGATACTCAATCCTAAAGCTCAACTTCCTTACTTGGCTGTATTTTGAATTCAATTAAGGTCTCTCTATCAAGTGAAGAATCCGGCGACGAGTGTCCCAAGCTAAGCTTACAACAAAGCTGTATGAAGTTTTGAATCTTTCATTTCGAAGATAAAATAAAACTCAATCATTAATTTTTATTCCCGAGCAAAAAAACAAAACTGCTGAGCAAAAAAATTAAACTCACACAATAATTTTTATTGATTTTTTTGGTTGAGCAAAAATATAAAAATCAAGCAATAACTATCCGTGCGAAACTATTAATCTCATCATTCGAGTCATTAGCGTATTTTCAAAGCTTTTAAGGCTAATCGTATATTAAGTGCAGGCTACCATAGGACTTCGTAGGCTTGTGCAGCAGTAAAAAATGCTTTATCTGATTCTGTTCTCTCTTTAAAAGTTACCGCCAAAAAATTCGATACCTATGTTTCCTTCTTAACTTTTGGATATGATTGTGCCTCTAAATTGAGGCTTCACGTTCAGTAAAAAAAATTTAAAAGTCAAATTTTTTCTCACTTCAAGCATTCCACTGTTGTTGTTGTGACGTAAGACCCAATGTCTAATTACTTTTTTTTAAGATATTAGTACATAAAACTTTGTATTAATTCATCAAACAAAAATAGATAAAAATTTCCTATACATATTGAAAAGTTATTATTAATGACCTTCAAAATTACTAGCAAAACAAAGAAACCAAAGCAAAAAATTAATAAACTTAGCCAAAAAAAAAAAAAAAAATATACAAAAATATCAAAGTCATGAACATTCACTTATACACTTGTACCAAGTTGATACGTTGTTCGTGTGAAGTATTTGTGAGCGTGTGTGTGATGATGATGAGGTTTGTCGCAAACAACAAACAAAAATTTGTTAAACTTTATAAGCAAACAACAATACGAAAATAATAAAACTAAAGAGCCAAATTGTCTCAAGTTGAAAAATATCTACAATTTTTATTTTTATTTATTAGTTCTTTTTGCACAAAGTACGAACTTTTTTTGCTATAATTTGAGTCATGCGGAAACACATGAAAGGGGCAGGGGAATAACTATACAGTTCTTAAAGATAAGAATTCTACTTTCATTTTTGTTTTTCATAAATACTTACCTGCCTACAAGAAATTTTTCTCTTTTGTAATTTTTTCATAACCTCAATTGACAAACGAAAAAAAAATAAAAAATGTGAAATTATGTGACGATAATAAATACTTGGACGTACAATTTACAAATATATAAATAAAATTAGCAAGTAGTTAATTAATACAATTTGTTTATGTATTTTAAATTATAAATGCAATAATTTAAAAAAAAAAAGTTGTTCAAAAAGTATGTGGCTGAAGAAGTGGTAGCGGAAGAAAAACAAACAATTTTGTTAACAAATTTGTTTTTTACACTTTTCTTTTTTATGCATAGTTGGTTTTGCCATAATTTAAAATTTTTTATATTGTATTTTTTTTTTTTTTTGGCTTTGTTTGTGTTTTTGTTTTCTAATAGAAAAAAATAAGGCAAAAAAGAGAAATTTTTTCAATAGCATAAAAAAAACATGAAATTGTTTATTAAAAAATATACTAACAATAACAAAAATAATTTATAAAAACAACTACTATTGCTGACTTATGTTAAGCAAACTGAAGTATGTATGTGTGTCTGTCTGAACAAGTAGCTACAATAATAAAAACAATAGTTTTCATATGTCTTCCCCACCCGCCTATCGTTCGACATTGTCGTCTGTTTGATATGCTGCGCGTGTTACTCAACTACGCTGTACAGTCTTGGCTCGATTTCTGATTACTGACTATGTTGTTGTTGTTTTTTTAATGCTATTCATTTGTACGAGTATACCTTACCCCTACGCCCTATGGGGAACCAGGGGCTTATATACATTTAAATATATAAACCTTGTAATACTTTAAATTTGTGATAACAGAAATTTTACCACGGGAGTTGAGCTAATTTTTTTTGTTTGATTTTTGAGCTTTTTTCGGAAATAATTTGAGATTGTGTAAATTTTTCAAGTACAATATCTTTTATAAAATTTTCATGTTTGCTTGATAATTGCAACACGCGTATAATTACTTGTAAATAAATTCAATTCATTTTGCATTCAGTCACGCGTGCAAACATGCACGTGCGATTTATAAAGTTTACAGAACCTCTCTGAGCTGAATGTAGGTGTATAAAGTTAAATTAAAATTAGTATAACAAAACATATAATACAGCGATACTTTAAGCGCTTCTGCTTCAAGAAAGTCATAAGTGCACAGCAGGTCTGGGTTACACTGTGTTGACATGCTGTGAACGCGTGTCTGCTCACTGGGGCACATTTGAGAGTACATGTGTACTTACTATGTTCTGCTATCCATAACAGAAAATGTTAATATTCTTTTTTATATACATATTTATACATACATGTATAAAATATTAACCCAATAGTAAAATCTATGAAGCCTCTTGTAATCAATGGTTAATTCAAGAATGTAATCACAAGGTTATTCAAGTTTTGTTGAATCAAATCTGAATTCAAACTTAAATCAAAAATAATTCAGAACTGGAATACAATAAATTCAACTTCTCATATTCAAACCTGAAATCAAATTCCCTTTATTAAGACTTGAATTTTGAACTTATTTGGGCTTTTACCCAAACTCTCATAAAATCCGCTAGTGTCATACACGAACAAAGTTCTGACAATTTAATACTAAAGCCATAATTAAAAGCAATTCATATAAAAAAATCACCTCGGTGGTTTGGTAAATGAGTGCTGGACTGGAGTTTCAGATGTCTCAGTTTCGATTTCCAGACAGAAAGTAATTGCCATAATTGGTTTTAAAATGTTGTTTATATCTGAGTGTGGTAATCTACTTTCTTTTTCTTCGACTGGGATAGTTTTCAATATAATAAACTTTTAACTCTATATACTTGTACATTCAATATGCTTCTTTTTTGATACTCGCCGTTTCGAGTTTTAAGCTTGTGTCATAGCAAACGTTAGCATAAGCAACGAAAAAGAAAACAAATACAAAAAAGTAAAGAAACACTATGCAAAAAATTATACACAGATAGATAGAAATTTTGTATGTCATGCTATGAAATAATTTATTTATTTATGACACTAACATTTATTGTTGCTACTATTACTATACTCTGGCATAGGAAGCAACCAGCCAGCCAGCCAAGCCATCAAAACAAATGTGAAGCAAAAACAAAAAGCTAATCGAACATTTGTTTCTTTTCTTTAGTGGTTTTCTTTTTTCTTTCTACTAATGTTTTGTAGATTGATGGAGTTAATTTTTTTTTCTGTGTAGTTGTGGGAATCTATGTACATATCAGACACCGTTACGCGTTCTTGCTCTTTTTGTCATTGTTGTATTTGTCTTCTATATAGGTTTCTTTTTTTCTTGTATAATTATATTTGAATTTCGATTAGAAGCTTTGAGCTATTTTTTTAAAATATCAATATGTACATATTTAACTTTTTTTATACAATATAAAAATTTGAGAATATAAGCTGAGATCATATTTATTTTTAGCGTTTTGTTTTCGAGTTATAGCATTGAAATTATAGCGTGTGTTTCTCTCTTTGTTTTTTTTTTCAAAAATAAATTATTTGTTTTTATGTCGGTTTAGAGATATTGTGCTGAAAGCTTTGGCGAATGGAAATTCATGCATATATAATTTTATGTTAAATTGAGAGAGATATAGTGCTGAAATTCCATCATTTTGGTTTCGATTTATAACATGGAAAGTTTTTAGATATTTAGTTTGGTGTCATGCTTATTTATAGACAAAAACAATTTCATACAGAAACAAACCGACAAACGGAGAATAAGTTTTCGCATTTTTCGAGTTATAGAGTATATATTGCTCAAAAAGCTTTTGTAATCTTGTATAAACTCAATCGAGATATTGTGTTGATATTTCTGCTGGATGAAATGACTTAGGTCAGAATTATTTTTAGCATTTTGTTTTCGAGATATAGCATGGAAAGTTTTTGCGAAATCAATAAAAATGGTGCCATACTTATTTGTATTGTTTTTTTTTTTTTGATAGAGATATCGTGCTGAAAAATTTGGTAATTTTAATTTCACACATGAGCAAACCGACAGAGATATGGTATCAAAGTTTTGGCAAATAAACTGAAAATAGGAAATTTTTATATATTTTTTTTTGTAGAGATACTGTGCCATATACAAACAAATCAACAAATATATGGTGCTGCAATGAAAACACTGAGGTCATTATCATACCTATTTTTAGTGTATTTTGAGTTAAAGCATTTGGAAATTTCGTTGCGAATATTCCTTTCGTCTGGTGTCATCTTTTTTTTTTATTACTTCTAAGGTTAGTTGTGATATAGCATTACTATACAATTCAAATCAACTCAGATATAATGCTGAAATCTCGGCAAAAGAATTCTAAAATCATTCTTAAAAGCTATTCATAGGAAAAGCACTGAAATTTTGTTATATTCAGACCGCCTTTTTTTATACTTTAGTAAGATAAGAGCTGAAATTTCATCATGTTCATTTACACCTATTATGTATAAAACTTTTTTAGTGTTGTATTTGCTTTGTTTTATTACCAGTCGCGAGATATAGTACTGAAATGTTGACAAAATTAAGTGCTATTTACTTTAGGAATTTTGAAAGTTGAGTGAAAAAAAAACACACATATTTATTTACAGATGTGATTATAATTTATTTTAAAAGCTTGACAGACGACGAGGGGTATGCTAAAGTTATAGTGTTGAAATTGCTAGGAGTTAGTGTGAAAAGATTCATTCAATGGATTGCTGTCACTTTGAGAAGTGAAGGTGTTTTTCGAAATATTTCAAAATTTTGTTATGAAGTGGTGAAGTGGTGATTTTGAAATTTTATAGTTTTTGAGATATTTCTTGAAGTATGAGCTTTATTCTTATGAGTAAGAATAACGGTGCCTTTTTTTGCACTACCTATTTTCATTGCTAATATTTTATAGCACAATTCTTCAAAATACCTAAAAACACACACGCTACTCCTGTTTTTACGCCTTGCGAAAATTCATGTGACACATTGCGATAATTAAATACATATGTATCGATATTTGTTTTATCATTGTTTATTAATTTCTTTATTTCTGACACATTTTGCTATCTTTTCATACCTATACCGTCATTAAGTTATTAAAACTGATAATTATCGGTTTTAAAATAATCAAATAACTTGAAAGAAAAATTACAAAAATTTACTTTACTCATTTGAACTAAACAACAAAACTGGTTTTGTTAAAAGGAAAAAGCTTTACTAGGGCTATACTTATTAAAAAAAAAAACTAAACACACGCCTTAGAATACAAATTACTAGATAAATACCTGCAAATGACCATTGAACCAAACCGTTTACGCAAGTATTTATGTGAGCATACTCTACTAATGGAAACTGCTGCGTATTTCTGTATTCAACAATAAAGAAATCATTGTTAGTTTGAATACAAGAAGTGGTTGATTTGATGATGATGTAGTAGTGCTGGCGAGTAGTTTGGCGGGTAGTGCGACCTTGAAAATTATTTGAATGTTTTTTTTGTTATATCGTGGTAGTAGTATTAATTTTTTTTTTTTTTTTTTTTTTTGTTTTCTTTCCTTTTTTTTTTTTGATTAATCATAAAATGTAAACGGAAATATAAAATTCAAGTTTTTTAGTTCCTACATGACTAAATATAAATTCTTTTTATTCAAAAAGTTAGTTTTTGTGTATTGTTTTTAAAAATTATGATTCAAGATGCAGCCGCAGATTTTGTAAGCTTAAGTTTTTTTTTTTAAGTATAAAGTAAATATGTAAAACGTTTATTTTTACTTTGAAAATATTTTGTTTTATTTTTCTTGGTTTTTTCAACCTTGTGTCAAAAGTTTCTTGACACTTAAATTAACTTGTGCATATAATTTTATTTTATTTCATTATTTTTTTTTTGTTTTGACTCAAGTGTTTCTTTCAAGTCAATAATTTTTTTTGCGTTTTAAAAAAAATAAAATGCAGTTAATGAAATGTCTTTAACATTTGTGGTTGTTATTGTTGTCGTGTAGAGTTTTTGTTTTGTTTTAAATGTTATTGCCAATTTTGGTTGTTGTTACTTTTTTGTTTTTTTTTTTCATGAATTTACAGTAGTGTCTAATTAAAAATTAGCCTTGTAAAATTTTCGGAGTTGTTAAACCAGGGCCAATTTATTTTGTGTTTCAATGGACTGACGATATAATTGAATTTTAACCCAGGCAGTTCCGACAAAGGCAAATTTTGTTTTCCAGAAAGTGAGAGAAAAAATATACTCTTTAATTTTTTTGTATGCAAAAAAAAAAAAATTCAGGAGATTTTTTTAGCTTGAGGTGGCGTTTGGTTTCAAAGATGTGTGGGGTTAAAGTTCATTAACAGATTCGACAACGTATTAAGTCATGATTACTTTGCTACTCAAAGTTATATATCCTAAAGTTTTTTGGGTCGCTTGCTGAATTGGTCTCGGTTTGGTGTCGTAGATTATCTATTTTGTATGCCGGTTATGCAAAACGCGGCGGACCGTATAACTTCAGCATTTTCCATTGCGATTTGCTTCGCATTATGCTATTACGAAAAGCGAACGGGGACAACATTTTTGTTCCACTCTGAGATTTGTTAGTAGATTTTAAGTTTCTATGGTGAATGCAACAAAAAAAGAAGAAGAGAGAAATGTGCACATTATTTAAAAATTCAAAGATCCGCCACCAATTCGTCACGACAATGGCTAGGTACCTATTGGGATTGATTTGCAATAGCAAAACTTAAGTATGAAGTAGCAAATTTAAGAATGCAAGAGCTCAAATTAAAAAATCATTGAAAATTTAACGATTTTTGTGTTTCAAATTCTCTTTCGCATTTTAGAACGAAGCAAAGCAGGCAAAAATGAATTTCGTTATTGGATTTCTGATGAGAAAATTTAAGTAGCTTTAAAAAATCAAAATTGCTGATCCAATATGACAGGATACTTCCAATAAAATGTTGGAAATATCATTCAACACAGTTTAATGGCTCAAGTTTATTAGTTCTTAATTACATTTTACTGCTTCTAAAAGATTCGCAAAAACAACAGAACAAAATTTATTGATTTTGCTGAAATAATCATCTAAAAATTTATCAGTTTAGTTTGCAATCGAATTTATTCAATTAACTTGTGTCTTAGAACACACAGATACTGATTTTTAATATTGATCTTTGCCAATAAACTTTGCTATTATTAAGATTGGGATCACACACATGCACACAGGAATATGAACTTGCAATTTGTTTTTTGCTTAATACAAAACAAAATAAAAATTTTCTACTTTTGTATTGATCATGATCGTACGATCGATCGATCGGTCGATTGATTAGATAAATGTAAAATTTATATGATATTAATAAATTAATTATATAGAGATATAATTTGTTGCTCACTGTTTGGCAGGCAAAATAAATCCATGAACAGAAAAATTTTACATTAATAAAATTGGAATTGGAATTTATGATACGCACAACTTCAACTCCGCATCATGATGATTAAGATCACAGCAGGAGCATCATCATCCAATTCAATCTAAGAGCAGCAGTAATATCATTCACTCAACTAAAATTGAAATTAGTATTTCCTTTTAAGTGTGAAGTGTTGGTATCTGTATCTATTTATCTCTCTATCTGCATATCTATCTACGTGATTTCATTTGCATTTCAACACAATCTACCATCTACCATGAAATAATGTGGCTGAGTGTTTATATTTATGCTTTTTTATTTTTATTTCAAATATTTTTCTTTGTTTTTCATTATTTACAAATATTTTGTTGCCCTCCTCTGTGTACGGTTTTTTTTTTTCAATTCAATTGAATATATTTCGTAAACACACGAAGCTCGTAATACTGCTGAAAGAAAAACGTTTCTCTAGCTAAAGAGATATTTGCTCTGCAATTTTTTGTTTGCAGCTGATTTTATTATTGTTGGAAGCCACTAGCCTAGCATTGTTGTTGATGTACCTACCTTGTTGTTGTTATTCGTAATGATAATGTTGTTGTTTGTTGTTGCCTTCAATTTAAGCTTTCAAACGTTTTTTTGATTTTTTTTTATAAAGCAAACAAAATAAAATATACCACAAAATGATCACCACATAGCAGCGTACATATTTACATAGCTGGCATAGCCGTAGCCTATACGCAACTATTGAATTGAGTACTCGATATGTTTTGTAAGTGCTCGGCGGCGCGACCTAAATGTATATCTCGTATATTTGTAGATACATACATATAGCTTTATGGCCATAGCTACTTTAATGCTTCTCTAGCATCCGTTAGATAAATTATATAAATATATATTTACACACATAGGCGCATACATTTCAATATTTATTTTTTTAATTTTTCATTTACTAGTTTAAATGTATATATTTTTTTTTTTTTTAAATTTTTATTTACTTGAAAATCTTATTGCAATCAGTCGTGGTGGATGCATTTGTTATTGTGTTTATTGCTCTTGTTGCCCAATCCCCCTTTCCTCTTTATACTCTTGAAAAGAAATCGAAAAATTTAAAGTGTTCGTGCGTTTATTACGTGCTGTGCAATTATGCATATACATATCGCTCGGTGTAAGACTGTCATAATACAAAAAAAAAATACAAAACAAAATAAAAAATAAAAATAAAAATAAAAATGGAGTTAAGTATGCAGAAACTACTGTTATTAGAACCTTCGTATTGTGCAAAAAAAAAATTAAACAGTATTTTATGAACGCTTCTCGTGAGAAGAATTTTTGTCGTTTTTGCGTTCTAGGGAGTGCTGATTTGTTGGAATGGCTGTCTAAAGACACATTTTGGCCTGAACGGCCCATTTTGATACCACTTGGACCTACAGTTTAACGCCTATTCTGAACTATGGTTTGACAATTTGCTATCACTTGGTGGTTTTGCCATTGCCGACCAAGATTTGTACTTGTACACTTTCTTATACACTTCATATTAATAGTGAATATAAGAAGGTTAGGAGAATTAACCACCAGGCCAAGACTGGTATCGAGCCCGAACTTCCTGGGTGAAAGTCTCGTGCACCACCCAGACTATCAAGGTCATCAAAGAAGTCTAGGGAGTGGTAGTTAATTGAAAACTTAAAATGCGATTTTCTCGACAATCAGTTTTTTTTTTTTACTTATGACAGTTTTGCTGAAAACGAGCGATATATAAACTAGTAGATTACATACGATTGTAAACAACTTTTGGTTTTTGTTTGTATGCAAATACTATAAACATAAATACACATATGGTGTATAGTGTTGTGGAATGATTTTTATCATTATTTTGCATTTATGGTTTTACATACTTTTATTATAAAATTCAACTTTTTATTTACATACTTTAAAGTTGTTTTTGCCAGTCGTTATGAGGATAGACATGGTGAAGTCAACATTGACTTCAGTTGCCATTTATCCATACAAAAATGTGACAAGAAGTCAAAACTATCTGTAATGTCGACATTATTTGAACTAAAACTTAACCTAACACTTGCAGCTTTACATACACTATACAACAAAATGAAAAAATTGCAATATCCATCTCCAAAGTTGATGGTACATAATGTCTTTTGGTCCGCGGAATTCGAATCCGCTGAGGTTTTTACAATGGCCTCATAGACGCGATAGAAAAAATCATTTTGTTCAAAATGATTGGCTAGAAAGAAAGAGTTTTGTTTCAGGGATCCATAATATTACTCACACTCCATTAGTTGAGAGTTTAAAAGCCTTTTTGCCCCACTTCATATAAAACTGGGCCTTTCAAAAACTTTATTAAGACATTAGCTCCATGTGATTCAGTTTTTGATCACTTACCAAAAGTTTTCCCATCACTCAGTGACTCGAAGATAAAGTCAGGCATTTCCGTTGGGCCACAAATATGGAAGCTAATGAAGGATGACTAATTTGCAAAGCTTTTACTTACTAAACACAAAAAAGTTTGGAAATCTTTCCAATAAATCCTTAAAGGTTTTCTCGGAAACTCAAGAGCCAATAACTATGAGAGTATTGTAAAAAAATTTCTTAACGATTTCGAAGATGTTGGTGCTAAAATGTTATTGTCTCATCTAAGCTTTTTTCCACCAAAATTGGATGAAGTGAGTGATGAACAGGGTGAATTAGAATTTCGGTATCAAGGTTTATGGAATGAGGAAATGCCAGCCGATTATTGTTGGATGATCATTAGAGACACCAATCTCAAAACGCACAACAGACAAAATGTGAACACTACTGGATTTTTTGTTCAATTAAAAGCAATGTTATGCATTTAAATTCATGAAATCGTTGTCTTTTGTTTCTAGCTCCCAAACAAGAGTTCGGAAACCTATCGCTGAGTACTTAAATTTGTCGCAAGAATTTATGCTATCGATTCATAACAAATTCAGAAAAAATTTCTATACTAAAAGATGTCATTAAGTCTAAACTATCGATAGTATCGACATTATTTGAGGTAAAACTTAACCTTAAACTTACAAACTTTACTTAACGATGAGATAATGTTGACATTAGTGATAGTATCACCCTAAGTTGGCCTTTATTCAATTTAAAAATACCACAAAAAATCAATATTATAGATAATATCTACCTTATCCTGTCTATAGGTGTAACAGTAAGTGCGGACTTAAGAATCAGTGCAATCACAACTTCAAGTATTATATTCCACTAGTTGATTCAAGCTTAGTTGAGGCATTTTAACTCTATTCTTATAGGTGACTTTTAAAAAGAATTGGATTTTTAAATGCTATCGTATTCTTCATACTACACTGTAGTCAATTACATTTAATTCAAATTGTGTTTATTTTAAATGATAATTTCAGACTTTAGCGTTTATTAAAATTCTCTATTTTTTATTTCCATTACTGGTTTCAGTATTTTTTTAGTTGTTTGGAGCATAATCACTAAAAAGCACATTACATTTCAATCAAATATAGTTTTTGTTGTTCCAGCGAAACTAAAAATTAATGATTTTTCTCTGAAAATAAACGTAATCTCTGAAAATCAGAATTTGATTCTTGCTTTTATTCTGATTTCAGCTTCGAAAAATCAGGCAGTGTTTAATATGTTGCGACTTTGGTAATTTGGTAACTTTTTTTTTTACCCTTTTGGCAATTTTTTACCATCAAACACAGTATTAAATTAATTTTTCAATTTTGATTCTTGAATCACTTACATAATGAAATGTAAACTGGCTCTAAAAAAGAATAAACATTTTCATTTGAGCTATGTATGAAATATCAAAAAATTAAAAAAAGACTAACTAATCCGTTGCTAATGGTGTAATGAATCCATTTTTTGTTATTTGAATGCTTCAATTACAATTTTTAGAGTTTTATTTCAACTCAAATTCTTTTTTTTTTTCTTATTTTAAACAATTTCAATTTTGTTTATTTAGAATGCAACATGAATTTTTCATTTCAGTTCATGCTTCTAAATAATCTTATACACATATTTTTTTTTGGGCTACCTAATATAGGTTTTAATTGTTGTTGTTGCTGCTGTTTTGAGGGAAGAGTTGAATATGGTATGTTTATTCTTTAATTACAATATTTGTTTGTAATAAATATGGCGTCCTCAAGGCTTGTGCGCTTTGTTTAGACTTTCAAGTCTAAATATTTATGAAATAAATTTGTTATTACACAAACATATGGGCAAAGGTTGAATAATATCATATTATCTACATGTAGAATTATGAAGTATTCTCAGATTATGTTTAAATGATTTTTCGATATTGCATATTGTTACTCAAGTTGCCTTTCCGCTGTAGGTTTTATTTCGCAAAATTGTGTAAAGATAAAAAAAAAAAAAAATTTTTTCTTCCAACAATTTTGAGTTTTATTTAAATAAACTTGCTCATTACATCACTTGAATTTGTTTGCTTACAACACTCTCCACTTTCACCTTCGAAAAATAGTATATTGATAAAAAAAATTAAAAGGTGAAGGACAAAAATAAAAATGTTCTTCAAAATTCTTTGATTAAATTTGAAATATTAAACAAAAAAAAATATATATATATTTTTCAATGTCAATAATATATGTATAAAAAGATTCTACGCGTTTTGCATGTGTATATTTTGTTGCTTTCCCCACTGTATTTAATATTATTTAAGACTTGAGGTCAATCAACGTTTGCTTATTGACTGTGATATATTTTTTGAGTTTAATGCTCATAAAATTTCATAAAAAAATCAAAGTATATTCAACTCTTTTCAATATACTTGACAAATACTGCTTCTGTTTCCAACCCTCTCCCCCCCCCCCCCCCAAAAAAAAAAAAAAAATAAAGAGATATGACTCATTTTAAAACTGTTGTTTTACATGAAAAAACTTTTAAACATTTAAAGCACACACATACAAATAAAAAAAATAAGATTTTATTTTTGTTTTACATTTTACCAATAGATATATTTTAATATTTTGTTATTTTGCATTTTTTATTTACTTTTAGTTTTTTATTTTATTTTTAATTGTGAACGCATTATAATTGCCACTCTCTTATTACTTAAAATCGCTTATTCACATAATTGTCTCGTTAATTTTAGCGATTTTCTTATACAAATTTAATAATAAGAGTGTGGCAAAGCGAATGCAACTGTTTTTATTTCTGTTTAATTTTTTAGCTTTTCTTTAATTCCGATTTTTGTTTGTTTCTTATTCCATATTTTTTATTTTATTTTTTATGTTTAACTTTAATTTTATATGTTAATTCTGTATTTTTATCTAAATATTTTTTCTTCACTATTGTTTAATCCTATTTACTTTTATTAACCTTTCCACAGAATGTAAGTTTATTTCGATAGCAAAAGCAAAATATTTTTCACAGTATAAAAACGCGTGGAAAACCAAAAGATAATTTCTTTTCTGGCAGCATTGTTTGTCACTCAAAAAAAAAAAAAAAAAACCAAAACGTTTGGAAAGCGATTCGAAGTCATTTGCACAACGTACTCGTATTTTTTTAATATAATTCTAAAATTTCATACACTGTAAAGGATTTGAAAGCGCTTGAGTTTATTATCGTAAAAAAGCTAAGAGCTCACATAATAAACCATAATTAGTGCTTTAGAAAATACTTTTTAAACAAAAACTAAAGCGAAAGTAAAAGCGTACTACTTTACAAAAAAAAAGGGACACATCATACACCAAGAAAAATATTCAACTCGAATTGTTGAATCAAGTAAAAGTGAGGGTTTTTTGTTTGTTGTTTGCAAATTGTTTTTATTAACAAAAAATTGTACTAAGGTTCTTTGAATAAATCACACAAAAGCCAAAGGAACTTAAAAACTTTCTTTAAAATCTTTTGCGTTCAAAGTGACCAGTGTGTACAACACAAGTAGCAAACAATAATTTTATTTTCGGTTAATTAATTCACAAAAAAAAAAAAACAAAAGAATAACTAGGTTGAGCACCTTGTCAGTTTGCATAAAAATTTAAGCATCTGCAAGTGTAACTTTTTTTTCCAAAAAAAAAATCATAAGTTTTAAAGCACAATTTAGTTTCTTTTTGAGAAATTTGCCTGTTTTTGAGCTAAAGATTGAGAGAATTCCACTTCTTCTAGCAAGTAGTGTAGAGTTCTCGCTGATATCGCAATAATTTGCTTAAAAATATTTAAACGCATTTTCTCGTTGTAAACGAACAAATTTTGCTGAAAATAAAATCAAACAAATATTTACTCTTTGGCCTATACCAAATATTTAAACCAAAATCAAAAAACGAAAACAAACGAAATTTTTTGAAAACATTTTTATTGCATTTTTTAAAACTTCACCACACAACAACAAAAAATTCATTGCAATGAATTACCATCAATCATCATATATAGGTACTAGGCCAGCCCTCACAATGTCTGTCCCTGTACGCTACTCTGCTGCCGCCAATAACGCCGTCGTTGATAGTGGTTTGTCCAATACTCTACAACAAGAAGAGCAATACTATCTACAACAACAACAACAACAACAGGAGCTGTATTGTCAATATAACAACAATAACATCGACAATAATACCATCAACCATATTGGTGACAACAGCAACGTTAACGTTAATTTTGTGCAGCAGCAGCAGTTGATGCAGCAGCGGTCATCGATGATGTCGTCGGTTTCGCCATTAGCACCATCATCTGCCAACAACACCATCATCAACAACAACAATAGCATCATGAATGAACAACCACAACAAGAGGAAGTATCATTGACTTCATCATCATTATCACCATCATCAACACCATTAAAACAACAACAGCAACTTGCATCATCGTCGTCGTCGTCGTCGTCATCTTCTTTGAATTCACATCATGATTCCATGGAAGAAGAAGAAGAATTATTGGAAGAAGAAGTTCTAGAAGTGGAAGTAGGTGTAGAGGAAGAGGAGGAAGAAGAGGAAGAAGAGGAAGAAGAGGAGGAGGAGGAAGTAGAGAAGAACATGATGAAACCAACGACATCGAGGATGGCAGAGGCGGCGGCAGCGGCAGCTTATGAAGATACCGACAATACAGAGATGCGAACTGAATGGAGGAGAGCTTATGACAGCCGGTATGGTACACCGGGTGCTGCTGGCTTAGAATATCAAAAATATGAGCTAGAACAACAAGGACAACAAACACCTGCAAACAATAATGACCAACCAATGGAGCCTTCGTTAATGGACAATGAGAATATGAATAAGAACTGTAACATCAACGATCCAATATCCGATGAACTCAATGCATTGTCAATTGATGAGCTATATGCTAAACTGAAGGAATTTTATGTGTTGCAAGATAAATATCACACTATATTGATATTGCCAAAGGAAGATCCGGTAAGATGAAGAGAGAGAAGAAAATGATATAATTTTACAAAATTCCGCCGATTAAATACTAATGCTCTTTATTTTATTCCCATCTATAGCGTGAAGTTACTTGTGGTGGACGTGATGGCTCGGCATATGTTTTACGTTGCCTTAAGATGTGGTATGATCTGCCATCCGATGTGCTTTTCTCAGCAATGAGCATGGTCGATCGTTTTCTCGATCGTATGGCTGTCAAGCCAAAGCATATGGCATGCATGAGTGTAGCCTCATTTCATATGGCCATAAAACAATTAGATTTGAAACCAATTCCAACCGAAGATTTGGTGACAATATCTCAGGTACGAGTAAGTTTACATTTTCATTTCATTCATCTCGTTACGTAGAAGTTTGCATCTCATCGGTTATTATGATATTCAACGCTTGCTTACCTCAGAATACTAACTAATTTTAATTAATTTATAGTGTGGTTGTACTCCTGGCGATTTGGAACGCATGTCTAATGTCATTGGCAATAAATTGGGCATCACTACGGACTCTAAACCAATTACTGCTATCACCTTTTTACGCATTTACCATATCTTGTTCCGTAGAGTGGCTGAGGATATTGGTGGCAAATTCTGGGAATTCTTCCAGCAATACATCAAGTTGCAAGATATGATCAATCGCTTGGAGATTTTCCTATGCGATACTCAATGCACTCATGTTACACCATCTACATTGGCATTAGTTTTAGTAGCTATGCATTTGGATTATCATATTAAGGCATCATACACCAGGGGCACACCCGAATTGAAGGTTGTATTTGAGTATATACTCTTTATGCAGCAATTCATGGGAGTAAGTATTGAAATTTGAGAATATATTGTGAAAATAATGAAAAGTTGCTAATTTTAAATATGTGTTTTTTTTCTTCTCTACAAAAGATTCCCGATCGCGTTTTCACTTGTGGTTTCAGTGTTGTCTCTGACATTCTATCGAATTACAATGGTGAGAACAAGCAGCCATACAAGCAACGTTTGGTATGGAGACTGTCAAGTCGCACTCTACGCGTTTTGCGTCCAACTAATCGATTTTCATCCGATTTACCCACCATTGAGGAAGGCATAGGAAACGCCATGGATGAGGGCATTCGTTCGAGGTGAGTTTGAGATTTTATTTTAGAGTTTTTTTTTATGTTGGTAAAAATTCAAGGTTAAAGAAGAATTTAGTCAATATGAAATTAAGTTTTCGGTAATTGAGACCCAAAGTTGCAAAAGAGTAGATATCTCGCAGAGAGAAAATATCTCAGATTAATTCCATAATTTTTGTTATGGTCTTTCATTTCATTTCAATCAGAATAATAGTTTTAATCTTCTGAATAAGTATAAAGGAGTAGCACTTCGATTTAAATTTTGTCAGGTGGACAGAAAAATTAAATTATAGTTTTATTGTAAGCGAACAAAAAGCTTACAGAATAGATATTAAAAATTCAAGGAAAAAATTAAAAACACCATACAACTTTTATTTATTGAGCACAAAATAAAATTCACTTTTTAGAGAGCGAAAACAAAAATTTAGACCATAAATTTTCTTTATTGCACGAGGAGTAAATTTTAACGCATTAACTTAATTTAATGACCGGAAAAATAAAACTCCCCACATAAGTTTTATTTAGTGAATGAAAAATAAAACCCTTAAAATAAATAATTCATAAATGGAAGAGAAATGAATCACCACAAAAATAAAATTCAAAGCTTAAGTTTTATTTAGTAAGCGAAACTAAAATCTCTTATTATTTATTTTATTTATTTATTTATTTAAGAAAGAGAAGCACATAAGAATAAATCTTTTTCGTACATATAACCATTATTTTTAAAAGCAATTATTACAAGGTTATAACACTAAAAAACATAACTTAACACTAAACACTAGGAGAGCTATTGAATTAAATTTTCACTAAAATATGTAGATAACTGATTTTGCTCGTATATTTGTTCACATGTTTACTTTAATGATTGGAAAAATGACTGAAAATTAATTGTTTGAAACTGCTTCTGTTAGAGACACAACGCAAATTGTTAGGCAATGAATTCCAAAGCCAATGAAAGAAAAAGTCTTGATGAGTTGAGATACTTATATTTTGTGGGTAGCAGGCAACTAATTCTAGCGGAACGGCTGAATTGCAATTTGTTAAATAAGTATGCAGGAGTCCTATTCACAATAAGATCATGCAAGTACATACAGCTCCTGGCTTTAAGATAATTAGAGATGTTACAACCACGCAACTTGCTTTTGTAGTCTGAGATATGATCGTATTTGCCCAGTCCATAAACATAGCGAGTAGCATTATTGAAAGCCACATCAATCTTATAAAGTGACTGTGAGTCCAAATTGCAATATACAAGTTCAGCATATGAGATTATAGGTAGAACTAATAATTGTAAAAGAATAACACAAAACACGAAACATTCAAGTTTGAGGTCATTCGGTTTCATAATTTTCATCCTTTTTAAGTTTTTTGAATAATAATTAACCGTTAAATATAATAATTAAATAGCCGTTATTTACTGCCCCTGATGATGATTGACATATTTTTCTTTACGTTATACACTCGTATTATCAATTCAGATCAGTTAATTCTAGTTTTTTTTCTACAATTTGCATTCCCATTGTGCGAGAACCAAAACAGATTCTCTTTGTTTTGTAAATACATTTCTAAAATTATTCATCAAATTCAATCAAAATCAAATGAAAAAAAAAAAAATCAAAATTTTTTGTTTATGGAAAGAGGTCAATTTGATTTTTGATTTCTACTAAATGACAGACGGCAACGCAAATAAACTTATCAGCATATATTCCATATATCAAAACAACATAACATACGAGCATTATTACTCGCAAGTCCAAAAGAAATCAACATATGCAATAGTAGTAGTCAAACAGTTTTATTTTTGGTATTTCTACATAAAAAAAAATATATTTGGATTGTGATTCGTTTGATTTTGGCGTAAACAAGTTTTTAAATCATTCTTCTGCGCATTTAATAACATTAACATTTATTATCATCATCATGAGACATTGAGAGACTTAAGCAATGGTTGATTTGCCTTGCTCACATCCATATACAAATCTCACATAGATATGTGTGTATTTATGTGCGTGTGTAGATACCCCTTTCTCTCCACACCCAATCGCGGTTGTAGATATACATACATATTTGCTTAGCAATTTTTAATTTTTTATTTTTATGCTTTTTACATTTCGTTTCCATTTTATCTATCTCTATCGTCTATGTGCGATTTAAAGTCAAAGCAAATAAGATTATTAAACATCATAGTGTTTGTTATTTTCAATTTAATTTATATTATTTGATAGGCTATTCACTAAAGTAGGTGTGTTTCAATTGTATATACATATATATATGTGTGCATTTATTTTGCTCCTATAGATCTGTTTTTTTTTTTTTTGTTGTATAACAATTTAAATTTAGTTTTATAAAAAAAGAAAAAAAGACAAACATTTGTTCTTTATTTTTCATTATTCTTTTTTTCAATGTCAATGAGAAAAACATTTGTTATTTTTATTTTAGCACACATTTTTTTTCGCTCCGCAGCTTCTTGCTATCTTATCTTCACACACACAAGCATACAAACATATGTTTTAATTAAAAAAGTTTATACACACAAAAAGCCCATTTCTTGTTTCCTTCTATTTTTCTTTGTTTTTTGGTGTTTTTGTTGTTTAGTTCATACGTCAATCTGATAAGTTCTTAATACTTAGTACATAACAAAAGTTCATTGCTCTAATAAAACCATTTCACACGCGTACACACACAAATGCATAATTTGTGTTTATTACCTATTTTTTCGATAATTTGTATTGCACATAAACTTCAAAAGTTTGAATTTTCAATTTGACATTTTCGCTCTTTATTCGCTTGTTTTTTAGTTTTTTTTTGTTATCTCATACCATGAAATATATATTTATTATTCATAGTTTGTTTTTATCAAATCTGTTTTCATGAATGAGTTTGTAGTACTCTTTCTACCTAGTTTATTTATGAATCAATTTATTATGAGAGCATTTTCATTTCAGTTTTATTAGCAATGATTTTAGATTGACAAATTTAGTGGAGCAACTGAATAGTTTTTTAGGGTCTATCAAGTACTTGAATATATTACTGAATAGTTCGTGCAGCCGTTTGTTTTGCTGGTTTTGATTGCTAGTTTGAGCATATTATCAATCATTCAGGTCCTGCCATCCTCGAGCCTTTTCACCTACCGACCTTGAAAAAAAATCTAGATTTTGAAACCCAGTAAAATACCCATAGCATATTGAAAGATTATTATGAAAACCTTACACTGAACTCTATAAGCAATACCACAATTATCATGCAGGTATCGGCCTGAATTTTCTTATCAAGTCTCTGGTAACATTAATGAATTTTTCATAGATGTGTATGTCATTTCAGTAGTGATTTTTATTTTTAATGAAAACATTACTGACTATATACATTTTTTATAAGTCAACAACCAGGGGATTACCCTATAAATGCCAAGCATTGTGTAGATTAAGAGAGAAAGGAAAGACGATAGGTTAGACTTATTTACGTGTCGTGATCGTGAATTTTCTTATAGTAAACTTGCCATAAGCGTTACGACCAGCCTCTAAAGAAATTGTTGATTTGCTTTTATTACATTACAAAGCGTTCTGGGTCTTGGGTCTTAAAGCCTGAACGATGAACTCTGACAAAAAAAAATTGGTGGAAAAAGTAACTGGTAATTTCGGTTCAACATCAGCAGATAATTAGTTAGGCCTGACCTTACCCTGAAACTAGTTTCAAGCACAAGTTTCAACCTCTTAGAATTTTCTGTTCCTTCCCTGAAAAGATCAATCCATTATTCTGGTCTGTTTTATATTTTACAATTTTTTGCTGCTAGTTATAATTTTATTCAAAGAAAATGCCACAGATGAAGTGTTGCTTTATGAGTTTTATTTTTTCAAAAAAAAATTAATTCTTCTGACCACCGAATTTATAACCTTTATAAATTCGGCAAAAAATATAACTCATTGCATTAATTTTTTTTTTTTTTATATGAAAGCGAAAAATAATAATACTCAGCATAAGTTTTATTTAGTGAGCGAGAAATAATTTCAAATGAATTCGTTTTATTAATAGGTGTAATATAAATTTCACCATACAAGTTTAATTAAGTTATTTATGACCATTTTTTTTTTGCACATAATTGAAAGTTATTAAGTTATTTTTATTTGTTCTTTTTTTTATTTTATTTTATTTTTGTTTTGTGTGAAGGAAAAAGATATCCTAAATTTATTTATTTTTTTGAAGAATTCCCTTTTGAGGTATTTCATAAAAACCTATATAGAATAGTGATGATTCGATACAAGTAAATACAAGTAAAAATTCGATACTTCTCATTCGATTCAAGTATTTTTTTTTACTCGATGCTATAATATAAGTATTTTACTTGGTATCGGAAAAAAGGTTCAGTATCGGATACTCGATTCTTTTGGAAAATATTTATTTAAAAAACTGAAATATTGCTATACAATATTTAAAATTGTGGATCATTTTACAATATTTTACAGCAATCAATAATATATTTCAAAATGCTACTGCAGAATTATTCAAAATATTTCAGTCCATATTTTAATGTATGACAATATTGCAGTACAGTATTGAAGTTCTAGAAAATATTTCCGGCCATGCATGTAGAACATAATGTTTATTGAAACCTTTTCATTAAAATAAAATATTTTTAACAAGCTTTAATCTGTTGATTAGTTTTCCGTCTATTATAAATTTTCTAGCGATTTGCTAAATTAAATTAACGTCATTTCTATATGATTCACGTGTTCCCAGTGGAAATATCTCAAAACCATGATTTATAGGCGAAAAACTCGTGTTAAGTAGTGTAAACTGTATCACAATGAGCCGTTCTGGCCTGAATGTTTACCTTGACAACCACTTAAAAAAAGGAGTAATTTGTCTCTTTAAACGAGTATTCGATACAAGTACATATTCGATACTTTTTTCCGATATTTTCGGTAGCATCGATACTTTTATTCGATACAAGTAATGAGTAAAAGTATCGAAACTATGTGGGTATCGAATCAACACTAATATAGAATTACGTCTATTTATTAATCTAAATTTAGAACAGGCTTGATGTCTGTAAAAGTGAGTGCAAATTCAGAACAAGAATAAGTTTTTCATTTAAATAAACTAATTTATATTATGTATAAATACAATAATATTTTCTATGTATTTTCTTTTATTCCAGAACCGAGAGTTCAAGTTCCGAGGAAGAGGAAGACTGGCCGACTTCAGCAATAATTCCAATTTTCGAGCAGTGTTAGTAAAGTTACATGCATAATAACAACAACAGCAACTACAGGATAATCAAAATATCCCATACACGACTCACCCTTTACTGCAGGATATATATATATATATGTATGTATATATACATATATATATATATATATAGAATGTAAACATATATATATGTAAAAACTAGTTGAGTTTGAAGTAATGCCCAAACACATTACATCTACATACAATGAGCGAGCAGAAACCTAGCAGAAAAAACAAAATTAAAAAAGGAAAACAATTAAAATTGCATTTATAATTTTGTAAAACAAAAATCGCTAGAGAGCAACTGTGGAAAGCTTTTAAAAAAAAAAATCCTAATGGAATGCAGCAACATCATGAACAACAAATAAATTCAACCACTAAAACTTTATTCCAATTATGCAGTAGCAATAACAGCAGCAACTGTAAAAACAACAACAACTTTTTAACAACAAAAACATATCCTGCAAAAGAGAGAAAACTAATATTTTTGTTTTTATCAAACAAGAAATATTTTATATTTTTTTTGAGCCAAATAACTCAGCTCCCCATGTGTGTGTGTATATTTTGCTATGCATCATAATTTCGAAACAACTACAATAACAAAAAGAAAAACAAAATTATTTTTACTTTGGTTTTTTATATACATACATACTACATACTCTAAGTAAGGTAAGCCAGAAAGAAAAAAAAACAAGAAAGAAACAAGAAGCGAGTAAAGATAGCGACAGTTTTTTTTAGTATGACAGGCAAATTTAATGAAAAAGCATAAAAATATATAAAAAACTAAAAATAAAAAAACAAAACAAAAAAAAAAAACGCGTAGTGAAAATGTTAAGTTCTTAAAACACAAAAAAAAAAAACAAAAGTATAAAAAAAAAAATCAAAAAAAAAAATTTTTTTTTAAAAAACTTCAAAAAATGTTGCGGACCATCATGCCAAGGATTGATGTCGTTCTGGATCATTTGAAAAAGTTCTTGGAAAAAAACCACAGCAATTAAACGCGAAAGCGATTGTTGTTGTATGATGATGAGCATGTTGTGTTGAAGTTTAACACAGCACTTTGGGTTCGCTCAATAAAAAATCAATTTAAAATAAGTAAATCAACAAAAAAAAAAACAAAATCCCAAAAAACGATATAAAATGTTCGAAAAATAAATTTGCTAATCAATTAATTTCTTTTACTCTCTCTCTCTCTCTCTTCACTTCACTGTATGTTTTTCCTTTTTGTTATAAGAAAAAATTTCCAAAAAAATTAATTCGTATTTTAATTATTATTTGATGCAAAAGTTAATTAAAGTAAATGCCGACATTTTTTAATTCTTTAAAAATAAATATTAAATTTGAAAAAATATAATAGAAAACAAACCACAACTGTTTTATTATTCTATTCAGTCTAAAAATAGTAAAACAAAAAACAAAACAAAAAATTATAAAAAAAAAAAACAAAAAAGTACAAAAAATTTTATTATGTTAATTAAAAAAAAAAAAAAATAAAAATAAACCCAATTATCAAATCAGAAAAAAGAAAATTATTTTTGTTTCATTGTGTAAAAAAAAATCAGAAAATCTTAATTATTCAACAGAAAAGAAAAATTATTATTATTACTTTTTTTTATTATTTAATCACAAAGTTACGTCAAAGAATTACCTTGTTTAACTTGCGCTTGAAGTTATTATTTTTTGTTAGCTATAAAAACACACACAACTTACACAATCATTTTCTTTTTTATTTTGATTACACACTCTAATTTAAAAACAATATTATTTTTAACAACAACAAACATTTACAATTTTAAACTTCTACTATTTGCCTAAATTTCTAATTTTCTCATTTAATTATTTTCTTCTGGAAGCTATGACGTTTGCCAAGTCACGCTTCACTATTATTATTATTATTAATATATAATGTATTCAAAATGTTATATGTACGTACGTATTTTTTGTTGCTAGCGAGAAGAAAAAGTAAGTTTAAAAAACTGACTTCACAGCAAACTATATGGAAAATTAAAATTTAATAAAAATGTGCATTTTGCAAAGCAGAAAAATTATGCTTATTTTTCATATATTGTTAGTTGATGTATAGAAGGAAAGGCGTGTCTATTATGACATGTGCAGAGGAGATTGCTAGAAAAAGTATAAAAATGCACGTTTGATTAGTGCAGCTATGTTGTAATGAAATTTAAGTGGCAAGAGCTTTTAGTTTGAACTATGAGCGAAAGCAGGTTTTAGGACAAGCCTGACTTTAATTTTTAAGTACTCTTTGTACTGTCCAGCATTCATAATATGAATATACTCATTTCTATTTATGAGTGCCTATAAAAAGAATTGTTCTTTGTGATGTTTAGGTTATTTAAACTTACTATTTTTTCGCTGTGCGCTACGCAACTTCCTTCGTGTATTGTGCACATTTTTGCAAATATAAAATTGAGATTTTGAGGCTTCATCGACAATAAAAACAAAACCCTCTCGATAAATATGTATTCGTGAATTGTCTCACTTAAAAAAATTCTCTCAAATTTGAGATTTTGAGGTCTCTAAGAAAAATCCTCTTACATTTTGTTTGCTAGTGATCTATTTTTATTTAAAAACAAATTATTTTTTTTTGTATAGACATTTTTTTTTTAATATGTAATATTACATATTTTCTTGTTTGTTATATTTTAATATTACTACTAAATATTATAACTTATTAATTATTATATACACACAAACACCTAAAACAAATAAAGCAGCAGTCTATTTTGTGAATTAACTACTATTGTTTTGAATACAAACAGCAAAAAATCTGTAATAGAAAATAGAAATTATTTATTATTTCAAAATTAGTTTATATTTTAATTTAATGTTTAATGATTTATAAATGATTATGATGCATAAAGTTATAAATATACACAAATTAAAGTCGAAAATGATATAAAAAAGAAATAATTATTTATATATAATTAAAACAACAACACACACACACTCACACTCCTAAAAAGAATACTATGTAATAATTTTTTTTTAGCGTAAATCTGATTTTTTTTTTTTTTGTATTTTAAGTTAACAAAAAGAAAAAAAAATTTGAAGTGGCAAAAAAGAGGAACAAATTTCTTTTCAACATTCAAACAAATACAGATTTGTTTCAAATCAAACCAACACCAACAAAAACTCTTGTAAAAAACAAACAAAATAAGATTTACCTGCATTTGGAATTTTTTCGCTCCAAATTTGCTACAAGAAAAATTAAAGAAAAAACAAAAACAACAATTTTAGACTTTTTTTCTGTCTGGAAATTTTGGGAAAAGAACATTTCAGTGATTTTCAAGTGTGCTGCTTCCGTCGAGAGTAAGAGAGAATGAAAGCGAGTGCTGCCTTTAGCTATCGAAAAAACATTCGAAATTCAATACGATCTCCTCGGTCTTCTCGGTGCCACAGTCTCCTTGCTTACGCTGAAATGTGAGTATTTCTCAAAATTTTCTTAAAGTTAAATGATTCATGATAATATTTCAAACTCATAAACATTTAAATGCACACTTAGGCTTTGCTCCTTTATCTCAAAAAAGCAAAAACTAAAATTTCAAATAAAAATGAACATGTATTATTCCAAAATCGTACAAATGTACTCATTAGCGACGGGATTTTTTCATATTTTAAAAATCAAAGTGAATTTTTTTCTCAAAAAATTAAGATGAGAACAACATCTCAAATATACAAATGAGTTCTCTTCATATTGTTCCTATAAATCTGTGCTGTACTTTTATCAATTAAATGAGGAACTTAGAAGGGTAAAAATTGTTCATTGGAAAAACTGAAAGGTGCGCTCTTTGGGAAATTCCTCGATTCAATTACGGTTGAAATTTGCTTTTGTAATTGTTGTTTTTGTTGATTTCCCCCTCTTCTTAGTTTTTTCTTTTTTGCTCACTTTTCAAATACATTTTTTCATAAATTTCTCATTAAAAATGTTTTTTAAGCGCCTAAAAATTTATTGTAAAACCAAAGTTTCATAACATAATTATAGGCGGCATGGGCAAAAATATAAATTTTAAAGGCATATCACACTCAGTTCTGTTATAGTGGCAATTTTTGTAACGGTATTATATCACAAGAAATTGTGATATGATGCAATTGCATTTATTTTTTTCAGGCTGTCCTAAATCAAAATCATGTAAGAACAGAATCGGATGCACTTATTTGCACATGAGAGTAATTAATTATTTGCTCAAATTATTTGAGTAGGTACAGGCAATTGCATTAAATGAAATCAATTCTCATTACAAAAAATTTAAATTGTCATGGATCCTAAAAACCACTTCAATTGTGAACAAAGGATTTTTATTATCTTCATTTCATTAGAATTGAATTCATTCAATGTCAATTCATAAGAAATTAATTGGCATTGCACAAATTGATTTCATTTAATGCAACTTCGAAAGTTGCATGTGTGGTTGCTGCATCATTTTAATATTTTTAAAGTAAATCTAAAAAAAGCTATGCATTCAAGCGCCTCAAAGAAGACTAAACAAATAATTTGCCGTATCATACGTTTGGGGCGTTCCCCTATCAAATAGTTAAATGTCTCTATGTCTTTGAAATCAAATCATACAAAAAAATAAAAATAAATAAATAAACTCAACCTGGGCGCCATAATTCTATATGTATGTAAATGAGAACAACTTGCATTTCATAAAAATCAAATAACAAATTTACTAAAAACTATAACAAAAGTGAAATTAAACAAATGAAATAAAATTCCAACTAAGTGTTCATGCAAAAAAAAAAAAAAACAACAAAAACGAAGAAAAAAATGAATTTAATGTAGATTTATGTACTAATATATTTTCATTTTTTATATAAAATCTAAAGAGAAGAAGATGAAATTTGTGATGATATGCAACATTAACAAAAAAGGAAATAAGGTTATATACTGAAATATCATGTCACGACGCCACATACTACAAACACAAACTCCCACACATATACACATACAAATGATAGACTAATTAAGTTGGTCATTTATTTTTCAATTCATTTAAATTTGAAATTAGCGAAACGTAAATTTTTTTTTTAATAAATAAAGCATTAGTAAAATTTTTTACTTTTAAGTATATGATAACTAGAGTGTGTACCGAGTGAAAGGCCACACGTTGGGCGCCAATCAAATATACTTATTTAAATTGAAAATGGTTGCTTCGTTGCCTTGTTACACAAAATTGAAAACTTAATGTATATGTAGAAGAATATGCTTTATTTGTAAAGGAAATGTGTAATACATTTCCAAGCTTTTTTCAAAAACAATAAAGTTTTTTTATTGTAATTAAAATAAAATTAAATCAATTGGCCTCAATTGAGAATCTCAATTTAAAAAAACATAATTTTTGAGCGCGCTTTTTCAGTATATTTTACTTTCGAAAAATTTACTACTTTTACTTTAAAAGTATCAAATATTAAAATAAAGAACAAAAACATCAAATTATTGGCCTAAAATGTATAACAATAAATTTATATAATAATAATAATAATAAAAAAAAAAAATATGTATATCTGAACTTTTTCTAGTTTTGCAAATTGAATTTGCGTTGCAATTTTTAATTTAATTTATGAGATTAACATATAATTTTAAAATAAAAAAAAAAAAAAAAAAAACATTTTAAATAATTATAAAAACAAAAAAACAAATCTCATTTTAATAATACTAAGTTTTAGTAAGATAATATTTATGCAATGTTCATTAACACATAAAAACAAACCCACACTCATGCACGCATACAAATACCGTGCTGTGTGCTGGTACTCATACATTTATAATTATTTTTATGTTTAATTTTTAATTTCTTCTCTTCTTCCCTTTTATTGAGTCTTCTAAAGTTAATCAACATTTTTAAATTTCACTTCCAAATCAAATGATAAAAAAGTAAACGTATTTGTGATTATCCTTTAAATTAAATTAAAAAAAAAAGAACAAAAATTATAAGGGAAAAAATTCTATTTTTAAGTTTTAATTTAAGATTGATGTAATGATGTAATGATGATTGGAGGTTGAATTTTGGATAATTGAATTAGACCTGAGCGCGAAAGTGTGACGAGTAGCTGATGTAAAGTGATGTGAAGAGTATGTACTTTTTCTCTATGTTTCTAAGTTTTTATTTTTTAATCATGTGCAAAAAAAAAAGAGAAATTAAAAGAGTTTTATTTATTTTTAAAAATTAATATTTAAATTTTTAGTTTAAGCAAATTGAAAACCAACCCCCCTACCCAAAAAAATGAATTATTGTAATGATGAGCATAACAAAAGAAAAATCATAAATAATGATTAAATTTCAATAAACATGAGTATTATCAAATGTAGTGATTTGTGTTTTAATTTTTGGTATTAATGTTCTTTTTATAAGTAACAAAAGAACAGCTTGATTACAGATACCATATTTATTTCGTACTTCTACACTTTTTCTAATTTGAAGCAAAAAAGAAGGATGTCGTATACACAAATCAGTTAGGTATTAGAAAATTTTATGTCAATCCAGCGGATGCCTCGAATACGATGTGTTAAGACGGTAAATTGAGAACATTTAGTATTGAATTGAGCTGTTGTCTTCCTGGTGAAAATTAATGCAGTTTTTTTTTGATATCTTCGTCTGTGCCCTGTAAAACATTTTTAAAACCACAACCACAAATGTGTATAAATCTCATTTTAATGGTAGATTATTCAACAGACTGACAGCGCTGTCATTAATTACAAACGAGCCTATAGGCAACATCGGGCATGAAAAGCTTAAAAAAAATTGTTCGCAAATAAAATGTATTCTGCTACCGCACATTATTGGTAGAAGAAGAGACGAGTCGCCAAAATAACCGCTTAAGGGGAGGTGGCCATTGAGAGCTATGAAAAATGCATGGACTTCGGGAACTCTGCTATTAAATATAAAATAAATACTTTTGAAAATGAATGTTAACGTATTTTATTCTTCTGTCAATGGAGAGTAAATTCCAGATTTATTTATCAAACAAACAAAAAAAAATTATAATGGCGGCTTCAACTCTTATCAAATAAAGTCATGAACGGCGTGCTTTGGTCTGCGTGGGCACTCCACGGCCTTGCCAGTTCATCTGAAACAAAAATTACACTATGCAACACATTTTTCTTACGGAGAATCGGCCAGCAAAGGTCGATAGTACTGGTCTTGTTACTAGTATTATTGCTTATTTTTTACAAAAGTGAAAAACTTTATGAAAAACTCTGTAATGTTAAAATTGTTTTTGTTCTTATTTCGCTGAAGAAAGAGGTGTGGAGAATGAGCACTTCATTTTTAAAAAATAAGCTGCAAGAAGCAAACTTTGAATGACTATAACTTTTAAAAGCAAGCTAACCTTGCAAAACCATTTTAGAGTGTTATAAACAGAAAATAGTGTTGAAAAATATACTAAAACAGCATAACTTTGAAGGGCTATAACATTTAAAAGCGAACTAACTTTCTAAAACCTTCTTATGGTTTTGTTATTCTAGACCAGTACCATTGACCTGCGCTGGTCACTTCTCCGTTAAATTCCATGACCCTAAAATTGTTGCACAGTGTTATTAAACTGAACTAAACCTTTTGTTTTTTGAAAACCTCTTGATAACGAAATGACGGCTGTTTGCTTCTACGAACGAAAAAAATATTTTTGATAAAAATCGTCTCCTGATTGCCCGAAAACTGAATTTCCTTTTAATTGCGCAGAGATTCATGTGAATTGGTTCATCTGTTGACGTTGTAGAACGCCAAGAAAAACGCATTTAAAGTTTAACGTTATAAAGAATCCAGTCGATGCAAAGCGCGTCGTCCCACAAACAAAAATCGAAAAAGTAAGTAAAACCAAATTCAACAAATTTGCTACTGTTTTAAATATAAAAGATCAAGTAATAAAAAACAGCAATGTGAATGCGACAGCATTTTAAGTTTAATGATTTTGTTATTAAAAAACTAGATATGCTTCCGGCTAAACATGGACAGGTTCAAATACATATTGAATGTGATGGAAGATGTACTTGGACCAAGACATAAATCCGGTGTCACAGCACTAAGGCACGTGGTTGGTGCCGATTTCTGTCTACAAGTACCAAAAAGCTGGAATGACGCAACCAACAGTCTCTAAAACATTGGAAAGATGTCTGTTCATAAGGAAGGACAAATTATGGTGGTTGACACTGACTATGACGAGTAAAGAAAAAAGTAGATTTTTTGTATGAGAATGCGATTTCCTGGCGTTATGTTGTTGTTGTTATAGCAACGTAGGTGGTGGGCGCCCTCCTAGAACAATGTTAGGCTGTCAGTTGCTCATGGCTCTTGCTAACTCTTCAGTGTGCATCGTCTTCGTGGCAGCATTGCAATCATTCCAGTTTAATGGTTGTATTTGGGGGTCATAAGATGACGGATGCTTTTTTGGAACAGGTCCAGTCCCTTGCGTATAGAGCGTCGTGGTTCCACCCTAACAGGGTCGTATTAGGATGGTTTTCGAGGTGGCATTTGGTGAGATATTGCTTGTTGTGTTCCTCATTCGACATTAGATGACAGCCTGTGATTGTACGCAAGGCAGCGTTTTGGCCAGCTTGAAAACCCTTCCAGTGTGTATCACTGATGGATGTTGACCATATGGGGGCGGCGCCACAGACAGGTTAGTAGTGTCTTCTTATCCTTGCCCCACGTTCTTCCAACCAGTTATTTCAGGACTCAGTTGCGTCCTCTTAGTCAATTTTGACGTTGGTGGATAGTTGACCGTGGAAGCTCACTTTCCAGCAGCTGCTATGTCGAGGACAAGTTTGACTTCCTTAGATCAGGTGGTGAATAGAATAGCTGTTGACTTATCTGCCTATAGTTACAGTACCGACGTTATCATGTTTATTAATGGTACACATGCCAAAATAATTCCTTCTGCCGAAGATAAATTTCTATATTATAACCGTAAAGGCTTTTATAAAATAAAACCTGATGCTGGTAAATTGCACGTTCATAAAAAAAGTGCGTTATGCTTCCATCAAAAATATTTCCAAATTTCCAGATATTCTGCCAGAATTCACTTAGTCAATTTTTTTAATTTCTGAGATGAAGTTAGTTTATGCAGAGCAAAGTCAACAGATTGATATACACATTAGTGTACGTTTCAATTGGATCATCAAAAATCTAATTTATTATGCCATTTATAGAAGCTAATTAAAACGGCTTAGTGATTTCTGTTTGAACGACGGCGTTATGGAACATGAGCTGCTCAACAATCTTCTTTCAAAACTTTGTACATCTTGCCCTGAATTATAGGGAAGCCTTGGGCGATATCTAAGCGTTCACTCAGCATTTCCACCAATTTTTTATTTTCACTGCGATTTGTGGATGGCCGATACCTGTTATAGTACGTGAAATATTTGTATATACAGGCATGTTCCAGAATTCACTTTAGCAGCAACAAGTGAAATAGACCAGTCGGCACAAAAATGTAAGTAAATTTAATAAAATATTAATCAAATATGAATGAAAATTAAAATTTCAAAGCGAAAGAATAAGAACTCCTTCCAGGATTCCTTATTCCTCAAGTTTATGAAGAAGCATCAAGACACCTTCTTGAGAAAGTATTTCCTCGACAACCTGTACGATTGCTCGGTAGTCAGTCCAAAGAATCTGCTAGATTACCTAAACCCCACGGGGTGGGTAAGAGCCCAGCTGGAGAAAGTGGTATCAAAACGGCGTTATAGCACTATTTCTGACTCACAGTGGGTCTACTGTGGGTCAGTCTCCTTAATCAACCAACCAAAAGTAGAAACACTGCGGCGACAATTGAAAACGGACCTGTATCTGATTGCAAAAGGGTGATTTCATACATATATTTTTGTATTCATTTTTCTAATTAAACACGAAAATAGGTTTGGATGGATTAGAAGCCAAATATTAGGAAGAAAATGGCGCAGAACTCCAACGCTAGAGCGACCTGCGATGGCCTATAAGTTCGTTTTGACTTCCACAGAAGAGTCAATTGCCCAAATATGTGGAATTTACACGATAATTGAAGGTGTAACCGGAACTACACAGTTTGGTCCCCCTTCCACTTTTGAAAATGTAGACAGCACAAGCTCCAATGAGGAAATGCCGTCCACCTCGATAGGTGCTGTGGTCATTGCTGCTTCTTCTGCTGCCCCTATTACCGCCACCTCTTCCACTGCTGGCACTTCCACAGCTGCCGCTGTTAATGTTCGCCTTTTAATTTTTACGCTGGCATATTGGTTTTTGGCTTCAATATTTAGCGCATATACAATTAAAGCATTAATATTTTTAAATTTTCACAATTTGTTTTGTTTTTTTCCTTGCGCTAATAACCAGCTGATTGAAAATTACAGCGAGTTGCAAACATTACAACGAGTTCAAACAAATTCACTTTTGAATTCACTTTCACTCGGATTTTGGAACATGCCTGAATATTTGTTTTCTAATTTATCCAAAGCTATTGATGTGTTTAATTAGAAAAATGCATACAAAAATATATATGTATAAAATTACCTTTTTCGAATCAGATACATTTCCGTTTTTAATTGTCGCCAGTGTTACTACTTTTGGTTGGGTGGTTGGTTGGTTAAGGAGGCTGACCCACAGCAGACCCACTGTGAGTCAGAAAGAGCGCTTTAGCGCCGTTTTGAAACCACTATTTCATCGAACTAGAATTAAAGTTGGACTCGTACTATCCCAGCTGGGCTCTTACCCACCTCATGGAGTTTAGGTAATCTTGCACTTTCTTTGAACTGACTGCTGAGCAATCTGACAGGTTGTCGAGGAAATACTTTCTCAAGAAGATGTCTTGATGCTTCTTCATAAACTTGAGGAATAAGGTACTTTGGATGGAGATCTTATGCTTTCGTCATGAAATTTTTATTTTCATTAAAATTTTTTATACCTGATTAATTTTTTATTAAATTTACTAACATTTTTTGGTCAATTGCTTTATTTCACTTGCTGCTGCTAAAGTGAATTCAAATCACTTTTTTTTTGTGAATTCGGTTTCTAGAACATGCGAATTCGTTCGAAATTCACTTTTAACAACGAGTAAGAAAATAAAAGTGAAAGTGAATTCGAGAACACCAAACAGTGAAATTGATGTGATTTCAATTCACTTTCACTCGAAAGTGAATTCTGGAACATGCCTGAATGTCTCTATTTACTCTGAACCAGTGACGACATTCTGCAGAATTTCGAGCTTTTCGGGACAATTTCGTGTCCACGACGGAATTATTAATACCAATTTCCCAATTTAATGATAGACCTCTCAATTTTATATTTCATGAACTCAAAATTGATGAAAAAATCACATTCATTGTTTTGGCGGCTAAGTTTACACTATGCATTCAGTAGATATCTAATAACATTAATATTTTTAATATGATGCCTAAAAGTATGCACACAAAAAATTTAATTCCCTCCGTTAATTAAATTACTGAACCAAACAAAATCAAATATATAAATAATTTTTGTTAATATATTATAGTAAAAAAACACGTTTACAAAACGTCAAAATCTTGATTGCTCCATAGCTTGCAAAGGTGTGAAAATAGGACCTTCGCCCATACAACATTTTACTTACCTCGAATTCGTGCTAAACATCGAGACGGGATCACGCAATATATAATACCTAATATGTTAGAGGAAAAAATATTTTTAAAAAATAAAAGTTATCGGCAACTTTATGCCAATATAAATACATTTTTCTTGTTCATAATTATTATGAAGCAATATTTATGTTAATTTCCAAATTGTAGACAATTTTTTGCTTCATCCGTATTTCAATAATAATTTTTTTCGGTACCTGATTTAAAATGATTTTAAACTCTAACACAATGTGCCTGTTCAGGTTGCAGTGTCTGAGCACGGTCTCTTAATTCTGAAACAAAATTCATGATTTTGAATAATGGATTTCCAAAGATACGACGGTTTAAAATGGGTTAGGAGAATATGAATAAAGCAGGATCTCGCTGCATTTTATGAATAGAAAATTCAAGAATAAGAGCTTCTCAACTTTCTTATACTCTTTCTTGTGGCACTCCACTTTCAACAAGTGTAACCGAAGCTGATATGATTTCCGTAGCAGTAAAAGAAGTTTTCCACTGAAAAGATACTAACTCTTGTTTAAGCCATGCCCTTGTAATAATCACAAAATCGGCAAATGATGGAAAAGTAAATATTAAAAGTACTCGTAATAAGAAAATTATTATTGTTCGATTTGGATTTTTGGCCATGCCGTGCAAAAAATCCAAATTAGAAAATAAAAATTCATACACGATATGACCGCTTGGCTGGCAATAGTAAACCTCTAAAATTAAAAATTATATAAGAAAAGCTTTTCACTTCGCTTTTCAGATTCGGCATAAAACTGTAGTTAGCTGTTTTTAATTCCTGTACAAATATAAGTCACACAGTATGAATGAATGCGAAATGGTCTGTCTAAAAAAAGAAGAAAAAGATTCTTGTTACAGTGATTTTAATAATTCCTTATTTGAATAATTCTATATTTTTTCATAAATTTGGATGCAGTATCCTTGTCATCACAGGAAGTAAATGAAATATAATTTCAACGAATCAATGTTGTTTCATTGAAATTTGGTAAGATTTGCCAAAGCATGTGAATGTGCTCACGCTGCTAAGGTCGGTTATAGCTTAATAATAATAATAATTCATAACCTGCATACAAATGTCAGTGCGTATTTCGGTTCAAAATACTCATTGATAATATTCATAACATGTCGTAATTTTTTATTTTTATATCATTGTCTTTTCTATTTTTGTATCAAATAGGTAACCGTCAACCAATTATTAAATTTAAACTTAAATTAACTTGTGCAACAAGCTTTAAGTAATTATCACCAACGCCAATGGAAATAACCACACAACAAACACCTTCGGCATATGTAAACCGCACTGAACCATCACCAAAGTTGCCGTCAATAATGTCCGTCCATTTGTGCGTCTGTCCGCACTTGCACATTGAGTTTCGTTTGTTTGTGTGTTGAGTTTACACAACTTTAAGGGGGTAGTTGTCCAAAAAATGTTTGGAAAATAATTTAAAATTTGTTTTTGAATAATCATGTTCTTGATTTCTCTTGGGTATTGAGAAAGGGTTTCGAAAGGAAATTCGAAATGCGAATCAGTGCCGAAGTCGGGACATTCATTCCCTTTTATCGAACTTATTTTTGGAATTGAAGGTTTTTTGCACATCATGAATGAAATCAGTGTAGATATAGAGCATTGCTCTTCAAATTGTGCTCTACGGGATCCACGGGGAGCTATATATGCTAAATATTCAAAAAATTTAGTTTATTTTCAAATTCAAATCATTTATGTTTGGATTTTTTAAATTAAAAATAATTTCAAATATGTTTTAGTTTCCCAACAAAAAACTTTTTGTTTTATTAGTGAATTCTAAGGGCTTAAGGCCATCACAAAGGGCTCCGTGACCGGAAAGGATTGAAGACCCATGATATAGTGCATACTAAAAATCAGAATCAAGAGCTTCCGAGTATTGCTGATCGACGCACCATTGATGAGGAGTAAATTGGCCAAGAAAACGAAAAATTCTGAGTTCAATATGAACAAATAGAAAGTCTCCTGTATGGACCAGGAATCAATATGTGAAATTAAAAATATAAAAAATCCATAATTTGCAGACATTCAATGAGTTTTCCAAAACGTAATTTTTTTCAAATGATGGTTTCCACAATTTGTAATTGGGGTAATTGGGGTTGAGAGAGGATTTCGCAGCCATTTTCGTAGGATTTTTTTAATTCAGCAATTTTAACAATTTATGGACTTTTTTCTAATGAAATTTCATGTGTTTTTTCAACATTTAACTTCTTTATGCTTGGGAATCAGTTTTTTGTTTTTTTTTTTTACATTTCATATCTGTTTTTGAGCAGCTACCCCCTTAAATTCACTATTGATAGGTAGGCAGTGTTTGTTGTTGCTGTTGTTGGAAATAATCAACTACGATCAGACAAAACCATCATCGTTCGTTCACCATCATCATCGTTAAAATGAATCATGGTGGTTTCCCATCTAGCTAAACTAAACTATTGGCCTACTTAAAATGTTAATTATATTTTTGTCTGCTAGTCTATTCGAGAAAAAAAAACCGAAATAATTCCACAAAATAGTTTTAGTAAGTGTTTGTTTGAGATAAATTTTGACTTTGTTCAATGTATAAACATAAAAAATAAATATTATTATTTCATTTTGTCGTTAATATTTCGGCTGAAATGTCCTTGTGGTTTGGGGAATTTTGAAGAGTTTTTTTGTCGAATTTAATCTTGCTTAGTTTGGCATAGAATTAACTAGTGGTTTGATGGTAATAGAGAATGTTTATTTTTTCGACGAACTTTAAATCAATTCAATTGAATTTATATCAATCTGCTTAATCTAAAGGTTTTAATATGATGTTTGACTTATTCCAGTACTCTAATTGAAACATAGCTGATTATACTCAATGTATTGCCTTAAATCTATACCAGCCCCAAATTCAATCAATGAATCAGATTAGAAAACCCGATATAGAAATTTTTTGGTCAGTGTAAAGCAGGCTGATTAAATTTTCCAATCAAATAGTAAGATCCCGGATCCCGGGTCCACATGTTCCACCTTATCTTCTGTTAATTTTTTTAAACACAAGTTTCGATATCACAAGCATACAAAGTTTAGGGAAGAATTTTTCAATGTTGTACAAGGATGGGAGTGGATCTCTATAAATTCTGGAATGATCAATTTTGATCATTACTTGGGAACCAATGAAGTGCGAAGTAATCACTCTTTTTGTAGATAATCTATTAAAAATGGAGTATTTATAGTTTCCTAAATTTTGAATATTTCCGCTAATATCTTGGCAACCTCAGAAGATAAAAAAGAAGTCAACCTCTGATTTGGAAGGATCTGATCTTGAAATAAATTTGCTTAGTCAAAACTGGACAGCACTTGAAATAAGAATTTTGCAAATTAAAAATCTCGGTTTTTCGCTAAATTGGATTTTGTTCAATATCTCTTGAACTGAATGAAAACTGAAAAAAATTTCATTGTTCTCAGAGTAATGAAATATTCTGAAAAACTGCTGAGTCCCTGATTTTGTGGCTTGAAAGTGCCAGTTTTTAGAATATAATTTTGCAAGAAATCGCGGTTAGTAGGAAAAGTAATTTCAAGTTTTTAAAATATTCGCGTATATGGTGAAGGCATTCACTAGAACGTGTATCTATCTTTTCTCGGTTGTGATATACTTATAACACAAAGAACGAAAAGAAAAACATAAAAGAAAGCTCCAGGCCTCAAAAACCTTTTCTTCACATTACAAAACGCCAGCAGAGTATTCAATTTGATGTTACAGGCCTCCCCTATTCTATTTGCCAAAGGTTTTGAGTCTATATCCTGTCAGAGCTGGCCGCTCACACAGGAAGTGCGTTATCCTGGTAACTAGATGTAATGCAGATATTTGTGCAATTCCCAAAATTAAAAAAAGATAGGGACTGCTTAAACTTGAAGAAGGATACCCCTTGTTCTAGATATGATACTCTTAGTTAAACCTCTCCATTTGATGTTGGGTTTTAGGAAAAACGCCGAGATTTAAAGGAACTAGGAATTTAAAGGAACTACGTGTACTGACTGAGATGAGTTCAATGACGACCTCTATCTAGCCGGAGGACAGTGTTACCACAAATGAACTCTCTAACCCCCAATTAACCCTCAGAAGTACGATTTATGGAGGTTTCTTCAAAACGATCCAGTTCAGGAACGATAATCGCTACAGCCAAAATATTTTTAGAATCATCATAGAATAAACCGAGGTTAATTTTCAGAACCTTTTTTTTTTTTTTTTGTATGAGACTCGAAGCACTTTAATGTACATAAACCAATATGAAAGAAAGAGTGAAAACGAAAGACTCAAGATACAAACTGATTTCATGGAAATTTATCAAAGTGAAATTTTTCTTAAAATTTAATTTTAATTTTGAAAAAAAAAATTATTAATAATTTTTAATTAACTGAAACACAAAAACACTGTGTTTACATATTAATATTGTCACCTACACACATAAATGCAGCAGTGAACTAATTATGAACTACAATACGTCACTAATGACCGTGAAAATAAGTGGCAAAACAAAAATAAAAACAAAAAAATTAAAAACAAAGTACAGCGTGTGACCAACATAAATAATTGAGCAGAAAACTGCAACAACAATAATAAATACTAACTAAAAAAAATGAAAGAAACAATAAACTACAACAAAATATTAGGATGCTGCAGCTAGCAGCAGCACAAACTAGGCGCAGCTATTGTTTACAATGTTGCACCACAAAAGCGGCAGCTAACAAAGTTGGCTAATTGGAAATAATGCAATTACAACAATAACAGCATAAATAATATTGAATATGCATAATGGAATGGAAACAAATGTCACAAAGCAAAATGCATATGCAGGCAAACAAAAGACAATGCAATCTACGTGTTTATTCAGAGGGAATGGAGGGAGGAGCACCAGTAGAAAATACTCACTTTGAAACACTCTCACCTTCAATGACAGACGCCAGCGGCGACCGCGACCGCGACAAATATTGTACAATGCCTAAATTGTAAAAGAAAATAAAAGAGAAAAAATTAAAAAACGAAATTTTGAAATAAAATAAAATGAAATAAAAAATGGAAATAACAAAAACTAAAATACAAACTGACAACAAAAATTATGACAATAAAAATGCAAAAAAAAAATTAAGAAGATGGAGAAAAAACGCAAAACACACAATGAAATGAAAAGAAATTCAGTTTAAAATGTATATGAAGAAAGCACGAAACTACCAAACTTCACAGCTACAACTTCCAAAAACCAACAACAACCAACATCACACTGCTGCCGCCACTGCTGTGCCAGCATGCGACACTACGACACTCAACCGGGTACTATCTGACAAGCCAAGCTTAAATATACATGTATGTAGCGTAGCGCATTGTTGTATATGACTGGCTGCTATTGTAATACTCCAGCAAACTGAAATAAGTTACTATCAAACCAAAACCAAAACCAAAAACACAAAAAAGCATAAGCGCAGCTGATGCCAAAGCTAAACTCATTTTGCAGTTTCAGTTGGTGACGTGCAGCAAACAGCTACGGAAGGAGCAGCAACATCAGCGGATAACAAAACGCAGTAGACACAGCGAACAGCTACGCAATTGTATCTTAAAGATTCAACTTACAAGCGTCACAAATAATTACAACTTGAAATATTTTTTAAATGATTTTAAAATCACATAGTGAAACTAAAAAACAAGTGCTTTTTTTTATTAAAAATATATCATTTCATTAAAAAGAAATCCACCTAAAATTCATTTTTGATTATTTCTTTGAAACGAAAGTGAAACTTTGTTGTGCATAAACAAAAAAAAAAAAAAATAAAATTCGATTTCGCAATGTTTCTTTAAAATTTATTTTATTTACTTTTTGCATTATTGCAATTATCAACTATAAACATTTACATAGTAGTGCGTGTATATGTGCGTGTCGGAAAAAAAACAACAAAATTAAGTAATATTGTTTACAAATTAATTAAGAAGAAATACACAATAAATACTGATAAAAAGACATAACTATAATCTTAAAAATTAAAAACTCGGCGCCGTAGTATTTTAGTCTCAGCAGCAACAAAGCAACACTTTCATTTTCATTGCTGGCTACACCGTCACTGTCGTCATCGTCGTTGACTTGACTAACTTCATTATCATTAGCAACATCAGCCAATTTTCAACACTTTAACTGTTGATTAAATAACACACGTTAATAGTGCCGCTTTTAGCCGAATTTTTGTGTGTGTATTTTTAAAGTTTTTTGTATTCCTTCGCAATTTTACGGCACCGTGAATTGAAGTGTGAGCGAAGTACTAAAAACATTGTCCTCCTTCAAATTATCGTCTACCAGCGACGCTGTCGTCGTTGCCTACTTCCGTTCCAAATGCCAGTGTGTTAATTGATTACGTTAGATTTAACCAACATCTTTTTTGCTTCTTTTGTGTGGCTAAAAAACTTAAGTCAAAATGCGTTTTACAACAACGTATTTCTTGTGCTTTGGTGAGTATTTAAATTTTATAATTATTACTTTTTTTTTTGCAAATTATTGACCAATTGCTTTTAAATTGTTGCCTTATTTCGTTGGTAAATATTTTGTAATAAATTAAGATTTGCATTTGAAAATTCAAGCAAAACCCAATTAAATTGGCATACATTGGGTATGAGTAATCTAAATTTGGTAGTAATAAAGTAAATTGATGTTTTGTTTTGAGCTTCTTAGTTTTTAGTTTAATTTATTACAAGTGGCTTCTTTTTTTTAGTATTTTTTGGGCATGTAGACAAGGTTAATTTTGTATCCCTAGTGGGAAGTTATGTTCATGAAGTTTGATATTTATTTATGTAGCTCATATTGACAAATTGAATTGAATTACTTTTGAAATGTTTGAAATCTTTTTTGGTATTAACTGAACTCATAGACCATTGGCCTCATAGAGAGTAATTGTGGGAAACTCTTTTTTTTCAGAGATTTAAAAATACTAAGTTAAAAGTTTTGGCTTGCCACTTATCAAGAGTGAAAAAACTCCTATTTATTGCTCATTTGGTTGAGGTGTATGCGAAAGAAATATTGTTTACGTGTAGTGTAAACAGGGACTGACCCAAAATCTTCTCTTTTTTTTCAACTATACAACTGGAGTTAACAGCTATAAGTCATGGTAAATAGGTGATCATAAAAACTTAACAATTGAAGAGACGACAACCACACTTAGGAGCAAATCCCAACCACCAAATGGAACTACAAATTGATTTCTTAATAAAAGCACATGAAGTGAACCGAAACAAAAAAATCTCTATAATTCGAATATATATAACTATTTAAAAAACAATAACACTGGAATACAGTGAAAATATAACATGATCGCTGAACACGAAAATCACATTCATTTCTTTTCTATGGGTAAGTTTTCGAGATATGACAAAATAAAGGTTTTTCAGGTTACAGTTTCACTTACAGGCTAATATTTTATCACTTTCTGCCCCCAGATTTGATGGAAAGAAGCCGAAATAGCTGAATAAAAATTGCATCTTGGGAGCACGGTTGCCACTTACTCATTTTATTTTGTACCAATATTCACAAAAAAATGTACCAAATGAGGGAAAAATGTACCATTTTTTCATATAGAATAAATAACTTTACTAAAAACTTTTTGTCAGTTTATTTATTATAGTTATATTATATTAATAAGAGTATTGAATTCTAATATATTCCTTAATTGTTTTTTTTTTTTTCATATTAGACTAAAGTCAAAAAATTTTCTTTCAGCATTAACTGAGCTATGAGCTCATTAACATGAATATTAATTTAGTCAACTCTTCAAACCTCATTTCGTCTATTCCATTTTTAATACAGATTACTTTTTGCCAAAAAATTACTAAGTCTGAACAATTTTCTGATTTGTAAAGTATTTTGAAAATATGCTTACAATTCTTGATTACTATGAAAGCTAACTTTACCCACAGAATGTACCAAATTTTAAAATATGTACCAATGTACCAAGCGCAGAAAAATGGAAAAAAATTTACCAGTTTTGGTAGAATTGTACCAAAGTGGCAACCGTGCTTGGGAGGCATATTCGCACCTGAATTTTCGGAATTAAATTTATTTATCGTTGAATAAATGAATAAGGAATCAACTTTCAATTCACCGTAAATCAAACTTATCAATATCATTGAGTTGGGCATGATTGTCACTTTTATAATTTCTCAAAAAAATTTTGAATTTGAGGTTCAACGAATACGTCCGCTTTGATTTTTTGTAATGACAATTTCGAAAACCCTCTGTGTAATGATTTCATTGCGCTAGAGTTATTTTTCAACGCTCTAACGAAATTCTTCGTGAGACCAAACATGATGTGGAGGGGCGAAAGAATGATTTGGTTTTTATCGACAAGTGCATCGTTAATAATATTGTGGCTTCCGAAATATGTTGGTTTCGCTGCGGCCAAACATATTCAGAATAATAGTGTGCTTGAAAATTTCAAGTGGTCCATCATTTTATAGACCAAAACGAAGAAAAATTTCAAGTTTTCGAGAATATTTTATTTTTACTCAATCCTTGATTACTTTGCCATTTTTGATCCGATTGCTATCGTTTTATGCTTAAAATTTTTGTAATAAAATGGTCTATCGATTAAAAGATTTTGTGATTACTTTTTGTGAGAACGAAAACTTAGCCCACGACCTGTGTGAAAATGTCTCAAAAATCGCACGGAAATTTAACTTTCAACATCTATATCTCAGTCATTTATAGTCTGATTTTAACAAACATAGCAGCATAAGACGCGTAATATAATTATAATTTCTTGGATCGGTCGATAATGTAGGTAAATAGATATTAGCCTGTAAGTAAAACTGTAACCTAAAAACCCGTTATTTTGTCATATCTCGAAAACTTACCCATAGAAAAAAAAATGAATATGATTTTCGTGTTCAGCGTTCTCGATTTAGTTTAGAAAACATACTTTGGTTCATGTTATATTTTTAAAGTGAAATTTTGTATTCCAGTGTAATTTAAACAAAAAAAAAATCAAAAGTTAGGAACAAAACATATTGAATAAAGTTGAATCCACTCATATACTTATTAAACTTAAGATACTTATATCTAAAGGTAGAAATACGATACACAAATTTTAACTATATAAAAAACACAATGTAAAGTGGGAAATTGAACTATGGTATATAAAAAACTAATCTAAAGTGAGAGAAAAATATTGTGCATGCATAACTCATAAAATATTAAAACACAGAATTTGTTTTTAGTTTTACAATAATAGTTAAACAACATTTAACATTTACCCGAAAAATAATAAAACCTAATCCATAAATTGAAATCGATTATTGTGAAATCGAATAAATCATTTGGTTTTTTATACTAAACTTGTCCAATAAACAAATATCGTAACTTCTATGTTATTTATTTCTTCCATCAATTATAGTACAAATTAACAATAAAAAATTGTAAAAAATGAAGTTACTCAATTTGCATTATTCACCATAACGAATAAACAGTGAAAGCGTTTAATTCTTGTCAGATTATACCAGGGCAAAAGTGTTGGTGAGCTTTGAAAGAGCCGACACCTGCCTTTAGGAGCTGCACATCACTTCGGATGACCTAAGCTGAAATCTTAGTACATTTCTTTAGTAATTCTTGTTAATTTTTGTGCAACTTACTTCGTTTGTTGCAATTTCGTTTTCATTATTGCCCAGTATTTTCCAATTGGTCGAAGTTCAGCAGAGCCGTTGCTTCATAGGGGAAAGAGGATGCATTGCATTCACTCGCTTTTTCTCATACTTTTTTATGAAATATATAGTAGGAAAGAAAAGGAAGCAACAACAGTAAAAAATTAAGAAAACTTCTTTACTATGTTACAGAGTTGCCAAATCAGTGCTTTTTCCATCAGATTCGCTGGATTCTTAAAAATAAAACGAGAAAAATTTTTCACTTAGGGGTAGTGCCTTTTTTCAACTTTTATACACTTTTTATGTCGATCAATAATATTTTTTCTCTTATTTCATTAATTTTTGAGTCGTTCTGTTTTGAATAAACTGATCTGGCAATATCATGACGAAATATAATTCAAATATGAATAGTTATAAATATATTAGGAGGTATGTATATAAGTTACTTAATCAAATCTGGTGAAGTTTTTCTAAAAAAAGAACTCTTCTTTTTTTAAGGAGTTCTGGTCAATTTTGAATTCCAAGATTTGGTAACACTGCTTTATTATATCACATTTCATGGGCGCAAATTGTTGAAGTTGTAGAGCGCTCGCGCATTTAAAGTTTAACGTTGTAAAGAATCCGGGCGGCGGATGGTTCCACTCAGCAGGCTGTAAACTATAAAATATTTTAGATATGAAAATATCATTTCACCCATGTAAATTATCTAAAGAAAATGGATATGGTTCCGTTTTTAGCCTTATTTAGGTTCGAATTTTGGACTTAATGATGATCTGATTTCAGTTCTGAATTCTGGTCTTAATATAGGAATGATTTTGGTCCGCTTTTAAACTGAATTTTGCATTGTCTTTGTCTCATTTTTGGTCTAATGGTTTTAATCTGAACAATCGACTTGATGTTGACTTTTTGTCTGAATTTTTGAATGACTTTGATATGGATTTGATCTGAATTTCGGTCTGATTTTTCATCTGATTTTACGTCTGATTTTTCCGTTGAAATTTGGTTTAAGTTTTGGTGTGAATTCTGATCAGCCTTTTGGACTGATTTTGTATTATTCTTTAAAAGTTTATATTCATTTATTCATTGATTAATGCATAAATAAAAATAGAGCATTCACTGAAAAATCCGAAATGTTCCCAATGACATGCTCTGAAAAATTAGATGCAAATTATATAAAAACGAATATAAAGTACAAAATCTTGTACTTCAAACAATGAAATTAATTTATACTGAACTATTAATAGATAGGTAGCTAGTAAAATATGAAGTAATCGAAGTTTAAATTATTGATAATTAAACTAAATGCTAAATAAATATGAGTATTAAAATTCCCTCGAATTGCCATTGATGGTCTTATAAACAAAAAATTTTAGGTCTTTTAAGACTATCAAGAAGATTATTCAAGTACCTCAAAGACGCAGTCGTCGACACAAAATCATCATATTTCAATTTTTTTAACATTTTTTTCTTTCGACTTTTGTCGTCTACGTATGTATGTGTTAACCCTATTTCTGAGAAAATTTTTTCTGAATAGTTAAAAATATATGTGGTGTGGGAGTTACATGCATTCCTAAAAATCTTTTCAAAATACAATTTTAAAATACTTAGTAACACAATTCTATGGACCCTTTTGACGAATTTTACACACATTTTTTATGTAATATTTAGCTCACATTCATACACATTCATAATGGACAATTTTTGCGAATAAATTGTTCCTATTTTTCTTAACTTCTCTATAACAGCAATTTTAATATGACTTATAGGAGTTAGAGAAAATTAAAAAAATGCTTGCTATACATTTTTGGTTTTTAATATGAAATCAAGTATGGATGCTTAATTACTTATTTCCGAGCACTACGACCGATTATCGGCTTGCGTCGTCTCAATGAAGATTCCCCAGTTGACTCAGCTATTAACCTGATTTCAGCGTGAACATTTTATTACGTTAGTTGCGTCGTTTGTCATATTGACACAATGCATTTTTCAATACGAAACAAATAATAATTATAAATTTTTCGGAAAAATATTAATTTATTTACTTATATGTTAAAAATAAAATCTCCATTTCAGTTTTTCAAGTCAAAATAAAAGTATAGAGGAAAATGCTAATTTATGGGGGAAAAAATTATGATTTGAAAGTGAATACATTTATTTAATTCAATAAGAGTTGCAGGATTTGTTTGAAAATAAACAAAAACCTCTATTTTTCGGATAGTAGAGACTTGGGTAATTATACGTGGAATACATCATGCAAATGGCCACCACGTCTCCTTTTGCACTGTAGCACCTTTTTCTCAAAATTTTCAGCGACTTTCCACTTCAGTTATGGCCGCACTAATGTTGACTTTTGGATCTTGAATCGTTTAAGGATCAATAACATTAAGTTTTCTTTTAACAAAACCCTAAAGAACAGAGTCCACCGGCGTCAAACCACATGATTTTGGTGATCATTTGGATTCGCTCTTTCACCGCATATCGTTACATGGGAAATTCCTCACATTTACAAAGCAGTATGTTGTTATTGTCTTGTTGTACTGGTTGTAATGCTGTTATGACTTGGTATAATTTTGTCATGGATCACACAGTGTACCATAAACGTTTACGTTAGGCAGTGTTCATCAAAAAGTACATGAGCAGACACTGAGAGAACCGACGTTAGGGGTTGACGTTGGGGATCAGGGTCATACAAATGAGTAGAGACGCTGACTTCGGCTCTGTCAGTGTCGTCTCATGTGCTGTATGGTGTTTATGCTTAGCGCTAAATGCGCATTTGAAGAGTGTTCGTAGTGCCGCTTTTAGTAAATGTACATTTATGTACGATTTTGTTATTATGAAACATCTGTTAGGAATCCATAATGAATCTGGCTATGCTTTTAATATTTATGAATGAAAGCTCAGACAGACTAGTGAAGAAAGGCGAGCCTAGGAGTTTAGCCTCCTCCTGGCCAGAGATAGGACGGCTGTTTCTTCTTCTTCCTCAGAGCCGCAGCCCCGACAGAAATCATTGAATCTCATCCCTAGTTTTGCAGCATGTCTCCACATTATGCAACGCCCCGTGAGCAGTCGTCGAAGTCGTAATGCTGATGGAGTCTGCTAAAGTTTAGTAGCTGTCTAGTCTGTCTATTGTCCATAGTGGTCCATGTTAGGTTGGTAGTACCACAAGTATGCTCCATTACCCAGGATCTTTTTGCCTTATAGCCAATTTAATAGACATAAGAAGGACACCAATGGTGCAGGAAGGTAATATATCAGTAAGCTGCGATCCCAGTTTAGCTAACTCGTCAGCATTGCAGTTACCTGAAATATCCACGTGTGAAACATCTGTTGTCTTTATTAATATTAAAATTAGCAGGCCAATCATGGATTCTAAATGGTGTCCTGACGTGAACCGAATCACGAATGCGGGAGAAATGCGTTTGCGTTTGAATTCGGTTGACAGCTAAATGAAACTACATGCTTTTATTTACAGTGCACTTCATTGACTTCTGCATGTATTGGATTGCCGCATTAGAACGCATTTATAATGCGGCAAATGCGACGGTATAAATTTTGACAAAAAGTTGTTTTCATTTTATTCAAAGAAAACTAGTTCGGATATACCGAAACAAATTGAAAAGGGTACATTGAAGAGTACAAATTTACTTTCATTTTTATTTTGGTAAATCACTTAATCAAATTAAAAACAAATTTAACCCTTCCCTGCCCATGCTATCATATATGGTTCCACCACTTTGAACGGTAATAGTGTTAAGTTTTTTTTTAGGGTTTTCACATAAAAATAAAATAAAATTTTTGATTTTCTATATAGCCGAAAGATATTGTTTCTATAAATTTCACACTGAATAATTGATATAAATTAAAATTTTTGGTTATTTTTCTCAATAAAGTGAATAAAGTTATGCATTTCTATTTTACTTGATACTGCCCAACGAACCATATATGGACCACAAGGTAATTTCAGATTTTAACACTTGCAATTAAGATATTGACAAAAGCCATTGAACAAAAGTTGTTCAGATTGAAGAATGCTATCTCTTAATGTTTTTCTAAGCAAAATTTGCCTTATTGGGCAGGGAAGGGTTAACATCAAAATGAGGGAAATCAGCTAATTGAATATGTCGAAGAAAAACACATTCATTGAAGTTACTTTTCATAAACCACAATTGCAGAACTTGTCGCAGTCGCATACAAACGCAAATTATGGAGTTCCACCTTTAAGGTGGATACAGGGTGCATAAGCTAAAATGCAAAATATTATGAGTGAAATAAATTGTAAGCTCTACTTTTATCTATTTTGGGTTAAAGCTATTGCTCTCAGAAAGCCACTCGGCCATTTTTGTCCGTAACTTTTTACAACTTTGAAAATTTCTCTAAGATTAATCCATCAGGTTGTTGTATTTTTGGTATACGCCTTCGTATCCTTAATAAATATTTTAAATTTTTTTCTATTTTCTCTTTTTTTTTTAGCTCCATAATATAATTTATTTCAATACAACTCCTGGCATCACCAATTTGTACAAAGCTGTGTAGAAAAATCTGCACAGCTAATGCATGGTTTTCACTATGTCACATTCACTGTCAAAAAGAGAGAAAGAGGGAATTTCCTATATAAAATTTGCCAACATAGTGAAAACCAGGCATAAGAGTTTTTAGCTGCCTTTAATTTTAGTAATTTTCTATACTGTTATGCATCAAAATAAGGAAAACATTTCTGAACAACATGTCGACTTTGATAGAATTCCCTTTTTCGATATGAAAATAATTAATTTCTTTTCGATTGTTTTACTAATTTGGAGAATTTGAAGAATTCGAAGAATTTCACTTCATTTACTGGAAACATACAACAAAAGCTTTACAGCCATCAACACGACGTTCCATCATATCTTGTATTCCCTATGAAATTTTAATTTAGACTACGAAATTGGAAAGTTACACGAAAATTCTCAATTTAAAATTCTTCATTGAATTTCTTGGTAAAAGTCAATGAAATGCGAAATTTACATTTCTCTGGATTTAAAAAGCATTTAACAAATTTGTCACATGACAGTAAATGTTATTCTTTAATGTGCTTACTATTTAAGACAGAAGTATTTGCTTTAGTACAAAAATAATAACAATAAAATTTAAAGTATAACGTTTGTGTTTTGATTTAATGGAGTGGAATAAACAAAGAAATTAAAAATATAAAAAAAAATAAGAGAAAAAATGTATATATGTAAACTGGTTCCATGGCGGCGATGAAAAGAAAGTGAAAACAGCTCAAGCCCAACTACTTACACTATTCCAAACACTGGCAGCGCGATTTTAATAAAGCACGAAATACCTTTGAATTAAAATGGTATTTTTTCTTTCGACTTATACTTCATTTCACATTTGCTTTAAATAAAAATAAACATAATTATAATGCAAATTATATGCAAGCTAAGAAAAAAAAATTATAATCAAAAAAATAATTATTAACTATAAGTATGCAGTGACGAATTAACACTGAGAAAAAATTTGCAAAATAAAAATTCCACAAATTCATAACAGTGCAATATAATAAAAAAACAAAAAAAAAAAAAAAGTTGAATAAGAAACTTTCAATATTGACGAAGATTAAAAATTACAAGTTCCCCCAAACTTCCTCAAAATGCCGGTGACGTCACATGTAACAAATCCAATAACAACGACCACTTCTTATAGTAAGTAGTAGCATTAACAACAACACATGAACATTGAACAGCTAAAGGAGCTATTGCTTACCGCACAGCATGAGCTTGCTGCCAAGTTACGCATTCCTATTATATCCAATTGGATATATACACACACACAAAAAAACATAAATACACACATACAAATATTTAACTTAATTTTCAGTGAAGCTCGCCATGCCAAAGTATTTTAGTATCTGTGTTTCTTTCCATTTATTTTTAACTTTTTATCTTTTAGTTTGCATCTGTTGTGCGCGCATGCGCAGCCATAATAAAAATGTTAGGAAATTCAAGTTGTAGCAACCAGCAACTGCAAGCAACCAAAAACTGACAGTAACCAATAGTAATACCCAACTATAAGTAACAACAGCTGATGCTGTCATTGATGTTTATATTGTAGTTGTTGCTATTGCTGTTGCTAGTTTATGACTCGTTGCTGTTATTGTACATGCATGTTGTCTAATTGCTTGGATTACTTCAATGTTAGGTTAATCCCCAGTTATGCAACTACAATACGAGTATTTAATATCTGCAACAGTAGCAGCCAACAACCACCAACATCTTATAAAGTTTCAAACGTGTTTTTCCAACCATGACGATTGTTGTTGCTGTTGCAAGTATGTAATAATACTTTATCGTAAAAATTATGTTATAAAGAAAGAAAAAAAAAAAAAAAAAAACGTTAATTCGGAAGAAGATTTGCACTGCGCCATCACCACCGACCGGTATGTGCACACATGCATATTTTCACTTTCGTTTGTGGTTAGTAGAAAAACAAAAAAAAAAAAAAAACTATTATTAAAAAATAACAAATTGATAAATACTTGTTGATATTGCCAGATTGTTGAGTTAAAATTAAAATTAAAAAAGGTTTTAATTTAGTATGACAGTGACAGTAGGTACTTTCTATTATTTACTAGCTGGAAATCACCAAGTATTGCTTTAGGTTTTTCTAAGGGCAAAGCGCCTAACCGATTTATAAACACAATTTCCTGCTGCGTTCTTATTCTTATTTTCACCTATGTTCTTAAGGTCAGGAACCCACGGAGTGTCAAGGGATCCACTTAGAAGACACAAAAAAAACATTTTTTTCAATAATTTTTCTTGAAAATATGAGTGTGTATATTTTCAGAAGCTAATTTATATACTCATTAGCGGATCCTAAATTAAAGGGGAGAAAAAATTAAGCAACCGCCCCCTTAGAAAATCTCTGAATCCGCTTGTGCATATACTTTGGTTAGGTAGAGTAGAATATAATAGGACATACTTAGGCCAACGAGGCCCATTGAAATACCACGTGAATTAAACTTCAGAATTCCTGTATCAGCAGATTCACGGCAAGCTAAATAGCTGAAGAAGAGTTGAACCAATTTATTGTTTTTATGAACTTATCTAAATTCCTGATGTCAGCTGATTCGAGGTCTCCTAGGTTGCTGAAGAAGAGTTGATCTAAGCATGTTAGTCTACGTGTGGCAAGCGCTGGACAATTACAGAGAAAGTGGAAAGTATTTTTTTCTTCTTCCTCGTCGAGCCAGCTTCTGCAGAATTCGTTTGCAGGTATTCCCAATCTACTGGCTTGTCTACCAATCAGACAATACGCAGTGATTATGGCTGCAATGTTGCTGATAGAAGATATATTTAGAGAAGCAAAAGAATCTGACTTCCCTGATGGCCAGATTTTTTTTATATGGAAACAAGTGCACGTTTCTCTCCACCTATTGTTAGCTATGTTAATCATTTGGCTGTGTATGTTCGATTTTCAGGTTACCATGGGCATACCTCGGTCATCGCGAGCAGTAGGTAATGTTGTGCCTAGTTTTGCCAACTCATTGGCCTTGCAACTACCAAAAATGTCACTATGACTTGGTACCCAATACAGGTGTACCTTGAAACGGTCAGAGATCAGATATCTCATTTAGAGAAAGGCGCCATTTAGAGACACTTTTAAATGGCTGGTTGAGACAATGTTTAACCTTACATCCGAAATTTTTGCTGTACATTTACCCGCAATATCAGTGGGGAGCAAATGGAGCATGGTTTATAGGGACTTGGATGGTGTAGACCGAAACTCAATACTTTGCACCTTAGCCAAATGCCTGTAGTGGACATCGTTGGACATGTTCACCAAATCAGTATCGGTATGACTACAGTTCTGTAAAGCCACAGAATTATATTAGGTTGCAAGCCCCATTTACATCCAATGGCTTTTTTCGAGAAATAGAGCGCCACTGAAGTTTTTTTTACCCTGTGTGTGAACAGTTTTTTTCCAGTTTAGTTTCTTATCTAGTATAAAGCCTAAGTATTTGGCGTGCTCTACAGGTACCCCCAGTGGAACCCCCCCCCCCCCCGCCCCCCTGAGTTGTGCATATACTTATATTCATAATTTAATATTTGAGGCATATTCAGAAGAAAATGGTGGAAAAATTTGACTACTCCTATTCTTAAATTTTTTTTCATTGGAGAAAAAATCCTTCGTTCGTTCGCCAGTTTATATAAAATGTAACATGTGTACCGAATTTCAAATTGATCTCGAGAAATTTTAAATAGAATTAAATCTTGTTCTTTTTTTTTAAATAAAGTTTTGGGATATTATATTCGGCCGCCTGCAGTTTCAGAGCTTCTGGTAGGGCATTCATTATATTGCTGTGGGCATGCGATCCAGCAGCCTGATTCTCTGAGTCTAACATCGGTAGTTGGAAGAAGTCTTAAATTCTAGGACCCATGGTTGATTGATTTAAATTATTGATCCACTCTCCTGTAGTAGTCTTTTATCTAAGGGGAAAGTGTACTTTTTTGTTACAACACAAAATCATGTAGCTGGTTGGATTGTTATGTATTTCATGGTTTATTAACCGCTTATTGACCAATGGGTTACAGTTTTGGGCTGATGGCAGTAGTTTCAGCAACATCTTTAACCTTAAGAAGGCCGGCAATTTTCCAAAGAAATTTGAAATTTTTAAATACAAACGTCAATATATGTATATAGTGGCCACCCCGGCCGGCAACAGTATGACAGAGGAAAGAACTATCTCTGTAATGCGTGGTGCGTTGAAATACCGTGTCCCCGTGGAATATGTGACTTCCACTTGCGGTTCGTGTAGCTCTAGAGAACACTCGAACTGGTGGCAAATCGCGCATTTCTGCAGAACATCCACCATGAAAATAGCGATGGAATAGAGTAACGTAGCCCACGTTTCTACGATATTCCAAGGATTGAATAGAGCTGGAGACCCTACTGTCTCCTATTAGCTTTATCGCTCGATGTTGAATACGGTCCAGGAGCTCCAGTTGGGCTTATGAAGCTCCTGCCCATAAGTGCGGAGGAGTTTACGAATTTGGATCCCCTTGTTAATTTAATAGTTGGTTTAAATTCCATATGAGTGTATATTTCCCAACCTTTAGGTGGCCTCTTCAATCTAAAAACTTGAACTGGGCTAAATAAACATAGAATGGTATTGAAAAAGTACTTTTCAAGATAATACCAACAATTTTGAAGAATCTGTGTGCTCCAATGGTATCAAAATGGCAGATGACTCTTGTAGTGCGATGGGGAGGCTTAGTTGACTGTATGTTCCGCCAGTGTGTTGCTAGTATAGCCAAAATTAGCCATCCATTTCAATAAGTTTTAAGATTACTTGGTAGCCACATGAAAGATATTTCCAAAATATTGTTCCTATCCTTATTCTTATTACAATCACTGTTGTTTTTTTGACCTGTTAAGTCATGAGTTGTGAGAGTCTTTTATTTTTTGAAATTTTTTTTATAATCCTTGAGGTACAAATTGGTTGCAAAAATAAACAACTTTAAGCTATTATTTATATCCAAACATTATGTAAATATACCACTAAAAAATATTGTTAGCGTGATATGAAACACGAGCTGTATGTGCATTAAAGTGCATCAGCCCCGTAAAAATTCGGAATTTTGATTGCATAGAAAAATGAGTTTCATGCTTCCTGTGAAATATGGCAAGGATAAAACGACCTGAGAAACTCGATAGACTTTTCGAAATATATACTCATTTGGCGTGTTTTTCAATTCTGTCCAAAATTCAAAAAATTTTCCCCAAAATATGAAAAAAAAATGAAAGGGCTCCAAATTGTATCTAAATGCTTCGGTTGTGCCGAAAGTACCTTGAACACCAAAAAAGTCGGAAAAAAAGTCAACACCAATGTTTTTTGAAATAAGTTTCGAACACTTTCTTTCCCCAAACTTAGTTGGTACTGAGCACAAATTGAAGTTAAATTTCTTAATCACTTCATCTTTGGAAGATTGTTAGGGGTATTGTGATAGAGATGGCTTTCATGTTCCTGTTGTTGATAACTTTATTCCAGCCAGAGCCTTCCTTATAGATATACTAATAGAAGAGGGTAATATAGAAGAAGTTACTGTTGACGATTGCATTGCATTTATTGCAGCTGAGACTTAGGTGGATTATTCCAGTTCATTATTTTGTGATTTCATTTTTAGATGTGGGGTTTTTTTTCAGGTACATGAGGAGCACAATTGACTTCAAATGAGGATAAAAGCCTCAAATTTCGCATCGTATTTGAGTTCAAAGCAATTCGACATGAAACTTTAAAACTTTTATATGGAAAGTAAATAATTGTGTAATGTCAAAAGAGCCTCTCTATGGCAATAAATTTTCGACACAACATTTAACACCTTTCCTAACACTTATTCATATTACACAATAGATACACAAATACTTCCATAAAGGTATATCGCACGTATGTATGTTAACATATGAACAAATAAAAGAAATTACAGCCCAACCTAACCTAACTCAATTAAACTTAACATATGCACCTAAACAGTCTCCCTATAAAGAAATATTATTAAATCTTCCTTATATTTTTGATAATTATGCTCCATGCTGTTTGTTGGTGCTGCTGCTGCTGCTTTCCCACTTTTTACAAAGGTCTTAAGTAACCATTTAACTCAAGCCATTCCACTTCACGCCATTACAATTTCATTTCAATGCTCCGACACTTTTAAGGTACTTTTTTTTACAGCAAAATGTTATTGTTGTTGGTATAGTGTATAGTTTTATTTCCATAAACTCTTTTTGTTTTTGGGATTGTTGTTATTTTTTACTGGTACCACTACCATGAGTATTATTTTTTGTTTTTTTTTTTAAGAGTAAGTATGTCGAGACGATACGACGAGTATGACAGTATCATCATCAAATTTGTATGCATCATGTGGAAAATTAAGTACGGCAGCGCCAGTTTCATGGTTCATATCAAATTTCGAAATGTGTGACGAATCATGTTGGTTGAGGTAGGAAGGTAGGCAGTAGATACCACGTATGGATATGAATGATGAGTACTTACATGAGTACATGTGGATGCATGTGACATAATCGTAAGGTGGAATGTTTAATGAAATATTTTTATGCTTTTTCTTGTTTTATTCATTTGTTTGTTTATTTAATTGGATTTTATGCACTATAATGTTTTGATGATGCCATAATGCTAAATACTTGTATTTTTTTTATTTTGAATTTTCAGAATTTCTTTTCATAATATTTTGTAATCTTTTCTTTTTCGGTAATTAATTGTTTTTGTTTTTTTTTTTGTAAGCTTATGTTTTTCAAGAGAAGCATTGAGAGTTTTAAAATTCCTTAGAAATATTATAGTGTAATAATTACAAGCATTAAGGCCACCTTCTGGTCTTTATTTAAAAAACAAATTGATTTGTTTTTTATATTTCAAAAGCATAGGCTTTTAAAAGTATACTGTAAAATTTTCGTATCAAGATTTCCGGCATTTCGACTTCTACAGCCTATTTAGCAGGTGAGCGCAGAAGTAGGTAAAAGGGCCGACCGAAGTTTAAACTCATTTATCTCAAAACTATACTTTCCGCAAGGTGGAAGACAAAAAACAAAAACTACTTGACCGATTCGTCTCAAATTTTACTATATTATTCAGTAAACCAGTGCTTATCGCAGGAACTAAAAAAACTTTCTACATTGAATACTTCTTACTTTTTCACATACAAAAAGTAATGAAAAAACTGTGGTTAAGTAAATTTCAACAATGCGCCATTTTGTCAAATTTTTTTTCTATTTTTTTCATTTTAGTTCTTGCGATAACTACACTCATACTGATTGTAAGTTCTTTTTTTTTGTTTTTTTGTTTTAGATCAGTGGAAATTCCGAAACATGTCCCACCAGTAAGATCCGTTTTTTGAAAAGGGCAACTGTAACACCAATTTTAGTTTACTTCAAATTATATTATTTTTTTTCTTATTATTATTTTAGTATATTGTTAAAGTAATAAAATATTTCATTTAAAAAAAAAAAAATCCTAAAACTCGTCAAATTCAAGACCGGTAGACCAGGAGGTCCCCTAATTTACAACTATACCTCCCGTGGATATAATAGTTATGCAATGTTTATGGCAAAAAGAATGAGTTCATAGCACCATGAGAAGTGTCGTAACTTCCAAAACATAGTTTTGAGATAATCGCATTTCAAACATTAATAGTATGATGTTTCATGGAGTGGAAAACTGTTGTTGGCTAAATAGCGTTTAAACGGCAAGAGATGGAAGTTTCGGCAGTGTTCAATTGGAAGTTGTGGTTACAAATACATAGCATTCAATCATAACCTGAAAATTGTCATTTTGGAAGTGACACATAACGACAATAAAAACTTCTGCTCAACTCAAATCTGGTCTCAAAAATTATTAAAAACGTATTTGGTCAGCTATGCTATGCATTTTCAAAACATAAGATTCAATCAAACACAAAATAAATTTATCTGTATTCTGTTAATTGCTAACAATTTTCCTGTTTTTTTTTGTGATTGTTGACACCAGTTTTTTTTTTTTTTAATTTAAAAAGATTGCAATAAACATAACTAATAGAAATTAATTCATAAATCTCCATACCGCATACTGAATTTCAATAACAAGAAAGAATTGATTTAGAAAAAATTTGGCCGATAATAAGTCATCTGAAACCAATATGGATAAAGAAACTATTACTTAACCCATTGAGGACGAGCGGGAACCAAATTAGATAGATTAAGAAAGAAATTGCTTTTGAACCTGACTTAGGACTCCGCGATAAGATGCCATATGATACCGCTAGACATTATTGGGTTAAACATATTCAATTTTAAATTTACGTATCACTTTTTTAATGAATGAAAAGTATTGTGTTGAGTGGGAAGTGAAGATAGGTATGAGGGGAAAGGAAATAAGGAAAAGTATCTGCGAGCTTTCACTATGAATTTTGTAAGGTCATAAATACCAGAAAAAAATTTTCATTGAAATTATTTCATAAACGAGTGGTACGACAGAGAAAAAAAAACTATAGCGATAATGTTTACTAGAGATGGGCGCGTGACGTGAATTTTGCGTGACGCAAAGATAGCATATCTTCTTCGTGCTCTTTATCAAAGTCGAAAGTAATTCGAACCACTAGCGGTTTGGGGTTTAACTCCCCCTAATCGATGGAAATTTCATACATTTTGATCGTTGGCCATTGATGAAAAAAAAAAATGTTGGGGCTTAAAAAAATTAAACTTACTGTAAGAAATCTATGGATCCGCTAGTGCTTGGGATTAAGCGCATATCAGTCAGAGTAAAATATTTATATTTCATTCATTAGAAAGCCAATACATTTGACTGCTTCTTTCCACACCCCAAATATGTAATTATTCCAACGAAAGTCAAATGTAAAGGGTGCCACGCTTAGAACATCAAGAGGCGTTGACTCCGAAATATTGATTCCAATCAGGGGGCTAATTGAGGAAATCGTTTGTGGGATAGAAGACAATCCTGTATCTTACGAGTATTAAAGTCAACTGTATTTGCGAGACGTCCCTTGGAGATTATTTTGAAGTAATTTTTGAATGAGTTATTCATAAATCACTGTTTCCTCTCAATCTCAAAAGACTCTGCTAAAGAGCTAGGTACTGTCATCCCTACAAGATTAGACAGGGTTATTTGTGAATGACAGAAAGCCGTTGATGAAAACAAGGAAAAGGGTTGGGACGAGGACCAAGCACTATGGCACTTCAGCATCAAACTCCAAAGAAATACCGTCTATCACAACATGAATAGAACTACCACTTAGAAAATTTATTACTCGTAGAGCGAATTGCTCTAAATAATTGACAAAGTGAAAGTTTACTACGCTTTTCGTGATCTTGAATGGCGTAGAGCTAATTGCAATGGTTAACAAAGTTTATTTTGAACAATGAAATAAATACATGGTCAGTCAATACAAATATTTTTGTACAAATTATTTTCAAAGTGGAAACATGTAAAAGAAACATTCTTTTACATAGATATACTTTCGCCAAACACTTATAAAACATGTTACTGGAGGGGTTTCGGGGTAGCAGATTCCGAATTCGAAATCAGTTTAGAAAAATTCATAATATCTCTACCTCAAAAATCAACTGCATTTACATATTACGTAAAGCCAAATTGGATCAGAAATTCAGAATATTTCACAACAGATTTCGGATTCATAAACAGCGAACCTGAAAACCTCCAAATAACAGTTTTCAAGAAAAATCGAGCACTTTTAGTAAAAGTCGTCCACCATATTGGATAGATATGTCAATTTGAATTTTTAATTTAATCATATTGCTACCATATATTTCAAGAATTAATCATTTTGAATAGAAAAACTACAGTTCTATTATCAAAAAAAATTATGTGTCTGCAGGCACTCACAGTAGAAGTGAAACTTTTTTGTTTATTTGAAAATTATTACAAAACATTTATAACAAATTCTGTTGAAGATTTCATAGACTTCTTCGATAAATTTCGTTGTTGCTTTTCTTCTGTTGTCACTCTCTACCAGTGTTGCCAGAATGACGATTTTATCGTCATTTTGACGATTTTTGGCCCAGTGACGATTTGACGATTTTCGTTGAAAAATTACGATTTTTTAGATTAAAAAACCACTCAAAAAAACCTTTTTGTTTTAAAATCTCTTCTGTTATTTTTATACATATAGTATATATATATATATATCCAAAAAAAGTTTCCACATACCAAAAAAGACTTTAACCCCAAAAATCTTCTCTAAATCTTCTCTAAATCTACGATGCTAAAAAACTACATAGAAAGTAGTTGAAATACCAACTATTTTTTGAACTCAATATCATAGTATAATGTGACAAAAGTAAGTTTTCTAAAACTTTAATATTCAAAATGGCGCCATTTTACTCCAGCAATTTTAGTGAATTGGTCTTAAATAGTGAAAAGATTTCTACACCGACCTTCCCCAAAATATTCTTTACCAATTTTCTTCATCCACGACACTGTGAGAAGTACGTTCTAAAACAATCAATCTCAATCTGCGCTTGCATTACCATTTAATGACAAGTCAGGGCTTAGAGTTTGGAGTTGAAGGTGGGCTGGACTAAAACAAAGCACTCAGTCTCAAAGACCATTGTACTATCTCCAAGATAGAGCCAGTAGAAGAAAGTAGAAAGACAGGAAAAATATGTGAGGGGATAAATGGGAAGAAGAAAGGTCTAGGGTCTCTCAACCGCGAACTTCTTTGTTTCACTGATGATTCCTAGAAGCTCAGGAAGAGGGAGAGTGTGGACATAATTCGTACTCAAGACATCATTACCCAACAGCCCTAATCTGATTCTCGCGAACGCCGGAAAACTACAAAGATAATGCTCCGTAGTATCATTGTCCTTAAGATACTACTACTGCCAGCTTTTCTCTTCAGGAACTGGAACGCCTCTTAAAGTAATAAAGACTAGGTGTATCTGTGTTGAACTTGATTTCCAGTGATACAATTTTGATTATGATTTCCATGCATAAATATTTTAAGACCAGATTATTTAACTCTTGGTGTTAATAACATTGATTTCACAGAAAAAGCAATATTTTTGGAAAGTAAAGATATTTACCTTGGCATTAACGCCACAGACAAATTAAAAATCCTTGTAAGCCTCATAAACTGCATAACATGAGTAAATTTGTCAAACTTTATGTGAAATTTGACAGTGTGTTTCCGCGGTTTACCAGGTTTTTGCACGTTTTTTATTACAAAATATCTGAAAGTCTGTTTTCAGAATTTATAAATAATTGCGCTTCTTTTTATAATGAGTTGTGTAATCGAATAAAAAAACGATTAAATTTTTATATTGCTGCATTTTCTTTAGGCAGGAAAACTAATGTCAAAAAAGTCAATTCATTAAAAAGTTTAATATTACATTTTAAAAATTTAGGAGACGAAAACTACTTTCAGCAAACTAAATATTGACTTTAGGGAGCTACGATATGTAGATTTTGAGATAGTTTTTGATAAGGCTAATGAAATTGCTGCTGAAGAAAGTTTTGGAAAGCTATTTCCAACATAAAACGTGGTGCTTCATCAAAAGCATTTCCATTGCCAAACTTTGCTTTAAAATTTATATATTTACCCAACTCGTCTGCAAATGTTGAAAGAATATTTAAACAATAAGACTCTTGAAGGGATATTATAATATAAATGAATGCAAACATATTTAAAGTAAACAAATATGAGTTTTTCTCACATGACGTTTTTTTTGTGAAAATGACGATTTTTTCCTACAATTTTGATGATTTTTGAAGAGAAGTTTCTGGCAACACTGCTCTCTACACTTATCGGCACAAACACGAAGTAGTATACGTATGTATATATGCAATCAGGTAGAGGCAACTTGGCCGGCTCTCTCAATAAAGATTATGAGATAAAACTGCGAGAAGTAGACTCTCTGGTTGATTGTATGTAGCCGAATAACAACTGCAGAACTTCGTTTCTTACTGGTTTTGTATGAGTGGAACAAAAACGCAATTTTTCACGTGACCGTAGTTGTTGAAGCTTTTCAGTCATACTCTTTTTATTTTCTGAAGTTTTTTTTCTGCTGATACTCTCTACAGTTATCGGCACCAGCACGACGTAGTACACGTATATAACCCATGAGAGGAAAGCATGAGAGAAAGCTGCGAGAAGTCGACTTTCTGCATGATTGTACGTAGCCGCAACAGCATAAATTCGTTTCTTATTCGTTTCGTATGAGTGCAACAACAACACGACATCCGTTTTACCTCGCTAAAGAAGTTTCACTTCAAAATACAAAACAAAAAATATGTGGTCAGTAGTGCTAACCACCGTGCTGCTAAGAATTAAACATCATAACTGCAGCTGCAGGTATTGAAAATATTAAAATGACTATTACTTCGCAGCAATTCATGCAATTCACCATGAAACAAAAAAAAAACTTTTCAGCACAAACATTGCTTGTTGTAATTAACCAACAAACCTTAAAACAGATTCCGCAAGTTCTTTAACACTAGATTTACGGAGAAAATAATAAGCCTTTTTTACTGAAACCCATCATATTGACGAGTGCTCGGAAAAATAGGTATACCACATACCGATATTTGAACTTAGGGTGTCTAACAGAAAATGAATTGGAAAAAATATTTCATCATGATTAAAAAAAAAATAAATTTTATTTCTTTGTTAAATAAATCTAAAATTTGAAACCCGTCAAATTGACGGATTCCGTAAATCTAGTGTAAAAAAGAAATAGCCTGAACCATGTTGAAATTTGTGCACTTCAGGCCAAAAATTTATTAAATACTTAAAAGGATTTTCCAAAAAACGTTCCTTCCAATCCACAAAACCAAGTTTTGCCGTTTGCTTCTCATATGTGCCATAGCAACTTTTAAATCCATGAAATCCTGAATGTCTTTTCGAACCAATACGATTTTTTTTGTGTTCAAATGAAGCAAATAGAAAAATCCCCATAAAATTCTCATTTAAAATTAAAAAAACGCCATCAGATTTCCCCATCCCCAAAGCAAAAAAATCATCCTCAAATCAGTTTCAAAATGCCCAAAATGGAGTTAAACCCCCATATCTGGCAGGCCTGATTGGAGAAATAAAGAAATAAAAACGGTCAAATATTGGACTGATCGGATGACGTTTCAAAAATATAGTTGTGGTGGTCCTATGACCGAAATTGCTTTCAATCATCAAATAGCAAAAAAATTTCCAATCTATTAAATCCAAACTCATGGTCATTTAAATAAATTATATGCGTTTTATTTTTGAGAAGAAATTTTCAAAGCTCTTCATTCTATCATCAACATTCCGGTTGATGTATGGAATCTACATAATCATACACACTAGCGGATCCAGAGATTTCTCAAGGGGCTTTAATTTTTTCGGCCCTTTAAATCGTTTTTTATTTCACGATATTTTCAACGGTAAGGGAGGAGCGTGGGCGGGGAGGGGATATGGGGTAGAACCCTCTCCCCTCTTGGATTCACTACTGCTCGCACACATGCATTATAAATAATATTAAGATTTATTTACCAATATGTTGAAGTGAACATATGAGTGCTATTTCTATGGAAGCCATAAACTCTCAAGGTTATAGAGATAACAAATACACATACATATGGATTTTAATGTTGTTGATTTATGGACATTTTCACTTTCATATAAACATATGTTTGTATGTAGTTAGAACAAATAATTGCGATAACGATATCAAATAAAAACAAGAACTGACAATTATAACGAAAAAATGTTGATTAAAAACAAAATAGGTTGGGATACATATGACTAAATAAATTTCTGACGTGCCTTCTCCTTTAACAATTTTTTTGTTATTATTTTTATTATCTTAATTATTATTTTTATCTTTAACCAAGAAATGATAAATATCTCATTTCCATTTTTTAAGGAGTGAACTTAATTTTGGTTTCGTCACTTTCACTTAAATATTTAATAAAAACAGATGGAGATACAATTGAGCCCACATGAAAAGAAGAAAAAAAATATTGGCCCACTTCACACACACATACACACACACACTCGTACTCATGTTGTGTGAGTAATACCTATAAACGAGGTATTGTTACCTCGTTCGAAATGAAATGAAAATCAAACACTTTGTTTATTATTACAGTATTTTGCAGTTCAATTCTGTGGTGTTGTTTATTTGAGCAAAAGAAAAGAAAAATAGAGATGAAAATAATTTAAACGATTTCGATTTTATTTACTTGAGTGCTACCATAGTGTCAACCAAAACATCAACACGCACACCTAAGTGTAACGTAGTGAGCGTTGTTGACAGTGTTGGTGACATTTCCGCTTTCAGTCAAGTATTTCTTTTTGGCAATTACAGTTTTTTTTTTTTTTTTTAATGTATTTTATTAATACAAATATGCGGTTGGCAAAGGCAAATTAAAATTTAATGTGGCGCTTTAACGCTTTTTGGCTTTCTCTATTAAAATGCTAAAATGTTTGTTTTTTCACTTTGTACGAGTAGCTTTTAATTGTTGCATATGTATGCAAAAGCAAAAAAAAGAAATGACACAAGGCCAAAGATTTTTGGATTCTTGTGGTTACTTTTTAACTACTTGAAATCATCGATGGTTAAACTCACAAATGTGTTAAGTGCCATATATGGAAATTTAACAGAAATGCAAATTTTGTGTTACGAATTTAAATTTATAAGTACTTAACACCGATTTCAATAGCATCTTGAGCTGCTAGTATTGGTTAGCCACAATTATACACTAGGCAGATAATATGTTGAAGGCTATTAAAATGCATTTAACCCATTCTCATCCAAAAGTGCACTTAACACATCTGTAAGCTTAACCATCGTTTTGTTTATTTACTTTCAATGGAGTTTGTAATCTAATGATTTGTAATTATTGACATTGAGTTTTACACTAGGAAATCATTTATCTAAGATCTGTTCGATTTTTATCCAGGCCTAGTAATGGTCACCACGTTGCTTGGTGCGATCTCTATGATAGCTACCTAAGAGAAAGCATTCCTCCCAAGCACTAGCCTTTTAAAATTTTTGTTTGTTTCAAGACTATGAAAACATATGAAATTTTTATCGGCAAGAGAACGAAAAAGAAGATGAACTGGTGCAGTATTAATATCGTAAGCTTTCTTAGTTTGGAGAAACGGAAAGCTCGTATTATAACACTAACTGGATTCTAAGGCTATAGGTTATTTCCATTCCCCGCTTCTTTGGTTACTCGTCGTCAACCAGATCCTTACGGTAAAGTAAAAAAGAGTAAAGGCAATTGCGTGTACAGATAGCGTGGTAATCATGATACGCCGACAATTGGGGGCCTCATATCCTCATCTCTCCAAAACCAAACTTGTTCTGTTCACAAAAAAAATGTAAAGTACCGCACTCCGAAACTTCCCGAAACTTAACAATATTACTTTAGAACTTTCATCCAAAGCAAAATATCTTGGAATAATACTCAGATTAAGCTCTGATGGAAGAGGAAAATCGAAAAAAAAGAAAGAGTTATGCGTTTTCTACGCATGTCCAAAAACCTTTAGTAAACGGTGGGGTGTACTGCCGCAGTTCGTCCGTTGGATGTATTCGGCCATCATCGGTCGGGTACTTATATATGGATTGTTGGTATGTTGAAACGCAGCAAACAAAACTAGATCACTATCTTAACGAACTTGTAAAAGTTCGTAATTTAGCATGTTTAGGGGTTGCAGGAGCTACATGTTTAGGAGTTACAAAACGCCTCAATCGGGGTTGGAAATGATTCTTCACTTTCCACCCCTGGACGAATACCTCAAGTGTACAGCAGCCATTATAGCCATCCGATTAAGGGAATCGCAGATTTGGAAGCACAACACTTTTGGGCACGTTTCTGTTCTAAACAAGTAAAGCATAATAGGAACCAAGGAACCGCAGACTATTTATATCACACCCTAAGTTGTAGTAGAAAGAAAAATTTTCACCATCATAGCAAATAGGAATGGAAAGATAACGCTGTGATAACCTGCGATAATTTTCAGTTTTATACTGACGGGTTTAAAATCGAAGATGGTCCGGATCTGATTTTGCATTCAAGAAACCTTGAAGCCTCACGGATCACTATCTAAATGAACTGGTGTCATTAAACATACCAATTGGAAGATAGTCCGAAGTTTACGACTTTCTCTTGATAAGCAAATTACACAAAACTTCCTCTGCTAAGAGAAAAAACAACCCAGAGTTCTAGCTTGAGTACTCATAGCCTCCTTGTGCTATGGGCGCAATGGCTTTAAGGATTGGAGTCCCAGCACCAAACTACTGATCTAGGGGAAGCTTCGTTTTTTACTGATATCTTTATGATTTTAAACTGGGCTTCTAACAAGGTTGATCCTCAGCATAGGTTCGGTAGCAATTTAATCCTAAACCTTACAATTTAAAATGCAACAAATTCTCTTAGCTGAGGCAATCTTGTGCAAAAGTATTACACATTTTTGATTTTGAAAAATAAAATATCAATATTCCTAATTTTTAATTTTTTTATTATAAATGGCTAGAAACATATCAAAAGTTACAGAATATTATACCAGATTTTTTTTCAGACTGTCAGATACATTTATGAGTTAATACAGTCAATAGCCTCGCTGGTTAAATAAATCTTGCAGGTTTGCTTTTACTATTAAATTATATAGTGAACCTGTGATTATTATTGCTCAAAGGTTGTGATTAATTTACACACAAATGTTCGCGATTGTACTTGAAGTGATCCTAATATAGCGATCGCTTTGCGTCTTTCGTTCGAACATAGTACTCTAAGAAACATACATACAAACATAGAATGAAGAATAATTGCCGAATTGTTTTGCATTCCACGATCCTAATATGAACTACAGCAAGATCTTGGGATAAAAAACAACCCGGCCAGTAAAAGTAAAATTTCTATTCAACTTGTCTCTCAATTCTAACTTTTCAATTTGTTTCTCAATTTTCAGTTGCCACATTGTCTTGCATCGTTGTTTTCACATTTGCTGCTTCAACCACCAATACAGATGATCCCGATGATAATACGCCGCGACATCTGACAAACGATCAAGGTAAGTGTAAATGCTTTCGACGATCTTAGTATCTAACTTAGCATATCATAAAGTTTTGGATTCATATCTACTTTTAAGGCAGCGTCTTTTTTTCAGTTGCGCTCGGACACGCCATTTTCAAAAGATCACAGCAGTACAGATTCTGATAACAGTGGCATCGAAAATACGCGGCGGCGTATGGGAAGAGTTGAGGCCAATGCGTTCACTCAAACCGGTAGTACTGAGTCCTCGTATTCAGATTCTGAAAGCCGTGATGTGGATGACGACGATGAAGATAGTAATAATAATAATGATGATGCTGATGAGGAAGGATCTAGCGAATACTACGATGATAGTGAGGATGAGAGCACGAGTACCAGCGAAAGTGGTAGTATAGAATCAGTGCCTCGTCTACTTTCACAATCGGCTTTTCATCGTATTTCGGAAACATTAGGTGCGCTCAACACCATGGGACACCTATTGGTGGACATAACACGAGGTGGACATGATTCAAAATCAGAGTCTGATGAGGCTAATACAGGTGGCACTGGAAGCAGTGGGAGTTCAGTATCATCTACACCGACTCCCGTTCCAACAGCAGATGTGAAGAAAGAATCATTGGAAGTAGTTGAGGAAGATATTCGTCCTACTTCAAAAATTTTAGCGCCGTTGGCAAATGAAAATACTTTGATTCCACCACAAAAAAATGTTAGCATCATCACTGTCAACAACTTGCAAGTAGCTGATAAGCGCAACGGCCAGGAAGAACATCCAAGCAAACCCATGTTTGTTGAGACCAAAGAAACTAAAAAGAAGAAAAAGAAGAAGAAGAATAAGAACAAGGTAAAGAAACCTAATAATGGTGACTTACAAATCAGTAGCAATTCCCAACAATCCAAGATGTCAACTACTCTGCGTCCTTATACTTCAACCACTCTGGCATCAACTTCTAAGCCTTTAGACCAATTAGCTCAAGGCACTGAAGATATTTCAGCAAAAGATGTAGAAAATCGATGCAAAACTCCAAGTGGACGGCCAGGACGCTGTGAAGATTTAAGCAGTTGCCCAGCGTTGCTTTTAAACTTGAGCAGTTTACGTGAATCTTTGTGTTTTAAAAGTTTCTTCGTACCGGGAGTTTGCTGTCCCATACAAGAGAGTGCTTCTACAATTCTAACAACACAACGTCCCCCACTGAAATTGACGACCAGACCGCCACCAACGACGCTGGCTACTACCAGACCCAGACCCACGACACAACGTCCACCTTCGTCACCCAGTTTGGTGCTATTACCACAATTGAAGCCATCAACCACAACTACGACTACCACAACGCAAAGCCCAATTTCCAATGAATTGGATTTGATAGGCAACAACAACATTATCGATCCAGAAGAATGTGGCCAACAGGAATATTCAACTGGGCGCATAGTCGGTGGTGTTGAGGCTCCTAATGGCCAGTGGCCTTGGATGGCTGCTATCTTCCTGCACGGTCCCAAGCGTACTGAGTTTTGGTGTGGTGGTTCGCTTATTGGTTCCAAATATATATTGACAGCAGCTCATTGTACCAGAGATTCACGGCAGAAACCGTAAGTTTACAAAAAAGAAGATATTAGCGGAAAGCATAAGAGAAAACTGACAAATTTTTATTATCTGCCTTCTTTACAGATTTGCAGCGCGACAATTCACTGTACGTTTAGGAGATATTGACCTGTCGACAGACGCTGAACCTTCAGCTCCAGTTACTTTCGCTGTCAAAGAAGTTCGTGCGCATGAAAGGTAGTGATGAAACTGATTTAAAAAGAAATTTTTTTGATTACTAAAATTTAAACCACTCATAGATTTTCTCGAGTTGGTTTCTACAATGATATCGCCATTTTGGTGCTTGATAAGGAAGTGCGTAAATCGAAATACGTAATCCCCGTTTGCTTGCCAAGAGAGGGGCGCATGCCACCGAAAGAACGTTTACCCGGTCGCCGAGCCACCGTTGTTGGTTGGGGTACCACATATTATGGCGGCAAGGAATCGACTACACAGCGTCAAGCTGAGCTGCCTATTTGGCGTAATGAAGATTGCGATCGTTCCTACTTTCAGCCGATCAATGAGAATTTTGTGTGTGCCGGTTATTCAGATGGTGGCGTCGATGCTTGTCAGGTGTGTACAATTTTATAGATTTTTAACTTTGCATATATTAATTTGGTTTCTATCTTTCTTAGGGTGACTCTGGCGGTCCACTTATGATGCGTTATGATTCACGTTGGGTACAATTGGGCGTTGTTTCGTTTGGCAATAAATGTGGAGAACCTGGTTATCCTGGTGTTTATACAAGAGTTTCACAATATCTGGATTGGGTACGCGATCATACGAAAGACTAGTATTTGAATTGAAATTGAAAAAGTTGGCATTATTGGCGTAATTTTAAAAATTACTAGTCTACAAAATTTTTATAATGTTAAATGTTTTGTTGTTTTTATTATTTTATGTTTGTCTTATTTATTAACATCCAAAATACCATATTAGTTTGTAAAGAAAATACATATTAAATTATTGCAATTTACGAAATACATAAATACTTAAGTATTGTGAAAAATATAAATACAGGTGCTGATTTTCTTAGGACTTTCGTTTGAGAACACATAACCCATGCTACTTGCTTGCTCTTATACGCAAAATCTTCGAAATTGTTATCAGTGAGATTCCTTTTCCGAGGATCATTCACCATGCCAGCAAATGAGAATAAACATTCTACTGGGACAGAGGATGGAATCTTTCTTTACAGTTGGATACCGTTGAAAACACAAAAAAGGTGTATCCACTTCTGGTTAATAAAACCCATGAAAATATTGCAAAAGAGAAACAAAAAAAAGCAAACAATATTTTACCGTTGATATCGGTTCATTATGCTGTGGCTAAGGCAGCTATTTTTCAATTGCTTCAAAAAAGTCTATAGATACATGTCAAAAGTATTCAGTTGAAAAATATAATATGGAAAACGCCCATGTCTGGGAACGTGCATATACGCCACGCTGGGCTTAAACGGTATACGAATTTACCATTGGTATTTCTTTTAATTTTGTTTATTCAAAGCAATGTGGATGTAATCCAATATTGCATTTCGAACAAATGAAAATTGTTTGACTACAGTATAGTCGACAACGACGGCGTTTTTCACGACGAGCAACGCTGTGATCCGCTCGGTCTTTGCAAATGGTACCTTGAACTGATTGCCCACCAATTTTATCGGTAATTTTTAAAGCACAGTTTGAAAGAAGGGTTCTGAAATCAGACTGTGACATGGTTTGTTTTTCAGTCTTTCCGCATAGGCCTTTCGTAAAAAGTGGAATCTGTGTCATATGTCGTTTTTTACGAACAAAATGTTTGGCCTGATAGAATGATTCATCCTTTGAATGGTTTAACCCTTTCTCCGATCGAGCTGAACAATTACACCGATGTGAAAAATAAAAATTGAACCGCAGAACCGTTTTCTGAACAATGGGGTCTTCAGGGGCTATTAAGAAATTTCTTTATTTCAACAGATACGAATTTGATGTCTGAAGTAAAGTTGTTAAGCACAAAGAGATAAACAATTTTTGCGTACACAATTTTCCTCCATCTTAATTTTTCAATAAAAGATAAAACAAAAACCGCTGAGAAAATTATTAAACTGTGTTGTTAAAAATTATAGAGAGTCCCAGAATATTGAAATAACGTACGAGGTATATTTTTTCCAGAATAACGCAGAAACCGAATTTTTTGCATTAGAATCAAGCCACTCAGACTCAGTAAGTAAATAATGGAATCGTTTGTTTGTTGTAATTACAGTAGGCTTACATGTGGATCAAACAAAATAAAGCCTAATGCAATTACAAAAACAAACAATTCCAGAAGCCATTTTTCTGGCTTCAGGGTCCATGTTGTGGGTGAACTAGATGTGATAGAAAACTGAGTACGCAGTCGTGATTAGCGACCCTAAATTACTTTAAAAGTTGAAAATTCGTTGCACTTCGTAATGAATGTGATATGCCATAATAAACTTGTGTGGCTAAAAAATTTTCAAGAAACAAATTTCTGAAAAAAAAAATTTACAAAAAAATTCTGCGAAAATAGCAGAGAGTTGATAGTTAATAGCTGCAATTGATTTTTTTCATGACCTTATGTTATTACAAGTAAAAACCTTTTATGTGAAATGGCAATTTCGGTTTTTAATTTTTTTGACCCCCGCCCGCATCTTACAAAAATCTGAAAAAATTGGAGTATGAGTATTCGAAAGTGACTCATTTACATTAGAAAAATCAGAGTAGTTAACCTATTTTAGTATGAAAAAATCTCATGTAAAAAGTTTCGCGATTTTTTTCATCGCGAATTACTCGTCTGAAAATTCGCCAAAAAATTCAAAATATGTCTTCTAAATCAAAGAATGACTATGAATTTTTTTCAGATTTTTCCTATGAATAGTTGGGCTAAAAAATGCGAAATATGAAATTTACAAAATCCGCCATTACTCAATAAAAACTGCAGATAACGGTATTAAAATTTAGCCAAATCATTCTCAAATTAAGTACTTCAAAAGCGCCCTTGCGAAACTTGATTCGGTTTGGGATAATTTTTGACATGGAAACCCGACTAGGCCCTTTATTTCTCAGATTCAAAAGAGAACTGAATTTAACTTCAGTAAGCAAATTAAATCACCATGACTGTATTGTCTAGTTTAGCTCAAAATTATTTCAGTTATTTTTTTTATAAGACACTGGTTTTTAAGTGTAATAATGGGCAAATTCAAGAATCAAACTGTTTGGCAATACACAACATACAAAGTTCCTTCTGGCCTTCGAAGAGTCAAAACTTTCGAATTTTCCATAATAAACCTTAAAATGTATATTTTACGTTCATTTTGTGTTACACTAACCATCATATTTTTTGAAAGGCCTATAACTAAAATTTGTTTCCTGTTTTTTTACAACCTTTAGCTCCTAACTTCGGAAACTTTGTTCCCAAAAATCAAAAATCATGTGGGACCGTGACGGAAAGAGTTAAACGGTGAAGAGGTGATAAGTTCTATAAAAAAAAACCATTGTGTAAACATTTTTAAGTTAGACAAAAAGATAAATCGAAATTCAAAAAAATTATCTAACCGACCGCTTTTTTCTCGAATCTGGGAAATAAATTTCACTAGGTTTTCTAAGCGTGGGAAAACCGCGAACTTTTCGATTTCCTTTTTTCATATTCAAGGCTTCAAAAAACCTATAAAAATCGGATAACGTGAAATCCTGAAATGACAATTTCGTTGTCACTGCCCTCTTAATCCTTAAATGCGTATGTAGTTAAATTTAACTGCACTACGGAAATTTAAAAATCTTCTAAACTATTTATTTTTTTTACATAAATTTTAAATGAAGTCGGTAAGGTAGATTTGTAGCTTCAATTTAAACCTCTCATGGCGCTGTTCTAATGTTGTATGTGTTTACTATCACATGTAAAAAAAGAAAAACCTAAAAACATAAATTTGTGAAAATTTTGACCAAACAAAAATAAAAAAACAATTCTTTTGATCAATTCATTAAAGTTACGATTTGCAGATGCGTTGCCAGATTTATTTTCTATCATTAACGAGTTTCCCCAAAAGAATCGGTGTGATACTACTTAAGATATCGCATTTCACCTGGTGCGGTTAAATTCGTGCAATCGCTTATGTACGACACCATTGAAAACGGTAGCGAATACAGGAGCGTTAACTCTGTCGCCGATCCAAACTGGAGGCTCACTGCCATCAATATTTCTAACGAATTTGAGTGCGACGAAGACGACGATAAAGTGAATTCATTAGAGGCAGAAGTTGAATCTTCGGCATACGGTGAGCCAATTCCATCGGTAAGTGCAGGAGAAATTGCTCGTGATACGGTAGAGTGAGACAACGATCGTTGCATGCAGTTCAACGACGTCCAAGTTGAAAGTGAATCAAATGTGATCGAAGAATGAGTTTGGCGATGCGTGAATTTGGTATTGAATGGTTATTACCAAGTGCAATTCCGAGGAAGAACAGGCGTGCCAAGAGAAACGAGAACTCTTTCGACCCCGGTTCTGTTCATTTCGATGTTGTTTGCAATGCAACGATAATTCGCTAACGATCACGCGCAACGAGCTGAAACGTTTCATTCGGATTTAGCTTTGGATGCCGTTGACGCAAATGAGCAGCACATTTGGCGTCGAACACGTAACGAAACTGAGCGAAATCAAAGTCGAAGTAGCCGAAGTTTAATGCAACTTTGCCGACAATAATAACAAACGAGGCAGACGTTTGCGCACTGAAGACCAATTGGCTGCGAAACGAAGCCGAACGAATTCCGCGTTGCAACGCTAAATTCTTGTGTTGCAACGCTAAATACAATTGTTTTTGTACCATTTACAATGAATAAAACTAATTTTCTATATACATTGATGTTGTGATGACTACATTTGTTCATTAACTTGTTTATATATAACTTCAAATAACGAAATTGACATGAACTTAAGTCATGACTTTGAAAATTAACCTCTAGATTTAATTTTCATAGTCTCCTAAAAAACTATCATGAACTAATTTTCTTTATATTTGATATTCATTTTTATCTGAAAAGAGTTGTTTTAATTACGAATACCATTTTCTCATACAAAAGTTCGATTCATCCATTAGCGCACGACCGGTGAAATTTGCCTGCACCAGGTAAAACGCGATATCTCGCGACTCAGGTAGAATTTTAAAATTCTGAGGAAATTTAACGTAGATTGAGTTTCCGAGTTTTTGGATGTTTTAATCACGATTTTATGATCCTAAACGACCAGAAAGTTAAAAAAACGCAAAAATTGAATTTTCGAAAAAATATCCTTTTTGGTATTTGATTATGTTTTATGTAGATTGAGAGCATCAAATGACAAATTTCTCATTGATCTTGTCTTTTCAAATTTTAGTTTTCATCAGTTTTAAGTTTTATATTTACGAAAAATAAAAAAACTCAAACTTTTACATTAATTTTCTATATAAATCAGTTTTCTTGGAAAATTCCGGTGCGGCGTGGAAAATTGTTACCTCTATCATATCTCGTTGACTTATTTATGTCACAACGAATCGATTGGTATATAATTCATTACTGTCATCCCTCAAATAAATATGAAATTATATTGGTTATTCTATATTGCACTATGCAATCGAAATTAGGAATTTCTACCCATTCATCAGCATCAAGCCAAGTCTCTGGTAACATTAACATGTTTGATTTTTGAAATTTGTCGATAAAGAGATGGGCAGCGCCCTCTATCAATTGAATATGAGAAACATGAGGATGCATATGTGTATACACATATTTTCTAAATATCTAAATTAATATCTATTTTTGATAGAGAGCGCTGCCCAATATTTATGTGTGTCACAATATATGCATACGCTATTTTGTCATTTCCGTTATTTAATTTCCGTTTTGACGATCATCTTTTACACCCGGCGTAAATATAAAACATTCATTCAAATTATAGTTAAGATAGATAAATTATTGCTGTCGAAATTCGGTTTGCTTTCCTTTGAATATTATATCAAAATTTACATATTTTAGCCAATATGCTTAACATAACAAAGTGTTTTCGAACGAAATTTTGTGCGGTCCAACATATTCTGTTCGGAGTCGAGCGTTTTGCTTGGTTGGCCAATAAGTTAATTTCTTTTAATACAGATTTTTCCAGATCTGCTTTTAAAATTAAACAAATACGAGGTTTGAAAAAATCAACTTTTCGCACATATTCCCCAAAGTTTTACTTTTATCATGATGGGGCACATGTTCACGTTCAGTTTTTTATTTTTAATAGTATTGTACTTATTAGCACTTGCTTACTTCCGAAAACAAAACTCGAAACCAGTTTTTATTGTTATTTTGATGCTATAAAAAAGAACGAACGAAATTCCACTCACAATCGGTAGCAAGCATAAACGTAGAAGTTTCATATGCTTTATAAATAAACAAAAACATTTGTTATCGATTTCACAACCGGCATACCACAAAAACAACTACCTCACTTCAATCTCACCCCTCACGCTTCGTCGATGTCATTCACAGCTGTTTACCAACTCATGCATAATTCCTATTTCCAATGAGCTGCGCGCTGTATGCCGGCATCGATATTAAAGCACTAACCTTTCCTATTTAGTTCACGCGAAACCTTTGCAAATTTAAAACGTTCCTTTTATTTACTCTACGTTCTTATTCGTATATTTTTAGCGCGAAGAATTCGAGAATCGCGTGCGAGAGTGAAGGCAAAGTGCATTTTGAGTGATAAGTGGTTGACTGACCGCCCTACCGACGGACTAAAACGTAAGTAGTGATAACGCAAGTTTGATTCTAACTTGTCGGTCGGTAGCCGCTATTAAGAAAGTTACCTTAACAAATAAATTAAAAACAACAAACACAAATTGCTAGTTTCGCTTTATTGATGAAATTGCAATGACGTAGCATTAAAATACTGAAAAATATTTATGCGTCATGAAAACTTTCTTATCGTACGATTACACTCGTACTTCCACTGTCGGTTTATGTTTTTAAGTTCAATATAGAAAAATGTGTACACATAAAAATAAAAATGTGAGAAATCACGCGTGGTTTTTGTTCCGTTTCGGAAATTGTTCAGAGTTGCGTTCTGTTTGCCGAATGGCATTTCAAAATGAACCTTCTATGTGCGAGTTATTATTGAGTGCTTTCAAGGGAAAAAGAGAAAGAAAAAAGAGAGATTGAGCATGCTCATTAGTGATGAAATTTCCAAATTTCAAATTGTACTTACCATAATTTATCAAAAAAATTGTACCTAAATGAACGTGAATGTACTTAAAAATAATATATCGTTCATCGGCTCAATGTTTTTGAAAGAAATTTTATTATTATATGAAAGTTAACAATTAAAAAAAGTAAACAAATATAACAAAACATAAAACTCGATGGTGAATTGAAACTTCCCACGGCCAACTTGTCTTTTTTTCGTGTCTACGCGTTTTATTGGATTTTCGGTATCACAATTCATTACTGTAACTTACGTTTTCTATATTCTGTCACGCCCACTTATTTAATCGTTCTTTTCCTTTTCCATTTTGACTCAATGGCAAAATGCAAAGAAAAAATAAAATAAATATGAATGAAAAAATAACAACAACAGCACAACCATTGAGAAAATGTATTTAATTACAACCAAAAAAACTTGTGCATACTTTTAGAAAGCTACGGGAAAAAATAATCAAAGCTAAGAGTAAATGTATTAAATTACAACGAAAAACGCTTACATACTTCTAGGATTGAAAGAAATTACGCGTTGCATTTCAGTTTTACTCCCAACGGCTAAAATACTATAGAACGCACCGTAAGAAGTTTCACTTCAAAAAAGCTACTCGTTATATAACTATTGTAATTCAATCTTATTGAGATCAATGTTTTCTTTATATTCCATAAAATATGTGAAATTATTGAATGATTTCCTTACATTTAATTAGTACATAGGAAAGTAAAAGTGGGGAAAAGTTTTTATTCGTCTAAATGAGTACAAGATGAGAAAACAAATTTTTAAATATGATAATACCATATGTAATGACTTGTAGTGTCCCATTAAGACGATATATGTATACCTATATCGTCATCAATATTTGGCCAGTTAATTGTAAGCAGGTGCTGAAATTTCTTTTGGCTAATGACAAATTGTATTTAACATGTGGCAATTGTACCTAATGTACCTTGTAGTTTGAAAATGTCGGGAAAAGGTATCATAGTATCAACTTTTCCATCACTGATTACCATTGCATTGAGTGAAATTTTGACGTTTCTGAGTGTCTTTCAAGATTTTTGCTGATGATATAATTAGTACAGCATATTTCCTATAAATTAGTTAAAACACAAACCCCTAGTTTCGTTTTCTTTACCAAATAACAGATGGCGCTATTTTTCAGTTTATTTTGTAATCTATACATTTATTAGTGTAACTACAATTTTATTCCAGAAGTGCTACACTGTCATATTATATATAAATTTAAAGAGCTCGACGAGTAGGTTAGCCAAAAATGATCAGATTTAAAATCTGTTAAGCCTATTCCAAAATATTAGAGTCGGAAGTTCTTTAAAATTCACTCATTGTACAAAGCATTGCATCCATCAATGTTTTGCTGTCAATGTTTTCTGTTTTTACTCTCTTTTCATCGTTTTGTTTGATACTCTGTTACACTATCAGTTTTTTGCTGAATGTTTTTTTTTAATACTTTTATCTGCAACTATGTTTTTCCACCTAAAAAGTATTTAATTGTATTTTGGAGTGAATGAAAATTCAATAATTGGAATGGAATTGGATGGAAAATAATTATAATGACAATATGAGATAATATTGGTGGAAATAGCCACAAATTATACAAAAAATATTGCATTTATATATGAAAAACGCAGAAAAATAATCTTTAAAATTGGCGAACTATTAAAATAAGCTCCGCCACTTTGTTACTTGGCCATTGAATTACCATGTTTTTATAAAAATTATTAAGTATTTTTTAAACAGCACTCATTTTTACAAACAAACAAAAGCCAAACAACTCAAAGGGTGGCAAAGAAAAAAAATGTATTTATAAGTTAGTAAAAAGTCTAGTATTTTTCATAAAATATTAGTATTTTCCAATAAAATGCAACAGTGCATCTTCAGCAACCCCATTTTATATGAAGTAATGCAGGTTTTTTTCGTCAGTAAAAAAATTTGAAGTGAAATGTGTTCATTCTCTCTTTTGCTCAGTGTTCATTTTTCAAAGCAACAACAATTGTGTAACATAGCCCCAAGAGGGAGTAAATAACAAATGAGAGAGAGAGAGAGAAGACATGAGTAACGGCATCTCTCAGGATTATCTGCATACACAAATAACAAAACAAACACCAACGAGTAGTTTGGTTCTCTTTTGATATTTGCTTTTTCATAAAGAGATTTCTTGAGCAAAAAAATAGCCCCAGTTACTGGGGTCTTACCGACTAGTTGTATTAAAATGAGGAAGAGATGAGTTATGCTTTTTTTTGGCTCATTTAGTCGATCAACGTGAAAGTTTTTAAGTCCTAGTACCTTAATAAATATAAAATATAAATAACAAAATTTCTTTACAGAGTTTTGATGCTGTAGAGTTCTGCGCTTCTAGTCAGAAGCCAATGAGTCCTTTCTGATGAGAGGTTTTTGTCCAGTATGTCGAGAAATTAATTCATTAATTTGATGATGAAAGATGGATCTGATAGCTTTAAAACCGTAATGCCTGCCAAGTTTCTTAATTAAAGCGATCTCAGGGTTAAGAGTATACTCATTAAGGTAGACAAATTAATCACATGAAAGGTAGAGATGTATTTATAAGGGCAATATGTAAAAGATGTAGCTTGAAGAATTACCCATTGGTTGTACATAGCAGTCAATAAAATGATATTATTGTATGGGATCCTTTATGCAGCCGATCTGATGAAATCCTCACACACTACATCGTTTTTAAATGCGCAACGGTCTGTAAAAATGATTGAAAGCTGAGCTCTCAGGACATCTGCGTTCTTGGTTTTTAACATTACACTGGTTCTGATAGGTAAGTGTCTAACCGTCAATCCTTAAACCGTCAGTCGCTTAAAGGACTACAATAATATTGGTCATTACTAAACTCTAGATGCCTAACATTCTTAAATCGATAAAACTTGATCTTCGATTAGGTAATTCCAACCACTTTTGTTTCTTTGATAAGAAACTTAAAATTTTTCACTCTGACAGACTATTTTTATAGAAAGACAAATATGGTCCTAACTGGATGCGAGGTACTTATTTTTATCATTATTTATTAGTGTGGAAGTCAGTAGTCAAGCACTTCGAACTGAAAGATTTTATCTGCCACACCCCAATTAGGGGAAAATACCTTCTGCTAACTTTATGACGACTAGCACATCTTGATTGAGTTTCTCTCTTCTAAACCCATCTGGACACATAATGTGAGCTATCGTCTCGACATCATCCATGGACAGACATAACTTGTTTATGTACATAGACTCTACATAAAAAACTCATAAGCAGTCTAAAATCCGATTTGCTAAAAGCGGTGGCGAGGGGTGCGACGAACTCTCTAACCTGTCTTTTTTTTTTGAGCGAGAAGGAAAGCGTTGAAAGTCATAAGTTCGTACGGAACTTTCAAAACACCTCACCATTTGGAGGGTACCTCTACCGGGATCTACGCGACTATTATGTTAGGAGGCCGTCATGAGAATTAGAGCTCAAATCGTTCGAGTTTAAATTGGGTCTATTCGTTTACATCGCTGTACCGCGACCGTTGCAACTAATGACGGCGCTGCATGACCAGCTTGCAGCTCTCGTCCACACTCTTGGTAGTTTTTCTTTTTCAATGTGAAGTGTCTTTGTGATTTTCGCTACTTCCATCCATCCCACGTCCCCTTTCGCAGTGCTCTTTAGCAGTCGTTAGAGGCTTTTCGAAAGCGTGGCCAACCTCGTCTCTCTTCGAGTTATCATAAATGTTTTACCTGTGCACCTCAGCTGCTGTGTATTGTAAAACCAAAGAATATATAATACACGTACAAATTTATTTGTACAAAAATTTTGTTCTATGGAGCCATAACTGCCTCCAATTTAATCTCAAAATTGAGTTGTCCTCATAAAAGCAATGAGTGGTTGAAATTATTTGTTTCTTTCTGCTGTTGTCTTTGTTTAATGAGAGGGAGAAGTTTTGTGTTTTCGTTTTTTCATGTTTTTTTTTTGGTGCTTGCAATATGAGCTGGTATTCCATTATTTAGCAGTATTTATGTATGTCACAGATTATAAAATTCAAATCCCCAGTTATGACGCGAAAAAATAGGAATTTTTCAAGAATTTTTTCTAGTTAAACTACTAACGTTTTTTATAAAAACTATTTATTATCTAAAAGTAAATGTATTCAACTTAACTTTAACAAATTTCTTTCGAAAACATTTGAATAGAAGTTGGCATTTCTGAAATACATGTTTCGCAGTGATCAATATTTTGCAAATCTAGATCATTTGAAATCAAAAAATGAAATGGATTTACTTTTATTATAAGATTATCTAGTGATTGATCGAAGGATTTGAAAAAATATACATATTTAACAAAATGGCCAACTGTCAGCAGTTCGATTTTCACTAAAAAACATGGTAAAAAAAATGGTTTTGCATAAAAAAAAATCCTTCGATTAATCTCCAGATTATTATTTATTGTAAAAGCAAATTAAATTTAAAGAAAATTAGTTTAGTAGTTTTTGAATAAGCGTGGTCACTGACTTCAATAACCGCATTTTGAGAAGAACGTGTGTAACCAAGGCCGTATTTAGGGGGAGGTTTTGGGGGTTCTGACCCCCTCCCCCCCCCCCCCCCCCCGAAATGTGGAAACTTTATTCTAATTTTTGAGATTAATTGTCAATGGATGGAAAAAAAAGTCAAAATAAAATCTATTTAACGATATTTTTTACTTCCATCGGTTTTTTTTTCTAAAAAGTCAAATATAAAAAATAAATTTGAAATCTTAGTTACACTATGCGACCAAATCCGATTTGTTTTCTTCGACATGAGGTTTGACTACGGATTCAAAAAGAGAAGGTGATACTGAGCACTCCTGCATTCATAGTTTTTCTAGGTCAGTAATTGTTTTTGATTTAAAGTTTCGCCCTGAATCAGTTTGAAAAGTTTAATAATTAATAAAAATAGAAAAAATTATCGGATCCTTGTAAAATAAGACTTGCTTGAACCCCATATTTTTCCTAAAACGTGACGTGATGGGAAGTTTTTGACCTCAGATTCGTGTTCAACGTGAAAAGTTCTTTCGCAAAAACTCCATCTTATTAGCAATACCCATTCAGTTTTAGGTGGCAATCTTAAAATATAATTAATTTTTTAACGCATTATTGCTCAGAGCACCACGACTAGAAAGATCTCTTTCAATGCTGTGACTTCACGAATTCAGGAAATATAAGCCAACCTCATCCGGGTTCCTTATCAATGACAATGGCTCAAATTCCCAATGATGATCATTTGAAAAAAATAAGCCTCTACTATTTTTGGTAATTTTTTTGAGGTTGGGTACATCATCAGTAGTGGGGAAGTCAATGAGTTAATGAAATTATGTCCCTCACGATAAAAAATGCATTAGAATGCACATTGAATAATATTTATTTGAAAGAATTTAATTTGATTATTCTGGGAATTTTTTGTCACTTTTGGCCATTTTTTTGAGGTTAAGAATAAAAAAAAAATTCGGAAAATTTTTCCTAAAATTTTAATTTTATAGGGTCCATCAAATGTATCATCGATTTAATTTATTGTATTTAAAAATCAATTTAATAAAAATTATTTATGAATATTTTCTTCGACTGAATTTGTGTTTAACCCATATAGTTCCGGTACTAGATACCATGATCCAATTTGGAAAATTTTCAAAACGCAATTTTCATACGTCTTCAATAACAAATTTTCAAAAAAATAAAAAAAAATTTCCGAGAAAATAAGGTGACCAGGTGTAAAAAAAATTAAAAATATTCCTACGCTACACCATGAACAACAAGTATTCCCTGGGATCAAATATATTTAACACATTATTTTAGAAGTTATTATAAGTTAAAAACAGAAAAAATGCATTTCTGTTGAATTCTGCCTATTTTCCCATACATTTTTTGACAAAAATTTGGTCAGCTGCAGCCTCTGGAAATATATAAGGACCAGTAAAGTTGTAATTTTCACATCAAGTTTGTTATTTTATCTAGGCGAATTTGTCATTTCAATGCAAAATAATTAATTTTACTATTTTTGTTGATTTTCAAACCCACCTTCCAAAAATGGGTGAATCTGTTCAATCTGGCCTTGAAGTCAGGTGAAAAACAATATTTTTAAATTATTAAAATGCAGTTTTAAAGTCAGTATATATAAAAATATTACACAGTGCTTACTTTTGGGAAACTTTGTAAATGTATTTTTGACGATTAATCGAACTTGGGGACGATATGAGTTAAAGCAAGGCCGTATTTAGGGGGTTTTGGGGGTCCTGACCCCCCCAAAACCCCCCCCCGAAATGTGGAAACTTTATTCTAATTTTTGAGATTAATTGCCAATGGATGGAAAAAAGTCAAAATAAAATCTATTTAACGATATTTTCTACTTCCATCGGTTTTTTTTCTAAAAAGTCAAATATAAAAAATAAATTTGAAATCTTAGTTACACTATGCGATCAAATCCGATTTGTTTTCTTCGACATGAGGTTTGACTACGGGTTCAAAAAGAGAAGGAGATACTGAGCACTCCTGCATTCATAGTTTTTCTGGGTCAGCAACTGTTTTTGATTTAAGGTTTCGTCCTGAATCAGTTTAAAAAGTTTAAAAATTATCGGATCCTTGTAAAATAAGACTTGCTTGAACCCCATTTTTTTCCTACAACGTGACGTGATGGGAATTTTTTGACCTCAGATTCGTGTTCAACGTGAAAAATTCTTTCGCAAAAGCTTCATCTTATTAGCAAAACCCATCTTAAAATTAGTTTTTTAACGCATTATTGCTCAAAGCACCACGACTAGAAAGATCTCTTTCAATGCTGTGACTTCACGAATTCAGGAAATATAAGCCAACCTCATCCGGGTTCCTTATCATTGATAATGGCTCAAATTGCCAATGATGATCATTTGAAAAAAATTAGCCTCTACAATCTTTGGTAATTTTTTTGAGGTTGGGTACATCATCAGAAGTCAATGAGTTAATGAAATTATGTCCGTCACGATAAAAAAAAATGCACTTGAATGCACATTAAATAATATTTATTTGAAAAAATTTAATTTGATTATTCTGGGAATCTTTTGTCACTTTTGGCCATTTTTTTGAGGTTAAGATTAAAAAAAATAGGAAAATTTTTCACAAAATTTTAACTTTATAGGGTCCATCAAATGTATCATTGATTTAATTTTTTGTATTTAAAAATCAGTTTGATAAATATTATTTATGAATATTTTCTTCGAATGAAAAACCCCGTCCCCCCCGAAAAAAATTTCTGGCTATGGCCCTGAGTTAAAGTTTCAACTTTAATGTCAAGAAATTTTTTTGAAATATTTTGTTTTTTAAATGCAAAAAAAAAAACCGATTTTTAGAAAGTTATAACTGGGGTGCGTCTTAAAAACTTTATAAAATAAATGTTTTTTTTTAATAAATTTTGAACACCGATTGATTTAAACTTTTTATGCTTCTTCGAATACAAAAAAAATTTTGCTAAAAAATAAGTTTGCGAAGACTATAGTTTTGGGTCACAAATTGGAAAAAAAAATCAATTAGGTGGGGAAAAAATATTGATACTCGGCAACAACGCAAAACTCATTAACTATTACGAATTTAGGTGTGCGAGTGTCGATTCATACAGGGACAAAATATAAAGCGTACTTTTGTCAATCGCAAACTGTAAAATCGAATTTTTCGCGATCGCTTGTACTAGTAAGCGCTGTAAGAGCTAAAACGTTTTTTGCTTGAAAACCCTTTTGAAATATATGTATAAGTTGCATGTATGTTATGTGAGAATGCATTTTTGATTTTAGTTGAATTTTTCATTATTCCCTTACGAATGGGGGGAAGCGAACTTTTTTTTTATTACAATTTTTTATAAACAATCAATTTTAGGTGAACAAACATTTTTTTTATTAATCTTTTTTTTCGTTTAAAATGTTGGTTTAGTGACAGTTTTTTTTAATCTCAATTCTCCAGGAAGAAATGATAAGGCAAGGAAAGAAGTCGATGCATTAGAATCTTGTATTTTTGATTAACCCCTTGTGGACCAAGACCCGAAGTCTATGAAAAATTTACTTTTTTTTTAAGAAATCGTAGGTATTATGTCTTCTTATAGAAAAATACGATCAAGGATCTACAATGATATTAGTTATAAATGGTATCGCTAAGTACCTTTGGGTCGGGGAGAAGCAAAAACTAAGAAATTGTACGAATTATATAAGAATTATAGTATAATCTAACGTAACTACGGCAATAAATCATACAAATATTTTGCTTAAAGATTTTATGAGCCATTATCGGCTCATGGTACTTTTAAGTATCGTCGGCCGAAAAAGGGTAAAAATTCATGGATTATTTCTGCAATTCCCTTTAAATTGGTGATGATTTAAAAAAAAGAAATTACCCTATTTAAAAATATTCACACTGCTCCAGGATCTTTTTTGGTTTGGTTATCTAAGTGGTGCCCCCCTCCTCCTCCACCGTTTTCCCTTCATTTAATAAAGTCAGTTTCTCCACCATTCCCCCCAAATTGAGAATTCTGGAAATGCCTACAAGTATGCAATTCAATAAGCTGGTGAGCTAATCTTAATTGGTACAGTGTAATCCATTACAAGACATCGGTAATTTATTAATTGATTGACTCGATCTTAAACGGTTGCAATTAAATACAAAACTCTTAATTATTTCAATACTTTTAACTTTTTTACAATACCGGTAACATTTCTATAAATAAATATACGAATAGGTATGAATGAATGAAGTTATCAATTAAAATTAACTGTATTGAAATTTATGTAAGACCAATGAACTTGCAACATTTTTTCCCCATGCAATAATTTGTTGACTATCCGATATTTTTTTTTTTTTGGTTTGTTTAATTTTCTTTGAAGTCCAAAATGATGTTCTTTTTTATAGCACACAATAATTTACTTTTTACGATGTACCTTAGCGCTATAAATAAATAAATACGAAAAAAAAGCACAATTTTATTACGCCAGATGTTGACCGAAATCTTCAGCATTGAGCAGCAGAAAAAAAAAAATACCAACAAATCAATCTTGTGCCCATTTGTGCAGGATTTTATTACCTTGATAAGTTGCCAAAGTTCTACAGATTTTCGTCCAGACAAATTAAGTTACAATCGTCTCTTTTTGTTGCTTTTGCCGCTGCTGGCACTACCTACAACAGTCAGGGAAGGAAGACGTAAGTAAGCAACCTTTTCGTTTTTTTTTTGTTTAAACAACAATAAGGAGAAATTTTTTTCTTTTACTTTTATTTTTACCTTTATTGCTTGGCACATTTATGATTTTAAATTGATGCTGTATAAGAAAGTTGTTAAAGATTAAGTAATGGGAAAAATATTTCAAGTTTGAGTTCATTACATATTTATGCACTGGTATATTGTTTGCTATGGTTGCTATTCACACACACACACACACATACATACATGTGGTAACTAATGTTTAATAATATCTAGATATCCTTTTTGAAAAAATTTCAACTACGAGTATTTTTATGCTATAAACGAGAAACCTCAATACCAGAAGCATTTGTCCTTTTTATCAGCACATTTTATTGTCACACTTGGCACAATGGGAGTGGGAGACGGGAGGCGGGAGGCATGATATCAATAGTAGATATTGTGATCGGGTAGGGTTGGATTGGGTAGGGTAAAGTGAGGTGGGGTGGGGTGGGGCAAATAGGCTGGTAGTCAAGCCGGTAAGCTTTAAATTGGTGTAAGCCTTTTTGCCTTTTGACATATTGGTTTTCACTTTTTTGGCATCCACATCCTTTTCAAATATTCAGTATTACTTACTTTACTTCATTCATGTATTTTGTTCATTTTGTATTGAGTTCCGTTCTGTTCTATTCGTTTCTTGTTTTTGTTTTGGTTTGTTGCTTGTTTGTAGTAGGAAAAAAGGCTTAAATTTGAAATTGCAAAAGGAGCAAGCAAGCAAGCAAACAAACAAACAAACAAAAAAAAGTATGGGAAAAACAAGAAGAAGAACAAAAAAAAAAAAAACGTATAAAACGCAAACTTGCAGATTAAGTTCATATGCAATGGTACCAAATGTTACCGAACTTTTACTTTTTCATCGCTCTGACATTCATTTAGAATTTAGTGTAAACAACATTACATATGTGCACACATTGCATACATACATATGTATTTATATATTACAGACATGGGTAAGCACATTAGTACCTACATATGTACGTGTCATGTTATTTAAATTTGAGTTTATGTCGAGTGTTTTTAATGTCTGCCCTCCCTCCATTACAAGCACGGGTGGGGTTGAGGGCAGAACTTTATGCTCTATGCTCGAGTTGGCCTAATTTCATATGATTCAACTGAATTGCGCTGAATGGTGCAGAGCCTAATCAGTTCTTTGATTCAATTGTTAGAGAATTCAATTATATTCTCTTTATTTTCGTTTACTTTTTTTGTTTTGCTTTTTGGTTTTGTTTGAAAATGATTGGCGAGATAAAGGTCAGTGGTAAATTGATTTTCAGCATTGGGAATTCGTTGCTATTATGATGCAATATACTTTTAATTCTTTAATGCACATTCATACATATATACTTTTGTATTCAATATAACGATAAAAATTACGTTTTGTGAGAATGCTCAGATTTTGTAAGGTTTAAGGCAGGACCTCCATCCATGAAAAGGAGGAAGTGCAATTCTTTACATTCTCTGGAAATTTCCTAGATTTTCTTAAAAGAAAACCAGCATTTTAGGTCAACCCTTTCTCAGCATCTTACCTGACATTTAATATGCTAACATGGACAATGACTAGCACGCTACAACACACCAATTACACGAATAATATTAGTCTCGCAGTTTATCGGCTAACCGATCTCTTGAAGATGGCAAATACATTAAGTACGGAGGCCAGGTCAACCAAAATTCTAATTGTAGCAGTGAAGTCCAGCGAAATATTTCGGAAAGTGTCAAGAAGCAGAGGACTCGTTCACATATCTCGGAAGTGAAATTGGAGAAGGCGAAGGATCCGAAAAAAATATTGTCTGATCCATCAAAAAAGTAGGAGTGTTCTTTATTTCTGATGTTGAGAACAAGCTTAAAAGCAAGACTGTTAAAAGCAAGACTGTTGTTTATCCTAATACTAATTATATCACAAAAGGAGTTGCTCAATCGTACCAACATGAAGCCTCTTAACGTCTAGATTATATAGAAGACAAAAGATGGTTGAAAAGAAAGTCTTAGAACTGGTTTTAGAAGGCTGCCTGGTAGACCTCGTGAAACTTAGAGACGGGCGGTCAACCGCGAAGCTAAGAGTAAATGTATTAAATTACAACGAAAAACGCTTACATACTTCTAGGATTGAAAGAAATTACGCGTTGCATTTCAGTTTTACTCCCAACGGCTAAAATACTATAGAACGCACCGTAAGAAGTTTCACTTCAAAAAAGCTACTCGTTATATAACTATTGTAATTCAATCTTATTGAGATCAATGTTTTCTTTATATTCCATAAAATATGTGAAATTATTGAATGATTTCCTTACATTTAATTAGTACATAGGAAAGTAAAAGTGGGGAAAAGTTTTTATTCGTCTAAATGAGTACAAGATGAGAAAACAAATTTTTAAATATGATAATACCATATGTAATGACTTGTAGTGTCCCATTAAGACGATATATGTATACCTATATCGTCATCAATATTTGGCCAGTTAATTGTAAGCAGGTGCTGAAATTTCTTTTGGCTAATGACAAATTGTATTTAACATGTGGCAATTGTACCTAATGTACCTTGTAGTTTGAAAATGTCGGGAAAAGGTATCATAGTATCAACTTTTCCATCACTGATTACCATTGCATTGAGTGAAATTTTGACGTTTCTGAGTGTCTTTCAAGATTTTTGCTGATGATATAATTAGTACAGCATATTTCCTATAAATTAGTTAAAACACAAACCCCTAGTTTCGTTTTCTTTACCAAATAACAGATGGCGCTATTTTTCAGTTTATTTTGTAATCTATACATTTATTAGTGTAACTACAATTTTATTCCAGAAGTGCTACACTGTCATATTATATATAAATTTAAAGAGCTCGACGAGTAGGTTAGCCAAAAATGATCAGATTTAAAATCTGTTAAGCCTATTCCAAAATATTAGAGTCGGAAGTTCTTTAAAATTCACTCATTGTACAAAGCATTGCATCCATCAATGTTTTGCTGTCAATGTTTTCTGTTTTTACTCTCTTTTCATCGTTTTGTTTGATACTCTGTTACACTATCAGTTTTTTGCTGAATGTTTTTTTTTAATACTTTTATCTGCAACTATGTTTTTCCACCTAAAAAGTATTTAATTGTATTTTGGAGTGAATGAAAATTCAATAATTGGAATGGAATTGGATGGAAAATAATTATAATGACAATATGAGATAATATTGGTGGAAATAGCCACAAATTATACAAAAAATATTGCATTTATATATGAAAAACGCAGAAAAATAATCTTTAAAATTGGCGAACTATTAAAATAAGCTCCGCCACTTTGTTACTTGGCCATTGAATTACCATGTTTTTATAAAAATTATTAAGTATTTTTTAAACAGCACTCATTTTTACAAACAAACAAAAGCCAAACAACTCAAAGGGTGGCAAAGAAAAAAAATGTATTTATAAGTTAGTAAAAAGTCTAGTATTTTTCATAAAATATTAGTATTTTCCAATAAAATGCAACAGTGCATCTTCAGCAACCCCATTTTATATGAAGTAATGCAGGTTTTTTTCGTCAGTAAAAAAATTTGAAGTGAAATGTGTTCATTCTCTCTTTTGCTCAGTGTTCATTTTTCAAAGCAACAACAATTGTGTAACATAGCCCCAAGAGGGAGTAAATAACAAATGAGAGAGAGAGAGAGAAGACATGAGTAACGGCATCTCTCAGGATTATCTGCATACACAAATAACAAAACAAACACCAACGAGTAGTTTGGTTCTCTTTTGATATTTGCTTTTTCATAAAGAGATTTCTTGAGCAAAAAAATAGCCCCAGTTACTGGGGTCTTACCGACTAGTTGTATTAAAATGAGGAAGAGATGAGTTATGCTTTTTTTTGGCTCATTTAGTCGATCAACGTGAAAGTTTTTAAGTCCTAGTACCTTAATAAATATAAAATATAAATAACAAAATTTCTTTACAGAGTTTTGATGCTGTAGAGTTCTGCGCTTCTAGTCAGAAGCCAATGAGTCCTTTCTGATGAGAGGTTTTTGTCCAGTATGTCGAGAAATTAATTCATTAATTTGATGATGAAAGATGGATCTGATAGCTTTAAAACCGTAATGCCTGCCAAGTTTCTTAATTAAAGCGATCTCAGGGTTAAGAGTATACTCATTAAGGTAGACAAATTAATCACATGAAAGGTAGAGATGTATTTATAAGGGCAATATGTAAAAGATGTAGCTTGAAGAATTACCCATTGGTTGTACATAGCAGTCAATAAAATGATATTATTGTATGGGATCCTTTATGCAGCCGATCTGATGAAATCCTCACACACTACATCGTTTTTAAATGCGCAACGGTCTGTAAAAATGATTGAAAGCTGAGCTCTCAGGACATCTGCGTTCTTGGTTTTTAACATTACACTGGTTCTGATAGGTAAGTGTCTAACCGTCAATCCTTAAACCGTCAGTCGCTTAAAGGACTACAATAATATTGGTCATTACTAAACTCTAGATGCCTAACATTCTTAAATCGATAAAACTTGATCTTCGATTAGGTAATTCCAACCACTTTTGTTTCTTTGATAAGAAACTTAAAATTTTTCACTCTGACAGACTATTTTTATAGAAAGACAAATATGGTCCTAACTGGATGCGAGGTACTTATTTTTATCATTATTTATTAGTGTGGAAGTCAGTAGTCAAGCACTTCGAACTGAAAGATTTTATCTGCCACACCCCAATTAGGGGAAAATACCTTCTGCTAACTTTATGACGACTAGCACATCTTGATTGAGTTTCTCTCTTCTAAACCCATCTGGACACATAATGTGAGCTATCGTCTCGACATCATCCATGGACAGACATAACTTGTTTATGTACATAGACTCTACATAAAAAACTCATAAGCAGTCTAAAATCCGATTTGCTAAAAGCGGTGGCGAGGGGTGCGACGAACTCTCTAACCTGTCTTTTTTTTTTGAGCGAGAAGGAAAGCGTTGAAAGTCATAAGTTCGTACGGAACTTTCAAAACACCTCACCATTTGGAGGGTACCTCTACCGGGATCTACGCGACTATTATGTTAGGAGGCCGTCATGAGAATTAGAGCTCAAATCGTTCGAGTTTAAATTGGGTCTATTCGTTTACATCGCTGTACCGCGACCGTTGCAACTAATGACGGCGCTGCATGACCAGCTTGCAGCTCTCGTCCACACTCTTGGTAGTTTTTCTTTTTCAATGTGAAGTGTCTTTGTGATTTTCGCTACTTCCATCCATCCCACGTCCCCTTTCGCAGTGCTCTTTAGCAGTCGTTAGAGGCTTTTCGAAAGCGTGGCCAACCTCGTCTCTCTTCGAGTTATCATAAATGTTTTACCTGTGCACCTCAGCTGCTGTGTATTGTAAAACCAAAGAATATATAATACACGTACAAATTTATTTGTACAAAAATTTTGTTCTATGGAGCCATAACTGCCTCCAATTTAATCTCAAAATTGAGTTGTCCTCATAAAAGCAATGAGTGGTTGAAATTATTTGTTTCTTTCTGCTGTTGTCTTTGTTTAATGAGAGGGAGAAGTTTTGTGTTTTCGTTTTTTCATGTTTTTTTTTTGGTGCTTGCAATATGAGCTGGTATTCCATTATTTAGCAGTATTTATGTATGTCACAGATTATAAAATTCAAATCCCCAGTTATGACGCGAAAAAATAGGAATTTTTCAAGAATTTTTTCTAGTTAAACTACTAACGTTTTTTATAAAAACTATTTATTATCTAAAAGTAAATGTATTCAACTTAACTTTAACAAATTTCTTTCGAAAACATTTGAATAGAAGTTGGCATTTCTGAAATACATGTTTCGCAGTGATCAATATTTTGCAAATCTAGATCATTTGAAATCAAAAAATGAAATGGATTTACTTTTATTATAAGATTATCTAGTGATTGATCGAAGGATTTGAAAAAATATACATATTTAACAAAATGGCCAACTGTCAGCAGTTCGATTTTCACTAAAAAACATGGTAAAAAAAATGGTTTTGCATAAAAAAAAATCCTTCGATTAATCTCCAGATTATTATTTATTGTAAAAGCAAATTAAATTTAAAGAAAATTAGTTTAGTAGTTTTTGAATAAGCGTGGTCACTGACTTCAATAACCGCATTTTGAGAAGAACGTGTGTAACCAAGGCCGTATTTAGGGGGAGGTTTTGGGGGTTCTGACCCCCTCCCCCCCCCCCCCCCCCCGAAATGTGGAAACTTTATTCTAATTTTTGAGATTAATTGTCAATGGATGGAAAAAAAAGTCAAAATAAAATCTATTTAACGATATTTTTTACTTCCATCGGTTTTTTTTTCTAAAAAGTCAAATATAAAAAATAAATTTGAAATCTTAGTTACACTATGCGACCAAATCCGATTTGTTTTCTTCGACATGAGGTTTGACTACGGATTCAAAAAGAGAAGGTGATACTGAGCACTCCTGCATTCATAGTTTTTCTAGGTCAGTAATTGTTTTTGATTTAAAGTTTCGCCCTGAATCAGTTTGAAAAGTTTAATAATTAATAAAAATAGAAAAAATTATCGGATCCTTGTAAAATAAGACTTGCTTGAACCCCATATTTTTCCTAAAACGTGACGTGATGGGAAGTTTTTGACCTCAGATTCGTGTTCAACGTGAAAAGTTCTTTCGCAAAAACTCCATCTTATTAGCAATACCCATTCAGTTTTAGGTGGCAATCTTAAAATATAATTAATTTTTTAACGCATTATTGCTCAGAGCACCACGACTAGAAAGATCTCTTTCAATGCTGTGACTTCACGAATTCAGGAAATATAAGCCAACCTCATCCGGGTTCCTTATCAATGACAATGGCTCAAATTCCCAATGATGATCATTTGAAAAAAATAAGCCTCTACTATTTTTGGTAATTTTTTTGAGGTTGGGTACATCATCAGTAGTGGGGAAGTCAATGAGTTAATGAAATTATGTCCCTCACGATAAAAAATGCATTAGAATGCACATTGAATAATATTTATTTGAAAGAATTTAATTTGATTATTCTGGGAATTTTTTGTCACTTTTGGCCATTTTTTTGAGGTTAAGAATAAAAAAAAAATTCGGAAAATTTTTCCTAAAATTTTAATTTTATAGGGTCCATCAAATGTATCATCGATTTAATTTATTGTATTTAAAAATCAATTTAATAAAAATTATTTATGAATATTTTCTTCGACTGAATTTGTGTTTAACCCATATAGTTCCGGTACTAGATACCATGATCCAATTTGGAAAATTTTCAAAACGCAATTTTCATACGTCTTCAATAACAAATTTTCAAAAAAATAAAAAAAAATTTCCGAGAAAATAAGGTGACCAGGTGTAAAAAAAATTAAAAATATTCCTACGCTACACCATGAACAACAAGTATTCCCTGGGATCAAATATATTTAACACATTATTTTAGAAGTTATTATAAGTTAAAAACAGAAAAAATGCATTTCTGTTGAATTCTGCCTATTTTCCCATACATTTTTTGACAAAAATTTGGTCAGCTGCAGCCTCTGGAAATATATAAGGACCAGTAAAGTTGTAATTTTCACATCAAGTTTGTTATTTTATCTAGGCGAATTTGTCATTTCAATGCAAAATAATTAATTTTACTATTTTTGTTGATTTTCAAACCCACCTTCCAAAAATGGGTGAATCTGTTCAATCTGGCCTTGAAGTCAGGTGAAAAACAATATTTTTAAATTATTAAAATGCAGTTTTAAAGTCAGTATATATAAAAATATTACACAGTGCTTACTTTTGGGAAACTTTGTAAATGTATTTTTGACGATTAATCGAACTTGGGGACGATATGAGTTAAAGCAAGGCCGTATTTAGGGGGTTTTGGGGGTCCTGACCCCCCCAAAACCCCCCCCCGAAATGTGGAAACTTTATTCTAATTTTTGAGATTAATTGCCAATGGATGGAAAAAAGTCAAAATAAAATCTATTTAACGATATTTTCTACTTCCATCGGTTTTTTTTCTAAAAAGTCAAATATAAAAAATAAATTTGAAATCTTAGTTACACTATGCGATCAAATCCGATTTGTTTTCTTCGACATGAGGTTTGACTACGGGTTCAAAAAGAGAAGGAGATACTGAGCACTCCTGCATTCATAGTTTTTCTGGGTCAGCAACTGTTTTTGATTTAAGGTTTCGTCCTGAATCAGTTTAAAAAGTTTAAAAATTATCGGATCCTTGTAAAATAAGACTTGCTTGAACCCCATTTTTTTCCTACAACGTGACGTGATGGGAATTTTTTGACCTCAGATTCGTGTTCAACGTGAAAAATTCTTTCGCAAAAGCTTCATCTTATTAGCAAAACCCATCTTAAAATTAGTTTTTTAACGCATTATTGCTCAAAGCACCACGACTAGAAAGATCTCTTTCAATGCTGTGACTTCACGAATTCAGGAAATATAAGCCAACCTCATCCGGGTTCCTTATCATTGATAATGGCTCAAATTGCCAATGATGATCATTTGAAAAAAATTAGCCTCTACAATCTTTGGTAATTTTTTTGAGGTTGGGTACATCATCAGAAGTCAATGAGTTAATGAAATTATGTCCGTCACGATAAAAAAAAATGCACTTGAATGCACATTAAATAATATTTATTTGAAAAAATTTAATTTGATTATTCTGGGAATCTTTTGTCACTTTTGGCCATTTTTTTGAGGTTAAGATTAAAAAAAATAGGAAAATTTTTCACAAAATTTTAACTTTATAGGGTCCATCAAATGTATCATTGATTTAATTTTTTGTATTTAAAAATCAGTTTGATAAATATTATTTATGAATATTTTCTTCGAATGAAAAACCCCGTCCCCCCCGAAAAAAATTTCTGGCTATGGCCCTGAGTTAAAGTTTCAACTTTAATGTCAAGAAATTTTTTTGAAATATTTTGTTTTTTAAATGCAAAAAAAAAAACCGATTTTTAGAAAGTTATAACTGGGGTGCGTCTTAAAAACTTTATAAAATAAATGTTTTTTTTTAATAAATTTTGAACACCGATTGATTTAAACTTTTTATGCTTCTTCGAATACAAAAAAAATTTTGCTAAAAAATAAGTTTGCGAAGACTATAGTTTTGGGTCACAAATTGGAAAAAAAAATCAATTAGGTGGGGAAAAAATATTGATACTCGGCAACAACGCAAAACTCATTAACTATTACGAATTTAGGTGTGCGAGTGTCGATTCATACAGGGACAAAATATAAAGCGTACTTTTGTCAATCGCAAACTGTAAAATCGAATTTTTCGCGATCGCTTGTACTAGTAAGCGCTGTAAGAGCTAAAACGTTTTTTGCTTGAAAACCCTTTTGAAATATATGTATAAGTTGCATGTATGTTATGTGAGAATGCATTTTTGATTTTAGTTGAATTTTTCATTATTCCCTTACGAATGGGGGGAAGCGAACTTTTTTTTTATTACAATTTTTTATAAACAATCAATTTTAGGTGAACAAACATTTTTTTTATTAATCTTTTTTTTCGTTTAAAATGTTGGTTTAGTGACAGTTTTTTTTAATCTCAATTCTCCAGGAAGAAATGATAAGGCAAGGAAAGAAGTCGATGCATTAGAATCTTGTATTTTTGATTAACCCCTTGTGGACCAAGACCCGAAGTCTATGAAAAATTTACTTTTTTTTTAAGAAATCGTAGGTATTATGTCTTCTTATAGAAAAATACGATCAAGGATCTACAATGATATTAGTTATAAATGGTATCGCTAAGTACCTTTGGGTCGGGGAGAAGCAAAAACTAAGAAATTGTACGAATTATATAAGAATTATAGTATAATCTAACGTAACTACGGCAATAAATCATACAAATATTTTGCTTAAAGATTTTATGAGCCATTATCGGCTCATGGTACTTTTAAGTATCGTCGGCCGAAAAAGGGTAAAAATTCATGGATTATTTCTGCAATTCCCTTTAAATTGGTGATGATTTAAAAAAAAGAAATTACCCTATTTAAAAATATTCACACTGCTCCAGGATCTTTTTTGGTTTGGTTATCTAAGTGGTGCCCCCCTCCTCCTCCACCGTTTTCCCTTCATTTAATAAAGTCAGTTTCTCCACCATTCCCCCCAAATTGAGAATTCTGGAAATGCCTACAAGTATGCAATTCAATAAGCTGGTGAGCTAATCTTAATTGGTACAGTGTAATCCATTACAAGACATCGGTAATTTATTAATTGATTGACTCGATCTTAAACGGTTGCAATTAAATACAAAACTCTTAATTATTTCAATACTTTTAACTTTTTTACAATACCGGTAACATTTCTATAAATAAATATACGAATAGGTATGAATGAATGAAGTTATCAATTAAAATTAACTGTATTGAAATTTATGTAAGACCAATGAACTTGCAACATTTTTTCCCCATGCAATAATTTGTTGACTATCCGATATTTTTTTTTTTTTGGTTTGTTTAATTTTCTTTGAAGTCCAAAATGATGTTCTTTTTTATAGCACACAATAATTTACTTTTTACGATGTACCTTAGCGCTATAAATAAATAAATACGAAAAAAAAGCACAATTTTATTACGCCAGATGTTGACCGAAATCTTCAGCATTGAGCAGCAGAAAAAAAAAAATACCAACAAATCAATCTTGTGCCCATTTGTGCAGGATTTTATTACCTTGATAAGTTGCCAAAGTTCTACAGATTTTCGTCCAGACAAATTAAGTTACAATCGTCTCTTTTTGTTGCTTTTGCCGCTGCTGGCACTACCTACAACAGTCAGGGAAGGAAGACGTAAGTAAGCAACCTTTTCGTTTTTTTTTTGTTTAAACAACAATAAGGAGAAATTTTTTTCTTTTACTTTTATTTTTACCTTTATTGCTTGGCACATTTATGATTTTAAATTGATGCTGTATAAGAAAGTTGTTAAAGATTAAGTAATGGGAAAAATATTTCAAGTTTGAGTTCATTACATATTTATGCACTGGTATATTGTTTGCTATGGTTGCTATTCACACACACACACACACACATACATACATGTGGTAACTAATGTTTAATAATATCTAGATATCCTTTTTGAAAAAATTTCAACTACGAGTATTTTTATGCTATAAACGAGAAACCTCAATACCAGAAGCATTTGTCCTTTTTATCAGCACATTTTATTGTCACACTTGGCACAATGGGAGTGGGAGACGGGAGGCGGGAGGCATGATATCAATAGTAGATATTGTGATCGGGTAGGGTTGGATTGGGTAGGGTAAAGTGAGGTGGGGTGGGGTGGGGCAAATAGGCTGGTAGTCAAGCCGGTAAGCTTTAAATTGGTGTAAGCCTTTTTGCCTTTTGACATATTGGTTTTCACTTTTTTGGCATCCACATCCTTTTCAAATATTCAGTATTACTTACTTTACTTCATTCATGTATTTTGTTCATTTTGTATTGAGTTCCGTTCTGTTCTATTCGTTTCTTGTTTTTGTTTTGGTTTGTTGCTTGTTTGTAGTAGGAAAAAAGGCTTAAATTTGAAATTGCAAAAGGAGCAAGCAAGCAAGCAAACAAACAAACAAACAAAAAAAAGTATGGGAAAAACAAGAAGAAGAACAAAAAAAAAAAAAACGTATAAAACGCAAACTTGCAGATTAAGTTCATATGCAATGGTACCAAATGTTACCGAACTTTTACTTTTTCATCGCTCTGACATTCATTTAGAATTTAGTGTAAACAACATTACATATGTGCACACATTGCATACATACATATGTATTTATATATTACAGACATGGGTAAGCACATTAGTACCTACATATGTACGTGTCATGTTATTTAAATTTGAGTTTATGTCGAGTGTTTTTAATGTCTGCCCTCCCTCCATTACAAGCACGGGTGGGGTTGAGGGCAGAACTTTATGCTCTATGCTCGAGTTGGCCTAATTTCATATGATTCAACTGAATTGCGCTGAATGGTGCAGAGCCTAATCAGTTCTTTGATTCAATTGTTAGAGAATTCAATTATATTCTCTTTATTTTCGTTTACTTTTTTTGTTTTGCTTTTTGGTTTTGTTTGAAAATGATTGGCGAGATAAAGGTCAGTGGTAAATTGATTTTCAGCATTGGGAATTCGTTGCTATTATGATGCAATATACTTTTAATTCTTTAATGCACATTCATACATATATACTTTTGTATTCAATATAACGATAAAAATTACGTTTTGTGAGAATGCTCAGATTTTGTAAGGTTTAAGGCAGGACCTCCATCCATGAAAAGGAGGAAGTGCAATTCTTTACATTCTCTGGAAATTTCCTAGATTTTCTTAAAAGAAAACCAGCATTTTAGGTCAACCCTTTCTCAGCATCTTACCTGACATTTAATATGCTAACATGGACAATGACTAGCACGCTACAACACACCAATTACACGAATAATATTAGTCTCGCAGTTTATCGGCTAACCGATCTCTTGAAGATGGCAAATACATTAAGTACGGAGGCCAGGTCAACCAAAATTCTAATTGTAGCAGTGAAGTCCAGCGAAATATTTCGGAAAGTGTCAAGAAGCAGAGGACTCGTTCACATATCTCGGAAGTGAAATTGGAGAAGGCGAAGGATCCGAAAAAAATATTGTCTGATCCATCAAAAAAGTAGGAGTGTTCTTTATTTCTGATGTTGAGAACAAGCTTAAAAGCAAGACTGTTAAAAGCAAGACTGTTGTTTATCCTAATACTAATTATATCACAAAAGGAGTTGCTCAATCGTACCAACATGAAGCCTCTTAACGTCTAGATTATATAGAAGACAAAAGATGGTTGAAAAGAAAGTCTTAGAACTGGTTTTAGAAGGCTGCCTGGTAGACCTCGTGAAACTTAGAGACGGGCGGTCAACCGCGAAGCGCTTAAAAAATTATTTTGTTGAGACGTTAAAACGCGGAAAACGGTATCCGAAATCGAACGCAATGGTTAACAGGCATTGTTGATGCCCTATGCTCCACGTGGAATTCCGAATTACGGGAGATAGTTTCTAATGAATAACCACTTGATGTAAAAACGATCGGATTGAAACGGAAAACTCAACCTGATATCCTTGAACACATGAAACATTGTGGTATTTATTACTAAAACTCTTTAAAAATAATTTATAATAAAAAATATAAAATTAAAAAAACAATATATAAAAATGATGTATCTGCAAGCACTCACGGTTGAAGTGAAACTATTTTGTTTATTGGAAAATTGTTAGAAAACATTTATAAGACATTCTGTTGAAGTTTTTGCAGTCCTCTTCTCTCTATTTTGTTGTTGCTTTTCCTCTGTTGATACTCTCTACACTTATCGGCACAAACACGACTTAGTACACGTATATAACACATGGAAGGAAAGTTCAGTTATTTGCAATCAAGCCGAGACTTCCACATCGACTCTCTCACTAAAGCACATGCAATAAAACTCCGAGAAGATGTCTCTCTGGTTGATTGTATGTAGCCGAATACCAACTGTATAACTTCGTTTCTTGCTGGTTTTGTTAGAGTGCCACAAAAGCGCTATTTTTTACGTGACCGCTGTTGTTGAAGCTTTTGCACTCTTCCTCTTTCTATTTCCTAAAGCTTTTTTTCTGTTGATACTCTCTACATCTATCTGCACAGGCATCACGTACCACACTTATATAACACATGAAAAGAAATTTCAGCTATATGGAATAAAGCTCTCTCACTAAAGCATATGAGATTAAACTGCAAGAAGTCGACTCTCTGCATGATTGCATGCAGCCGATCCCCATATGACTTCGTTCGCTGAACACTAACAACAGTTTAACTTCGTTTCTTATTAGTTTCGTATGAGTGCAACAAAAAAGGTTGCAAAATTTTCGATTTACCCTCGCTAAAGAAGTTTAACTTCAAAAACTTATGTCAAAGATGATGATTAAAAAAAGAATCTGAAGCGTATGATAAGCTAAGTTGCTCAGATTTCCCGAGATGAACCAATGTGGAGTACTTTGAGAGGCATGCGGTAAAGTGAGCCAGAAATGAGATCACGTTATCTTCAAAAGAACACGGTTGATAGTTGTGAGCATATTTATAAACTGGTGTTGAAATAAGCTCGGCGCATGGTATTCCAATTGGAGGATGATCCTCAATGTATCGTAAATAAGTGAAAAACTCATTTTAATATAATAAAAACGATATCAAGGAGAATCAATCTCGTAATCCTTAGATTGGAAAAAAGTGATTTAAAAATGAAGATGGTTTTGGTTGTTGGTTTGCTAGACTAGGAATATTTTACTAAATATTAAGACTAGCATTTAGAAACAACTGAGATCGATGCAACCTAATATTATTAACCAGCATGGCACGTAAATCCTCAGTTCCTCTCTCGAATTTCCAAACGCAGCAGTCAAAAAAATATATATTTTTTTTTTCGATTTTAGCGTCGGGATCGTCAAGGGGTGTCGGTAATTTACTGTTAGCTTCTTGGTGTTTTCGACGAGTTCTCAGAACTATGTATTCGATTGGACCGTGCATAATACAAATATTCACTGACAATATCATAAATTCTAGCTGTCATTGTTTTGCAGCATGCAACTATTTATAGTTGTGATTGGCTAATCAATTTTACTCAAGGAAATTCCGTATATTTGCGCAATTTTTGTATTTTTTGTTAGTGTGTTTGCCTACGTGGCATATCAACAATTGTGGACATTTAGTTAGCTAAACAAACAAACAAACAAACAGAATGTAGAGTACCAAAAGCGTGCAGAGAGCAAATATGTTTCACTATTTTGTAAATTGATGTTGACATTTTGATACGTTGACATATTTTATTGCCTGTCATGAATATTGCAGCAGGTATACGCGAGCACAGATACATATACATATATTCATGTTCATCTACGTTTATACATATTGTTTGTATCTATGTATATGTAAATACATACATACAATCTTGTACTTAGTTTGAATATTTAGTTTTTGTACCTTGTGCACAAAATCTATGTCCATTTTTTTGAAACGTTTTGCAATGTTGCGATATTTTATGGCAATGCATACAAAAACCATTGCTGCTGCCGCTGCTGCTATGCATACACCAACAGCAGCAATAGCAACTTCAGCTACAGCAACAGCATCAACATTGCAGACGAACACTTTCATGAATAAATTTGAATTAATCAAGGACACAAAACGGTGGCGCATAAGCCAAAAGGAATAAACAATAGCAACAAATAAAAAGGAATAAAATGGATTAAAAATGCAACACTGTTCAATTATGGTTGCTGGTGTTTGTTGTTGATGTTGTTTTCTTGTTGCTGCTACTATTGCTGCTGCTTTTTGTTACCATACAAAAATTGCAGAATAGTAAGAAAATTCATCATTCTATTTTGTTTTGTATTTTTTGCACTTACAGCAGGTAATTGAATGCACGAGAATCGGAAATGGAAGGGAAAGGAAAGAAGAGGAGAGAGTTACAACAATATTTTTTAATGGAAATTTTAATTGCTTTCTCATTTATGATAATTTATTTATACGGGCTTATGTTGTTGAAAAGTCAAAATTTATTTAATGTACCTAAATTTTAATTAATCCCCCGAAAAATATAGTTAAACTCAGTTTTGGTTTGGTTTTATTTGTTGGAAAATCTATATGTGAATTGAAGGCCAATTACCAATTACTGTTTTCATAACTCAAACAACTTTGCATATGGTATACATAGGTTAGGTTGGAGTGGCTGTCGAGAGACACATTTAGGCCAGAACGGCCCATTGTGATATCACATATGGTATACATAAGTTGGCATAGTTTATGTTAATTAGTAATTTGAAATGCATTTCGTTTGGTTAAGGAAGGAAACCGGTTTCCAGTCATTCAAAGAAAGTTTTTAATAGTTTCATTGCAACATTTCATCGAAAATTCTCATGGATCAAGAGTTTAGGCTTTCTCTTGTCTATTCGTAAATCTTCTCGATATAGCTTAAGAGGAGGCGATTTTGGTTGAAGAGGTCCATCGAATAAAAGCAAACACTTTCGTTAGACTTTTTCTCGTAAAATCCGAATCTGGGGTCGAATCGTCATATCTGTGAATGTACAATTCGTCACGTGAGTATTTTTATTATATTTTTGTGTGAATTATGTTACGAGTAGCATGTTCACGGAAGAGACGATTCGATTCCTGCTTTGGAAATTAGTTGAGTAAAGTGGGCTCTTTTTTTTGTAGATAAACGGCGTTAATTATGCATTAGAATCGTCTAAATAGAATGAAATTAAAGTCTGAACCCTTTTGGTGCAGTGAAATTGGATACTCGGGAAAGAGTTTTTTGGACGAGCAGGGACCAACATCGCATATATAATACTTTCCTGTCTGCACTCTGTTTTTTCCGGTTTTTAACCAAGTGCTTTTATTTTCGTTCTGTATTGCATTTAGAATATTTTGTTTGTTTTTGAATCCACTGAATTTAAGAGGCTTAAGGATGAATATACACCTAGAACAGAATAAAAGGTAATTTTTGTAAATTTTTTAAGGGGGAAAGCCCCTGCGAGGGCTGTAAAATTGAGTGATTTTTTTTATCTATCAAATAAAGGAATATGGGGATCGTTTTATATTCATTTTATTAAGCGTACATCCAACAATATTTCCATAAACTTTTATTAAAAAATATTGAATAGTTTTGAAGATATGGGCGTTGCCGTGAATCCTAAAAAAAATTTTCCCCTCCATGGTCGCGTCGATTTTCTGAAAAAAAAACTTTTAGTTTTCAATAATCCATATGAGTATAATTCTCGTCGTACGTAGCGTTTTTTTTTTTTTTTTATTTTCCCCAAAGAGGCGACTGATTTAAAATTTTTTCATGTTTTCGAGCCTTTTTTTCTGTTTTAAAAGAGCTTAAAAAATAGTAAAAATCAAAATTTGAAAATCGGCTACGCTTAACGATAGCCACTGCAAAAACGAACAAAACGAAAATTGAAAATCGGGTAATATTTGATCGAGTTATCGACGCGATCAGTTCGAAAAAAGTCGTTTCGAGAAAAACGCGTTTAAAGTTTTCAGTCCATTGAGTTTTCAGTTTACTTACTATCACTAAAATGGCTGTAACTCAAGTAATTTCTGGAATTTTGACTTGAAATTTTGTACACATTCTCATTTCATCTACAATCGTCAGAAAAAAAAAAAAAATTAAAACTAACACAATAATGTAGTCTTTGTCGTAGGTGATTTTAAAAATTCCTTTATTTGATAAACTAGGCGGGCGTTTGAGCTTAACGTAGCGATTTTTAGACAAAAATTCGTTTTTATTTTGCCGATAAAACAAAATCTAAGTCACTAAAGAAAAGAAAACCCTACGACAAAGGCTTGATAAGTAATTATATATATAATAACGGAAATTCAATTCAATTTCAATTCAATCAGTGGTTATCGAGATATTTTGGTCATCCTTTTGAAAAACATGGTTTCGAGAAAAACTTCTTTTAGAATTGAGCAATGATTTGTTCTGCCTTTCTGATCCGGCTGCTGGATGGCGGCAAGCAGCTGTTATTTCTCTTAATTTTTTCTTGATACTTTCACCAGACATTCTTAAGACCTCAAGCTTCAAGACCATTCCAGGTGTATATTCTTATGATTTAAATTATATGTCAAAGATATAGGAAGAGGCAGATCAGGCAACCGTTTCGGAATACCCCACAATTCTTCATCAGTAATTTTAATGATGTTTTGAACAGGTAGATACCGGAAATAATGATCTAGTTTTGAAAATTTTTGAATTTTGCACGTGTAAAAATAGTCATTATTTTAAAATTATATTTTGATGAATTTTAAATTTACGGTTGCGAAAATGCAACAGTGCTACAAAATAGATTATTAAAGGTTGGCTTCACTCTTACATTATTTTGATTTTCAGTGATCTTTTGTGATTCCAACTCATTTTTGATAGGTTTCTCAGCCACTTGCCCAATATGGTTATATCACTCTATTGTAATGGTTTCAAATGATATTCCAAAGAGAAAGTAATGAGGCTGGCGTGTTTAATAAATAATATCTTTTCCGTTTCAAGAAAAACATAGACCTGAAATATGCATAGATACATTTTTATATTGGCCCCGCATATGCAAAAATTATGGATCTTAACCCTTTGAAGCCCGAATTTTAATGGCGTTGATAGAAACCTTTTGTTTTGAATTTATGGTTACTTAGGTCTTCCACAATCATGACACCAAATTTCATGCTTCATTATTGATTTCTCTTATATTTTTTATATCTGGTAATATTTAAAGGCACTTAGTAATATTTAAACGCATTATTTTTAAAAAAATAGTGTAAAAGATTTTACTAAAAATTTTTGCACTTAGGTTTTTTGCTGGACTTGAGAGACAACACATTAAAATAAATGACTTAAGCAACGTTCAGCAAATCAGTAAACGTGAAAAATACCTAAAAGAACTGAATACAAATAGCGTGAATAGTAAAATTTGTTAAACCCCTTAGTTAAACCACATAAAAGTGAATCTTGCATATACGCAACATTGGGTATGAAAGAGTTAAACTTCTATTCCAAATGTGATAAAAAAAATAGGTGCAGGGTTGGAATCAGCAACCCTGACATACTCTTAAAAAGTCATTAATTCTCCAGCTACCAGATTATCACTCAGTGTATTTTTGTTAAAAAAATATGTTTTTATTCACATTATCAACTTTGGCCAAGTGAGTATAAATAAATAAAACAAATATTCGGTTTAATTCAAAAACAAAATACAAAAAAAAAGTTCAATAACAAAAAAATTTTATTAGTTTTGAATAAAATTTTGTCATTTTAGTTAGAAAATTTTTTTTGCTACTTCTGGTAATGTCATGTCATGTGTCAACAATATAGCTGACATTGTCGTAAATAGAGTATCGATTTGCTGAAAAGTTCAATGGCTTAGTAACAAAGAATGTCGTGAATATTCTGAAACACTCAGTCATCTTGTATGGGTTTGTTTATACGAGCGTAAGCATGACTATTATTGCTATAACTGCTGTGTGTACAAGAGCAGTTAAAAATTATTTAACTAAATTTTATATACTCCGTAGAATTTTATAAGCGGTTCGGTTTTATAGTTCTCTGATTTCAACTATTTTTACAATTATGATATAAAATTAAATCACTTGAAACATAATTTATAATACTTAAGAGAGTATTTGATGTCATTTTTTATCACAGAAATATTGAATGCCATTTAAAAAAAATATATTTCAGATACATTTGAAATATAGTTTCCACTTTCAAAAATGTATTAAGAAAAAATCGGATCAAGAAAATCGAATACGGAACTGTGATGCTTACGAAAATTTTTATTGTAATGTCAAATTTTTATGTAATTTTCGGTGCACATCGTCTAAGTTTTTCTTATTACCTACACATGTATGTATTTCTTTACCAGATTCTTTTACATAGCCAGCCTTGCTCACGTAAGAAAACAGAGAAAACAAACAAAATATGGGTCATGGTACCACATGGTTTATTGGTGACTGTCTCTGTTTTGAAGTCATTAGTCAAATTCTATTCTCAGGTTTCATGATTTGGTGGATAGCTCTACAAAAACAGATCCATAATAAGTAATTGGGTAAGATTCAGAGAACAGTTTAATTGTTGATCACAGGTGCCTTAAGAATAACCCCTTCATTTTTTATTAAAACCATTCTCTTTGTAACTCCTGTGGACTTCATTGGGAAACAGGTTGATAACGCAAGGTCGTCATTTGACTTATCGTAAGATTAAGGTATCCCTGGACATTTGTCTAACATGTATGATTTGATATTGCATAAACATTTAGCCGTGAACAAGAATTGTTCCCTTTGTAACCCGCATAATTTGACAATCACTCAAAATAAGGCTCGTGTCTAAAGAAATGCTTAAAAAATTAAACCGTGGTTCATTAAGAGCTGTGTATACTATTCATACGGGTGGCGCATCCTGGATCTATACGTATGAGTGACAGTAAGAGTGCCAACCTCAACAAAAGTTGTTCGCGCAAGAAGCACTTCAAAGCAAATGGTCGCCTGTCTTTTTTTGAAAATTACTGCCCGTCAGTAAAACAGCCAATTCTGATTAGTACATAGCCATTTATTAGCCAAAAGTCTTAAGAGAAAAAGTAAAAGCAACTTCTCCCTACCCCTTGGATCTGCTAATGCCTAAGTAAATACTTCTACAACAATGTGTTTTATTTGGCTTAAAAAAAAAACAGAAAAATCAAAAAATCTAGTAAGTCAGGAATTTAAATTATTTTAAAGTTTTTTTATTAGACTTTACTTCATGTAAATTCTTTACAAAAAAAATTAATTATAATTCTTTGTTTTTAAGGAAAAGAGCATCCACGTGCAGGTCCGACGAGAGGGGGTGGGTCGGGTGGGATTCCTACCGGGCCCGGAGTTTTTGAGGGGCCCGGATTTCAATCCAGATCCTAAAATCCAGAAAAACTTTAACAAGCGTCTGTGAATTGAATTACAAACCATGAAAATTATTTATCGGGTTAATCATCTATCAATCATGAAAACATTTTGCAGACGGGTCCGGGCCCTATATTCGAAAAATTTTTGTTATGTAGAATAGGAAAAAAAACTTTATACAACGAATTTGCTCATGCCAGATTTGTTTGAAAAGCTCCAGAGTATCGGGCTGAATTTAAGAGATTTCATAAATATATCTGGAGACCAGCGTGAGTCGTTGATGAAAATTAAAATAATAATTAAAATAAAAAAAAATTTTTAAAATACCACATTTTTAAAACGGACTAAAAAGTAGAAAATAATTTCTCCTTGCCCCATACATAGATATTTATTGTATCATTTGTGGTGGGAAGAGATAAGGGTGGGGGCCCAGAGGTTATCACCATTGGGCCCGAGTTTTCTCTCGACGGCCCTGCCCACGTGGTATCACAAAGGGCTGGCTCTTCCACCAAGTGTGTCCTAATGGACACCATCTAACTTTACTTATCCAGAATTTTAAAACAAGGGAAATATTTTTATCTGGCCATAAGATAGAATCAGGAACGCTCCACACGTAAGTCTCGTCGATATAAAGGACTCGTGTCTTTGTCAAAATATTTTCTTGCAGACAAGCTGGAAAAAAATTAAGATGCATAATAGGTATCTAACTAAAATATTTACTCAAAATTGTTTAACCTAAATGTCTTAGATAGCTATAGCTACTCTTTTAAATTCGGTAAAAGCCCTTTAGTTTAAGGCTAGTATAACTTATTACAATTTCAATTATCCAATTTTTTAAACTTAGATGAAATTTCCGACATTAACAAATACAAAAATAACAAATATTTGTTATTGTTGTTTGTTTTTATAAATAACACAATGCAATATGGAGCCAAATCCGCGTTTAGCTGGCTATAATTCTGACTATAATTTTGGCTCATTCGCTCATGGGGACATTAGCAATCACTGCGTGAAAAATTATAGCGATTTGACTATTACCACGCCTACTTCCCAAACAAATGAAACCACGAAAAGGATATAACCTTATTATTGCCATATATCATTGCAAAAATGGGATAAATTGGATTATTACCACGCCCACCTCTCATATATGCGAAATTTTTACAACTCTATAACTTGGAACGCATTGTAGATATAGTGATGAAAATACGTATTCTGGTAAATAATAGCATATTAATATATCATGGTAAAAATTACCGCGATTGGAATGTTGTTACGCGTACCTCTCATACATGTGAGACTTTAAAAATACATAAGTAATAAAAACAATGGATGAGTGCAAGGCACGCAAGGTATTTGATGTGTAAACAGTTAAACCAACTGAATGCCATATACATAAGCTCATTTATGTATAACCATTTATAGGGATTTGATGTATAATCTATATGCTTAGGTAAATAATTCAAATTAAAAGAATTCTTTTATAAAGTTAAAAATTTATTAAACATCATTATCTTTTATATATATATAATAGCCCAATTGACTATAACTTGCAAATGGCCTGGCATCAATGCAAATGCAAATTTTTGTTCCTTATCGCATGTATTTGTTGTTGTGATAGCAGAAATATTTTGCATTTGCACCAAATCGTGTATATCAGGCGACGATAAGTGCTTTCCGCATTTAACCTTAGAAAAGCAACAGGGGTGACCAGTCACCCCACTACTTTTTAAATGCAAAGAGATTTGCTTTAACTGCATTTAATAAAAATAAGAAACAATGTATTTTCTTTGAAGCAAATAAGTGATTTTATAATAAATAAGTTTGATTTTTTCTGTTTAACATTTTTGCTATTTACATAGATAAAAAAAGTGTTGCCATTCTAAGGTTAACCCTTAAATACGCACTGCAGTGACCAACCACTTTAGCGACTGCCTGTGCCGCCATTTTATGTTCGCCATTTAAAATAAATATCTGATTTTACTGACAAAAGATTTCTTTATCAATACGTACAAATAAGAATGCAAAAATGACAACTGTCGCATAGTTACAGTTATTTTTAACTCGGAAAGCACGTTTGGAAAAATTTTGAGCCACATACAGAAAATAAGGTTTTTTATTTTCGAATTTTTGTATAACAAATATATTGCCGGGCTAAAAAATTTGTGTCAAACGGTATGGGATAACACTAAATAATTGTTTTTAAAAATTATTGCTCATGTATTTTAACTTATTCTCCAGATAATCCCCAAAGGGTACTACTGTGGCCAACAATGTAAATCGAAATTACGGCACTTTAAACTGATTTATTTGAAAACTCGTAGAAAAAACGTTGCTCGGAATCCCAAATACTACCTCTAAGTATGTTTTTAATTTAAATCAGACGTATTGGGCGTTTAAGGGTTAATGTACAAAGCAAAATTTTTATAATGCCGTGGTTTGATATCATTATTACTACATTTTGAATTGTATTGTTTTTATATTTTAAAAAATATTCAATTTTAATGCAATCTAACTAACCGAATTCAAACCTATCAAGCGCCTGTGTTTGCCACGGCGACTTCTCTGCTTGTATGGTATAGTCGATTCTCACAACAAATAATTCTGCCACGAATAAATGTACACACACATTTTGTTTTCGTATGCACATATATGTGTGAGTAAATTGATCGAAACATCAACAAACAAACTCCGCTCGTATTTTAATTTCTCCCTCTCTTCTTCCCTTCTCTTTGTTGGTTAGAGTAGCACAGTCATGCCGCGCAGTAGTGTGAGCGAGAGAGGAACTGGACGTTACAGTTATCTTACATCTTACGATACAGTTATTCTTACATTTTACACATTTGGAATTTTGCCCATACCGTGAGCTAAAATGTTTACACATCAAAAATAAAAATAAAATATCAGTATTTTGTAATTATATTTACATGAGAGGTGTGCGCGATAATGGACCGATAGCTCTTATTTTTAGCATGGCTTATGTTCAAGGAAATATATATTAGCACATGTAATTTAATGATTAAATCTGTAACTGGTTCGAAGTTATTGCATTTTTAAAATTCCACATACATTTATATTGGAGGTAGGCGTTGCAATTGTCCGATTAAAAAGTTTTTCATACAGAGTCAAAAGGCTTTAAACTAGCTCCGTATACCCATTTTTGTCTGACTACCATTTAAAATGGGTTAAATTTGTGATTTAACAAATGCTAAGTGCTGACATATTTTCGCTTGTTATTAAAGCTGTGGTTAAAAGTTGTAAAGCACTCATACCTTATTTTAAAGCAGATGCTTCACATAATATGATGGTTTTTATTTTCGCTCGCAGCAAATCAGAGCTTTTTTTTCTCATCCATTCAAAAAAAAATAAAATGATAAAAAAAATTATTAATTTCTATTAATCTTTGGATAATCATCTATTAATAGTGTTTGCTTTAATATGAGACCAAAAATAATGTTCTAGCTTTAGTATTGGCTAAGTTATTACAGTTTATGTGTAACACATTTTCAACAATATTAAAGCTATCGGCAGGATATTGCAACTTTCGCCGGTCCTTTGCCTAATTCGAATATCCTGTGCGTGGATTATGATGAGGGATCTATGGAGAGTAAACCCATATACTTTTGGATTCAAACCGATATAGTCGATTTTTCAAATTTTGGCCAGCTAGATTTTTCATAGGCTCCATAGTGCAGTGCACAGATTATCTAACGGTCTTATATTAGTAGCCTCAATTTTTCTTCATCACCTCTAAAAAAAGTTTGTAAATGCTCGGTCATTTTGCTGTTAAAATGGTAAATGGCCGATAAGCAAAACCGTTGAAAAACTATTTTATAGTCTTTGGATAAAATGTTTCTTGTTAAAAATTATGGGGGTTTTAGAACATCGGAATGATCTACGAGGTATACTTTCCCAGAATAATTCAAAAATCGAGTTTTTTGCATTAAAACCAAGCCACGCATACTACGTAAGTAAATAATGGAATAGCTTGTGGTTGTAATTGCGCCAGGAAATCGAATATTTGTGCTACTGAACCGTGATTCCATCCCATGTGGAGCCAAGAAATTGAATTTTTAAAAGTCATTTCAGATTTTTGATATGACTTCCTTTAGCCTTAATTATACGGTCGATCCTGTCAAAAAAAGAGCTGCACGAATGTGGTTTTGGGGAATTCGTTTTAATTCTCGTTTAAGGGATGTTTTTAAAGCGTCCACACTTGTCTATTTTTTAGTAAGGATTTTAGAGACCAAAATGCCCCACAGAGAAAAATCCAATAGATTGGCGTCTGGTGGATGCAAGTTTGTGCGAAGGTGCCGAGTCCACATTTTGTAATATTTGTCATCTGAGAAGACGATATTTGGCAATTGGCCACTCGCGCATAAGCGCTTCAACTCCTTTGCTCCTTTTTGTTTCTGCTTCGGTGTAAGATTATGTGCCTTTTGGATCTTGTAAGGCTTCACTTCGAGGTTGTTTTTTATTATCTTATGCAAGCAGCAAATTTTCTTGCACTCTGTGTGCGATTTTGTCGAATTCTGATTTTCGCTTTTTGAAAAATTTCTGATGAAGTTGCTGTCTTTATCATCCGCCACCGTTTTATGGTTCGATATACAAGCATTTTATCAAAATTGTCTGCTAGATATTGCAAGTGACTTGACCAAGGATTATATATCTACGTGGTATCTGACTGGATTTACACAATTTTCTACGTATTTACACAAGTACATAAGATTGAATGCCTCTGTCAAAGCTGTCTAAACTATCATAAAAATATAAATGTTTTGAATTATGCATTCAAGGTATTTTGAAGGTTAAGCGTTTTTGTAATAGAAAAAGTTTTAGGTGTTTTTTATTTTTATTTTCATGGCATAAAGGTCGAATAACAAATTTAAAGTTATTTCAAAAGTTTTATTTTTAAAGCCATCTGCAATGACTGCGGCACTAAAATAATTTCACACATTCACACAATCGCAGGCACACACACACACACACACATACTCGCAAACACATAGCGACATTCACATTTATACGGAAATGCCTATTTATAAGAGAATATCCGCAATTCTCCTAAAACTTGTTAACGTAGCACCGTTAGAGTGCTTTGTCATTTGGCTTTGCTGAATACAAAAAAAAACCTCAAAAAGAGAAAAAAAAAACAAAAATAACAATGCGCACATTTTTGCTCTATTATTTTGTTGCTATTTTATGTGCACATACTAACATACATACATAAAATGGTTTCGTAATGCGTATGTATGTGTATACGAAAAAGTCAATGCAGTCAAAATGGCAATTTATCATTTCGTGTGAGTTAGTTTCACCTTTTTAGCGTAAATTTACCACAAACAAAAAGAAATTTAGGCATTCAAGCATTTAGGCATTCAGGTATGTCCATATGTATGTATAAATATATCTATATCTATGTACTCCTGCGTGCTAAACCTAATGTTCACGTATTTAGATACAAACGTGTGATAAAAACAAAAAACAAAAGCGAAATGAAACGAAAGAAAAGTTAAAACAAAAACACATTCATTTCTAACCTTTTAGCTCTGACTTCTATATTAATGTCTATGGTAATGGCAAGTAGTTAGAAAAAGAGGAGTTAATAGACTTATGTACATAAAGTCACCTTCTTCAGCCCCTACCCTATCAATTTTATTGCCACTTTTCGTTTGGCACAATCGCTAAAATCATCGCTAACGCCAAGCCAACGCCAACGCCAACGCCATCACCATCGCATTCACAATCAGCGGCACTGCGGTGTTATATAAAACACTGCACGCTGCCACATTGTGGTGTGGTAAATTTGTAAGCTACTCACCCGTGTAAGGGTGTTGTGCTCACAAAGTTCCCTACTACAATAATGCTCGCAAGGTGTTCGCGAGTTACTGCTGTCAACCTTTTTCCAACATCAACTAAAATAGAATTGAATTTTTTTTTTTTTTGGAGTAACAAATATACTCTTTGCAAAAGGTACCAGGGTACCAGCAAATTAAATGAAAACTTAAATAACAAAAACATATCACAAATGTTGAATAAAACGATAAAGTAATAGATTTAACCAAAGCAAAAAAAAGCCAAACCTTCGAAAAATGGCTTCCGTGTATGTATGTGTAGGTATATACATAATGTAGTATTGAAAATGTATTATATTTTTATTTTTGCCTCTCAACTTTGACATTTTGGCGCTTGATTACTTCAATTGTGAAAGTTTTTTTTGCTAACGTAATTTTCGTAAATTTTTATAATACTCGGTTTTTGTACGTTAGTATGAGCAAGTGTGTATTTACTTGCTCGGAGAATAGAAGAATACCCGGCATTGCCCGTGTAAAATTGTAATTTTGATTGATAAACGTATTTAGCATAATCTCCCAGCAGCTTTCACGTATCGTCACAGTTTTGTGATAGCTATGATATCTCGTGCGTACTTAGCAATAATGCAATAAAATGTAATACGGCTGGACTATTCCCTGCCCTGTTAAAGCAGGTTAAACCACTCTTTCTTTGCTTTTTAAAAATATATTTAGGGAATTTTTAAGAAAAAGGTGGTCAAAACAGTCACGTAAAACCAAAGGACTACAGACCTATAACTTCTTATTTCTACTTAAAATATTTAAGCGGATTCTTGACAGGTTACCCCATCATCTCATTTCTAATTCACAGTACGCCTATAGGTAAATCTACTGACACTGCCCTTCATAGTAAGAACCACTTCAGATAGTAAGAACCATTGAATCATCCCTTAATTATAAGGAATTCTCTCTATTTGCTTTCCTACAGGTATAATATTAGATAGCAAATATTGCGTATTACTCATGTAATAAATTGATTAGTCGTGATTTGGAATTATGGACCAAAATAACACACTATAGTAAGACCTATATTATTATATAGAGTATTTAGTATGTTCTAGTTGAAAACTCTTGAATGCAAATCGACACTCAAGCATATTGTGAGTATTCAATGCCTTATGTGTGTGTGAGTGTCAATGGGGCCGTGAGAACCACTTCTACCAGGCCTCTCAATATTTTACTTAACTTATTACTTATAGTCCTGTTTGTGCAAGTTGTGGTTTTAAGAACCACAATCTCATAGTTTCTAGGTTAGTTCGATTGAACACTGCTACATAAACAATGTAGAACATAATTCTACTGATTATCAACATCTTGGCCGAAGATTTTTGATTAAATTTCCGCCTAAAGATTCCTTGTTTCAAATTCAAATGTGTATCCAACATACATATTCAACATCTAAACTGGCGCCTCCAAAACTGAAAGCAGTGTAGGAGCAACATTCTTTGTACTTAACATTAATTTCAAAAGAATGTATAAACTTCCTGACAGTTATAGTGCTTTCAAGCTGAAATAGAGGCAATCAAGTGGCTGTCAAGTGACACACTTGGCCTGAACGGCCCATTGTGATACCACATAGTTGGACCTACAGTTTAACGCCGATTCCGAATGGCGGGTTGGCAATTTTTTATCGGCTTGTTGGTTTTACCATTACCAACCAAGGTGTATTCTTGTACACTGTCTTATAATTCTCATATACTTCATATTGATAGCGAATATAAGAAAGTTATGAAAATTAACCACCAGACGAAGACAGGAATCAAAATCGAACCTCCCGGATGAAAATATAGTGTACTACCCAATAGACTGTCGAGGTCATCAGGCAATATATTATATATTAAATAATTAATGGGAAATCAGATGCAAGCCTTGATGTAGAGCCCTACAACATCACACCATCTTTCTGCTTTCGACTACGCAACCTTCGAAAAACAACTTTCTTCTACCTCTAATGGACGATGGAAGAGCCAAAAACCCTCCCGTTTAGCAAAAATTTTCTGGTACCAATATTCGCGTACAAAACATAGTTTCTGTTCTCACTTTCTCGCAAAGAATGCAGTTTACATGGATGGTGACATTACGCTGCCGGAACCTATCTTTCGTCTTAATTTATTTCCACAAAATACTGGAGATACCCTCAGTTCATAAGACATCTTTGATCATTAGGTATCTTGAATACAAAGTATATTGAATACAATTTGCTGCAGAAAGATTCAATATACTTTTCGTTGGATAATTCTAATAGAGGAAAGTCTAGCTGCATGCGCAGTTTTTTTGTATGAAAGTAATTGTTCTGGCCTTTGAGCTTACTTGAAAAACTCCAAAAACTACACCAGAATCCTTTCAGTATACTACCAGTCATTTCAGAAAAGATATTTGGAGGAAAGAGGGGGTTTCTGAAAGTATAACTTCTATGTGACTATGCACTAAATTCATGGTGGCTGATGTACTAGCTCATTGAAGCCAAAACTCTATAGAAAACCCATGAGGAAGAAAATTAGAAAGGTTTCGACCAATATATAAGGCAGAAAAACAATACGGTTGACTGTAGTCAGTCTGAAATTTCGAAGAACCTCAATAAGAAAAGGTGAGGAGTACATGCCAAAGATTCGCTTTACTGGAGGAAAGAAGGGACTGACTTCTAAACATAAAAAAAATTTCAATTTTAAAACTTACAAACTTTGCATACTTATTTAATAAAAATGGTTTCTTAAAGAGATCAAGAAATTTAGTGGGGTGTAAAAATTGTTCTTTCCTTTTCCTCTTCTATTTTCTCTTCTCTTCCTCTTCCTCTTCCTCTTCCTCTTCCTCTTCCTCTTCCTCTTCCTCTTCCTCTTCCTCTTCCTTTTCCTTTTCCTTTTCCTTTTCCTCTTCCTCTTCCTCTTCCTCTTCCTCTTCCTCTTCCTCTTCCTCTTCCTCTTCCTCTTCCTCTTCCTCTTCCTCTTCCTCTTCCTCTTCCTCTTCCTCTTCCTCTTCCTCTTCCTCTTCCTCTTCCTCTTCCTCTTCCTCTTCCTCTTCCTCTTCCTCTTCCTCTTCCTCTTCCTCTTCCTCTTCCTCTTCCTCTTCCTCTTCCTCTTCCTCTTCCTCTTCCTCTTCCTCTTCCTCTTCCTCTTCCTCTTCCTCTTCCTCTTCCTCTTCCTCTTCCTCTTCCTCTTCCTCTTCCTCTTCCTCTTCCTCTTCCTCTTCCTCTTCCTCTTCCTCTTCCTCTTCCTCTTCCTCTTCCTCTTCCTCTTCCTCTTCCTCTTCCTCTTCCTCTTCCTCTTCCTCTTCCTCTTCCTCTTCCTCTTCCTCTTCCTCTTCCTCTTCCTCTTCCTCTTCCTCTTCCTCTTCCTCTTCCTCTTCCTCTTCCTCTTCCTCTTCCTCTTCCTCTTCCTCTTCCTCTTCCTCTTCCTCTTCCTCTTCCTCTTCCTCTTCCTCTTCCTCTTCCTCTTCCTCTTCCTCTTCCTCTTCCTCTTCCTCTTCCTCTTCCTCTTCCTCTTCCTCTTCCTCTTCCTCTTCCTCTTCCTCTTCCTCTTCCTCTTCCTCTTCCTCTTCCTCTTCCTCTTCCTCTTCCTCTTCCTCTTCCTCTTCCTCTTCCTCTTCCTCTTCCTCTTCCTCTTCCTCTTCCTCTTCCTCTTCCTCTTCCTCTTCCTCTTCCTCTTCCTCTTCCTCTTCCTCTTCCTCTTCCTCTTCCTCTTCCTCTTCCTCTTCCTCTTCCTGAGACATGAAAATTCTTTCTTGATAGAAATGTAAGCTTTTAAAAAATGTATTAATTTTGTTTCTCTAATGATTTGGGTAGGGCGTTAATAAGTAAATAAGTTTATCAGCTGAAATGCATGAACATAGAATAATAAGCAGTATGGAAGAATGATAGGGATAAGTAAAAATTTGAAAAGCATTCAATTCTTGGGAACTATAGAAGCTTAAGGCCTTTAACGTTTTCTTACAGTCTTTTCGTTATAGCGTCACTTTAAAGTTGTAAATAATAAAAAAGTTAAAAAAAAATTTGAAAGCTAATTACTTTACCTCTTTTCGCACAAATGCTTAGATTTTAAATATTCATAATTATGATTTAGTTTATTGCTGCAATGCGTTGTAGTATACTTAAGAAGCATAACCCTTAACCCTTAAGGAAGCATAGAGTCTCAGTGGAATGGTTTCATCGTAAGAGGTCCTTAGCTATGATTTGTATTCCCTCCTATGTTTTGCTAGATTCTTGAACAAAGCGCTCTTTTCCAGGTGATACTTTGCCTTCTTCGTTGTTTGTTTCCTTGAAGGTTCCAGTGGAAATCTTGGCAAGACATTTCGATTGCACTCAATTTCTAGTGCCTGTATTTCAACCTCTGACCCGAGTCGTCCCGTTCTACACCTACCTTCTACATATTCCCACGTGAATTCTCTGAATTCAATTGACCAACTTTAACTTTTCGGATCATAAAGTTCAATGTTCGATGTAAAGTAAGTGTCCTGAGAGCTATGACTAAGAGGATAAATGTGTATTTTTGTTTTTGTTCTAGCTCGTTGCGGCTTGTGGAAAGTTACTTAGAAGGAAGGCCTCAACGTGTAAGAATAGGTAATGTCTATTCTCAATATAAGTCAGTAACGTCTGGAGTGCCGCAAAAATCTATCCTCGGTTCTCTGTTGTTTAGTATCTTTGTTAATGATATCTTTGTGGTTTGTAAACATGTTCAAGTTCATGCTTATGCTAATGATATTTAGGTCTACTTATCCAGTCGTATTGGTCTTGTAGACGATCTCAGTTTTAGACTAAATGATGACTTAGATAGATTGTTCTTCGTTAACGCTATTAGGTAATGGAACGTGATTCCTTCTTATATCAAAAGAAATTTTAATAGAAACAATATTAATAATTTTATTATTAACCCTCTAGTTCCAAAGCCTTCACCAAAAGGTAAGGATGCTACATTTTATCATTTCGCTTAGAGAATTTCCCAAGCATCTAAAAAAATGCATCAGTTATGAGCTATGATACGTATTGCAGAAGTTGGCGACAGTCAAAGTTAAAAATTTGTGAAAAATAGGAAAATTAATTATTTTGATTGTATTTGAGATAAAAGTGAAAAAAAAAAAATAAAATATTGGGAGTATGAATGTATAAACTCGTATTTTTTTCGTAATTTGGACATTTGTTGTGAAAAACTGATTATAAATTTATTTTTTAAAGTATTGTCCATTGTTAGCCACAACCTTTTCCCATCTTTCTGGTAGCATACGGATTCCGCGTCGAAAGAACTCCTCATCTTTTGAGGCTATCCACGAATCGACCCATTTTTTGAGTTCTTCGAAAGAACGGAAGTGCTGTTCAGCCAGGCCATGTGTCATCGATCGGAACAAGTGGTAATCAGAAGGAGCAATGTCTGGAGAATATGACGGGTGGGGTAGCACTTCCCATTTCAGCGTTTCCAAGTATGTTTTTATTTGCCTTGCAACATGCCGAGCATTGTCGAGCTGAAGAATAACTTCGTCGAGTCTATTCTCATATTCTAGCCTCTTATCCTTTAATGCGCGGCTCAAACGCATCAATTGTAGTCGGTAGCGGTCGCCAGTGATCGTTTCATTCTGTTTCAACAGCTCATAATACGCGAAACCTTTCATATCCCACCAAATACGCAGCATGAACTTGGATTTTCGGCTTTGCCGTTGATGTTGATGCATGTCCGGGCGGTCCCCATGATTTTTTACGCTTTGGATTATCGTAACGTATCCACTTTTCATCGCCAGTTACAATACGATGCAGAAAACCCTTTCTTTTCTGTCGTTCAATCAGCAGTTCACATGTGAAAAATCGTCATTCGACGTCTCTCGGTTTCAATTCGTACGGCACCCAATTTCCTTGCTTTTGAATCATTCCCAATGTTTTTAATCGTTTAAAAATGGTTGATTGATCAACTCTTAAAGATTCTGCAAGTTCTTGAATCTTCTTCGAGTAATGCCTTCAATTCTTCATCTTCGAACTTTTTCGGGCCGCCTGAACGTTCCCTGTCTTCAACATCAAAATCGCCACTTTTGAAACGGGCATACCACACCTGACACATTCTAACGTCTATAGCACAGTCAGGATAAGCTTCAGTGAGTAAACGATGTGCTTCAGTTGCGTTTTTCTTTAAATGGAAGAAGCAAATTAAAACTTCCCGCATATCTTGTTTTGTTGGCACGAAATTCGACATTTTCAGCTATAGTAAAACACTTTTGTAAAATTATGAAAATTATTTGACAGATCAATTCTTATAGTATTTGTGGCGCTCTTCGGGATAGAATAGCTGTCAATGTCAAAAAAATGGCGTGTATGATAGATATGAAGTTAGTCACAATTACGAGTTTATACATTCATACTTCCAATACTTCCCGTCATACTATCCAGATAAAAAAAACTAGCTATGGATAGCTGAGAGTTTGAATTTTATATATAAAACATTTAATTACTTAAAACAAATTGATTAAAAGCTCATTCAACAACAAATAATTTTAAGCGTTCAAACTTTCCCACTTCATAAAACCACGCCCATTCGTTTTTTTTTTTTTGGGTTTTTAAATCAGTTTATGATTTTTACGCCAATATTATTCGATTCCGATTTTTTTTTTTCAATAAAAAATTTGGGAACTAGAGGGTTAAGTTTTTTCGTCCGAATCACTGTAAATTATTTTCCAAGTGCGTTTGAAGTATTCTTATTTTTAATATATCAATTATTTTTCTTTTTCAACTAAACTTCTTGTTATCTTTTTTTTTATCATTGTTTTTTTTTTTTTTAATTTTTATATTTATTTATTAATTTTTTTATTTTTTATTTTTATGTACTGGTAAAGACTTGTCTTAATGTACTATTACTTTTGTATTAATAAAAATAAAAATAAAAATAACTTCCTTCACTAGCCCGAAGCGCTTGAAGAGGAAGAGAGGTATGTTTTTGTAAGTAAAATATACGTATAATTTACGTCGGACTTCACATTTCAATGGCAAATGGCAGACTGTACTTGTATGTGCATAAGTACAGCATTCACCATAACCTAATGTATTTAAAATACAAGCTCTGAAATTCAGGAGGGGTCGTTGAAATTATAATGACCAAACTTTAAAGTAATGAGTATAATTTAAAAAACAAAATAAAACTTTATGTTGCGTAGTTAGTAGTACAATGCAATCCTATTCACATGTATAAATGTAGCTCTCACATACACACATGCATATCTACAATTGTAGCTGACAATAAATGTATTTAGGTGGGTGCAGGGTGTATTCACTAGACGAATACAATAGCGTTCACATAACAAAACAAAAGGCCTCTGAATACATTCACACATGTGCATTCGTACCCGCACATACATACATACATACGTAAATAGAATGCTTTAAAACCGCAAGATGCCGTTGCTATGGCAGCAACATGTTTCCATAGACTTACAGCACTCGACTTTGTTATTTCGATAAATTATTGAAGCGTAAAATTGTTCTACACTTAGTTACAATAATAGGTACATAGTTTGGAAATTTTACTTTTTGAACTGATTCTTCAACGTGTGTTGTCATCTTCGGGCGTGCACAGTTTTAAAGGTAACGCGGGCGCGCATTCGACCTTACGACAATATCGGGGTAACTCCGAGGTTTCAAGTTTTTGGTATTTTCCTCACTCTCCCCTCGACGTCGAGGATTTCATTTTTTTTTTTTTTTTGAGTTTTGTGTTTCTTGGCATGTGGTGTCTTGGGGTACTGCTCATGGGTAGTTGACTGAGTGTGTGAAATTGCGAGTGTGTGTGTATGTGTGTGCTCGTTGCATATTCGTGTAGTGTATACTATATAAAGATGAGAAAAAAATGTTTTTTACTTGAAATTGATTGCTACTACTACTTTTATTGAAGACGATTTTTTTTTTTTTTTTGGTTTCGACAGTATAAATTCGTTGCATCGTAACGTTTTCAGCGGAGAATGGACTCACCAACACCGCCAATTGTAGTTGACGATCCAAACGGCTCAGCGATGGACGCTTGTTTCACCGCTTTCGATAAGGATGGGTGAGTTCAAACAATAATTTTAAATATTATAATAATTTATAAGGAACATATCTAGCAAACATATGTGAAATTACTAAGTGTATACGGAAGATCTTATAAAAACTAAAATCTTTTTAAATTAAAAGAAAGAAAAGTTGTTTCCCATAATTATGAAATCGGTCAGTTATGTAATAATAAATATGCAATCAACTTTATTAATTTATTTATGCACATGTTCCATGTTTTTTTTTGTGTCAAGTGATTCTCATAATTTTCGAAGGAGCATGTACATGCACATATTAATTAATAAAGACAATAATAATGGTTTAATTTTTTTAAAATTATTTACTGAATACTGATGTCTTATTCTATATGGAGTGGAAAGTGTATCTGTTGGTACTTGGTTCAGTTACCGCCCAAGCCCAAGAATAAAAAAACAATTTTTTTACAACTGATGGCCAGTTAAATTGAATTTATGAATAAATTTAGTTAAACTCGTGGATAGAGTTTTTCCATGGAAATTTAGATCAAAATAATTTTTTGAAATTGTACCTAATTAAAATTAGTGATACTCTATACTTAATGACCATTTTGTAGTACCAAATTTTGTTGTTAACCCTATTCATCCCACGTTATTTTATAACGTAAAGTCCCACGTAGTGACTTAGAGTCACTATATAGAATTAACTCGGCTGGCTATTCTCATTTCATTCAATTTTTTTTCTAAAATTTTTTAAAATCCGATAAATAAACAACAAAAATGATATAATTTTACTTCGAACACAAGTAGTGGAACAAAAACTTTTTATTGCAGAGACTCTGGTATATTGGGATAAATTTGACTTATGAAGTATCCCCACAAGAAAAAGTCAGGAATGGTGTCTTCAGTGTTAGCTCTTTTTTCAAACGATATTTTGACTGATTTTGAAAATAAAATTGGAAAATTTGTGCTGGACTGGAGTTTAAAACATGAGCTGTCAGATGACGATTTGACAGCTGCTTTCATTGTTGTTACAGTTTAACATCGGGTATCACAAAATAAATATCTCTGTATTTTTTTTTGGCACATAACTCATTATCGATGCTGTTTTATTACTGCAAAAATGCTGCCCTCTACTTCTCAATTCTTGTTTGGAAGAAAATTAATTGAAATGCACCTTTTATTTTTTTCCATCGTACTAGCACAAGTTAATTGTTTTGACGACAGGCTTTACGACAGTTCTAAACTTGTAAAGTATTTTGCGGAAGTTATATTTCTCTTTGGCTTACAGAGCTGTTCCGTAATCTAAACTCTTCATAATCGACAATGCCATGCTTTCTTACATCTGCATCTATCAACAAATTCAAACACATCGTTTCCTACTATTATTCCGGGTTTGATTTGTGGTATAGTACCTATTATAATATACAACTGTGTATAATGACTCACAGTCACTACTTGGGACTTAACGCGGTTTTTTGTTATTTAATGATTTTTGACTAATAAAGAAAAACAAAAGAAAACAAAAAATCCATTTTTATGAAGATAACCGGTATATGAGCGAATACATTAGGCTCTTCCCGTGAAAATATAAGAAATCTGAAAAATATAACGATTAATTTCAATAGTGACTCAAAGTCACTGCGTGGGATGAATAGGGTTAATCGCTCATTGTGCTTCTCAAAAGCTTTTTATACGCATCAGAAACGACCTTTCATTTGTTGCTGTAGTTACTGGCAAAATGCAAAATATTTAGATCAGCTCAGACCCTATCGCATTTGGAAAGCAATTGGATCTCATTCCTGAAAATTAAAATAAAAAAAAAAAATTATTTTCTTAGTATTTGTGTAATGCATGTACAGTGTTTTAACCCTTTCGGGATCGTATGAAATCTCAAGGCAATAGCGCAAAGTTGAACCACCTATCTTCAAAAAATATATATTTCAAAATGTTCGTGAAAATTTCTAGTTGAGGGAAACTTTGCCTATCTTTAAATAAATATTTTTTAAAGATAAACAAAGTGCTTTAGTATTAATTATTCTCTAACTCTTTCAGAACCGTAAAGAAACCGTAAACAAAATCGGATTCGCAATTGCTGACCTCCATTTTATTATAAAAAATATTTAAAAAGTTCTCATTAAGATCTTTAGGGTCATTGGTGATCCATAGCTAAATTTAATTTCCAAAGAAAGTGAACAAAATTTTAAAATATGGAAAAACATGTTTGAGTAAATAGTTTTTTCCATAATTTGGTAAATTCTTTTTTTTTATATTAGGCCACTCTGGTAATAATTACTAAAGCGCAATCAATACTCTCTTTTAAAGAATATAAATTTATTAAAATCGGTGCAATAGTTAATGGAAAACTTTGAAATTTTGAGGCCCCAGTGACCAATGGCCCCGAAAGAGTTAAAGTGCTTTCATTAAGTAAATCGGCTGCACGCGTTTTCTTTGCAACATTTTTTATGCAAAACAAAAAACTAACATAAACTGATCGAATGGGGCCTGTTCAGAAAAACTGACACATGCGGAACTGTAGTCCTACTTTAAGCAAATATGCCAGAACTACTTTAAGATTTAAATAGAGACATTTTATATTATATACAAAAACATCCTTCGCTTTTGGGAAATAATTCAATTTAAAAATATGTCTAAACTTGATTTTTTCAACAAAAATTGGAATAAAACTTTTTTGTTAACCCTAAAAGTATGCAATCATGCTGAAAAATGACTAAAAGTGTAAAAATTCAGTAGTTGCATTCATTAACATCACTTTTATTCCAACATTAAAGGATTCCAATAAAAATTTTTCAAATTTCTGAAAAGGCTAATATCAGCATAACTAAATAAATTAAATTTCTTGAAGATTAAATAGTCACATTATTGCTTGTCAAATATGACGAAAATTGAAACTCTAAGCTTAGTTTGTGGCGAAACCTAAACAGGCTGATTTAAACTTACTTCAGAATTGATCAAAATTTAGTACCACACGAAATTTCATCAAAATCAGAGCATCGTTGTATGGGATCAAATCACTGTGCAGGGGTCTGAAAGAATTCTATCGAGCCGATTGGGCTGGAATTTACTATAAAATTACTATTTCTCTGTTTAATCGTTATTTTTTGGTGGAATTGCACTTTTCACAATTTTTCACTTTCCCATTTCGTCAGATAATCCTTAGCTTAGATTAATTTTCGAAAATTTTGCAAAATATCGATAATAAATTTTTTAGTAGCTAGTACGAATTTATATTGTAATTTCTCGTAAAAATATAACCAGAAAGTTTTTGCCACTTTCAAAATACATAATAAAATATTTATGTTAATATTTGCTGATTGTACGCTATATTGACTGAAATTTAATAATAATTCAACGAATATTGAAAATATTACAAATTTGTATTTTTCACATCTCTTTTACCTCGCTGTTTCTCTTACCTCCGACAGTGATGACCGCTTGAGCCTTGATGAATTTACATTAATTTGTCGCGCATTATTCCGCAATGACAAAGGACATATTTATGAGGTGCCACCAGATCGACTGGAACAAATATTCGAAGTTTTCGATACAAATGGCGATGGATACATTGATAGAGAAGAATTTAAATTTTGTTGGAATCGATGGATAAAAACGGTATGTATTTGCATATGTATTTCACTTACACACACTTACAAATAAATAAATGAGATTATTTCATGTTCATAATGTCCGTAATGTACATTCATTTGTATGTATGTTATGTAAGTATGTATATATGTAGTTAAATGAATGGAGGACATTTCCTCATATGAAAAGTTGATTGCATGAATTCGCAACGTGGCGAATCATAAATTGTGATAATAAAATATTTGTCAACAACAATTTGGCATGAGTTGTGAGTTACACGTATACATATTTATGAGGATGAAGACTGATGCTGATTATGAGTAATTCAATCTTGATCATGTCATGTCGTTTCGTCCTATTGGTGGTGATGCTGATGCTGACGATGACGATGACATACCGTATACATAAGTATTTGTTGTCATTCATCTACAACATTATCATCATCATCGTCATGATTATCATCACAGTCACAACGCACACAATACATATGCAAATGTGATAATGTGTGACTGACTCACTGACTGACAGACTGTCTGTGGCTATGAATGCGAAACAGAAAAATTGTCAACGCAAAGTAAAAACGTGACGTTTTTTGCCCAACTTTTAGTATAAGCACGCACACATACATACATGCACATGAGTGTGTCTATAAGAAAAAGTCATAAAAAATAGATATTTAGCAAAGAAATAGTACCAGCATAACAATAAAATGCGGATGTAAGTCAAAACGAAGTGGAGTACAGTAATAGGTAAAACAACATAACTAAATAGTCTTTTCAAATATTACCATGGTTTTAAAACTAACAAATTCGCTCTTCAAACAAAACTCACTTATGCTGTTTTACCTTTTTGCCATCACATTCATCTATCGACTTCATAAATCATTGTGAAAATAAAAAAGAATCTATTTATTTATTGAAATTTTTTTATGTGTGTCATAAAACTTTCAAAAGAATCACTGAAAAATCTAACTTAAGCACTGGGCTTGATTTCGGTCATGTATTATTATTGAAAATATGTAATTTACATATTTAAATTCAAGTATTTAAAATTTAATAATAATAATATTGAAAAATCCTTTTGATTTCCTTTGATGTTTCGCATGAATTGCATTTGGCTGGTAATTTCTCGGTGTATACAATATTAAAAAAAATTGCAAATGTTCATATTAAGCTCTGAAGCATAATGGGCACAAGGATGGGGAATGGACGTGTAGTATTTCAAGCATTACATACTAATATTTGATGAATGAACGAATTTATTGAAAGCTACATATTTAAGGGGTTATATACGTTTTCATGAGTCAAAAAATCGAAAAAATTTTTATGACTTATTTCGAACACACATACTTTCAAGAGTTTATGTTCAAAAATTCAAGTCAATCCGAGCAGTAGATCGTAAGTAGCAACTCGATTTGTAGAACGCTACTGTTCATGAATAAAGTGCAGTCAAAACTTTAAACGTGATTTTCTCCGAATGATGTTTTTTGAAAACTGCCTTTGCGATGATCGCGATATCTCAAAAACTACTTGACCAATTCATCTAATTTTTTTAAAATTTGTTTTCCTAGTTACACTACGGAGAATTTGTCTTAACTAATAATTTTTTTTAAATACATTTTTGAGACTCAAAAATCGACTTTTTTTTGCATCATGGTTTCCGTATGAGAAAAAGGTTTTTTTTTTTAAATTTTTCGTTCAAGTACTCGGCGCTGTTTTACACAACTGTAAATTTTTTATCTTTTTGATTACAGTTGAGTTGTTGGCATTCAATCGTGGCCACCGCCAGACTCTGCAGAAAAAACTCGCATTAGGACAAGAGCTACAACTTCTACAATTTTCAATATTTTTTCAAACCCGACCAATCTTTTTTCGTAAGAATATGTACTATGTATACCTGTTATGCTAGTTTCAAATAAATTATTTCAAATAGTTCAAAAAAAAATCTCAAATATGCCTTAAGTTTCCCGTACCAAAACGTATATAACCCCTTAAGTTAATGTATGATGAGGAAAAGTACATTCGCTTTGTGGTCGCCGGGACGTAAGTAATAAGTGTTGGGCTGATTCCCCAGAATGCCAGGGGTTTATATTCTGCCCAATCGAAAAAAAAAAACAAAAAGAGAAAGAAATTTTTCTATACGGAACTACTTGGCTTGGCTGGCAATAGCAAAACTCTTCACTTCGCCGTTTGAATTCGGCATAAAACTTTACGTGCCTTTATTCATTTAAAAATATAATACAACATGAACGAATGCGAGAAGATTATGCTTAATGGAAAACGACGACGACTTAGAAATTAAAAAAAAAAAATAATTAATTAAACAATAATAATATTTTGAGATTGTCCTCGAAAATTCATTGTTTTTGAAATTTTAAACGCATTTTTCTCTAAACGTTGTGTTCTCAAGAATTTTTCAATCGATCAAGGTGAAATTTTCACAAATATTAAAAAAAATTATATTTTTTAAAAATTCACATTTTAATTCCAATTTATCTGGTAAAAATTATTTTTTTAACTTTCAACAGCCGACATTTGGTCAAAAAATAATTTTTTTAAAAACGTTTATTAATTATCTGACAAAACCGGAACCGGAACGTTTGTAACTCCAAGATGAATCAACTAAAAAAAGAACGGTAATCGCGGGAGCTGAAATATTTTGGGAATCATCATAAAATAAACCATGGTTTCTATCCAGGGCTGTACAGCAACAAGTTTTTTTTGTGAAGCACTGTTTTTTTTTTCATTTTACTTCGCTGTCTTGAGCATTAAAAGTTCTTAGATAGCAGTTGTACTTTTTGGAGGATTCACCAGCATTATTAAGAATCTGGTAACCGTCTTCCATACTCACAAAAATTACCTATCGTCGATGGTCTCTTATCCATTTTCTACAAATTTGTTTACTGATGCTTTTGACAAAAGCTTTTAACTGTTTACTAGGCATTTCATAAAAAATTAGTTATATTCAGAGCTGTAAAATTCCGACTACCAGTACAATTATCAGCCCCAGTACTTGTAATGGTACTGGTACTCAGTATTTTGGTACTGGTATTTAGAAAAATCAAAGTGCCTGTACTTTTTCAAATACCGGTACTCAGTATTACAGTTTCAAGTACTTCCATGTAATTTTAAATATTTCAAGTACTTTCAAGTATGTACTATTCTTTCAAATGATGATTTTTGGTATGAGCATGTTTTTCTAAACTGCAAGTGCTTTCATACTTTACCTCAATGCCGACTCGACAGTATCTACGGATCTTTCTCATCTACTCAGATTAGTCCGTTTACCTGTCCCAGTATTCGTTAAATTTTTTTTTTCATTGATGACCTTGGTTCCTCGTCGTCTATTTTTGACATGACAAACAATCATAACAGCATTTAATCATAACAGAATTTCCTTTTAATCCGAACAAAGAATGTATAAATTTCATGCCAAATTTTCCATTTGATCGATTCTGCTTTTGCCTTTATTCTCAACTTAAACACAATCAAGTGATAGTTAGTGTTGAACACTAAGTTTCAGTTTAAAGTCAATGTACAAATATTTTCGACTCCTGTGTCTGACGTTCATGATTACGTTTTGGTTACTGCTTCTTATTTTAATATTCTTTACATTTTTGGTTCTAATTTTATTGGGACAGATTTCTGATTGTTGGGACTCTAAATATAAACTAAAAATTTGGACAATCCGAACGAGTCCCTATTAGCTGGCAACACTAGTACTAGTAGAAGTGATTTGCCATGATTATTTTATTTTCGCGGTACTTTAATAGTTTTTTTGAGAGCAAAAATGCTCTATTAAGACATTTATCACTATATCTAAATCGTCGATAGAATAACTCTATCAAATTCGGATATAGAGTTGACACAGATTTTATGAGAATACTTAGACAAAAGCTAATAGCTTAGATCTCTATCTTGAATTTTTCAGTATGATAACTCTCCAAACTATGCATTATGAATTGCAAAATCTGATATTGTAAGCCACAATTTTCAAATTTTGTCTTTTTCCATAGTTGCTCGAATCAAGCATTACGGAAAACATTTGGGGGTGGCTTCAGCGTAAAGGGAATAACTATAGAAAACTGTACAATTATAACGATAGTCTTAAAGTTGGAATTAAAACTTCCTGGAGATATCCTTCAATTTAACTGAATATTATTAGGGATCCCTAAAACCAGTAATTTTTAAAATAATTTACAACACATTTTGGAAATTTATGTATTGATATGTTAACAAATGTGCTCCTAATAAAATATTACTAATTAATTAGTTAAAGTGCGGTATAATTTTGGCACACCTAAATACGAAAGTCTTACGAATGACATTTGATATTTTTTGTTTTCTGTATTATAGTGACCATTTTTATTTCTCAAACTACTTAATATATATAGAATAAAATAGAGTTTCAAAATAAAAAATACCCGATGGATTTCACTGGATTCATGCCAAAGTTTTCAACTTTGAACATAGTGAATACTAAGTGCGCTATAATTTTGAACAGTACTTTATATAACCTTCGGAGTGGATTTGAAATTACTATCTCCTCATGCTCGTTCCAAATTTTTCACATTCCTATCTAAGCAGAGCTTTAGATGCGTCCCTTTTATTCTTGTAGAGTATGTAAAAGTCGACCAAAATGTTTAAAATACTTGAATTTACTTTTAATATTTACTCATATTTTAGTAGTTAAACATTTTAAAATATTTATGTACAATAAATTTCAACGGAAATTTTGATGTAAAGATTAATTTTAAATTGGGGTAAAAAAATTAAATATTCTTGAAAACTCTGTACTTGATTTATGCATAAATTCAACATGGAATGGAATGTTGAATGTTAATAATACATTCTTCATCCGAAAAGGATAAGTTGAAATTTTTTTTATTTTGCAATTTTGTTGAAAAACATATGCATTAATATCAAAAATATTCATTCCTTTGTTTAACTCTGGTGCAATTATTTTAATAATTAAAAAGTATATTTCATGTGCATGTAAGCACATACTCGTATATAAATTAAATAACATTACAAATAACCTAGCAAAGTTGTGCTAGTAAAAACTTAAAAATTGTGTACATACAGATGGTTTTCGTTATGAAACCTTTTCATAGCGAAAACAAAGATGTCTCTTAACCCTTCTGTTACATTAAAAACAAATCACACTTGTGATATTAAGGTCACGGACTGACCTGACCAGTATTTTATATGCATATCGTATGAAAACTCATAATTTGGAATTAAAATTTTAACATTTATTAGTTGTACTGCTTATTAATAAGTTTAATACTGTTTACTTACTTATATATATATATTTACTATGTGGCCTCAAGGCAATAGGTTGCATAAACTATAATCGTCGTAAGGGGTTTTGGATACCCAGTTTTTTTTTTTGCAAATAGTGCAGTATTCGTACGTTTTACGGCAAGTCCAGCTGAGTAAACAGCGCAAGTTGATTAGCTTTTCTCTTCTTCGGAGCAGCGCCTGCCGAAGTGCTAGGCTCTTGTGTTTCTGCCCGAATATTTTGGCACAATATCTGCCGACAATTGAGTTCTTGGCTAACATTTTCTATGCCAAATTACTCTCTGAAGAAAGTCTAAGCCCAGATTTTCGATTGAATATGTTTAACGTGTTCCAGATTTCTATCCATAAAACGTAGACAATTCTATTTCATCAATTTGTTTGTATGAAATTTTTTTTCATCTGCGCTACGAAGCATAGATCGAATAACTCGTATATGTAGTAACTCCAGGACGTCCTTGAATTACGTTTTCTACCTTGGCCTTAGCATTAGTGGGTCCAGTCGGTTCCATTGTTCACTCAATATCTTTATCCTTCGATTAGTACATGGGAATGCTGCTACCATTTGCCGATAGTGCTCAAACAACACTTTCCTCGTCACCGCTCTTTATATAGTCGTCAGAAGATTCGTTGCCCACAAACTTTTCCACTTTTCGCACCCAAAAGTCACTACACTCATTAACATACCTGCCTTCTTTTGACTTTCTGTCAAAGGATGTGGCCGCTGCGACAAAATACAGTCAGTACGCGAATCTCAAACGAAAAAAGTCTAATAACAAATTTAAAATACTTACTGAAACTAGTTATCTTTGCATTTTATAAAAAGTAATAATTACCTCATCACTCTCCCAAAAAAAAAAACATAGAAAAAGGCGGCGACGTAAGTTATGATATTGCCTCTTACTTTATAAAACAAAAAGCTTTTTTTTATACTTTTTCGGAGGGTTTCCCCTTGATGCAGGAATTCACAGGGAAATCTCAAAATTATGTTTATTTTAGAAAATATTGGCAAATTAAGCAAAAAAAAGGTCACGAGATGACCTTAATGTAACAGAAGGGTTAATATAAATGTATTCTAGGTGAATTTTCGAAAAATTACTTAATTAGAACTTACAGTTTAACTGAAAGGTGAATATTCATAATCTTGTTCAAATCATGTCCCGCTGTATTCAACTGCTAGAAAAACTTTAGAAGAAAGTGGTGTCTTTCATTAAACATCCTTAAAACCGGTTGCAAACATACTGTTAGACTTTGTAGGATTCTTCTACTTATATGGAATAGAACACGAAAAATCCCGGGGTCCCGAGATTGGCATCCCTAGTTCCTAGAATCCGAATGGAGAAATGAAAAGCTTTGCTTACGCAATTTATACTCTTGGAGATTTGCCATCGCCAGCCAAGAGGTGGTGCTGTGTAGAAAAATTTTTGATTTTTTAGTGGGCCTAGTTTTGAAACTGGGCACCTCTACATAGCAGTCGCACATACTAACCACTAGGCTACGACAATTAACTAAGGAAGGTCTAGCATCTTTGATAAAATTGTGCCAGCTTGGATGAAGCTTGGTTCTATAAGTACGACCCGGAAACCAGGCATAACCAAACAGTCAATGGTATGGGGCTCAAAAGATGCATATCCATCCATGTAAAGAAGGGTAAAATCATCACAAACCAAAATCCTCAAATTTCATTTGCCCAAAGTTTTGAAAAAACCTCAAACACAAAGTCCCAAAAATCTTGGTCTTGGGGTTCTTTTTGACTCCAAAATGTGTTTTTCCATGCATATTGACTATTTAATAGTTAAAGCTAGATCTATGCTTGGATTTATTATAAGGAACTCAAAAGATTTTTCGGATCCTTACACTCTCAAAGCTTTATATTTTTCATTTGTGAGAGGTTAGGAGTAAATACTTCTCTGTTATGTTTGTAAGAGACATTATTAACAATCATATTGATTGCCCACCTCTGCTTCAATTAATTGGCTTTTATTGTCCTACTCGTAACTTAAGATCTAGAAGTCTTTTTTATGAACCTTATCATAGAGTAAACTATTGCCGCAATGAGCCTATAAGGGAAGCAAACGAAGTCAGCTGCTACTTAGATTTTTATATTCATTCAAATAGATGTAAATTTAAAAATCTGTTACTTATGACACTGCAATACCCAAGTTAATTATTATTTAAGTTAGCATTTAGAATATCTAGTAGTCTATAAGAGCATGTACTCTAATTGATCAAATTGAAAATCCTGGAAATCAAAATCTCATTATTACAAAATTCAGCTCACAATGAGTTGAAAAACCCAACTAATCAAAAATGAAAAAATTAAAAAGAGTCTTCAGTAGTATTGAGGAAATTGAGTGACAGTGAAAATATACTTTCCTCGCGACTTTTTTATAACGATATATAAAAATAAAATGAAGCTCATTCGAATTATTGAAGCGATGTACGTGAATTCTGAGCTACCAGTACTACACAATGTGGCAAACGTGTGCTCCGAATGAGGAGGCATGTCATGGAGCCCCACCCGCCAAGTCGAAGACTTAGACTTCACAGATGATATATTTCTGTTCTCGCACAAGCTCAGTGACACGCAAGCGAAAACTGACCATTTGATCAGCAGCACGCAACGTGGGTCTAGAAATCAACATCAAGAAGACCAAAGCTATGCGAAGTAACAAAGTCAGCAGAGAACACATCACAATCGAAGGCTAGCCTGTTGACTACGTGGACAAATTCTGCTATCTAGGCAGCAACAAACAAAAGATCTGCGCTTGGAAGATTACAGTCATTATGGAGAAGTTCGCAAAGGGGATAGCCGGGTTTTCATGTTAAAAATGCCCCCAAACCGAATAAAGTTTCGCATGAACCCTTTTGAAGTACTTGATTTAGGTATGATTTGACTAAATTTTCAGACCATTATCTGCAATTTTTAACGAGAAATTACGGATTTTTCCGCCATCTTAAGAAAAATCTGAAAAAATTCACAGTGATCCTTTGGCTTAGGAGACACATTTGGAATTTTTCACGAATTTTCTAACGCGAAATTCGCGATGAAGAAAATTGCAAAAATGTTTACATGCGATTTTTTCATATTTTTTCAGTTCAGTATATTCATACTCCAATTTTTGTAAGGTGCGGACGCTGTCAAAAAGTTAAAAACCGAAATTGGCATTTCATTTTAAAGGTATTTACTTGTAACACTATAAGGCCCATGAAAAAAACCAATTACAGCTATAAACTATCAACTATCTGCTATTTTCGCAGAATTCTTTTCAAAATTTTGTTTGAATAAATTTTTTTTTGAAAATTGGAAAAAAAATTTTTCGTCACCCGAGTTATGGTATATCACATTCATTATTATTTTCAAACCAAAAGACGCTAGTACGAATCTTAAATAATTTAAAATATTTTACATCTGTATAGACAACGTTATATTTATTTTACAACTCATTTTATTCCTTTATATGCCACTGGAATTTCCCGAAAAATCCGCCATTACTCATTAACAATTGCAGATAATGGTCTGAAAATCTATCCAAATCATGCTTAAATCAAGTGCTTCAAAAAGGTCCATACAAAGCTTGATTCGGTTTGGGGGCATTATTATGGAATGGACATGGAAACTCGACTATATCCTTTCCAGAGGAACAAAAATCCGAATATTCAACGCATGTGTAAAGTCAACCCATATGGAAGTGAAAACTGGTTCAATTTCAAACAACATCACACAGAAACTACAAGTTTTCATTAAGAAATGTTTGCGGATCATATGCTGAATATTCTGGTCGAATCTAATAAGAAATGAGGACCTTTGAACCCTTGCAAACGAAGAACCAATATCAACACAGATAAAGAGAAGAAATTGGAGGTGGATAGGACATACCCTAAGACAGCTAGCTCAACATTATCACAAGAATGGCGATTAAATGGAAGAAGACGTCGTGGGTGACCAAACAACACTTGGAGACATTCCATACATGTAGAGCTAACAGATCAAATACAACATGGCAAAACGTGAAAATGACTGCGCAAAACAAAGTCAAATGGAAATGCTTAGTAGAAGTCCTAAGCTTCCAAGAGGAGTAGAAGGAAAAAAAAAACGATATATACAGTATTTTCAACAAGAGCGTGTACGGCCTAATTCCTTCAAAAAATGCCCCCAATAAAAAAAATCCCACATAATTTTTAAACATTTCGCGCTGACATATCAATCTACTGTCCAGTTACCAAAATTTTGAGTAATTTCGTGGTAACGCGAGGTCATATTATCTCTAGCTTTTCGGCGTACGATTGCGGCAAACACCGCCATTTTGACTTAATATGTCGTTACAATTGGGCATTGCTCTTAGCGTTTTCTCTGCTTATCTTAAGCTCAATAATTGCTAAACAATTTTCAATGTGGTTAGCATCTGAAGATTGAGAGGCGCAGTCCAAAATCCCTATCCAATCATCCTCTTTTCACTTACTGCACAAGCGAATTAGATGTTTAGGGTCCTGCCCTCTTAAAGCACTCAATTTCCAAACCAATTATTAGTAGAAGATAAGATTCTATGCTGGTATAAATGGATTATGTATCCAAATTTCTCGTAAACATGATTATTTTGTCGAAACTCTGTTTTCAAAAGCATCCCCAAACATAAGCTTTTCCTGGATGCTGAACTAACCTCAGAACCATCTTACTACCCTTAATAGACAATGCACGTTTTATGGTACCTGCCGTCCATAAAAAAGATTCGTATGTAAAGGCCACATCGCTCCACTCATTATCCATATGCTCGACAGCCCACTCCTGCCATTTTTTTTATTTGTTTTGCCGTCAGTAAGAGTTTGGTTAAGATAGCTCAGAATTCAATTTGGAATTCATTTAAACGACTTTGGATTATACTAAGGGATATATTAGTGACCTTCAGCTCCAGTTTTTGTTCAGCTGCTTCAAGTTTAATGGTAGAATTGGCTTCAAAAACTCATGCTATCACCGAATCCTACTGCTTTGATGTTGTTCTAGAGACACAATGATTTGGTAAGTCGTAAACATTCTGGTTCCATTACTTTACGAATGCCTTCAACTTCTCAAGATATTTGCAGCACCTTCCTAGGACATTTTGGATTCCTTTGGATGTGAGCAAAGAATGGCAGCTTAAAAACGTTTTGCATACACGGAGTACGATTTGAAAAATTGCTTAAACAACAAAATTATAATTGCGATTATTTAAAAGGTTATACAGCGCCATTCACAATGAAATGTTGAATGTTGAAAATAAAGTTCAACTTGAAAATTAAAGTTTTTCGTACAATTAAGCCGCATACGCTCTTGTTGAAAAGACTGTAAATTGATAATATTTCTGAAACTACTTTCTCTAACTACTAGAGAGCAAAATATAAGGGAAAATGAAACTAAATGAACTAAAATGAACTATTTTGTTCACCAGTGTATATTGAAAAGTATATGAAAATAAACTACATTCAATTCTGTTTCCAACGAGCCATAAATTTTCAAAATCCATTGTATCCATCCTCGAAAAAGTATTTGAAATTTTTTTAAGCTCGAAATGGACGATTTTTAGGGATGTTTTGAAAAATGGATACTGACTTAAGAAATCTTTTGAAATGAATGTAAATTATGTCGGATAGATAAAAAATTATGAAAATTAAAGATATGAAACATAATTTGGTTTTTACCCACATGATCGAGTACTTGACAAAGAGGGAGATATTCCCATTAAAGTTTAAATATATAATTCTTTTCTTTCCGAGGTTTGTGTATTGCGCCTGAATTATTGCTGTTAACTCGTGGGGTATTTCTCTAGAAAGTAACTCATTCCAGATACTGTCGCAAAAAATGCTGTCGAACGGCCTGTTATAACCAACAATAGACCTTAGGGTGTTAATTTGGTGTACAGATATAAGCGTTTCAGACGGAAACTGGCCTATTGTTTTCTTAGTTATTGATACGATTTAGCAGGAAGCTAGAATAACTTTTGTATTAAAAAGAGGAGCATAATTCCTCGGTAGTTTTGACATACCAAAAGGCCATTTTTAATAATAACAAGTATACTCTATAGTCAGTCGTCGGGCATGTATGCCGTATGTTTTGGGCATGTTTGCGGATTTGATTTCTAAAGCGATTATGATTTTCTGTAGCGATGGTGCACTATAATTGATTCTGCGCTGCATAGGTTCCTCTAAAAAAATATAACATAGGAATTCTGATTGGGTGTTACAAGCTCTGAAAACTCCTTGGCAAGAGTTGAGGTAGATATAGTAACAAGGCAGAAGAATCGTCTGAACCGCAATGATCCAAAAAAAGACAAGATGCTTGAGAATGTATTATAGCAAACGTGGAGCCTGCTATAATTCTTGAGGTAGACAAAGATACATAATGTAATTGCGGTATTATATAATAGCACCCATAAAACGCTATACACTTAACCTTAAAACAATATAATACAAACCAAGCAATCAACCCCTTCTCCCCCTGGCCGTTTCATTAGTTTCCATAACTTCATACTTCAATTTTCTTTTAAATTTTCTACTAAGTACATAAATATTTAAATTCAACTTCGAGTTTAATTTATTCATAAAGTTTTCGTGTCTAAATTTGTTATGCAAATTTTAACTTAAACTTATGAAAACTTCAAAATCAACAATGATTTTTTAAACGCTCACTTAAATTGCACTCGTACTATTTGCAGGCGTTTTAATTTGGATATCAAAATAAATTTGTGAGTTTTAACCCTGAAGCGAGTAAAGGTTTGCTTCCTGTCTAGTGAACTGCGATTAAATTTAAAGCTGCAGCGTAAAGTTGCTACCATATGGGAAGGTGAAAGTGGAAATGCAAGGTAGACATTTCAAATTTAGTGCATATGTATGTGTTTTTTGCACACAAATACACTCACACAAAGACAGTCATGTGCAGGTGTTAAAGTAATTTCCGGTTGGAAAATTTGTAATGTATGTTGTATGTAGTGCTTACCTACTACATATGTGCATACGAGTATATGTGTGTGTGTGGTATATTAATAAATTTATAAATTACATTTTCCATATATGCGAGGAGAGTAAATTTGAAGAGGGCAATAAAAAATCCAATTACTTAGAGGTTGTGTTATAAATGAGAAAATAAATTGAAATTATAGATACAATTTGGTATTTTTTTTTTTTTTTTGCTGCAAGAATTTTGACTCCATTTGTTTCCGGTACAAAGTTAATGCACAAAATTAAATTTTTGACCTTGTCAAAAAAAGGAAATTGGTTGGTGATGGCACAACATACACATTTTTTAAAGTTTCTTCATGGATCAGCGAAGTATGAGTCATTAACTTTTTAAATAATGACTGCAAAATATACTCATAAATATTTAAAGTTATTTTTCTAGCGGATTACTTCATTCGACAAACAAAACTTAAGTAATCCAATATTTTATTCACGGTTTATAAACTTGAAAAAATCACCATCAAAAATATACAGTGGGTGCAAATTGTTATTAACTCAACTCAAAAATACGAATAAAAAAAAAACTAATAACGATTTCACTTTGGCATATTCAAGTTTAACCTTCTTAAAAATACAAAAGAAAAAAGTATCTACAAATCACACACCTTCAGTTTTGTACACTTAAACTTAAATCTCATTTGCTACTACATTTTATAGAAACATCTTCTTGGATTTTCTCACATTTCGTTTTTTTCTCGTTTCGTTTTTATCTTTTTGCCAGATTGTACGTCCTGTGAACGCGTTTCTCATTGTTGATGTACAAAATGATTTTATAAGTGGTTCCTTGGATATAAGTAATTGCAGTGCACAGCAAAAAGGACATGAGGTGAGTACTTAAAAAAAAAAAAAAAAAAACAGGAATAAAGGAAAGTAAAAAGTAAGAAGCACACGAGCAAGAAGATAGAAAAAGCTTTAAATGAACACACAAAAAAGAGGACAACACAATCTACAACAGCAACAACAGAAAAGACACGCGGAAGTAATGAGTGTGCGTGTCGCCATAACATTAAGTGTGTTGTTCAGCGTAAGTGTATGTGTGTATGTATGCACAGTGATAGGAGCAACAGCAGCAGGAAATGGCGGAAGTGGAAACGGAAATACTTTACTTAAGTCACTTCCCTTTGCATAGGATACACTTTATGATGACAAACACTTTTGACATTATTGAAACAAATTTTGAGTATATTAAAAATTATCACTTTCATGCGAATTCATAATCATTTGTATTCATATGGTTTGATGAGCGATGTTGATATTTCATTCAAAAACAAAATTTTTAATTTTTCAGACGCAACACGGGCCCATAACACAAAAAACAAAAACAAAGAACAAAGAACAAAAGGAGATTTTTCATGACCGTTCCTTTGAAAATGTTTTCCATCAAATTATAGGCATCTTAAATATACTTTATTTTCGAAAATTGTAGTGTGATAGCTCCGTGTAGGTGAGTCTGGCATACACACATAAAATGTATGTCTCTTAAGAAAAATATTTAGCATGCATGGGTTCAGGTTTTTCTTAACTTCAAAAATACGTTTACTTAATTCAAAAGCAACGGCCATAATGAAATAGTTAAGATTATTAATCGGGAATTAAGGTATCTCCAAAACTCTTCCTTGAAACCACTAGTGAGCACCACGAATAAATTTTATGCAGCCTTACATTTACGCAGCGTTTGCCAGTATCATTTAGCAGCCTGATAGTAGACTATCTTTAACGAAACTCTCAGAGGCAGACAAAGATTGCCAAGGTTATGCGGATGACGCATTTATCTCTTAACCAGAGGTAAATTTGAAGAAATTCTCTGCTAGATTATGCAGAGAGAGATAGGTATCACTAGGAGATGATGCAGTTCAGTAGGTTTAAATTTAGATTAACCCTGCAAAGACTACTATTATTTATTTACTAGGAATAGATTACTGACGCAACGGAAACCGATTTCATTAGCCAGAGAAGTTATTACACAAAATTAAGAAGTTAAATATCTGGGCTTAGTGTTAGGTAATAAACTCACATGGAAGGCACTTGTAACGTCAGCGGCTGCCAGAGTCATTACAAAAAATGTAATCGTTTTGTCTCTTGTTAAAAACTGTATTTTAGAATTTGTTTATATTTTTTTTTAAAATTAAATTGCTGGTGATGGCCGCTTGGATGTTAGCGCCGATAATAGTTGGCCGATCGACGTGAACGATGGTGAGGAAGCCCGTCTGAAATCCCAAACCTCGTTCACTAGTCTCGCCCAAATAGGAAGACAACTGGCAGGAGCTTCTCGTTGGTCACAAATTCCTTGCATTTGGTTAAGTGCCTTGAAGATATGAACCCGAAACTTATTGGAGCTACTTACGACAATGAACTAGTGGTAAAGACCAAAAATGCCACCTACCTACAGTACCTCCAATGCCGTCACAGTATTTTCCGCCGGAAATTTTCCACCAAACCGTATCCAATGTTGTCTGAATTCTCTGGTGACAGATGTGAACTGCTGGTTCAACTATATTCACTACCGACGATCTATTACACTTGAAGGTTCACCGCACACAGTAGAAAGAAGAAAAAAGACGAAGAATTTGCGCTGCCTTTTATATTATTCTGAAGTAATGGTTCTTTTGCATCATTACGCTATAGCTGTTGTTATTATTATTTATGCAGTAATAATATCATGCCATCGTTGTTGCTGTCATTTCTACTTTCGACTTTTTTTGGATCACACCACCTTTTGTGTAATACTTTGTACGCGAAATTTTGGATGACAAATTTCTTCTTCACACACATGTTGAGTGGTATGCAGGGCAAACTTCGGGATGTAAACCTAGTGTACTTGCGCTGGATGCAAATAATGATGGTACGGCCGATCATAATATATCGCGCAGTAACGTGAACAAGGAGATCTCAACTAAAAACAGCGAAAGCTAAATTAGGAAAAGTGTAAAGGTTAGGGTGTTTCTGCATAACAGGAGCGATGTGATGTGAAGTATTGTTGGAGCTCAGTCCACTTCACCTCTTAGTGGAGGGTGTCTTCAATGGAATAATTGTGAGAACAACAAGAGATAAAAGCTTGACGGAAAAATTTATAGCTTTGAGAAACACTTTGTTGCTAAATTTAGTAGAAAGTCCGAATAGGAGGGTGTAGAATATAACTACACGATAAGTGGTATATAAAGATGGGCCAAGAACCAAATACTCTGAACCGATGGGAAAATATCCTAACATTTTTCAAGCTGAGATTCATGCAATCAATATATGTGTACAATTTAACTTAAGCAGCTATTCGAGCACTATCTTCTTTTGAGATCATCACTAAATTAGTGTGGGATTGTTTGAATAAACTCAATCAATTGTGTAAGGATCAGTAATCAGGGAAGTCCTCAGGCAGGAAGAGATAAACAAGAGGCAAGAACTCTTTACTAATTTTCCGGGACTAAGGCAATCCAAGCGCTTCTAGGTAACTATAATAAGAGTAGATATGTTTACTAATTTTAACAAAAATATTTTGCATATATTAGCTAGCATTCTGAATTGGCACTGCGAGCCCGTGTTGCCAACTCACTCGATTCAAATTATGATGTAGAGGAACAGACATTACAGAATTTTGTTGAAAATTATTGTAAAATCTACGGAAAAGTAAATGAAATTGCTTTGAAAACACGTTCTTACCGTAGTTTATTTTTAGTAGCGTTAATATACATATATTATAAAGATTCTGAAAATAGTTCACATTTGTAAATAAACATATAAAAAATAATTTTTTTTGGCTCATTCGATAATGAGTAAAATAGATTAATACTGCTATTAACAATCAAAAATAATATCCCCATCATCTTCTACTGGAGTCTCGATACAGCGCACTTGATGTGCATCTACCACAGTGATGGTAGTCTTTATTTCATTTTCTGAACCGTAAATACGTTCAAAATCATATGCATAACTGATCATAGAAGCATTTGGTTGATACATCGTACAGTATTTTCCATTCTTTTGTACATTTTAGTTCGCAACATTATTTAATTTTTATGGCCAGAAACATTGTTGTTTTTTTCCTCAGCAATTACCTTATACCAAGGAATGAAACCGAATCAGTATAACCTTCTGGTTTCGGTTTTGTCAAGTGTTTCGGTTTCGTTCTTCAACATTCATTCAGATTTCGGTTTCGTTCCGGTTAAGGTTTTGAAGGAAAGTGATCAAAATAACATGAGATCATTTACTAAATATTTAGTATTTTTCTATGGTTTACCGGAAAATTTGAAGCGGTTCCAGTATTTCAATCGGTTTCGTTCTTCTTCATCTTCTTTTTCGTTGTGCTCGTTGGCATTTCTCCAGCAAATGGCGTCGTCTGACACCTTGCGATAAGTGCTACCTTCAGGGCACTGAACCACTGAACCTATAAGTCGAGCGTACTTTTCTAGGGTTTAGTAACACAACCTCTGTTTTGTGGGTTACCATTTTCAATTTCGAGGTATTCTGTCATCTACGCACCCTCGTAATTGCATCGCTGCATAAGTTTTGACGTTTGGCAACTGCTACCAAAACAATATTATTGGCATATCCGGCGAGCGAGCTTTCTTCAGGAAAATTAAGTTTAAGAATCCATTGTACACTGCGTTTCATAATGTCGGACCGCGCAAAGGGCTGTGTTATGCGTCCTGTGATCTCGTACTGCTTCTCGCCGTCGTCCGTGACATATAACTACTCTGTTTTTAAAGTAGTCTGAAATTGTTTGAAGGAGATATTCCGATACTTTGAAACGTTGAAATGATTACATAAGCTAAGGCCGGATCACTCTATAACTCTACATAACTATGCAATGGGGAGAAATGCTTTCTTGAAGAATGGACATTGATTTTCGACATGGTTTTTTGTTTTTTTTTTTTAAATAAAGTGGTAATGAATTAATATATTATTTTGATGGAAAATGAAATAACCGCACAACCTAAACCTAAGCTAGAATATTATTAAACGTAATAGAAAATTATACAGGAGATTCAAAATACCTATATGCCAATAAAACTTTTATTTAGACTGTCAGACTAACTTCTGAGGATCAGTGTTAGATAATTTCTTCACACATCCTTTTGTCGTTTTGAATGGTAGAAACTTACGAAACCAGATTGACACCAACCTAAACTGTATTTTTATGTCCCTATTAATTTTTTAATTATTTTTTTCATACTTCCACAGATCCTCGAACCGATCAACAATTTATTGGATACTATTGAATTTGATGCGGTTTTCTATTCACTCGACTGGCATCCCAGCGATCATGTTTCCTTTATTGATAATGTCAAAATGAGACCAATGGATGAGTCGTCGCCGGTAAGAAAATCAATCTCCAAATAACTAACTGTAGTTCAATTCAACTTTAATCACTTGCTTTTATGTTTTCCTACAGCTCGATGCTGATTCAGCGCAAGTCTTTGACACGGTTATTTTCGCTGGTCCACCACCAATGAAACAACGTTTATGGCCACGTCACTGTGTGCAAGATTCATGGGGCGCCGAATTGCATAAAGATTTGAAAGTGGTCGATCATGGTATTAAAGTCTATAAGGGTACAAATCCCGAAGTTGATTCATATTCGGTATTTTGGGATAATAAAAAATTATCGGATACAACTTTGAATGCACAATTGAAAGCGAAATGCACTACAGACATTTATGTTTGTGGTCTAGCGTATGATGTTTGCGTTGGAGCAACTGCGGTGGATGCGCTGTCAGTTGGATATCGCACCATTTTAATTGATGACTGTTGTCGCGGTACCGATCATGATGACATTGACCATACTAAGGAGAAGGTCGTAAGTAGTCACGGAGTTGTTATACATTCAGATGAGGTGAGTGTTTCGAAAAAATCATAATAATTCAAAGAAAAGTTTGCATAATTTTTTATTGGGTAAAAACATTTTTCAGGTAAAATCAATGGCTGAAGGTCGTGATCGTCGTCCTGAACTGGGTTATAAATTGGCAATGGAACTTAAAAATCCTGATTCAGCATTATCGCAGCGTGATAACATTCGGCCTGTTGCTTAATTCAAATCATGTTGCCGTCTATTACTCATGCCTTTGTATGTGAGCAACTCATATCAATAGTTTTGATACAAAAAATACACGACATTTCCGAAAATATTTATATATATAATTTAAAATCATACCACTTAGCTTAGATATATATAGAATACAATATCTTGCTGTGTAATTCATAGATCACATTACTATTTGTAGTTGAAAATGAGCTTAATATCGTAACGAATACATACATAGATACATACTCAGTTGAACTGCACTGATGTATTAATACTTAATATTTTTCTTAATAGTTGTTAAATTATTTTTAATTGTTAAGAAAATGGTTGATAAACAAAATTAGCACTGATAATGAAAATTAATGCTTGCCTAGATAATTAGTAATATGTAATTTCAAAAATTCTGTTGGGAGGAAATAAAACATCACAAACAAAGGAATCGAGTTTATTTTCTACAGCATCTACACCTCAAAAAGGTTAAGAGTTAGGTACTTACCATCAGATCCAGAGGCTGCAGAAGGAGGGTATTTTGGTTTTTTTTTTTTGATTCCTTCAAAAAGGTTTTCAATTAAGATTGATAATAATAATAATAGCATTAGAAAATAAACTTATTTAGATTTTTGATTTGATTTATTGGATTTAATATTACTACAATAACACATTTTTTTTTATGCACAAAGATTTTCAGACTAAAAATTTAAGTTTGTAAATATATAACTTAATTCTAATAGTAAGACAGAAAAATGAGAAAGTCATAAAATTTATTAAGGGTAAAAAACAAAAGTGAGTATAAAAACAAATAGGAAATAGGAAAGAAATTGGTAATTATTGGTTGAGGTAGTCAAAAACGAAATGTCTAAATTTGGCTCTGCTGCCAGTATACTTGATTAATGATAACAAAGAATTCCAGGTGCGAATGGTGCTAACAGAGAATAATCTGCTAGAATTAAGGAAATTAAATTTAGGTACAACTAGATTTTGAATTCTGCTTGATTGACAAAACTGCAACTTACCCCCGCATTTTTAGTTTTATAAAATTTTTACAAACTTTTGCCCGGAGCTCCCTTTATAGCTTTTTTGGATCAAAATAAAGGTAAAAAATAAGTTCATAGAAGGCGCTTTAGTACAAGAAAAAATTTCACTTTCCGTGATTTTTGCTCCGAGGCTCCCTCTGGAATTTATTTTTGATCTACAATCTTCCAAAGGTATCACCGGAGCAAAAGTTAGAATAATGGGGGAAATTTAATTTTTTAAGCAGTGAATACAGATAGGACTTCAGGTGAATCCCTTGCTAACTATTAAAGGTAAGTTTAAGTGCCATACATTTGGAGCACCTGGTATAGACCAGGTGCCTGGAATTTGTAACCAGCGAGAAGTTTCTGGCAATTTTCGCTCTTCATGTCGCTGGAACGTTCAGCTGCCAAACCCCCAGCCATCGTGGAGAAGTATATTGAAGCGACCAGAATTATCGCCACATCATCAGCTCTACGTCTCAGCGGTCAACATCGACATTGCAAAACAGCGGCCAACATTGACGCTACAACACTGCAGCCAGAATCGTTGAGCAGAACAGAGTCAAAAATGGCTGAAGCATATTTGTTGTGATACTTTTGACCTCAATTATCTCAAAAATTTACATTGCCTGTTCTAGACTTCAATCTAGGCAACGAACTTTTTTCCAGATATTATTATTTTATTTGTTCTTATTTAAACAATTAAGACTCAGGGGTACCCCTCTGAATGCAAAGTATTGCGTTGATTGAGGAAGAAAGATAGATTAATTAATGGTAGGAGAAAGAGGGCAAATAAGTTATGAACGTTTGTTTTAAATTTGAAAAGGCCATAAAAATAAGGAAAACCTGTAACAAGAAGGTCATTCCATATACGCACGGTACGGCAGGGAAAAGAACTATCTCTGTAATGCATGCTGCGTTGGGGTACCATATCCAGGTGGAACCACTTGCGGTTCCTGTTGTTCTGGTGAACACATGAACTGGTGGAGTCCCGTATCTCAGCGGAACATCTATCATGAAAATACTGGTAGAACAGAGTCACACAAACCTCGTTTCTACGGTGTTCCAAGGAGTCAATAGAGCTGGAAACCCAACTGTCTCCTATTAGCTTTATCGCTCGATGTTGAATACGCGCTTTGTATTCAACTCTGTGCGTGAGACCCCACTTAGAGATTGATTGGAGATCATTATTGAGTGAGCCATTCATAGCGTGCCGTTTACTCTCAGTTTTTCTATCACAACACGGAAGTTATTACCAACCCCATACGCAATTAGTTTTGACACCAGTGCTGTATGCCACATTCGGTCAAACGCCTTGGAAATATCCAGAGTAACCGCTTTGCTCTCACCTAAGCTATGAACACTATGGTTCCAGTTCTCGGTGAGAACCACCATGAGATCGCCCGTTGAGCGATTACGGCGGAAACCGTATTGTCGGTCATTAAGCAACTAATTTCGCTCTAAATATTTGACCAATTGAAAGTTAACTACACTTTCCATGACCGTGACCAGTGTACAACAAATTGCGATGGATCCATACTCTTGTCCTTTTTAGGAATAGGTTGAATGTTTGCAATTTCCAACAATACGGATGGAATGCCATCGGGCCCCGAAGCCTCATTAATGTCAAGATTCGCGAGCACTCTTTTAACCACACGTATTCGAAAATGTATCTCAAGCATAGCACAAAATACTGGTTTGATAACGCGTAGTGGCTGATTGCTATCTGGCAGAGGAGAATTATTCGCTAAAATGCTAGCTAAAAGACGAGGCGATCACCTATAAAAAGAGTTTGGATTGACGAAGACTTTATGCCTCTGGCGCTGTTCGTGAAGAAACTTTTCGCGCCTTAAAATGGTATTACAGTAATTTCTTGCCAGCTTATGCAACTGTTCAGTATTGGCATTCTTGCTAGATTGCCAGTTCGTGAAAGCAACCTCTTTGAATCTGACTGCTGATCTGCAAGTCACATTAAAGCACGAGTAATCTTTTGGTTTAATGCTAACCATTTTATTAGGAATGAAAGATCGCATTCCTAACAAAATAATTTCTTCTACCATTTTAGCACTGGCTTCTATGCTTTTATCGAGAAAGCACAATTTCCAATTGAAGTGGTCAAAAAATTTATTAAGACCACTCTAATTTCCCTCTTCAAAAAGCCAAATTAATCGCTTCGGGGCTATTGGCAAAGTGTTATGGATTCTAGAATAAGGAAAGGATGTTAAAATGGTGCAATGGTCCGAATTGCCAAGAAGTGCGTGGATACTTACATCATATTTGTCATGAAGGTCAGTAAGAAACAGGTCAAGTATATTATGCGCTTGACCTGCGATGCACGGAATGTGAAAGCGCATTCTCCTTATTAAGCGATTAAACTAACGCTGAATAGCAAATAGTAGCAATATAAGCGAAACATTTTCCAATCGTTACCTCAAAAGGTTTAACATTATTAGGAATTATTGTAGCATGAATATGGGAGTGCAACACTTGATGGATATAAACAAATCACATAACAGCTTAAAAACTGCTTCTGTTTCTATATTGTATTTGAAAACAACTTACTCATCCACCTAACGTTAGTGACTTGCTGTCCAGTGTAGTTTATTGAATCAAACTTTTTGATAATCCATGGCATATTCCCATATAAATCTCAGTCTTTCTCCCCCCAAAAGTTAACAAATCATAAATAATTCTATGAATTCTGTGATATTGCAAAAATTACTTTTAAAATAAAAATTTATTGACAATAAAGGGTATACTTTGAATTTGCATTCGCAATGCAACTGAAATCAACTTCTGCTTGTGATTTAAACACATACGAGAATATGAAGTTAGGTGGAAAATTTTGCATTCTCAACAACTATTTTTCTTCTTATTGCATCTAATACCAATTTATATTAATGCTCTTAACTTTGTCCTACTTTAGAGAAGTTCTGCTTTTCTTCTTCTTAAAAATTATTCCTTGCAAATACTAAAAATATTTGAAATTCAGCATATTTAAATATTTTCTAAAACATATGTAGACAGGGAAAAAAGTTCTTCGGATTATAGTATTATGGTCAAAAGCAGAAAGAAAATAAAGAGGAAAAGAATACTTCAAAGAACTAAGTACGAAGCAATTTAAACGCTTATTTCATTCCGTTTCTGTAAAGACTCTGGAGTTCTCTAAAAAGCCAAAAAAAAAAAAAAGAACAAACTCTTTTATTTAACTCTATTTTTGCTTTACACTCAACGAAAAATTAGTAAAGCATTCAATTTTTAAGGTTATCCGTGTTGTTTTTATGCTGAATCTAATTTAAACACTTCTAATCTAATGGACCGTTCAGGCCTAAGTGCGTCTCTCGACAGGCACTCCAACCTAACCAACCTAACCTAATCTAAACAACGAAGACACATGAGTCAAGTGATCATACCGAAATTTCCGATTTGAAAACAAAAAATTGCTGTTCCAAAATTTGAAACAACTCAAAAACGAAAATGTTTGCAATTGAATTGAAAAATATAGATTTGTTCGTAATCTATAATCACTCACTCTTCTCTCAATGCATATTACCCAACATGTTTGACAATCGATCGCTTGTATTAAACCTTCCTTCAAGTTGGCCCCCAGACTTTCAAAAAGTGACAATTGTTATCAGAATCGTTTATTTTTTACTTCAGGATTTGCAGAAATCTTAACCTAAAATTGCGAGAGGCCAATTTTCGCCGTTTTCTAGAAACAATTCTTCGCAATTATTTGATTACTAAATTAGTTTATGATCCAATCCTAAAAAATTATCAGAAAAACGAGATCTTGAAATTCAATATGCCATCAATAAAAAATGATTGGATCGGTATAATCTAAAAGGCATTCGCACCGTGAGTGATAATACTTTATTATGAAACTGGATATATTAATTCAAATAAAACTGAATTCGACATTTTACATACGAGTATTAATGTAAGAAGTTATAATAAATTGTAAAAACTATTTCTAGATTTTAAAGTCAGTATAAAATTACCAAAGCCGACCTTTCTTACACTTTTAGGTAAAAACTTCTCGAAATCTTGTCATGATGAGAAAAATGTAAATCAGTTTCAACGCACAAATATCTATGGGAAATCCAGAAAGTTTTCATTGTTCATATTTGACCATTTCGAACAGTAGAGCGTATTCATTAAAAGGTTAGAGTTTTGAAAAATTAAACTTTCAATTAAATTTTTAAATATATTTAAACCAGTCGCTATAGCCCCAAAGATGATTACGGAAACCCCCAGATTCTGAAGTAAACCAGTAAATTTTGGCAGCTTTACTGGTGATCCATAACGAAACTTAAATTTTTAAAAGAAAGTGAACAAAGTTTGAATAAGTATTAAAAATTTGCCGAATTTAAAAATTTTTTAGAAATTGGGAGCGATTTAAAATAGGTTCTATCAATTTGGTAACAATTTTAAAAATAATAAATAAAGCACAATTATTTAATTTTTAGCCCTTTCGAATAGCAAAGTTAGAATGCAACTTGTGCATGAAATATATTAAATATACCTCTTAGAAATGTTTTTTTGAAAAAAAAGTTAAGTAGTTTCCAGAGAATTTAAACGCTTAGTGGTACATATATGTACCACTGGTACCGAAAGGGTTCAACAAATAGAAATTTATTAAAGTCGGTGTAACGATTTTGAAATAAAATGCAAAAACTTGTTGAGGTTGCCTGTGCCCAATGGTCTCAAAAGAGTTAACGAGTTAAAGGTAAATAAACGACATTAGCACGCGGCGCATTTCTTTAAACAAAATCGATCACAGACTGTTGAAATAAAGAACGGTTGGTTACCTTAGGTATAATAAGCTTCAGGGTTTAAATGCTCCTCGCTTTGCCTATTCTAATACTAATTTAACACAGTAATATAGTGAATCTTTACTGGGTTTGGTTGTCAATTATATCATTACACCTTGCAGTCAGTTTTGGCTCCGTTAAATCAAATTGCAGTCCATTTTAAAAACCACGTATTTGTCGGTATAGCTCCCTCACTATAAAGAAGTTTATTAGTTTTCTAAAAAGTTCATGGCACGATCTAAAGTTACATATTTGATGGCATCGTATTCTCTCGACAGTTCGATAAGTTACTGTTCAATAAAAATCCACCCCAGATTTTGTGGCATTAAGAAAATTGAACTAAATTTATGTATCAAAGTTTTGTTGTTTGGGTAAACAAATTTGTAAATTTTGTGTGAGTGTTGACTTAGCAAATATTTTTTGGTTATTTTAACAAATGTTTTTTTACAATGTGTACATTGCCATACTGGCCAATAATCTTCAACATTTTTTGTTGGCTAGTGAAATTGTTGTTGCTCTCTATGCTATGTTGTTAGCTGGTGGAACACAAGTGTTGGTGTATTCCATTCGTTGTTCGTATGTGCTATCGTCATCGTTTAGAGTTATCCTCAGTGTCATCGTTGTATATGTACGGATTGGTCCGAGTGGTTAGTTGTTGCTGTTTTTTATGTGCATATTGCATATATTTGCTTGGGTCTTGTATAACTTTTGGATTATTGTCACATTCGTTGGGTTGTCGTCTCTCATCTCGTACGTTGGCAAAATGCCAGGGTATGATATGCTTTTGAGTTGAACAGTAGCAACAATTCTATGACAGTTTTTTGGGTTTTTTTTTCTCTAGAGTGTTGCTGCCATCATTTTTTTGTGACCATTGCTACTGCTGTTGCTGCTATGCATGCACTTGCATTGCTTCCATATGCAGCGCGAGATAAGTTATGGGCGGAAGAAGAGTGCGGAGGATAAGTTAGTTAGGTGGACATGTAGTGTAACCAATGTTGAGAATGTTTTCAAAACTGTCGTTGAGTTCGAGTTGTGAATTGGTAAATTTGTTGCTGTTTCGTTGTTATTGCTGTTGTTGCTGCTGCTGTTGCATGCTGTGAAATATTCTTTCTCATTTTGTTTGTTTTACAATTTATAAAACTCAAAAACAAAACATTTGAAAAATAATACAGAAATAATTTAAAATGTCATCAGTTTTGCTGTGCCAAAATGGGAACAATGTCATTTCAAGGTATTATTATTTTCTTTTCCTTTGCTGGAATTACTACAATTTTTCTTCTTTTCTTCTTTTATAAGTGTTGATATTATTTCATTAAGATGTGCAACTTTTTTCAAATAAAATTTAAGTATCTTGAAACTTGCTCGTATTCTATCTGCTATACTGCTAAAAATAGTTCTCCCGCACGATGAATTTTAATTAAACAGAATCTTCATTATTCTATATGGATGTACGAAGATGGATGAGTAAACACGTATGTATATGGACGTTTGTGTGTGTGCGTGTAAGTGCAATATGTGTGAAAGTCCTTTCTTCATAAATTGTTCAAAAAGTTTTACTAAAGTTTTTAATTGCGGTTTTAAAATTTTTCATCACAAAAATTAAGTAAAATTATAAAATTTGATGTGTATAAACTGTGTATGTGTTAAGAAAAGCAAAGTTACACACACACGTATACAATCACATAAAGATTTAAATATACATACATATGCACGTGCATCCTTACGTAAATATAATTATATACATACACATATAAATGCGTATGCAAATGAATACGCATACATCAATGTGTGTGCGCTTATGTGATTATTAATGACGCCTTTCAAAGATTTAAACATGTATACCCAAGCTAAAATATTAGTGCATACTTAATGGAAAAAAGAAGTACAAGCTAGAAGGTAATTTGTATTGTGTGCTACAAATTTGCTATTGCAAATAACGATGGTAAAACAAAAATGATTTCAAACTAAATTAAAAGCCATATCAAGGAGTGGAGGTAATTTAAACGTCCAGCAACCTCTTTCTAAGGAAAATTTCCTTATCTTAGCAGTAGGTAGGCAAGGCTACTAGCAGATCCAGGTATTTCCCTATTAGACGGTTTAATTTTTTGAGTCTTTACGGTATTTTTATTCATGACAATGATCAAAATGTATAGGATTTTTGTTCGTAAGGGAGTCTAGGGATACTCCCCCTCTCCCCTAGGATGCTGCAAATCTCGCCTGGGTCCTTTTGCAACGTGTTATTATTATTATTAGCATTACATGGGGAGCCCTTAAGTGGCAGGAACTGGGACCTGAATGATTTTTTGTGCCAGTTCCCAATTTAGAAAAAACACGCTCTACTGACCTAACAAAAGCCAGCACGTCTTTTGTAGATAAGGATGTTGCATCATTTGGCGGAAGAAACGCCTTTACAAAATTTTCCCTTTTGAGCCGAGGCTAATTGGGACATTCGCACGCAATGTGAGTTGTCGGCTAGTCATCCTCCAAACATCAACGACACTCTATATCCTTGGACAGCTTTATCATTTTTTGGTGATATCTGAGCACATAATAGCCAATCGTGTAGCCTAGCAATAGTTTAAGATCTGATTTGGTGCAAGAGACCGATTATGTTTGAGAGAGCGACAAGTGCTTTCGTTTGTCTGAAATCTGGTGTTGGATTCCACTACTCGAATCATTTGTTTGTAGTCCATTCCTTAACGATTAATTTCGAAGAGGTCCAGCCGAGTACTCAAAAAGAATAGGAGCCAATGTACATAGATAGTTCATCAGCGGCCTCATTACCATCAGTACCACAGAAAGCAAGTACCCAAGAAAGCTTAATTTTGTTATGGATAGTTCCGAAGAAAACCTTCATGAAGAGAGTGCAAAGAGAACCATCTGGCTGTCTGGAAAGGTGACAATAACTTTTCCTTATCGCTTTTCTTTAGTCGTTTATCAAACATAATGTCTGCATATTTGTCTTTATCAGAGTGCTCAATAGCCGTGTGTTGGCGATAAGATGTTGTCTTGCAGACAGCCTTTTATAGTCAAAATGCACAGGTATGGCCCATTTATTTTCACTTACTGATTTTTATGATTGTGAAAATTTTATCGAATTCGCATCTCCGGAGATGCACGCCAATCGGATTCGGCACAAGATTATCAATATTCAACTCCAAGCGTTGTATAACAATGTGCTTATCGTTTGCCAGACTTTCCTCATATTCGTTCAAAAATACTAGACAAAATCGGGGGGGAAACTCCACACTGTTCACTTTTACCCACTCTTTCGTCAATACCCTTCTTATCACTGTTGCCAATAGAGATAACATTTTCCAGATATCAAAAGCAGTACATAGTCTCTACTGGTTTACCCCAGAATCTGCGGGTTTCCACACCAATTTTAAGGGTTGTGGGTTTAAATGTAGGTACGTTAAAAATATATTTGAAAAGTTTTATTTAAAATATTATAATTATGATAGTGACTTTTATTTAACAAGAAGCGGCGCACAAATGTACATTTGTGCGCCGAATTCGAATTAGAATTGACATAGAATTTTTTTATCACGACATCCTTGCATGAAATTTTAACCCAAAGTACGAGACAGGCAAACTTTGATCAGTTTCTACCAACTATCCAGAAACTTTCGGAAGAAATTTGGAAAAAATTTAGCCAAATCAAAAACATTTTTTTTAAGTTTGGCTGAAAACTGGTCCGATCCTTGAAATCATCTAAAATTTGAGAAACTCTAGCCTACAAATATAGAGAGGTAATTTTAGTAATTTTCTGTCGTCTGTTAAATGCAGAAACAAATTTTTATAACTTGCTCTACTAGTTCCTTTATAACCTATTATTTACTTTCTGAAGTTTTCAATAAGTTTTTGATCCACTCTTGAAATAAATTACAATTTTGAAAAACTCTACCTTTAAAATGTAATATGCTAATTTTGATTTTTTTAATTTATATAACTTATTGCTATAAGCTTTGCTACTGGTTTGATAATAAAGTACGATAACTCACGATTCGATTTTTAGAATTATCCCGATCGCTGATGTCAAATTTAATTTTAGGATCTTATTTTTACATTATTAGTATTTAGTATAGGCAAAAAAAAAATTACCAGTTTCTAGCGAAACTAACTACATATGAGTCGTATAGTTTTAAACCCAGATAAGTCATGAAAAATACAGAAAAAAAAAAAATGGATGCGTGCAAGGCACGCAAGATATTTTATGTGTAAACAGTTAAACCAACTGAATGCCATATACATAAACTCACATATGTATAGCCATTTATAGGGATTTGATGTATAATCTATGTGCTTAGGTAAATAATTCAAATTAAAATAATTCTTTTATAAACTTAAAAATTTTATTAGATATCATTATCTTTTATATATATGTAATAGCCCAATTCACTATACATTGCAAATGGCCTTGCATCAATGCAAATGCAAATTTTTATTCCATATCACATATATTTGTTGTTGTGATAGCATAAATATTTTGCAATTGCACCAAATCGTGAATAGGGCTGATATGTTGTAGTTGCATTATTTTTCTTTTACTCAATGCATCGGGATCTATATACTCGCATATACGCAGCTGCAATCGCATTCTTTTTTTCGCGCTTTAAGTTTTTCTTCCTGTCGATTTGAAATTTTATTAGATTTGAAAATTTTACATAACGTCGTATAGGTATATGAATTTGTACACACATTCGCCAAATCAATTCTCAGACGACGATAAGTGCTTTCCGCATTTAACCTTAGAAAAGCAACAGGGGTGACCAGTCACCCCACTACTTTTTAAAAGCACCGCAAAGAGATTTGCCTTAACTACATTTAATAAAAATAAGAAACAATGTATTTACTTTGAAGTAAATAAGTGATTTTATAATAATAAGTTTGATTTCTTCTGTTTAACATATTTGCTATTTACATAGATAAAAAAGTGTTGCCTTTCAAAGGTTAATGTACAAAGCAAAATTTTTATAATGCCGTGGTTTGCTATCATTATTACTACATTTTGTTTATACATTTATTGAAACCTAGATTCCTTATTACTTATCATTTTGTATTGTTTTTATATTTTAAAAAATATCGAATTTTAATCCAATCTAACTAGCCGAATGCAAAACCTATCAAACGCCTGTGTTTGCTACGGCGACTTCTCTGCTTGTATGGTATAGTCGATCTCCACACGTTTAACACCAACAAATAATTCTGCCACGAATAAATGTACACACACATTTTGTTTTCGTATGTACATATATGTGTGAGTAAATTGATCGAAACATCAACAAACAAATTCCGCTCGTAGTTTAATTTCTCCCTCTCTTCTTCTCTTTGTTGTTTAGAGTAGCACAGTCATGCCGCGCAGTAGTGTGAGCGAGAGGAGAACGTTACAGTTATCTTACATCTTACGATCCAGTTATTCTTACATTTTAAACATTTTAAATTTTGCCCATACCGCGAGCTAAAATGTTTAAACATCAAAAATTTTGCGACACGCACAAAGAAATCTGAGATATCTAAATTTTTATGATTAAGCATATTTTAACAACACTTGGTCCCACTAATGAGAATAATAAAATAAGTTGCGTACTATTTATTTTGACTTATCTGGGTTTGCCCATTATTTTTATTCAGAATATTTTCATCGTCATCAGCCTCATCACAACCTGAATAGCTCTACTGGCTGAAAAACGATTCCAATTCTATCCAATTACCTCCAAAATGTTTTATCAATAATGAAGTTGAATGTTATTCTTTATTTGTTTGAACTTTTTGCAAATATTTTCGAATTGCCCCAAATCGCTCCAGTAATGAGTTTCTGGTCTAATGAGAATGCCATCTCTTTTTGAAATTCTTGAATTTCGTTTTTAATTGACACGCCTGAAATTGAAAATGCCATTGTCTTGGAGGTCGCGAAATTTTTCCTGCTGAAGGTTCAGAATTATAATCTAGAGCTATAATAGCATTGGAACTCTTTATCGTTTTTTTGGATACGTACAAATACTCTATCAAACGGTAGAAATGAATATACAACAACTGGAAAGAACTAATCTATAATTACGATTTTCGAGGAGCATTTTTCAATAGCCATATCAGTGCTGCCAGATTTCGGGCCTTTTTGCCCTTGCAACTAAAGAAGTTTTCCCTATTGTTAACTTTACAATCCCCATTTTTTTCCCCTTTTTGAAAATAAAAATTAATTTAAATATTTTATTTCTTATTGGTATTTCTATGGATACAATTCAATGAATAACCATTTCAATAAAAAACACGAATCAAAAATAAAGAGTTTTATTACATCTACTACTTGTGAATATTACTTCTGTATAACTGCAAAGACTTCTTTCCGATTACTAAACATGCTACTGTAGATAACTTAAAATACTCTCGACTTTCATTGAGGCTGGAAGATGATGGACGGGAAGTTGATGCCTTTAATTCTGGGCAGCTTTCCTACTTCTTAATAGGTTAGGTTAGGTTGGAGTGGCAGCCTTCTGCTTGAAAGCACACTTAAGCAATCTTGCAATTTTTATCGCTTTGTTGAAGACGAGCGATCGGAATCCGGAATTCACAAAATGTTTTTTGTTTGAAATGTGACAAACATTCGTAATTTGCACTGTAAAAACGTCACAAGGGCATTTAGCATCAACCCGCGAATACCCATATTATTTTCTTTTTGATTTCGCTTTGAATCACCAATTACCAGTGAGAGGTTATAATTATGACGCTGACGGGAATATTGTAATAAGCGCTCTGGGCATAAATTGATTTTTCTGCCAATCGAACAATATCATCAAGAGAAACTTTACGGCTCATATTATTTTTCTAACAAGAATCATTTACCATGGATGATGACAATATTTTTTGAAAGTAGTTCTGGCTGATGAGCTGCCAGCGTTCCCAAAATTTATCACAAAAACCGCTGATTGTGCTAATTTCCTATTAGTTTAATTTCAAGTTTCGTCATATTTCACTCCGTGTCTTTCATTTGTTTATTCTGTCAAATTCTCTTATTATTTATACAAAATTTTATAGCATTACAAGTTATGATAGATTTACAATCAATTGTTTCTATTATTAAATTTAAACGCTCTTTAAAAGTACATTCGTGGTTTTGGTATAGAAATGCGATGCAAAAGATTGTGATTAGATGAGATTGTATAATCAGATTATTATGTAAACAGGGAGTAAATTGCTAATATGTTATTTACGCTAGACAATTCGGTGCATAAAATTTATACAAATTGATTGTGATTTAAGTGCCTACTTATTAAACATCATTAATTTTAAAATCCGACAATGGAAAGATTATGTTATAAATCATAGCTGGTTGACTACCGAAGGACCATTTGCAAAAAATTTCCATATTCTCCAATTTCAAGGAGGAAATAGTTCAAAAATGGCTTTTCACTCATAGTCACTAGGGTGTATCGAAAAAACTTTTTTAAAAAGTTGTCTCAAATGGCCCAAATTTTGCGGAATCGAGTAAAAGTGTTGATTTATTTCACAAAAAAGTTAAATTTAGTTTAAAAACACATTTTTCTCAAAATTTCAAAGCTTGAATTTGTAGTACGAGAAAAAACCTCTCATTGGGTCACAGTTGTACGGTCAAATTGTATTAAATTATACAAGTTGTATCAGTTGGTGCCAAAATGGTATGTTTGCGATTTTGAAATATCTCGGGGGAATTTTGGGCCACTTTGTAAATAGATTAAAAATGGAAAAATGTGGTAGAAAAACTTTAGTTTTGATTCAAAACAACAGAAGATTCATTGTTAAAGAGAAATAAAGTGAAATGAAGTGAAAAATGGCAAACAAAATCAGTCCGAAACGCAATGTTCGTAAGTCCAGTAACTTGCAGCCATTCCGGCGCATGCCAAGTAAACCGCTCCAACACATATTGCAATGGATGGTATTTTGGCGAATCATATTTTTCGGCATATTTTTCTTACAAATTATGCAGAAATCGATATCTTCTTCCAAGACGCGAAAACAGTTTTCCCGGGCTTATTTGTTTTTTCGAAAATATCGGATTGATTTCGCGTGTATCGTAAGCGATATCACTGATTAATTTTTCTAATATTCGAATAACAAATATTTTCGTTTTTTTGAAAATGTAACCGAAATTCTCTACAGAAGAGAACCTAACCTCAACATTGTATACTTACATTTGAAAAATTCTTTTCGCACCAAAAAAACTATTGAAAATTGTTGATAAACTAATGCTGTGTTGAAATTTTCCATGAAAAAATACTTATATGCATCAAATACACGAAGTCGGCTGGTCAAATCTCAAAAACGATCAGCTTCAACGGCCTATACCGAACGCACAACCAAGACTTTTGGCAAAATTCTATATAGGGTCTTTATTGTTCGGTCAAGAACAGTAGAATCGCGATAATTCGTACTCCGTTAATTTTAAAATCTCAATATTTCGTAACAAACTGTTGGTCCCTTGCAAAAACCGCTTTAATTCGTAAAAATTCCATACATTTTGTTTCCCTCGCTAATTCGTATTTTTTTTTCTATACAAGGTCTTACCTTTTATAATTCGTAATACAAGCAAAATTACTATGTATGGCACCAGGGCCGTAGCCAGAAGTTTTCTTTCGCGGGGGGGTTTTCATTCGAAGAAAATACTCATAAATAATTTTTAACAAAATGATTTTTAAATACAATAAATTAAATACATTTGATGGACCCTATAAAATTAAAATTTTAGGAAAAATTTTCCGATTTTTTGTAATCTTAACCTCAAAAAAATGTCCAAAAGTGACAAAAAATTCACAGAATAATCAAATTAAATTTTTTCAAATAAATATTATTCAATGTGCATTCTAATGCATTTTTTCATCGTCTTCCCACTTCTGATGATGTACCCAACCTCAAAAAAATTACCAAAAATAGTAAAGGCTCATTTTTTTCAAATGATCATTGGGAATTTGAGCCATCAATGATAAGGAACCCGGATGAGGTTGGCTTATATTCCCTAAATTCGTGAAGTCACAGCATTGAAAGAGATTTTTCTAGTCGTGGTGCTCTGAACAATAATTAATTATATTTTAAGATTGCCACCTAAAACTGCATGGGTTTTGCTAATAAGATGGAGTTTTTGCGAAAGGATTTTTCACGTTGAACACGTCACGTTTTAGGAAAAAAATGGGGTTCAAACAAGTCTAATCCTACAAGGATCCGATAATTTTTTCTATTTTTATTAATTTTTAAACTTTTCAAACTGATTCAGGACGAAGCTTTAAATCAAAAACAGTTACTGACCCAGAAAAACTATGAATGCAGGAGTGCTCAGTATCACCTTCTCTTTTTTATCCGTAGTCAAACCTCATGTCGAAGAAAACAAATCGGATTTAATCGCATAGTGTAACTAAGATTTTAAATTTTTTTTTTATATTTGACTTTTTAGAAAAAAAAACCGATGGAAGTAAAAAATATCGTTAAATAGATTTTATTTGGACTTTATTTTTCCATTCATTGGCAATTAATCTCAAAAATTAGAATAAAGTTTCCACATTTCGGGGTGGGGAGGGGGAGGGGGCAGGACCCTTAAAACCTCCCCCCTAAATACGGCCTTGTATGTATGGCACTATGATTCAAAAAAAATCAAGCAGTAGATAGCTACGTTCACTTTTTTGATGGAATTTTTTGTTTTTTTTTTGTGGTTGACAAGATACGCGAGAAGAGCCTTAAACAACTAAAAATTATAGACTTTTTAGAACATAGTTTTTAATGGGGTCCAATATGTGTACATAAGTACGTGCATACATATTTCAGTTGAATGAACAATTGTTTTTGCTTTTTTCTCTCTATTAAAGAAATTAAAAAAAACATCAATTCGTATTTTTCTTATTTTAACTTCGTTAACCCTGTGATTGTAAAATGGGAGATATGATTTACATTTTATTTGAGTTTCCTTCAAAATACTGATGGTGGCTGTCAATGAGTGGATGGTATACATGAAGCTTCGTCGCCGTAAGTTGCCTTTCCTATAATTCCTGGTTACAAAGGTTATAGTAGACATTGTAAGGATTAAGAGTCCTAGACATATTTCATATTTTTTTTTTTTAATTTATTTTAATATTTCCAATATTTTAATATTGAAGAAATTCAACCAGATTTTGAGAAAAAACTCCGAGATGAAAGGGTTAAATCAAAATCTCGTTAAATCTCGCAGAACATTTGAAATTCAATTGTTATCCCAATTTTCTTTTGTCTTTGAAGTCAAGCTAAAGTGCAAAAATTTTTCCCAAAATCTTTTGGACTACTTTTTTTTGAAACAAAAATGCTTTGAACTATTCTTAAGCGAAGTTTTTTTTTATAAAATATGACAACATAAAAACAAGAATAAATGAAAATTAAAACAGTGGAGAAAGAAGGTTTTTTAGTGATTGTCTACAGCTCCATAGCGATGTTTTTTTTATTCAATTTGGTGCCATGATTGGGGAAGTCTTATGCAACCATGCTTTCTGCATAAAACCTTTCTAGCAATCTCTATTAAAATTCGGGCATGAAAGAGTAAACACATATTTTTCCGATTTTTATTTCGTAATTTGTTACCTAGAACCAAATTCTGTATTTATGTACCTAAAATTCAAATATAGATTCATTTCAACAAAAATGGGAACAATTTTATGATTTTCACTATTTTGTTAAACTGTTGGTGTGTTAAAACCGAGAAAGGCAAAACTTTTTTCTAAAAAAAAAACTTTCAGAAATTAATAGAAACTTAATTAGTCCTTGAAAAACTTAGCCTAACCATCGCTCTTACCTCTTGAAAAATCGTGTGACCTCACTTTCATGTATTAGGAATTTATATACTCCCCCAAAATTTACGGAAAAAAATGCATCGAAAAGATCAATACCATCATTAACTTAACAAATTTCCTTAAAGAAGGAAGAAATTTTAGTATTTAAATATAATTTTTTCCTCAAGGTTGAAAAAAGTTAAACAATTTTTTTCCATCATTTAAAAAAGTAAGGATCACTTTTGAAATGTTTATTTTTAAAATCTTTATTTAAGTTGACTATTTTTAAAGCTTTCCTCTGAAAAGTATTGGTTTAACAAAAATAATTTATTCAAAACAAAATATTATACCCCGAAAAATCGCTGTAATCATTGTGCTTGATTTTTGTCCACTCACGAACTACTGTGCGTTCGACGAGTGTTATTAAATCATAATCGTTAAACAAATTTCACTTCTGTGCCTTCTTTCTTTTTGGACTTAGTTGCATCGTATATTAACATATTTCAATAATCTATTTTTAAATGGGAATTTAAGAATAAATCCACCTTTTTCATTCATGCCTTTGCATTGGCATCGCATCTTATACCAAGGGAATGTTACGTGATCCGGTAAAGGCTACTAGTTCACGAAGTTTTTGTGGAGTGGAGGATTGTTCTAATTGTATGGCATTTATGCAGAAGAGAAAACTTTTCTGTTCCCATTTACCTTTACATTGATTGACACCTTATACCAATCTGGAATAATAGATTCCAAACTAAGTTACATTTTCTCACATTACTTTTAATTGCGGAGTAAAAAGGTTGATATTATTTGGGTCTTAACCTTGGATGTTGTTCCTAAGATTCAGGAACCAGGGATCCTAGATTTAGGCCACATCTACTCCTTCCTCATTTGCAGTGATTTCCACCACCACGAGCTGTTTACGTCTCGTTACCTTCATCGTCTAGCATCTTCGCTTTTAAGACGCTTATACCGTATTGCAATATGATTGACCACTCTTTTAGATGCTCTACAGAGGGCTTGCCGGCGGTAAAGAAAAAAATACTTCCTTCGCTATTCTACGCCACTAAAAGACCAACGATAGAGGTGATCTCATGCGAACCAGAATGAGGTATACACAGTCAATATGGTGGCGTAGAGGCAATGCGGACTTTGAAATGATCGTGAACCTAGAGTTCATCAATGATGGTGGGGGTTCTGGTGAAAAACTCAAGGGGCTTCAAATTTTTCGCATACGATCACATCTTTGTACAATCTGACTCCGTTGAAAATAAAATCATCCGGATTTCTGATGTTGCTCATCATGACTTGCATAGACTCATTTTCTACAAGCAGCCAATTCTCTACTGTGGTCCTACTATCGAAATTTTGCTCGGCGATGATGGCTACCAGTAAATTGAACTGTATAAATTCATGTTTTTGGGCCGATTCTTAGGCATCTTCATTGCACTTATAATATGGACACCAAACTATTGAGGCATACTGTAATATTGGGTAACACATGGGTCATCAAATTCTTTCGCCCAGTGCTTAAGGTATAATCTCACTTTACAAGGCAAAAAAATAAATTAGAATTTTCAATACTTTATTACTCAATCAATTAAATATTGATGAACTTAATTTTCTTTAATAAAACTACATTATTACAGAGTATAGAAAAAAAAATTTTTTTTCTTCATTCATCTTTCTCCAGAGGGCGCCTTAGTCGGCACCTACCAAAAATAGACGGTCCATGGCGGACAGTTAAACTGGCTTATCTGAAACAAAAAAATCCAACGGAATTGTTATATATGCATCTCGTTACGCAGGAATCAACCAGATTTAGTGTAAAAAAGCCACAAAAAAAAAATTCAACTTTTTTAGAAAAAAGTGTCGAAAAAGCACCTGTTTTTTGAGATGTTTTTTTCCTCTAAAAAACCCAAACAAAATTTTTGATTCCTGTATAAAACAATCACACAAACACAACGCACCAAGATTTTTTTAAATCGGTCAAGTAGTTTCCGAGATTAACTGTCCGCCATGTAAAAAAAACTCATTTCGAGAAAAACGCGTTTAAAGTTTTTTTTTTTGGGTTTTGAATACATGTATATATATATATAACTCAAAAAATATTAGATATTTAAAAAAAAAATAGGAGTATATTCTAAACATACTAAGGAATAAAAGATCATATCTTAATGAAACCGAGTACACTAGAAGCCTTATTAATAATTTTGTTAATGTGCATAATAAATCACAAGCTTGTGGAGATTTGATACCTTTTAGGGAAGTTTTTCGGATTGGTGGAACAAGCATTCAGTTTCACCATGCATTCCGGTTTCTTTTCGCCCGTACGGTTTTTTTTAGTCACTCTGAATGGTTTAGAACATCAATTGGAGAGGCTTTGAAGGCTACCCGCTGCTTGTAACTTTTGACCGCTTTTGTGTGCTTCTTTGTGAGCGGAATTTCTCTTGAGCTCGGATCGAAGATAGGAAGTTGCTACGCTGGTATTTAGTCCAGCGATTGTAATACTACTGACGAGTGGTACAGTTTATTGATGACTTCTGACTTCTGACCTAGCTACCTCCAACATTGTACAAAGTATGAATCTGCGGTAACTACTTCTAGTCATCACTTAAATTTCAACTTTTCTGTACTTTCTCCGTTGCCTAAAAAACCGTTTCTTCTATCTAGGCAAAGTCCAATAATCCAACCGTGGGAGTGCTAGGGAATAAGCCCCTGTCCACCTCCAAATCAAATCAAATATATTACTGAAATTTAGAAATATCACATTTCTATAGAGCAATTTTTACAATCAATTGCTTGCCAATATAAAATGTGGTGCCATGCAGAAGAACGTACTTAAAATATTTTGATTTATACCTAATGCGGGAATTGAACCTGAAAACTGCCACACACCAATCTATGTACGTACTTGTTACTTGCGCCATGGCGGCCACTAAAGCTATTAAAGCTACGTTTAGCATGTTGTCGGTATGTGTATTTACTTGACATTTTTCCTTGAGTATATAATGCGTTGCCAACGAAAGTTTCAATTAATCATGCAAACACTTGTATAAAAATTCAATTTCCATATTGTGAACATGTGTTTGGATTCTCTCTGCTCTTGGTTTTGCTCAAAACAAGATAAATGTTGCTGTCGTACAGAAAAAGCAGCAGTAGCAGCAACAGCAGCCAGCAATGAAACGACAAACAAGAAAAGTTTTTCTTGTAATAAATTAGCATATTTTTAGGCAAACAAAATATACCACAAAAAAAAATAACATAATGAAAATATATATGTATGACAAGTATGGTATACGCTTGTGTTTGTGCTTTTTTTTTATTGTTTGTTTGCTTTGGTAACATTCATAAACACGCACACATACACAAAGCTTTACATACATTCATGGATGTCTAAAATGTCAACAAACCGCAGAATGGCATGCATTTTTACACACAAATGCCTTAGAACCAATCACTCACTCGTTTATGTTGGTGGGAGCTGGAGGGAAGCTACAAACTTGGGAGTGACCACGGAATAGCAATTACAGTACACCGCATGCCTTAAAACATGTGTTACAACAAATGCTAGCATATCTATGTATCTACCTACCACCATAGCAATCATAATCATAATAATAATATTAAACGCCACCACATAAATGAAAATAATAATAATAAAAATAACAATTAAATATGTCCAGTAATTTTATGTGCGAAATCTGTTCATGTCATTCGCATTTAAAGTCAAAACGTTCAAATGTCGTGTGCCCATAAACCGAGCAAGATGAAGTGCCCATCGAAGTATGTACCTCCATATATTCTCATGTATGTATGTATGCATGGATGTAAGTGGTAAAGGTACACATTCCTACTTGTTCTCGCGTGTGTGTGTAGCGAGAGCAGTGGTTATTGTTGTAGTTAAAGTGCCATTCGTACATGAAATAAATATATGCAGGTGTGTGTGAGCTCGCGCTAAAACCCAACTTTTGCTGGCATTTCTGTGTCAGGCGATATTTACGACTCCACAGCAAAGTTAAAGGTAACGCTGAGCTGCTACAGATGTATTGTATTAAGGTGGTGCTAAAAATTTCAAACGAAAAGAGGCGCGATTGCGGCTGCTGAGTACTTCAGAAAATTTGAATTATTTTTTTTTTTTTATAAACTAAAGGTTAGTTATAAAAAAAGAAAGAAATCTTTTGCGACAAACGCCCTCGTATTGTTAGCTAATTCTAAGTACGGCTGAGTGGTTATTTATCATTAATCACACAAAATTGCCCTAAAGTTGTTACAACTGAAATTATCGTTAAAGTCTACAAGAACGCGTTAGTCAAAGAATTCAATGCATTCGCAAGGGTTGAATTTGATTTCATTTCAAAAAGTTTGCCCACACTACCCTTGGATGCTGCATTTTCCTAAATTCGATCATCATATTTAGGTTAAAAGTAACCATTCATTCGGAAAGAACATGCATGTGATTGAAACAAATTACCATTACCATTATTGTTGTTAACTCAAAATTCTAAAATAGAAAACGACCGCGGTTCACTGTAAAGCGTTTTTCGAACCATGACGTGCCCGAACCACAAAATCAGTCTCCAATCTTAGCAAATGGAATACTACTTTAAAAAGAATACTTCAACTAAGGAGAACTCATAACAGTTTTCAAAAAAAAAAGGAGGCGTGGGCATGTCACAGCATCTCAAAGTCGAAAAAATTTCACCCAAAAATATATTTACGGATATATATTAGAACAGCAATTATCAAAAATTTGATTTTTGTTATAATAATTTTAATTTCTAAATATGTAAAGCTTAAATATCGTACATATTTATTTATGGGATATTTAACTGCCTCAGTTTTTATAACTGGTGAGTTTTTATCAAGCTCAAGGCAAAGCAAAAATAAGGATTTTTATTCAAACGTTATTTTTTTAAAAACTTTTATATTTGATTGTCAATATTTCGACTTCAATTAGAAGTCATCTTCAGGACACTATAACAATAAAATTGTTATAGTGTCCTCTTCAAATATATTTTTTTTCTAAAACTTAGTCGTTACAACGCGTCTCTGCATAAAATTTTAACTTAAGAGCTTTTATGAATTACTTGGTCTATTGTTAACATAAATGTGCATGGAACAATGGAAAAGGTTTGTGGCTATTGAATTTTTTTGTATACCTTTTTGTTGGGTTTGTTCTAAAATAAAACCATGGACAAAGTTTGAAGCAAATCTAAAATGATCAGGCCGAGATTTGGTTTTTTTTTGTTACGTTTAATCTGGAATGGCTGTATATATTGTGAAAAAAATAAAATATATTCAAAAGATATAAAGTTCAATTTATAATTTTTTGGTGGCCATAAGGATCTTTTGATCATTTCAAGGCGACGATGCCTGTAGTAAGTAATTCTTATTAAAAATAAAATAATAGATGAATACAATTAAAAAAAAACATGATTTCTATGCCTTTTAATTAAAACAACATTGTAGAAAATATTCCATAAATTGAGGATTTCTTTTCCAAAATGTAAATTGACTTTAATCTATGGGAAATTATTCCTCAAACTGAGGAAAGTTTTACCTAAATTATATACAATTTCTCATATTTGAAAAATATTTCCTCAACTCAAAGAAATTTTATATATCTAAATAAGGAAACCGTTTCTATGGCGCCAAATTATTCCCATTTATCCTCAATTTTATTGCTGTTTTTCTTCGAACCAAGTAAGTATTTCTCTTGGTGTAATATGTGGCATCTCTAAAATGTACCGTTTTTTGTAGTCAAAATCTGGAGTGTGATTGAGACCCCTACAGTGAGTCAGAAAGGCGGTTTTTTGATCGTTAGTGTTACGTGATCTCAAGTCCGACTTATGAGCAGAAATCCTTGTCTTCAATTTAGATTTTGTTAAAAGTTAAAAGTTATTAACTTTTATTTTTATGGAAAAATATTTATTTCTTATTTCTTATAAGAACAGAAAAATGGAAAATTTCGAAATAGCATTAAAACAAAAATCTGTAAAATGTTATTCCTGCATTTTTGACATATTAAGGCAGACATCTTCAATTTTAAAAAACTGTAAGCACCTCTTTCGATTTCGTCCGACTTTGGAAAATAATGCTTTTTAAAAATTGGTAAAAAGCAAAATATCCACTCAAAAAATAAAATTTATTATGTAAAGAGCAAAAAACATGGCATAATTTTAGGATGAATATAATTTCACTTCCCAAATGTTAAATTATGTGTGATAATTAAACTATGTACTTGAAGCTATCATTATCGAATAACTATCTTCTGTGTTATTTCTTCAAAACAGTATTGTTTTTTTGTTTTGATTATTTTGTGTAGTTTGAAAGCTTTCGCCAAAGTACTGCACAAGCTTTTAACTCTTTTTTAATATCTGTGCAAAAACACTTTTTTCAAAAGAAACAACTGTTTAATATTTTGTTTTATTTTTTTTTTTAATTAGAATTTTATCCAAAAACTTTTACATTTGGCTTAAAAGTACATCAGTGGTTATTTCGTATTTAATTCAATAGTGGATAGAATAGAGCCGTTGTTGTAAAAATGTAAAGCTGTTGGTTCAAGTACTAGGTTTTTCAAGCCCCAATAAGAAAAACCTTTAGCGGAAAAAATGTGCCAAATCATCACAAAAATTTGTTTTGTCTAAATTCATATTTTATTTTTTTTTTAACAAACCACTTATGTCCTTATTTTGTCTCACTTAAAGTGAGATTTGTAAAAATTTGCTTAAAAGAAACATTTCGATAACGTTTTACATATTAAATGAACAATATATTTATTTAACTTCAATCCAGTGTACAAAAAGACTTAAAGAAATTGTACTAGCGTCAAAACGAATGAGGCACTTGTTGAGTTCTTTGATGTTATCGTCGGAGTCATAGTGAACGGAAAGATCTATGGAAGACTCATCTGTAGTGTTTACGTCCATTGTACTGACTGTGTATATCCTGTGTTTCCTTTTGCTATTCTTTATATCTACCAGGTTTATTAAGATCTTAGCAGATCCTGGTACGCGGGTACCCGAAAATGAGGATATTACTCATTTCGTCCAACGAGTATCCGAGACTTGCGCGGGTATCGGAGAATAATGGGTCCTCGTCATAAAAATATTTGGCTAATACTCAAAAGCCCCGGGTATTGTTTATAGGCGTTTATTCGGATGCTTGCTTTGAACTCCTGATATGTTGGATGCGCAGTGAATAGAACCACCGATTCAATAAGTTCAAGAGCTTCATTATATGCTTTCATAGGTCAATTTGCCTTATTGGTAGCTCTAGATTTTGTTCGCTACATTCTGAAAACAAATTGGAGCCTAGCTGGTTCCACTTACCTCAGTCCATATTTTTTATCAATAACATTGTTCAACAGCCAAAAATGTTTTTTTTTTAATTTTTAAATTTTTTCCGCCCATAAAGCACATACATTAAAAGGACTAAAAGTATTTTATGACTTGTCGGGTGCTATCACTGGTCACTGCGCTGTGGGCGTAATGTTATACAAAGTGCGGCTATCGGCCAACGATATATGCAGAGGCTGTGGAGGACGCTGTGGGATCGGTCGAGCATCTGTCCTACATTTCGGGAACAACGGCTCCGAACTTTCGAGGCAAGGTTCTTTGACGGATTAATGGACGTAGTTGATGCACAGATTTCAGATCTACTCAGCTCTCTGGTCAAGACAGGGAACCGAACAGATAAGAAAGGTCACCCAAATATAAATGAAGGGCATCACAATGGACCAAATAAAGCCTCCAAGTGGTAGTGCTTAGCACACACCCCTTCTTTAACCTAACCTACATCTATATTAATAATGAGACGTAGCAGAGCAACCTCACGGATTCGAACTCAGCGATCCCCCATTACCCTAAGTGCACTTGTCTCGTCTCTGCTCGTTTCCAATAGTTTCCACAATGTTATTAAAAACAAGTAAAAAAAAAAAAAAAAATGCACCAGTATCACTATTTTAACAATTTATATCAAAAAATCAATAAATATTGCACATTACATAAAAAAATAATTTCACCAAATTTGAGCAACAAAAATTTACTTACATCCTTATGAAGATATACTAAAAAATTACTTCAAAACACGAAAAAACCAAACACTTGTATTTGTAATCTCTTCAATGGGCAAAGATAAAAATAATTCATTCGTTCATTCTAACTCAGCTTACTCAGATTATTAGTCATTGTTTTAGCACTTCTAGTTTTCCTGCACCATGGAAAATTGCGACAATATTCCCATTAGCTAAAATGACTTTAGCCTCTTTACCAACTGATAAAATATTGTGGGTCCAATTAGTAATTTCAAGTGCAAATGTTTGAGCCCCAAAAAATTTCACTTTCTAACGATTTTCGTTGTTGGCACAAAGATTTACTTTTAAATCAACAGTGCCACTTTTGAAACTGAAATTCAAAAGCATATATTCTCAATGCAACAACTTTATATTTGTTATCAACAATTTTACTTTTTGATGTATAAACATCTATAGCGGCGGAATGAACAAATTTGATATGGGAGTGAAATGACAGATTATTTCATCCGATCCCTAAAAGCTTGCTGCATTATTTTATCTTATGCCCAAAAGTTGGCTATTTTAACCTCAAAATCACACTACACTAAAGTGAAGTCAAGGTCATTGCAACCAGGGCTACAGCCAGAAAAATATTTTTGCGGGTTCTTCATAAAAAAAAAGAAGAAAGTTATTTAATTTATTCGAATCAAAATATTAGTGCAGTTTGATATGTATAACAAAAAGAAAAATTTCTGGGGACTAAAATATTTAATTTATTCGTATAAAAATTAAATTAAATATGTTTTTTAGGAGACTATGAAAATTAAATCTAGAGGTTAATTTTCAAAGTCATGACTTAAGTTCATGTCAATTTCGTTATTTGAAGTTATATAGAATTGTGGCGGATTCCGAAACGGCCGTCTGATTTGCCCGTCTCTATATACATTGTTGTTGTGATGACTACATTTGTTCATTAACCTGTTTATATATAACTTCAAATTAAATATGATTAGCCATTTCAGGAGAATGTGTACTTCCCGTGGCAGGAAAAAATCGAGATGTTGATTTTCGAGTTTAGGAGCCCCAAATATTCAAAAAAAACTATTCACGAATTTTTACCTGTCCTGGTTTAGGCGTACGCGAGGTATACAAATGTGTACAAAAAAACGTTCAGGGAGCTTTAAAATACTCCGACTTACACAAAATGTATCTCTATCGACTGAAGAAGATTCTATCTACATAAGAAATTTGTTTTTTACACATCTTTTTATTATTTAGTATTTTTAATAATTTTTTGAAATTGACGACACAAAAAAAAGAGGGCACAAACAAAAAAAAGTGAGGTTGTCCCATAAAAGTCACAATAGTTTCGACGGTAATGCTTCAATTGTAAAAAAAAAATTTCGAACGAAAGAGGAGAAAACAACAAAGACGTCGATACCTAAATGGTTTGGTTGGTATTTAAATTGAAGCCAGGAAAAACGTTCAAGTTCATGTACACATATGTGTACGAAAATCCTGAGAGGGTTAATACAAAATATACAGGGGGCTCGGAACTCTGTTGCCCCTGATTACGGCCCCCACTTCATTTACATATGAAATAATAATTAATATAAGTACACCATACTTTCGGGTTGGAAGTGCTGTTTTAACTAGCAGAGGGCATAGCTATTATGTATGGTTTGTGTCGAGAATAATTAATATGGCGGTTTGGAGAGTAGACGTTTGCCAATAAGATCCAGTATGTCATACACCCTTGTGCAATTTAATGTGGTCAAGACCAATTTTCTTTAAAAATGGTTTTAATTCATTCAAATATAAAATCAGTAACTAATCGGAAAAATTAATATTTAGTGTGTCTATCTACCCTTGGCTTCCAGCATCATCTTAAGTCGTTTTGGCATATATTCTACGAACAATTTGCAAGTGTTAAAGATTTTCTCATCTTGTTACCACACTTCATTCACGGTTCGATTAGCTTGGTTTTGTTTGTGCAGCAGAATCAATAATAGCTTAACTTCAAGTGTAGCAAAGCGCAGTAAACGATTCTCTATAGTTAAATTTTAGTAATTTGTTGGGTGTTTTATACCTAATATTTTCTGACAGATCCCTACAATTGATAGTGGTGAGCCGGAATCTGGGTAACATATTTCCCAAACGTCCAAAAGTATCAGTTTGGCACAAGTGTTATGTAAGTGTTTTTGACCAATTATGGGATATCCAGTGGTACACCAATCTTTTCTGTGTTCGATGCATACTAGATAGCTTGAATTCGGACTGTGTAATTCATGACAAATTTATTTTCTATGGTTTCTCTTCATATTATTTTTATTATAGAACATTATTTACTTAAGATCTCAAAAACTAAGAAAGTAAAATAAAATTTTGATCACAAACAATTTCTTAAAAAAAAAAACTGACAATTTGTTTATGGCGTTTTTCCATGATTTCCACTTTTTTCATTTATTTTAGCACACCCTAAAAATTAAGGCACACTGCGATAAGGAAATTGAAACAAACTAAAATGCTGCTGTGAGCGAGAAAGTGTCGTGAAAACTTGTTCGCATTGAAATTGCGATGGCGATGGAAGCAGCAGCAGTAGTAATAGAAGTAGTCATACAACGTGCGACATCCACTAATAGTATATGTATGTATGCACATATACAGTCAAACAAACATACATTCTACTCGTATGTTGAGTTTTGCCTACATTTGTGTCGCATAACCCACGGGATTGGGTCGTATACACAACTAACAAATACTTCTCATAGTACATAGTATCATACACTCTCTTCTATACACTAACATCAACACACACACACACACAAACCTACCCATGAACATGCATATACGAGTATCTGAATATATAAACACAATAAACGTTGTCTAGCTCAGAGGTGCATTCCAACATAAAACAAACAAATAAACAGACAAAAGGAAGGTAAGTACAGGGTGTAGAAAAAGCAACAGAGCAACGACGATAGCGACATGTCGAGCAACTACAAAATCATCCACAAGCACACAAACATATATACATACATATTTGAGTATATGTGTGTGTGTGTGTGTGTGTGTTTGCCTCTTCTTTGTGGCTCATTCTCAACTATAGTACAACGATAAACAACCACAAATGAAAATGGACAGAAACTATGTGATAGTAACGTAATACCACGCCTCCCTTCCCCTTACTCATCTATGTATGCATTGAGAATAGGAGCCCCATATTTGGGATGGCGTACTTTGCACGTGTTTATGTTTTTGTTGCTTTATTATTGTTGGTGCTTCTGTTGCTGCTGCTTCTGTTGGGTTAAGTTAAAGTTCCAGAGACGTGATGTTGAGTGTAATTGAATTTTTACTTGCTTCTTCTAGTCCTTTGTGAATTTTAAAGTTTATGCAAAAGTTAAAGTTGTGTTTTATGAGTTTAAATAACAACAACTACAACCAAAATGCACCAAAATCAAAAATATTTATTTTATAACAGCAGTTGGCTTGCCTTATTTACAGTTAATTATAATTTTAACTATGCATGTTTAAGTTTTATGGTCTATTTGCACTTGTGAAAAAGATGAGATTTTCGAAATTAAAATTGTATAAATTATTCAATGAAAATTTTGAATGTACGCAACTAAAAGTGACAACTTAATGAAGTGTCAAGAAAATGGCATATCTAACTATTTTAACTGAATATTTAATGAAAAGGTCATATTTTGCATATGTTGAAATAAGTTTTTCTTTTATTTGATCTGTGCATATCTTCAATATTACTTTTTAACTTTGAGATTCTAAGCGTAGATTAGAACATTCTATTTGGTATCACCATCTTGGGTTCGTTCGTTCTTATTGGCTCAGAGGGTTCTAAATTAAGGATATATTTTATAAGAGTATTAGCATACAATTACGCAACAAATCATTGCGCTTTGCTTAATTCTTTCGCTTATTCACATACATATGTAGAAGCATTAATTATGATATGAAATATCCTGAACAAGACCAATGAAGCGATCTAGAAGCCATTATTCGGAGTCTTATCAGTGGTTCGAAAAACAAACTGCAATCTGTTCTGACTAGTACTTGAATGATGAGAATAGCAATTCTGTAGATTTTTGACAAAACAACTTATCTTTACAGACGAAGTTTCATCTTTCCTTTTAAAGTCGACGTGCTTGCACTTCTCTTATCTCTATATATATCTTGCCCCTTTAGTTCAAGGGTTATAACTTAAATTAATAATATTAGAAACTAGGGGTTAAAAGAAGCAAAAATTAAAAGTTGAAATTTCATATGCAAAGATAAATTATTTTGTCAAAAGCCCACAAAATTGTTGTCTGCAAAAGAAATGGCTTTTTTTTTGTTGGAACTGCAAAAGAAGTATTCAAGTATACAGCACTCAGACAAGTCTTACGCCCCCTTTTGCTATTCTTTGAATCTACCAGATTTATTAATAATTCTTAGCGGAGCCTCCAGCGCCAAATATGGTTACTCCAAATATGGTCAGAAAGCGGGACAGACACTGATAAAGTGTTTCTTCCTCTGAACCATAGGAAACACAGAAGGCACTAGCTCCTAGGCCAATCATACTCAAATGTTTGGTCCAAGAGAAGTGGTCTGTGCATAGTCCCACCAGCTGCTTACAGCTCTTTCTGTTATGTGATAACATAAAGTCTGTTATACGCTTCGAGATAACAGGTAACATCATCTTTGTCTGTCTAAAACCCCTCAGTTTCTCCCATTTAATGAGTGGGTCGATTTGCCACTCATTAATGGTGGTCTTAATGGCTGTAGACGAAAAAGAGAGTAGATGTTCTGGGTCCAAGAAACCAGTTTCCGAACCCTATCTGAAATTCTTAAGACTCCAGGAACCCATATCAACAGCAGGCTATTGTGTAACCAGTTTAGATGTGGTTAGCGGATTAAGCAAGGATTTAATCGCAGCCTTAATGTCACTAAATACACAAATGTTCCTTTCTCTCCAGCCATTATCAATAACATGGTCCATTGCCTTGCCAACCGTATTCTGTTTGGGAGCAGTCCCAAGCCCAGGTCCTGGTAAAAATCAGGTTCTGACTTCTGGAATTTGTATTGTATAGCATAGTTTTAAAACTGGAATTATTGGCATTGGATCGGAAGGCATTGATAAAACTGTCAAGTCCAAATCAGTATTTTTAATAATGTCACCAATATCCCAGCAAGTGTCATACCAATACCCATTGCGTTTAGGCCTACAGATGGCTTTGACAGCCTCTCCTTTAGCACAAATATCAAGGGGTGGTAAGTTGAGCAATGCATCCAAGGATGGACCAGGTGTTGTCGGAAAAGCTCCCGTACAACAAATGGCCACAGCACTTTAAAGTCTGGCAAAAGCTTTCCTAACGCTATCAACGTTAAGCCTGCTGCATCAGACTATGGATCATAGGTGATGATGGGTCTATTTATAGCCTTATAAAGCCATAAGACTTTGTAAGGTGATAGATCCCATTTTTTGCCAAAAATAGCCTTACATTGACAAAAAGCTGCCAGTGCCTTGGATATCTTTAGCTCAACATTAGAACGCCATAGAAGTTTGATATCTAGAACGACTCCTAGATATTTAACTTCATGGCATAGCTGAGTAGTGATTTCTCAGAGTACTGGTAAAATGAGATCATCAACTTTCCTTCTCCTGGTGAAAAGAATAACACCAGTTTTAAGACGGTTAACCGATAACCCGTTAGAGCAACACCAAGAGTCAATCATATTCAGAGCTGTTTGGCCCGTCCTACGAACATACCCTACTGATTGGCCCGTGATTAAGCAGGCAACGTCATCGACATAGGCCTGTGTGTAGATACCCGGCCCACTTAGGGAAACAAGCAGATAGTCAACCAGCAGACACAACAGCAGTGGAGAGAGTACGCTACTTTGGGGACATCTCTCAGATGCTTTAGTGAAAGAGCTGACGTCTCTGGTTTTTTTTGCATATAACTGAACTTCCATCTCATGTGTTATATACGTGTACTACGTCATTGCGTGCGTGGCGAAAAGTATTGCAATAGTAATATGGGAAATAGTTTGTTAAATGTGGAAGATAATGCTTCAACTGGAGTAAATTAGCCATTGGTGTCGTTTAAAAAACTGGAAACATAGAATATATTTTCTAATAATTTTCAAATAAACAACAAAGTTTCACTTCTACCTTGAGTGTCTTCACAAAACAGTTTTTTTTTTGTCTGAGTTTTGATCTGCTTTTTGGTTTGAATTCCAATTTCAGTTTTGTCCGAATTTCGGTCTGATTTTTTTCGAGTTTCGGTCTAGTTTTTTCTCCGAATTTTTGTTCAGCTTTTGGTCAGACTTTTTCCCGAATCTTGGCCCGGTTTTTGGTCTGAGTTATAGTTTCCCATCTGGCTTGAGTTTTAGTCTGCTTTTGGTCTACATTTAGTCTGAGTTCTAGTCTGCTTTTTACTCTGAGTTTTGGTCCGAGCTTTGTCTGAATATCGGTCTGAGTTTGGGTCTGTTTCTAGTCTGACTTTTTTTTTTGAAATCTTGGCTTACCCTTGATTTGATTTTTAGTGATTCAGGATTGAATTTGGTTTTATTTATTCTGATTTTTATCTGAATTTGGTCTGAGGTGCAATTTTCATCTGATTTTTGCTTGCTTTAGTTCTGAATTTCGATCCGGTTTTTGGACTGTTTTTTTTGGTCTGATTTTTTGTCTGGTTACTCACTCACTTTTCACTTTTTCACTGCATAATTGTATATTAAATGTACGAGTTAAAACGGAACCAGGAATGGGGTTTAATATACAATATGCATTCGTTGAAGTTAAATTGAAATAAATTAAAATTTAAATTATACATTTGAAATTAAAAAATGCAGAGCATTTAATCACGATGACTAATATTTCTACCACATATCTACGCACTGGTATACGCATGTAAATATGCAACAAAAAAATTTAAATTAAAGCAAGCCAACTGACACAAAAATCCATTTTTCATGTTGTCCTTTTATGTTGCCAACATAAAGCAAATACAAAAAAAAAGCAGAAAGAAATAAATAAAACAACAACAACAGCAACTTTCCAACTACAAAAGGCTACAACAACCAAAAGGAAAAATTATTACAACCTACTGTTGGATGAAGCAAACAAACGAACGAACGAAAAAAATAAAACAAAAATAGAAAAAAACCACACAGCAAGTATGAAAAAATCAGTCAAAGACCTTCTTTTTTTTGTGCATTTTTATGCAGCCAGTACAGCGGCAGTAGAAGTAGCAGCAGCAGCAAGTATGCCGAGTAGTATTGTCTAAATATTGCATTAGTATATGTATGTATGTATGTATATATGTATGTATGTGTGAATTTATGTGCACGCGCGTGTGTGTGTACACGAAAATGACGAGTTGAGTTGTTGTGGCATACACAGAAAAATGCAAACAGAAGTAAAAAAATAGTAATAATAAAAAAGGCGAGCAGCATCAGCATACTCCCATGCAACACACTCACACACACACACATACATACCAAATACGCTAAATGTCAATTCGAGATTGGATGTGAATGTATGTATGGACTATATATATGAGCTTCAGCTTACCAAAAAGCGAAAAAGCAGCTGTCAGTGATTTCTGACAAATAGATTTGACATGAGCGTCAAAAAATCACTGAGTTATGACTGTTGTTGTTATGGTTTTGTTGCTGTGGTTGTTGCTGCTGTTTTATTTAACTCTCTCTCTCTTTCTCTCTTTTTGCGATTTAGTTAGAGAGAGTACACTCTCCAAATGCGATTAATTTAACCAGCGAAAAGAAAAGTTCAATATGGTTACAATTTGCCAGTGAAAATTGAGAGAGAGAGAGAGAGAGAGTGCTGTTAAATGAAACGTAAATGACGGTGAGAGTGTATTAGCTACTGAGGATACTACGGAGAGCATTAATAATCGCAAACTTTGAGAAAAATGCCTGCGCAGAGCTTTTTACCACACTCACTCTCTTGTTCGTTTGGCATAATTTCTTTCTTTTTCTTCTTTTTTTTTTTGAATGTTGAATTGTTGCTGCTGCTGCTTTTGTGATTGCTGTTTTGTTGTTGTTTTTTGCTGCTGCCATTTGCTGTTGCCTGATATATGTAATGGTCCTGGCATACGTCCCTAATTTGACAGCTGTAAAAATAGCAGTGGCAACAGTAATAGCAACAATAACAAAAACAAATAATCAAATTGATGTTAAAGAAAAGAAATAAAAAAAGTACTTTTTCTTAAATGCTTCTTCCCTCCTCCTCCTCCTGTTCTGCTGTTAGGCAATTTTTCAAAAGGAGACCAGCCAGCCAACCAACCATTCAACCAATGTTATGGTAGTTGCCAAGGATATTGCTATGCTGCTCAAGTGCTTGTATTTGTTTATGGATGTGTGTGTGTGTGTGCGGCTGCTGTTGAAATGTTATTTTTAGTTAAGTAGCAAGGATTGGTGTGAAAGCAAAAAACAGAAAAAAAACAACAACAACAACTAGAAGCAACTTAATCCAGGAGAGTAAATTCTATTTACGTTTTAATTAAGTTTCTATACCTATTACTAGGTACTACATAATAAATGAAAATTGTTGATTTTCCTATTTTTCCCCCGATATAATCTCTGCTCTTGCTAAATCTCATTCTCTGTTTTTGCTGCTGCTACAATATTGTTGTTGTAGTATTCTTAATGGAAATTTTTTTTACCTTTACTATTTCGCGCCAATTGCTTTTATAGATGTCCACACATACAAGCACACATTCAAGTAAATGTGTAAAACTTTTGCTGCCATAAGATTCCCTCTTTATGTATCTGTGCATATGGAATTGTATGGGTGTTTGTGTGTGTATACAGTGTGTTTGTGTGTGTACGCGCAATTTCAATGTAAACAAATTGAATCGTTCAAATGACGTCATAAAAATCAGGTCAGCAGTAGAAACAGCAGCAGCAACAACAACAACAACCCCAACAGCAATATTGCCAAACTGCAAAAATATAAAACAACGAACCCATAAAAATAGCAGTATCAAGCCAAAAATAGTAGTAGTAGTAGTAGAGTAGTGAATGCACACACACACACACACATAAATAACTAGTTGAAGAGAAGGAGTAGAAAACAGAAACAGCACAGAAGACCAAACAAAAATTAGATTTGTGTAGTGGTGGTAGTGGGAGTAATGGGGCTGGTACTGGTAGATATTGGTATTGATAATGGTATTGGTATTTTGCACATCGTTAGAAAAAGGTAGACATTTTATGCAAGTACCTTTTAAATAGTACCATTTTACGATAAACTACGTTTTGCTTGTTTGTTATATTTTTGTTTTTTTGTTTGATTTTGTTTGGTTTGGCTTGGTTTGGTTTGCCTTCCTCATCGTCGTCGTGTTTTTCAATTTTCTTGCGGTTATTTTTCTTTTTTCTGCTCTGGCTACCACCATTGGGAAAATTAAATACAGATTATGCGGGTGCGGCTCCACATTGGTGATTGGTGTTTTCGTCAATGCTGAAGCAGAAGTTGATGGGAGTTTTTTTTTTTTTTTTGGATGCTGAAGGTGGGGACTGTTCTGCCGTGCTGTAAGTGAAAAGAAATTATCAATTAAATGCCAAAATATTGAAGAGAATTTTTTTCTTTTTTTTTCTGAGGCGGCAGATTGATTGCGTTTTAATTTATTTCTTTTCTCCGCACAATTTCTTTCTTATAAATTTGAAAACGGTTTTAGGGTGTTCGCGTGTAGGAATCTTTAGTTGAAGTGAAGTATATATGTAGAATGAGTGGTAATTTTATATTGTGTGTGCATGAGGCTGTGGGATTTGGAAATCACTTGAATGAAAAAGAAGAGTATATGAAAAAGAAAGTATTACTTAATCTTCAGGAAAATCTTTCAAAACATTTTTGGGGTAAATCTTTTAATCACTGAATTTATTGAAAAATACGAAACTTGGTTAATATAAATTTAGAAAGATAAAGCTGTATATACTGTACGCTACACCTAGTAGCCAGGATCGTTTTAAAGCTCTGCTGAAACCGAACCCGAACATTTCCATATTATAAAACATACTAAGAAAAGAATAAAATTTCATGTGCATATAATTATATATATAATTATAAAATACAATATATATATATATATGTATATATATATACAATTTATAAAAATAATTGATAAAAAGTTTTGAAATATTTATAGAGATGTACAACTTTTTTCTTACCATTGTAGGAAGTGTTTTTACGAAGTGTCAACTATTAAAGTGTGCTTGAATACTTAGTCGGCGTTTTGCATACATTATACACTGTTCAGTGCATTTTCCATTTTGTTGAAAGTAAATATTTATTTATGAAGAAAACGAAATTCAGAGTAGTCGAAAGTTACAATGAAAAAGTATTTTTTTAAAAAGACAATGTAGAAAAAAATGTATAACTGCTCATAATTAAATAATTTCATATTATAATGCAAAAATAAAAGCTAAGCGGCGTTTTCGCCTTTAACCCTTCCCTGCCCATGTATGGTCCCACTACTTTGGATGGTAATAGTGGCGCCATCTTGCGTCCAACATCTAAACCACAATATGGGTTTCGTAGATTGCAGCTTTCTGTATCGATGCGCATATATAATGGTATTAGAAAACGCCAGCTGTCAAAAGTTATTGCCATTTTTATGTGAAAAAAATACGTTTTTCACATAAAAATAAAATAGAATAAAATTTTTGATTTTCTATAAATTTCACACTGAATAATTGGTATAAAATTTAATTTTTGGTTATTTTTCTCAAAAATGTGATTAAAAAAACCGTTAAGTATTTCTATTTCACTTGATACTGGCCAACTCCCACTAGGTAATTTCAGATTTTAACACTTGTAATTAAGATATTGAAAAATTTCATAGAATAAAAGTTGTTCAGAATGAAGAATGCTATCCCTTAATATTGTTTTAAACAATTACCGTTTCTGGGCAGGGAAAGGTTAAGGTTGCACTTCTCTTCCGGTATATTGGTCTTGTCACACTAAAAAGTTGCTTACGCGTGACACTAGACGAACAAATATCTATTGTCGTTTTTTTTTAATTGTTCAGCAAATACTCGGCCATTTTTATTTTTTCCTGAACACCTAACCGGACCTGAACGCTTGATTTTCCACCGAACCGGAACGCTCGGTCAGTCACTAATAATAAGGGCTCGGATCTTGTTAACCTAAAAAAACTTAAAAAATTGTCAATAAAATGCCCTAAAAAACTATTAAAAATCACCTACAAAATTATTAAAATTCATATAAACTTAAAAAAAAAATGTTTTATACCATTTTTATTCCATTGTTTTGCAATAAATGACCATAAGTATATGTGTATTCGTAAATTAGCAGTTTTAAATGATCCCCCATTTAAGGGCCGAACATTTTGTAAAACGAGAAACATCGGTCAACATCGACACTGACAACGGGGCAAATTTAAATAAAGTTATATGGTTAGAGCTTAATTCTACGTCGGATTGTAACTTAAAATTAATTTTTGAATTTTTAAAAAATTTCTTGTTTTTACCGCTCTTAGTTATATCAGCTCGCTTTCAATGGTATCTGTCTGTCTGTCTGTTTGGGTGGAATTTTGCAATCGATTTTAAACTAACTTCCCGATGAGCTAGAGACTTGAAAACATATTTTCAGGCTGTTGTATAAATATGGAATGCGGTTTCAACTAACAAATGGCGTAGCTATTATAACTATTATTATACAATAATTATATACTTTAAGGTTGGTGTATAAATATGAAGTGCGGTTTGACCTAACAGATGGCATAGCTAATGTATGATTTGTGTTGAGGATAATTAATATGGCTTTTGGAAATCAGATATCGCTCATTTACTAAAAGACTGTCATAACTCAGAAAACGCTGTTTAAAGTTTTCAATTTGCTGCAAAAATAAGAAATCTTATTGTTCTCACGCGCAGAGTATACAAGATATTAATATGAAGTTTTTACACAATATGAAGTGTGACATAATGAATAATTTTGCATCATTAACTCAAAAATTGTGTTTTTTGACTTATGACAGTCTTTTCGTAAACGAGCGATATGTATTTGTCAATAAGATTCATAGATCAAAGCATTGCAGTCATCGTTGTAAAAACCATTTGTAGTACAATTTCGTAAAACTAATTCTTTTTATGTGATATTATTTCAAAGAAAAATAAAACTGTGCTGATTTTCTTATTTGGTTTTTATCGATTACACAATGCAACACGGAAAATTTACAAGGGCTTAGGCCTATATAGTTGTTGGATTGACAGTAAAAAATTTCAATCACACAAGACTAAAAAGCAGAAAACAATAACTTTTTTAGTAATTTTGTTAATTTATCCACTTTTAATACTGGAAAAATTTCGAAAAAATTACTGAAAACTATTCATTTTATTACCTTTTTAATAAGTCTAAATATATTTTATTATTTATTAATTTTAAAACTGAATTTCCATCCGAGAATGAAAATTTCAAAGAATTTTCCTTTAATTGTTTATTAACCCTTTAGCTCCACCCTTAAGAAACTTTTTACTCTTTCAATGTAAACTGCCATTCAACCCATTCAAAAGTAAGAGTTTAATACATTCTAGAATAATTTTTCCCATACAATTTTATTATATTTAGATAAACTTTTTTTTAATAAAATTTTTAGTTTCTCACTTCACTTTTATTTTTTGCTGGTGGTAACTCTAAACCGTCTTCAATCAAAGACTAGCATAAGCTGATAAAAAAACGCAAACTTGATAAAGGATATTATGTATACTTTGCGATGTAAAATTTTAGAAACGCATTTGTTCAGAGATGAAAATTTGAAACATTTTGGAAATTTGGGATTATTTTAATTAAAACCAAGTTTTCAGATTTTTGTTATTTGGTGACCTAAAGTAAAATTTTATGAGCAACATATATTTAGAGCTTACTAACTCTCTATCAACCCTTGTAATGGGTTAGGTCAAAAGCGTAATTTCTCACGAAAAGAACAAAAACACTAATAAGGAAGGCAGATAATGGGTTAATACATTCGAGATAAATGCTCTACAAAAAATTCTACTGCAAATTGCCCAACACTCAAACAATCTTAGATGCAATTTTAATAAGTTATCTTATGGTTAGTATAACTAATGGGAAAACTTTAGTCCCGCGCAATGACGTGTAATTTTTCCTAGCTCTTAATTTCTATAAATTCTAAAGTTATTAATTTATAAGAGCAAAAACGGCTTTAAATGAAAGGTGTTTTATTATAAAAAAAAAGTAATGGTATTAAGTTTGCTAAAAAAGCGATAAAAAGCCAGTTTGAATGGTTGTATCTTTAAATATACTGTGGGTATTTAAGGGTTAAGGAGTTTTTCAACTAAATTGCCATCGCTTTAAAAAACAATGGATGCGTGCAAGGCACGCAAGATATTTGATGTGAAAACAGTTAAACCAACTGAATGCCATATACATAAGCACACATATGTATAGCTATTTATGGGGATTTGATGTATAATCTATATGCTTAGGTAAATAATTCAAATTCAAAGAATTCTTTTATAAACTTAAAAATGTATTAGATATCATTATCTTTTATATATATGTAATAGCCCAATTCACTATAAATTGCAAATGGCTTTGCATCAATGCCAATGCAAATTTTTGTTCCATATCGCATGTATTTGTTGTTGTGATAGCAGAAATATTTTGCATTTGCACCAAATCGTGAATAGGACTGATATGTTGTAGTTGAATCATTTTTCTTTTACTCAATGCATCGGGCATGCTCGCATATACGCAACTGCAATTGCATCTTTTTTTCCGCGCTTTAAGTTTTTCTTCCTGTCGATTTGAAATTTTATTAGATTTGAAAATTTTACATAACGTCGTATAGGAATATGAATTTGTACACATATACGCCAAATCAATTCTCAGGCGACGATAAGTGCTTTCCGCATTTAACCTTAGAAAAGCAACAGGGGTGACCAGTCACCCCACTACTTTTTAAATGCAAAGAGATTTGCCTTAACTGCATTTAATAAAAATAAGAAACAATGTATTTTCTTTGAAGTAAATAAGTGATTTTATAATAAATAAGTTTGATTTTTTCTGTTTAACATTTTTGCTATTTACATAGATAAAAAAGTGTTGCCTTTCTAAGGTTAATCTACAAAGCAAAATTTTTATAATGCCGTGGTTTGCTATCACTATTACTACATTTTTTTCATACATTTATTGAAACCTAGATTCCTTATTACTTATCATTTTGTATTGTTTTTATATTTTAAAAAATATTTAATTTTAATCCAATCTAACAAACCGAATGCAAAACCTATTAAACGCCTGTGTTTGCTACGGCGACTTCTCTGCTTGTATGGTATAGTCGATCTCCACACGTTCAACACCAACTAATAATTCTGCCACGAATAAATATACACACACATTTTGTTTTCGTATGTACATATATGTGTGAGTAAATTGATCGAAACATAAACAAACAAACTCCGCTCGTATTTTAATTTCTCCCTCTCTTCTTCTCTTCTCTCTTCTCTTTGTTGTTTAGAGTAGCACAGTCTTGCCGCGCAGTAGTGTGAGCGAGAAGGGAGCTCGACGTTACAGTTATCTTACATCTTACGATACAGTTATTCTTACATTTTACACATTTGAAATTTTGCCCATACCGTGAGCTCAAATGTTTACACATCAATAAAGAGTGATAGGACTGTAGGTTAGGTTAGGTTGGAGTGGCTGTCGAGAGACACACTTAGGCCTGAACGACCCATTGTGATACCACATAGTTGGACCTACAGTTTAACGCCGATTCCGAACGGCGGTGTGGCAATTTTTTATCGGCTTGGTGGTTTTGCCATTACCAACCAATGTGTGTACTTGTACACTATCTTATAATTCTCATACACATAGGACTGTAATTTACCCCAAAATCACTGGGGAGTGGTCGACTCTTTGGGTATATATTTTATCGCAACCTTTTTGCTAATAGTAGGAATATATCCCTAAGCTAGTTCTAAATATATTGGTAAAGCATAGAATCTTTTAAATTGATGTACCTATATATATTTTCACCATTTATATAATGATAAAAAGTGGTACAAACTATGCGCAAAAGCCCACAAAAAAGTGGTTCAAATTGATTACCACCTTCGAGCAAAGAAAGCACGAGCACAAAATGGGAATTGAACTAACTAAGAGGAATGACCGATATATCGATTGTTACTATCAAAATCGATATTTTACCTGAAATTCTATAAATTTACCTAGAAGCGCTGATAATATATATATATATCGATATAAAATTCTGGAACATTTTTGGGGAAAACCAAAAATTAAAATATGCTAACATCTATATTCTATGGAAAAAATTGTTCTGCTATTTATGTTTTTCAATATATGAGGGGAAAAGACAAATGCTGTTTAAAGGCCAGCAAAGTTTTTTATTTTTTTTTTTGTTTGAAGAACATGAAATATATTTATGCATGCAGATATATGCAAGATATACAATCACGAAATCACAGCCTAAGTAATACCGTCTCAAATAAGTTGTACGCCACTGTTTTTTTATAGTTAGTATTTTATGTAGTTTTTTCTAATAAAACATAAAAAGTTCATGTCAATAAACCTACAAAGCATTAATTTTTTAACTTTTCATAAAAAAATGCATTTGATATCGAAAAAGAGGATTAAAATGCTTCAATACATAAATATCGATATTCTTGCATGTATCGGCCATCCCTACTAACTAAGCATAGCTCACATTTGATATATAGAAGTAAATTGGTAATAGTAAAGAATGAACTGGGGAAATGGGCGTAATTGAGCCAATGGGCGTGCCAAAGTGGTATACTTACCTATTGTATTACCACATTGGGCATTTTCACAGTCCCCCTTATATTTTATGGGCCAATTTGTTATGTGCTCTTATTTACCGACAGGCTGAATAAGCGAATACAAATGTATGTATGTATGTATTATTTTAATGCCTGCGATTGATTTACCAATTCTACAAAATTTGTTTATTTTTCTTTGAGTGCAAATAAAAAATTGTGTAAATATTTTTAAGTATTCCATTAATGTTTATCTTCGATTATTACAATTTAATTGTCATTTAATAACATTTTTCTTCTGTTCTGCCTCTGCACCGCACAGCTACCAGGACACTCCTTTATTGCCATTGCCACTTGGGCAAATACTAGAGGAGCGAGAACACACAGCATGTCAGAAACGTGCCACTCGTAAATTGTGCCATTATTTGTTTTATAACATACATACACACATAAACACTCACAAACTCACAGATTAACTGGTCCTGCTGTGTTGATATTTGTGCAACAATTAATTCCAAAAATCACAACAACAATAACAATAAATTTTATGTATACATCTTCTTTTTTTTTGTACTCGTGTGCACATACACTTAGATATTTGAGACAATGGACCGACCGAATACTGCCCAAGACATGATGTCATTAAATCATACCAATTTTCAGTTTTTGCTGCTGTTTTTCGTGTTTTGTGTATGATGCAGGACAAACTCATACCTCCATATACGCATACACACACACACACACACACACATTCATATATCAAATTTATGTATGTTGATTTGAGTGGCAGTTTCATTGAATTATTTTTGGTGATTTTATTAGATTTATTTTTAGATATGTCAAATATTAGATTTACTATCTATCTTTATGTATGTATGTATGTATGTACATCAACTTTATTGAAATGCAAGAGTATTAATAAACAATAATAAGGAAAACAACATAAACCAAAAAATGAGCATAAAAATCTCTAACAAATTCAAGACACAAAAGAAGTTAACGTGCATTTTTTCTTTATTTGGTCATATAACAATATATTATCAAATTATGATGAAAAGCTTATTGTCCGTCCGTTGTAATGATAGATTCTTCTATTTATTATATTCAGCTGTAATTTCATGCTCATACACATTCATACATACATACGTATGATCCCTACGGGAAAGGGACAAGAATATTCCTGAGATAAGGTATGCCTGACATAAAAGACGACTAAAAAACCCCTCAGAAGTGGAGATTGGGGCTAAAAGGGTCACAAGGCCGGACGAATATCTGTGGCAGGGAGAGAAGATACCGCTCTTTGAGTAATTGAATCCCATTCCGGGGTGACACCATGGAAGACCTGGCAGCTGAATACAGCGGAGCAGAGGAGCAAACTTCTGAGACAAGTATGGTATTGGCGTAATAGAATACTGGACGATTCTAATTGGAATAGACGAAACCTTTGGTAATAACTTTAGCATTCGGTTATCTTAGTAAGAAGAGTGCAATCCAGCGGGAATGGCTCTCCGGCTAACGTTACAGTTGCCCCCATCCCATTAAAACATTGGCAGACGTTGTACGTTCGAAGTCTGCCATTATTAAGTAAGCAGATGATATAGTAATTCTTGCAGATGACGTAGCAACATTACAAAACATGATATACCACCTTGATCAAAAACTTTCCGGAATTTATTCAGAAAATTAAAAATACAAGTTTATTCATCTAAATCTATATTGTCCCCTGCAAAGTAATCCCCATCGACTGCAACACACTTATGCCAGCGCTTGATCCAATACTCAAAACATTTTTTATATTCGGTTTTCAGTATGTCAGTATGTTCAGTGTATAAATGCTTCCTGCGATTTTTCCATTACTTACTCTCGGCTGCTGAAACGCATTCCCCGTAATGGTTTTTTAACTCAATTGAACAGAAAGAAGTCACAAAGAAGTCTCAGGGAGCCAAATCAGGTGAATTCGGTGGCTGTTGGATGGTATTTGTTGCATTTTCGTCCAATTTTGCGGTTATTAACTGTGCAAGTATGTGATACTTGCTCGATGAGATAAATGAAAACTGCGCGAGTTGAATGTAATTGTTCAGGAACAATTTTCAATTATAATTTATTAATTGTGAATAAATTCAGTACAAGAACAAATTTTAAATGGTAGAAATAATTTTATATTTGAAAGAAAATTCAAGTAAGAAATGAAGAGAGAATGCTACTTAACGCTTGTAAGATTTCAAAAAGAATAAAAAGTAAAATATCAAATTCGTATATACTTATCGGTACCTATAATTACATAAATTCAAAAAAAGTAGTAATACTATACATTTTTACATATTTGGGCTCTGGAGTTGCCACAATTCAAAAATTTATAAAGAAAAAAAAATGAAGTACGCCGCACATTAGACGCATCACAAAACTATTAAATCCATGTCTTCAACATTAACCAAAATCTCTTTTACTTTATCAACGTTTTCATCGGTTTTCGATGTCGATGGTCTGCCACTGCGTTCATCATCTTCGATTGACTCACGACCACTTTTGAACCGCTCGTGCCACTGATAAACGACCGTTTTCTTTAGAGAATCGTTGCCGAAACACTTTTCCAACATTTCCAACGTTCGCGCACCATTAAATCTTTTTTTTACACAAAATTTAATACAATATAATTTAATAAAATTGTAAAAAATCGCCAACACACACAGAGATAGATGTACTCTTGTCAAGCTATACGCTAAGATTTAAAGGGAACATCAACAACAGATGTACCAGCTTAACAACAAAAAAAACAGAACTCAAATTGGAACGATGGGAGCGCCACACGGTGGATATTCCGGGAACTTTTTACCGAATGATGGAATATGGAAGTAAACATGAATAAATCGGAAATCATGATTTTCAAAAGGAGGTGATTGTCCAGTCTTGAAAAATGGATCTGTAAGATCTGTGGTACTTACACTACAAATGGTGTTCATCAAGGATGTGAAACGTAAAATAAATTCTACTCAATACAGTATTAATGCTACATGGCAAATAAATGTTTCGTTATCATCTAAGTATCTATTAAATTTAAACCATTTGGGCACAGAGTTTCACATAGTTTTTAATAACAGACATCACTTTTACAGAAAGCAATATTTCGGACGCGTTGTGACATCTTCCCAGTGAAACAAATAACTTCGGAAATGTATCGTCAAAAATCTGAAATTTATGCAATGTTGTTGAAAATGAAACACTATGTTTATTTCATGGAAAGGTGTCCGGCACTTAAAGGATTCAGAGTAACATGTTTTGGGAAAAATATGCTCGATGAATGGAGGAAATATTGAAAATTGGATAACACTTTATCTCGACAGACAACGAAATATCATTATTGAACTTTTTTGTTCTCTATTTGTGATTTTTTTTAAGTATTTTTCACTATGAGTGACTCTCTATGGTGTTAATTGAGCTGAATAACTGTGCACTATGGGGAAATTGATCACTTTCTCTGGCCAAAACCTCAAAATTTAAATCTTCAAAAGAGCAATGCCTTTAACCTCTTTGCAAAGTGGACACCCCAAATCCAATAGACTTGAAATTGTTTTGTTTTTGGAACGTCACTATGCTAAACGGCAGGCATATGAAATTAAGATTTTAACTAAATATAAATTTTTTAAAAACAAATAAATAAATTGGACTTAAAGAAAAAGGTAATATTTTCCCATATTTGTGCATTAAAAAAAAGTTGAAAAAATGAATGATACTACGAATAAAGAGCGGTTCACGCAAAATTGCCACGGAAAGTTGCTGTACCTTCTTAACCAGAACACTCAGAATAACAAATAATGCATTAAATGATAAGTTTAATATTGTGTTTTAATACTATAATATTAAAAGATTTAAATTTTTTTGTTGTGCAAAAAGTTCCGGGTATTTGAACATCCGCTCTGGATACTTTTGCGGCTATTTGGTTCCATTTTAGTAACATTGAATTCACATTTTTGACAATACCTACATTTTTCTTCAACTTATATTTTGTAATAGCCCAGTATTTTTCGATCGGTCGTAGCTGGGGGCAATTGGGTGGATTCATATATTTGGGCACTACATCTACTTTATTTGTCTGATACCAATCCATGGTTTTCTTAGAGTAGTGGCAACTGGCTAAATCAGGCCAAAACTTCACTGGCGAATGGTGGTGACGAACAAATGGCAATAGTCGTTTCGAAAGGCACTCTTTGTTGTAAATATCAGACGTCATAGAAGAGGATGTCACAAATGCCCTGGATTTGAGACCACAGCTGCAAATAGCCTGCCACACCATTGCATTCTTTGCAAATTTATCCATTTTTATGTACTTGAGTTTTGAGGGTACATTGCCGCAATTCGTTGCCATATAAAATTTTTGACCTGGAATCTGTTTAAGATCAAATTTTACGTATGATTCGTCATCCACAATAATGCATCCATTGAACTTGGTCAAAATATTATTATAAAGAAGACGAGAGCGTTTTTTTTGCCAGAAAATTCTGTTTGTCTGTTCTATTTCGATATTTTATAGCACGGTGGCACTGTAGCCCAGCTTTTATGCGTAGTCGTCTAGCAGTACTTTTGCTGGTATTGAATTTTTTGGCACGATCGCTATCCGATAGTCCGGGATCGCTTTTGATGGACCTCACAACTTGTTTAGCTCTTTCAACACTAAGAGTTTCTTTACATCGTTTTATAACTCTACATACCGTTCTTTTGGAGATATTTAACACTTTCGCAATCTTTGAACCAGACCACGACGGATTTTCAATAAATTTGTTCACAATCTATTTTCTATTTGCAGCTTCCATTGTGCACACAATCACCAACTTGCAATCAATTAATGTGCAAAATTTATCAACTAACGGTAACGGTATCTTAAACAAATCCCAGTAAAAAATTTGTTGTTCTTATGGCTAGGGGCGACGTGGTGAACACAACAAAGCATGCCAATTTGGCGTGAACCGCGCTTTATTAAGAATACTAAATTTCTGAAAAAATACGAAATTTTTCGTTTCCGTTAGCAACAAATTAATTTTTTTTTGCAATTTTTTTAAGTAAACTTTGGGTAGGCCTACAAACAAATGCACCACATGCGAAATATTTTCTTTATTAAGCAATTAATTCTACATATAAATTAACTAATCTGATCTGCATCTCTTGAAAACAATTTAATTTTTCTAGATAGCCACCATATGGAAAATAAAAAATTTGCAAATTGTTCAAAAATTGCGAAAGATTCCGCTCTGTACTGCTATTTTCGAGAAAATATTAATCACGCCACAAAAACGCAAGAGGTGACTTTATTTCAGAATGTCCATGATATTGAGAAAAAATGGAAAAATTTCTATAGATGCTTGCTAAATTCAAGACTAAATATAATGTTGGGCTAGCTGGAACAACAGTTCTTCAAATAATAAACTACTCACCAGAATCAAAAGTTGGACTTCCAAGACTTGCATTCGGATCGTGGAATAGTGGAAAAAGAAGAGATGCATCGGAAGTGTGCAAGCAAACTCAGAACGAATGTAATTAATTGGTTATTGGTTATGGCAGATAGTGCGTCAGCTCGGAATAAAGGCAATAAAGGCTGTTCTGAAAAATGTATGCAGTATCCAAACCGAGCTTCTTATTGAGGCCGTAGCATTCTTTTTGGATACTAATTTAACAAAGCAGTAATATAAAGAGTTAAAATAACATGATTTCCTTTGTACGTTTTCTTGCGAGTTTCAGAACGCCGAAGAGCAACATAGTATTTTTATATACTATATTCTCCATATACTGTAAAAAAATGGCGCTATTTTTTCGATATCTCAGTAGACCGAGTCGACACGAAAAAAATATATAAGATTTTTGGAATCTACGAAAAAGGGTGTTTTGAAGTTTTGGCCAGAAAATGTGGTAATTTCGCCCATAGTGCTATGGGGCAATTTCTGTTATGCCTTTTCTATGCATTTGTTGCTCATATTATATAATCATAAATTTGGTTCACATCAGAGCCGTAAGCATTCAATTTAAAATATTTCTTCAATATTTTACATTATAAATATTGTGCTTAAGTTTTCCTTATCACTCAATTTTGAGCGAAACTTCCAACACTTGTATCAGCGTTTAGCTTTTTTCAGTTCACCAAATACCCAAAATTTCGAAGATATCATAGTTCCGGTAAAACTAAATTAAAATAGAAAATAATTTTTAAATTTTTTTTAAACTGAATTATATATGTAAAGTTAAAAGAACGAAAAACTTTTTTTAATGTTTGACGATCTCGATAGCCTATTGGATAGTGCACTAGACTTTCATCTGGGAGGTTCGGGTTCGATTCCCGTCTTCGTCTGGTGGTTAATTTTCATTACTTTCTTATATTCACTATCAATATGAAGTGTATGAGAATTATAAGATAGTGTACAAGTACAAACATTGGTTGGTAATGGCAAAACCACCAAGCCGATAAAAAATTGCCACACCGCCGTTCGGAATCGGCGTTAAACTGTAGGTCCATCTATGTGGTATCACAATGGGCCGTTCAGGCCTAAGTGTGTCTCTCGACTGCCACTCCAACCTAACCTATCTGAAGTAATTTTTAATATTTCAAAAAAATAAATACTTGATAAGCAAAAAATTTTGTTATTTTAAATAGGTAATAATATTACTAACTAAAATATGTGCTAAAAGTTTATTTAAGCTACAACATTATCCCTCTCTCTTTTTAATTTTAGTGAACATAAATCTAGTTTATCTCATTTATGAAGAAAAAATTCGATAGCTGGAGCTGCTACTATAAAAGTTCCCAAATCATCATTAACTCATAGTTAATAGCAGTGCTGTCGTTTTTAAAATTTTAAGGGGAAGCATTTTTCCTTTCAAGCGGAGGATTTTTCTTTACAGGGGAGGAATTTTTCAAAACGTCCTAAAAGTTTTCAAATAAATATTACTTAGAAAATTGCCAACAGTTCCACTAATGTATAAAAATTTTATTAGAAAAATATTCGATTTTTTATTCACAGCTTTTTTGTTACAAAGTCAAACATACTTAAAGCTATAAAAGATATGAAAATAAAACAAATTCATATAAAAATCAAATATTCTTTCTTTGAAAACAAACGGTAAATAATAAAAAAAAATAAAGCTAAGAACTACACCAAACCTGTTTTCCTTGTTCTCAAAACTCCGTTTAAAAAATAGAATGTTATTTGTGGTATATTGAACCAGCTTAATCGAAGGGACCATTTAATCGAGGCATCATTTATTTGTAGCATTTCTTTACCAACCACTACTGCATTAAAAGTTGTAGCCAGCAAGCAATTTCGTTTTTTGTCTTTTATTAGAGTCAATTGAGAAAAAATTCTATATGCCGCTGCTTAAAATTGGCCCAATAAATTTTTCCAGTTTGGATAACATTTTTTTTAAAGCATTCTTTAAATGTAAAACTTCACACCAAAATTCCTCCAGTTCAAAATGTATCAATTTATTACTAATTTATTGATATTTATTAAAAATGCAAACTTACTTTTACGCGGTTTTTCTACTATTGATTTCAATTGTCAAAAATTACAAACATTAACACAAACCAAGAAAAAACTTCTGGAAATGGAACACGAAGTCTTGAATTTAGACAGTAACCCAGCGATAAATAAAATAGAGCTAGTCATAGTAACAAATATTTCACATACAGAAACATTTAGTTTTATTTGCTTTTATTTTGCATACAACTCAAAAATTCAAGTATATGAAATAGAAGGTTTTTTTCCGATTGGGGAGAACAGGAGGATTGAGATTTGAGTGGAGTACGAATACTCCAATCGGAGTACCTTCGATATAAGAGCCAGGTTGGTACTCTCCAATTGGCTCACAGTAATCGAAAGCTTGTTTTATTTAAGGATTGATATTAATAGGGTATTTATGTATATGCCTTTCTGATCCTATGTTGGATGTTGATTTTTCAACAGTGCTGAGTATCTTAACAACTTTCCACAAGTATATGGCTTTTTTTTAGCATCTTGGTATTTGTGGTGTCCAGCACCAGTTCCATTTTCGGATTTACTCATAGGACTTATATAAGATCATTGCTCTATTTGCTTTTGATTTTAGAAAAATAGATCTAAGATTGTTTAAACTTCTTGAACGTTGAGTTGAAAAGTTAATTATTTTTTATTTTCACAGAATGATAGTTTCCATGGCATTTTTAATTATTGGTTTCCAACTACATTTTAGCTGCTTCAGTTTCCTTTCTTGTAGGCCTTTTAACATATTAAATCGTCATTATTTTAATTGGCATTTTTTATATCCAAATTTCCAGATATTTCTTTGAAAACTTCCAACACTTGTATCTCAACAATTCAATTAATTATCCAGCGAAATTTATCGCTGCTAGTGACAACGTTATGCTCGCCATCTTTGTTGTTACGTTCCTATGCAAATTTTTTATTAAGCGTGTCAGGAACAAAGAACAAAACACGACTACTTAATATTTAAACGGCATCACATTACTAAATAAACTCTCCCAAGTTCAAAGATAAATAAATATGTAACGTAAATGAACAGGAAAAGTTTACATTGTGAAATCAATCTTTCCATTTTGTTGTGCTACTAAATTAAATTGCCACGAGTGTGAGTGTACATTGTGCATATTTCATATTCGAATTCATTACATTATAAATAGACAATATGAAAAGATACAAGAACAAAAAAAAAAAAAAGAAAAATAAAATCAATTCGTATCATTTTTGCTATCCTGTGTCCCCTCGATCTAATTGTAGATAGAACAAAATCGAATGTAGTTAAAATGTTTTAACTTTTAATATAAAAATTTCAATGACCATCGAAAATGTCGAGTACATAAATGTCAAATGTACATATTTGTATACTGTCAATATTCTCCTTTCATGTTGCTCTCCTCTAAATATACACAATGTAGTATGTACATATGTATGTGTATATATATACATATGTATGTGTGTCTGTGTAGATGTATTTGTGTGCAAGTTTTTTTCTGAAACAATTTTTTTTTTTTTTTTTGATATTGTTGTTCATTGTTTGTGTGTCCGTCATGGATGTGAAAGTGACATGTGCTGTTCAAATACTTTTATTTGTTGTACAGTGTAGTGCCTGTTAAATAATATTTATAAAAACAACAATAACATCAAAATGAAAGCAAATATAACAAATAAAAATAATCGAATATCCATTATATCAAATTATACCATGGGGTGGATAAAGAGGGTATATGAGGGGGCGAGAGATTCACTCGAAAATCCTTTAAATCATGGTGATCCAAATGGCTAAGATATTTTAACGACGTAAACTCTGTAGCTGGGTCAGCAGTTTCCAAGGTCGGTTCAAGCAATTAATCATTTATTCTTTATTAAATATTTGTTTCACACTGCTGGCACTTTTACCGATGCTGCCCTATGATGTAATAGTGGGTTTGGATGTTGAACCGATATTGGCATGTGTTGTAGTTCCGATTTTGGCTTTGTGATGTAGTACCGATGTTGTCCGATCAAGTTATGGTGTTGGCTGAGGAGGTAGTTTGTGGAATTTAGTTTTTTATAATTTTTATTAATAAATAAGAAAAAATAAACATGGTTTGATTCCATTTTCTTTATTCAGTACTTAACTTTCATCATCAAAACCATTGGAATCAAATTTTTCATGAATTCAACTGAAACTTATCATCAACTTCATTGTCCTCATCATCTTTTTCATTACCATCATCGCCTTCATCATTATCATCAAATGCTGATTGAACCAATAATTGTTGAGCCATTTGTGGTAAAATTTTTTCGTGGTACTTTTCTCATACTTAATAAATAAGCATCTGAATTAATCAAAATATGAATTATGTTTTTTGTAGACTATGAAAAATAAATCTAGTTGTTAATTTTTCAAAGTCTTGACCACTGTTCCATGTATGTACCTCATTAAATAGTGTGTAACAGGCTTAAAGAACGTAAATGTGTAGTCATCACAACAACAGTGTATACAGAGACGGACAAACAGACGGCCGTTTCGGAATCCGCCACGATTCTTCATCAGTGATCTTAGTGATAGTTCTTAATCTTCAATATCCTATATAAGCTACAAAAAGCTTGAAAACATAACCAAGAATTCCAGATTTGATTCCAAATATCTTCACTGAATAGAGATATTGAAAGAAAACGAGTGGTCGTTCTGTATATATATAACATGAATAATTCGAGTTTTCTTAGCTACTTTTCTCAACAATTTCAAATTCTAGTGGTTTGCTTCTTCGGATAATTGCCATATAGGTAGCAAAGCGTGTGGAGTCATTTCAGAGCGGTGAAGGCAATGTTGGAGACATATTATACCACGAATAGCATTGGACAAAACTAATTCTTTAAATTTATCTGAGTTAATTTCAAGCTTATAAGAAACTGCATTCATCGTGCACATTTTGTATTAATTCTAAATCAATTTGAAAAAGTAGTATTTAGCACCTTTTCGCTTTAAGTTAGCGAACTGTAAAAATGCAACAACAAAATCTGATCAATCGAGGCTATTTTTCAAAGAAAAGATAAGAACAAAAACAATTTCACTGGTTTATACACAGCTTCTACTTATAAAACTCGGTAGAGCAATTGATATTTCTGAAGTGACTTCAAATAAATAAATTACTAAATTTCACGGAAACGCAAAAAGTCGCACAGTTTATTTCAGAATATTATAGAATGGAATACCAACAGAAAACAAAAAGTAAAGTGCTAGCAGGGAACACAACTTTATGTCTACCTTTACACATAAATAACACTAATTTTTATAATTTAAAAGTGAAATTCTATCAAAAATAGAAAAAATAGAATAAACCAAGTAGATTAATTTCAAAAAATACTTTAAATTGTCGAATTCATAGTTTTCCAAAAAATTGTTTGCCTTTTAATTGGTAAAAATAACTTCAAAATCGCTACAATTCAAAAAAATTCTCTTCCCAAAAAACCAAAATTAAAATAGCACAAACTTTTCGCATACTTTTTTTGTTAGTGATGTAGAATTTTATAACTTTATATATTAGCAGTAACTTTTTAAGCGAGCTCCCCAGTTAAATTGTTTAATTAATAGATACAAAATTAGAGCGATGAAATACCGCTGCTGGCAGATGAAAGTAAGTTAACATAAATTAAGGGAGTTCACCTGCTTAAACCACATTTTGATGATACCATATTCATAATATGCTAACTTGATCAAAATTAATTAAGGCATTCACAAGAAATTATTGTAGACCATCTCAGATTTTGATCCTAACGCCATGGCCATATTATGACTTTCGGTTTCGAAAGTGCTTTGTCCTAAGCGTGAACACGAACGTTCGTATTCCGTGTATTATTTTAACCGTCTGTTGGCCCTCATGATGCGTAACCAGGCATGGAATTTGTAGAGAAATAAACACATTTACATTCCAATAAGGTAGGGGATTGTCGTCATGTTCGGTGTGCGGTCAGGGTCGGGACAGTGTCGTTTTCTCAGTTATATCTCACTAGCGTCCGTTAAGTTAATATACAGTATTGTTTGTCATGACGAAAGCAAACTTTTCATGTCACTTTGAGTTCAGAGAAGAATAAAAAAAACTTTTTTGCAGTGCCAGAAAAAGTGCATTAATTTAAAAATAGCGAAATAAGTTAACAAGTAAAAATATGTAGCATTTAATAGTTCTTGCATCACGCGACTATGCTGTAAAATTGCTAACGAATGTTTGTTGTTGCGATCGCGCGCTAAAAATATCTGTTGTTTGTTTTTCTCTTGATCATATATCGTTTTTTGTGTTCTTGCTGCCGAAATCCATCCTTAGCTTTTGCTTTCATTTAGTATCGCGCTCAATATGCAAAAACAAATATTTTTGTCACATTTGGTTGTGTTGTTGGTGTCTTGGCCAGTAGCTCAATTCGCTCTTTACAACAAACACAAAAATGGTCCTTGTTGACTTTATTTCGCACCGCCCGATCAGGTCAGGGATTATTGTTTGTGTTTTATTTTCTTAACATATTTCTTAAATTCGTTGTTGTTGTTGTTTGGCTCCCAAAATATTTTTGATGGTCACCCCTGCTGGAAATGATGAGACGCTAAATGACGTGTGTTGTCAGGGTCGGAGCAGAGCTTGTAGTCAGGGGCGGAACGCCTGTCATACATTGTAAATAAATTTTTTAGCGGTTGCAAAACAAAAATCCCTTTTAAAAGCATTAGGAACGCTGTGAAATTTCTTTTGCTATCGATAGTATTAGGAAACTCTAATGTATACCTGAACTCAAGGTGAACTGAAAGAGACAGAGATTCAGAGAAGGTTTCTTTGTGTGAGACGAATATAAATGTAAAAATCATCGAATTCTCAGATAGGACGTAATGGTTGTCCGAACATTTATTAGCAGGTGGACTGTCAAATGAAATGCGTGAAACGTTATATCTGGAAAACCATATCAAGAAAAATGATAAAAGGATATGTGGAAAGACGCTATGTCAATTGTTAGTAGTAGCCCGGACAAAAATGAATATTTCCCATTTATATTAAAATATTTTTGCACGCCGTGAAATTTTTTAAAGAATCGAGCTTTAACACCCATAGTAAAGAAATCAATGTGTGCAATTACTCTCTATAAAAAAATTGGGTACCGATACCGTACCGCTAATAAAGAGGTTCTATGCATAGAGTAGCAATCATAACAAAATAATAGAAGTAGGCGCATCCAGGAGGGAAACTAAGGTTAACTGTCTGTGAGAGCGCTGACCGTAGTAACTTTTGTACAAATTTAGCTCAGAATCAAAAAGAGAACGAGATGTAGGGTGCGTCTACCTGGTTATTCTGCTATGATTGGAATTGAAAGATTAGTGTGGTTCCTCACTCTCTTTATAAATGATCAAAAACTCTTGGTACCCTTATGGTGTTGAAAGACTTTATACCTCTGGCGCTGTTCGTGAAAAAGCTATTCGTGTACAAACCTTAGAGTTCCATTCCAGCGATTTATATATAATCCATGATGATTTTTTCACAAATATTTTTATTTTAATTTTGAACCACATGAGATCTTTTCCGGAAAATGCTTAGGAAGGATTTACTGGTTATTGAATTTTATCTCAAAATATCTTTCTATCAGAAAAGTCATAAAATGATTTCAGGAGGTAACTCAAATATCAACAAACATTTTGTAGAGCTCAAATATTTTAAATGGAAATACTACCACAAATACAACAGAATTTAGTAAAGGGTTTTCCATTAAGGACGTAACAATTTTATCTATTAATAAAACATCGATTTTTTGAGATATTGAGTTCAAATTTATTGTGGGTGTAGTGCAAGCATTACATTTTATGAATGAAATTCGATTTTGGTCATATGACCACCACGAGTCCGTTTGCAGCGATCGATTCTTTGGACCCAATTTTTCACCACTCTCGCACACATTTGGACCGGAACGTTGGCAATTTCGCGTTTGATATTGTCTTTGAGATCGTCTAAAGTTGCTGGCTTGTTGGCATAGACCAGTGTTTTAATATAGCCCCATAAAAAGAAATCCAATGGCGTTAGATAGCATGAACGAGGCGGCCATTCTCGAGATTTCCTTTCAATAAATCGATTGTGGCGCGTGCTGTGTGGCTAGTGGCACCGACTTGTTTAAACCACATATCGTTGATGTCAAGTTCATCCGATTCTGTCCACAAATAATCTCCAACATAACACGATAGCGCTCTCAATTGACGGTAACATGACGGTATTACGACCGAAAATTGGTGTAAGCGTTCTTAAAGTGGCGACCACCAACTCAGAATTTCGGTAGTAATTTTTAATAATTTCCAAGCTGTGCTGGTTCGTGAACTTAACCATGATGAAAATGTTGACTTTAACTAACCTTTTGACATTGACAGTTCATTAAAAAAGTTTAAAGGTGCGTTCATACAAAGACACGAAATTTGTATGCCCCTTTATAAACTAATAAATATTTCATGCAAAAACCATTAAATTAGAATGAGGACCAAGCCCACCTACTGCTGATAGTTTAAAGATATTTTCAAATTCAAATTTGAGCAACGCCTGAATTTAGCTTTCCATCTTGTTTAAAGTCAAATTCGATCAACGAAAGGTTGTAGTCCCCTGAGAATAATTAGGGTACTTCTAATGATTTTTGTTAAGAGAAAGTATTGAAATTTGTTGCTTATGTATTTTGGCACAAGAAACTTGAGTGATCGTAATGTTGCTGTAAAAATGTATTCCTTAATTGATGACAAATACTTACGATTGGCCTGAAAATTTTCAATTTTTTACAAGTGTTTCAAAAGCTTAATTCAATTTCATTAAGAAACACGCTCACTACTCGCATGTACTTATATGTATGAGTCTATGTATGCATGTATTTATGCATCAAATTAATTTAATTTGTGTTTTCGTGATGGTAAAAAGCATCAATTATCTTCTTAAACGAAAACACCCAGAACATATACGTGTATATGTAGTATGCATGTACATATGTAGTAGAGCGTCAGCAGGGAATGGGGACGGACGATAGGGCACCACCCAGCAAATTCAAAGTGATTCAAAGTTAGCACATTTACAATTGCCAATTACACCACAGTCACGACTACGACCACGAACGTGGCATCAAGTGACAAAGAGCGTCCCAAAAACGAAGAAGCAGCAACAGACATACACACACACGCTTGCAATATACATATGAATATGAGCATGAGTGTGTATGTGTGTGTGTGGACTTTTAGATACCCTAAATAAGTCTATTTATATGCCACCTACTTAAAGGCAGCGTCGTCATCGTCATCGCCTTCTCCGTTGCCACCAATGTCTACGATTTTAACAGTGGATTTGATTTAAAAAAAGAAAATTATGAAAAGTGCTCTAAAGTACAAGTTGTAGAAAGTTGAGGCAAAGCTTTTGGGATTATCTAAAAAATTAACGCAAAATAGCAAAAAAATTACTGAAAAAAAAAAAAAAACAAAAAAGCAATAAAAATGAAATAGAAACGAAAGAAGGTAACGACGAAAACGAAGCATACGAAAAGGCAAAACTGAGAAGAGAAATTTATTTAAATTGAGGCAGAGTGTCAAAAATTGATGATACTAAATGCAATTGGCATAAAATGCCAATATAAATGATAACGTTGGAGGTTGGCTGGCTGTGTGTCGTGTTCGTTTACGTTACGTTACGTCGCTTTCCTTCACATTTTCTTGCCGTGTTATCCCTCAGCGACATGGCAGATAGAGTGCCATAGCTGCTTTTGCTGTAGTTGTTGTTGTTGTTGTTTTTGGTGATGTTGCTGCTGAAGTGATGATACTATTACCGTAAGCTCATCAATGTAATGATAACATGATGTGAAGTGTAAAGTATAAATGTGTTGTTGTTTTTGTTATTGTTATTTATGTGTATGTGTGTGTGTACATGTGTACATGTGTGTGTATGTACAAAATAATATCTGAGACGTTCTCATTCCTTTTTGGTAGTTTAGTATGAAATTTATGAAAATGAAAATTGCTTCTAATAAAAATGAGCAACGTAATAAATAGAAACAGCAGCAACAACAACAACAACAACAACAACAGTAGCAATATTTGTATTTGTTATGTACACAAATAACAAATATGTTAAAGTTGAAAACCGTAGCGAGAGCAGAATGTGAGAATGTGAGCGAGAGTAATTAGATGTTGAGCGAAAAACATTTACCAATAAAAATTATATATTCATTGCTTGGAAGAGGGAGAGAGAGATTTATCGTTGTTAGAAACATTCCTTACATTTTTGGTGAATTTTGAAAATAACTGAGGTTTTTACTATTTATGTATATTTTATTAAAGCTTGGAAAGTAGAAGAAAGGAGTAATGGGAAATACTATTTTTTTATATTTCTTTAATATATCCCAGCATATGCAGCTTTAGTTTAAATTATTCAGATGCCAATTAAAAACTATCAAATGCAACCAATATGTAATTTCATTTTAATTAAAGTTAAGTTTAATCTACGACTTGAATTATGCCAATGCCAATGCACTTCGTTCTATCATTCTAACTTATTGATCTCGAAAGAAGATCAGCAAATACAGAGAACATTGTTTTCATTTATGAGAAATTAAACTATACTTCTCTCTTTTTCATTCCCGACTCTCATCTACTTTTCACTGCCTCGACATTGAAATTTGTTGAATACTAAAATTTATGCCAGTTTTTAAATTTTATGCTCAAAATAGAAAAGAATTTTAGTGAATTTTTCATTGAATCAGTTCAGATATTTAATTCAAAAATATAATTAACTAGCTATGCTCTGCTATAGCGGTGTAAAATGCAAATGCTTCGATATTTTATGATACGTCCATTTATTTTTGTCTCGCATTACATATTCATTTTACTTTTTTATGAAAATTGCGGAAAATTGTTAAAAAAAATAGGAGCAAAAAGTTGAAGAGAAAATAGTAGAAAATAGTTGTGTAAAGTTGTAGCAAAATTAATAGAAAATATGAGTAGAAATAGTAGTGGAAGAAGCAGTGGAAAAAGGAGTAGAAAAAGTTGAAGAAAATAGTAGCATAGCTATGGTATGGCATTTTTTGTAAATAAAAGAATTTTTATTTTATTTTTATAGATGTTACTTTATTGATCCAAAGTTGGCAGTGAAAATGACGATGAACAATATTATCAAAGCACCAGTTTTAAATGGCAAATTTAAAAAAGAAGATGTGCTGCTTAGACGCGTTCCATACCCTCAGCTGTTTGTGCTGACAGGAGGTGCCGTGCGCATTTTTCTAAAGCTTCCCATATTAATGAATAATACCTACATACTAAATCTAGTACCGTACCACAAATAGTTTGTGAGATATCCCATAATGAATATTTAGGTTATATGGGAGGTGGCACACCTTCTTCTTTAATCCAACCCATATTTTTCCTGTTGCATAGCATTATCCACCAACATCTGTGTACTGTACTGATAATGTTTCTGGAGATATACTCAAAAAATCATATTCAATGTGTCGGTAAGATAACCAAAATGAGCCATTTAAATAAATTTTAAGATTACTTAGTGGAATCATGAAAGTTATTTCCAAAATATCGTTCTTATCCCTATTGTTATACTGAGGACTGCTATTTTTCTGACCTTCCAAATCATTGGTTGCGAAAGTCTTATATTTTTTGTAATTTTTTTAAAACTTTTGAGGTGAAAATTATTTTTGTTGTAAGTATAAAAAGCTTCAAGACCGGAGCTATATTTTAGTACACCCCATTCTTTTTTTTACACGATTTTGAAATAACACGGTTCATAAATAAGAAGAAATGCACTTTTTATAGTGTCTTACAGTAAACTTATGTAAACAGCTACAAAATAAAATTTGGGGAATATCCGAATATTATTATCAGTTTTTTCTTTATCTTGTTCTACTTTAACTTGAACGGAGCATTTCCTTATTCAGTAAGGGAGTGTTCACGGGTATGAGACGGGTTTTGTTTTTGAGCCATAAATTTTCACTGGTTAAACCAAATAGGATGTTTTATATACTGTCGTAAATGTAATGAAAATACGCAATTTTTATCCGAAAAAAGTACAGTGATTCCATTGGCACGCAAAATATTATGAGCAATTTTCTGTGGATGTTTATTTTTGCCAAAAAAAAAAATTTGTACCTGAGTATGAGACACCTACAAAAATCCACTAAAAATTGGAAAATATGAAGTAAAAACCCCATAACTATTTATAAACATAAATTTATTTATTTTGTAGGTCTTCAGTGGCTAAGATAAAAAGAAATGATAGTTTTTATTCATCATCTCTCTCTTGGTCATCGTCTTCGCCATCCTAATCGCTATCGCAATGTTTGTACAGTTTAAATGAACAGGCCGTTTGCATGTGATTCATTTCATGAACGATCTTATTTTTCGAGGTTGACTTGGCTAAAAATACAAAAATATTGGATCAAAACACTAGTTAAGTGGTGTCTCGTACCCGGAAAATAATGCCATTTTGGGAATAACAAAAAAAAATTGTTTCCAACCATATATTGGCATAATCTAAAATTGGATAGCCAAATATACGAAAAACACTAAATGCAAATGCATTACACTAACCTTTTTCAATTCATTCACTCGAAAATATATCACTTTGAAAAAAATCAGAAAAAGCTTTCGTGATCGATTTTCACATACGATGCTTGCAGCTGATAGAAGCAATGCAACTATTCACTCCGGTGTTACCACTAAAACTGGCTCATGTCAAAAGAGAAGTTTGACAGTAGTCAGATCGGCAATATTGATATTACATGTTGTAAAAAATCGACTGTCTCATACCTGGGTACACTCCTCTACTTATTTTGTGCTAAAGTTTTCAGTTCGTGGAATGCAATAAATAATTTCAATAAAGTTCTACTTAAAAGTTGCTGCTCAAATTATAGTTTTTTTTTTATTCAATGGTGAAATTTCTAGTATAATTTGTATTGATGATAATTTTTTATTAATAAAAAAGGTAATAATAGGTTAAATTTTCGGTTTAGAAAAGTTTTGCAAACAACATCGTTTTTATAGTATTAATAAAATGCCTAAACATCAACAAACATTCATTTACAGTTGATGTCAACTGGATCAAGATTATTAAGATAAATATGATATAGCATATTTTACAGTTATAAACTCAAAACGTAGTTTTAAAGTAATTACCCTTACTCCCCTTTATATTCATTTTATAGCTGAGTCTTTAAATTTTAAGTTAAGTAAAATAATTTCTTCATCTCAGCATGGGTTTCTAAAGGAGAGATCAACCGTTACTAATCTTCTTGAATTATCGACCAATGTTGTATGTGGATTTTCAAACAGACTGACGTAATTTATAAGGACTTTAGATAAGCTTTTGACAAGGTGAACCACGATTTACTAATTAAGAAACTTGACTTTTATGGCTTTCCTCCTTTATTACTACAATGGATAGACTCGTACTTGAGAGATGGGAAGCAAAAAGTATTTTTTAAAAATGCCGTATCTAAAAGTATCAAAATATCATCCAGTGTTCCATAAGGAAGCCATGTGGGTCCCATTTTGATTTTCCATCTGTTATCAAGCACTCTAAAATATTAATGTTCGCTGATGAAGTAAAATTATTTAAGTCTTACAACGACATAGAAGGCCAACATTTACTGCGATCTGATCTTTTGGCATTAAATAATTGGTGCCATTGTAAGCTCGTGGTTTTTGCTAGAAGACAACCTATTTTTTTTAGGTATGGATTAGATGATCACGAGTTGGAACAAGTTTTTTCGTTCGTTGACTTAGGTGTCACAATGGACACCAAATTAACTTTTAACTTACATATTAACTCAACTATTAATAAGGCTAAGGGCATCCCTCCTTATGAACAACGGTCAAAACTTATATGCTTGCCAACTCTTCGGAGCAGAAGAGTTATGCTAAATCTGATGTTTGTGACTAAATTATTAAATGGCCATATTCATTCTCAATTCTTACTCAATTAAATCAAAATTAATGTTCCAAATCGCTGTTCTAGTATCCTATTCCTATTAAACTTGATGCTTGAAGAACAAATTATGCTCAAAATAACCCTTTTCGTTGTATGTGTAATGATATAAAATTAAATTTATTAAATTTTCTTAATCGTTAAACAGCTGATGATTACTAATAATCTGTAGCTGTAAAGAAGACCAAATAGGGATTTATTCTCCCCAATCAGCGCATTATCAGGGCATTCCGGAATGCTACTGAATCAGTCACCAAATCCGTACGACATGCGGATGGGCGGGTAAGTGGGTCCGTTGGGATTCGTTCGTTAAAAAAAAAACTTTCTTGTTTTATTGTTTTATTTATTAAATCTACTTTTAACAATGTTACTTTGCACTCTTTTTTAAATAATGCAAAAATGGGCTCGAAAAAACGTAATCAAACTAAATTTAAATGGAATTGTGAAAGATTATTGGAAAAGCTGTATTTTGTGCCGGTTATGCCGTCAACAGCCAAAACAAGTACGTAAAATCTGAATTTTGAAAATTTATAAAAAACACTCCATTTGGGTACGATATATTATTACGTAAACGTTAATGGGTTAACATGCAAACTTTCATTATTTCATACATTTCGTTTGTATGAGAGGTGCCACTCCCACTTCTTCAATAACTACTACTACAGTCTTCACGACGATCTCAGTAGTCTATAAGAAAGTGTGCAAATACACCTCTTGGCAGCAAATGACAAAAAAACCACCAAGTGATAACAAATCATTTCCTTTATATGAAAAATGCCACACCCAATTGCTAAAAACCGACCACATAATATAAATACTATCACCATATTGCCTTCGCTCTCAAACACAAATAACACTGTTTAACAGCCAAAAATGAGCAGAGACGGGACAAGTGTATTTAGGGTAATGAGGGGTCGCTGAGTCCGAATCCGTGGCCCGTTTCGCTCTGCTACGTCACAATTTTTATTGACATCAAACTTTTTAAGATTAAAAAAAAAAAATAAAATAAAAATGCAATTCATATTTTTTTTCATCAAAACATCCATTTTACAAAAAAAAAAATTTCGATTTTTATTATTTTTTAACTTTAAAAATTTTTAAAAATATATTCTGTTTTTAATTAATTTATTTTTTCGTAATTTTTTCCATCCTCGTTATCATTGTTCACTTTTATCTCGTTGTTAGCTTAACCCCAGCGGTGCCATATGGCACCTAGTCGCCAAGCCGTTCCTGAGCCAGGTTCAAAAAAAATTTTTTTTCTCAAGTTACTTTCTTGATTTATCTACTTTGTGCTCTTGAACAACTAAATCCTAAAAATTTCTTTCATTAAGGACGAGCGGGAACGAAAGTAAAACTTTTTTTTTTAATCTGGCTCAGGAGCGGCTCAGCGACAAGGTGCCATATGGCACCGCTAGGCATTGCTGGGTTTAGCTAACAACGAAATAAAAGTGAACGATGATAACGAGAATGAAAAAAAATTACGAAAAAATAAATAAATTAAAAAAAAATTTTTAAAACAATTTTCAAAGTTAAAGAATAAAAAAATCGAAATTTTTTTTTTTTTTAATGGATGTTTTGAAGAAAAAAAATATGACACTGCATTTTCAATTATAAAAATTTTGATGTCAATAAAAAAAAAATTGTGACGTAGCAGAGCACAACGGACCACGGATTCGGACTCAGCGATCCCCCATTACCCTAACTGCATTTGTCCCGTCTCTGCTCGTTTTTAAAAGTTTCCATTTGTAGAACAGTGTAATCATTTTCATATTTGTTATGGTTTCTTAGATATACCGTCTCAAGCGTTTCCTTTATATGAGTGCTGTCCCACTCACTTTATTTAACCCATTCATTTTCTAGTCTTCCATGGGCAACCGAAGTTCCTGTTCCAGCTTTTAATACTGCACCACAAATAATTTAGGAAATATACCGTAATAAAAATAAGGGTTGCACAGGAAGTGTCACACCCACTAATCCAAGCCTACTTATATTTTTTCAGTAGAATTCCATTGACAAATAATTTCATTTACTGCCACATTCCAGTACCGTGTCATAAATGGTTCCTAGGATATTCCATAATGAAAATTCAATTTATGTGAAAAGTGCTCCGCCTTTATTTGCAATCGCTTCCTCTTTTCCAAACGCCCCCTCACTTTTTTAATAGCGTGGTTTTGCCAAATAATTGGTCCTGGAGATATATATATATAAAAAATTAAAATCGTTTGGGAAGTACCATGCCTACTTAACCAAACCTCTTCATATATACCTAACGCTCGTATCTATACAGTTTTTCGCGGTAGTATACCGCTTTTTCAACTCCAAAACCGCATACCGCCTTTTTTACCAAAATACCGCGTTTATACTAAGAAAAAAATATAAAATTTTTGAACAGTATGAAATTCAAATTTATCAATCACAATGCAAAACGTGTCAGAGAACAAGGGCAACTCGTTGCAAGTATACCTTTGAAAGAAGTGGAAACATTGAAGGCGACTCTTATCGTCAAATGTAACTTGAAATATCCATGCGTTGATTTCTATAAATACCTCATAGCAAAGCCGGAATCGCTTCGTCAAATTTCTTCAAAGCACAAATTCAATACAACTACGAAAGGAGATATGAAAATGGAGAACGAAGACGATTTAGATGATGGATAAATTGTTTTCCTGGTTAATTTTCATTGAAAAAAATTTATACCGCGAAATATACAGTTTTTTTCAAATCGATTTACAGTTTTTTAAAAGTTTTTGATAGAAATATACAGTTTTTGGTCGGAAAAAAGATACGAGCGTTATATATACCTTAGGAATAAAATCCTAGAAAAAGAGACAGATAATTTGAGTTTTACTATATAGGGAAGACTGGGGTATTGTGGACCGCTTTTTCACTTTGGCTAAAAACTCGCAAAAAATTAACTTTTTCTGAAAATGTCAAAGTTTGAATTTGTTGTATAAGAAATAACCTCTCTTTAATTCTCAACAGTTTGGCCAAATTATATTAAATTATACAAGTTATATGACCCGTTGCGTGCAAAAGTGGTGTAAGTCAGTTTTTTTTATTATTTGGATTTTCAGCTTCAGGCAATTATAATTTTGGCCTCATTTAGTTTCCTACAAAAAAGGTGTACATCTAGGTTGAACATGTGTCCTATAAAGCTGCCTGTACATCGAGAAAATAAATTTTGTAAGATCCCTATTTTACACAGCACTTCTACAAAACCAATGTATTTTAAAAAATCTGATTTTGACTTACACCACTTTTGCACGCAACGATTCATATTAGTTGGTGCAAAAATGGTGATTTTGCGATTTTGAAAAATTTCGGGGAATTACGGACCACTTTGTAAACCGAATAAAAATGGGAAAATGCGGTAGAAAAACTCTAGTTTTGATACAAAATGATAAAAAATTCATTATTAAAGAGAAACAAAGTGAAATGAAGTGAAAAATGCTAATGAAATTCAGTCTGAAGCTCAATGTTCGCAAGTCCAGTAACTTGTAGTCATTCCGGCGCATGCCAAGTAAACAGGTCAATCGCACAGTTGCAATGGATGGTATTTTGTTTATCTCTTTTGGCTATTTCGATGGTGGTGTTTAATAAAAATGAAGTGGAAAGCTTAAATTTTAATCATTTATTTATAAAAAACGCGACTTATTTGTTTTTTTTTTTTTTGGAAAATATCGCGTCGAGCGAAATGTTCGAAATTGTAAATATGAATAATAAATATGTTCGTTTTTTTCTGAAAATGTAACCGAAACTCTCTACAGAAAAGAACCTAACCTCAACATTGTATACTTATATTTGAAAAATTATTTTCGTACCAAAAAACTATTAGAAATTGCAGAAAACCTCGAAAAATGTGGAAAATGTGGAAAATTAAACGAAACACTATGTAAAAAAATAAAATTATCGAAGTACCGCATTTCTATTTGCTATCGAAGCGAGGTGCGTATGCACAAGTCGAGTACTGAATGAAATATGAGCTTAACCTGAGGCGACCTGATGAGCGTTATTTACAGCTGTCAACCACTGCTAGGGAAAAAATATAACGCTGGTCCGCAATTCCCCGTGGTCCACAATATCCCAGATTTCCCTACTTAGCAGAAGAATTTCATGACGTAAAAAAACGACTAAAGCGAAAATTCACAAGGCAATTTGAGAATAAGGGAGAGATCATGGATTATTTTCTGAGAAAATGCAGAAAATTTAAAAAAGAGTGATATTTGAACGGGCTTAATGAAGGTTTTCTTTTGGTCAAAGTAATGTATATGGAGATAGGCAGATAAGATGGCCGTTTCGGGATCCGCCCTCCCCAATCCTTTATTAGTAATATTAATGATGTTTCCTGTCAGTATTTCAATACCCTATATAAGCAACTAATATTTAAAAATGTAACTGAGAATTAAAAGATTTTTTTCTTCCCTGAATAGAAATGATGAAACTACCACAACTGTTCTATATACTTATTCAATGAAAAATGTTTTGATTTCGTTTTTCTGTTCTGAATATTGCCTTTTTCTTTATTATTTTTAGAGACTATTAAAATTAAATCTAAGGTCGTTCTCTCACTGGGGGCAACGCAACTGGGATCATGGGCAATGCTAATCGCTCTCAAACAATCGTAACGATTTCCATTGTCAAAGCATGTGTCGAATCGCAGTTGCGTTGTCTTCAATTGAAAATGTTCATATTTAATAGTTATGACCAGATGGCGGATTTTTTTTTTTAATTTAACGATATGCGGATTATGAGGACGCATTTTAAGCTCCCCTGATAAAATATATAAGTTTTATTTTGCCTTTTTTCGCCTTTTTTAAAAATTTTGCCTTTTCCACTGTTTATTGTATTTTTTAAAATTTTTGAATCCTTTTTCTTAAGTCAAAAATGCCTTTTTTGGATTTAGGAACGAAATTTTTGGCACGGATGGAAATATTAGATTTTGCTCCTCTTGAACGTCAATTATATCACGAAAATAATATTATGTGCATCAAGACGTAAATGGAGAGAAACATAATAAGACGGTAAATTTAAAAAAGAAGGCGCAAATGACAGCTTCTCATTATTTATACTGTGACATACCGTTGAAAAAGCTCCACAGGTCAAAATTCAAAAATTGTTTTGAGAAATACTTAAAAGAAAAAGTTTCCGATGAGTCCAGAGTAAGGAAAAATTGTGTTCAAGACTGCTATGATGAAGTTCTGCTAAAAACCCGGCTCGAAGCTGGTAACAAACCTATTTTCCTTTCTATTGATGAAACGTCCAAAAAAGCTGAACGTTTTCTTGCCAAGGCTTTTTGAAAATGAAAAAATGCGGGATTTGATTAGACTTGGTAAGCTCAAACATTTTAAAAATTCAAATTTTTAAGTAAGCATTTTAATCCCTTTTACTGTAAATAAGTGCTTAAAATATAAATTTCTGTACATCGATAAATATAAATTTTAATGCATTTTTTTAATAAAATAAAAAAATTTTGAATTGTAGCTGACTTGAATTTTCTTGTGCTTTTTTTTAGTCTTAAGTTTTTATGTTTTTTAATGTCTTTTTCTACCTTGTTTGCAAATTTATTTTGCTTTGTTTTTAGTTTCCAGGTCCACAAAATCCGCTGCCTGGCTATGACTTAGTCCATGTCTTCTTAATTAGTTTGAGCGATACTTAAACAGGCTTAATGATTGATTTTCTTTTTGTCAAAGAACAACAGTGTATATAGATTATAATAAGTCTATGAACTTATTTTTGACACAGTATAGCAAACAAATGATACTGTCAGTACGAAGTTGATATATTAAAGGAAAATCCTTCAAATAGTAGATGAGTGGTTTATGCTAAGTATAGCAGTATAATGGTCTGCATTTGCATACTCCACATAAAAAAGAAATAACGCATAATTTTCAATGAATAAATTATATTATGGTATGTAAATTGGCAAGTAGAGAAAATATTTTTCTAAATTTATGAAATACCCACTGATTTTCTGTGAATTGTGACAATAAAAAATCTTCAAATGAAATTGCGCGACAGTTACAAGTGAATACAGTATTTTTATTTATCAAAATAAAGGAAAAAAAAAATATTTAAGCTTGTCAACTTCAACTCCAATAATACTTGAAATTATATAAAATTAGATTTATATTTTTAATACCTATTAGCTTTTTATAATATTAATAAGAATGATTCACTTACAAAATACTTAAAACCAAGCAATTGAGTTTGTTTTTGGTCCCTCGTGGATTGTCATACAGAAGATATTACTTAATGGAATATTTAAAAAATTTGATTATAACAAACTAAGTTTTGATTTATTTTGTTAATATAACACTAATCTTACATGCGTTGTATAAAAATTTTGAATTTTCCCAGTTGAATCATACATATGTACATATGCAATATACGTACATGGAAAAGTCAGAGCGAACGAAGCTTACTCACGCTCTATGTAATAGCAGCAGCTTCTCAAAAGCACATTACAGCTACAGTACAGCAACAATCAACTACTTGGGAGCAGCACAAATCACAAAATATGAAGCAGAGCATGAAACAAACGAGCGATAACAACAATAACAAAACAAAAGCAAAAAACAATTATGCTCAAAGTAATAAGGAAACAAAAACAACAATATACAAGTGTAAACGTATGTAACACAGAGCGTATGAGTAATTTTTATTGTAAGAGAAAGTTTTAGTTCACCATGGCGAAGACGACAACAACACAACCAACGATAATACACGATGAACACAGCATCCATCCAGCACGAGAGCGATGAGAGTGAGTGCAAATACATACTTGCAATACACACATACACACACACACACACACATACATAAATAGATACAACACATAGAGAGGTTCTAGTTACAGAGAGATGATTTTTGCATATGGCATCGATTTTCAGTCAGGTGTAGACAGTTGACGTGTACGGATGTTAAGCGGATAAAATAGCAAAAATTAAGTTTTAAATGTGAGAAAAGTTGCAAACAAGTAGAAAAAAAGTGCTGTAAAGAAATAAAAGAAATTTTTTTTTTGTTGTAACCAAAAAGAAAGAAGCAGAAGAGTGTAGCATAGAAAAAAGAAATGTTTAATTAAATTTTATATAAATTAGTGTTCGGTACACAAGAGAGAAAAGGAAATTAAGTAAAGAAAATTATAACAAAAGTGTCAGGAATCGAATAGAAAAGATGATGAATAAAACAATATGAACAACTGTAACTGATTTTTTCACATATCAGCGCTACCACACTACACCGAAAAAAGGAAAAGGCGAAAGAAAAAAAAAAAGGAAAGAGGGATAAAAGTAAAAACGAAATAATTTTTTCATTCGCCTTTCATCTTTGCATTGCTAACAGAAAAGGTAGTATACTACACAATGTTTAAATGTGAAAACAGCAGCAAAACCAGCAGATGTAACAAAAAAAGAAAAGCTTCTTCCAGTTTTGCTATTTAAGTTTTTTGTTGCTTTTGCTGCTTCTGCTTCTTAGCTTCTTCTCGTTTTTCTTCTTGTTCTTTGTCAAAATGGTATAGAAATATTATTCACCACACCCTGATCCTGTCTGCAGAAGCGTGTTATGTGGCGTAAACACACACACACTCATACACGCATCCAGCAGGCATGCATACATAAAATATATATATGTATGTATGTATGTCCGTACGCAAGTAAAAAAATCACAACAAATAATAAACGAATGAACGAAAAGAAACGAAACGACGAACGATTGACGAATTGTGTATGTGTAAGTGTGTTTGTGTGAATTATGAATTTCGGGAATTATGAAAAGTTTTGTTGTTATTGTTGCAGTGGTGTGTAAATTTGTGTGATTGCTGTTGGTTTTATTTTTCTACACACATACAAGTATGTTGCATACTTTTGTGAGCATTCTTTTTTTCGGTTCCATTTCTTTTTGCTGTTTTTGCATACACTCTTACACATACTCGTACATGCATAAGAATAAAATCCTGTAGGGTTCGTAACAGAGCTGAAGCTGCTCTGAACTTTATTACGCATCGTGTGCTCAAAACGAAAAGTGCTTGTGCAAGGATAAAAAGAGGAAAAACTAAAATATAGAAGAAGAGCAAAAAAGATGAGAAAGAAAAGTTTTTGATTTCCCAATTTCCCAGTATGAATGATAATTTTTTTTAAATATTTGTGTGAAAATGTGATAACAATTTAAAGCAAGCAGTGAAATTATGGAATGAATACTTTAAACTCATCTAAGAATTTATCGGGTCGAATTTATAACATGATTATTTTGTGAATAAAACTAATTTCTAAAAATTTATTTGTTGATGCGTCTACCAAATTTGTCTGCAAGTATTCTCATTAAATGTACGCACTTCCATTAACTTTTATGTATGTACATATGAAAAGTGAAAAACTTGTACGATTGACAATTCAAAACGGCCACAGCCTCAAAAAATAATCTCAAATGTAAGAAGAAAAAAGAAGCAACAACAACTACATGTTATTCTGTTTGCCCCAGACAGAGAGTAAATTGCAAACACAAATAGCAAATAAAAAACGAGCAATAAAAATTGAGAGTAAATTGTTAAGCAGAGGAAGAAGAAGAAGAGGACAAAGAAATAAATGAGTAAAGAATATATGCCCAAAATATTTAAAATATAAAATAACTAACTCCGCACGAGTTCCTGAATCGCTTACACAAACAAAATGACACAGGCATGGCAAAATAAGCAAGAGAACGAGAAAAACAGGAGCAACCAATAGAGAGAGAAAATCGTTTAGGAGAAAAAGAAAAACAAGTAGAGGTAGTAGTATTAGATTTCAGTAACAATAAAATGAAAAATAATACCAAAATATGTAAAATAATATCAAAAACGCAACTTCACAATTCCAAAAACTTATAAAACATAATTGTTTGAATTGTGCACACACCAACAAAATAAAACAGCCATGCTAAAATAAGCGAGAGCGTAAGAAAGAAAGTGCGGTTAGGTGAGGTGAACTGCCGCCTATAGAGAGCGTTGAAGATGATGGTAAAATAAAACTCAACTCACAACAAAAACAAACAAAATCTTAAGTAGCCAAGAGTTAAGATGAAATTAAACAGTAGTAAGGAAAAAAAAGAGGCAAATATAAAACAAAAAACTAAATTGAAGCAGCAGCAGCAGGCGTACTAGCAGTAGCAAATAGTAGGTCCTAAAAATACAATAAAAATGTAGGATACTGTGTCGCCATGTCGCTTACTTGGCACAAAACGGAAGTACGTGTAAATGACCGGAAACTGACATTATTCCGAAAGCAAAGTGGTGTACCTTAATACTTTTTTTTTCTTCTTTTCAACATCTATGTATATCTAAATGTTGTTCTGCCTCTTCAGCATTTTTTGTAGTTGTTGTTGTTATTTTCCTTCTTTTTTTTGGTTGTTGCTGATAGTGGTGTAGTTGTCCAAGTTAGCAAGCACTTGAAATTAAAGCATAAGGCATAAGTAAGAGACCAAGCAAAAGAAACAACAATAACAAAAAAGGCAAAGGTTACTTTAAGCAATAGTTGATGTGAAATAAAAGTAAAAATAACTGGTTTGAGCTACATACACAGGATATTTAATTACACAAATTGAATTTGATAAAAAAGAAGATGCTTTCATTTTATTAGTTTTTGTTTGAAAGCTTATGGTCGAAAATCTATTTTTAGTTCGTAGCCAGAAGAGGAAAATAACGAGAAATAGAATAGAAATAGTATGTAGGAGTATTGTTTTTGTAAGGATTTAAATTTTTTTTAATAGGATTATTGCTACAGCAACCGTATGAGGGTTTAGATTTTGCATTTCGTGTTATATTTGTGAACGATTAGATACCGAGCTCGAGTTTTATGCCGAATACGAATTGTTTCTTCATGAAAATTTCTGCTATTACAGATTTGCCATATTATTTTAAGCTGCTGTCCTCAGCATAATCTACTCGTCTGACATTTAGAAAGTCCTGAGATGTTGACCTTTTTTTTTGTGTTTTCCGAAAACTCTCCAATTCTTTAATGTTTGTATAACACTAGATTTGCGGACAAAATTACAAACTTATTTTTACTGAAACACGTCAACACATCAAACACGTGACGGGTGCTTGGAAAAATACGAATACTACATACCGATATTTGAATTTTGAATTATCTAACAGAAAATGAATTGGAAAAAATAAATCACTAAAATTTATCATGATTTTCAAAAACAAAAAATTATTTTATTTTCTTTTTCGAATAAATCTAAAATTTGAAATCCGCCAAATTGACGGGTTCCGTAAATCTAGTATTAAAGTATGATTGCATACATACAGCAGATTTAAATTTCTGTCAATTACTTCTAAAATTTTTATAAAAATATGGTAAAAACATTTTAAAGGGTATATAAATATTTTATGCTAAGTAAAGTACAGATAAATGGTTGGTTCCGTGAAATTTTTATACCAATTAAAAATAACCCCAAACGCAAATGAAAAAATACCCCAAAAAAAATTGGATGGAAAGCAACAAAATCCAAATTCCAAATACCAAAGAGCCTCCGAAGAACCAAGCTTCTACTAAAGCAACTGAAGCAACAAAAAAAAATTTTGTGTGAATTGGGGTGATATTTCATATTTTGGGGTCTTTTTTTATTTTTAATTTTGGGGCTATATTTTATAATGAAATAAAAATGAAAAAGACCCCAAAATCAATAGTACATAAATAACTATGGGGCCTTTTTTCATTTATATATTTTGTGAAAATTCTCACTTGTGGTAAACAATTGATCCTCTAATTCAAAATTTATTATCTAAATGGAAAGCACAAATAATTTTTATGATATATTTTGCTTAGTTTTCGAGATTTTTTAAGAGGTTTCTAAAAATACTGAAAGTCAGTCAAAATCAAATAAACAAACATATCTATTAATATTTTTCTAATAAAATCTAACAAATAAACATAACTCAATATTCCAACTAGAGGCTGTTTGGAAAAAATCGGAGTGCCAAAGGATGAATCAAATCCGCAGCATTTTTTCACTGCTTGCAAAATACAAGAAAATCACTCCTTTTGCTTATTTTTTTCACTCAAAACCATCGATCTTATAAAAACAAATATATCTGAAGAAAACTGAATATTTTCCCGGGCTTGCTTCAAGCAACTTTTAACTATTTATGTGGAGTCTTAGTAATTATACTTACAAGACGAAAAAACTTATTTGTATGCCAATCATATATACACAAAACTTAAAGATTGGTTATAGTTTAAGTAAGTTCAGAAATATTTAGAAGCAAAAAAGTAGTGTAAAATAATTTGGAAAAATTTCAAGTTTCGGTATAGTTTAAGTAAGATCCATCCAAATTATTTTACATGAATTTTTTGTATTTAGATGTTTCCAATTTTTTACGTACTGATGGACAAAAAATCAGAAGAAAACTATTACAAGTTATAGATTTATATAAAAGAAAATATATTTGATATGGCTCGTTCTGTTTTCATAACAAATTATTTATTGACTTAGAACTTTATATTTGCTTTATGCAACATAAACACTGAATAATTTTTATTTTTAATTTTACCATTATTTTTTTCTTTTTTGGGTGTTTTTCATTACTTTTGGGGTTATTTCATTATGAAAATATGCCCCAATTTTGTTTTTTTTTTTTCATTTTCGGCTTGTGGCCATTTTTCATTGTGATCAAATTTCACGGAGCCTAACTGGTTAATGCAAGGTTTTGATTTTTTTTACGCTTAACACTAAGTAACAGTACGTTGTGACAAAAGTCAGTTTGTAAAAATTTTAATATTCAAAATGGCCACATTGTACTCCAATAATTTTAATTCTAGACTTTGTGTCCCTAAACTATTATTTACCAATCTATACATTTATTAGCGTAACTACAATTTTATTCCAAAAGATCCAGAAGTGCTACACTATCATATTATATGTATATCAATTTAAAGAGCTTGACGAGTATCAGATTTAAAATCGGTTTAGCCAATTCCAAAATATTAGCGTCAAAAGTTAAAAGTTAAAAAAATTCACTCATTGAATGAAGCAATGCATTCATCTTTGTAAAAATCATTGCTTAAGGCTGATGTTACACGGTCAATGTTTTGCTGTCAATGTTTTCTGTTTTTACTCTCTTTTCATCATGCTGTTTGATGCCCTGTTACACTATCAGTTTTTTCCTGAATGTTATTTTTTAATACTTTTATCTGCAACTATGTTTTTCCAACTAAAAAGTATTTAATTGTATTTTGGAGTGAATGAAAGTTCAACAATTGCAATGGAATTGGATGGTAAAAATTATAATGACAATATGAGATAATATTGGTGGAAATAGCCACAAATTATACAAAACATTTTGCATTTATATATGAAAAACGCAGAAAAATAATCTTTAAATTTTGCGAATTATTAAATTAAGCTTCGCCATTTTGTTACTTGACCATTGAATTACCAGGTTTTTATGTTTTCGTACAAATTATTAAGTCAATTTTTAAACAGCACTCATTTTTACAAACAAACAAAAGCCAAACAACGCAAAGGGGGGCAAAGGAAAAAATGTATTTATAAGTTAATAAAAAGTCTAATATTTTTCATAAAATATTAGTATTTTCCAATAAAATGCAACGGTGCATCTTCAGCAACCCAATTTTATTTGAAGTGGTGCAGGTTTTTTTCGACAGTAAAAAAATTTGAAGTGAAATGTGTTCATCCTCTCTTTTGCTCAGTGTTCATTTTTCAAAGCAACAACAATTGCATTGTTTGACAGCAAAACATTGATCGTGTAACATCGCCCTAAGCGGGAGTAAATTATAAATGAGAAAGAGAGAGAAGATATGGGTAACGGCAGCTCTCAGAATTATCTAACGAATTATCTACACCAGGGATGCCAACTCATTTTTTCTCTCTCCCCGATAATCCTCGAAAAATTCCCCAATTTTTAATCGAATTCCCCGCACTGTTATAATTTCATATTATAACAGCGCTACAAGCAGTTTTCATATAAAAATTTTACAAAAACGAAATTGACCTCAGTGAGTGTTATTTTAAGTCACCCCTGAACTTTCTCTGTCCAAAACTTTACAAATTTTTATGGGACTGGTAGATTAATAGTAACGAACTTTCTGACTCCGGAATTGTTAACGTTTATATGTTCAGCTCACTTTTGAACATCAAAGTTCTCAAAGGAGAAGACATGGGATTTCTTTTGACTTTAAAAATGGCAAAAACTTTGTTTTGAAAAAAACGGGTTCAAAGTTTTGACTATCGGTCTTTAACATAGAAAAAATTAACTTCATCTTCATCAATTTTTACAAAATACTTTCGAAATATCATACTTTCAAATAGCACACTTTTTTAAAAATCGATTTCTACAAACCAATAAATTGCAGGGCCTGCTTAAGAAAAGATGAAGATTTTAAGACCCAAAATATGAAATATTTCATAAGTTAAACGTTTAATTACTAAAAGCTGAACGACTACACACACAAATAACAAAACAAACACCAACGAGTAATTTGGTTCTCTTTTGATATTTGTTTTTTCATAAAGAGACTTCTTGAACAAAAAAATAGCCCCAGTTACTGGGGCCTTTCCGACTAGTTTTCTTTATTTCTCGATACTTTGGGAAGTTTGCTCTAAAATAATCAATCTCAGTTTACTCTAGCATTACCATTCGATGATGGATCAGGGCTAATAATAAGGATAATCATTAAACAAAAATGCTTTCTTCATCATTATAAAACATTTAAATACTTTTTGAATTAGTTTGATGTAATTATTGTGATCTAAGATGATGAAAACATTACCCATTAAGCTTTTCTCTTCAGGAACTGATTCGTTTTTTGTACACATGACTACAATACACACGTTCTATAAGCCTACTATATACATTACCTAAAATGAAACTAGACATGGAACAGTAGTCAAAACTTTGAAAAATAACACCTAGATTTTATTTTCTTAGTCTAATAAAATTATCATAAATTGATCAAATGGAGTTAACATGTTCTACAGATATGATCCCCTTAAAATTCTACTATAAAGAGTTTTGCATTAGGGACATAACAATTTTATCTATTAATAAAACACAGAATTTTTTAAGATATTGAGTTCAATTTTATTGTGGGTATAGTGCAAGCATTACATTTTATGAATGAAATTCGATTTCGGTCATATGACCACCACGAGTCCGTTTGCAGCGATTGATTCTTTGGACCCAATTTTCCACCACTCTCGCACACATTTCGACCATTTGATTTTGACTTTGAGCTCGTCTAAAGTTGCTGGCTTGTTGGCATAGACCAGTGACTTAACATAGCCCCATAAAAAGAAATCCAAAGGCGTTAGATCGCATGAACGAGGCGGCCATTCCACCGGACCTTTTCTCGAGATAACACGTTCACCGAATTTGCCTTTCAATTAATCGATTAATTATAAAACTGTTGCAAGTGTTGTCGATTTTAGACATGATTTATTTTAATCTTCTAGCCAAACAAGAGAGAATTTGCTTATTACTAAACAGGACGACCTCGATAGCCTAGTGGATAGTGCACTAGACTTTCATCTGGGAGGTTCGGGTTCGATTCCCGTCTTCGTTTGGTGGTTAATTTTCATAACTTTCTTATATTCACTATCAATATGAAGTGTATGAGAATTATAAGATAGTGTACAAGTACACACATTGGTTGGTAATGGCAAAACCACCAAGCCCATAAAAAATTGCCACACCGCCGTTCGGAATCGGCGTTAAACTGTAGGTCCAACTATGTGGTATCACAATGGGCCGTTCAGGCCTAAGTGTGTCTCTCGACAGCCACTCCAACCTAACCTAAACAGCTTTTACCATAATTATAATTGTATGTCATACATTTTTAAAAAATATTATCTATTCTAATAAAACTTATGTCCAATGGGTAATTTGAAAATCAGTTTTTGTTTACACGCATATTTTCTAATGCAGTTCAAACATAAAAGGAACTCAAACAATCTGCAACAAGTTATTGCATAATTAAATTTTATTTTTTTAACTTTGTGCATCTGTCAAACGACTGAATTTCTTTTTATTATCAAATAATTTCAGTCAAATCCACTTGAACTATTTTGTATTTCTGTTTAATCCAAACCACAAACTAATACACTGACCACTAAATCTAAAGTAACAACTTTTCCTTTATACTCAGATAAAAAAAAAAACGAGAATATTTTCATGATTACTGCTTTTGTATGCTGCACATATTAACAATAGAAAAAATATATCACTCATTACATTTTCTCATAGTTTTGCTGTCACAATAAAACATTATCACCATTAATAAGGGAAATTTATATAGTTAAATGCAGACACAAACAAAACAAAACAAAAAAATTTGTATAGAATACAGTTCAAATTGATTAGTACATACATACATACAAAGATAATGAATAGTAAAATAAAATGTGTGGGGGAAAATATATTCTGTCTACTAAATTACTTATAATTAAGGTTAAGCTAATTTTCGTATGCAATTATTTGCAGAGCACTACATATGAATGAATGAACTAATGGAAAATACATTTCAAATATTTTTTTGCTATTAGTTATTTACTTAAGAGCGTTTTCCATTAAATGAATTATTGTAACGTGCTGATTTTTCTAATGAAATTAAACTTAAGTGAGAAATGTTGATTTATATTTTGTAAAAATTTGGTATTCCGAACATAATATTTAATATCTTGAAAATAATTTTGAACAAAATAAATATTTTCATCAAGGAATTTATCACTGTCGATATATTTTACTTGGAGCCTAAATTAGATCCGACTTCAGCCTCATACATCTCACACGCATTTGTTTCGAACTGGATTATATTACAAAGATAGAAAATAAAAAATAATTTGAACAAAAAAAAAAGTATTTTTAATATGACAAATAATAAAAATTATAAATTAAAATTACCTTAATATAAAAAAAAAAAAAATTTTTTATACAAAATCGAGATGTTTCCTTTGTAAAATGGGTGAACCATACAAGTGAAATTTTCAAAGCGTGATATCAGGTAAAATACTGAAGTAAATTCAATACGATTAGGTATGCTTCTTTATATTAGCATAAATAATATTTGATAATAAAATCAACCAAATCACTAGGTGACCACGCCCACCCACCATACAAGTGAAATTTTCAAAACGTGATATCAGGCAAAATACACAAGTAAATTAAATGAAACTAAACACACTTATTTATATTGGCATATAAAATATTGATTGTAAAAATCAACCAAATCCCTCAGTATCCACGCCCACCTCCTATATAAGTGAAATTTTCAAAACGTGATATCAGGCAAAATACTCAAGTAAATTAAATGAAACTAAACACACTTATTTATATTGGCATATAAAATATTGATTATAAAAATAAACCAAATCCCTCAGTATCCACCCCCACCGCCTACATAATTGAAATTTTCAAAGCGTGATATCAGGCAAAATACCAAAGTACATAAATGCAAAAAATCCCGACACACTGATTTCGATTGGCGTAAAGAAAATTCGGTAAAAAAAAATCTACTGAATCCAACAGTAAGCATGCCCACCTTATATAATTATAAGTAAAACTAAAAAAAAAGATAATATGTGTACTTAGAGATGAAATATGTACCTAAGTTATTAGGAAAGATATAGAAGGACTTCCTGTGGAATGGATATGAGAACACCAATTTTAGAGAAAAAAAAATAGTTTTTGAAACACAGACTGTAGGGTATAACAATAAAGTTGAAAGCAAAAGATAAAAAACGAAGCAGAACGTCAAATTCCTAACATTAGCAATTAACACAAAATAGTCAAATTTGGATATCAAAACTGGAATTCATTTAGAAAAACTTGGTTAATTTCCGGAGGGGCAAAAAAGCACTTCAAAATGTTGATGATAGGCTACTACTACAAGGGCATATAATAAAAATTTAACGAGGATTTACAAAATTATAACGCCACATGTATGAGAGAAAATCCTGAATTTTTAGACATATTTTGAAATAAATCTTAAAAATAATTCGAAGATTTTAATTCAAAAAAAAGTTATACCATAACTACTTAAAATATCATCAAAAATTATTCAAAAAGGTTTATTTTCCTCAAATCGTTTTTCAAAGCACTGAAATATTTCGTTTTGCGATTGTCGCAAATATACAGCAACTTTGTCAGCTCATAACTAAGATACTAAGGCAGCTAGGACAAAATTTTTGTTAGTGATGCAGAATTTTATCGTCTTTTATCCGATACGCAAAAGTTTTATGTACATCAAAATCAATTTTTTGAATTTTGGCTAGAAAATCGAGTACAATACCCCAGTGTTCGACGGCCGTAGTCTAGTTGTATATACCAAAAAACTAAATATAAGGAAAAACTCAAACTGACAGTTAGTTGTCCATCCATTGTCATCACTTGAGGTTAGTTATACCAAAATATTTGGCAGTGTCTCAGTAGGAAACTTCGATATTTTTTAACCCTAAAGTTCACAACTTAAAATGCAGGAAATTCTCTCATTTGAGAAAACTTCTGAAAAGTATTAAAGATTTTTAAATTCGAAACAAAAAATATAGATAATTTTTTTTGAGACTGCCAGGCTCACTTGTGTGGCTTAGGGTTAAATAGATTGGTCTATATGATATGATTTTGTTGATAATTCTGTAGGTAAAACTTCATCTTTTGAAAAAACACAGCTTAGAGACCGATGGTGTATTCATTTTTTCCCCAGTACGTCATGTTTGAGATATTTTAGATATAAGACTTTTTGTTTTCTTCTTTTTCTTTGTTAAATAATGTATCTGCCCAAAAATGCATGAGCTCCATGCATGAACTAAAGCGAGCAAATAGAACATATTAAGTAGAAATAAAGCTTAGATTGTGGTCTTTGAACGTAAATAAATTTGAAAATCCATGGATTAAAAAAGTAAATTAACTATACAAAAATAATATGACAATCGCTTTTATAGAATAAGCTTTCAAATTTGATTTTTTTTTATATTTTTTAAATCCTTTTTTCTTTTAAATATATTTTACTACGTTTATATCAACTCGCTTTCAATGGTGTCTGTCTGTCTGTTAGGATGGAATTTTACAATCGATTTTAAACTAACTTCCCGATTGATAGAGACTTGAAACTTTAAACATAGCTCAGATAGACTGGATGACAATGCAATATGAAATATCTAAAATATGTGTAAAGATAATGTAATATAAAATATTAGCGTTTATTTATTTATATAAACAATAATTATAGTACAGCATACTTTCAGGCTGGTATGAACGTTTGACAGTCACTACATTACTGTATTTAAAATATTTATAATTTGACAGCCACTCTAATTACATAGCAGGTGTATAAATATGAATTACGACTTCAACTAGCACATGGCTGTTGTGTATGGTGTAAAAATCATTGATTTAGCGGGAGTAGAATATATATAGGTATGAAAATACTTTCTTGGTTTAAAACAAAAAACATGGGTCGCATGCTACGAATTTATATCTATCTATACTTACTAAAATTCACAATTGCAAATTTTCAAGACAATCTATATGGGGTTAAAAGTCTTTATGGGACTAGAAGAAATTATTTTATACTTTTTAGTCCATTTTAAAAACGTAGTATATTAAATTTGTTTTTTATTTAAAATATTTTTGTAATAAGCGCACAGTCTAAGCTTTCATTTTAGTTACAGCTTTCCTGATTACAATAATAGTTCTTTGAGAGAAAAATTATTAATGTTAAAAAAACCGAAGCGTCATATCTTTAAAAATGCGAACCACTATTCGAAACAATCAGAGAGTTTAATTTTGTGGCATTGTATAATTTACCTACGTTAAACTGTGCATACACTAAAGAAAATATATTTTAATCATTGTGTTTCTTGGTAATCCTTCACAGAAAGTACTGAAGAATATTTAGTTTTAGACAAAAGAAAAATAATTATATGTGCCTACATAATTCGCTTTATTCCTTACTTCACATAATTCCATCATTCAAACGAACTGATTAACGGAAAGATTGATAGATTGACGAATAAATATATCTGACTATTCAACAATGCTTCTGTGTAACTGTATATGTGTGTGAATGTATTTACATACAATATCTTTGATAGATTGTATGTGCATGTATGCAAGGGGTCATGCTTAAAGTAATCAATCAATATTTGTACCTTTTTCTGCCAATTGTGTCTTTGCTGAAAAAGCTCAATCTACCTTTTTTCTTGCAAACAAGGGAGCGAAAAGAAAAACGTTTGATAAAATAGGAGAAATGATAAGTAAAAGGTTTAAATTACAATCTATTTATATATCTACTATTTCAACTCTTTGACACGAATCTCCTTTTCTCAAAACAAAAAATAAAAAATATGCATTAGGCAGATAATTTCCATTTAGAATATTTCTTAAGGTGAAATATTTAGATAATTAATTTTATTCCATATTTAATGAAAGCTTATTTGGATATCAATTTGTGCGGGAATTTCAATATTTCAAATATCTTTTTGTTATGCAGACTTTATTACTATTTATGTATGTGTGTGTGTGTAAGTAAAATATTTTTGTATGTATTTTTCTTTATTACTTGGTAATAATTTCGACTATTCATTCAGTTTTACACATAGAAAAAAACGTATGTAAAATTGTATTAAAATCAGGGACCGAAAATAATGATTATTTTGCAAAATTAAATAAAAAAAATCAACATGTTCTAATTGTCGGAGAGCATAGTTGAGAACACCAAAATGATACTGGCTGCACGCTTTATTGAAACCAGTAAAGATTTTTTTTTTTGAGCATTACCCCTAAAAATCGAAAATAATTATTATGTATTGATTTTTATTTTTTAAATCTAGCTTAAAAATTATTTTTGATATTTATGTTTTTGCTTATCCGAAAAAATCAACTTATGATTTTTATTTTTTTTTCGAGAATAAAAATTATTATTTGAGTTAAATTTTTTTTCTTAAGAATAAAAATTATTTTTTGAGTTTTATTTTTATGCTCGGGAATAAAAATTATTGATTGAGCTTAATTTTTTTTTTCGAAATGAAAAACTCGAAACCTCATAAATCCTTGTTATTGAGAGTACGGTTATTGCATGTTCGTCAATGGAGTGGCACAGAATTACGGCTGGGTGAGTTTTTTTACCGTCGGGTTTTCTTCGTTTTTTATTTATTTCACATTTTCTCTTTCGGAGTGAAGACACAGGGTTACATATCTTGCTTGTCTCAATACATATCTTATAAATCGAATTCATAACATGTCTTCGCTACGACAGAGAAAATTTGGCAGCGAGTATCCGTCGTCCGACGCTATTGTGTTTAAGATATAAAGTTGGGCAACATGTGAAAGCAAACCGATTTTGTTAAATTAACTGTTCTCTATGCCAACAACAACGCATTGATAAGTTTTTTTTGCTGTTTTTCATCATTAATTCTCTAACGATGCCACTTATCACTACGTAGAGCTTGATTAATGTTCGGCCGAAACCAGATTGTGGATAGCCCTATTCATTAAAACCAACAGTATTCAAATTATATATTCTCTCACAAATGGGTACTCAGTAAATGTTCAAGCCTCTCAAACTGTTTATCTCATAAATACTGCAAAACGTGCAGTTTTATATTTTCGTAATTAATTAAACGGAATTATCAAAATTTGAGAGACGTACAAACAGTTTGAGAGACCTGAGTATTTATTGAGAACCGATTAATGAGAGAAGATAAAATTTGAATTTTGTTATATTTAACTCTTTCTTCTCAACTCTTTTATTTCGGGGTAAAATTTTTTTTTTTAGTTTTAGACTCTTAGATTCGAAAAAAGATTGAAAGAAGTTTTTGGGAAAGGCTATAGAGCTTTTGGAATTTTGTACATATAATGACTAAAATGAATGCATATTTTTTAATTATTTCTTAATTTTCCATTATGAAAAAAACAATTAAAGTTTATTTTGCAACATCAAATAATTTTTTAGTATCGAAAATAATTTTAAAGATACACTTGTTCATTGCGTATAAAAGGTGAAATTTGAAACATTTTTGGAACTTGGGTTTATTTTTACCAAAATCAACTTTACAGATTTTTGTTGTTCAGTGACCTATAGTAAAATTTGATGAGCAACATATTTTTAGAACATATTAACCCTCTATCAACCCTCGTAATGGGTCAAAAAATAAACTTTCTAGAAAAGAGCTAAAAAGACCCATAATTGTTGGTGTCAAAGGGTTAATATGTTGGAGGAAAATATTCTATGGAAAATTTGACTATAAATTGACGAACATGCAATAACCGTACTCGCAATAACAAGGATTTATGAGGTTTTGAGTTTTTCATTTCGAAAAATCAATAATTTTTATTTCCGAGCATGGAAATAAAACAATAATTATTATCGTTGATCGAAAGCAATTAAAATCACAAAATAATTATTAAATTTCGATTTTTTGATATTGCTTATAATAATTACGGTCCGTGATTAAAATCGAGCATAAATTGCATAAAACTTGCAAAAGAAAACTTAAGCAAAATTTATCAAGTTTTTATAGGCCATAGATCCATGGGAAATTGGTTAATTACTTTGTTTTTTTGCTTAAACTCTTTTCTGAATGAACATATTCATATTTTTCATAATATTATAACATGTAATGTGTGACATACAAATCAACACGAAAACAAAACAAACTGAAAATGATTCGTTTTGCTTGGAAAAATTGCCTAAGTTTTTTGTTAATAAGCTTGAGTGTTTTTACTTAAGTTTTCAGCTTCTTATAAAAAAATCTACTAAAGGCAACTTAAGCAAAAAAGCATAAAATTTTTTCCCGTGTATAGAGTCTTTATTTCTAGAAAAAATTATATACAAAACTTTGCAAAATTGGTGGCTAAATTAGTTTTTCAAATAAAGTTTATAGAGAAGCTGCAAATAATATGACGGAATATCGGAGACAAGTAAAGGTAAAATTACTGCTGTCAAGCTAGTGAAAATCCCACCGCCAACCAATAATTGGTAAATTTAATTCGAATCCTATTGCTATTACAATCCCTGGAATTGGGAATGAAAAACTTTCAATATTCACGGAATGAAATTAAAAAGAAAACAATTCCATTTGTACAGAATTGTAATGCGGAATTGAAATTGAAAATTTTCAATTCTTTAGCAATAAGATTGAAAAGAATTTTCAATTCCATAGCAAACAATTTTAATTGGGAATTCTATTCCTCGGGGAAAAGTTAATATTCAAAAATATGTACAAATGTTTTTTCTTTATTCTCAAAACATTCTGAAAAAAAAGCAAATAAAGTTTTGTGATTGTTTATACATATGTAAGCATTGTGACGACAAAAGTTGTTTATATTTTAATAAAGAAGAACTTTGTCCAAGGCTGCTATCACAGTGAATGCGATGCAGTGGCGCTACAAACCTCTGCATATCCTTTGTACACGAAAAATGTCAGAGTGCGAGTTTGGCACAAAGCAGCCAGAATTAGCTAAGTAAGCCAGAAAACTGTTTTGCTGCTTCTCATCACTTCGTCAAATTTGTTTATTATTGTTTTTAGCCATTTGCTTTTAGTTTTTGTTGTCTATTTTAAAAATGGAAATAAATATTGAAACATTAATAAGTGAAATGTTTTCACTTGCCGGCATCCTTAAGGGATATTGAAAATTTTAGGGTATTTACGGTGCACTTCATATATATAGACAGTAAAAGTGAATTGAAAATGAAAAATTTTTCTAAAATAAAAATTAATTAATAAAGTACAGTACAATAAGCGGAACAAAATTATAAATTTTCTGGTGTTTTTGACGTTTCTCGGTCAACAACTCGCAATACTAAAATCGCATTCACTCTGACATCAGACCTTAGACTTTCAAGTTCTTAAATTTACCTATATGAGCTCTGATTTATAAATTCTAGTAGAAAAAAGTAGCAAAAATGCTTAGCACAAATCTTATTTTATTAATATGCTAACTACAGTTCCTTCATTGCAAAAAAAAACTATTAAACTGTGTTAATTATCATCAGGGACCGTAATCATTATAGCAATATCAGAAAATCTAAAACTTTATAATTATTTTGTGATTTTAATTTTTTTCGACCAATCTGACTAATTTTTATTTCTTTGATCTGGTATAAACCTTTTTATTTGATTTTTATGTTTTTGTTCAATCAAAAAAATCAATAAAAATTATTTTTGATAGTTTTTTAGGAGACTATGAAAATTAAATCTAGATGTTAATTTTCAAAGTCATGACTTAAGTTCATGTCAATTTTATTATTTGAAATCATATATATAAACAGGTTAATGAACAAATGTAGTCATCACAACAATAATGTATATAGAGACGGGCAAATCAGACGGCAGTTTCAATATCTCTATTCAGTGAAGATATTTGGAATCAAATCCGTAATTCTGGATTATGATTTCAAATATTAGTAGCTTATATAGGATATTGAAAGATTAAGAACTATCACTAAGATCACTGATGAGGAATTGTGGCGGATTCCGAAACGGCCGTCTGATTTGTCAGTCTCTGTATACACTGTTGTTGTGATGACTACACATATACGTTCTTTAAGCCTGTTTATATATATAACTTCAAAATTATTTTTATTGTTTTTAAGTTTTATTTTCAGGCTCGGAAATAAAAATTTGTTTGAAACAAAAAACTCAAAACGTCGTGCAACTTTATTATTGTAAGCACTAAAATAAATAAATTTCCTTCATCTGATGGAGAGACCTCAATCGCAATCAAATGATACCCAAGTAAAAAAAAGTTGCGCTTTGGGAGTATTTTTGAAAACTGTTTTTGCAGTAATTTTCTATAAACAGTAATTACTTTTAATTTTTAGAGGTAAAGCCTAAATTACAATAGCGCGTATTAGTGGCAGTAAAAAAATCAGCTGTTCACTGCGATTAAATTTCAATTCTATTCCTAGTTGGTCACTATGGCGTAGTGGTTAGTGTGCTATACCATCCTTTTGGCTGACAAAGGCAAAACAGAAAGAGTAAAAATTGCTCATGATAAACTTTGCATTCAGATACTGCTTAAATTTTAAGAACGTTCCATTTATGTTCAAAATAACTCGCACAACATGAATTCCTAAAGTAATTATAATTGATGCTGAAACTGTCGCATACATTCGGTGATCAGACTCTACGGATTAAACAGCTTCCCATTAATACCAAAATGCATATGGAATGAATGCGTCATCCGCAGATTCTGAGGAGGACTACAATCAATTTTTTCAGTGCCGACATCTGTTTTTCTGAAATATTTAGTACGTAATTAAATAAAATAAAAAGTATTAAATAATTGGGAAATATTTTAAAATGCCAATACACCTCGGCCAAGACCATTGCGACTATTGACACTTCGACCAATGGTCTACGGTACTCCACAGCTCAAAATCATGTTTTACAGACAAGGTCTTCTGTCTTCCACCCAAATTTGACTAGATTGACTAAAAATTCAGCCAATTGGACTTTTAACCATTTAGTACCATTTTTTGGCTATTTTGTAACTGAAAAATATTATTATGATTGCTACTTTACATTTGAGTGTTTGTTAATTTTAATTAACTGCTAAATAACTAAACCCAGTATGGAAATTCCAGCCAAATATGACTGGATCCAGATTTTTGAAATAGCAACAGCGGAAAGCCCTCACATGAGAGCCCTCGTTAATGGTGAAACCAAAAAACTCGTCCTCTAACGAAGCACGCCAATGTTCCGATAGATGACCAAAAAGTACGTACTTTTTCTGGCAACTCTGATGACAATTCAAATGTTGCCCTGGCAAAGACTAAAACTAACATAGATTCAAGATTGACTTAAGAAATAGCGGCTGATGAACTGGGTTTGGATGCCATTGGATGCCGTCTGGGATGCACAAAGAAATCTACTCAATGTGTTTCACAAAATTTGAATAACAGGCAAAAAGATGCACGTGTTAATTTAATCAAACGTTTCCTTAAAAAATTTGAAAACGGAGAGCCTAGCAGCATTAACAAAATCGCTATAGGTGATGAAACTTGATTCTATAAGTACGATCTGGAAATTAAACACCAGTTTAGGGTATGGAGGCCACAAGTTGCACATTCTCCCATTAACCCTTCTGTTACATTAAGAAAAAATCACACTTGTGATATTAAAGTCACGGAATGACCTGACCAGTATTTTGTATGCATATCGTACGAAAACTCATAATTTGAGATTTAAATTTTAACATTTATTAGTTGTACTGATTATTACTAAGTTTAATACTATTTACTTACTTATATATAGGTATATATTTACTATGTGGGCTCAAGAAAATAGGTTGTATAAACTGTAATCATCGTAAGGGGTTTTCGATACGCAGGTTTTTTGCAAATAATGCAGTACTCGTAAGTTTTACGGCAAATCCAGCTGAGTAAACAGCCCAAGTTAATTAGCTTTTCTCCTCTTCTTTGGAGCAGCGCCTGCCGAAGTGCTAGGCTCTTGTGTTTCTGCCCGAATATTTTTGCACAATATCTGCCGACAATTGAGTTCTTGGCTAACATATTCCATGCCGAATCACTCTCTGAAGAAGGTCTAAGCCCAGATTTTCGATTGAATATGTTTGACGCGTTCCAGAGGGTTGATTTCTATCCATAAAACGTAGACAATTCTATTTTATCAATTTGTTTGTATGAAATTTTTTTTCATCTGCGCTATGAAGCATAGATCGAATAACTCGTATATGTAGTAACTCCAGGACGTCCTTGAATTACGTTTTCTACCTTGGCCTTAGCATTAGTGGGTCCAGTCAGTTCCATTGTTCACTCAATATCTTTATCCTTCGATTAGTACATGGGAATGCTGCTATCATTTGCCGATGGCGCTCAAACAACACATTCACAAAGGGAAATTTCAAAATTATGTTTATTTAAGGAAATATTGGCAAATTAAGCAAAAAAAAAAGGTCACGAGATGACCTTAATGTAACAGAAAGGTTAAAGCAAGGCAAAAAAATAAGTCAGTAACAATAGAGGTGATGGCGATTTACTTCAGCAGTTCAAACCGACCACATGGTAACTGCGAAGTCGTATACAGGAAACAGCTTTGAAAAATGTTGAAAAAGCAGACAAAGGAAAACAGCGTTACAACTTTTTATACCGAAGAAAATTGCTCCGTATTCCCCAGATCCAGTACCGTCAGATGATTGATTTAATTGTTATTGATGATTAATAAAATTTTAGGAGAAAGATCTTCAATAGTAATGTGAAAATAACACTGTACAACAGAAAAATAGTATCTGAGTTGTGGTCACAACTCAGATACAGTTTTGTAGTCCCATTTTGTTGTATAGTGTAATTAATACAGTTAATGTTGAAATTGAAAACCTCGAAAAAGGTGATTCAGGGAAATGTTTTGGAAAGTAAATCTACTGCCTTAAGAAATTAATGAAAATTATGTAGAGGGGCAAAAACTATGTAAATTAAAGTTACGAAACATAATTTTTTGTCTGGTGTTTTTTTAACCAACTTATTCAACTTTTTTTAGTCCCTCTACTAAATTATTTATTTATTATCTAAAAAAATTATCATACATTTTTTATGCATTAGGGAGAATTTAATTCACTGAAAGAATCTACTTATTTTATTTTTAATTAAGATAAAAGCTTTGCAATTATGTGCCTACATGTTTTTTCCATTTTCACTAATTTAATAATTGTGTATATAAAATGCGTGTTAATTAATAATATAAACGAATGTAAGTATGAGTATATTTTTTGTTTGTATTGATAAATATTGTTGACTGGTGGAAAAATTAGTTAATAATAAATTGTGGATTGTTGGTTTCATATAATAAATAAGTTGAGAAGAAACTGTGCTACTACGTAGTGTTGAGCAAAATTCAATCTAGTCAGATGAGTGAAAAATAATGACTAAAATATCAATCACAATTTTGTGATTAATTTTTATTAGTCATTAAATCATGTCTCGTCAACTAATGGCTAATAATTTTAGTTTTAGCCATGAATAAAACGAAGATTATAATTTGACTTGCCTTTAATGCAAAATACCAGGGAACCATTTAGTTGGTAGAACCCACACCTGGATGACGAATGCGAAATCATATCTTTACTTGTGAAATCGTCAATTTTTTTTAAAGCGAAATTATCGAATTATGTATTTATAACGAATGGTTAAACATTAACATCGAGTTTTACTAAAACACACTTTTGCGTATTCGTTTTGGCATATACCCGATGATATGTTAAACTACTTTTCCTGGTTGTGTGGTTGATTAAAAAATTTAGTTGATTAAGCCCTACTCTGCTACAACTTCAGAAAAGAATTAATATCATCAAGCGCTAACGCCTTCTGAGAGCTGAATATTTTTAGTGAGTACAACTCAGGGGGGCAAAGCATCAATATATAGGATCGAAGAACCTTACAAACACACCTCTTTTCTTATTTGTTTGTTTGTTGGAAAATGGAAACCTTTCATTAGCCACCGTAAAGCTTCTGTTCTTATCCGGTTATATCGGGGAGAAACATTCCTGCATGTGTCTCTTTTCCCATATGATTTTTTATTTGTCTCTATCCATCACCTCCTTTCTTATCTTTCTTATTGACCATTGAATATATATAGAAATATATGTATGCTCGATTTTATAAAATGTTCGTATGTGCATTTTTGAAGAAAAATAAAATCATTTGGCAATATTCACAACTTATGATAAAACTTTAACGTTTTCTCGTTGCACTTTGCATTGCATTGACATTTTCTAAATTATACCCGACATAAGTGTCTCTCATAAAGCAATCAAAAAGTACTTAAGCACTTTGCGCTGTATATATTTAAGTATGTATCTATGGATGTGTGTATGGTTAAGGTTACAACCCTACGGCAAAATTTCATGCACTTCCACTTAGCTGTGCACTTAATGCGCCTTTTTTTAAAAACAAATTTAAGGCTGTAAGACTTCGCTAAAAAGTGAACGAAATCCAGTTAAGTATTTTTGCACTAAAGCAAACATGAGTGGGTGAAAAAGCAGCTCTAAAAAAGGAACTAAGTGAAATTTTCAATGATAAATAATGGAAGAGAATTAATTTAAAGTAATAATTCTTATCTAGATAATGTTTAGTTTACACTGAAAAAACTACTCAAATTTTTTTAAATTTCCGGGAAGCATATTTTCTGTAGTTTGCCTTCATTAGGATCACATCTTGTTTTTACTTTTCACGTCAGCTCAAGATTTTGAAAAATGAACTGAAAAAAATAAAGTCAAGCTTGTAATCTTCATTTAAATGTATTTGGGTAACAAAGCTGAAAACCTTTTTCTTAGGTGTAAGTTGTCAAATAAGAACTCCTAAAAATATCTCTTAGAATCCCGAAATCACCCAAAAAAATTAAAAACTATGTCGAGGTTTATATGAGGATAAGCTTCAGAAACCAGAACATTTTGATGACCTCGATAGTCTAAACTTTCATCCGGTAGGTTCGCGTTCGATTCCCGTCTTGGTCTGGTGGTTAATTATTATAACCTTCGCTATCGATATGAAGTGTATGAGAATTATACAAAAGTGCACAAATACACATCTTCGTAGGTAATGGCAAAACCCCCAAGCTGATAAAAAATTGCCACACCGCCATTCGGAATCGGCATTAAACTGTAGGTCCAACTATGTGGTATAACAATGGGGCATTCAGGCTTAAGTGTATCTCTAGGCAGCCACTCCAACCTAACCAGAACATAAAAATGACAAATAGTAGAAATATTTGTTATTCTTCCACTCTTATTACCATACAAACATACAAATCTTTGTATTTGTGTTTTCTTTTTAAATTCATGCACTTGTAGAAAAGATGTGCATCTTTTCTGATGCGCATCTTTTTCACGATGGGATGCTTGTCCGAGTATGTGTGTGTGTGTTTGGTAGAAAATTGTCAATTGTCGAATGAAATCGAAATGTAACTGAAACGATTTTTAAAGAAAGAAAAGAAGAGTCTCAAGTTTTTAATACTTATATATTGTACACTCAGCGAAATAGCTTTAAAGGCACTATCGTTTTTTTTCGATTTGTAAAACGTTTATAAATACTTTCCATTTCTATTTTCAAATTTCATTAAGTTATTCCATCGAAACACAAAATAAATTAAAATTGCTTGAAATATTCCGAGAAAGTACACTAAAGGGATATCCTAACGAAAAACGCTTTCTGGGTAAAAATTTCTTCTCCAAAGGAAATAAAACTTAGATTTAGCAATTGAATATAATACTAATGGAAACAAAGCAGTTGGGAATAGTTCCTTCATGCTCCTCCATTTTTAAGAAATGCCAATTTAATAATATTACTATGAAAAAGTGGCAATCCAAGAAGAGTTAAAAAAATTATCCTAGCCTTATTCATTCATAACGCGTTTTTCGTGTGTTTTGAATTCTAAAAACTAAAAGAGAATTGTTAAATCTTGAATATACTTACTATATTTTGGGCTTAGATGAAATAAAAATAGAAAAGGTTTATAAACTTTTTCTAAATCGCAAAAAAAAACTATAGTGTCTTTATAGTTTTTTCGCAGAGTGTTTATGCATAAGTACATTCATTTATTTCCATGAGAAATAGTAAATCATCGGCAAATCGACAGAGCGCATGAGTAATTCAAGGAGTTTCTCTACTTGAATGGAAATTTTATTTATATAAATTTATTTCGTCATCTAAAATCCAAAAAGCCGTAACTACATATATTATTTTTTACAGGAGGGACAAAAACATTGTAAAAAGATGCAAATATTTTGTTTCCTTTTCCATTCAAATGTGTAAATATGTGTATTTTCTTCTAAAATTCATGCACTTGTAGTTTCGGTCTTTAGGATTTCGTTAATAAACCCGTTATTTTTGGGCGTTGAAGTTTAAAATTTTTCGGGAACATTTAGTTTGGGTAAGTGCATACTAATTAATCAAAAAGTCGATTTTGAAAATTTTTGTGGTTACGGCTTTTTGGATTTAAGATGACGATTTGTGTATAAATTATTTTTGAATCAATGTTTTTTTTTTTGTGAGATTTAATTTTTGTATTTTGTGAATTTTCTTTTTATAATAGAAATTGTTTTCTTTATATACATGAATATTAACTATTTCTCAATAAATGAAAAATGGAAGATGTAATTGGATTTGCTTATGACAGTTGAAATAGATTTACGGATGTGTGCCGGGTGCTGAACACTTTTTTGATAGTTTAAACCACAACCGAAATTAGTAAAAAGGATCAAATAGAAAACATTGCAGGAAACGCTACATGAAAACAGGGGATTGGATTGGAAAAAGGGGTGTGGCATCTCCCATATAACCTGAACCTGTACAGTATTTATCTTCGAGTGGGCGTGGCACCTCCCTTACATCTTTAATGCTTTTTAGAGTACAGCACCCAGATTTGGTACAAAGACATTGGTTCACAATTAGTAAAATGACAGAAAATTTATGCACGAAATTGGTAAAGAGTATATGGCACCTTCCACGATACCACAGGGAAGTATGGGCATGATATTTATCATTCAAACGAAAGTCTTGAAATACCATATAAGTATGGGAACCAAACCAAGAAAAAAATTTTAAGTTTATGTATGAAGGAGAGGGGATAAGGGGGATGAATTCCCTCCCTCGCCTTTAAAAATATCAGTAATTTTATTTACCTACTAATTTGAACATAATAGTACGGACACACGAGAGAGAATTTCAGGCAAATTTAGCACTTCGTTGGAATTAGCCTTAAATGAGGAATTTCGTCATAAAAAAATGTCAAATGAAATTCTGCATTTCAGATGCATTTCAACGAAATGCACTTAAAATGCAGAAAGTAACTAACAACCCTCAAACACAAGGTTGTAAAAAACAGGATAAAATTTAAGATCTATTACATTTTTTAGGCATTTTGCATTTTGTTTTCATACTAGCTGCTCTTGTAATAATTATTAAGTGCAAAAATAAAATAATAGAGTCGGAGAGAAACTCATTGCCAATCCATGATAGCGAATTTGAAATTCTTTTTTTGTCGTGTGCCCAAATTTTTTCCTATTTATTTTTCCAAGTTTCGACCAGCTTTTAGCTGGAAAAATAGTATACATATATATAAAAACTGACTTCAAACTCCAAATGACTTCAACTGGTTCTAAATGACTTCAAAACTGTCATGATTTAGAAGCCATAAAACTTATATTCTAATGACTTCAAAAAAAAAGATTGCATTCCCTTGACTCCAAAAGAGACTTTACTAAGCGGATAACCAATTTATAAGTCCAAAAAGACTTCTAACTTAATTTTTTATTCTGCAATCAAATATACAAATTGTTTATTAATGGCTTACACCCTCAATCAATGCTGCAAACTTTTTGAATACAACTAATTGAAACCATCCAATTAAAAATTAATTTATGCTATGCTTGTCGATCTTTGATCTGAGGTTTTTTTTTGTAACGAGGAGAAAAGCATTGATAGCCTAATCAGAGCCAGACTTTAACGCGCTAAAAACTCCACATGTTTAGCCTCACATAAACAACTTTAAATATTTCACTCAAACGTCAGTAATGTTGTTGTCAAGTAAATGTGCAATATCGATATTAAGGATTCTTTCCGCTTGTTCTCTATGGTTGTTGATATTCGGTGATTAAATACGTGAAACTATTTTGAGTTTTATTTTAATCTAATGATTTGATATTTTGATCAAGTCAAAGAAAAAGTTCGGTACCTAGTGATGCCTAACATATTATCTGAAAAATTTTAATAATTTTCTTGGTGCTGAAAACCAAGTGAATTATACTTGGGATTCGATCAAATCTTAGTGGATTCTTAGTGACCAATGGTGGTTCCAAATATTATCCTGGGGCTCAAAATGGAATGCTCATGTAGTCAGTGAATATTTTTAAACTCCCAAGAAATATAATTTTCCAGGAGATGACAAACAGTTTAAATGAGCATAAGATTTTCATTCCTTGAATTCAAAAATATCATAAAGTTTTTACCATTTCATTTGAACTATTTTCCTCAGTAAAACTTTAATCATTAAAATACATTACAGAACATCACAAAAAAAAAATATTTTATTTATATTCTATTATATTCATGATATTTTATATATATTTAAAAACGAAAAAATATATAACATATATCGCTCCAAATATATTTTTATTCTTTATATGGTATTTACATACTGCGGATAATGAAATTCTTTTCCCTCTTACTGCAACTTACAAAGCGAAGAATTTCGAATGGGAATAAAAAATCGTTAAGTGGACATTTTTATTCTAACAAAGAATTCTTATGTTCGTGCTATCATTTAAAGTAATGTGGGTTCTCCTTTCCGCGGTGTATGCAATTGCTTTAAATAATGTGGAAAAATAGAAGCTATACTGGCTAAGTAATTGGATTTGATCAAATTAAAAATTTGCTGAAAGGAACAAATCCTTTGAAATGTTCAAAACCTGAGCATATATCTTATGTTAATCTAGCAATATACTCATGCAATTAATTTTTGGTCATGTTTGCCAACTATCGGATATAATGTAAATCACCTTTTACCTTTATTGCAGCAGGTAATGACCATATTTTGTTTGTACCTACTAACAAACAAATTTCATTTAAGTACTGCTAAAATTAAAAAAAAAAACTCGTTGTGCTTGTTTACGTGTATATTTATTGTATATTTACTCATTAAAAAGATAGCAAGTAGCAACAACAGTAGCAACAACAACGACAATTACAATTACAACAGTGGTAACAACAATAACAATGGCAACAACCACACCACAAAAAACAGTTGCAACAACACTCTAAATACATTAATGCAGTTTTTGCGTCCTCAACCTTTGTAGACATACACACACACACACACACGCACACAAAATGTTAAAAGCACATTTGAAATTTAATTAAAAACTTGTGTTGTACGCTTTTGCATAAAATTACATTTCACAAACACTCACTCACACACACACACACACATAAACATACATACATGCAAATATGCATACCTTTACACTATATTTAAATGTGTATGCTTTGTATGTGATGCAACAACAGTTTAGTTGTACTATGTTGCAAGCTAAATTGCAAATGTTGCAGAACGAAAATAAGCATCTAAAAAAATAAAACCTTTAGCATCATAACTTAGGGCTGAGTTACACGAACGAAGGGTGGAAGGGATGGTAATAAATGAAAAGGTCAGTTCAAAGTGTATGTGTGATTGTAACTGTGACTGAACACAGAAAGAGTATGACCGGGCAGGAGAGTTGCAACCGTAAATAGCTTCAATTTTTCGACGAAAGAATTAAAAAGTTTTTGCTTTTTTTTTTTTTTTTGCAACAGCAACAATGTTTAAATGTCATCTCTAAAAGCAACTTTAATTCAATTACGTGCGTTCATACGTAAAATTGAATGTTACTCATACGCAATGAAGCACGAGTACCTAAGTACATACATACATATGCACCATGAGATACAAAGCCAGGCAAGCAAATAAATAGATGAATGAATGAATGAATGGATAGGTGGTAGGAAATGCAAAGACAAAAACAAAAACTTTTGTCAACTGTTCAAAGTCAGAGTTGTTTCAAGTTGTGCCAAGCACTTAAAATTCAATTCAATTTAACTTAAACTTTTTGTTATTTTGCGTTCGTCGTTGTTTTATGGTTTTCATTCCTGTTTTTATTATTATTCTAAAAAATTTTATTATTTTATTTTTATCTCAATTGCTAAACATTTCACATAAATTACAAAAGTTTTTTGCGATTTCTCTTTTTCTTTTGTTTTTTTTTTTGATACATAGATATATATGTACATCCATAGATAATAATCTGCAAATCAGCTTAAACTTTTTAGTTCTTCACGTTTTGTATATTTAAATAACTAAACTCGAATACAGAGAAAGACAACTGTAGCGTCAGAGATAGAGGGAGAGGCAACGTGAGCGGCGAAAAATTGAAAAAAATTGCTACGTGCGCAAAATACACCTGTGAGTGTTTGTGGTGTGTGTATGAATCGTGTCGTCCATCCTGCTAGTTGTAGGGTACAGTAACGTCGCGTAAATTAGGAATCTGCATGCTCTGCAGCGTAAACGTGACTTATTACTATTGTTTTTTTTTTTTTTTTTTTTTGTGTGTGTTGTGGTTTTATGTATTTCATATTTTTATTTATTTGCAATACAAAAAATAAATAATAAAAAAACGTTGATTTTATGAAGAGAGAATAATATTGTTGTGTGAAAAATATCATCGTTTGTGCTGTAAATTATTCATTTATCTGGGATTTATAAATGAAATTTGTAGCTGACTATTATTTTTCAAATAAAACATAATCATTTTATGACTTTCTACTTTCCATTTGATTTGATATTGTTGCAAATTAAATAAAAAAAATTTTGTTAAAATTGAATAAGTCTTTTTTTTATGCACATTTCTAGAGGTGCCTATTCACATGATTGAAATGTCACATTAAACATTGCAGCTGAAGCAACAGCAACATTATTCTTTCTACCCAGTTACTCGTACTTGCCAATCGTAATTTTAGGTTGTCGTTTTCTGTCCTGCTCTATTGTACCCTCAGCTTTTCTATTTTTTCCGTCGTTTTGTTTTTGTAATATGATATTTCGAAGGCTGTTGTTACAAATCAATTGCATAAGTGTTTCGTTTCTTATTTTTGTTTTTTTTTTCTTATGTTACTGTTGCTGCTACTATAAATTGCTGATGTGCTTTCAGTGAAATTAAATGATTTTCAATTAACAAAATGGCAACATTTTATGAGTAAGCTCACTTGAGCCTGATTTGCTATGGGGGAGGGGAAAGAGATTATATGTTTTTTGTTTGATCTTAAAATTTAGCTGGAAATTTTCTTTGTAAATTAGATTAAAAAATTTTGCAATCTTTTAAAATAAAATTTTCTAAAAGTGTCGTTTAACATGAAAAATTGCGAGCAATAAAAATGCAATAACTATTGCTATACGGCTTAATTACCTACAAATAATGTGAAACAGAAATCTTTTCAGTGATGATATAACGGTGGGGTAACAATAAAAACTTCCTATCACGTCACGTTTTCGAGAAAAAAGAGGTTGAAACCCCTGAAAACTGCGTTTTTGGCCATTTTTGAACAATTATGGAGCTGAACCCTGTGGGCTTATGTCTAGGAGTGCAGGAAAGAAATGTATACAGAACGGATTTTATCTAACTTACACCCACGGCCAGACACAATGAGAAGTGCAGCGGTCCGAAAAGTTTTAAGGGTCGTTGGTTACACATCTGCAGTCAGATTTCAAACATTCAAAATGGCGGATCAAATATGGTGGGTGGATTTTATGTTACTAATAGCAACGAAATATAATGAAAAATTCAGTGGTCCGAAGTGTTTTAAGGGTCACTGATTACAAATCTGCAGTCAGGTTTTAAAAATTCAAAATGGCAGATCAAATATGGCGGACGAATTAAGATGTAAGATAAAATCAACTCTGTGTACATTTTTTTCGTGCACCAGTAGACATAATCTCACCCCCTACTCTAAGGGCGCCTGCGAATAATTAGGGCTCATTTGAAAGGGCATGGTCCAGTCTTCAAGTTCTGATATTAGCGAAGTTTGTAGCACGTCAGGGTTCAGCTCCACAATTTTACAAAAATGGCCAAAACACTGATTTCAGTGATTTCAGCCCCGTTTTTCTCGGACACGTGACGTGATGGAAAGTTCTTGACTGCAGCATAAAAAATTCAGTTTAAAAAATTCATTGGAAATCACTAGAAAGCATATTATTCGCATAAGAAAAGTTGAAATTTGCAGGGCAGTGTAACAGTTTCAGGGAAAAACCCAAAAGTCAAAAGAATTTCTAAAAATGCAGAAGTTTTATTGTTGGTATGATTCTTACAGTCATTACTCCCAAATTTCATCTAAAAATTTGTGCAGGTATTCAAAAATAACATTCGGTTAAGCACAATGTTTGACCTTTGGCAGGCATTGTGTAAATATATCGACTTCTTTATCGCAAGATGAGAACTTGATACAGTCAACCCAGTTACTGAGTGCATTCAAGGCCTTAAGTCTTTAGAAAAATTGTTCAAAACATTAATTAATAGAGAAACATTAATTAATAAGGAAAAGGTCAACGAAGGTTTTCATATTTCATTTTTATCTAGGTAGATGATATACAAAAACTGCCTTGGACTTAGGTTAAGTAGTTTTTTGTTTCTCTTAACCCTTTCGGTACCATGGTGATACAGATGTCACAAGATTAATTTTTATGATCTTTCAAAAACTATCAAATCAACTTTTATAAACTGACAGCTTTTGGAAAGAGAATTGATGGTTCTTTAATTTCAATTAAAAAAAATTTACAAATATATTTTTTTGATAACGGTACTGTAGCAGATCAAAGTGAAAAAATTGTGTTTCTTTTTGTTAATTTTCAATCGCTCACAATTTTTATAAAATATGTTGAAATACATACATCAAATTTTTAATATAATGTGAGATAAACTATTTACTCAAACATGATTTCACATATTTTGAAATCTTTGTTTATTTTTTTTTGGAAATGCAAGTTGTGCTATAAGTCCCGGTGACCCTAAGATCTTCAATGGAAACTTTTTACAATGAAATGTGGGCGAAGAATTCGAATGTGAATTTGGTTTTGATTCTTGCTTCCTTACGGTCAAAATTGAAAAATTAATACTAAGTCACTTTGTCGATCTTTAAAAAAAATATCTAATAAAAATGTAAAGAAAAGAATATATCATTGAAAGCCTCAGGGTCACCGGTGACCCATGAAAGTTTAGGCCTTTGATCAAAATGTTTGATCAACAAGAAATTAGAGTCAGACAATAGGAATCCACATTCGGTTTTGCGGTATCTCCTCTGCTTTCCTTACAGCCCTGAAAGAGTTAAAATTTACTCATATTTATTTCAGAATATATTAACTTAAGCATAAAGATATGTTTCTCATATTAAAGATTACTATTATATTTTTTTTTTCTCAAAACTTACATAAATTTAAGAACTTTTCTCAATTTGAAGCAAAATTTCTTTATTTTTCCACACATTAACTTGAATTCAGTAAATGTTTCCTAACTTATAAAAATACTAGCTGGTCCGGCAGACGTTGTTTCGCCCTTTCTGCGAATAAGCGCGAAAATTGAAGTTTATTTGAATTGAAGTTTATTGAAAATTAAGTACTTGAAGTTTAAAATTGAACATTGGTAATGAAAAAAAAAACTACTGTAGATTTAAAAATTAAGTATGAAAATTGACATTTTTAAAAATATTTAACTTGCAGAACTGTAGATTGAAAACAGAGAATCATTATAAATGAAATTTTTTTATTGCATTATCACCGATGTGAACTAAAATAATTGAACTCTAATAGAAAAAAACAAAGCAGATATTTACAAAAAAACCGTAGATTTTTGTAATGAAAATAGTGGTAAAAAAGTAGTAGAAAAGGTTGAAGTAAAAGGAATAAAAATTAGTATTTGAAATTGTTGTAAAAAAGTGATAGAAATAGCAGTAAAAAAAGTAGTAGAAAATTTTTTGAAACATAGTAGTAAAAAAATAATTAAAAAGGATTAGAAAACACTAGAAGAAATAATAGTAAAAATAGTAATAGAAAATACTGTAAAAAAGTAGTAGTAAATAGTAATAAAAAAATAGTAAAAAAGTATTAAAAAATAAGAACAAATTGTAAAAAAACTTAATAAATAGTAGAAAAAAAATAGTAAAACAGAAGTAGAAAATATTAGTAGAAAAACTAGTAACAAAATAAAATTAGAAGAAAATAAGAGCAAATTGTTGAAAAAATAAGTTAAAAAGTAGGAACAGAAATAGTAGTAGAAAATAAAAGCAGAGCATGGTGACACATCCACAAATCCAACAATGTGGAAGAATTTTTTAAATCCAGTATTGGCATATAATACTAAATCTTAGTACCATATCATAAATTGCTCCTAAGGTATCCCGTAATGAAAATTCAGGTTATATGAAAGATGCCACACCCCCTTTGTCAACCGCATCCTTTTGCTTCAGCGCGGGATTGTTAATTCACGTTCAGTACTGTGTTATAAAAGATTCTTACAACATACCCAAAACAGTATTGGGATTGTATAAGAGGTGCCACGCCCACTGAGGAATCGTGGCGGATTCCGAAACGGCCGTCTGATTTGCCCGTCTCTATATACACTGTTGTTGTTGTGATGACTACATATATACGTTCTTTAAGCTGGCGATGCATTTCTTAAAATTAAACTTAAAATGCAGAACAGTAGTCAGGACTTTGAAAAATTAAAGCTTAATTTTCATAGTCTACTAAAAATATTGCAAAAGCTTTCATGAATAGCTATATTTCATCCCCTCTTCAAAGCAAATATATTCTGGGAATATGAGTTCAATCGGTAAACTCGTTCAGAAGTTACACGATCACGATTACTATGATGACCGCGATAGTCTAGTGGGTAATGCACTTTCATCCAGGAGATTCGGGTTCAATTGCGGTCTTCACCTGGTGGATAATTCTCATAATCTTCTTATATTCACTATCAATATGAAGTGTACTTATGAGAATTATAACAAAGTGTACCAGTACACATCTTGGTTGGTAATGGCAAAACCATCGAACTGATAAAAAAAACTGCCACACCGCCATTCGGAATCGGCGTTAAACTGTAGGTCCAACTATGTGGCATCATATCGCGACTGTGGTCTGGCACTCTGCCACGACTCTTGTCTCTGGAGACCAGAGTTCGATTCTCGGCTTGGGTATGTTTCTTATCTATCTTCTTTCTCTCTTCCTTTCTTTTTTTCTACGATTTTACACATATCGCTCATTTACTAAAAGACTGTCATAATTTTGCAGAAAACGCGTTTAAAATTTTCAATTGACTCCCACTTTGCAGAAAAAAGAGGAAATTTTATAGTTCTCACGCGCAGAGCATACAAGATATTAATACGAAATTTTTACACAATATGAAGCGTGCCATAATGAATAATTCTGCAGCATTAACTCAAAAATCGTGTTTTTTGACTTATGACAGTCTTTTAGTAAATGAGCGATATATGTAATATAAATATATAAAAAGATATTCCTAAAAAGAAAAATAAAAATTTGTGTAATTTTACTGTTTTATTTTTTCTTTTATTTGTTAACAAACTTAAAAGTAAGAATTACTTATAAAAACATTATTTTATAGGGGAGATTTTATTGCTTCTGCGTTGAGAATTTCATAGCATAACACACAAATAAGTCTTCTTTAGATTGTGTTTTGATTTCATTTTTTTACTTTGTTGAAGTTTCTTCCACTTCAATTCGGATTTTAGATTTTATTTTTAATTTTAGTTTTACAAACTTTGGTAAATTAAAAGAATTAAAAGAATTGATGGGATTTCAGAAGCCATGTTATTAGTACACCTCTTAATCCATGACTCACTAGATGTTATATTCACTTCGTGAGGTAGAGGAGTAGGACCTTAATGCAAAATCTCAAATTTTCGTCAATATTGTTTAGAAACGGTTTACCAAATGACAAGCACACAGGTAGTAAGACAGAATTACTGTCTCCCCCTCCTCTCCGCAGTTGCGACATGTAGAGTTATATTGTGAGTTTACCCTGACCACATTTTCTCCCACCTTCCAACGACTCGTGAGAACAGCGGCTGTCAGGTCAGGATAACCGTATTAGTTTTTTCGTCTTGTTTATATTGTAGTGAGGCCACGTTTTTCTTGATATAGCAATAAGTCGTAAGTGCCATCCATCATTGTCTTGTGAGAATTTAGCTTCGCCTTAAATCTTCTAAACTGAATAGCGATAGATTCCCCTTCAGCAATGACTAGTGAAGAAACTTGTCTCGCTAGCTCGGCTGCACTCTCATAATCCTCGATGTTCCTATGCTATGGCCTGGAACCGAAACAAGAGTAATAACGAGCCCCCGAGCAAGCAAGGCGAGCTCCTCCCTACATTGAATAGAAATGTATTGGAATGCAGAGCCTTAATTGCAACTTGACTATAACTAAAGATGGTTATCTTGGCCCTCCTCTATCTGAAGCTTGATAATGGTTTCCAAGCTTTCCTAATCGCAAGCAATTATGCCTGAAAACCCCTGAGCTCATCAGGAAGACGTAAAGATCTGGATAATTGAGGAGACGCTGAATTGAAACCTGCCCCACATTTCAAAATAAAGCCAGGACTTCTGGAAGGGTACTGTTTATATAGTATTACTGTGACCTTGTCATCTATTGATCTCTCAGCTTAGCCCTCTGAGTCAAACTGCATTTCTAACTACTGAAGCTTTGATGCTTTACATTTTTTAAAATCAATACCACCACGTTTCCGTTTGAGAAGATCAACGATTTAAGAGTTGATTACGATTTTAGTTTACTGCCATAATTAGGTACATTTGGAACTTGAACCTAAACTGGCGCATCCAAAATAATTATTCGTAAGCATTGCTAAAATTTGAGTGGCGGTTACTGAAACACAATTTTTTTTAAAGTAATCTAAATGCAAAATGTTCATGCAAAATTAACGATGAATTTTGAAGTAACTAACTGTCGATTTTATTGTGAGTTTAATTTAATATAGTCTCGAATTACTGCATATATTTAATTATGTTTAGCAATAAATTCATAAAATTTCATATCCTATAAAAATATGCGACTAGTTACGTACATTAAATTTTCATATTAAAATGCAAGCAATTTCGGTCAAATATAATAAAAAATTCCGCCAAAAAGTTTATAGATTTGCATCTTACCGAGTACGAACAACGCACGGCGCGACATAAGAAATAATTTTATTAAAAATATTTGTGCATGTACTATTTATAGAAAAGTGCAAAATCAGCAAATTTACAGTGAATTCGGTGCCAAGAAAATCAACTCAAACAATTTGTGAGCGTGTCTGTTTCTATATTTATGTTGAGTAAGTACGTGTGTGTGTGTGAGTGTATGTATATATAAGTATAATAGCGGCAGCACTTGTTGCTACAATTGCTGCTGCTACTACAACCAACGAAATGTTGACAAGGATGATGATGATGATGTTATGTTGTTGCTGCTATTGTTGTTGTTGTTGTTGTTTACAATAAACAAAACATAATATTGCAGCACTAATAAAATAAATAACTTGACACTGTAATTTTTGTTTGCTGTTATAAAGATGAAAGTCTCGGCGAAGGTTCTTTATATACATTCACACACAATAACAAGAAAATCTTTTGAACATTAAAATAAAAATGGATTTTGAACATTAGATAATAAAAGAAATGAATAAAATATGTATAAATCAACCAATATTTTCATGCTGGCTGTGTTTTTGGCAAACAGCGCGTGAAAAGCTCTCGACATTAATTTACTCATCATTTATTTAAATATTCAAAATTAATTAATTTTTATTCATTTTATATTAAAGAAACTGAATTTGGTAGCGAATAGGTTTCTCAATGTTTATTGCGCATTTATAATTATGTAGGGGAGGCTGGGGTATTGTGGACCGCATTTTCAGTTTTGCTAAAAAATCGGCCAAAAATAAGTTTTTCTGGAAATTTCAAAGCTTGATTTTGTTGTACGAGAAATAACCTCTCATTGAGTCGCAGCAGCTCGGTAAAATTTTATTAATATATGCAAGTTATTTCAGTTGGAGCAAAAACGGTGTTTTTGCTATTTTGAAAAATCTCGGGGAATTATGGGCCACTTTTTAAATCGATAAAAAAAAGGAAAAATGTGGTGGGAAAACTTTATTTTTGATTCAAAATGACATAAGATTCATTATTAAAGAGAAATAAAGTGAAATGAAGTAAAAACTGGCAATGGAAATAAGTTCGAACCGCAATGTTTGCAAGTCCTGTAACTTGCACTCATTCCGTCGCATGCCCAGTGAACAGCTCGATCGCATACATTGCAATAGATCGGTGTCCCGGACTCATTTGTTTTTTCGTGTATTGCGAGCATTCTTATTGAGAGCGAAGCGATATGAAATTATAAATATAGTCGCTTTTTTTGAAAATGTAACCGAAATTCTCTACATAAGAGAACCTAACCTCAACATTGTATACTTACATTTGAAAAATTATTTTCGTACCAAAAAAAAAGCTATTAGAAATTGCCAAAAAACTAATGCTGTGCTCAAATTTTGCATGAAAAATCTCTAATAAATAAATAAAACTCGATATCAAATCTCAAGAACTTAGAGGTCCGTAATTCCCCGAACGCTCTTTTCTACAATATGCAATATATGAGTAGCACAATGCAAATTTCATGCAAAATTTCTGTCTGTGTCGAAGGCTTAAGGTTTCACGAATATTATAAACATATTTAACTGAGTTGGGTCTCGAAAAATGTGCGCAATTTAAACGAAACACAAAGTGAAAAAAATTATCGAAGTATTACATTTCTATTTGTTATCGAAGTCGAGTACTGAGGAGAAAATGAGCTTAACAAGAGGCGAGCAGATGACAGTTATTTGCAGCTGTCAACCATTACTAGGGGGAAAATATGACGCTGGTCCGCAATTCCCCGTGGTCCACAATACTCCAGTTTCCCCTACGTTTTTGTTTATGAATCAAATAATCAAAAAAATTTTGATTTCGCGTGTGTAAATATTGTCATTTTTAATGGATGTATGTAAATAGTTGCACGGTAAACTTTTTGTGACATGTACCAGCAACAATTTAAATGATTTTTTTTTTCTTTTTTTTTATGTTAACTTTATTCTATTAACTTACCCACAATCAGCGTTTAATGTGAGTAATTTATGGTTAGGAGCAAATTACTCCTTAGATTTGCTTTGCAATTTCATGTCAGTATGTCGTATATTTTAAAACTATTTAATTGTCTCAACACGTGTCCTCATACATGCAACGTGCTTTTATAACTGGATAGTTGGCATGCTTCGGGTTAATGTTTACAGTTTATTGACACTTGCAATATTGTGTTGAGCTTGCCAAAAAAAAAAAAAAAATAATTATGTGTCTGCAAGCACTCACAGTAGAAGTGAAACTATGTTGTTTATTAGAAAATTGTTAGAAAACATTTATAAAACATTCTGATGCTTTACAATGCGTTTGGGATCTTGTATGGAAAAAACATTTATTTTACACTTAAAAAATTTTCAGATTTCTGTTCCTATATACAATTTCAAATCGAGTTATATTTGAGCTAGTAAATTAACTTTTAGTGAACCCATGTCGAGTACAATCAAGTTCACCTTTGGCAAATGTCGCCAAAAAATTGCAAAAAACAAAGGAGGCGTTAAAAAAATTGCCTTAAATTAATGAAACTTACCAATTAAGAAGTAACTACTAACTTTTAACATTTTCTCCATACTTAATCACTGGTGTCAAAATTGTTGATTTATATCACGATTTGTATAACATGATAGTTAGGTTCCAAAAAAGCATCATGTTGTGCGAATTCATGTTATACGAAACAAGGAAGCAGTATAAAAAGCGGAGTTAGGCTCTAAGAATTTAGAAATCTGCCGTGTTATATACGAAATTGTATTATACGGGACAAGCAAGTAGTACAAAAAACAGGTTTATGTTCCAAGAGTTTAAAACAACTTTTTTGGGATAAGTGCTCGTTCGAGCTGTCACATTCAGGGGCATTCATCTGCTTTATGTATATTTTAACTTTTTGTGCGTTTGATACATTAAAGTTTTTATTTTTGGTTGTAAAAAGTAGAAAAAAAAACGGAAAGTATATTGATTTTATATAAACAAATAAGCACTTAACAGAAAATTTATTGGAACATTTAAAGAAAAAATTTGAATCTAACAAGCAAAAATGATAATGTAACTAGAGGACAGAGTGAACTGGAATTTGATAAATATAACAAATAAAAATTAGAGTTGTAGTTAAATAGTTCATTAAAAAGTTCAAAAAGCGATTTGAATTTCTAAATTATTTTCACTAATCGTGTTATACGAGGGATTCGGCTATTCGTAAATCGTGTTTTAAGGAAATCATGCTATGGTGGTATCGTGTTATATAGAGATTTCCGCTATTAACAAATCGCGTTGGAGCGAAATCGTGCTTTACGAGTACTGTGCTTTACGTGGGAAACCTGTACATATAATGCTGTAATTAACAGACTTAAATAAAGATTACAAATTTCCAGGATTAAAACAATTTTTTCAACTCCTGCTTTGATTTTTCGTGCAATTTTTTGACGACATTTGTCAAAGGTGAACTTGATTGTACTCGACATGGGTTCACTAAAAGTCAATTTACTAGTTCAAATAAAACTCGATTTGAAATTTTGTGTTTTTAATGAACTAAATTGGATTACCTACAATTCTTCGTACTTTAATTTTAAAAAAATTACCGCTATCTGGAAAATCCTAGGCGCTGGGGATGGCTTTCGGTTCAGTTGTATCAAAAACGCCATACGCCATTAGTTTAAGCGGCCTATTTTACATAGGGATAGATATCTGAAATTCTTTTATGTGCAAAATAAATGTTTTTTCCATACAAGATCCCAAACCTATTGCAAAACATCCTTTTAAATCACTCTTTTCGGAATAGCGCATCCAGTGTTCGCAAATTTAAATTTTTTTAATTTTTTTTTTGGTTTTTTATCATATTCTGCTGTCGCAAGGAAGATCTGAAATACTTTAGCAAAATAAGCCATCTAGTATATAACACATGAAAGGAAAGTTCAGTTATATGCAATTAAGCCGAGACTTCTATATCGACTCTCTTACTGAAGCACAAGCGATAAAACTGCGTAGTCTCTGAAGTAGTCTCTCTGCTTGATTGTATGTAGCCAAATAACAACTGCGTTTCTTACTGACTTTGTTATGCAGGCTACACACGATACAATGAGTTGTACAACGCGTTGGACGATGAGTTAAACTTTTCATACACACTTCCCAACACGTTGTACAATTGAAACACCATAAGCTGGGTTCACAAATTTTATCCGCCTTAGCACAACTTTTTCTTTTGTTTTCATATTTTTTCTTTAATTCTCTTCTATACATTGTTTCATTATTTTCTATTAATGACATTTTGTCACTCATTTGCATCAAAACAATAAACATTGATGAAACAATGAAACTAAAACGATTGAAGTTGTATAGCTTAGCTACAAACGATACAACCCGTTGTACAATCGTTAACACCGCCCACCAAAAATTAAAATATTTTAATTTTTAACCAACTTGAAAATCGATCGCACAACCATACTACACACTATACAAGGCGTTGTACAACATGGCCATGTTTTAAAACTCATTGTATCGTACAAACATGACGGAGCACACGTAAATTTCAGCTATATGAAATCAAGCTCTCTCACTAAAGCACATTGAGGTAAAACTGCAAGAAGTCGACTCTCTGCATGATTGTAAGCAGCCGATCCTCATATGACTTCGTTTGCTAAACACTAACAGCAGCATAACGTCGTTTCTTATTAGTTTCGTATGAGTGCAACAACAACACGAATACCGTTGCAAAATTTTCTGCGATTTACCCTCGCTAAAGAAGTTTCAATTCAAAAACGAGCAAACCTAATACACATATGTATCTATTACATATAGATATAATTTATTAAGTAATATAAAATAAAAATATTGTATCTCCTTACCGAAAATTCTTACCTACGCCACTGATAGCAAGTTTAGAATTTTTAATGAATCATGTCTTATTTAACAATTCTCAAATTAGTCCATAATAGGAAGAAATATTCTGTAAAAAAACATTTAGAGAGTTTCCTCCCTAAAATAATTCAATACCAGTTTTAGAAACAGTTGTGAGAGATGTAGCAAATTCTGAAGGGAGCAGCAAAATAAAGAACGTTTTCGTCTTTTAACACGTTCGCTGACGTCAATGCTATAACATTCATATTCATGGTGACAAAATATGATATGAATGCTATAGCATTCAAATCTATAATACAAATTTCGGCATTCAATTCTATATGGCAGCCACATAATCCACAGCTGAACTGATCTATGTATCAAAGTAAATGCTTTAGTATTCAATGTATGTAACTAGTAAAATGTGATATTGTTAAAACTTGGAAATAACGTTTAAATATTACAATTACTTTAACCCTTTCATTGTTTTTGGCTTATATATTGTACAAAAAAATTTTCATATTTCACTACTTCTCATTTCATTCGAAGAAAATATTCATAAATAATTTTTATCAAACTGATTTTTGAATACAATAAATTAAATTAAATCAATGATACATTTGATTTGATAGGCCATATAAAACTAAAATTTTAGGAAACATTTTCCGATTTTTTTTTAATCTTAACCTCAAAAAATGGCCAAAAGTGACAAAAAAATTCACAGAATAATCAAATTAAATTTTTTCAAATAAATATTATTCAATGTGCATTCTAGTGCATTTTTTTTTTATCGTGAGGGACATAATTTCATTAACTCATTGACTTCCCACTACTGATGATGTACCCAACCTCAAAAAAATTATCAAAAATTGTAGAGGCTCATTTTTTTCAAATGATCATCATTGGGAATTTGAGCCATTATCAATGATAAGGAACCCGGATAAGGTTAGCTTATATTCCCTAAATTCGTGAAGTCACAGCATTGAAAGAGATCTTTCTAGTCGTGGTGCTCAGAACCCCCAAAACCCCCCCTAAATACGGCCTTGTTTGTGTGAATTTACGAAATGAAGGTATTAAGTTTAAAATTTTAAGCAAGTATATAAACTTTTCTTTTAATTATAATAGTTTAAAACGAAAGTTAAAACTCCATTTCATAATACAAAATTAATAACTTAAAAAAAAGTTATTAAAAAAAAATGTCTTACACGCTTAAAAAAATTGTACACTATAATAGTGTACAAATTCACGCAACTCTAATGTACAATAAATAATTTGGTTTCTATTGTGTACAAAAGACATGAAAGGTTGACGAGTTTTGAATTATTTTCTGCGGGTGTTGAAAAATTGTGATAGTGTTGATTTGTTTTTGTTCAACAATTTATAGTAGAATTTTCCGTAGAATATTTTCTTCCAACATATTAACTCTTTGGCACCCACAATTATGGGTCTTTTTGGCCTTTTCGAAAAAGTTTTTGTTTTTACCCATTACGAGGATTGATAGAGGGTTAATATGTTGCCCATGAAATTTTACTATAGGCCAGTGAACAACAAAATTCTGTATACTTGACTTTAGTAAAAATAAACACAAATTCCAAAAATGTTTTTTGCATTGCAAAATAAACCTTAGTTGTAATATTGTTAGTTGTTAGTTGCAAAATTGGAGGGAACGAAATAGCAGATGAAATGGCCAGAAGGGGCTCTGAAATGGACATTAACGAGGCGGATACCTCTATACAATCTCCGATGTGTGAACTATTTAGGAAAATAGACGAGTACACCATAGCGGTGTCAAATGACGCTTGAACTAACCTAGATGACTGTATAGTTTCACGGGCCTTGTGGCCAAGGTTAAATAGAAAGAGGACAAATGTCCTCTTAGGGCACAACAAATCTGCAGTACGTCTGCTCACAGGAGTCATAACTGGAGATTGTGCTATTGCACCAATGCTTCAACGGTGGCGCATTCCAACGAGCGGACTGAGCAGAAGTTGTCATGATGAAGAAGAGACAGAATCGATTCTTCACTTTCTATGTCAATGTCCAAGGCTGCAGATGAGCAGACTCCAATGTTTGGGGTCGCGCTTTTTCAATAGTCTAACAGAGATAACGAAAGTGGAACTATCGGATCTTCTTACCTTCATCCGGAGAACCAAATGGTTCAATAAAGACATTACCTGGACAGCTGACGGAAACCGTGGTTAGAGACGTGCCTCATCCGGGCAATTAAATGAGGGCAATCACAATGGACAATTAAGTCTCCGAGTGGAAGTGCGGGTTTATACATATATATACATACATGTATATATATATATGTATATACATTCGCGCACGCCTTCCAAACCTAACCTAACCTTTTTTTTCCACAAAAAAAAATTTTGAATTACAATGTTTTTCTCGAATTTTTACCCCTTTTATGCATTTGGTCATTATAAACTTCTTCCATATTTTTTTTTGGTTTTTATTCTTAACGAAGTCCGAATCTACTAATATAAAACAAGAACAAAGTTTTTTACCCACCAATAAAAAAGTATAGAAGAAAGGGTTAAGAGAGCCGTCATGTGTCTCTTTTTGTACCTCGATACAATTTTGTGTGTCCGCGAACGTGTTAATAACGCTATCAGCTAGACTTTCTAAAAGGGAATTAAGAAATACAATAGATCACAAATATTGGTAAAAGTCACTCCAAGGAAAATTCTGCGTAAACTATTTAAAAAAAAAGAAGTAAAATAATACTTATGAATACTGCTAAATTTCCCAGAATAATTTCTATCATTAGAATCATGTTATAATATACATGGTAACGCTTATGAGCAATACAGTCTACTTAATACGTGAATTCATTTATTTTTTGCAATATAAATTGTCACATTCTGGTACATAGAGCGGCTATGTAACAAAAATTGACAAAAATTTAATTGAAAAATTACATTTTGAATTTAGTTTTAAATAGGTTTGTTTTGTGACTTTTAAAAAAATTTAAGTGGAAGTGGACATCGCAAGTTAGTCATCAAAGCTTTCTTACTACCTCTTGCATGAATGTGTTTAGGCAGCTGCCGGACATTGTGAAGACATTACCAAGGAGGATCAATAGCCACCAGGCTTAGTTTTTTGTTTGAAATTGTTTAATTTACAAATTATGTCTCTGTTTGACTATAGGAGAAGCAGTAGCGGTTCTAATTTTTGCTACTTTTAAATATGACAGCAGTCGCTCAATGTCAGAATGCAATTGCTCCAGGAGCGGAAATAAAAGAATTGAATGCTCAATGTACGAGAATGTGACCTATAATTTCAGGAAATTTTTATGTTTAAAATATCATTGTCGTAAAAGAATTTTAAGTCGAAAACAAAATAAATTTTAAATTGTAAATAGCTGTTTTCAATCAAATTCATTCTCATTTACACTCTTCAACTGAATGAAAATTATAAGAAAGTGCACAAGTATACCTCTTGGTGAAACAAAACCATCAAATGATTACAAATTATCTCACCGCCGTTCGGTCTTAAGATACCATGAAGTATCACAATGGGCCGTTCTGGCCTAAGTGTGCCCATAACACATTATTATTTGTTCCTTGCTCCATTACTTCCTTGACCCTTTCGGGACCGTAAAGAAACCATAGGAGATACCGCAAACCCGAATCCGTAGTCGTATTGTCTGACCTTCTTGTTACAATTTTTAATCAAAACAGACATTTTCTGTACATTTTTATTAGATATTTTTTTAAAAATAGACAAAGTAACTTACTATTAACTTTTTACTCAACCCTGTCTTGACCGTAAGGAAATTAGAACTGATAAAACAAATCCAAATTCAGATTAATATTCTTCGACCCCCATTTCATTGTGAAAAAGTTCTTAAAAAGTTTCTATTGAAGATCTTAAGTTCAACGGTGACCCATAGCAAAACTTGTATTTTCAAAAATTTAAAATTATGTGTATTTGGACAACTTTTGTAAAAACTGTTAGCGATTGAAAATGAACAAAAAGAAACTCAACTTATTCCCTTTGTTATTTTTTTTTTAAATTGAAATTAGAGAACCATCATTCTCTCTCCAAAAACTCTAAGTTTATGAAAATTGTTTGGATAGCTTATAAAAAATGGCAAAAATTAATCTTGTCACACCGGTGTCACCATGGTACCCAAAGGGTTAAAATATCCATTCTACACTTTTACAATTAACAAGCGTCATCGCTATGCCACAATTTGGAAAATTTAACAAGCATTTTCAATTAATTATTAGCAACAAAGTGTTTTTCTCTTGCTTCACTTGAAAATGGCATTTCAATTATGTCTACATAAGTTGAAAATGTCAAAGTATTACATTTTAATGGATGACGTCTTTAGCAGAGATTCTACTTAATTGCCAGTACATAGTAGAGTAAAATGCATTGAAAAATTTCCGTGTAAGGGAAAATTCTACGAAATAAAGTGAAAGTGTAAACTGTAAAGATGAAAGATTTTGATTTGCTATTGTATGACACATGAACTTTGACATTTTCCGGAAAGAAAATATGAAAGTATCAAATTGAGAATAACAATAAAAAGAAGGTATTAAAAACATATTACGAGGTAGAAGAAGCCAAAGGTATGCAGAGGAGAAGAGAACGAACAATCATTTTATTTTTCCAGGTAGAGTTAATAAAATGTTCGTAGATATTTTGATAAAAGTGACTGAATGACTGACATTCCACGGATTTGTCATGATGCGGAGGAGTCTAAAAAAATGTACGCACAAGTTGAAGTTTGTTTATTTTTAATTAAGTCAACGCAAAATCGCGTAAATTTTTTATTTTTTTTTTATTTATGCTTTCACTTGTTCGAGTACAAAAAATAACAAAAAAAAAAATATTGTTATTTTTGTGCAAAATAAACTTTATGCAAAGCAACACAAATGTATGCACATATACACACATAAACAAACAATTCACTCACACACCCTCAGATATACAAAATGCTACTTTGCACATTCTAAACCCACTTACTTACTTTTTAGAATTTTATACCTATAGAATGTAAAGTATAAAAAAAAATATCCAGCTTTATGGCACACATAACACTTGACTTTATTCCACACATATGCATACATACATGCATGCATATAAATTCGCACACACATACACACACTTCTACACACATAGACTTTTATATACATATGTGCGCCTCAATTGCGATTGCAAGAAAGAAATCCAATCAACATAACGAGCTACAAGCAGCGTTTCCGCTCCCTTAGCAACATCCCCTCTTTTGCTCACTCTCTCTCTCTCTCTCATGCTCTCACCCTCGCCTATTACTTTCTGTATGCTCCTGCTGCCCCTCCATCATCTACAACCTACATCACCACCACCTGCCATGAGCTGAAACTGTGCGGATTGTGTGTGAAAGTGTGTCGTCATCTCAGCATGAGTATCACACACACACACACACACACACACGCATATACTACACACTCTACGCCCTTATGCTCAACCTAGTCCCTCTCTCATCGCTCTTCGCCGTTTCAAACTCATACATATGCATAAATATAAATGAAATAAAAGTAAAACCTATTTTCATTTCACTGTCGTTATTATTATTATTGTTGATGCTGTTGTTGTTGTTGTTGATATTGTTGATGCTACTGCTGCTGCTGCTGGCTGCTACTGTTGCTGTCTCGGTTGCTGCTAAGTTGTTTATCAGTAACGCCAGATATTTGCGCCTGCCGTTTTCAAAAGATTTTCATCCATTGCTGTGCATCTTTACGAATAAAATTACATGCAAATTTTTCTTATTCTTCTCTTATTGCAAATTGGCAACATACCAGGCAACAAATACAACAATTACAACGAAAAAGACAACAGCAACAACAACACCAACAAAAAGTCAATGCATTTACAATAATACAATATGAAAAAAAAAAGAAAGAAATTTGTATAGCAATATTGCCTCATTCCTCAGTTTGGCAATGAAGGAGCGAGCGGACGACGAAAGCGACAAGCTGCCTCAAAAATGATTATTTGCCTCACTGCCTGCTTGCTGCTGTTGCTGCAGCGTGCGATGTGTGTGTATTGTTGCCTGCTGCTTGCTCGGTTGCATGCTCTGTATGCGCTGGCTGGCTGCATTTGCATTGATAACACTCTTATTTTGTAGGTATGTATGTAGGTATGCACTACAAGTATGCCTGCAATGAGTTCGAGTGTTGCAAATTGATTATTTGCCTTTGTTGCAATAAATTTTATATGCTGCTTTGTGTGGCTGAGCTTGATAGGCTCGTTCGTTCGTTCATAGGTTGAACGATGAAAACGACCAGGGCTAGGAGAGTGTGAGTGGGCATTGAAAGTGGGCAAAGCGTGAATGAGTGTGTGTGTGGTTGTGTGCTTGAAACAAAAAAATGCTTATAAAGGATTAATTTAATTGCAATTTCGATTTGCAATCCACAATCATACACATATAAATTAATTTGTTATTTGCTCTTGTTGTTTTTGTTGCTGCTATTGTTGCTACTGATACTTGACAGCAATTGTGCTTTCATTCTTTTATTCTATTGCAATTTCGATGTACTCGTACATTGTGAAATTGTATTACAAATAATCATTATATCCTTTTATGTATTTGGTTTTCATTTTTCGATTTCTCTACAAATAATAATAAAACACCATCATCAGCTTAATCAGCTTAACTCTATATTAAACATACACTTACAATTAGGGTGCATCGAAAATGGTGATAAATATTTATTCTATTTCTGGTTGCAACATTAATATTCACTCAACTTTTGTCGCAGTGAACGGAGCGTATCTACATATGCATACTTATTTATAAGTTGTATATTATCTACACTTTCATCAGAAAGGAAATTTGGAAAAAATGTGGAAGTTTGAAAATTTTCAAAAGTGAACAAGCATACCAAATTTATATATATTTTTAATTGAAAGCATTGTCATGGATTAGGTTAAGAAAAAAAAAATATTTTGGTTCTTTTTTTTTTTGTAAATTATTTAAAAGTCTCAAAAAAATCATTTACATCAACTTTGATAGATCATATCTAATGTTCAACGTCGACCGATGTTTTATGTTATATTTTTATTTAATGGGGAAGTAAATTTGGGGGGGAGGGAAAAGGACTTTTACAGTGATTCTCAGTGATAAAAAGGAAAATATTCATGGTCATAGGCGGATTTGTTGATGACGATGTATTGACATAACCAACTCCTGTACCAAAATTTGTAACTCTACGACGACTGCTCTGATTTTTGACTGCAATCGTTGACATTGAAAAGCTGACTTCGATTATGGTTTCATTTGACAGTGCATTGTTCATATCTTGTAAAAAATTGTAAATTGTTATGTATCTTGTTCCACTTCAAATACAGCCACTATGCAGCCTTGTTTTCGCAGCTTCTCCGCCATTTGTTCATATGTTTGGATGCTTTTTTCCGCCCATACTTATGCTTTTATACTTTTTATATTTTCGTTTCTCCATATTAATCAAGTTGTACGCAAAGCAAATTTTTAAATTTGATAAACTGAAAAATTTCTGTATAAAAATATGTATGTATGAGTGTGCTTATTTATGTATCATGAGTTAATTCATGTTTTTTTAACTTTCACAATGAACAATTTTTCGCCCAATGACATAAAAGATTTAATAAAAATCTTAATTATTTTTTAAAATCAGCATACTACTATTCATTAAGAAACTGAATTTCATTAAATTGTGAGAACTCCTTTTATTTTATCAAACTCAACGCACTGTGCCCCGGGTGCAAACTTAGACTTCCTCAAAACTATTGTGCAATATCCCAATTTACGAGTATTTTCGACATTAGTGGAGAAAATCAGAAATCACCTCTGGTATCTGTCTGAAGATTGTGATTGGGTTTACCTCTTCGACAAAGGTATTGATTTAATTATTAAAAGAAGAAAGGGGTTGCCATTAAAAGCTCACGAACATGAGGACTTGGAAAGCAAAAAGATGTCAGTATCTTTGTAACTCCTCAAGCCAACAGAAGATTTCGGCATCACTTTCTGCTCCTTGCAATTTTATTTATAAAGCAATTTAGGTCTTCTAGAGCTTATTGGAAATGCAAACTCATGTTACATACAAACAGAACATTCACACAAAAGAACATTTATAAACATAACTTTCCACTTGGCGGCCGAAAGTTCTGAAAAATGTTGATTTTTTTTTAAATTTTTCCAAATTTCAAACTATATCCGATGGTCAAGTTTGGGATATTAAATTTTCAGAAACAAATTTCCCCCATATTCAGTAGCCCCACTTTAATACACATTTATATATTTTTTATTTAAAACCTCTCCCATGCAAGGGTAAAATCCAGAGGACGGGGTTAGCAGTACCACCTCTCCGACTGGCAACGAGAAACCTAAGAATCTACAGCTGATCATGAATTGCCAAAAAAAAGTATTAAGTACATCATTTTTTAACAGTCCATCGTTGGCATGGAGCTGTTTGAATTAATTAGAGAAAAATCAATTAATGGGTGCGAAATGATAGTTTGGCTTAAATACTTATAACAAGCTATAAAATCAAGGAACAACAAGAAGAAAATTAATGGAATACATTCTATGCCAAGTTATTACTGTACTAGTATTTACATTTTCTATAAACAAGATGACATGACAAAAGGAATCATTTGAGAAATGTAAACAAAGTATTTGACAACATTTAAACTGTGGCCATTTGTTTGTTTGTGTTTCTGTTTGTGTTCCTATATATGTGTGTGTGTGTGCTTGTGTTTGTATGTACATTTTAAATGTTATAAGCAAATGGCTTCCCTCACATTAATACCTTAAATGCCAGGGGGCCTCAGCTAATGGCCATGTCAATTAATTGTCAACAGTCAAATGTAATTAGGAAATTCATATTTACAATACTAAATTACAATAGAAATTATTGCAAATTACAAGCAGGCATAAAAACGTACATACAAATTACAAATAAATACGATACTATACATTTTACATTTTGCAAATAATTTACTTTGGAGGGAGTGAGAAAAGTGTTCGGTTTCTGTTTTGCGCATGCATTTTTGATTATAACTGACGCCTTTGTAATATTACAATAAAATTTTAAATTAATACAAAACAAATATGCATTGGAAAATTGTTGTTACTTTTAAAGCGTGAACTTTGAACTTTTATGTTCAGAATGGCAAGAGGAACCTACTCTTCTGACTCATATGTACATGCATATATGTATTCAGTACTCTATGTACATAAATTTTACGCGCTTGCAATATTATTTACATGTATTCTCGTTCTTGTACTCGTTTTCGTACTCCAAGCGCATGGAAGCAAGCCTAAATTAAAACAACCTTCACCTCCTTTGGTAAACTAAAAAATAAGAAGAAAAAAATAAAAAATACAAACAAAACTGACGTATTCCATGCAGCTCGCTATTTTTTACTCATCGTTTTCTGAATATTACAGCTTCCTGTGCTCTGTCCACATAAATTTTGCTAGCTTTAGCTTCTGCTGTTGCAGCAAAACAAATTCCGAAAAAAGACTGATGCTGTGGTTTATTCCCAACGCAAATAAATTTTTACTTTCAATGTTGTAATACATAACTCTTCTTCTGGCTTTTAATACAAACGTTTATAAATTTATGTCTTGTTATTGTTATGTTCTACACCCTAAGGGTAATGTTTATGGGCATTTGTAACATGCACATTCACACACACAAGGGAAATGTTTGTAGATACATATGTATGTATGTATGTATGTATTTATGCCATATTTTATTGTAATAATTTTTTTAAGTGATATTCCATTTATTTCCTCGTGTTTTATATAAATCACTTGTCATATGTAAAAATTTTTTGAATTTTCTCTGGACTCATTTTAAAGTTGAACTTTTTGTAAGCTTTTGCAATCATTCCCAGTCATATCCATTCTAGTTGAATTTCTTTATACTTACGTACTGCACCTTCTAATAAATATATCCGGAATCCTTTACTAAACATTTTCTAAGTTTTTCCTCAACATTTGAAAAAAATATATTAAGGGGCATTTCAGTTTAAAATTTGAAGAGCATCGATTCTTTGATTTTTGGAATCGTTATAGTTTCAAGAATACTCTCCTAAAATATTGATGAAAAATTTGAATAACTTCGCCTTAGTGTACTAGAAAAAAGACTTAAATCCGTGACCCCAAAAATCCGATAGGAGCAAATTTCAAGCTAATCCGATAAATTTTTTGTAAATTCTTCCGTCATATTGGATCAGCCATTTCTATTTTCAAAATCTGACGCCAGATTCGTAATCAGTGACCTTGGAAACCTCCGAGTAATGGACTTCAAACTAATTAGATAAATTTTTAAAAAATCTTTCGCTATATTGGATCCGCCATTTTGAATTTTGAAAAAACTGACATCCGTTTCGTAATTAGCATAGTTTTTCTCGTAGAATCGCCAAAAAATACGTTTTCGGAAGTTGAAAATCGACAAAACTCGCATAGCTCAAGTCAACAGAAGGGGCGAAGAACATTCTAAAAAAGCACGTACAAAGAGAAAAGAGGCCCAATCACAGCATTTAAAGAAGTTGACACAACTTGAAGACCTTCAGTATGAAACAGGGATGGCTGAATAAAAGTGATTTGCATAGAAATATAATTTTTTCAATTTTTAAAAGAAAAAAATTGGTTAAAAAAAATTTAAACACGTTTTTCTCCAAGCGATATTTTTTGAACTGATAGGACTAATATCTCGAGTTCTATTGTACTAATTTTGCAAAACCAAAATGCATTTTATTTGTTGTCATCATGGTTATAAATGAAATCTCAAAAATTAGGGCATTCCCTCCTCTTTTTTTCTATAAACAAAATTCCAAGTAAAAATATGTGTTTTTTTTTTTAAAGACCATAAAAATAAGGGGAAAAGGAAAGTTTTACCTTTTTGTGGTTCCACTTATAGAGAAATGTCCAACAAATAAAACCTATTTTCCTTTATGTCTTAATCTTTATTAGGAAGCTCGGAATCAATCCTACCACCAAAAATTGACTTTTTTGGATATGCACAATTTTTTTTTGTTTTCAAAAAGATACTTACCATATAAAGTTTAAAAAAAAAAAAATCCCCAAAAAGTCTTTTTTCCAATTTTAAACTGAAATGACCCCTTAAAAAAAATATAACAGACTATTTGCAATTATTTTTTAATTTTATTAAAAATTAATAATATTTACCACAACTTTACAAAAAATTTCAATTTCGTTGCCGTGTGATTTGAGGACTTTTTTGGCACATCCTTCAGCGACTTTTGAATTTCAATTGAATCGATAATAATCTAAATTTTTTGGTCAATATTCATTGCTTTAGACCTTTATCTTTAGGCAAGCCTAAACAATGTTGATTAGATTCAATTGTGGGACATTTAACGGGTTAAGTTCTTCTGTACATATTTCATGCCAACGGGTTGAGAGTTGTGGCTAAAGACAGAGCGGACCCAGACAGCTGATAATAATGAACTTATGCGAACGGCAAGGGCTCCAAAATAGAAGTGCAACAACAACATTTTGAGTCTGAAAATGATTACATCATCTCGAGAACAGAAAGACACAAAAATCAATTAAACTATTTTGATTTTTAACCAAAAGCACTTTTGTTTTTCTTTTTTAACCTTTTGGGACCGTAAGAAAAACCAGAGGAGATAGCGTAAAATCATATCCTGATTCGTAATGTCTGAACCCAATTCCTTGTTAAATTTTTTGTTCAAAACAGAAATTTTGCGCCTCTGCACGCCTGAACTTTCATGGGACACAGGTGACCCTTTGGCTTTCAATCGGATTTTTGTATGAACTTTTTCTGTACTTTTTTATTACATTTTATATACTTTTCTAAATAGACAAAGTAACTTAGCATTAATTTTTCACTTAACCATTTCTTGACCACAAGGAAACTAAAACCGATAGGGCAAAATCATTTGCATTCTTTGACCCCCATTTCATTGTAAAAAAGTTCTTAAAAAGTTTCCATTAAAGCTATTAGGGTCAAAATTACCTATAAGTAGTTCGCTAACTTGTGTTTGCTAATAGAATCACACTTCGAGTAAATTTCGCATCCACACAACAGAGTAGGAATGAGATAGGTTTTCGCAAGTAATATTCTGATTTTTTGTGAAGTGAAAGATTGTTGAGACCAGTCTACCAACAGCATTATAAATATGTAGGTTCCACGATAACGTTCTATTGAATGAAATACCCAGATTTTTCACATTTACAACGAATTCAATAATTGAGTTATTTAAAATTACCTTTGTCAAAAGAGACGTTTTCAATATTTCTTTTAAAATTACTATACATTGAGATTTTTTTGGGTTAAGAGACAGTCCGTTGTTAAATGCCCAATTATTAGCACGTTCTAAATTGAAGTTTAATTTATTAATACGTGCCAATGTCATCCATACTACATGAAGTGTACAATTAGACATCATCCGCATACATATGGATATGAAAATTATCCAACTCCTTAGGAAGATCATTTACATATACTGGAATTAGAATTGGGCCTAACACAACTCCTTGCGGCATCCCTCTGTTAAGACTAAGGAGTTCAGAGGTCATCCCTTCATGGCAAATAGCCTGCGATCTGTCACTAAGGTATAAAGTTATTAGCTTGGAGGCAGTGAATGAGAAACAATACATTTTTGTCAACTTAGTTACTAATACATTATGGTCAACGGTATCGAAAGCTTTAAAATGATCAACTAGGGTTAAAATCGACACTTTATTGTCGTCAAGAGCAGCACGTATTTCTTCTGTAACATCTATCAAGGCTGTAGTACAGCTATGGGTTGGTCTGAAACCTGATTGTCTATCAGTTATAATAGAATGGTTTGAAAGAAATTTAGTTATTTGTTTTTTAATTAAAAGTTTAAGTAACTTAACAAGCAATAGGTCGATAATCATTATTTGGTTTTGGTACTGGTTTAATCTTAGCTCTTTTCCAACAGCAAGGAAAGTGTTGTAAATGTGAGTAATATAAGGTAGTAATTTTGGGAGTAAAGCTTTCACAAATATGGGATAAATATTTGCCAACAACAATCGTAATTAATTTAATGGATACGAAGCTTTGTAAAACGTTAGTTTGATCCACACATGAGAAAGAGAACTCACACCCTAATGTGCTGGTAGAGAGCTCATAATTATTTTTATTTACCGGTGGGGTTGAGATATTCACAAACTTTCTATTAAGTTGATCAATATCATTTATTTGAACAGTCTGGTTTGTTTTAGATTTACCTATTCCAATACTACGATATTCTATTTTGATTCCAGGTCGCAAGTCGCTTAAAAAAAAAGAGGAGCACACAATTTATTTTAATTTCGGATTTTTATTGGGAAAAACTCAAAAGGATCAAGGATAGAATAATAGAATTATAAGTACGAATTTAAATAATAAATATTATTTTAATGAAATTAGATGAATTAGTTATATACATTTAATTACATAATATTTATTAAATAAGGTCTAAAAATATTATGCAGGTGTGAGTAGGAAGCCACCAGACACACATTTCTCTCTCATTAAAAAAACATTTTTTTAACCCTCATCTGGAGAACGAAAAATTCATAATTAGTTTTATTTACTTTAACAACATTTTGATAAAATAATATTTACCAATACAATTTTGCTTATGAAAAAATTTATGGTAAAAAGGATGACTCGAAAAAAATGTTAACTAAAAAAAAACTTTTAAAGACCACATTTATCTGTGTATAAAACTAAAACAACAAAAATTTAAAAATAAGTATTTAGCTATGTATAAGAGCTAAAATTTATAATCGAAAATTAAACCGTTTAGCACTCATTGCAAATATTTATTAGAGAAACGATTATGTAAGAGCTAGAGTGACCAAAACCAGCTCCGGTTAACCGGATAACCGGTTAGAATGGAAATGTAACGAACCGGTTTCTTAAAAACTTAAACCTACATTTTATTTAATACAATTCTTAATTCGCTGACCACACTCTGACGTTATTATATACACAGCACGTGCTGACTACATCGTGATCGCATAAATAATACAGTCCAACCTACGTAAGACCATAGCACCGCACTGAAATAGAGTGCAGCATACTGTTGTACGTTCACGGATCAGAGGATTTGGCCTAAGATTTGTGTACCTTTGTAACTTGTGGAATCAAGCAGTTCTGCGAGCGTCCCGAGATTTCTACAGAAAGTTTTAGAGTTCGACCCTTGAAATTCGACTTGAAATGATATAAAAAACTATTCAAATGGAAATGTAGAGCAATTGGCCTATGGCAAGTGCCTTAAAAATTCATTACAAGATTGGTGGAAATTCTTGCGGGAGTGACTAATATAAACGTAGAAATAAAAAGCAAGGAGAGTATGATGTTGGTCTTATTGAGTATAGAATATACATTTAATATAGTCAATATCTCAAATATTCTAATTTACAAAAAATGTGTAAAAATCTGTGACAAACTTTATAGAAAATAATCAATTTAATGATTAGGAACCGTAACGGGTTCCGAAACGATCTGATCTGGTAGTTCTGTGAACTTTTTGGTATTCTTCTGGCATCATTGTTCATTCAAAGCCTATTAATTTTAAATAATTAATTAGAAATGTGAGGTGTCAAATTTGGAAGAAATTTGAAAAAAAATGTTCTAAATTAAAATTATTAATCAAAATAATATAGTTCTTCAGGAGAATATACATTTTCTTTATATCTTTTCTTTACACCCTAATAAAAATCAAAAAAATATATCAATATCTTCTTTTTTTTTTTGCATTTTTCTACAGAGAGCACAAAAACACATACATCATTTTTAAGCTAAATCAAATCATGGGAACCGGTCATTACTTTTGGGCGATATTCTATTTTGCCAGTTTATGTAGTGCATCACTGTAAGTACAATTTTCTATTTCAATTAATTAGTTAATTATTTATAGTATAAATGTAATTAGTATACATTTATTTTTATTTTTTTTAAATAACATTTATTGTTTCATTTTATTTTTATTTTATTCTTTGTAACATTTAAAGTAGTTGAAAACCGAGTTAACTAACTAACATTTAAAAAACAAAGTAGTAGATGCAATTAAATATAAAATAAATACAAAATTGTTGTTATTTTTTAAGAAAATATTTAAGTTATTAAATAAATATGTATAAGTTATTTAATGACTAAAATATTTCAATAAAGTAACAACGGTTTACTATAGTTTACTTAAAATAAACAAAATATATACAATTAAAATTTTTGCCAATTTTTTAATTTTTGTCGGAGCATAAATTTTGGAATTATTTGCATATGCTTAAAGGCATATCTGATCTATACTACTACGTACTATATATGTCTGACTTTCCCAATATCTAATGGATACTTTGCAGATATGCTTTTCTTTATGATAAGTGCGACTGTATAATGTACAAATTGCAATGAAAGAAAAAATTAATTACTTTAATAATTATAGGGACCCTTTTTGTAAATAAAATGCACAAATTTTCAATTGATTCATTTTTTTTATGTGTTTGTCAAATTGTTTAAAGCAAAATTTAATTGGTGTTTAAATATTTCTAAAAAAAAACAAACAATAATTAAAAACGAATATCTTTTTAAAGCTATTATACGTACGTACATATCATAATTTCAGAGCTAATAATGCCAAAATAAATTTCCGAGAAAAGGAGAAAAAAGTTCTTGATCAAATTTTAGGTGCAGGAAAATATGATGCCAGAATACGTCCATCGGGAATTAATGGAACGGGTAAGAAGAAAAACAAACACAATTTCTAATTTCGTTTTACTGAACTTTTTAAGTTTTAGTATGGGTTTTAAATATAAATAATTTTTTCTATTTTTTTTTTTTATTTTTGTAGTAATTATACAATTTTTAGTAATTATATAAATAGCTAAGAAAATTTATAGTACATAAAAATACTTCAACGAAATTTTAAATATTGGACAAGTACAATTTTTGTTTCTAATGCAAAATTTAAAAATAGCTTAGAAATATATACAACTCAAATATTTTACTACATTTTATAAACCAAATCGTTTTTTTTTTTTTTTTGATTTTGCTTTTAAATAAGTTAAACAGAACTGCAAAAATGAAGTAAAATCTTCCTGAGTTTCAAAATTAAGTATTCCAAATCTCAGACATACTTTAAGTACTACAAAATAAACATATCTAGACTCTAAATTTGCATTGCTTATGTATTTATTATAAACTCTATCTATATAGATTTCCCTCAAGAAACAATTCAAGTTTAAGTAGTATAAGTTTATTGTATTTAAATATTATTAAAAGAAATTATTCACATAAATCATACAAATTATTTTTAGCTATCAACACAAATTTTTATATATTTATATTTGACCATATATTAAACTATATATATATAAATATATATCATACATATATATACAAAATCAAAAACTCTAACATGTACCTAAAACAGATGGCCCCGCAATAGTCCGAATAAATCTTTTCGTACGAAGTATTATGACGATTAGTGATATTAAAATGGTAAGTTCCAGTGGAAAATGGTCAAACTACAAAAGCATTAGCATTACAAAAATATAAAACTAAAAAATTTAAATTTAAAATCCATCAACCTTAGCAAAAAAAATAAAAAAGCAAAACAAAATAAAAACTCAATTCTATATGAAACAAAATTTTTCAAACCAAAATATAATCACAAGAATCCACCCACCCACCATCCATTCAACAAGAGTTAATGCAATGATTTTATAATTAACATTTTAGTGAAACACCTATTTACTAGTTCTATATATTTATACATATATACATATATATATATCAATATAAACCTATACCTATTTTGTTTTTGATAAATTGCGTTGACCATACCAGTTTTTTCTTAATTGCAAATTGTATTAGTTTGCATTTGTATTAATTAATTGAACTTAACTTAGTTACATGCTCTCATTATATTTACATGAATTGAAAATACAAAAACAAAAAAACAAACAAAATCAACAGAAAATAGTGCATAATCAAATAAGCTTCATATATTCATATACTACATAAAAATATATAAAATCGAAATGCCTCCAAACATTCATACCATACATACCCATTAACCTATCTACCTGACCCCATTTCAATTACATGTGACAAGCTTAATTCATTCAGATTATAGTATCGTATATAGTTTTTTTTTAATTGGATTTGCTTAAATAAATCAGAAATAAGAAATTAATTGAAAATTATATACAGTAAAGTTTTTGACAGTGCAAAATGTGTCTCCAATGTGATTTAATAATTTTTAAATAATTTATTACACTTTATTACACTCATTTTTTTTAACTCTGTTGTGCTCTTGGACAAGCTGAAAAACTTGTAGAATATCTCTTTACCGAATTATTACCGAACCGAACCGAACAGAAGTTATGTTTATTCAATGAAACCAATGTATGGAAAAGTAGTTAGGTTGAAGAAAAGTGCAATCCTACTAAAAATCCGAATCGGAACCTTTTTTTTATTAAAGCAAAACTTAATAATTTTATTACACGTGAAAATACTAAAAAAGAAGTCGATTTATATTAAAGTGTTCTCTTTGTAAACCTCAAATTCTTAAATTTTAGGCTAAGAAAATTAAATGTGGAAAATTTTTTTAGAAATTGATTCAAAGGAACACGAATCTCGAAGTTGTTATTTTTCCATCCAAAAATTCAGCAGCCTGTAGTACAGTTTTGTAAAAATAATTTAAAAAAAAGATAGATAGATAGATAGATAGATAGATAGATAGATAGATAGATAGATAGATAGATATATAAATAGATAGGAAGATATGAATTTACTAAACTGAAAAGTCTCAGATTTTTGGCACTCGCTACTTGGCATAACTTTTCAAATGATTTAAGTAATTCAGAATTTAGTTGCACTAGTGTGAAATCCATTTCTAATTTAAAAAAATGTACATACGTTAGGATTAATTCTTTTGATAACAGTTAAAAAGTATAATTTCTGCTTTTTAATTTAATGTATCACGTTTTAAACGTACACATGTAAATTTCTGTGTAATTGTCATATTATACAAAAAAGGGTTTAGAAATTTTACTTTGTCAATTCTAAAAAGCTGAAGCGAAATTGAAAGAACAAAATTATTTACTTTTTGCATATGCGTTAGCGAATGTTCAATATAATTCTAATGACGTGCTCACATTCTGCGTAATTGTCTAGCTCTGGGCTTGCTCTAGAAGAGGCCAACCTTATCGCGCAATGAAATTAGAACCTTTCCCGCAATGGTTTTTCCAAACCTCATTACGATGACTGCAGGTCTTTTGTCTCTATTAGCATTTTAAAGATAATACAAGTCCCAATGCTTGAAACTGGGGGTATGTTATGAAAAATATATATATAACTTTTTTAATGTTAGGTAATGCTAAACAGAGGCCTAGTTGCACCATGCTATTCTATCATCCCCGCGTTCAACTTCCAGCAAGGATATGGTCCCCCTCAATTCATCTTTAACCGATCTTTCTTTAATAATTTTCTAATCAATTATAAATATAATTAAAAAAAAAAAACCATGCTTCAAAGATGCTTACACTTTAACTAGTGCTTTTTTCTGTAAATGCGCTCCATTGTGAATCTAATAGTCGCTAAATTCAAAAATTTCCCGAGATCCTGTAGAATTTTTCACCTATATCATATTTGTTTGTTTACATCAAGGAGGAATAAACCACCATATTATTATAAAATCTTCTCTATTGGCTCGTCTTCACCCTTTTATAGTTAAATTATCAATAAGCAACGATATCGGTAACTATCGATAATTGCAACGACTTAACTCTCTAACCCGTAAGGTCGCCCTGGGGTAGCCTTCACTCTATTTTAAGTGCAAATTTAATTTTTTTTTTTAATTAATTGGCAGACCTGAAGAAAGAGTAAACACACAATTTGTGGTCAGTTTGCACTTTCTGCGATCACACGATTGTTGTTTATAGTTATTTTTGTGTGTACAAAGTGTTGTTTTGTGATGAAAAATTATCGCGCATATAATTTTTTTATAAAAATCTAAAAAAAATATTTCTAAGTCGCCTCATGCTGTATAATCATAATATAATCATAATTTCGTATAATTTTGTATGAAAAATGAGAATTTATTACAAATGAGAGCATACGACACCGAATAAGACAGACACCTTGGGAATTGCCCACATATATCTTTATTTTTTGGCTTAAGCCCGCAAGGCCGCATCAGGGCAGTCTTTCGTTTTTCTCACCTAACTGCTAAACTCAAAAAGCATTTTTCTTTCATCGATGTTAACTGGAAACAAAAATTCTGGTATTTGTTTTATTGTTATTTCAACCTTGCGGCTTAGTAGATTAACGGTAATTGTCAATTGGCACTTAAATTTAAAGAGGAAGAAAGGGGTTAAGTTATATAACTATAACTTGTATCAATTTCAACATTTTAGCAAATGCTATGTTTAGCAAATTCTTGGGAATTTAATGAAACTACACTGTGCTCCACTCATAATGCAAATAGGATATTTCTAAGGAGAAAAGTTAAAGGATGATATAAATAGGAAACTAATTTTTGGAATTTTTCAAAAAAAATCCCATTTTTCACTTGTATTTTTGTGTTTTGGTGTACCTTAGGTGCACTACTCCCGAATTTTTCTTTTAAAACTAGAAATACGGACAAAATTAGAAACTTATTTTTACTGAAACCCTTCATACTGACGAATGTTCGGAAAAATTGGTATCGATAGGTACCGATATTTGAACTTAGGGTATCGCCGTAGCCTAGTGGTTAGTATATTGGACTGCTACGCAGAGGTGCTCGGGTTCATATCCCGGCTAAACTAAAAATAAAATAGCTGGCAATGGCAAACCTCCAAGAGTAAAAAAGAAATGTCTATGAAAAGTTTTTCACTTCGCCGTTCGGATTCGGCATAAAACTATAGATCCCTTCCATTCGTGTATAAATATAACTCACACAACATGAATGGATGCGAAAAGCTCGGCCTTGACCCTCCAGGGTCTGTTATGCCATAATAGTAGTAGTAGTAGTATTTTATAGAAAATGAATTGGAAAAGATATTTATATCAAGTGTTAACGGACAATCAATACACATGGTGGTGGCAAATGCAAAGCATTGTGCTGATTTGGTAATGTTATAAATGCCAGGATAAACGAGCTTTGGATTATCGTTTTCACGTGGAATGCGTGAGTTTCGCATACGATTTGCATTGTTCTGGGGGAACACACGAACTCATTTCTGCAGAACATCAAGGTCAAGGAGTGGATAGAGCTGGAAACTCCACTGTCTTCTATTAGCTTTATCGCTGGATGTTAAAGAGCTCCAGTTGCGTTCATGAAGCTCCTGAGACTAGCTTAGTTAGCAAAAGAAACATTTAAAAAATTATTCAAATATTGTGTGTTAGACAGCTATTTGAGAGTTTTTTGGTGCATGGAATCCATATCTCATGACTTTTTCTTGAAAAACTATTTATGGAGGACGGTACTGTGAAAATCTAAAAGAGAACACATACTGCAAACTTGGTAAGATGAGGTAAAACAATGTTTCACTTATATAAATATTCTCTCGAAAGTATTAGTTTCTGATAGTATTTGTTTCTAATGGAAAACAGCTGCCAAAAGAAAAATGGTTCTTTCGTGTACCTAAGGTACAATAAAATACAAAAGTGAACATAAAAAAAAATGAGACAGTTTTGTAAAAAATCCAGAAATTAGTTTGCTATTAGAGCTTAGCTTAGAGGCATTTATTAACTCTTTCATACCCAATGTTTCACTTTTATGTGGCATAAATAAGAAGCTTAACAAATTTTACTATTAACGCTATTTGTAATCGATTCTCTTAGGTATTTTTCACGTTTACTGATTGCCGAATATTTAAAATTTCTTGCTTAAGTAATTTTTTTTAATGTTTTGTCCTAAGGGTAGAAATTTTTAGTAAAACCTTTTGCAATATTTTTTGAAAAAAAAAAAAAATAATTTTAATTATTACTAAGCGGAAATTTTCTTTATCAGATATGTTTATAAAAGATAAGAGAAATCGGATTGTACAGTGGTTATCCACAGCTCCTTTGTCATTTTTTTTAACCTTGAATAAAGCACAAACAAATCAATATGGAAGCATGAAATTTGGTGTCATGATTGTGGAAGACCTAAATGACCCTAATTTTAAAAGAAGATATTTCTACGAAATCCCATTAAAATTCGGACGTCAAAGGGTTAAAGTGTTAAGCAAAATGTGAGGAAATACCTTCTTCCCTTAAACGCGTCATATGATAATGAAAATTTCACATTGCCTGTAATTAAAAGGTTTAGGGTTAGAGTTTTTTCTAAAATAATTTTTCCTCAATTTGAATAAGTAGAAATTTATGCTTGGTAAGAATTGTCGACCATTTTTTCTAACGATATTCCCATCCCTAATGGATTTATGTTTGAATACCCTATATAAAAGATTTGTTATCTAAAAGCCGCTTTACTTTATATGAGTTTCTCATGTGAGACTTTTGTCTTCTTTTTCATCTGATAAAAGTTCTGAGTAGAAATATAAAAAAAAATTTCAGAAATTTCTTCTACGTGTGCTTTAATCCCTAGCGAGCATAATAGTATCACTTGCTTCCCATATTAAATGGCTTTTCTACATATGTTATGGGGTCTGTCTAGGGATCATCTACTGGAAACTAATAGTTTTTTCTTCGCGAAACTGCTGTCTTCTTTATGAAGGTTATATCATATACATTTCAATTTTGGCTATCTGATCCAGATTTCAAGCGGCTTCATTTATGATCTGCAGAATATTTCACATTAATCTTAAAATATTCTAAATTTATTTAAGAATATTTCAAAATTTCGTATATTAAAAATTAACTTCCAAATGATTTTAAAATATTTCAACTGAATTATAAAATAGTTCAAGATGATTTAATTTGTTTTCGTATACTTTAACCTAATTTATGAATATTCAAATGCATTTTCTGAATACAAAAAGTCAATTTTTGAATATTCCAAAGTACATTTTCTGTATTTCGAAAGAATCGTTCGTTCGTTGATTTGACCAGCGATATTGTACTGATCTGAATATACGTCTATCTCGTCCTTATAAATAAGTTCATACTTCTTGGGATTTTCTACATTTCCATACTCCATTCCCAACGCTTCTTTACTGCTGCGAATTAATCTTTAATGACACCGTTTTGTTCGTAAAGAAAGGAATTCACACATTTATTTTTACTCCATGCAAAAATTTTGATTCCAAAATGTTGTCTGTTAATTCTGAAAAATACTAAAGTATTTTTTAAACTAATTATTTTGCACTTGAAGAACTTTGCTTTAATCAAAAGATTAAAAAAAAAAACCAAGCAAAAAGAAATAAATTAATAAGCATCAAAAATTTATCATTAAAACAAAATTATTTAATTCAAACACAGAAAATTACTTAGTATTTATTATTATGTATTTATTTATTTATTTATTAAATTAATTTGTTACTTACTGTTTGATAAATTCTGCAATGAAATTAACTATTCTAATTATTTATTACAAATATACATTTATATATATATATACATATTACATTGCCTAAAACATAAAACCATAAAACAGTTTCTTAGTATATATATAATTTCTAAAAATAAAGCGTATTTTTAAAAGCGTATTTTCATTGCTGAACTTTTAAGTCCCAACCAAAATTATTGCAGTCAAAATGGCATTTATTATTATTCAAAATATATGTGCTCCAAAATATCAATCCCTCTCTCTCTTTCTCTCTATAACTCTCTCTGTATTAAGTTTTATTAGATTATATTAAGTTATTTATTTATTAAAAAAAAATAAAAAATTATATGCTTTTATAATTTAATATTTCTTTGCTATATAAATTTATAATTTTGTGTAAATTTAACTTAATTTTTATTATTTAAATTGTAATTCATTATTTATATAATTGTTTGTTTTTAGTTTATTGAAGATATAAAAGTTATTAAACTTCACTTAGAACAAAAGGCAAAAATAAATTTGATTATAAAATCCCTTCAATTCATTAACATTTTTTCATGATATGAAAACAGAAAAAAATTAAATTTTCACAACGGCAGCATGTATTTTTCTCTAAGCTAAAATCACATTCCCAGAAACCTTTCAAAGTACCGACAATTAAATGAAATCTGCATTACTAAACTTAACTTTTCTGTAATTTTGTTTGCCTTTTTTACTTAATATAATTTATTATTTTAAAAATCTTAAGAATGAGTCTTTTTCTAAATAGTTTACTTAATATAAGTAGCTTTGTGTATATTATTTAATATTTTTATTTAAACTTTATAAAACACTCGCACTCTGAAAGAAAATATTTTAAAATTTAGTTCTACGACTTCGGTATTTTAAGTGTTCAGGACTTGTATAATCAGGCAGCCATCTTTCAACTGTGATATTTGGGTTAAATTTTAAAAATTTTTCAAAACCGTAAGGAAACCAAAGAAGATAGCGCAAACCCGAATCCGAACATTGTCTAACCACAATTTCTTTCAATGGGATGCTTTTGCGAATTTTTTTTGTACATTTTTATTATTTTTTTTTTTTTTAAGATAAACAAAGTAACTTAGTATTAATTTTACAGCCTTTCTTGGCCGTAAGGAAACTAGAACCAATAGACTGAGTCCAAAACTGAGTCCAGATTCGCAATCCTACGATCCCCATTTCATTGTAAAAAAGTTCTTAAAAAATATCCGTGGGAAATCATGTTTGAGTAAATAGTTTTTCCCACAACATATTAAAAATGTTTTGAATTTAGACAAATTTTGTAAAAACTGTGAGCGATTGAAAATTAAAACAAAAAAAAAACACAATTTTTTCACTTTAATCCACTACAGTACCGTTATCAAAAAAATAGTTGTAAATTTTTTTAAATGATATTATAGAATCATCGATTTCCTTTCCAAAAGCTTTTCATTTATAAAAATTTATTGGATAGTTTTTAAAAAATCGCAAAAATTAATCTTGTGACACCGGTGTACCCATGGCACCGAAAGGGTTAAGGGCGTAAAGGCTTGGTTTCTTAGGGCGATGTTACACGATCAATGTTTTGCTTGTCAATTGTTGTTGCTTTGAAAAATGAACACTGAGCAAAAGAGAGGATGAACACATTTCACTTCAAATTTTTTTGCTGACGGAAAAATCCTACATCACTTAAAATAAAATGGGGTTGCTGAAGAAAATACTAATATTTAATGGAAAATACTACACCTTTTACTAACTTATAAATACAATTTTTTTCTTTGCCACCCTTTGTGCTGTATGGCTTTTGTTTGGTAGTGAGACGGCTGCTTAAAAAATTGCTTAATAAATTTTATAAAAACATGGTAACTCAATGACCAAGAAACAAATTAATAGTTTGCAAATTTACAATTTACAAAAAACAGTTTTTTTCTGCGTTTTTCATGCATAAATATAATATTTTTTTTATAATTTGTTATCTCATAACTATTTTCCATTTTAAATTGTTGGTAAAACATAGTTGAGGATAAAAGTAGTAAAAAACCCCAGAAAAAAATTCAAAAGACGCAACTGCTGCCCAACAGAGGGGAGCGTGTCTTCTGAACGAGTAGTTGTGTGTTTTTGCTCAGCACAACTGGTGGTATTTGGACGCCATTTCTGCGATCATATTATTTTTCCGCTCTTTCATGCCAACATGTTGTTTCCCAAAAATTGGACAGACGATGCATCATGCCGTCCGGAAGACACAACTGTTTAAAAACAACTGTTGGCAATTTACAAACAACAGTTTAAAATTTAGTGTATCTTCTGTTACACTGGAACATGGCATAAAACAAAACGATGAAGAGAGAGTAAAAACAGAAAACATTGACAGCAAAACATTGACCGTGTAACTTCCTTAGCCTTCATCCAGCCTTACCAAAGATTCATGGTACCTAATCAAAAGCCTCCTACGAACATGTGCATACTCTAAAAAAACACTTGTTCACCAGAAGGAACGTGGTTGCAAGTAACGCGGTAGTGCCTTCTTTTAAGAAGCGCATTTAATGGTTTAGTAAATTTTCTACGGAGACATGGATCATTTACCTGTCTACCTACCAGGTACTCTCAAAACTTTGAAACTTTGGAAGCCGTTCACTTTCAAATCGCTAGGTTTCACTACATAATTTTTCTCGCAATATTGCCGCCTTCTTTACATAGGTTGTTTCCTCTGCACATCTGTTTTTGCCTTCTGATCCAGAAGTCAAGAAGCTCCATTTTTAATATGACCAATTTTCCGATAAGTATTGTGTTAGGCCAAATGATTCGGTGGCAAATATTTCTTATTCACTTGCAATCGGTGTTATTTCTGCCGCGAATTTCGAGCACATCAGTTATACAGACATGAGCGTACGCAGGTTGAGACAGGACCTTATGATCTTATGACGTCTTTTCGTTACTATTTTGAATAGAAAAGTAAAGCAAAGTCAATATTTTTTGATGAAGCGAAAAAGTGCGGTCCTGGAAATAGTTTTGGTAGCAAACAAATCCAGGATTAGTAAGTAATTTTCTTGAAACAAATTCAAGTGTGATATACTATTTATAAAGAAAACGAACCTAATTTTCTTTATCAATTTTGAAGACTTAAAAGGTTAATTTTTTACCCATTTTTCTTTTAAAATGGTCATTTTTGGGGGTTATTTGAGGTTACATTAGGAAATTGTAATAAATTTTTTCCTCTCTTAAAATCCAGAGATTTCCTAAGAAGGGGTATAGGTTATTTTTTTCATTCCTTAAAATTTGTTCATGGCCAATGATCAAAATTTATAAAATATTCGTCGTCAAGGGTGAGGGAGGATCGGCTTAACCCCAAAACCCCTGCCCCTTTGGATCCATTGGTGCCTCCGGCTATGAGTAGAACTAAACCGCTAATTGATTGGCTATAAATTAATGCTCTCAGCCCTTTTATGATTTCAGCAAATCTTAATTAAAACAATTCGCTCTTAATGATGCAGTTGGTATTCAATTTCAATAGGCTTTGGTCTAAATTACAAGGTATATAACAGGACTATTTACAGACTCAGAACTCAGTATACAGACTTTGAGATTATCCCCAAATGACCTACTTCAGTTCTTGAATCCGTCAGTGATCGAAGCTAAGCCAAGCCCTAGGCTTTAAATTAATAGTGACTCGTAATTTAAAATTAGGAAATCGTCGCTTCAAAAGTAAAACCCATTAATCATTAATTTAGGAAAACAAAACTGCAAAACTGGATGAGTTTTTGCAGGAAGTGCGCCAGAATTTAAAGGAGTCATTTTCATAAAAAATGTCATAAAAAATACTTTTTCCTAATAAAAATTGTCTTTAACTATGAATCTTGGTGTTTAAAACCTCTAAACCGACGAAGTGAATAATTCATTAGAACTAAAAAGAAAATATTTCTCTTTCAAAAAGCGAGTGCAAATTTTGATTCATTTATTCTTGTACTTTTTTTTTACTTATTTACAATTCTTCTTCATATCATCGTAAAGAGTACTTTGTTTATGCTTAACTTCATAGATTTATTATTCAAGATTATGTATATTATAACTAAGCAGGATCTTTCAGAGAAATTTCAAGGCTCGAACATTTCTCTGACCGATAAATAAAGAATGTTCGAAGCATTCAAGGACAGGGGGTGACAGCTTTACTTATCCTCCTCTGGAAGACCCTGCCTTCATGTATATGTATGTATATTAATATTTCAATAGTAGGTTTATTTTATAAGTACATTCACATATATTGCAAAGAACATTTAATTACAGCCAACTTTAAGGGCGTACATAGTAAAAAACGAGAACGAAACCAAACATTAATAAAAATATCTTTGTACTACTATGTACTTAAATGAGTTTTCAATTAAAACATGCGTATAAATTTGATATATGGTAAAGCAAAACTAAATATTTAACGACATAAGTACAAATATATTGTAGATGTAGTGAACGAAATAATGGCAGATGACAAATTTTTCATAGAATCGAAATATAAAAAACAAAAAACGAATTATTTTCTTTTTATTTTGCAACCAGTTCTAGACATACTAACTAACTACCTACTAATATGTACTACTACAAAACACTACACACAAATACAAATACAATCTGAATCTGTTTGTTTGTTTACTACTCTGTACGATATTTCTTCATGTGTATATTATACAGATGGTCCCGCTGTTGTGCGCGTCAACATATTCGTAAGAAGTATATCGAAAATCGATGATGTTACTATGGTAAGTGCGCGTTAGAGGATAAAGTATCAAAAAATACAAAACAAAAAAAAAAAACAAAAATAATAATTATTGTGCTAGTAAATTGTAGTGAAAGCTAAACATTAAATGCGCTATAAGCATAAGTCAAAACAAAAACAAAAAACAATAATTCTTCATTACAATTCTTAAAGATTACTCTTAAAGCGTTTCTATTTGTTCTGAACCACTTCTACATACGTAGATGGAAAAATGCTACATCGTTCTTCGTTAGTAGAAGAACATGAAACCTTACCACATCTTATTTTTTCTTCAACTCTGATTATCTGATTATTTAATTTGTCTCTCTCTCTCTCTCCCGGCATCACACCAAAAAAATAACAACAAATCTTTCAATTCAATCAAAACTTTTTGATTCAAAAATCTCTTATTTCGTTTGAATTCTAACTACATATAAATAACTTTAATATTTTATACCAAAAATTCAACTGACATTTGCCTGTGAATGTTGTATATAAATAGTTTATTTCTTTTTGCGAAAATAATAATAAAATTTTAAAAAAATACTTAAGTCTTTTATTCGAATCTACACACCACGAAAAAAAAATAAAACAAACTAATAACGTCTAAATGCCATTTACTTATTACATAAATATATTTGTTATAAAGTGAAAACGTAGTAAGAAAAAATTAACAATTAAACAACAAAAAAAAAAAAATTTAATTTATGTGTACAAGAAACTGCGTCTTATTATTATTATTACTAATTAATTAACATTACTATTATTAATTATTACGATTATTATTTATAATGATAATTTAGTGTTATGATAATACACCGTCTCTAATTAAAAAAAAAATATTATATATAAAATTATATTAATTAAAATTAATTGTTTGGATATTGATGTTTTTTGACGTAAAGAGAGAAAATGTATTTTGATTTATCTTTGGTTCTTTATTTTACAGTTTTTATTTGCCTTCAGTTAAACTTCGAAAAAAAAGAAGTTATATCAACTTAGAAACCAAGACAGGACTAGCTTTTGAGGTTCAACCCGCCATATAAATTTCCTCCATGCAACTACGCAGCTATTTCATAAAAACAATTATAAAATCTCCTACAGGAGGAGTTCTATGTTCTATGTTCAAATTACAAACTACCTCACTTCCCAAATACTAGAAAAGTATTTTTTATTTTTAATGAAAGTTCGGGAATTCACAATATAAAATCCTAAGAAACTGTGGTAGGTTTTAAAGCGTGTAGTAGTAATTAGAATATCCCAGTAAAATGAGGTGGCTAACTTTAACACAAGGTATGATAAATAGTTAGGCTGGTTAGATTCGAGTGGCTGTCCAGAGACACACTTAGGCCTGAACGGCCCATTGTGATACCACGTAGTTGGACCTACATTTTAAAGCCGATTCCGAACGGTAATCGGCGCAAGAACGGAAGCAAAATTTAGAAAAAAAAATGTTTGCTGAAATTTGCCCATTTTTCGATACTTTTTTAAAAAAAAGTTTTGGCTAGCTGTAGTTTGTGAAATGATGGTTATAGTTTCTAAAGGTATGCCTGTTTAGCCAGCATTTTTAGCCTTTAGGGGAAACCTGCAAACAATTTAATATTATGAAAGGCAGCCTTAACCCTTCCAAGATCGAAGAGATAGCGCAAAACCGAACCCGTATTCGTATGCTCTAACCCCGATTTCATCCATCAGGGGCGAAAAACAGAAGTAGACACAAATTTAAAAACATTGGAATGAGTAAATAGTTTTTCCCATTATTATTATTGTTATTATTATGTTTGGGGATGTGCACCGAGGACTATAGTGTTATCAGTTAGTATAGTATAGTTATTCCTAAAACAAATTGAAAATTAGGTGTAATTGGACAAATATAATCAAAATTGTGAGCGATTGAAAATAGTTTTTTTTATATAAGTCGTTCTGGTGCCATCAATTAGGTAACAATTTTTATACAATAATAGCGCAATTAATTTTCTTTGCAATGCAAAAAATCGTCACAAATTTCGAGTCACCAGTGACCAATGGTCTCCAAAGGATTAAAGCTAGTATATATAAAAATATTAAATGTGATTATTTTTTAAATAAGTTTTTAAATGTATTTTTAATAAATTTTCAAAGTTTCTGTACAACAAATCGTACAAATATTTAAAATGGGCTAATGTGTTATGATGAAAATAGAATTTTGGAATTTCTATTTGACATCAAAACAAAACAATTTGAAAACTTATTTATTTCAATTAAATAAAATTCGTATTTGCATTATTTTTAAAAATTCAGAAAAATATATTATCATTAATTGTCAAAAATTTAATGGAATCAATTTTCATTAGTATTAATTCTAAAATTCAATGTAAATTAAAATGTGGGTTGATTTGAGCCACAAACGTAAACGAAAGGACTGAGGAGTTGTAGATAGACAAAGAACATGTTATCTGTTATTTATAAAAGTTTAACAGGGTATCTGTTATCAATTAATAGAAAGAGCTATAGGCAGATGATGGGATTATTCATCAGGGCCAGTGATTTCTGTGCTACTTGTGGTTCGGAGGAAGTATGTAAAGAGAGGCTGGCCACTTTCTCAGTGTTTGCCCCGCTTTCTATTGAACCAGAGTTTGCATATTTGACACTGGCGTATTGAGAGACAAGAACTTAAGCTCTTTGACACTGCAGGATCTACTCAGGTTTGTTAAAGAATATCAAAATAGCACACAGATTATATTACAATAGAGGTAACACTTGTCTGAGTGTTGTATTCGTGAAAACTTTTTTTTGCCGTTCTTCTCTAATTTCTCTATTGCCTGATCTAAGAAGTGAAATGCTCAAGTTTTCCTTTGTAGGTAAGCAGGTAGACTGCCCGCTTCCATATATAAGCACAACTGGCTTTAAAGAATAGTTTTGGTACCACATCCCCATTAAAGTCTGGGCTAGCATGTGCTGCTTTATATCCTCCTCTTGAGATTTAGGTATGAGAGCAGTCTGCCTAACTAAATCTTTGGGATCTCATTGAGGTTAAGGTTCCGAAAGGTTATAATACAAGATGATTTCCTGGCCCAAGTTTATTCAGTGATATGCGTAAATTTATATGTTCTCTCCAATACAATGCCCCATATCTTATAAATCTCGAGCAAAAGATAACCATTAAGGGAGCATTCTGAATTCTGCACACGATGTAAGAACAAGTTCTCAAATTTGCTATCTTATTCCAATTTTATAGTTTCGCTAAGTTTAAGCCCATATTTTTCACTGTTTGAAGTATAAAGTTTCCAAAATAATAAAAAAGGCAAAACATTCTAGGTAATTATTAAAAAAATTGGCTACAATTATTATTATTTTTTAATATAGTTTTTTTTTTATTTGAATTTAATTTCGATTCTCTTTCTTTGATACTAAAATGTAAAATATTTTTTATCTTCTCTTAATAACCATTAATATTATTGTTATTATTATCAATTGACAAGCCGAAATCAAATAAGAAATATAAAAATATAGCTGGAGAAAATTTTTCAGTGCAAAAACGAATAAAAAAATAAAGGATGGCGAAGTAGTACAACGTCAGCTGAGTTCAAATATTTGTTTCGTTTTTGCACTAAAACATTTTTATTGCATTTTTACTGTCTACAATTTTTTACTTCGTCTTTGCTTTCAGCCTGTCAATTATAAGATAAATGTAAAATGTCTTTTGGATCTCTTTTTCGCTCTCTCTCTCTCTAACTCTATTCCTATTCTATATATATTTTAACTAAACACGCCCTATATATATACTTAAACTATAATTACAAACTTATGTGCTATTTAATGTGTTTATTTCACAATTTACAGAATACAAAATAACTATATAAAAAAAATTTAATTCATTTTATATAACAAATAATAAAAAAAAGTATGTGAAATTGCATATTGATGTTAAGAAAATTTATTATTATTATTTATTATTTGAATTTAGTTTCTTATTTCTGTCTCTCTCTTTCTTACTTACTCTACTTTTTTTTAATTTTAATTCAAAACTACAATAAATATTAATTAAAAAAGTATTTTGTATGCTTTAAATGTGATTGATATATTTTGAATTTTAATTTTTCAAAAAGTATTAAACTATTATAAAATGTTTTTTCAAATTAGTTCAAAATTAGTTGACTACAATTTTGTTTTAGTTTTAAAATTATTTTCAATTAATTTAAATTCATTTTGTATGAGTTTTTTTCTAGTTTTATTTAAAAATATTATTGATTAAAGAAATTTTTAATAGTCTGCGAAAAAAAAAATACAATATGGAAAGAAATGGGAACTTAAAACTCGAGAAAATTAATGAAAATAAATCGCGCAATTTTTAAGGATGAGAATTGAAAATGTGTGGCATGCATTTTTCAATTTTATTAATATAATTTTTTAATAGCAAATCAAAAAACAATAAAGAAATTTATTCAAATTATGCTTTTATTTCATATGCACTTTCTCACTTTTAGTTTAACTTTTATTATTATTTATTTTTATTTAAATGAGATCCATACAGGCATTTTCTTTATTACATATTTCTTCAATTTTAAGATTTACTTTTAATTATTTTTCAAAATTTGTTTTATTTTTTTGTTTAATGCATTCATTTCATATTCATTCCGTTTCATATTATCATCACTTTATAACCTCAAATACATTAATAAACTGAATACCTAATTGATTTTTGAGATGTCATTGATCTGAATTTAGTGATAAGCTTAAGTTATCGTTTAAGTTTATAATTAAGTCTAGATTTGTAAGAATCTGCATAGTTATACATATTTATTTTTCAACGATTCTTACAAACTTCCACACTATTATTCAAAATGTCGTTTCTCAATTGAATTTTATTCACTGTTTTATTTTTAAGCGGGTATTCACTTTAGAATTTACCTAAAATTTAAGTTAGCTTATTTATAGCTAAGTAGTAGTTGGTGGTTGGTTTTCTGTGCTTTAAGTGTCAGGTCTAATTCTGAGATCAGAATTACGAACGGAAAATGGAAAAGGTAAATTTTTTATACGGCACCCACAAACTCTAATGGCAAGCCCTCAGAACCTGATCTCTTCCATCTGATAATGGGTTTTGACTACGCCTAATAAATAGAACAGTGAATAATAACTATGAGCGATAATACAATAACATCAAAATCGTTATTCCATTTCACTACAACATGAACTTTTTCAATTTTTTATTTCTGAAACTGAAACTGCACTGGTTTTTTTGTAATTTAATTTTTTTATTTTATAACTTAACAAAATGTATTAAAAAAAAAATTCAAAACTAAAATGGAAAAATCCAAATGCAAAATTTTCTAGAAAATGTGGCTACCTATGTCTATGTCAACATGTTCCTACGGTCAATTTCTAAAATCGACGATTACAAAATGGTGAGTTTCGAAAAATATTTAAGAAGAATTAATACAAGCAAAACAGAAATATACAAGCAAGCTAAAAACAATTAATAAATGTCGATAGGTCCGTGCAAAAACATTCTAAGTCGATATCCCAAATAAATCAATATTTAATTTATACAAAATTTATTATTAAAAACCTAAAATAAAAATCGGCTTACAATGTTCTTGCCAGATCTATTCATGTCATTAATATATGTCTAAAAAAAAACACATATTAAGCACTATATTAGAAAATATGTATGTATATTGTAACTGTGTTAATAAATATTTTTAACAAATACATATGATATAAAAAAAGTGAATGTTAATAAAGAAATTAAAACAAAAACTTCAACTTGAAAAATAAAACTGAAAACTAGTTGCGAAATGTTCATTTCATATATGCCACACTCAAAAAATTCAAAAACTAACAGTTCTACTTTGAAACTATTGCAGCTTTTTGAAAGTATAATTTCAAATCTATTTCTTTATGCATACCGTTCCAATTTTTTATATATTTTTCACTTTTTTTATCAAAGAGTGGTACTGCAATTTCATAATCTATGATCAATAGATCAACTGTGTCCCTCCCGTAATTTCCTAAGTTCGCTTAACATTCTGAGATTTTTCAATCCGTTTTTGAATATCCAAAATATTCCTTACGCTCCGATTAGGTTCTCCAGCCGACGTTGTTTTCTAAAATTCATTTCTTATTCAAAATATATACTCTCATGGCCCAAAAATCTACCAAAACTAAATGTAAATTATTACAAGTGCTTTTGTGTTTAACATAATATATAAATATATTATATAAAATTTTATAAATATACTCAAATATTTAATAATATGAATATGAAAATAATTAATATAAATGTATTTGTATCATACATAAATATTAAATGTAAAATGAAAGTGTGTATTTTTCTTCTTTTTTTTTGAATAAATTATTATATAAATAATTCGTTTTTTATTTTTAAATTGGAAAAAGCTTGTATTTTTTCAAATAATCAATGAAAAGTGAAATAAATATGTATGTCTATTTAGTAAATAATAATTTTTTTTTTTATTTTTTTTATTGAAGTAATAAATATACATATATATTTTCTTTTAATTTATTTTATTCTAATACTCATTAATGTATAAATTTGTTCTAAAAAAATTATTGTTTCTCTGTTATGTCATTATTATTTTTTTTCTTAATTTGTTATTATTTTTTCTCTTACTTGGTGAAATCTGTCTATATTACAAATACCAAAAATTAATTATAATATTTTTTAACTACATATTACTTCTAATTGTTTGATAATACTAATGTATAAATTCCCACTTTTTTCTTATTTATCACTGGCTTTTGCTTTTCCTCCTCTCAATTAAAAAATCTGTTTTATCTTATCTAAGCTACTTTTACTTTTAAAAATATTATTTTCCTTTAGTTTTTTAAAAGTTTTCCACACATATTTTCGAATTGGCTCCAATTTATTTGTTTTTTAAATTAAATTTATAACAATGACATTTCCGTGCAAATGGATGAAAATATTGTACAAAAATTTATATACTTAAGTTCTAGTTTATAAATTCTAAATAAGAGTTATACAATAGTTACACAAATAAATAAAAAACAGCACTAATTTTAAGGTAAATCAAATTAATAAATAATTATATGTATAATGTATAATTAAAGATTTTAGAACTTGTATGTACATAATATTAAATGGGGAGAAGGGTAAAGAATATTTTAATTGCAATTACAGATTTTCGTAACTTTAATTTTTATTTATTAGGGGATCTTTTGTAAATTTGTGGCACTTCAACAATTTCAATTCTATTTTTATTAATATTTATTTCAGAGGTCGCAGCAGTTATGATTTCGTCAATTCTGGAGAGATAATTTAAGTTGAAACTTTTAACAAAAAATAAAAATTCCAACATTGGTATAGATAATTCTCGTCATGGGATCTTTAAAACATAGAAGAATAAGTAGGGTAATGTCTTAATAAGGGGGCAATCAACATCCAGGCCACTTGATAAAAGTCTCTAGAAATGCCAAACATCAAATAAACATCCCAGATTTCAATGTTTGTTTATTGTAAGCAAGTTCAATGGGCAAATATATTAACCCTAGTATACTAAACCAAATATCTGGCCTTTAATAATAATGTTTGACTGTGAGGCAACTTTGTAAAAAAAAATTAAATTTCTTTAAAAAAAAATTATTTTCATATTGTTAATTATAACCAAGGAGCGGAAAAACGGCAAAATAAAATTTTCTATCTATAGTTAGCATTGATTTTGAAATTTCAAAGTCCAGATTTTCGTATTTCTAACTATATTGCTTATGAGAAATAAAGTGATAGAAATAAAAATATATTTGACAAATCGATGAATACTATAGATTATGAATTTTATTTTGCCTTTTCCACTCCCTGGCAATAACAAAAAAAAAAACATCCGTCACTTCGCCATCCAGTTTCTCGATATATAGGAACAAACTCGTTCTCAGAATGTTGTAAGTTTCTGCGGTGAGCTAATTGCTTTTTACCACCTTAACCCTCTAGTTCTCAAGCCCGTCTCTAGACGGCCTTTACCAAAAGAGATGGAATTGCCACCATAACAGTTTCCTGTTGCTACATTTTATCATATCGTTTAGGGAATATCCCAAGCTTTAAAAAAAAAATGCAGTTATGAGCTATGATGCGTATTACAGTAGTTAGCGACTGTCAAAGTAAAAAATTTGTCAAAAATAGGAAAATTAATTATTTTGATTGTATTTGAGATAAATATAAAAAAAATAAATAAAATACTTCCCGTCATAGTATCCAGAAAAAAAACTAGCTATATTTAATTTCTTAAAACAATTTTACGCCAATATTAATCAATTCCGATTTTTTTATCAATTAAAAATTTGGGAACTAGAGGGTTAATATCGGTACCGTATCGTTATCGTACCGTCTTGAAGCACTGCATCAAAATAATATATGGTATATATATAGATAAAGTGCAGTGGTCCGAAGTGTTTTAAGGGTAGCTGGTTGCAAATCTTCAGTCAGGTTTTAAAAATTCAAAATGGCGGACCAAATATGGTGACGAATTTAGGGTGTTAGATAAAATTAGTTCATTACTAAATTTTTTTCATGCACCATTAGACATCAGCACACCCCTGCTCTATGGGCGCATGCAAACAATTTGGTATTTGAAATGGGAATGGTTTAGCCTTTAATTTCTGATATTAGCGAAGTTTATAGCACATCAGGGTTCAGCTCCACAATCTTTCAAAAATGACAAAAACGCTGTGAAGGACGTGATGAAAAATTTTTTACTACAAATTCGTGTTTATAACAATATGTTATATTTCTACATATTTTCCACTCGTTTTAATACATTACTCAAATTCGTAATTTTGGAGTTGGATTTGTAACTTTGTGACTCTATACTATGAGCTGCTGTTTGGTTTCCGGAATTACGATTTAACAAATATGGATTTCAGAATTTTTATGGAAATATTGGTAAAATGAAAACGCGCTTCTTTTTGAGCGTCATTCAGAATTTGTAGATCCTATCGAGCAAAGTTCTTAAATATCCGTTACACAGCCATCTCATTCAAACCCAATTCATCAGATATCTTTCCTTGTGTCAGTGTTGCTCTGTTATTATATTTTTAATTTCTTGCTGCATTGGCAGTGGGATTTCTGCCGACCTTACATAAGTAATTTTTAATTTTCTTGTCTTCATTCTCATCGATCTTCCTGAAATTTAAAATTAAATATATTATTATTACAAACAGTCTACCTACCTTAGATTTTTCAAAAACTATTAAAATACCACTAACTTACAATAGTGGACCTTTGATTGTACCTTCAAACATCTTCAATTTCATGGTTGTTAAAAATTAAGAATGACAGATTTTATGAGCCGTTGTTTTGCTAATCTTAGTCTGTTGATATTTTGCCTTCTAAATATTCTAATCTATCGACCTCTTTAACATTGTGTTCGTTTCGTCAATCATGGTCGGATGGACACACTTTTTTTTGGAATAATTTTGACGCCAAACACCTCCGAATTGGTGTTCAGGTCGAGAGGTTTCGATTGCATGTAAGACTGCATGGTCGAGAGCACGCAGATAACGTCTGAGTAGTCAAAATCTTTTAGAAGTTCGTTGAAGTACCATTACATGCCCCGTTTGGTCTGGTTTAGTGCAGTGCACAGGACATCAGCCAAAACAGTTAAGAGCAATACCAGGGACGGTAAACAACATGATGCAGCTCTGCCTTGAACTTGAAGGGTTGAGAGAGTTGGTTGTTGCACAACTGAAGTCGTCCCATTAGGTCCTGATGAGTCGCATCGGCTTTATAGGTGCACTGTATTTATTTTTCGATGGTCGATACTGTCGAAAGCGGTCTAGTAGTCAATGAAGGGCATGTGAATTGTTTTTTTGCCATTCATTACGCGTTAGGTTTTTATTTGTTCTGCCTATGATTTGTTGGGCGGAACCCTACCTATTGTTTGTGTATTGAAGGTTGCATCTTCAAGTTGACATTGGTAAGAAGGATCATTTAGCTTAGAATCCGTATTGGTGCTTAGCACCAAAACTTTAAGAGGGTTCTGTTCGACACAATCCAATATTTTGCATTTGAGGAAATGGGTATTTTTCCTAAGGCTCTAACGCACCGTCATTTTTTTACTCTTTTTCTATCTACTAGATAAATAACATGATGCAACAGTAAATTTCAAATGCCAAATGGATAACTCGAGATGGTTGATTGACTTATGTGGCATTCGTTTTGGAGGACCAAAACCATAATTTTAGTATATGCGGGACCAACATGCAAAAGTTTATTTTATTTTAACTGCACGGTTTATGAGAAACGAACTACTCAGACAGCAACACAAGTTGGACTTATGTGGTTTTAACTAGTGATACACCGAAATGGCGTTAACGATAATGATTATCATTTTTAATAACCACCGGTTACGATCACGATCATTGGCTTTAACCCATTAAGGACGAGCAGAAACCAAAGTAGATAGATCAAGAAACTTGAGAAAAAATTGTTTTTGAACTTGGCTCGGGATCAGCTCAGCGACAAGGTGACATATAGCACCGCTAGGCATTACTGCGTTAAATTAATAAGCAATATCTTTAGAATGTATTTGCTATATTCTATTGAAAAAAACTGTATTCAAAAATTTAGTTGATTACTTTTGTGTAATTGGGAAAAGTAAAAGAGAAAAGTTTAAACGAAAATTAACTTTCCGCTTCGTATAGTGATCTTGGACGGGGTAGAATTTTGACATTTTGGTCAAAAAGTCCCTGATTCGAATTCATGTAACTAAGCACCTATTGCATTTAGAATTTTTTGTCCAAGGCGCTTTTGACAGATTTTTGTTTAATCTTCTGAAAAAAGAAAAATAAAAAATTGACGAAATCCAAAATTTTACCTTTTTTTAAAACAAAAATAGTTTCTTTTTTTGAAAAAGCAAATTTTTTTTTTTGTGTCAAAAGAAAGTTCAGGTATTTGTAATAGTTAAAAATGTGCGTTCAATAAAGTAAAAATTTTTCAAAAACCGCATTGTATGATTGCCGTTATAATCCTTCGTTAGGATTAACCGCAAGATGGCTATTAACCTCCGGTTACGATTAATGATAATCGTAATCGGTGCATCACTAGTTTTAACCTTTAGTTAGCCATACCACTTTTTGATACAATATAATTTCTCTGAAGATTGTTTGCTGATTTTTTTTTTAACGATTAATCCAGTCTAAAAGCATTATTGCAACAACAACAAAATGTTGACTATCAAGGGTTAATTTTGTAAAAGAGGCTGAACTTAGCTGGTAGATGTTAAGTTTCGTGACCGTTTACTTTGTATGATAATATATAAATCGGATATTTGATTCATACAAACAGCGCAAAGAGTGGGCAAAAGGAGGTGGTAGAGTGTCAAGATACGCTAAGAATATTACAAAACGTTTTCATATTTTTCTAGAGCCTTAGGAGCCCAATTTGAGGTTCAATAAAAAAACCGTATCAAAATTTAAGTCAGCACCTGCTGATAAATAAATTTAAATATAATATACTTATAATATTTTGTATTATTGTTTTTAAAAAATATAATTGCATAATAATACTTGGTATTTTTATAAACTAATATACATATAAATGCAAAAGTAATTTAAACTTTTTTATTTTAAAATCTTTTCATTATTTTCGTAACCACCATCATGAACTCGCTCAGTTCTTTTATTTTTGGAATTAATTAATTTTCAAAAAAAAAGCCAATCACTCGCTTTTATTTGTGTTCAATTTATTTTTAAAAATAAAATGCTCACTACACACGCTGCCAAAATTACAAAAAGAAACACAAAAAAAATAATAATAATAATGATAAAAATGCAAACGAATTTCAATTAAAAACATGAAAAATAAATATTATTAAACATTATGAAAAAGCCAAGTAAGTTTAGTTTGTAAGATTAAGCGGTTAACATTTTTCAAAACAAATATTTTTATAATAAATATAGTATTAAAAATTCATTTACTTTAATAGGTAGGAGCACAAATTTCATCCATTTCGAATTTTACTTTAATTTTTATTTACAAAAAAAAAAAAAAATGTTCTTTTTTTAGTGAAAAGTATTTAAGTACGTCTTTCTACATGCCATTATAAATAATAGAAAAAATATACATACCCATTTTATTTTTTATACTTTTCTTTATTTTAAACTTGACTTCATTTCAAACTTTTCCAAGCACAAAATATTAACACAAAAACATTCCAACTTTAATCACAAAAAAAGCATAGAAGAAGCAAATGGGTGCCTTTTATGTACCTAACATAAATTTTTATTTCAGGTATAATTTTTTGTTTGTTTTTTTATTTGTTGTAAATTTATGGTAATTAAACCGATAAATATTCATTACTGCAAAGAAAAAGTAAGAACCAACTGCTACGATAATAAGAACAGCATTAACATATTAAAGGGTATATTATAAAGAATTATTCTTAATTTTATTCTTAATAAATTAATTTTTATTATTTAGTATTCAAGATTTATTTCAATTAGCATAAGTTTCTTTTACTTATTTTATATTTTGGTATAATACTTAAATTAAGTTTGAATATATTTTCTAATATATCTGAAATTTGCAAATTTTTTTATTTACTTTTTTTCTTGTTGATGATTTGAAGTTTTAATTTTCAAAGCCTCTTCACATCTCACATCTCAGAAACTTTCTTTCTATCCTTTTGTTCCCGACTATTATATTTTCAGGAATGTTTCTATTACTTACTCGTTCGGTTTTCGATATTTTGCATGTATTAAGTGCTTCCTAATTGTATAGGTGTGTTTTTTTTGTACCATATATGCATTTCATATATTTATTTCAAAAGAAAGGAGTTTATAATTTCAGTTGAGTTTATTATGAAACAAAAAAAAAAAAAAAAAGAATAACACGAAAATGTTTAAAACGAACCACTTTATCGCTTATACCCTTTAAAAGAGTCTATAATAGCTCCAGTGCTTTATAAACTGTACACCCAGCGACTCCTTTTGAATATCCAAAAATAAGTCAAAAATAGAACAGAACGTTAAATTTGTTAATTCCCGTGACGAGATATAGATGATGTTTTGTTATATTATACTTTTTTATTGGAGTTCAGGGTCACGATGGTGAGCTGACTGAAATTAAGATAGCCAGACGTACGACGATTGTATCAGTGCATGTACAAAGTTTCTTGATTTTTTTTTTGAATAAGTACTGATTTTAAAATTTTAAAAAAAGTACTCAAATCTACTGATTTTTGGACTTGGCTTTGTTTTTAAGCTTTTTTAATTCTATATCTTAGGAATTTATAATTTGCTAGGTTTTGAGAAAATTAAATAAATATTTTGAGTAACGACACATTGCCAAATTTAGAAAAATTTATGCAATCGATTCTTCACTTTAATACAGTCCCTGAAAGAACTTTCAGTTTAATATTCAGTTTTTACGAAGATAAGGCTTTGGAAACTGATCTTATAAAAAAAAGCTAAAGTGTATTGGTTTTTTAGATAAAAAATGAAGCTATTCTATGAATGGATCAATATTTTTGGGAGCTTTTCAAACAATGTTTTATAAAAAATCAAATTTTTTCTCTACAAAATCGTTCCTCATATAAAATTAAAAGAGACAAATTGACACTTCCTGAATGTATTATTATGATACCTAATATAATTTGTCAATTTCGAACTTAAATTTGACCCGTTTTGCATTCAATTTTACCATTTGATTTTTTTATGACATTTTACATATCCGAATTGAATTTATTTATTTTTTAAATTCAACTTTATAATTGCGTGTTCAATTTTGCAATTCCGAAATCAATTTGTCTATTTGACAAATTGACGTTTTTTAATTCAATTTGTCTCATTAAGAACTGTTTTGATATTTTTTTAATTAAAGTTTTCATTTCTGATTTCAATATGTCTAATTTAGAGTCAAAGTTAAAGCTTTCTTAATTCAATTTCACGATTTCGAATTCAATTTGTTTTCAATGCAAATTCATGCATTTTTGACGCTTTATGATGTATTTTGAATGCAAATTGATTCTATATTTAATGAGTTATGAATTCAAGTTAATTGTTTTTGAATTGAAATGTATGATTCTCCATTCAAATTCACATTTTCCGAATTTATTTTAAATCAGACTTATGGTTTTCTGAATTAAAACTTGGATATCCTGAATTCAATTTAGCTAAATTTAATAATTTCATGTTCAACTAGGAATATTCTGAATTTAATTTGACTCTTTTTGAATTCAATCTAAGGACTGACAATTTAAGCGAGCAAAAAGTAGATTATTAATCAAATTTTTATTTTAAATATAAATACTGAATATTTTTGTGAAAAATATTTCCATTATGTATTGAGCATGGACATATCTTTTTTTTTTTTATTATAAAATTACATGAGTTTATTGAAGAACATACTTTATTCTACGTCTATGAATGTAAGTTATTTTATATTAGCAACTAATTATTATTACTTAAAAATTATGCGTTAAGATGCTTTAAAAATGCTTTTTTCCATATTGCAACAAACCAAATGCTTAATAAAAATGCTTGTACTTAGACACATATATAATCATGAATATATTTTATGCATTATGACGCTTGCTTTTTGCCAAAGAATATAAAAATATTTAATGCTTTATATAACTAACTAGGATATTCTAATAGGCTATGCTTGTGCACCGCTTTCAATGTTTAATGTTTTTTGTCTATTGGTGTTAAATTTATGCTAAAGCATGTTATTTAATAACGTTTTGATGTGATGTTGCATATTCCTTGCATTTTCTTACATATCTACATAAATATATAAACAAATGCTTACACACAAAAAACCATTAAGAAACTTGTTAAAAGTTAACAACAATATATACATCCATATAAACAATTTAAAAAGCTTAACCGAATAATTCGAATGAAAAACACCAACCACCCTCATTACTTAAAAAAAAAAATCATCATAATACCAAAAATCAAAAATATTGAAAATAGCAACATTTCACCCAATTTGAATATTTTGAATTAATAATCGAAAAATCAAAATCACCACAAAATTCTTTCGAACAATTTGTTCCAATTTAGATAATCCAAAATTACGATAATCGAAAAATTTGATACGCTAAACAAAAAAGAAAAAAATTCAATTGATTCATATCAAAAATTTGTCCCACCAAAAAACAAAAAAAAATAAATTCAAAAGAAAAAAAATACCTAATGATTCGTTTTCGATTCGTTACAAAAAAGTGCATTGTAGTCAAGTAGTTTTAACTAATAATTCAACTGTTAAATGCATTTAACTAATCTATGTTCTCATACGTATCCAGGAATACAGCGTGCAGTTAACATTTCGTGAGCAATGGACAGACGAGCGACTGAAATTCGATGATATACAAGGTCAGTAAACTAGATCCGAATGTGTAGTATAGAACACTTTAACTGAATTGATATTTTTACTACGTACGCTACTGGTCATTTAATGAAAACCAACGACGAGACTTTATGTTGGAACGTAATTGGAGCGACAACTGCTGATGACAAGAGAGCGCGCTCAAGGCGACGGTGATAGCTACTTACTGATAGTGATAGACGATTGTTTTGACATTTTAAAAATCAAATTTATGTATAAAAAATAAAAAAATGAAAACATAATTCTAATGAATCGAACTGAGAGACAAAGAAGTAAAGAAATAGAATAGATTCCATCACGGTGTTGAGTTGTCACGATTTTGTTTTGTTGGGTTATGACAGTCTTGCAGCAAACGAGCGATATGTTTAAAAAATGAGTCGTCGTCGCCGGCCGTTCCAATTGTGTTCCAACATTTTTTTTGGTCAACTGAAAAAAAAAAGTTTTGGGTTATTTTCTCCTGGAAAATATCCAATCTTTTGAAACAAATGATCATATATTTCAAATATACACACCTATTAATTTTTCAAATTAATATGCTTTTTATTTTATTTTACAGGTCGTCTCAAATATTTAACATTAACTGAAGCAAATCGTGTTTGGATGCCCGATTTATTCTTCTCGAATGAAAAAGAGGGTCATTTTCATAATATCATTATGCCGAATGTTTATATACGAATCTTTCCAAATGGTTCTGTACTTTATAGTATTCGTATCTCATTGACATTGGCTTGCCCAATGAACTTGAAGCTATATCCATTGGATAGACAAATATGTTCACTACGTATGGCTAGTTGTAAGTAAAATTTAGTGCTTTATTAGTACTTAGTGTTTGATTAAAACAACTGAAGCTTATAAACTTTCAGTTTTCCTAGGGTCAAAGAAATAGGTCCGTTTGTCAGATACGATCTCCGCCACTAATGTTTATTTTAAATCAAATGCTAAATTGTGTTCTTCAGCTTATACTTCAGTAGAAAGAGTAGCAAAATTGTAGAAAGCATCTTGAATCTATACAGTATCTGGGCTCCATCTGTAGTAAATTCAATTAAAACAGAACTGATGTTGACCATAAAACTAGACTTTACTCACCCTATATACCTGCAAGTGAATGCACGAAAAAAAAGTCGGAGTCCGTCCACAAGTAGCATTATTAAGCTAACTAACTATATGAAATTTTACGGTACAACAAAAAATTTTAAAACATTAAAATATACCGAAATTTGAGCAAAAAAAAGATGCAAATTTAACTTGGCATTTTCTTCAGTAATATTCAAAATAATATTTTTTTAAGGATTTATGGATTATTTTTTGTTTTAATTGTTGATATACTACATATATCATCGTACAATTAATTCATAAAATGATTTAATAAAAAATAGAGTTTTTTGCAAGGCTTATACAAAATTTTTCAATCGTACTCGGTTAACAGCTATTTATTTATATATTTTCCATTCATATAAATAAATATAAATCTATCTTCATTACAATTATATTCCTTTGCCCAAGAAATTGGAAATAAAGGGTCCGAACTTTGAGAGCTTACTGCTCTGACATCTCTGGTGGCAGCACTGTCATTCCCCGATGTTTGTTTTCTATCATAGTCACCATTTTACCATGGAACGCTACAACGTTAAAATTTATTATACAAATTCGTGTTCTCTTCGCCAAACTTTTCGCGAGCTACGAAATATTTAAGGCCTCCAACCGAGCGATCAATTGATATTGATAGAATGTTGCTATTGTTGCTGAAAGTGTGGCGGCTGAAGACTCAAACCTCTTGATTCCTTGTCGTGCACAAGAAGTTGAGCAACGTATCACAAAACCGGGCGCTACATTGGAATTATTACAAAAAACGTTCACAGAACACGTTATTTCCAGATGAAGCGATGTGGAATGGCCGCCAAGATCGCCCGATTAACCGCCATTAGATTGTTTTCACTGGGACTACGTTTAGTCGCTGGCTTATGCCAACAAACCAACAACAATTGACCTAATGGGGAATAAAATTATTTAAACCATTGAATGTGCTTTAATTTGCAATAAAGATTTCCGTCACAGCTCACACGCAACTTTTTTATTAAATTTTAAAGTTTTTTAAAGTTTAGACACGCTTAATGCAAACCCCTTTATTAATTACCAATTCAAAAAAATTCAAATAAAGATATTAAAAATGCCTCCAGCCGGCCAAATTTTGTTTTCGATGAAATAATCATCATAAACTAATTTTGGGTCCAGAAATACAGATCTGGAATCGTATTATCACAAAACTGAATAGGTAACCCACTAACATTTAAACGGTGTGTGGCTACTGGGAGTTCGTGTGTGCTCGAAAAACAATATAAGAACTCGTTTTTTTGTTTGAACATAATTTAGCTACTTACTGATAATATTTTCACGTCGATCGGAGTACAAATAAATGCTTTTTTCTTTCTATTAAAACTTAGGTTTTTTAACGCTTTACCTCAACTCCGCCTTTAGGTGGTCTTGTCGGTAAGAGGGTTAATGGTTTCTGTCAATTCCATGCCAGAAAATTGTAATTGGTAATTGTTATTCTCAATTCCTCAGTAATAGAATTAAAAAAATTTTCAATTTCCGTACTGAAGTTTAATTTGTAATTTACTTGAAAATTTAAAAATTTCTCTTCTCTTATGCAATCAAATACTTTTGTGGAATTGAATCCCAAAATAGTAATTGATTTCTTTGATTTCAATTCCAGTAAGCAAATAGTAGTTCGTGATTTTGTTTGTTTTTATAGCAATGCCATGCGTGCTCTACACTTTACACATAAGGCCCTACAAAGGATCAATTGAACTTCGTGGAATTAACTACTTTCGGGAAATTATTTCAGTCTTTTTGGAATACTTTTCTTCAAAAGTGGCTGATTAAGTAGTTTTTTCAATTCCTTTGAAGAATTACATATTTTAAATTATAAATTACAATGCAGTAGTGGAATTAAACATTTTTCCAATTCTATTGCTGAAGAATCGAAAATGTTCCTACAAATTACAATTTCCTTACAGTGGAGTTGCCAGAAAGAATAATTGTATTAAAGGGAATTAATAAGGTTAGTTACAAATTACAATGCCAAGAAATTGAAATTAAGAAGGAATTCAATTCCTAAAGTTATCATTACTAATCAGGTCTGCTTTTTGGGCAGTTCCGCAAAAAATAAAATAAGAGTGACATCGATTGCTTTGAGTTTGATCATAAAATGTTGGTGGAGTCCAAGCCAACCATAATCGAAAAAAAAAATTCAATGCGCAAGGCCCTTTCAAATAAGTTTGGTTTAGTTGCACCGTGCCGCCATTATCAAGCCATGGAATGTTATGGCCAAGGCATACTATCAGAAAAAGCTAAATAGGGTTCAAGGTCAACCTGTATTGGTATAGCAGGACTTATTCATTCGTGCTCAATAGACGTCCTAAGCTTGCTAATTTATTTGCTATCTACGGCTCTGGAAACTAAAACAACTACAGACTCAAAATTAGTCAGACTCAGGGAAATATATTACTGGACTGCAAAAAAATACGGAGTTAGTAGAAGAACTTGTGACACTTGTGTATTTTGTCGTTGCTCGATTCTTGCCAAGACCAGGTTGAGCACATTCCATAACCTTTTCATAAACAACTTAACCGAGATTTCCAGAACTGAGGTATGGAAATTTTCTCAATTCCTTAAACTCAGGGGTTGACTCTAGACAATAAACAACCATAGACAAACTGAGGATGTGGTGCGAAAACAGCGCTAATTTTACTCCCACAGTAGCGGAAGTAGACACAATACTTATCTAACTACCTTGAATTTTCGATCCCAAATTCAGCATACCAGTAAAAATCACTTTATCGAGCAGCCCAAACATGAACTGAGGGCTTCACGCGATAATCTAGTCAAGAACGAATTATTATATAATCTAGTAATGAATAATATTAACCCATTTAACCCATAACCTTTCAAATGATTTTTTTTTGATTAACTAAAAAAAACATTTATTTAATAAAAACAATTCCCTTTTGCTTTGCAGATGGTTGGACTACAAATGATCTTGTCTTCCTGTGGAAAGAAGGTGATCCTGTGCAAGTGGTTAAGAATTTACACCTACCTCGCTTTACATTGGAAAAGTTCTTGACTGATTACTGTAATAGTAAAACCAATACGGGTAAGTTTAATCGTTTTCATTAAATTTTTTACATACTTGAGATATTTAATTAAATTTGCGTTCAATTAAATAATAAATTATAATGGACAATAAGTTTTAGATTTTTATTTTTCATTAAAGTTAGCAAATTTATTTAGTGCCTCTATACTTATACATTAATTATATATTTCCAACTTTCCATATTTTTTAAGTGTTTTGATGTTAATGTTTAATTTTATGCTTGTTTAATTAAATATTTTATTTACTTCTCATTTGTTTTTTTTTTTTTTTTTTTTTTTTAAATTAATCTTAAAACCAAATAAAAAAAAAGAAGAAGTTGTTTGTTACCTATAACCTAAATACAATATACAATTATTTACCTACCTTATCGAAGTTTCTCTATATATATACTCAAATATATCGGCTTGAATTTTTTTCATTCATAACTAAAACATCCAATTGCAATAATCAAAATATGTAAGGCAACATTGCATGTTATATTGTGGCATTCATGAAAAACAAAATAAAAACTCTATCATCCCAAATCTGCATAGTTAAAATTTTATTACTGAATAGTCAAAATACATAGTTAGCAAAAAAAAAGTAAATAAATTTAGTGTTAACATAACTGATAAAGTCTGCTACTAGTGCTAAAATATATTGCATTAGATCAGAGCATGAAACTTTCCCATAAAAGAAATATATTAAATTATATTTATTTTTCCCTTAATTGCTTAATCATCATTTAATGATAACGTTTATTATCATAGAAAACTATACATGAATTTATTTATGTTTTGTATTGTTCCTAAATAGTTACCTGAGCTTAAATATTTAAATCTACTCTTAATATAAGCAATAAATTGATTTTATCTTTTATTCCTGTCATTTATCTTAACTGCTTCTATTAAGAACTATTACTTAGGCTATTTGTATCTCAATTAGGATCCATTCAAGTGAAAAAGTATAACTCATTATGAACAAACAAAACAAACAAACTTGTATAACATAAAGTCACATTTAAAGAAGAAGCAGTTCAAGTTTGAAATTTTTAAAAACCCGAATACCCCCCTTCACTTGATATCTACAATAAGAGAACATAACTTTACTGTGATATATTTTTTTGAAAAATCACTATCTGAAAAAATAACCGTTCTCAATCAATCGCTGGCGGACCGGCGTATTGCTTTAAAGAAGAAACTTTGAAAGTATCTACTTGTTCAATCTAGATCAAAAACTTTTTGTGATCTCACTTTAATTCTCTAAATTTTGGAACCTGATCCATAACACTGTACAACAAAATAAGCCTAAAAAAAGTTTTTGCACTTACATAATCTGCATCAAAAACAACTCCAGAAAAACCATATGAGAACCCAGAAATTTTTTTCGTGTTGTAAGTATAATGTAATTTTTATAAAACAAAGTTCCTTAAATTGGAATTATTCATTTTTTTATTAAAATAAATTAATAATTTATAAGTAATTTTCGCCGGATTGCCTGCTAAGTTTCGATTTAAAGTTACTTAAAAATAAACGATCCACTCGGAATTTTTAAATGAACGACATTGTTTCTTCGACTGGAGCATTCTTTAAAGAACTATTGTTTTTATTTATTTTTTTTTTTTTGCTTCGTTCGCAGGCCTTGGGTTATATCCTCCTTATGAAGTACGAATAGAAAAAATTACGGTTTATTAACAGACTGACAGAGCTTTTAAATATAAAATGGTCAGTAGTATTTATATGCCTGATTATATTTTAACTGCAGCAATATGAGGTAAAAAAATTTATTACTTTGGTCTCAATAGTTACTAACTGTAGTAAAAATTAACATGTTAACAGGTTAATGATCGGAAAACCGGTTTTCAGATTTTGATGGAATCTTATAAAAAATTTAACACTCTTTTTAATGGTGCAATTTTCAGATACTGGGAATGCTTGGTCATTAACCTCCTTCTTCCTTTCTCTATTCCATCACATATTCTATTAGAATTTTATGTAAAACTTTATCTACTCTTCTTTGGAGGTGTGCTGACTAACTTACTTTCATTGATGGGACTACTTAGGGACACGGTATCGAGTAGAAAGTATCGATACTATACTCAATCGAGTACCCAAAGTATCAACAGAAATGTATTCGATACCTAGAGTATCAAGTTTTGATGCTTAAATTTAATATTGGGAGTATGAATGTACAAACTCGTAATTGTGACTAACTTCATATCTATCATACGCGCCATTTTTTTTTACATTGACAGCTATTCTATCTCGAAGAGCGCCAAAAATACTATAAGAATTGATCTGTCAAATAATTTTCATAATTTTACAAAAGTGTTTTTGTCGAATTTCGTGCCAACAAAACAACATTTGCGGGAAGTTTTAATTTGCTTCTTCCATTTAAAGAAAAACGCAACTGAAGCACATCGTTTACTCACTGAAGCTTATCCAGACTGTGCTATAGACGTTAGAATGTGTCAGGTGTGGTATGCCCGTTTCAAAAGCGGTGATTTTGATGTTGAAGACAGCGAACGTTCAGACGGCCCGAAAAAGTTCGAAGATGAAGTATTGAAGGCATTACTCGAAGAAGATTCATGTCAAACGCAACAAGAACATGCAGAATCTTTAGGAGTTGATCAATCAACCATTTCTAAACGATTAAAAGCATTGGGAATGATTCAAAAGCAAGGAAATTGGGTGCCGTACGAATTGAAGCCGAGAGACGATTTTTCACATGTAAACTGCTGATTGAACGACAGAAAAGAAAGGGTTTTCTACATCGTATTGTGACTGGCGATGAAAAGTGGATACGTTACGATAACCCAAAGCGTAAAAAATCATGGGGAACGCCCGGACATGCATCAACATCAATGGCAAAGCCGAACATCCATGGATCCAAGCTCATGCTGTGTATTTGGTGGGATATGAAAAGTGTCGTGTATTATGAGCTGTTGAAACCGAATGAAACAATCACTAGCGACCGCTACCGACTACAATTGATGCGTTTGAGCCGGCATTAAAGGATAAGAGGCCAGAATATGAGAATAGACACGACGAAGTTATTATTTAACACGACAATGCTCGGCCGCATGTTGCAAGGCAAATAAAAACATACGTGGAAACGCTGAAATGGAAAGTGCTACCCCACCCGCCGTATTCTTCAGACATTGCTCCTTCTGATTACCACTTGTTCCGATCGATGACACATGGCCTGGCTGAACAGCAATTCCGTTCTTTCGAAGAACTCAAAAATTGAGTCGATTAGTGGATAGCCTCAAAAGATGAGGAGTTCTTTCGACGCGGAATCCATATGCTACCAGAAAGATGAGAAAAGGTTGTGGCTAACGATGGACAATACTTTAAAGAATAAATTTATAATCACTTTTTCACAATAAATGTCCAAATTACGAAAAAAATACGAGTTTATACATTCATACTTTTAATACAATACGCTTGAAAATTTTGCACTTGAAAACAACACCATTAAGAGATCGTTTTCATGTATTTTAGCTTGTTTTCATACATTTAAAGCTAATTTTATAAAACTGTTTCTTTTGCGCTTTTTCGATCGAAATACTGCCAAAATTAGCCTTGCATCGTTGCGGAATATGAAGTTGAAACTTCGCCTAGTGTAATCCAGAAACTATATTATGGAGATTTGTTTCTTTGTTTAGTATTAATTTTCGCACTGTGGTGTCGAGTTTCGATAACCACAGAAAAGTGCTCAATGATTACAAGCACACCCTACAAAACAATCGAAACAAAGAAGGGAATTAAGTACTCAAAGTATCGAGTACAAATACTGTGTCCCAAGCAATTCTTGTTAGTAATTTTCATTTCTTGTTTATCTCTTTTGGAGAGATCGTGTGGGGAATTGACCGAAGTCATGAACAATCTTTTGAAGTATCTGTACATTAGTGACGTAACAGTTTGTGTTTTGAGAATTCAAATGTCAAAAGCTGATATAAATTGTTATGAAAACGGGCGCGAATAGAAAAAAAATTAAAGATTTCGTAATAATTCTACAGCTTCACTGTAGTAACTGTACTCAGAAAAACTTACAATATTCAATTTAATTTTTAGGTTATTTTCAGATTTTTATGTTAAAAAATTTTGTATACATAGTGTTATAGTATTGAAAGAGAATAAGTTTTACTGTTTTTTTTTCGGTTTATTGCTTATTTATATGAGGCTTGTGTATTAAACCTATAAATTCTATATACATTCGCAAAAAAGTGCGATTACGAATATCAAAGCTATGTGAATGCTATAGTGAATTAGAATGCAAATAACACTACTCTACAACAATGTAAGGCACCAAAATCCGAATAGCTAAGTGAAAATACGTTTTATATAAATTTTTACTCTTGGAAAGTTTAACACCTTTTTTTTAATTTTTACTTGATCAGAAAATTGAACCTGAAGTATCTGGCTCTACGCAACAAATCACGTGCTTAACACTTGCGCCGCAGTAACTAGTTATCAAAACCTCATATCTAAACTAGTAAAAGACCGAAATTTATACACGAACGATTTTGGGCACTCTTTAAAATAATCTGAAGTTTCAGCATAATCGAATTACTTAAATTTTTAAATTATTTAAAGTTTTTCTTTATGAAATGCATTTGTTTTTAAATAATTTTTTGTTAAACTTTTTATTACAAGATTATATTAATAAGAATTTCTTGTTATGAGTTAATTGCATGTTATTACGAATTTCAATTTTAATAATATTATTTTTCAAATTACAATTAAACAGCTACAAAAACTGAAATTGAAAACACTTGAACACACGAAGGATCTTAATTTTGGTAAAAGAATTATTAAAAAGTTCGAAGTCATATATAATACATTATTAAGGGAGTTCATTTATGAATCATCGTAGTTGGCGTGCAAAAAAAAAAGAGGGCTTAATCAAAATATGTTATATTTGAAGAACGGCGGGCTGTAGATCATTTTTTGTGTTCCAAGATTATGAACCAAACTTTCTGTTCCATTTAATAGCAGTTAGTGTATTCACAAGCTGGCTGGTTACTGGCACACTCCGTTCTTTCCAATATGCCCAAAGAAAACATTGGAGCCACAGTTGTAGATGGTTTTGCAAAGCTGGACTCCAAATATTTTCCAACATTGTCCGATATTGAACTGCATTGACGAAAAATGCGGTACTGGTTTCATTCTCTCAGAGAAATATGAGCGAATAATCCTTTATAACTATACACCGCAACAAAAAGTGCATATAAATGGGTGTTAATATTGTTGATTAACTGCTCTGAATTGTCTAGTTCCTATTTTCTGCAGTTCGACTTATTAACGAATCAATTTAATTATAAATGGGCTTCATCACTCATTAGCACATTACGGGTGAAATCGGGATTTTGCTTTGTGTTTTTGCCGGAACGAAATCTTATAATATTTACGTTACTGGAAGTCTATAGGTTTAATTCTTACACAAGCTGATATGTGAGAATGTGCAATGTGGCTAAAGTCCTCTAAACCAGTATGGGCAATTTTGATTTGCCTATTCACAGGTGAATAGGTACACATTCGCTGCCGACGCAATGCTGTCACATGTAAGCTACTTCGTGTAGCGTTTAAACTATTGACGTGCAATGGAATTCGGTCGAAGTGTGAGAGCAATTTCGTTAACGCAAATCATATCAGTTGACTTCAATGAGTACATGAGTAGAAACTGAGAGGATTTTTCAGTAACTTTGACAAGAAAATGGCCCCACAAGTAATATTATTGTCTTTCTCTTACAAAATTACTTCTAATTACACTTCCCATAAGCATGCATGTTTATGTATTGGTTTGCCCGACACGGCTCTAAACGCACCGCCGCGAAAGTCCGAGTTGAGCCGAACGCCTCCATGTTAATTTTTCTGGGCAACCCTGTAATATACTCTCCACTACACGTTCAATGTGTAACAAAACTATTAAAGTTGGTTTTCAAAGCAGAATTCGATGGTTTTTGTTCTGTTGTGCTACCGTTTCATATTAAATTCCTCAAGCCGAAACAAAAAATATGGGAAAAGATCAAAACGAATTTAAACCATAAAGGTCTTATAACGCCAATATGAAAACAACTATTTTCCCAATAATTTAACCAATACCAAGAACACCTTCTTCGGAGAAGTAACGAAAGCCCTAAACAGAAATAAGAAAATGTCCCTATATCTCACAATAATTAAATTGATAACAGAACTATACAATAATATATTTTCAGGGGAGGAAAGCCTACTTCATCTAACTACCTAATTTATCTGTTTTGCAGTGTTTGTCCCGATTTTTCAAATTTATCACAAATTATTTTTAATTTGCATTTGATACCAGGAGTTCATACATATAGAATCGATTGTTTCAGCTTCTTAAGTTTATTTTAGTATAGTGTACAAGGTAGTGAACGTTATGGACGATATTCGACTCGGTTTTATCCATCGAACTTCGAAACAAAAAATATGGGAAAAGATCAAAACGAATTTAAACCATAAAGGTCTTATAACGCCAATATGAAAACAACTATTTTCCCAATAATTTAACCAATACCAAGAACACCTTCTTCGGAGAAGTAACGAAAGCCCTAAACAGAAATAAGAAAATGTCCCTATATCTCACAATAATTAAATTGATAACAGAACTATACAATAATATATTTTCAGGGGAGGAAAGCCTACTTCATCTAACTACCTAATTTATCTGTTTTGCAGTGTTTGTCCCGATTTTTCAAATTTGTCACAAATTATTTTTAATTTGCATTTGATACCAGGAGTTCATACATATAGAATCGATTGTTTCAGCTTCTTAAGTTTATTTTAGTATAGTGTACAAGGTAGTGAACGTTATGGACGATATTCGACTCGGTTTTATCCATCGAACTTCGTTAATATTTCACGGTCGAAATTTTCTTATTTACGAAAGTGTATTATTATCGAATTCAAAACTTAAGATTATGGAATTCAAAACTTATGGTTTTTAGCATTTTCTGCCCAACCAGTTTATTTAGTATATTCTATTGATATTTGCTTTAAACTTAAATAAAATAGTTGCATAGAAATCAGTAGATCGGATCTGTAATAATTACATAGACGAAAATTCCTTAGAATGTTCTTAAAAAGAAATAAATAAATTCACATTTTTGACTCGAAGCCCCAATTCAAAATTCAATTCAATAAATTATAAAAACCCCACAATGACATTTTACTGCCAATGTCCACAATTTTCGTTTGCAATACAATAAATAAATTCAACAGCATCTACCTACATTAAAAAATCGAAATAAAAAATAATAACGTATCATTCATCAAACCACAAAGCAAAAAAAAAAAACAAATAATAATATCACAAAGCAAATTAAAAAAAAAACCAAAAAATTATTTCAAACTATTTGCCAGATGCATTGATGAGAGATGAATTGCAAGGGAAAGATAATAATTCCAGAACGTTCGTTGCAGAATCAAACATAATATAAAACCGAAAAAGCAAATATATGCAAAATATGTATAAAAATATGAGAATGTAAAATAATAAACAACTTTGTCTTGAAGAGTATGGAACGCATTGCAAACAAATTAACGGAAATGAATGCAAAAAAAAATAGCGATAAAATATTAATACATATACAAGAACAGCAAACTTCATTTCCGTTAATATTTTTGTTGCACTAAAAACGAGAAAAAAAAAGAAACTGATGATGATTCTACTTGCCTATGATGCAAATTTTATTATTTTTTAAGTTAAAATAATTTTTATTTTTTACTTTTATTATTTTCAGTGTAATATTTTCATGTAAATTGTCATTTTCTTTTCATATTTTATTTTTCTCTCTCAATCACTTTGTCTCTATCTGTCTCTAAATCTAATTGTTTTTCTCTCTCTGTCTCTCTCTATATATGTTGTCAGACATTGTCAGCATTTATAGTTTATAAAAAAAAATTACAACAATAAATAATTTAAGTTTTTTATATTTTCGATTTTGTTTCGAATTCGATTTAACACCCCGACTCCCGTCCTACCCTTCGTGGATTTTATGTTTTATTTTTATGTACGTACCTTGTTGTATACTCATAGGTGAATACAGTTGCCTCAAAGTCGATCTACTATTCAAGCGAGAATTCTCATATTACTTAATCCAAATTTATATCCCATGCTGTATGTTGGTCATTGTCTCATGGGTGTCATTCTGGCTTGATCAAGGCGCAGTACCAGCACGTGTGTCATTGGGTAAGTGTATATATCAAAAACCTCAACAACAAAAAATCCATGAGCTGGGTGGTATATTTAACTTGAAACACAGAAATATATCGAAAAACTTTGCGTATTCTGAAAATATAGTAGTTTTTGAGCTGTCTCAAGGTAAATGGTCCACCCGGTACACATACTTACAACACAAACACTTAGCCACACATACTTCAGTAATATTATATGTTTATTTGGTTATTGTTTTTGATATGTAATTTTTTATTTAGAATATTTTATTGGAAAAATTCATTATTTATTCGTTGTACTGACTTGTACTGAAGTTTATCTAAGATCAAAAATTTATTTCGTTTTTTTTTCAGATTGAAATTTTAAAAATTTTATACAGATAAATATAGAAAAACTATTATATAAATATTTATAATAAAAATTATCATCTACTTGATTTTTCACATTTAATATATTTAAACTTATTATTATGAGAATAAATCTAAAAATATTAAGCTTCCTCATGAATATTGGCATGGCATTTACTTTTTAAAGATTATCTCATTGAAATGTTGACCACGACTATGTTTTAAACGGTCCATCCTGAAAGTTCAATTTTGGACGACGCGTTCGAGCATAGCGACCGGTATCTCGCGAATTTCGTGAGACTTCGTGTAAACCCAAAGAAAGTAATCCAAAAGTGTGATATCACACGATATAGATGCTCACCAAAATAAGTCCATTGTTTTTCACGCAGTATAGCAAGTAACGGCATCTTGTTGAAACTAATGCTCACTGAGATCATGGGCTTCAATTTCAGGTAGCAAATAATCCGTTATCTTCGCGCGATAGTGGTCACCATTGACGGTTACGTTTCGTCGCGGTCTTTAGCCACACTCACAGCAACAGCCGCTATATTCTCTTCACTACGTAGTAGATGTGGTCTAATCGGTCGAGTATCATCCAATAATGCACACTGGATTTCAAATTTGCTGATGGTATTGGCAATAGAGGGTTCGGTAGGGCGATGATGCTAACCGCAAGTTGTTCTAAGTTCACGAAAAACATTTTTGATAGAACTCTGATTTACGTAATACAGCTGAAAAATTTGAACACGTTGTTGCAGTGTGAGTCTTTCTATGACGATTTGCCAAACAATACTTAATAAAAATGGCATGTCAGATTGGCACGAGTCATGCGTGATTTCTCACAAAGAAAACCCTATTGATAAAAAAAAAACCTAGAAAAGAATCACACTTTACATTAAAATAAAAATTTAGTACATAATGTCATAGAAAGAATGGATCATCACATCTTTTTGCATTTCTCTATTTAGTCGGAACAGATCCCTGCTGAATCAGAACTGTTCTTTTTCCGTTCCATTCTGTAGCCCTGGGTTTTTTATTTACGAGTACCAAAAAGTCCTCTAAAATTTGCATTAAAGAATGGATAGCAGTCTTCCAAAATTTAATATTTTTTCAATGTAGATTCTAAGACTTCAGTTTATCTGCCTTTCCGGGCCATTTTTGAATTAACCACCGAATTAAGCCTTAAAGTTATGTTGATTCAAAGCACCTAGAGCACCATGCATAAGAAAATATAACACCAATTTTTTATAATGAAAATAAAATACACACACATACAATGACTCAAAAAATATTCTCGAAATTTTTACCATAAGTTACGATTTTTTTAAATTTTGCAGACGCATTTTCTTCAAATTTCACAACTCTGTTTGGTTTTTACAAATATTGTACACTCATAATGCAAGTATTAGATAATGTATTGGTCCTGGAAAATGTTTAAAGTTTAAAAGGTTCGACCATAATTTATACATTCCATACAATTTTTCTTGCATTTCTAAAAACTTACAAGCTTTGAACCTCTTACGAGACCAGTAAACATAATCTGATTTAAAAAATTATTTTTGAAAAATATTTGTGTTTGTAAAACGCAATTGCAGAGTTATAGAATAAAAAAAAATTCTTCCGAAAAATTAAGAAAAATTAGAATTTATGATCAATATTTCAGAACATTCAAAACACTTTTAGCACCTGTTTTCACTTCTGTTTATCTGAATGAGTATAAACTTAACTACGTTTTAACGTTTAAATTTGTCGCCATTCTTGGCTATTTATCGTGCCCCAAAATATTTCTTTATTCGAACCTTTGTAGTATGTGCTAAACCCCCTTCTAGCGACACCTTTTGATTTTATTCAGTATCTTCAGAGGTCAAATGTTATTCTAACCTCAGAATTTTTGCAACAATAAATAATTTTAAGAAAAATTAGGTTATATGGAATTTTCATTTGGGTCAGTTGGGAAAAACTATGAAAAATATTCCACAATGTTTAATCGATATCTCTCCAAAATTCCTAATTGTGACACTCTTACACGCTTTTTTTATTATAGCATTATATCACAAACTGGCTAAAATTGGCTATAACTTTGTAGCGATACATTTCTGGCTAAAGAAAAAAAATATTTTCTCTGCATTGAAATTTTAACCCGGATTGCCATATATGTAAATGTAATAAAATAAGACCGTTTTGCCAGATGCATTAAAAATTACACTAGAATACAGTAAAAATATAACATGAACCAAAGTATGTTTTCTAAACTAATTTGAGTCGCTGGACACGAAAATCACATTAATTTTTTTTTTCTATGGGTAAGTTTTCGAGATATGACAAAATAACGGGTTTTCAGGTTACAGTTTCACTTACAGGCTAATATCTCATTACCTATAGCTTCTATCAATCTGAGCTATATGTTTTAGGAAATATAATTAAATTATGAATGCATGGTTAATAATATTGTGCCCCACGAAGTATGTTGGTTTCGCTGCGGTCAAACATATTCAGAATAATAGTGTGCATGAAAATTTCTAGTTATAGACCAGAACGAGTTTTGAGAAAAATTTCGAGTTTTCGAGAATATTTTATTTTTACTCAATCCTTGATTACTTTTCCATTTTTGATCCGATTGCTATCGTTTTATGCTTAAAATTTTTGTAATAAAATGGTCGATTAAAAACTATAACTTCAGATTTTATGATTACTTTTTGTAAGAAAGAAAACTTAGCCCACGACCTGTGTGAAAATTTGTCAAAACTCACACTAAAATTTAACTTTCAACATCTATATGTCAGTCATTTATAATCCGATTTCAACAAACTTAACAGCATAAGTCGCGTAATATAATTATAATTCCTATGTTATACAAATTGGATCGGTCAATACTATAGGTAAATAGATATTAGCCTGTAAGTAAAACTGTTACCTGAAAACCCGTTATTCTATCATATCTCCAAAGCTTACACATAGAAAAAAAATGAATATGATTTTCGTGTTCAGCGTCCCCGATTTAGTTTAGAAAACATACTCTAGTTCATGTTACATTTCTAAAGTAAAATTTTGTATTCCAGTGTCAAAATTTTTTCTCAATGTGCATACCTAATTTACATAGATTTCAAGAGTGAGCAGCTATTAATAATGGAAGTTAGTTTCTGAAAGAAAAATAATATTTATACACAAAAAAAAAAAAAAATTAAATAAATGTGGGATATATTCAATAGTACCTAGAAGTATACATATATTAAAAATCAACAACATAATACTTAGAAAATGTAATAAGAAATATCTAAAATTAAAAAATCATCAACACATATCAACAATTTTACAGGTGTCACCACACTCCTAACAATGGCCACACAAACATCCGGCATTAATGCCTCACTGCCGCCAGTCTCCTATACAAAAGCGATTGATGTCTGGACTGGTGTGTGTTTGACGTTTGTCTTTGGAGCGCTGCTCGAGTTTGCGCTGGTGAATTATGCCTCCCGTTCAGGTTTGAATAAAGCTAGTAATTGAGATTTTATATGCTTCTTATTAAATGTACTTTAATTAATTAATGGTGTTTTATATTTTTATTTTCGTGTAATTTTTATATGTAAAACTGCAAGCTTGCCAACAAAAACAAAACAAAACAAACAAAGAAACATATAAACATATGTATACAACAACAAACAATAAAAGCGCTTGACTAAATGACCAAATGAATAAAAAAAATTTCAAAAAATATATATGAAAAATATAAAAATGACTAACGCTAAAATAACATACCAAAACGACTGCACACGAACTACTAATTTTCAAAATTTCATATTAAAATAATTAGATTTCAATTATACATACATACATACATACATAGAACATACAATTGAAAAATACATTTTCATGACCGTGATCACATATGATGTCGCACACTGTAACCACAACAACAACAACAACACTGCACTTCACTACACAACTATGTACACTGGAAAGGGAAAATATATATTTAATTAATTAAAATTTTTTTGTAAAAATATTTATTTTTACTAATATTTTCGTAAAACGAAATGAATTTTTTTCACTAATACAAATTCTTTTTTCTTATTTCATTCTTTCGTCACCATTTACAAAACAAAAAAATCATCAATAAAAATTACACAACTACTACAAAAAAAAAAACAACAACAAACTACACTTGAAAAAATTACTACACTTGTTTGTAAATAATTAAAAAACTACTACTACCACTGCAAATAAAAATCAACTGTGTTACTACGAAATCTACAAACGAAAAAAATAATAAATTATAATAAAAATAACTGCGTTTTCAAAATCATCAAATTTTTTAATGCAACTTTTTCATGTAAAATATTTTTATTTTTTTTTTCATTTTTAATCTGGATTTATAAAAAAAATTTAATTTTTAACTATTTTAATAATTTTGTGAAAATAACTAAAAATTTCTACTATTACTGCTACTAAATGTTGTCACTAACTAAATTGTTGAATATTAAATTATTTGTTTTCTTCATAATTTCTTTTTATGTCTAATTTGCACCTAACTGTCGTCGTCGTTCTCTGTGTATTTATAATTCCATTTTCTTTATTATTATTATTATTTTTTTCTGTTTTAATAAATGTTTATAATTAACAATGCTCTCAATTTCCTAAACTGTAAACTTTTAATTTATCGTATTAATTTATTTCTCGTTTTATTTATCTTTATTTTTAACAAAACTTTTTAAATGTACAAAATCATCACTTTTTTTTTGCTGCACCATAAATTATTATTATTTTATTCTTTTCATTTTCTAAAAATAAATGTTAATCGTGTGTACGTCAACTATGTATTCTGCTACCACAAAAAAAAATCAAAAAATCAACTACTATATGTGTGTGTCTACTACTACTACTACTACTTGTTCTACTACCACTACTACTACTACTATTCCACTCTACTCTACTACCACCTACTACACAAATTTGCTGTGGAACAAATATATTCTTGTCAAACTCATTTTCTACCGCATGCCACATATACGGATCGGGCCGCAGACATGCATAAGGAGAACTTGAAAAAGAAACAACGTCGTGATTTGGAGCAGGCTAGTCTAGATGCTGCTTCAGATTTGTTAGATACAGACAGTAATGCTACATTTGCAATGGTATTTGTTCAATTTCGTTTTTATACAATATTCAAATTAATAGTTTTGCTTTGACATTTCACTTTTTGTTCATTAATATTAAAATACAGTCTTTTCAACAAGAGCGTGTTCGGCCTAAGTCCTTCAAAAAATACCTAAATACAAAAAAAAAATCCCACATTATTTTTAAACATTTCTATGTCCAATGCGCTGACATATCAATATACTGTCCAGTTACCAAAATTTTTAGTAATTTCATGATAACGCGAGGTCATATTACCTCTAGCCTTTCGGCGTACGATTGGCAAACATCGCCATTTTGACTTAATCTGTTGTTTCAATTGGGCAATGCTTTTAGCATTTTTTCTGCTTATCTTAAGCTTAATAGTTGCTTAGAAATTTTCAATGTGGTTAGCATCTGAAGATTAAGAGGCGCAGTCCAAAATTCTTATCCAACTTTCCTCTTTTCACTTACTGCGCAAGCGACTTTGATGTTTAGGGCCTGCCCTCTTAAAGCACTCAATTTCGATTTTCTCTCCCAAACCAGTTATTGGCTGAAGATAAGAGTCTATCCTGGTATAAATGGATTATGTATTGGATATCCAAATTTTTCGTAATCATGATTATCCTGTCGAAACTCTGTCTTGTAAAGCATCCCCAAACATGAGCTTTTCCTGGATGCTTAACTAATCTCAGAACCATCTTACTACCCTTAATAGACAATGCACGTTTTATGGTACCTGTCGTCCAAAAAAAAGATTCGTCTGTAAAGGCCACATCGCTCCACTCATTGTCCATATGTTCGACAGCCCACTCCTGCCATTTTTTGTTTGTTTTGCCGTCAGTAAGAGTTTGGTTAAGGTAGGTCAGAATTCAATTTGGAATTCATTTAAACGACCTTGGATCATACTAAGGGATATATTAGTGACCTTCTGCGCCAGTTTTTGTTGAGCTGCTTTATGTGTAACGGTAGAATTGGCTTCAAAAACTCATGCTATCACCGAATCCTGCTGCTGTGATGTTCCTCTAGAAGCACAATGATTTGGCAAGTCGTAAACATTTTGGTGTCTTAAAAAAAGTTGATTCCATTTCTTTATGAACGCCTTCAACTTCTGAAGATATTTGAGCACCTTCCTATTACATTTTGCATTCCTTTGGATGAGAGCAAAAAATGGTAGCTTAAAAACGTTCATTCACGGAGTACGATTTGAAAAATTGCTTAAACAACGAAATTATAATTGTGATTGTTTAAAAGGTTATACAGCCCCGTTCGCAATGAAATGTTGAATGTTGAAAATAAAGTTCAACTTGATACTTAAAGTTGTTCATACAATTAAGCCGTACACGCTCTTGTTGAAAAGACTGTAAGTCAACATTTTTACAAAACAAATTTGTTTGAATTAAGATAAGTTATTTTTCACACCTTCTTGAGATTGTGAAGAGTTTCCATTAACTGTAGAGTAGTTCGAAATGAGGAAATATATTTGAAAATATCCAACCTGAAGTACTGTGAATAAAATGTTCTTAGTCTGGGAACATCGGTTTAGCTCTTTTTGAACTTTTACTTTATAAATCGATCTAAAATTGCTCAATATATGCACCGATTTGTATTGAGAAAACATTTTCTGACAAACAACAGAAACACAAAAATTTGTGGTCGAATTCCGACCAATTTTGCAGAATAAAATATGGCAAAAACATCGACTTTGACCAACCACATATAGATAGCAATATACTGTGATTTACGAATTTTGGAGGAACGGGAAGTCAAAGTCCATTTTTTACTTTAATTTAACCGGGAAAGTTGCTTGCCAACAAAAAAGATTGGTACCCCCAATGTATATATATATATATATATATATATATATATATAGGTAACAAGAGACTAAAGTACACTTTCAGAAGATTACCATATTAACTAGCCAGGTTTATTAAGTTATAATGGAAGCATACCTTTTCATAGCAAACCAAAAGATCTCAGACCAACAAACCTTTCATATTTTCTTTTAGAAACCTTAGAAAGACTGTTTAAACCCATATTCGGTAAAAGATCAACAGAAATGTATTATCGAAATCCGTACAGCAGAAGCAAAAAGTTTTCGCCGCGGCGCTTGTTTCAATTTTACATTTCAATTAAACTGGATCAATATTGGTTTATTTTTGTAAAAATATTTCAGATGAGGCGCTCATTTCTATGACATTCCCATTTACTATATGAGCATATTTTTCCCTTTTGTTTTTTTATACATGAAAATGTGGATTCGTTTTACTTTTGAAATTTCAATAAAAGAATCACAAAAACGGTCACAACGCCCATTGGGAGTCACTGTACATTGAGAAACTCAGCCACCAAATCTCTGGGCACCACACTTAATCTTACAACTTTTGGCATTGATGTCAGGCAATGTACAGCCAGTTCTTAGTCTCAATTTGATCTCCGAATGGTATACGGGTATTCACGATTCAAAATTATTTTAAATTCGTACCAAAAAATTATTGAATATTCAACGACATGTTCGACACTCTTTTCCTTAAGGATGCAGTACGTTTCTACATACACTATAATATGCTAGACCCTAGATATTTTTCGCTGTTTGTAGGATCAACTCAAAACCCACAAATTCCACGTATTATAGGAACATTGAATCTTAGCTTTAATACTAAGTACTAATCTTACAACTTCTTTAATCTTTAACGATTATTCTAACTTATCTCTTTTAATTTTATTTGAGTTTATTCTGATTTATAATTATATTTTAATTTCCCACTTAATTTATTTATTTTTGTTTTGTTTTGATTTACTTAAAAAATATCGGTGTCATCAAAATTACCAGATGACAATATTAACAAATTTTTCTTTTATATCTTAATCTCATTCTTTTTATAATTTTATACATCATTAAAATTGAATAACAACAACAACATCAACAAAAAACATCATGAACAACCACAACAACAACAATAACTTCATCAACTACAACAACATTAAAATCATCATTAAAAAAAATTAAAAAAAATAAAAACAAAAACAAAATAAACAAACAAATACGTCGTTTAGAAGCCGTTAGTGCGTCATCCCGGTGATCCATTAGCATTAGAGAAACTGCGTCAATGTGAGGTGCATATGCAGGCACCAAAACGTCCAAACTGCTGTAAGACATGGCTCTCGAAGTTCCCAACAAGGTAACCTTGAATTTCAATCAGAAACTTTTTGCATTTGCATTTGGTTGCATATTAAAAAAAACCAAAAAAAAAGAAAAAAAATATAAAAATAAATAATGAATTTTCAATATTAAAAATTAAAAATTTTGGATTTCCTTTTTGATGTTGTGATGCTATTCTTCCTGTTTATCTGTTGCCTTTTGCCTCTATTCTCTTCTATGAGTTTTTTTCCGTTCCGTTGGTAATGTAAAAAACACAATTTTCTTTAATTTAATTAATTTAATTAACTTTCTTTGTGCCGCTTTCGAATTTTTAAATTTTGTATAACTAAAACAATTAAAAAACTAATCATTTTACTTAATTTATTAATTAAAGCTTTTTATGCAAATTTTGGAAATTAATCTTTCTAATTACTATTGAATATAGTTTCAATTTGTTTGTTTTGAAGTTTTTAATTCCCACTTATTTACTTATTTGAACTTGAACTTTAAAACTTTTTTGCTTGTTAAAATGTAATATAAAATTAATAATTTAGATTTTTGAAATTTAAATAATTTTTTTATTTTTTTTTTTAATATTTGAAATATTTTCTCATAGTTTTTCTACAATTATTTTTAGTACAATTTTTATTCTATACAGTTAATTGGTTCAAGTCCCATCCTAAAAATTAACTTTGGTTTATTTTATGATGATTCCTAAAATATTTCGACTGTAAAGGTAATCTATCGTAAGCTGAATTGGTTTGGAAAAAAACCTCCAAAGTCGTATTTTGTATGAGAACATTTTTCATTAGACTACTTTATATCAAACTGAAAGGTCTTAAATAATACAAATTATTGTTAGCAAATTTAAACATATTAGGAAGAGATAAAGTTCTGAATTGGGAAAATCGGTTTAGTAGTCCTATATAAATGAAATCTTCAAAAAAAGTGGCATGGTATACTTTATTAAAATATCCTCTAGAGCAATTGTTGTGTCAACATCAGGCAATAGCCACGCCTACCTTCCATATAAAGAATATCTTCAAGGAATAATAAAAAAAAAAATATTGGTTCTTTACATTTCCTTCTGTTTTTAGTGATGTAAAGAACATCAACATCAAGCAATTTCTATGGAAATCCAGATAGTTCTGTCATTTTCTATCCATCTCCAAAGAAGTTATTGAAAAGGTGGCGAGTTCCAGTTTGATAACCAATTTTGCGAGGGCAACACAAAATTAACCCGTTAATGTCCACTACTTTTACCGTAGCTAATATAGATTTGCAAATTAGAAATTTAAAATTTTAAATGTCTGTAATATGAAAGAAAAAGACAGAAAGGCCAAATAATAATTTTTAATTTTTTCTTATAGAATTTGCAATTTAAAAAAAAAAAAAAAATACAAAAATTTTCTTCCCTAGTGATGCGCAATAAACTTTCTTTGTGGTCATGTAGTATTTTACAATTGATTATAGTTAAAAACAGCAAATTTTGGAAATTACAAATTTCATGGAATTTTTTCATACGTTGTTGTGTCAAAGTTTGGTCAGCTGTGATTTATGAAAAATGTATGGAGATCTAACTATAGCTGCTACGTAAAGTTTGCTATTTTATCAATTAAAAAATTAAACTATTTTTTGTTAATTTTCATAAACTCCCCCTCTAATATTTTTGAATTATGAAATGCAGTTTTAAAGCTAACCCCCCGCCCCCACGAGCAATAACTCATTGAATGAAATTTAAAATTTGTTGTTGCTTCTTGTATAAAATACAAAAATGTTGTTTGTGTTTTTTTCATTTCATATGGGAAACAACAACAAATTTTGAATTTCATGCAATGAAAAATTGCTCGTGGAGTCGGGGTGTAACATAATATGTATGAAATATTAACCCCTGTTTAAAAAAAAGAAATTCTAAATGTATTTTGAACGAATTTTAAAAGTTTCTGTGCAAAAAATTGTAGAGATATTCAAAATGGGTTAATGAAAAAATGCACCATACAAAATACGATTCTTAGAGGTTTTTTGAAAATAATCTAGCTTACCGCAACTTATCGCTACAGCCGAAATATATTTATATAAGCCCGTGGTGATTTTTATGAGGGGGTAGCACCCATTTTTTTTTTTGTGAAGCACCTTAATTTACAGTGGTGTTTATAATATTTAAGATTCATATTTTTCCACTAATCTAATGCAGAGTTTTAAAAATCTGGTGTCCTAATATGGTGTATTGTAATATAACCTGTGTATTCCAGAAATTTGAGCCTAAGTTCGGCTTACCATCTTCAATATCACTCTTAAAAGCAGTATTAAATGTTATTTTCTATGCAAATATAAGGCTCATGTGAACTCCAAACATTTTGAAAATGTAGGATTGATGCCCGGCAAGTTTTAATGCTAAGTTGAGTGAATTTGGGATAAACTCAGCAACAGCTAAAGCCTCAATGGCAATAATTCAGTTCGGCGATCTTGTGCGCTTACTTTCCGATCATTGTGGACTTAACAACCAGATTATGGTCTTTTAACTTTAAAGCTTAAAACCAAAAAATATTTTATGTTAATGAGTAGCTCTTGCTATTATGTAACGATAATACACCACAGAGTTCCTTGAAAATGGAGGACATTAGAAATGTCAATTTTTATTAAGTATGGAACAATTCTGGGATGGTTTAAGACTAGTGAATATGAATCTACCATCACTTTTGCTCCACCATATTTACTTTATCTCCAATGAATGAACATTCGAGATCTCGCAATATGTAGCTACTGCCCAAAATTTTTCAGAAAATTATAATTTTCCCATTTCCTGACATTTCAAAAATGTCCACTTTAAAAACAACTTATTTTCTTAGAATTCATAAAAATGTTTGGAATTTTTATGGATGTAAACGTAACTCACAATTATAATTTATCACATAAGTTGCCAAATATGAATCTGTACATGCTCAATCAGGACCTCCTGGTTTTTCCAACGAAGCCTAGTTCGAGCGTTCTAAGGGTTTTGAGCGTTCCATCGCCGTGTTTCGAATAGAATTATCCTAGCCGGAGCGTTTTCTTTTATTAACTCAGCATGACATGCATATTAAATTACCTCGAACCCTATACAAAAACGTTCGTGAACTGGATAGTTTCAAAAAACTTTTAAAAATCTTGTTTTGTGTGGAAACATTTTTTTGTAGGCTTCTTTTGGCAAAATAAAAACTCACAATTAACAGATCTTCTAAAATGCTTAGGTTGTGGATGAAGATATTTGAAAAACCTACAAACAAATTAAACAAAATATTATGGAATTGTAACACTAAAATTTCAATAATAAAACTCATTACCTTGATTTAAAAAAATGTTCCTTCAGAACCAAAGAATTACATTTTAAGAATTTATCATTTGAGAATTTTTATTTGACCAAAAATAGCCTACATATAAATTTTTCCATACAAAGATTGATTTTCCAAGATTTTGAGAAACATCATAAAATAAACCGAGGTTCCTTTTTTTAAAAGAGTTCAGCAACAATTTATTTTCTTGAGGTACATTAATACTTGCTTTAGTGATGAGAACTCTCGAATAAAAACTATTGAATTATTCGATAGAGGTAAAAAAATTACTCGAGTGATTTTCTCGATTTTTTTCTGTAAGCGAAATGTATTAATAAATAAATTCGACCGCAACTTATCGCTACAGCCGAAATATATTTATATAAGCTTTCCAATAGTTTAAATCTCTGGATAGTTTTTATCACTACTACACTAAATCATTCAGTTACTAACTATCGATAGTTGAAATCACTCGATAGTTCCCATTACTAGTATGCTTAACTTACTTAGTATCGGCGTATCATCTTCTTCGACATACTTCGTTCACGAATATTTGCTAATAGACCTTACGGTGTTATTTGGTAAAGTCGATTGAGCATCACAGATATGCTAATCACTAATCGTTCTGTCTAGAATTTGGCATTGAATTAATAACCACTTCAGAGTGGGCTTACCTGGGTTCAGATCACCCTGATACAGCTTATTGTCGATGGGCTTCAATCCTTCAAATAATAGGCTCGTTGGAACCTTGTATGCAATATTAGCTGAACAATATGGTAGACCGCTGAACACCAAACCTATAGATTTAGTTTAGTTATTCACAATTTCCAGATAAACGAGGTTTTAATGTACCGAGCAACGTATTAATCGGTAGCGACTACAAACTAAAAAAAAGAGTTACGTCTTAATAAGCCAAAAATTTTCTGGAACACTGTTGGAAGCCTTAAAATGCTTCCTCTTTTTCCGAGATATTTTTTGTTATAATTTCATAGATATGGTTTAGAAACAACTACAAATAAGAGGATTTTCTTAAGATATGTGTCCATTTATCTATTGTGCTAAATACATATACAACTGCAGAGATTTCGCAGCATACCCAGTTTTGAAATTATACCAGATCAAATGATCCAAAGCTTAAGGCAGATTCGTGTTCAAATTGTTCTGGAGTCATTGAAAAATTCTTAAAATAAAAAAAGCCCCTAAATTGTATATATAAGGTAAAAGATTTTAAAGTAATCATTGATTGTTTGAAAATGTTTTAAAAATAATTCTTCTTAAAAGAAAAATAATTATAATTTATTTTTGATTTCATTTTAATGAATTTGAATGAATTATGAATGCATTTTGTCGTTTTGCTTTAAAAATTTTTTGTACTTTAATTTAATTTAGTTTAATTTTTAATTAACTTTTTTATATTTGTGCTTTATTAACTCACGTGTTTTGTGTTTCCGGTTCAACTTTAAAACAAACAAATTAATTTAAAAGAAAAATCAAAAATCAAAAAACGAAGAAACACAATTAAAAATAAATCAAACAAAACTAATCTTGATTTTTTTTGTTCACAAATCAAAAAGCTAATCTCTAGATTTTCAATTAATTAATAATCCCTAAATATTTATCCAAGACAATGTTCTAGATCGAAGAGAATTGACGTTATATCGCGAATAACGTTCCCGCTGGTATTTGCGCTTTTCAATCTGGTCTACTGGAGCACTTATCTCTTCAGGGAAGAGGAGGATGAGTAAATGCCAAATAAATAAATATTAAACTGAATTTGATTAATCACAAAGAACTCTATCAAAAGATTGTGCTAATATATTTCAATTTTCTTTTTTATTTTCATTCAATTTTTCATTTCTTTTAAATGATTTTATAATTTCTTTTCATTTTTTGTGATTATTATTTTCACTTTTGTTTTATGTTTTTTGTTATTTGTTATTTTCTAATTAAAAATTTAAAGGACCTTCTAAAGGCGACGTAATGAATGTGAAACTAAACAAAGGCTATGTAGAATCCAGGAAACGAATAATTCGGAAAAAACCAAAAACCCCCAAAATAAAACTAACTAACAAACTAACAAATGTTCAGTTCGAGAGATTCGACAGCGAAAAAGTTGAGTAAAAGTATCGATCGAGATATCGTGAAAACAATAACGAAAAAAAAAGAATAAGAATAAAATAAAATAAAAATAAAATCGTCAAACAAATCAGTATAAATCGAAAATAGTAAAAATTGTTAATAGAAAAAATTTAAATTAAACGTAAGAACGTGAGAAAAAAATAAATAGAAACGAAAAGTGTGAATGCGATATGAAGTTCATGTGAGCCAGGCAATGTTAGTAATATATATATACTTATATATATATATATGTATAGTTATATATATATATATACGATTATATATAAATATATGAATAATTTCAATACAACAACAATGCCGTAGTTAAATTTTATATTAAGTTTTAATATAAATAAATATATGAATAGCGTAATTGTAAAATTTAGCATTAATGTTTAAGGCATGTTAAGTTATAAAATATATTTTAAAAAGAAAAACATATGATGTTATATTTATATGTATGTATGTATATTATTTACATATACGAAAGTACCCATATGTATATGAAATGCTACTATGTATTATAAATAGGCGCAAATTTTTAAAATTTTCTTCATGAGAACAAACAAAAACTTTTGAGAATTTTTATACGTTGTCTGTTGTCTTATTTCATATTCTATGTATAAATATACAAAAATATTTTGAAGTTTGTGTTAATGTGTTATTTGTTTATTTATTTTTTAATAATTGTAACTAAAACAAATTATACTCTAAAGAAGATGATTGCTAAGTGAGATCAAAACTTTCTTTACCGATTCAATTTATAGTTCCAGTAATTACATCTATGTGTGTATGTAGTAAAATTCCATATAATTATACTTTCTAAAGATTTCTAACTACTAACTATTTTTAACGAAATATATTTCATTCAGTACGTTATTATTTTCTCTCTCCTATTCTAACTATTTTTCACTTTTTTCTATATGTGTTTATTTGTGTTCTTTTTTTGGAGTCTATATTGCACATATTGCTATATTCCCTCAATGTTTTTTATGTGTATTTTGCTTTCAACATTCATTACTTAGTGTTCGTATAATAAATTAGCTAGGAATTAATTGCGCCTAGCGAATCACTGTGATACCACAAACCACCCTGAAGATCCAGCAAATTGAACGATTCCAATGATAGGAATATTTGTCAGATCATACAATTTATCGAAAAAGCAGGATCGGAAAAGTAGCTACTTATTACGTTGTGCCGTAAGAAGATCCGCTAGCTTACAGGATGATAGGATGATTAAATCAGATAGAGAGGAAAAATTTTCTTTTTTTTGGGAAAGAAAGGAAAGTGCAGAGAAAAGACTTGAGAAAAGGAAAAGCATAACAAATTTTACTGCTTTCAAACTTCTTAATTTATCCAAGGAACCTAACTTTTTCATTCATGACGTCCTCTACAGAGAAAAAATTTGGATAGCTAATAAATATGTTTTAAATTTTATAACCTCAAAATCTAAATTAAAATTATTCTCGGTAATATTGTAACTGTTAAACTGAACGGTCGAAAAATTTTGTTTTCTGCTATTTTCGTATCTTTTATCCAAGAAGAAAATACTAAAAACAGTTGAAATTTTTTTTTTTTTTTTAAAGAATGGTATCATAATTGTGCTTTATTACCACATAAAGAACGTGAATAGTGGACCCATACTTGATTTTTCATCTGTCCTATGTAGAGGACACCGTAACTCATTAGTTGTACTGCTATGAGATTTTTTAAAGAAGAAAAATGGAAAACAAAGAAGTTGGAAAACAAGTAGCTTCAGGAATTAGAAAGTACATCGGGTATTACTTCGATGTACTTTCCTTTGGAAGACCCAACAACAAGCGAAAAAACTGAAGATGAAAATCCATTTGAAACAGACGATTCTAAAGATTTCGAAGAATACTATAGGTATAAATATTTGTACAGGCAATGTGCTCCAAAAGAGTTGAGAAATCGAACTGCACCATGTTTACCTCAGACTCAAGTTCGCCTCGTGGTCACCCAAAAAAAATTGCTGTTAAAGATCAAATGATGTTGCTTGATTTCATTGTGCGAAACTTTGTTTGATTTGATTCGGCACACTGTCTTCATTGCAGAGTTTGTTTTTTAAATAAAATTCACAAATTTAGCGAAAAAAATAGTAAAAACTTGGGAAATTATACGTGGAATAACAAATCATGCAAATGGCCACCATGGCTACTTTTGCACTGTAGCGCCCTTTTCTCAAAATTTTCAAAGAATTCTTGACATAAAACCGTCTCCACAAGAGCTATGACGGCACTAACGTTGTCTTTTAGGTCTCGAAACCTTTGGGGTTGCCAAAACGAACGAAAAATTATACGGCCTGAAAATTTAGTAAGCAATAAGTCGACAGATTCTCTTGAAGTATGGCTCGTTGTTCCATCCTGTTGAAAGTAGACGTCCTCTGTGTCAATATCAACCAAAAATCGTTCATCATGGTATGATATCGCGGTCCGTTGACAGACACAGTCACGCCTGCTTAGTTTTCAAAGAAGAATGGCCCGATGACGCCGCCTGACCAAAAGGCGCTCCAAACGGTGGCTTTAAGTGGGTATATTGGAAGCTCTTGAATCTCGCGCGGGTTTTCCGAACCCCAGATGCCGCCAAGACGAAAATGCGCCTGATTCCGAAAAAATGATTTTTTGGCAAAAATTGCGACTTACGGCCATCATTTCTAGCACCCAACCATCAAACACCCGAAGCTGTCCGTGGTCTCCAGGCTTAAATTTTTGAGTCAATCGGATCTTAAAGGACATAGATCCACCAACGCGTATGAAACCTATAGTCTTGGATAAAGTTCTGCGTCGTTGCAAGAAAACCTTAACCTTTGAGTCAGTAATGAATGTTGTTGGATAGAAATATTCTGGTCTTCTTATCGTCGAGTCTCAGAAGTGTTTCTTAAATTAATTTGACTAAGTATCGAATCACTAGATGGTTGAAGCCTAGTGCTCGGATATTGGTCATACAAATGTGATCCTTTCTACTTTGAAGTAAATCTTCAATGGCCTTAGTAATTTTAAAGTCATTAGTATTTAAACAATTTAAAAGTAGATAAATCTAAAACGAATTTGTATTATCTTGTATTTAAATTAAAAGCGATAATTTTTTACATAAGGAATGCAGGCGAACAAATCTTAACATAGAAAAATCAAGTAAGCCAAATTATGTGAAAGTTGTTTTATCATTCTTCGCTTCATTCTTCACAAAAAAAAAAATCATTTATAATTCTGTGTTTTTAAGGAAGTTTAGACTTTTTTCAGGAATTCCCTCCATCAAGGCCTTTATGGTGCTTTCATCAATGTTTTTGGAAGCTGCAGTCGACTTAGTCTTAAATTCCCTTATGTTCTTCGATATAGCTTTCGTCTCCTTCAGTATGCACTTAATTAGTGCCCAATAACTTTCCACTGCACTCAGCAGTTTGCCTCTCTAGGTATAATATTATTACTGATGTATCACTTCATCGATTTTTTCCATAGTGGCATGATGACAGAACAGACAAAAAGAAGTTTGATACTTTATGCTCATTACAAGCTCTTTTGCAAGCATTCAATATTACTACATATGGCTGGCTTCTTTTACCGCAGCTGCATATGGCTTGCCACACGAGAAATTTCTTAGGAAACTTGAGTTTTTTCTAGGTTCTGTAATTTCTTGGAACATTTCCCTGCTGATCCACTACGTAAAGTCGTTGCCTGTAAGCTGCAAAAAGTTTGCCAACATATATGTTTAAAATTTTGTTACTAAGTTTGCCTGCAATTTTTTTATTCTACGATATTTCTTGCGTCAATGTTTTTCGTAGCATTCCGATCTGGGACTTTCTGACGATTTAAAGCCAGCTTCTCTTTTCACTACTTTCCCAACAAATGATACAAAAGAACTGCATTTTTGAGCTACTTTTCTGCCCGAAGCATTTGGATTTTTATGAAAAAAGTCCTTGACACATTTAGCTCTGTTAGGGTGTCCGGTTCCGCATTTTCTGCCAGATCCCACCTTTCGATCAATGTTTAGACTGTCATGATGTTCTTTGAAACCGGCTAACAGTTTGACGGGACACTTTAACAGTTTTGGAAATTTTTAAGTGGCTCTATTTGGGATTTTGTTGAAAAACTTTCCCAAGGATTTTTCGAATTTCAGCTTGAATATCCATTTTTAGCAAAAACTTTTGTGGAACTGAAATAATTTTTTTGGCTTCATCTGTAATTAAAACCAATGACGATGATTTGCTATTTTGTTTTTTGTTTTTGGACTATGTTATGTTCGTGCGCACTCCTTAGAGTGATTTAAAGTTGCAGTTGGTCGACTAATTAACACATATTCCTTTTTTGACTGCTTTGACCCCATGCTCCCACTTTTCTTAAATTTCTCTAATTTGCTCTTTTTTCTTTTTAAAAAAAAATTATAACATGCCGATATCAAAATTTATCTATTAATTTCCAACAATCATGAGTTACTCTATCTTAACTTAACCCTCTAGTTCCCAAGCCCGCCCAAAGACGGTTTTCTCCAAAAAGGATGGAATTGCCACCATAACAGTTTTCTGTTGCTATATTTTATTACATCGTTTAGGGAATTTTCCAAGCTTTTAAAAAAATGCATAAGTTATGAGCAATGCTGCGTATTACAGAAGTTAGCGACTGTCAAAGTAAAAAATTTGTGAAAAATAGGAAAATTAATTATTTTGATTGTATTTGAGATAAAAGTGAAAAAAATAAATAAAATACTTCCCGTCATACTATCTAGATAAAAAAACAAGATATGGATAGCTGAGAATTTGAATTTTTTTATATAAAATATTTAATTAATTAAAACAAATTGATAAAAAGCTCATTCAACAACAAATAATTTTAGGCGTTCAAACTTTTCCACTTCATAAAACTACGCCCATTGCTTTCGGGCTTTTTTTTATATTGGGAGTTGATATAAAAAGATATAAGTTTTCTTGGTGAAAATCGAAAAATGCAATGTGAAATTGAAATCAATCAATTGCAGGCCCGATAAACAGCTTTATAGATCTGAGCAGCTTTATAGATCAGGTATATGTATATCCAATATTGGCAGTCGATCGTGACTCACAATCGGATTAATATTGTCAGAAAATGTATCTGCTTAGATAACCGTGTCAATTATAACCCATCATTAATGAACGTTAGGTAAAAAGGGGAATGGGGGCATACCAAATGAACTGCTAATTGTGATATATTTGGTAGTGTTCTTCAGTTTAATGTTTAAACCGTTTCGATAGACAGTGTTCAAACCGAGAGTTAAAATTGAGAGTCGTTTGACATCATCAACAGAGCACCGTATTTTTTAATAGGTAAACATTTTGGCACAAAAATAGAGGACTTAGAAATTAAGTAAAAATGGCAATTATAGATATGAAACATTTGATCTTCCTCCATTCGCACTCAATCATTTAAGAAATCACTCTCTCATAAAAAAGAATATTTGTATCTCACTTATAAATGCATCTTTATATACATAGAGTAAATAAAAATATTTTTTACCCTACATTTTGATGTACGATTTATCTGTTCTACACAAAAAATAATTGGTTTAAGATTCAAAAATAAAAATTAAATGTACTTAAATAATAACTAAACAATAATATTAATAGAAAAATACAAATTGAATTCAATTTATGGGTTGAAAAATATTGAATATTGGAAATGTGGTTGAAAATGTGATATGAAAAGAAAATATTTTTTCATATCATAATTTACAAAAAAAAAAAAAAAAATCAATAAATAAGAAATATTTATGTTTGTATATAATTAAATTTTAATTTAAATTGAAAAAAAATCCAATAATATTTCTTTTAATGTAGTAAATATTGTTGTGTAGTTATAATAATATTATTATTATTATAAAACATAATTTTAAGCATAATTTAAGCTTAAGACAAAAAAATCAAAAAAATAACAATTTATTTTTAAGAACTCATTTTTGTTTATCATCAAATTGTGTATAATAAATAAAATGAAATTGTTTTTGTAAAAAACAAAATACAAAAAAAACGAAAACAAAAAACAAAATCAAACTAATGAATGCTTCTTATTTTGTTTAATGCTTTTGATTTTAGCTTCAGAATTGGTTAAATAATAATTTTGAAAAACCAAACCAAAAAAAAAGAACAAAAAAAAAAAAGACGGTGGGTACTAAAATTTCAATTCATTTACTTACATTTTGTTTATCACTTAGTTAAATTTTTTTTATTATTAATGCATATAGTTTCATAGTTTTATATGAACTTTTGAAAAACAAAACTTTTTAAAATTTCTCTCGTTTGAATTTTTTCAACTAATTTTTTTGCTCTTATATTTATGTACAGTACTTTTTTGAAAAAATAACACAAAAATATAATCGGCATATTTTTTTTAGAATTTTTTTGTTAATTTGAAAATAGCTGAGAGAAAAATATGCCGATTTGAGCTTTAAATTTCTACTGTGATTATGATTCTTTCTTTTTAAGAGTACTTTCATAATTTACATAAATACATACCGATATATTTATTGAAATATGTTAAGTAGAATAGAATGTAGAAAAAGAAAACCTCAATTTATGAATCGTCATCATGGAGAATGATTAATTTACAAAATAGTCTTTATAAAACGAGTGCAAAAAATGAAAAAAAAGTACTATGGCTATTCACGAATTAATACGAAATTGCGAAAGTCCGACTCTGAGTACTACAGTGTGACCGTTCAATGCAAATATTGGAGATGGGAAATAGTTTAATTGTCAAAATATTGCCACCTAATTGAAAAATGATAAAAATATTTTGGATTTCTTTCAACGAAACTTCCGCATTTGCACTTTCGCAACGTCGCAAGGGTATGTCGCATTAATCCGTGAATACCCATATTATGATTTTTAATGATTCAAAAAATGAATTTATTCATTCTCTTTGAAATTTTTAACATGAGGTTGCTTTTATATGATAAAAACTAGTTATGTTATGTATTGAAAGGAATGTTGGTAGTGCTAGAAAGGTATTACTACTAGAATTGGGTATCCTTAACTTAACTTTTACTCAGTTAAGTTTTAAAATCAAATAGTTACCTATTCAAAATATTTACTGAAACAATATTATGGTACTCAAATTTAGCAGTAAATACTTTTAGTATTAGAGTTATGTATTCTGAAATGTTCTATTTTTGGTACTAGAAAGTTTGATATAAAGTTTGTTGAAAAGCCTGTAGTTAATTTAATTTCGTTTTATTATTAAATTCCTTCAAAATATAAAAAAAAATGAGAAATTTCGTTTGGATTTTCTTTAATTTTTTTCGCGTTTGCTATTTACTTGCAAAAAAAACACAAAAATAAAATAATTGCTTATAAATTTTATTTTATTAACTGGTATCCACGACTTTGAAAAATTACATTACAACATTTCTCGGCACTGATGCTCATTTACATAAATATTAAAATTAAAATAAAAATTAAATGAATACAAAAACAGAATAAGAATTTAATATGGAAATAAAGTATTCATTTCCCATACAAAATGTGAAAATGATAGGCGAGAGAATCCGTCCTGTGTGCGAAAATGCTCTCCTCAGACCTGACTAAACCAGGCGTCGGAAAAATTCTAGATGCCGGTTCCGAGTCCGTATGAACACTTAAGTGGGAACAATAATATGCATATGCCAGCTTAAACCAGCTTGGTCAAGAATGCGAACACATAAAAATCATATCGTCATGCTCATAATTTCGTTAAGTTTCGTTAACTTTTAGTAGCTTATGTAAAGTGCGAAACATATCGACACTTCTGCGGGCTTATAAGATTCTCTCTTATTTTTATGTGTATGAAACTATCATTTGACAGTTAAGACTCAACGACGAATAACGGTTGATTAAAGAGTTGATACAGAAAAACGTGCGAAGCGAAAGACAATACTCTTCATTGATCAACTATAGTTGTTAATTTTTTTAAGAGAGAGTAAAGAATTCTCAATAAGCTTAGTAAAAAGAACGACTACATATTCGGAGCAATTAACAAAAGTTCACTTTTTGTAAGCAAAAAAGAAAAATTATTTCATATCGTTAATTATTATCATCCCGAGTGGAAATGAAACTAAGTTTGACCCGGACCCAACAACTGGCACCAGACTTGGACAAACATTGAAATGCCACGCTTTGACCACCTAACTGGAGCCAAGATGGACATTATATCGCCCTTCACGATTTATCAATATTGCGCCAATATTAAGTGGCCAATACAGAATTTTTAACTAGGGCCTACATAGATTTAAATTAAGTCATTAAATTAAATTGAAAAAGAAAAGTGTCAATAATAAAATACATATATGAATTATAAGGACAGACTATGAATTTTTTGATATGGTGGTATTCCTTTTTTATAATCGATCCCTTTTGTAATCAAAGTTGAAATTATAAAAATCATAGAAAAATTATTGAAAACAAAAAATGCAGAAAAAGCTGAACGAAAAATTACATCAAATTTACGTCAGGCCGCTGTTTGGAAATTTTTTTGGACGCCTATATTCAGTATATATAGGCTCGAGTTTGACAATCCAATATTTAACCTATTTACGCCGATTTTAGGCATTCTTTACATAGAATACCTATATTGAGCCCTCATAGACTTATTTTTGTAAATCTTGTATAAAAGAAGTTTATATTCAGCCCGTATAGGTTAATATCGGTCAAGCATGTATATTGAATGACATGGGGCCTTTATAATAGTTTGACTTTTAAGGTTCATTTCCACTCAGCATATTTTATCTTCTCTACATATAGCAGATTTTTTCGTATATCCCAAATAATTTTCTAATATTCATGATACAGCTATGACATTCAAACCCAGTTCATGAGGTATCATTTCTTGGGTCGGTCCATTAAAAATGTAAATATTTAAAACTAACCATTTGGAAATAATCACAAGGGGTGACGCATTCACTCCTTATGCATATTGCCACTTGGGGAAAATTTGCACGGACATAGAAGTCCGCGGTTGGATTTTTTTCAGTTATTTTACTTTTTGTTGTTTCCAAATTTTTAATGAAATATTGTAAAGTAAGATTATAAATGGTCTACCAACTTTGGATTTTTAAAAAATTAAGAAAATATCACCAGCTTAGCAAACTTTAAATCCCCTGGCTGAGTTTTTGCTATTCTTATTTTCCACATAATAATATGCTTTATTTTTCAAAGTAGGCATAAACATTTAATACCGATTGAAGATCTTAGGGACGTCATTATCTATACGCAAAATTAGATTGGGTATATTCATTCCATATCGTTAGACATGGAGCTACTCTTTTAGGGTTTCGGCTGTCTCTGAGTAAGTTCCCCGACCTGAAATAGGTTAGGTTGGACTAGCTGTCGAAAGACACACCTGAACGTCCTGAATTTCCTATTGTGATACCACATAGTTGGGCCTACAGTTTTCCGCCAATCCTCAGCGGGTACTCCTATGAATGCAAAGCATTTCGTTGAGTAAAGAAAGAAGGTATATAAGTAGTACGAGAAAAGAGGGAAAAGAATTTGTTAACGTTTGCTTTAAATTTGGAAAGGTCGTAAGAAAAAAGAACTAGCGCTGTAATGCGTTGGGGTACCGTATCCACGTGGAATGCATTACTACCGCTTGCAGTTCGTTTAGTTCTGGAGAACACATGAATATCTACCAAGAAAATACCGGTAGAACAGAGTCACACAAGTCACGTTTCTACGATACTCCAAGGATTCCATAGAGCTGAAAACCCTACTGTCTCCTATTAACTTTATTGCTTGATGTTTAATACGGTTCAGGAGCGTTCGTGAAGATCCTGCCCTTATGTGCGAATTATATTCCATTTTGAGGCGAATATAGGTGATGTTGATCATGCAGAGATCAGTCGAAGTGAAGTATTTCCAACACCGCTTTTGAAAGCAGAGACACTTGGCTGCTTCTTCCGACACATCAAAAATATGATTGTCCCAACAAACCTCCATTTGGATGGACAAGCACAGAACGCAAAAAGCCGTTGACTCCGCAATAACCACCCCTCCCATAACTAGGAGGTTAACAGGGGACTGTAACTCGTTTGTGGAATAGCAGAAAACATTGGGTCTTACGCGGGTTGAATTCAACTCTGTTCGTAGGACCCCACTCAGAGATTGATTGAAGATCATTATTGAGTAAGTCGTTCATAACATACCGTTTTCTCTCAATCTCGAATTAGCTGAGGCGTTTTGAGCAGATGTATGAATGACAAATGGTGCTGTCATCTGCAAAGGAGTGTAAAAGATTCCTAGTCATCAGTAACGGCATGAGCCTCTGAAGTAACCGAGCTGCAGTAACTGCAGATATCACTGCGCTGGCTTTATTAATCGCTGTATGGTTCCTATCGCTTAGGTCCAGCCCTTATTTGAACCCTACCAGGCTTTGTGATTTGGGTAAATCCCACTAATCTAGCTCAGCTGTGGTTTATAAAAATTTCCAAACAATTATACAAATACACAAGATGCTCGAATTCTAACTTAATTCGAATTAAGCGAACATGAAACTCTGAAACTTATTTAATTCAGGTTCTTGGACTTCTGAATTCAAACATGGAGTCAAAAATTAAAAAAGGCAGATCCACCGAAAATATAGAACTCATTGAACTATGTGGTCTCTGAATTAAACTAACTTTCTCAAGCCCTAGACCCGTAAATTTTACCTCAGACCCGTATGGTAATATAAATTAATTTGTAGATAATAACGCATCCTTGAGACATTTTAGATGTTTAAAAGCATGTAATGATTTCCCAAGTATATTTATGCCAGGATTTCGAGAAATAATAACCCAAAATTGCTAAAATTTTACTAGTATCACTAGGAATTACCAATAGATTCACTTTGGTTGGGCCCAATACCTTCCGAAAGATTCAAGTCAAAACCAAAAATCTAAACCAATATCGTCTTCACTTTGAAGTGTCGGTAGGTGTTTCATCACTTTATACATAGGTCACGGTACAATGACAGAAACCCCTAATAATATAGTGTCTATATATGGAGGGCGAGAGCGTTATTGACAAAACTTTTATGCATTCTCTTTTGACACATAAAATAAATAATTGTCACTAAGTTTCAACAAAATATGTTTTGAAAAATAAAAAATGGTTTCAGCAATTTTGAGCCATGAGTACAGGATAACGGTTAAAGCAAAGCAGCATGTGGCATTGGATAATGACGTCGAAGATTAAAATAGAAGCTTTGTTTTTTATTGAGTCATATTTGACAAGGAGACAGTTTGTTCGGAGAACTAGAGGAACTGGAAGAGATTCCGCCAAAAGACCTGTATGCTTAGAAATGGACAAAAAAATGTAAAACTGTCCAAGGCACAAAATTCTGGGAAATCCTAATGCATCATGATCCCCGTGGATCTTCAAATTTTCTAATTACTTCCCTTTAGCCAAATCTACCCTTAAATAACTACTTAGTGTGAATGTTTACTCATTGAGATTTTATTTTTTAATTGATAACACTGTTCTACAAATGGAAACTTTTGAAAACGAGCAGAGACAGGGCAAATGGGCTTAGGGTAATGGGGGGTCGCTGAGTTTGAATTCGTGGTCCGTTTTGCTCTGCTACGTCACAATTTTTTTTTTACTTGAGAAAAAAATTGTTTTCGAACCTGGCTCAGGAACGGCTCAGCGACTAGATGACATATGTCACAGCTAGGCATTACTGGATTGAGCTAAGAACGAGATAAAAGTGCACGATGATAACGAGGATGAAAAAAATTACGAAAAAATAAATTTTAAAGTTAAAAAATAAAAAGAATAGAAAAAAATTTTTTTGTAAAAATGGATGTTTTGATGAAAAAAATGTGAACTGCATTTTTAATTTTTTATTTTCAATTTTAAAAAGTTTGATGTCAATAACAAAAAATTGTGACGTAGCAGAGCAAAACGGACCACGGATTCGGACTCAGCGGAGCCCCATTACCCTAAGTACACTAGTCCCGTCTCTGCTCATTTTTGGCTGTTGAACAGTGTAATTGATTGAAAATGAATTATGAAAATTCCAAAGCACAATTAAATGAATTTAAGTTTTGGTTTTATTTTTAACAATATTTTAAAAAACTTCAAACGAAATTTCTCAAAGCCACATATTTTTTTTTTTAAATTTAATATTTTTATCATACTATTTTTTATAGATTTTAGATATTATAATAAAATTTTAAACGTTTTTAATTGAAATTTTTTTCGTCAATTTTATAAATTTATCTTAAACATCATTTTCACAAGACTTTTTAAAAATATATCTACACATGTGTACAAACAAGAGAGTGAACCCAAATATAACCAACCACATTGAATAATATCGCATCCTAGCACTCACAATTCACCAATAACAACAACATATTAAAGTTTTACAAATACGTTTTACCAAAAATGAAAACGGTTAACAGATCAACTAAATAACTTAATAAATACAACATCTAGCGAAAGTTAACTCTAGAAATTATTGGTTTCATGCACATACAACTCTGATAACCAATCATTAAAAAAGAGAATTAAATAAAAATCACGCAGTTTTCTAAAATCAAAATCAAACCAAAAAAACTAACAAAACAAAAATTTCCTACTGAATTTATACTATAAATGCGCCCAATGAATTCTACATAGCAAAATTTAATTACAATTTTTTCCTATTTCTTTATCATTTTTAACGAATTATTTTTTTTTTTTTTACTATAAGTATAAAAACTTAAACTTTTAACTTCATGCAAAATCAAATTTGTATATATTAAAATTATTATTATTATTATTAGAGAAAAAGGTAAGAAAAAACCAAAAAAAAAAAAACAAAATACTTATATATATGAATTATTATTAACAAAAGGAAAGGTCAAAAGGAGTTATTAAATATTTGTTGTAATTATAAATAGTGATATTAAGTAAAAACAAAAACTAAGAAACAAAATGCACGTTAAGAGTGAAATGTTGATGAAATTAATTAATAGCGAGTACGAGAAAAATAAGTATTAATTATACAGGGTTAAAATAAAAACATAAAACAAATAAAATAAAAATAAAAAAAAAAAAAAATGAAAAAAAACAGCAAAGAAATATATTCGAAAGAGAAAGTAAATATTTAGAATTAAAAAAAGCAACAAAAAATAATAGCAGTTAAAACATAAAAAGTTCGAGTTAGTTTTCTTTTTCACTTTATTTTATTTTTTTACCTTTTTGTAATATATACGAAAACAAATGAAAAAAAAATACTTCAATATATTTAGTGTAATATTATTAAATTGAATATAAACTTTATTCAAAACTAAAGTTTTTTTAGTCAACTTTAGAAACACAAATCCATTTACAATGCAAATCAAAGTCTTCCAGGAGCGAAGGTAGTGGAAAGTTTTCTATATATGGATGGCTTGATGGTATTTTGCTCAATCGTTCGTGTAATTTATCATAATTGAAAAGGAATTAAGTTGGGGGAGATTTTAAATGCCCAGCAGCAAAATAAACCATTGAATTTTATTATAAAGGTGCAAAGCTAAAGTGGGGAACTAAAGTGGACAAAACGAAAGAGAATTTCAATTCATATTCATTATTAACCCCCTCAGGATTTTCGTACACATATGTGTACATGAATTTGAAAACTTTTTCTGACTTTGATTTAAATGCCAACCAAACAATTTTAGTATTGACGTCCTGTTGTTTATTCTTCTATCGTTTGAAATTTATTTTGTTACAATCGCAGCATAACCGTCGAAACTATTGTGACTTTTATAGGACAACCTCACTTATTTTTTTTTTTTTTGTGCTCTCTTTTCTTTTTTTTTTCTTGTGTCGACAATTTCAAAAAATTATTTAAAATACTAAATAATAAAAAGATGTGCAAAAAACAAATTCCTTATGTAGATAGAACCTTCCTCTGTCGATAAAGACACGTTTTGTGTAAGTAGGAGTATTTTAAATAAGTACACATTCTCCTGAGAGAGTTAACCCGAAACAGCTCAGAACTTTTTTCTTCGAAAATTTAATAAAAATAATAATAAAAAGTTCAACACAATAGCTTTTTCTTGCGCAACCATATGGTGACGCTGGGCATAAAATTAAAAATAAAATAAAAAATTTCGATTGTTATCCTAGCGATAGTATTAAACTTACAGTTGCAATGTTCATATTCTTAAAGCAAAAAATTCTAGTTTTGTTTAATTATCTCAGCTTAGGAATTGAAGTTTTTAGAAACGAATATTGAGAGAATCGAAAACGACTAATTTCGAAATTTCGCCAAAATTCAGACCAGCCGACATGAACGGTAATCAAAACGGAGCATTCTTTTTCATTATGCGAAAAAATTTCCGATTTTATACTACAAAATCAATAAAGAAAGGTATATTCTAAAGTACATTTCATAATTATAACGCCACATTTAAAATCTAAATGTCTTCGAACAAAATATTACTTAATTAAAATGTACTTAAGGGAACGCTACATTGCAAGGCCATTTTGAATTTTTAAATCTGGCTGCAGATTTGTAACCAGAGGGCCCTTAACCACTTCAGACCAATGCACTTTTCATTATGTCTAGCCGTGGGTGTAAGTAAGATAAAATTCGTTCCGTGTACATACGAACAATTTGACTTAAAGCTCATTTGAAATGGCATGATACAGCCTGTAATTTCTAAATTTCGAAATTTGTAGCACGTCAGGGTTCAGTTCTAAAATTTTTCAAAAACGACCAATAAGCCATTTTTAGGGGTTTCAATCCCATTTTTGGTTTTCTAAAACGTCACGTGATGGGAAGTTTTTAACCTCAGGTTTGTGTTCAGCATGAAAAATTCATTTGCAAGCACTAGGAATCATTTTATTAGCCAGGGCAGTGTTATTGGATCAGGTCCAAAGTTTTAGGAGACAATCTTAAAATGTAATTAATTCTCTTTTAATACTGAGACTGCACGAATTTAGGGAATATATGCCAACCTCAGCCAGATTCCACATCATAAAAAATTGCAAAAAATTACTCTTTCTGGGATTTTTTGTTATTTTTTTACATTATCATAAATGGCAAGTTAATGAGTTATCGAAATTATGTTAGTTATTTACATTTGTCCCTAGTCCATCCCGGGTCCATCGAATCCATCATCGTGTTTAATTTATTGTATTTAAACATCAATAAAAAAATCCTGGCTACGGCCCTACTACATGACTTGGGTCAAAAATGTCAATAATTTTTATGAGAATAATAAATCAATTTAAAAAAAACATATTTTAAGTCCGTAATTTTTCTGACACATGCTTTAAGTCTTCAAACTTGTACATCTTTTTTTATAGAGTTTTTTTTTTAGTCTCATAGAACCCATTTTAAAAGTTTTGATCTACTGACACGATTGCAACTGGGACGTCACCAGTTTAGACAACGATTATCTAGATTCGCAAAATGGTGGACCGCCAAAATTTGTGGTCTCAAAAAAAGCATTTTTTTTTGTAAGCAAATGTTAAAAATTGAGGAAAAAATTTAACAATTTCTGCTGTGAACAAGAACAAATTAAAATTTCAGACTGATGATGATGATGATGGTGCACGCTGATGACAAAAACGTTTTCTTCAGAAAAACGTGCTTAAAGTTTTGACAAACGTATTTCCTTATATAAAATATTTACGTTCAATGTTATGTCTATAGCTTCAAAAGAATTTGGAATTTTCCTTTGAAATTTTCAGAGAATATAATTGTTTTTAAAATTTATTTAAAGTGCAATATCTCCCTAAAAAATTTCAACAAAACTGTTATGTAAATTTACAGTTTAACTGAATAGCTGAATAGAGTAACTGCTTTCAACTTAGCTACTGTTTCGTATTGCCTATTTTTGAACTAAAGTTACCCATAAGCTTTCCAATCGGGTAGTTTTCTGCGACGGCTTTATGTTTAAAAATGGGTGTAAATTCATTTTGATGACGTCAATATATTCGCTACTTTTTATGCGATTCGATGCAAATGGTATGTAATTTGAAGCACCATGGGAATAAAATTGCTTCCCAAACCATAACCAATTACCCACCAATATTTCGTTTTGAAAAAATTAGTACTTCGATATTAAAAAACTCATCAATACAGATTTTGGTAAAGTGACGTTATAATTATGAAATACTAACGTTTGCAACACAATTTTAGGGTATTTAAAACAAACCCGCTTTTCGCTTGAAGACTCTCTGTTGATTATTGATTTTTCTGGTATTGAGATTTTCATGTGTGGTCACAATTCTGGAACACTTTTTACTTCTTAATAAACAAAAGTAATTTAAAAAATAATATTTGAAACTCTCAGATTTCTACTTCATACAATCTTAATCGAGCCTCAAAATTTAAAATGTTGTGGAACAGTAATAAATATTTTTAAATTTGAAATTACAAAAATCTATACCTCAGATTTCTCTTTTCTCTTAATTCCATTAGAATTTAAAAAAAGTAACTAAAATAAATTCAAAAAATACATATACAAAAACTTGTAAAAAATATGTGACCTTGGACATCGAATAAGTTAAGGTATGCGCGCACACACGCAATTTTGTTGCTGCGACAGATGCTGTAAAAACGCAACACATTAAATTAAATGAACCTCCGCGCTCAGGAGCATCACTAGCGCAGAACGTTTTTCGAACATATCCATTTATTTTTCTGTCGCGTTAAAGACGCAGCTTACCGCGTTTTTACTGCGATTTTTTTCTTCTTCTTCATCTTTTTCTCTTATTTGTGATATTATTTTGTGATAGTAAAATTTTTCAACAAAAATGTTATTGAAAAATGTTCGATACGGAAAAATTAATAAAAAGCTATGCGGAAACTACGCAATTTATATTAATTTATAGCAATAAATAAGCAAAAAGTAAGATAGCTGTTGCGACTTCAGAGCTTCAAAATCGCGCCAGAGTGCATTAACGTGCGACTTCGATGTTTGAGAACTTGCAGTACCGCAAAAGCTGTGACATCGCTGCGACGAAATCGCGTGTGTGTGAGTCTACCTATTTTTATGATTAGGATTTGGCATAGCCTTTGCAACTATTGGGCTCAAAAAAGTAAACTCGGTTACGGAAAAAATTGCCTCCGTTTTGGCTGGATATCTTGGTCAAAGTCGAAGATTGGAAGTAAAAATATTTTATTTAAAATAATTTATACTATTAGCTGATACTAAATTTTGTGTTGCGAAATTTCAATTTATAAACGTAAAATGCAGAAAAATAGTTTGAATTTGAAGACATTTTTAATTCAAAATATGGAGGTTTTTGAGCTCGAAAGGAAGAAATCCTTCGAATTATAAGGTTTTATCGATTGTACTAAAATTTTTAAGAAATTACCGTTTATATTTTTTCGACTTTTTTCAACTACGGCTGAATCTCGGACAAAATATCAGTTATTAAATACAATTGGAATAAAACCAAAAGTTAAAAAAACATAAGTCGTGAAGACTGAAAATATAAGACCATTCAAATTTAATGAGACTACCAGGCTCACTTCTAAAGTTTAGGTTTAAATTCACTTCACTTGTGTATTCAAAACTTTAAGAAGAAAACTCTCTAAACGAAATAAAAATATTAGAGCAATCGGAATGCTTTAGACTGAATTAAAATATAAAACCAATTTTTAATGAATTCTCAAGCCATCGTCTTTATATAAAGACAACATCCTTAGGAAAGATAAAGGAATGGCAAGGACAAGTGATTCCCGCTATTAATTTTTTTATGCGAGGAACTTCTCCTCAATTACAAAAAAGCATAATTTTCGCCTGCCTAGCGTTTTCTCTGATAGGCCCTGAGTGTGTTTACTTAGTTTTACATTTGATAGGCAATTGAACAAAAATCAATTACACACTATTAGTTTTAAAATATTTCATAACAATTTCTCATAAAAATTTCAAATAAAAAGTTTTATTCAATATAATAATACTATACGAAAAGTTTGATTTGATTTTAAAACCATACAAAAATTCATAGGTTGTACTATTATACGTTTGCATTTTATTTTATTTTCATTATGTATGTCGAATTGGCACAATTACCCACGGTGAGGCATAGGTTTGGCCTCAGCCTAATGCATCTAGTCGAGTTGTGCGCTTGTTTTTTTTGTATCTTCAAATTTATAATTTATGCTGGAAGCGAATCTCTTTATTCTAGCAGGTTGTTCGGTTGGTTTAAGAAGATGTCATCAAATACATAAGTGATAAAGGGCATCAATATTTAGGTCAGCAATCACCTCTCATCCATACGCTGAACGTGATTTAGGTTAGACTAAAACGGAGGTGTGCAGATGACCAACTTGTGCACGCACTGACGCATGATTCCTATATCTAGCTAAAAGAGGATTCCTCGGAATAGATCACAACTTTAAAAGTAGTTTTCACCCTTTTAATGTGAACTGTAGACCGTGAAGTCATTGGCGTATTTCCTCATAACTAGATCAGTAGCTTTCATAATTAGGATTCGGCTTCTTCGAATAATCAACCTTCTGCCTGTGAAGATTGGTCAACTACTCACTAAGTCTGAGATAACACCTGAAGTTATCATTCCCAGTTATAAACGCAATGAATCAACTCAAGTTTCTGTTCTTGTTAAATACGATTCCGAAGCTTTGATTAAATTCGTGAAACTTCTATCCACAGATGTAAATTAAATCTAATTTAATCCAAAAATATAAAAAAAAAAATCTGCACCTTAATTGGTAAACTCGGGTGATTATATTCCAGCTTCCGCTCAGACCACCACTGGCTATGGATATCGATTCGATGCAAAAATTATACTTCTTGAAAAATGTTGCTATAGACTCAATTACAAAACAATGGCCGGTTTTCAATGTTTGTCGGCAAAACGGTTTATCACATCTGGAAATGATTTCTAAGGATGCAACATGGTTCCAAATGTTTTGATTTTGAACCAAACAATAAACGTTGTTTTTTGTCGAAGCTATTGATAAAAAAAAGGAAAGGAGAAAGTTTCACAAAATAAAAATTACCAGACAATACAAGGTCAAGGCGGAGTGCTAGTACTGAACCCTGGAACTATCACTAACTTAGCTTGTGATATAATGTGAGTTGTTTGTGCCCCTTTCGCTCAGACAACTGCGCGGCAGGAAAAAGCTTCTGCAATCCAGATATTGTATGTGGCCGATCCCCATTCGGCTGATCACGAATATGGCTCTCTCAGTGCCTGTGACCATGTTCTCTATGCTACAAGCAACTGAGGGACAAAAAAATGCAGAGCTTGGGGTATAAATTAAAACACTAGCGAAGATAGAGCCTTTCGATTGATTACGACTTATATGCCGACAACGTTTGCAATTTCATTGATGGTTACGTACCTGTGGACGCTGCTCATATCTTTTTTAAGCCGCTCTTGAAAGTCCTAAAACTATACTACTTTTTTCTAAAAGTCAAAAGTTAGTAATAATTAAATCTTTGGCTAGAAAATCGTAGTATCGGTTATGATAAGGTGGTTATTCATTCCCGATTTCTGGGGACAGTTTCTGGAACTAGACTTCTCTGCCCATTTGTGTTTGTCCCCGAATTTCTTGTCGATCTTTGGTTTCTCCACATTACTTAACGATTGAAAATTTGCCTCAAAAGAGTTACAGAAACGCACTATTGGATATTATTGTACATTATTCCAGGCAATATTAAGAGCGCTACCGAATCAGCCACGAGAAAGAGAGACTGAACAGAAAGAAAGCAAACCACATTTGTATTGCCATCCGCGGATTAAATTTGCTTACTTCCGAACTTATTTTTGCAAAAAAAAAAAACAAAGAATGTTTTACTAAAAAATGGAGTAAAGATTTCCAGTATATAAATACTGGCGACAAATTTGCAAGACCTGTAAAGCAAAACACATTTGTCCCCGCGACAACTATTTCCAATGTAAAATTGCTATATGTATGCTAACATCAGATACCCGCATTGGCAACAGTTGTCGCAATAGAGAGCAAAATTGTTGTTGCTTTACCATATAAAATTAAAAAAAAAATTGCAAAGCAACAACAACTGCAACTGCGACAACTGTTGCTAATGTGATACCGCCCAAAGCTGTGAGTCTTTTGATGCGCGTTAAAAATGTATTTTCTTCCATGAACTACATTTGGAGTGATTAAAGTGAAAAGAATTTAAATGATGCTTTTTAAAAATAGACATGTCATGGAAATCCCAAGAAAAAAATGGTGTCCTTACTATAGTAGGGAGACAATTTTTTCTTGAGATTATTAATATTAATCACTTCTTGATAAAAATCTCTGCTATGCTGATCGCTGCTATTGAAAGTTTTATTTTTGAAAGATCGAAAAACTTTAACTCTTCACAACTGCTGGAACAGATAGTGTTATCAGTCATCATGGCGCGTTCTATTCCCATGACGAAACTAAAAGTTAGCTTTCAACCTCAAGAAGTTTCATTTCCAGCAAATAGAATATTTTTTGATTTATCTGTAGGGCTAATTGTTGAAGCATTGTAAGCCAAAGATTATTTAGAATTTTGATTTCATGGCTAATCGTGTTTTTAAATTAAGCTCTTCATTTCTGTTTAGCCTTTTAATTTTTTTTTTTTTTTTTGTAGTTTTGCGTTAATTTTTATTTTGTATGTGAAAATGTTGTAAATAATTTAGAGAAGAAAATGTTTGCAATTAGAAAAGAATTTAAAAAATGCATAAAACTATAAAAATAAAAAACGTGAATGAAAAATTTCAAGCATTGCTTTTTTAAAACAAGAAGAAAAAGACTTTAAGAAAGTTTGTAAAATTAAAAATAAAGTAATTTCAGAAAATTTCAGAAAAAAAGAAGAAGAAGAAAAAGAAGTTGAATAGGAAATTAAACAAAATATATAAAAATTTAGAATAAGAATAAAAAACAAATATATAAATTAATAAACACAACAATAAAAAGTAATAATAGTTTAGAGTAAAGAAATAATAAATAACTAAAAAATAACTAAATAAATGTATAACAAATAAGTTCGAACGTGACTGTCAGTATGGAATTTTTATACTGTTTTTAAATTTATTTACATATTTACAAAATCCACAACAACAACAAAAAAGATATTTTAAACTATAATTACAAAAACTACAAAAACTAAAAACAAAATTTTTTACTTGCAATTTCTACAACAAACAAACAAAACAAGAAAGCAACAAAATGCAAAGAGAAAACAATGCGAACATATCCGTTTAAATGTAAGTTTAGTTAAAATTTATTAGAACATTTCGTTGAACATTTTTTTTTTTTTTAATTTATTTTTATAAACTTTGTTTTTTAATTAAAAATTATAAAAAAAAAAAATTATAAATTGTAAATATTTAAAAATTACATTGTATATTAAAACAACAAATTTATAAACTTACTGATGGTCACCCCCATGTGCAACAAAATGAAAACAAAAGTACTTTATTAGTAAATAATTAAGCTCACACCTTCACACACACTCACACACATATACACTCACGCCACTTGTACACCACAAAAAAATCAAAAAAAAAAAAATAAAAAATTAACAAACCAAAAAAAAAAAATACCTACAATAAAAAAATTTTTACCCGAAAAAAACCTGAAGGTTTTTGCACTGTTATACCGAAAAAAAAAAATCAAAAAAAATTATAGCGAAAATTATAGTAAATTTAAATGCAGAAACTTGCCTAAAAATATGGTTGCCATACGACATAAATACAAAAATAATATACGAAAAAATGAATGAATGTTCTCAAGAAAATAAATAAAAAAAATTAATTTAAAACAAAACACAAACATGGAAACTCGCGTTGAAAATAATTGTAATAATATTAAGTAAAAACAAGAGAAAGAAAAAAAAGAAAAACACAAAAAAACAAAAATAATTAATTGTTGTCTCTCGTCACACACACACACACAAAATCACACTCTCTCTATCTCTTTCTTTCTCACCTACACCCATTGAGAATAGCATAGAAAATAATGAAACTATAATTTATTGATATGTTTATAATGAAATTTTATGAAAAAAAAAACAAATAAGTAAATAAATGAATTGTAATGTGTGAACAATTTATTGAAAATTAAAAATAAAATAGAAATATATTATTTAGAAAAAAATGTGAAACACAAAACAAACTGAGTATCGATTTGATTTTAATTTTCACTGTGGATATAGGTGACCAATTCAGGTAGGTATTTTTTAGCTTAAAATAACCTATGGATAATCATCCATGGATTGTTTGAGTTGGCCTGAAAGCTGTGGTAAAAGGAAAAAATGGAATTTTTGGAATTATAAATTATTTCAGATTATTTCAGGCATTATCTTTGATTAAAATATGGAGTCTTTTGAAACAGTGCTATAGTTTCTATTATATCTCTAATCAGACCTATCAAACTCGACCGACAAAAAAATAGTCTTAAGGCCACCTGGCCTAGATTTTTAAAAAAATTGATTTTTTTTTTATATTTCAAAAGTATAGGCTTTTAAAAGTGTACAGCCTATTTAAAGGTAAAGGGCCGACTGAAGTTTAAACTCATTTATCTCGAAATTATATTTTTCTCCACGATGGGACACAAAAATCAAAAACTACTCGGCCGATTCATCTCAAATGTTACTATATTATTCAGAAAACCAGTGCTAAAACAAACTTTCTACGTTGAATTCTTCTTACTTTTTACATACAAAAAGTAGTGAAAAAACGGTCTGTTTTCGTAAATTAAATTTCAACGCGCCATTTTGTCAATTTTTTTTCTTCATTTTAGTTCCTGCGATAACTACATTCATACCAATTGTCAAATTCAAGGGCGCTAGACCAGAAGGTCCCCTTAAGCTGTTATTCATTTTTACTACAGATGGATACGAAAAGCTCGACCTAAGCCCACCATGGGCTGTTGAACCATAATATTTGTAAAGGGTTTCCAATAGAGAATATGCATTATCATTTTTAAATAATACGCAAAGTATTTGAGATATCGCCAAGTTCTTTATTGTAAAGGAAAGTTCTCATCATACCATTTAAGAACCATGACGTTCATAAACGAACAATGTTTACAAGTAATCAAAATTGACTACTAAAATTCGTAGTTGATAGTCGCCGGAGCGTCAGTGCCAATTTTCAGTCGTTCTGATCGCCCCACCAGAAACTCAATTCATAAGTTAATGCAAAAGTTCGAGTCCACAATTTTACTGCTATGTTCCATTTATACCGCCTGAACGAATGAAGATTCTTTCGCGTAGAAATAGTAGCTAATGAATTTTCATTCTTTCACCGGCCGAACATTAGCTCCGAACTTATATCAGAAGCCATTAGCAACACTGCATTCGCACTAAAAATCGAACTTAGTCCAATCAGCCAGAACGAAGATTTTTTTCTTTCGTTCGGCTCAAGCTACCATTTACACCGCCTGAGCATTATTCCAATGAGCGAACATTGGTTCAACGCTGCACTATTTACACCGCCCATCACAACAAGAGCAAGATGTGGTTTCAACAAAATTGCCCTACATGGCAAACAGTGACCGTAATTATCGACTTATTGAAGGCGAAATTCCGGAATCGCGTTATCTCGAGAAATAGATTTTTAAATTGTTCACTTACTTTTCTCTGGGGCTATGTGAAATCGTTGGTCTATGCGAGGGTAGCCAGATTTTTGAACCGCGAAATCAGTACAAATCAGTATAGCTGTTTTTGCTTTTATTGCCTAGTAATTTCAATGTAATATAGTGATATAAACCTCCTTGAACTTTTTCTCCGATTTTGTGTGTTCATTTTACATTTGTTTTCAGTAGACAATGTTGATTACATATCAGTTTCCATATTTAGAGAATTGCGAGTGATGAGGACAATAATCAAATTCAATTAATAACAAATTCCCTTCACTCATTTAAAAACATACGTTAACCGACTTTTCTTCAAGCAAATATTGGTTTTCTCTCCTCGATAGCAGTAACGCGTATGTATTTTGTGAACAATCAGAAAAATAATCAGGGTGAAACTGTTTGCAAAAACGATTTTAAGACCATTAAGGTTAAGCTCAAAAATTCTCAAGATATTAATTTGAAAAAATCAATACAAAATCAGTAAAAAATACAAAAATCAGTACATTTTCGTACTGGTTTCTAGATTTCAAAAAATCAGTATTAAAAAAAATCATGGCATGTCCTGATCAAATCAGTACGTCTTGCTACCCTAGTCTATATCAACAAGCCAGAGATGTTAGACGAGCTCAGAAGCAATATTGATTGCGAAATTGGTGGAATATCGGCCGAAATACATGGTACAGTGGTCGTGAATTTGGTCCAACGAATGGATCGCTGTTCCCATATGCCCGATAACGAATTTCATTCTCAAATGGTATGATGAGAGTTCTGATTTGCAATTGAACGATATCTCAAATATTTTGCGTGTTATTTAAAAATGAACATGTATAATCCTTATTGGAAAACCCTTTAGTAGTACAGTCAATACATAAGGCATGAGACCCCTATAAATGCAGAGCATTGAGTCGATTGGGAAAACAGGGAAGAGGAAGAAGTATCTGTGAACGCTTACTTTAATTTTGGAAGGTCAGAAAATAAATTTGCAGGTAGCTTATTTCATAAATGCACTATCTGTGTAATGCGTGGTGCTTTGAAATAATGTGCCCACATTAAATGCACACGAAACGTGGAAAACTGCATCGATTTCTCTATTACCGATTCTTGAATACCTTTGGATAAGTTGCGATGGAGTGTCAATTCATAGGATTCGTAGTCTTGCCCTATATTGAAATGGATTGTGCATTAGCATCTTTCCAAAAAAAATTAAAACAAACCCGTAGTGCATTAAGTTTTGAAAAGATTGTGTGTCGGTCGCTTCAACGTTGCCGAACATGCTCGCGATACATGGGCTAAAATGCCATCGGGTTCCGAAGCCTTATTAATCTTGTACCAAACATCATATGTTTCGTGAGGAGTAATGAGAAATGAGAAACAGGTCAAGCTGCTTGCGGTTGTTCTACAATGCACGGCACTAAATGAGTCAGCTTGTTCGACTCGACAAATAGCTCGATAATATAAAACCGTCGAGTGTTGTGTAAATCGAATTGTGAGTGTTATGTAACTCGAAGCAAGGGTGCATATTATCGCCAGTATTATTTTTAATGGTACCAAATGGTGTGCTAAATAACGCTCTTGATACCAACCCTGGAAGAGGAGTTCTTTTGAATCCGATCAGCATGGAACACCTAGAAGACCTTGACTAAGCTGACGATATTGCTCTCCTTTGATAAAATAGCGGACATATGCAGAAAAAACTCGAAGACCTCAGTTTGCATGCTGAACGTGTCCGCCTGCGTATAAATGTGGGCAAAACGAAGTCCATACAAATCAACACCCCAGAGACAAACACTTTTACAGTTTACGATGAGCGAATCGAAAGCGTAGACTCGTTCACCTATTTAGGAAGCCAAATTACACTCGATGGCGGAGCGGCAACTGATATAAATGCAAGAATTAAAAAAGCCAAAGCAGCATTTGCCACCCTCAATAAGATATGGTACTCGAAGCAACTGACAAAACACACAAAACTAAGAATTTTTAGATCAAATGTGAAATCGGTTCTGCTTTATGGCTGCGAAACTTGGCTTGTATCGGCAGCCACTACTCGAACGTTACAATCATTTGTTAACCTGCGAATATGGTGGCCTGACAATTCTGTTTCAAACGATCAACTCCTGGCAAGAAGCGGGCAAAAACCCATTGCTATGGAAATACGAAAACGTAAATGGAGTTGGATTGGGCATACCATCCGCAAACCAGCGAACGAAATAAGCAGAATGGCATTGGAAATCACCGCAGAGGACGTCCTAAAGAATCATGACGACGCAGTCTTTTTGACGAATTTTAGACAGTCGACGAGCACCTCACATGGTCCCAGATAATGGTAGAAGCGAAAAATAGACAACATTGGCAATCTTTTGTTTCGGCACTATGCGCCTCTAATCGGCGTGACAGGAACTAATAATAATGTAACTTGAATTCTATTTCCAGAATCTAAGCTATCGTATCATAATTCAGGTTTCTATAAAGGAAACAGAAGTGCAGTAGAAACGACTGAATGTTTCAATGACTGGAATCCTCAGGGAAGACAATGAGAGAAAGTCCATCAAAATTTTTTTGTAAGTCTAAGCTGAAGTAAATTCAACAGACTGGACGCAATTCGTTATGGGCCTTTGTTCTTTCTCGAAACCATAGGAAATAATGTAAATATACGTAGGTATAAAATTTTCACTATTGATACCATTTAAAAAAATTAATACTGACATATTACATATGTATCGATGTATCAAAATCAATAAATATTAATAAATATCACTATGTGAAACAAATTTTTTGAAAAATATTTTTAATTCCATGTTCCATCATATATATTATTTTTGTCAATATTTTCTAGCCACCTCTTTGAAACTACATTACCGACAGTTAAATATGTGCGAAAGCAAAAACAATATTGCTTAGCATAGACACAGACCAAATATTTCACAAATTCGTTGAATGAGTTAAATATATGTAGCATACTTTAGGGCATTAAAGAAATAAACTCCCCTCCCGAACATTTAACCTTCCTGACAGACTTTAAAAATATAGTTTCAGAATTTAATATTTAGAATAATTGAAAGCTCAACAAAAATTAAAGGAAACTTTATCGGTAAGGACCCAGTAACTGGGGCTATTTTTTTGCGGAAGAAATCTCTTTATGAAAAAACAAATATCAAAACAGAACCAAACTACTCGTTGGTGATTGTTTTGTTATTTGTATATGCAGATAATTCTGAGAAATGCCGTTACTCGCGTCTTCTCTTTCTCTCTCATTTGTTATTTACTCCCGCTTAAGCAATGATTTTCACAACGATGAATGTAATGCATTGTTCTATGAGTGAATTTTAGAGAACTTCCGACGCTAATATTTTGGAATTGGCTAAACCGATTTTAAATTTGATAACCTACTCGTCAAGCTATTTAAATTGATATATAATATGATATCGTAGCACTTCTGGATATTCTGGAATAAAATTGTAGTTACACTAATAAATGTATAGATTGAGCTGAGCCTGCCTAGATAAAAGACTTGTTCGTTTTTGAAAAAGAAAGGTTCAATATTATTTACAATAAAAGTTTTTAATTTAAAACACAAACTAAAAGTTAAATATATTAAAACCTGTATTTTCATCGAGCAATTATTCAAGAATAAAAAATGGCATAATAGAATTGATTTTATATAAAAAATGTTAGCCTTCTGGGATTGAGGACAAGTCAAAAATTTTGTTTGAGTTTAGAAAACAGAGGTTGCATCTGAGTATTAACTTTGAAAAGCCTGGCTTATAAAAAATATAATAAATGAAAAGAAGATACATTAATATAGCATCAACGAAAAAAATTATTACATCAATGAATTGGATTTCATCGACATTTATTTATTGAACACCAACATATTCGAGTGTAATGAAAATATTTCAATTTAGTTACTTACACTAAGAAAATATATTTACTATTGCCTCCACGAAAAAATGCTCAACAAACTTCGATGGTGGCAATAAAATCTGGTTTAAATTTGTAACCGAATAATTTGATTGGGCAGCTCCTTCAATGGAATCAGAAAATTTGTTTTCACAGCGAATTCAAAAAAATATATAATAGTTCAGAAGCACTGTATTTCCTTCTTTTATTGTAGATAGTAGATAAGTATCACATGGCTTAGAATAAAACAGATTTTTTAAATACTACAAAAATAGCTTATTAAAAAGTACATAAGGAAACATTCGTTGGAAAATTATTAATGAAATGTAATAGTAGTAGTTATTAAATCGACAAGATTTTTCGGTTTCTTAGTTAAACTATTATCAGTATTAAAGGGCATAGTCGGGTTTCCATGTCAGAAATGCCCCCAAACCAAATCAAGTTTCGCATGGACCCGTTTGAAGCACTTGATTTAAAAATCATTTGGCTAAATTTTCAGACCATTATCTGCAATTTTTAATGAGTAATGGCGGATATTGTAAATTTTATTTTTCAGCTTAACTTGTCATAGGAAAAATCTGAAAAACTCACAGTGATTTTTTGATTTTAGAGACACTTTTGAAATTTTTTCGGGAATTTTCTAACGCGAAATACGCGATAAAAAAAATTGCGAAACTTTTTACATGCGATTTTTTCCTACTAAAAATGGGTTTACTACTCTGATTTTTCTTATGTAAATAAGTTTCTACCGAATACTCATACTCCAGTTTTTTAAGATTTTTGGAAGGTGTGGACGGGGATCAAAAAAATTAAAATCCGAAATTGGCATTTCATATGAAATGCCATAAAGCCATGAAAAAAATCAATTACAGCTATTAACTATCATCAATCTGCTATTTTCGCAGAAATTTTTTGGAAAATTTTTATTAACAAAAATTTTTTGTATAAAAAGAGGTGATGGAGAAAAACTGGGTACTCAGTCGTGACAAAAGACAAAAGTTGAAAATTTGCTCCACTGCGTAATGAATGTGAATTACCATAACTCAAGAGAACAGGTAAGAGATGGAGGAAAAGTGAATAGACTAAAATTGTTTACCTCTTTGTTCTTAACAACTTTTCTTCAGACATCAAATCTTTTGAAATAAAGAAATTTCTTAATAGGCCCTGAATTTTTCCGGCTTTAGGGTCAATATTGTGGGTGAACTAGAGGTGATGAAAAAAACTGAATACGCAGTCGTGATTAGCGACCCTAAATTACTATAAAACCGTTGGAAAATCTCGCACATAAGACAAAAGTTGAAAATTTGTTCAACTGCGTAATGAATGTGATATACCATAACTAAACTGGGGTGGTAAAAAAAAATGTGAGTTTTTATAAAAAAAATTTGCAAATAAAAATTTTCAAAAAAAATTCTGCGAAAATAGCAGATTGATGATAGTTAATAACTGTAATAGATTTTTTCATGGCCTTATGGCATTTCATATGAAATGTCAATTTCGGTTTTTAATTTTTTTTTACCCCCGTCCACACCTTCCAAAAATCTGAAAAAATTGGAGTATGAGTATTCGGAAGAGACTTATTTACCTAAGAAAAATCAGAGTAGTAAATCCATTTTTAGTATGAAAAAATCGCATGTAAAAAGTTTCACGATTTTTTTTCATCGCGAAAAACGAAATTTACAAAATACGCAATTACTCATTAAAAATTACAGATAATGGTCTGAAAATTTTGCCAAATCATTTTTAAATCAAGTGCTTCAAATGGGTCTATGCGAAACTTGATTCGGTTTGGGGGCATTTCTGGCATGGAAACCCGGCTATGCCCTTTGTTAGATTTCGGTTCCATAAATTTTATATCTGGAAGAAATCACTATGCAACTGTTTCAAAAATTGTGCGAAAAGAAACAATTTCAATGAAAGGCATGCAAGCTTTTAACAGAGCCCCAAGCAAGTATGAAATCCTTATTAGATGCGATTTAGTGGAGTTCAAACAGAATAGACAAATACCTGTAAGGGTTTTAAATCCATCAAAAACTCCAACAATCATCAGGAAAGGAATGGCAATTGAGTAAGGCAAGGAGGTTTCTGTCAATGTGAACTATAAGGTAAGTTAGTCGAGCAACTGATAGCCAAAATCCTAAATCACTATTGAAAGGGCAGATGCAAAAATTGATCCGATTTCTTACAGAACAACAAAAGAGCAAAACTTTCAGCGCACCGTGATTCGTCCCATAGACAAAATTCAAAAAATCATAATATCAGAACCAACAAAATTTGGTGTCATCTGAAAAATAAATTTTTAATGAAATCCTGACGAAAGTTCCAGTGGGGACGGAAGCCATTAAAATAAGAAGAAGAACGGGGACGGAAACTATTCAATTCCACAACCACAATGCTCCCATTTGGGGTTATTACGTACCGAAGTGAAAAACAAAAGAGATGTAGGAACGAAAAATGTTGAAAATCCCTCAAATTGGATTGGTATATTAAACATTAATTTACTGAAAACAATTTTTTAAGTGATTATTTTTTAGAATACGTGTGTGCGATATTTGTGTACAAAGAAGAATATTTGTTTTCACAATAGAACATAAATGACAGATCTGCAATGAGTGAGAAAGAGATGACTCGATACAAAAATAACGCCATCTGTTGACTTCATAGTACTATGAAAAACATAAACAATTCAAATATATTTGAGTCTACTACTATAATGAAAACAACAACAAAAGCAAAACGTTTTCTGAAATATAGTATGCGTGAAAATCCACACTCTCTACCTTGGCAGAAGAATTAAGAAGGTAGATGCATTTTGACAAGTAAGAGGAACTTTGACAATTGGGAAAACATTTGTTTTTGTAACAGAGTTGTACTTTCATAGTTAAATTTTTAGATGAGCATTTATATTGCATGAACATAGGGAGAAATATTTGTTGCTTTTTATCTTATTTTTTGACTCTTAACATATTCAAGGTATTTCCCAATAAAGAAAACTAATTTTAATAACATTATTTATACTTTTTTTATTATAAATAAAATTTATAATTTAGTCCTAAGTAATAAAAGTAGTATCCATTTAAAAAAATGCACCTATAAAATGTTCAAAATGGCTACTTTTTGAAAAAAAGCATCTACCTCTAAATACTTGTAACATGGGTAAAATTATTTAGAAAACTGTTTTTGGAGACATTTTGCGAAGAAAAAAACAATGATAAAGTAAGCCAAATCCAAAATAAACCAGTTTTACGTTGGACTTAAGCACTATTGATAAATACCATATGAACCTAATTAGTTTTGAAAAAAAAAAACATCTGTACTTAAACACAAGAAAACATAAAGCATCTGTATGAATGCGGCCATGTGCAAAGTTAAAAATTTAAATTTATTACAATGCAGTTACAACACAAGGAAAGAATGCGATTGGCTGAAAGGGACTTAAGCAATTACACTCACGATGGGACTTAGTCACTTTTGAAAAAATAGTTAAATTAAATAGGTTTTTTAATTTAATTAACATTAATTAGGCGCATTTCTTTTGTTGAAACTATTTATTTATGCGGTCATTGTGTATTGCATTAAAAATCTGGAAAATTTTCGTCTATGTCCTTGGCACTTTGGATATGTACCGACTCATATTTTTTTTTTTTTTTTTTTTGAATTCTAAATTATTCACATCAGATACAATAATTTCGTCTGATGCGTGCAATGTTTTTATAGCAATTAAAACACCTCCACCAACTTTAACGTTTCTGTCTTTACGATATATTTGATAAGAATTACATAGAATTTCAGCATTGTTGGTATTCGGTTTTAACCAGGACTCAGTAAATACCAAGATGTTATATCTACAGTCAAAACTTTTCAAATAAATATCTTTATGTTTAGAATTCAATCCTCGAACATTTTGGTACAGAAACTTTACACTATTTAATTCGCTTATTAGATTTTTGACACAACAGCTGGACGAGATATTCGAACAACTGATTCAGTGTTCGTTTTAGGTTTATAAATGAATTCCCGAACAATAGCACCTTCAGGCCAAAAATCCTTCTTAGCAACTTGCTCAAAAAAGTTGGTACAAATGTTAATTTTAAAAGATGATATGGTCCGTTCATAAGAAAAATTGAATTTGGTTACAGAGAAATCGCACTTGTCCAACTTGGAACTGATATAGTATCGAATATCATCAACAGAAGTATCAATAGAAAATCTGGATATGAATACAGATTTCTTCTGAGGAATCACAATTAACTTCTTAGGAAAGGACGCCACAGGAACGGGAGTAATCGGAGTATCAGGCGTCATATTTGTTGGCAGAAAAATTATATTTCGGACAGTAGGACTAATCGAAACGGGTTCAATATCTGCCACAACCGGTGTAGAATCAACTACAATTTCAGGTGTGACCAGATTAATAGGAAAATCTAAATTTATTTTACTCGGACCAGCTATTGAATCAATCGGATCAGGAATATTCTTTCTGCCGCGTAAGACCATATTTGTTCGTTTCTTTTTAGGAGAGGGGACAGACTCTTCTAAACATTTAAAGTTATTGAAAAGGTCTTCGTAAAGTTTAAATTTCGTGTTTAGTGAAGACAATTCTTTTCCCAGTTCAGAAAAACCAGCCTTAGCGTGTCTAAAAACTTTTAAAAGGTCAACATCCGTTGACCGACATTTCAAGCATGACCACCGGAGACCTTTTCTTTCATTTAAATAATCAACAGTACGACCAATTAAACCAGCACACTTTGCATGCGCGAGATTATCACATAACCAACATGACAAAAACCGTTCAGTTTCATCCTTTATATTGCAGTTATCGTACGAGCAAATCATCATAAATTTAATGTAGGTATACAAAGTTAAAGTAGTACAGTTTGATATATATTTAAAAAGCACTGGTAACAAAAAAAATAATTAAAAGCAAAAAGTTTGAGAACCACTGGGATAGAGTCAGTAAGTTAGCAATAACGGGGAATAGCAAAGTAAAATATTTATAAATAAAAAGTAGATAAATTAACAACAGTATTCTTCTCTCTTGTTTTAGAAAAGAGTGAGAAAAATACGAAATAAGAAAAAACACAATTAAAAACAACAAATTATTTTACATATATGAAAAAGAACATAAGACAAAAATTAAAAAAAAAAAAAATATGAACACGTTTAACTTATCTGTAAAAAAGCATTGAAACGACGAAGATTTCGTTTCACTTATCAAAAACAAAACACTTTTAAAGAAGTAAAATTAAAAAAAAGCAAGAATTCAAATCAAAAATATAAAAAATTTGAGAGCACAGATAAACACGTCTGACTTTATTCACTTTATTCACACGATATTATGTGCATACATACAATTATCTCTCCCAGTCTTCTGTTATTGCACTTACATATTCCCAGTCACAAACCTACCAAAAATTATTGAAAAATTTGATTATTTCAATGAACATTTTTTTTCAATGGTTTCATCAATTTTCTTATTAATTGTCCGATTTTTAATTTGACAAACGATTTTCATTAATTTTTAAGGAACCAATTTTTGCCGCATGCCGTCTATGTCCTTGTTGCAACTTAATTTGTAATTCATGCCAAAACTTATCATTTTGAAACTTTATCACCAAAGTTGGCACCGCTACTATCAGCTTGATTCGCTCGCTCCTATTGCCCCACCAGACTATCATTGAAGATGAATTAAGTTTTCAAGTAAAGCGATATTTATCTATGTATGTAAATGCAAATTTAATGAAAAATTACACACACACACATACATAAGTGCACACATCTGTACATATTTATGTTTGTGTGTAAAAAGATTTCTACATGGTCAACACCTTGACATGGTTTTTTGCTGATGCTGGTGTAGTTGTAATTTTATAGCTAAAAACTAGATTCGCTAACAGCCACACAAATTATTTCAATGTTGCTGCAGTTGTTGTTGTTGTTGTTATTATTATTGCTGCTATGTGATGTCCAGCTAGTATTTTTGATCGAGAGAGATATGTACAAAAAAAAATTTGAACATGGCTTCCTACTTAGAGTATAATCTCGATTTGTGCGCTTGCATTTTTCATTTTTCTAATAGCGAAATTGTGTTAAATAATCGCGATGCTGTGTTAGGTGTAAAATGTAGAACTTGCTGTAAATCGATTGCATCAAAAACAAAGTTGAAAAATTATTACCATATATTCACACCTTGCATTAATGCTGCATAGGAGACAGTGCCAGCTCGATGGCATGCGATGCAATTCCATACGATATTGATGAATGAAATTGTAGCTTTGGGTGGTGAAAAATGTTTGCACTTTTTAATTATTAGTGAAATCGACACATTAAAATGATTGCGAAATTGGTAATTTAATTGTCATATAACTTTGGGGCACAGATTCTTATGTTCTTGCAAATGGAAATGATTTTCCATTTTTCTTATTGAATTTTTTTTTTTTTCATATTCCTTTCTATTCGTTTTACAGAATTAAAAAAAGGTTAATGCCAAAGTGTTTGTATTTGTAAAACCGATCCACTTTAATATACAGATAACAATATTTTAACCTTTATACTGGCGTTCGAAATTGAATTATGCACACAGTGTAATGCTAGGAAATCTTCTCGGATACTTTCTCCCATAGTCTTTGATTATCTGGCCTTTGTTCGAATACAGACTTTAACCGGTACATTCCCGGGAAAAATAAAATGTATGATCGCCATGCCGAACCGCCAAAACCGATTAATACAACGAACAAATCTCTACGTGAACAAAAAACCTATCCTAAAATATTATCTTTCCTTTTCCAACTCCTTTCATTATTATCCCAAAAGTGTTAATGACACATTACTCACTTATATTTACAAAACTCCGTTTGGCCCTGGAAAAGTTTCAGTAATACCAAAATCGAAAAACTTTCGATCTAAATCTAATTAGACTAGTTAACAAGAAATTTCTCATTCCTAAAACCAAAAATCGGTGTATTTTCTGAGTCAAGTCTAGCTTTTGAAAGACAAGTGAAAATTGCAAAATAGGCAAAATATTTTTCAATATACTGTGAATTTAAAAAAAAAATCGTTTACACACATATTCTAGAAGCGTTATTGAAGCAATATAATAATAAAAAAAAAATTATGTGTCTGCAATAGTGTCCGACCGAATATTCGGCTTCGGCTATTCGGTCTAAAATTGCACCTTCGGCAAAAAATGGCAGAAGTATTTTGCCGAAGCATTTTATTTTATAATAATTTTTACTATAGATTGGCAGTAAAAATTAATACAAATAAATAAATGTGAAGTGGTTATATAAAGTATATTTTCTCCGTTTGCTTGTTCCATTTTTACTTTTGAAGTAACGCACAGATTTACAATCGTACAAACAGTTATCAGTGATTTTTTTTAAACGAACAACCTGCTGGAGCTTATGCAATTAGAGGGAGCGGAAGCAAGCCAAATTTTTTTACTTTTTAAAGAAGACTTGAAGTGTACATTTTCCATTACTAGCGCTTCACTTTTTTTTTGCTTTCAAGGAGGTCAAAAAAACTTAAATTTGTTTTGGCTAAAATTGCTCTAGAATATATGTGTAAAGGGATTCTTTGAAATTCACAGTCGAATTAGAGTTACAGATGTTTATTTGCAGGCCCTGATACAGCAGTCATGCATAGTTGAACTTTGAAACTAGTTTTTCTCAAAACAGCATTTTCCGAAATGGCTGCCACGATATCTCCAAAACTAATGAACTGATTACGCTTAAATTTTCATCGTATTTTCAATGAATAAAATACTTCCCGCCATACTAGCCAGATAAAAAAACTAACTGTAAGTAGCTAGGAATTTAAATTTTTATACAAAATATTTAGTTATTTAAAAAAATTGTTAAAAAGTTTATTCAACAACAAATACTTTTAGGCATTCAACTTTTTCGCCTTCATTAAACCACGCCCATTAAATTTTTTATGGTTTTGAGATCAGATTTAAGCTTTTTACATTAAAATTTATCAATCCCAATTTTTTTTAAATCAATCAAAATTTTGGGAACTAGAGAGTTAATTCTGGTTCCGGCTACAGGTCTATCGATTAATACGCTGATTCAATTTTTGATTTAGTTAAGCAGAATCATGGCAGCCATCGGCCAACTCTTTTTTAACATATGTTTCGTTGAACTACAGTCGGTCTACAGATATATAGTCGATGTAACTGTATATTTTGACTGTAGACAAATTTTTAAATGATTCTTGAAATAAATAAAAAAAATTTTTCATTTTTATTATTTTTTATTTTATTTTATTTTTTTATTCATACTGGTCAGCTTTTTATTTGGAGTACCTACTATTTATATTTTTCTGTATATGTTTGCAAATACATAGATAGAAAAAATTTATTTTCAGATTTTTATTTTTTATATTTAAAAATCCTTCGGTCTTCGGCTTCGGCCGAAGGTTAGATGAATGGCCGAAGTTCGGCTTCGGCCAAAAAATCACCTTCGGTCGGACAAGCAAGCACTTCAAGCACTCACAGTAGAAGTGAAACTATGTAGTTTATTAGGAAATTTTTAGAAATTGTTAGAATTTATAACAAATTCTGTTGAAGTTTTTCCAGTCCTCTTCTTTCTATTTTGTTGTTGCTTTTCCTCTGTTGATACTCTCTACCAAGGATGCCAACTAATTTTTTCTCTCTCCCCGATAACCGTAGAGAAATTCCCTGATTTTCGACCGGATTCCCCGCATTGGTATAATCTCATATTATAACAGCGCTACAAACACTTTCCATATAAATATTTTAAGGCGATCCTAAACTTTCTCGGGCCAAAACTTAACCAATTTTTATGGGCTGGTAGATTCATAAAAATGTACTTTCCGACTCCGGAATTTTTAACATATAAGCTTCAACCCACTTTTGGACATCAAAATTCTCAAAGGAGAAGACATGGAATTTCTTAAATGGACTTAAATAAAAAATGGCAAAAACTTTGTTTTGAGAAAAACGAGTTCACATATAAAATATACTTCATCTTCTATATGACCGTAATTTGTAAGTTTACAGATTGGTCAGCAATGATTAAGAGTTATTAATCAGGAGGTGCTGGACGAAGGCTGAACGGCCGAAACGGAAATCGAAGTGCAGCGCGACTGTTTTGGCTTGACTGACACTCGGCGCTAAAATCGTTTATATCTACGAAAGCACTCTGCGTTCTCTGAAATTTTTACAAAATTCTTTCAAAATACAATATTTTCAAATAGCACACTTTTTGAAAAATCGATTTCTCCAAATCAATAAATTGCAGGGCCTTCTTGAGAAAAGATGAAGATTTTAAGACCCCAAATATAAAATATACATACATAAGTTAAACGTTTTACATTACATAAAATTTGACAAAAAATATTCTAGACTTTAATTGCTAAAAGCTGAATGACTTCAAATTCCCCGCAAAAAACAGCTCCAAGTAAAATTTCCCGCAAATCGGAGAATTCTCTGCAACTTGGCATCGCTGCTCTCTACACTTATCAGCACAAACACGACTTAGTACACGTATATAACACATGAAAGGGAAGTTCAGATACATGCAGTCAAGCCGAGACTTCTATATCGACTCTCTCACTAAAGCACATGCGATAAAACTGTGCTTAATTGTATGTAGCCGAATAACAATTGCATAACTTCTTGTCTTACTGACAGTGTGGCCAACTCAGAGCTTTTCCCGCTAAATTTAGTGCTTTTTGAAAATTAAAACGCGGAAAAACGTGATTTACCGGTCAGCGGGTTTTTTAGTGCATTTTTTCAATTTAAAAGACACTAAATGCTCCACTAAATAATCCATTTCCTGAATAATCCTAACAATATTTTAATCGAAATATTGTAATTTTTTACTTCATTTTACAACATAAATATTCAAGTAAACTGCTGTAAGTTGAGAGTATGTATTATCTTCGAAAAATCAAAGAAATTTTCATTGGCTAGAAGTAGCAAATGTGTGCGTTTATCAGTAAAAAAGTTTAAATGTATTGAGAAAAAAATTTAGCGCTTTTTTAAAGAAAATACGCGCTTTAATCTTCATTTTAGCGGGTTTTGAGAAACAAAAGTTGGCCACACTGCTTACTGGCTTTGTTAGACTGCAACAAAATCGCGATTTTTCACTTGACCGTTATTGTTAAAGCTTTTGCATTCTTCCTCTTTCTATTTTCTAAAGCTTTTTTTCTGTTGTACGCTCTACATTTATCTGCACAAACATGACGTAGCACACGTATATAATATATGAAAGGAAAATTCAGTTATATGGAATCAAGCTCTCTCACTAAAGCAGATTGAGATAAAACTACAAGAACCCAGTGGACCACGAAGCGAATGTTGAGCGAAAGTTCGCCTAAACTATCGCAAACGTGTTCAGAAACGAGCTTTTTGCGGGCAAAAATACGAGCGTCGCAAGAACACTCGCTTATTGTCCGCAAACGTGCTTGCAAACGATAGTTTTACGAGCATAAATACGAGTGTCGCAAAGCACTGACAAAAATTTGTACTTGTACAGTTTCTTATAATTCTGATACACTTCATATTTATATTGAATATAAGAAGGTTATGAAAATTAGCCACTAGACAAAGACGGGAATGTATGTTAAGTACATAAACGCACTTTACGTTTGCTTTTTAAATTATAGGTACAATTTAAAATCCACCATTTTTTAATTTTATTATAATTTTTATTATTTATTTTTTTATTTTATAATACAGAGTAGTATGATAATATTGTAGTAATAGATAAAAATATTTGAAAATCTAGTTGTAGTAAAAAATTACATAAATGAAAACTCGCAAAAATATCGCAAAAGGCTCATTACCGTTATCATAAATGACATGTTTATCATTTTATGGCGTTCCATCTCACCCGCAAGATTCCAACTCTCCCCGAATCGTCAACTTTTTTGTTTTAATTCGGAAAAATATCATAAAATGATTAAATGTCGAAACCGCTCCGCGTACTTATAAAAAGTTTGAACTAAAGTTCGATATTTTCTCAATTTGATCAAAATTATTTTGTTAGATCCTAAAAGTATGCAAACCATTCAAAAAATATAAACTGGAAAACTATAGTTAAAAGCTGTAGTTATATATTAAACCTGTAAAAGAAATGATAAACTATTTAAAAAAAGGAATGTCAACTCCATTATACAAACTAAATTTTTTTAAAATCGCTTCAGGTGTTCAACGGTTATAGCCTGTCAAAAATTGTGAAAAACCGCGATCATGACTCATTTACGGCAAACCCATAAGGTTTACAATAAAAGTTTTACAATAATGTAATGTAATTAAATTTTTTTGGTTCCACATAGAAGCCTAATGTAATTACAACAACAAACAATTCCATTATTTACTTAGGTAGTGTAAGGGGCTTGGTTCTAGTGCAAAAAAATCGGTTTTCGCATTATTCTACAAAAAGAGTACCTTGTAGGTTATTCCAATGCTCTGAGACCTCCTATATTTTTTAATAATGAAAATTTTCTCCAAAGACAGTATAATAGTTTTCTCAACGGTTTTTACATTATCGGCCTTTTATCAAGAAGAAGAGTAGGAGATGAAGGAAAAGTGTGTACTCAAAAACTGTTTATTTCTTTGTGCTTCAGACATCAAATTCATATCTGTAGAAATAAACAAATTTCTTTATAGCCCCTGAAGACCCCATTTTTCCGACTTCAGGTCCATATTGTGGGCGAACTAGATATGATGGAGAAATACTGAGTACGCAGTCGCGATAACCGACTTTAAATTACTACAAAACCGTTCGATAATCTCGCGCATAAAATTTTTGTGCAATCAATTACCTGATTTCGATCAGATTCTTTGTTTGGAGTCTATACTATAGCCCGAATAATACAAAATTATTGCTCGGCAAAAATTCTTACCATAGAAAAAAACAATTTTTTTTTTTGTGTTCAGGAGGTCCCAATTTATCCATCCAAATATGTTTTGTTCTTGGTACTTTTCAAGAAATTTGTAAACCAGTGCAATGAATGAAAGATGAAAGATTTATTAAAATCTTTGACATTATATTTATTATAGAAAGCATTTACAACAATACACAGTCAATGGTATGGACAGGGCAAGAACTTTCTGAAAGTTTCGATACTTTTTCCGGAGTGAAACAGGGTTTTCTACTTTCACTGCTGCTTTTTGCATTTTACATCAATGATCTCTATGAGTATTTAGAAGGAGGAATAAAAATTAATGGTATAGAAGATAACATACTATTGTTACTATATGCAGATGACATAGTTATCATTGCAGAAGACGCTAAAATACTACCGAAAATGATACAAAGACTAGAAAAATACTGTAGAATCTGGAATATTGAAGTTAATTTAGGTAAGTCTCAAATTATGATTTTCAGAAGAGAAGGAAAAGTAAGCAATAATGAGAAATGGTACTTCAATGGAGATCATATACGGGTTGCGTCAGAGTATTGCTATCTGGGGTTGACATTGACACCAAAAATGATATTTAAAAAACATGTGGAGACTAGAACTCTAGCGGCGAAAAATAGCATAAACAGTACTTGGAATGATTTTTTGAAAAAACCGAATGTGTCACTAAGGTCAAAGTGGAAAATTTTCTTGGCTGTGTGCAGAGCCATACAAACATATGGGGCACAAGTGCGGGGTTTCTCGCAATTTGAAGAAGTAGATAAGCTCCAACTTTACTTTATTAAAAAGATTTTGCGTCTGCCAAGTTTTACGCCAACATATATTTTAATGTTAGAAACAGGAGCTAAAAATGGACATATATATAGTTTAGATCTGCATTTGAGGTATATAACGAGAACTATGTTTGAGTACAGTGAATATCGGCTACTGCACCAATTAACTAAGTTAATATTAAATCGAAAACTCATGTGAGCAAAGGAACTAAATGAAATAGGGAAATAATTTGGTATTACGTGGACAGAAAATAATGGCGGGAAGAAAGACTGGAACGGAAATCGTATATGTTTGATACAAAAACGAAAAGCAAAATATTATGAAGGGTGGCTGAAAAAAGCCGAACAAACAGATAGAATATACAAAAGCCTTGACCATATGGCAGGCCAACTTTATATAACTGAAGGGTATACACAGGATGAAATAATGTGGATATTTAAAGCACGGAGTAATTTAATTGAACTCAATGGCAACAGATTTCTAAGAGACGCAATAACTTTATGTTCGCTTTGTAACGAAAAGAAACCAGAAAATAGACAACATTTTTTAGGGACATGTACTGTTTTTAAAGAATTTAGAAAATATTATTTCGGAAAGAGCATTTCGGTAGAAGATGAAATAGTAGCAATATTAAACTGCACTCATGAAATTAAAAGTATTGTAAAATATATTAGAGTTTGTATAGAGTATAGAAAATTTCTTATTTCAGAATTTATATATTAATTATAAATTAAAGGTTTAATAATCCCGACTGATGGCATTTGCCAAAGTCGTATGAATTTTCAAATTATAAATAAGACTTATTTATGTATATATTGTAAAAACTAACAAAATATGAACAATAAATTGAATTGAATTGAATATTTATTATATATATGTATATTTTTAATAATTGCGAATTAAAAACTAAATCTCATTGCACGCATTAAAAATATATAAAGTATGGGTACTAATATTGAACTAATATAATTTGAAACTATTTTTGGATCAAAGTTCTTAAAAAATCGCTGCTTACTCAAAATTTTGGAATTTTCGAGATCCTGTTAAAACCTAAAGATATTATCTAATTAAAAATATTTACAAGAAACTTAACCACGCGCTATTTTTTTGATTTGACGCCATTCTCGGTTATTAAATTTGTCCCAAACACTAAGCATCTTGAGGTTTTTGCCCTTACAAAAAGCATTGAATCTGTGGAGAGAAGTTAAAAATTTTAATTTATCCTTATCTTATCTATTTGCATATGTATAAATGTATTTTTCTAATGGCGCGACAACCAATTATGGGCCTAGGTCTAATTTTAAAACACTTAAATCCATAAATAGATTTATGGTTTTTTGCAGATTCATACGACGAAGTTAAAAATATTTCCTTTATAATGAGACTCTTAGAGGTTCGTCATTGATAGTCAAAATTAAAAAAAAATTACTGTTTCTAAATTTGGTTTTCGTCGTATTCTGGAACTGAATTGGTAATTCTACATTAATTGTGTCCGCATTAGATACCATTGGCGGAATTGGGTGCATTTACATTATACTTAACAACACATCTTCTTCTCGTTTTGTATGTTTCAAGTTAATCAAGTCAAGATTTCTCAGTCGTTACATAGATCTGATTTAAAACAGACATGAATTTGGCTCAATTAAAATACTAAATAAAATTAAAGTTCTAATTCAAATAAAAAGTGAATGAAAAATGTTAAATCTTAAGGACAATTTTGAAACATTCTATGACATTGATACAAAAATATGGAGCGGTGCCAAATTTAAGGAATACTATGATCCAAATTGTTCTATTGGGCGCATTCTTTTTGAGGAAATGCGTCGACGTCCGAAACATATTTGCCAAGTTAGTGATAAAAAAAGAAGTGTGAAAGAATCTCAATCTATTCTTATCAAATTCTATCTATCTTAGATTTCAGATACAGAAAATACTCGTTTGACAAACGCTGAAGTTCTGCTGCTAGCAGCAAGAATATCATATTTCCTGTATGCGAATGGTGTGCGGCAAGGCGACGTCATTGGTGTGGCGGGACGGAATACTACATATCTAATGCCTGTGGTATTAGCATGTATTTTTAGTGGTATTGCATATCATGCCATAAATCCAAATCATGATAAACGTATGTACAAGTTTTACTAAGTACAAGATTAACCTTAATTGTTTTATAATTTTATAATTTGTTTGTTTCTGTTTGTAGAAGCTTCAAAATTACTCTTTGATATCACAAAACCCAAAATAATATTTTGTGATGGTCAAGATTATAAAAAAATTAAAATAGCTTCAAATGATTTTCACGCAAAACTTATCACACTGAAAAATCACATACAGGGAGTACCCAATGTTTTGGATTTAGTGCAACAACCTGTCACTGATGAGTATAAATTTGAGTAAGGAATTTTGTTCAAAAAACAGTTCTATATCTCATGAATCTTCCCACATTTTTCCTAGACCCGCAGAGTTGGAAAATGGAGCTGACCAAACCCTGGCAATACTATGTTCCTCTGGTTCGACTGGTCTACCCAAAGCGGTGACTATTTCAAACAATTGCCGAGTATTTGAATTCACAAAGTAATTTAAATATATATGAACAAGTTTCTAAGTATTAAATACCTCATACATTCTTAAACAGTTACCTCACTTCCGAAGATATTCACTTTACCGTTAGTACTATGGATTGGTATTCGGGCCTATTAGATTTGCTATCGACCATAGTTTATGGATCATTGCGCATTATAGCTGATAAACCATTTTCACCCGAATATTTTCTTGAAATAGTTGACAAGTATAAAGTAACCTTTACAATCAATTCACCTTCATATATGGCAATGTTGTTAAACTGTTCCGACCTATCCGTCGAGAAATTGGATAGTATGCGCTATTTTCTCTATGGAGGCACCAAATCTTCAACGCACGCGCAGCAGAAAATGCGATCTTATTTGAGAAATGGCAAAATTTGTTTTGCTTATGGTTTTACCGAGTTCGGTAGTATACCAACTAGAAATTTTGAGTTTGAAAAAAAACCAAATTCGGTGGGACGCGTACGTCCTGGCTATAAATTAAAAATCATCAACGAAGAGGGTGTCAGTTTGGGGCATGGTGAAATCGGTGAAATTTGTTGCTATCATGGTCGCCGCTGGAATGGTTACTACAATAATACTGAAGCAACAGAAACCATGCAAGATGCCGGCGGTTGGTTCCATTCGGGTGATTTGGGTTACATTGATGAAGATAATTATTTGTTTGTGGTTGAACGTAAAAAGGATATATTAAAATATCACGGCATGCACTATTGTCCAAACGATATAGAATTAGTTATTGCACAAATGCCACAAGTAGCGGATGTATGCGTTTTTGGCGTGTGGTCTGAATTGGATAGTGATTCAGCTGCTGCAGCTATAGTTCGGTCAGAAGGAAGTACTCTAACGACGCAGGATGTTGTGAATTATGTACTTGAGCATATCGAAGTGAAATATAAGCAATTAAATGCTGGTGCGATTGTCATGAAGGAGTTTCCGAAAACTGCAAATGGTAAAGTTGATCGGGCAGCTGTAAAGAAAATATTCCTGGATAGTCAAGGTGGTGGACGTAATTAAGGGATTCTGTATAGAAAATAAAATAATATTTAATAAAGTTGCTGGATCATTGCATTGAGATATACTTTTATATAAATTTGGTTGCCTACAATACAGTGCGGCGTAGCTATTCATTTTGGCAGTAATGATGCCGTCGATTGATTTCATTGAGTCACTGATTACGCTGTATACCCCAGATGGAGATTTAATAAGTAAATAAACCAAACTATTTTAGGTTAATTCTTGGTCGCTGATCATAAATCTTCGCAACTCATCGAGCTTTAAAAATTTCGTAAGATAAAGTTGGATATATCCTAGAAACAAAATAATAAATAATTTAAATATTGTTATGTTATTTGTTATGAAAGTGTGAACATTTTTTACTCCCTTTGGTGAAAATTAAGTACCGTTTCGTACCCTTCTCGCTTACTTCAAAGTATTTGATTGTGTTGACCATGATATACAGTATACCGCCAAACCATTAGAAACACCACAAACTTCCTCTAATTTTGTTTGTAAATGCAGGGAGTTTTAACAATTTTAAAAAATGTTGCAAACTTTTTTTTCGGGAACTGTTATCTAGCGATTTAGCATCCCCGCTGAAGGCTAGCTCTATTTCTCCGTCTTCTACTTAATCAACTTAAGAACAGAATTTCTTGGTATTACCAGGAGTTGAACATGATCCAGAAAGGAATACATAACGATAGTTGGCAGCTCGCTCAGTGGCATTCGAGGCATTTTTTAATTTAAGTGCAAATTTTTATTTCTAAAATTTTAATTGGAATTTTCTTGTGATCCAAAAAATCGAAAGTAGTTCCATTTTGGAAGAATCGTCGTGTTCTTTTTGTAGGTTAAACTGGTTTATCGCAAAACTGTTTCGTGAATTGTGAGCGCTGCTAGGAGCCGACGGTTTCGCACCCACTCGGTAACAATGACTTTATCTGATGACTTGGAATCATCGATAGCTAAAAGCATTTTTTCTTTGACAATTATAAATTGATCTTATGCTATTTGCCAGACATTTTCTGTAAAGATCCTATTCTGCCCAACTTTTAATAGCTTCCCACTAAATCCGATGACCTTTATTGTTATTTAAATTTTGTGGTTAATTAATTGGCTCAAATATGTTTCTTTTGATGACTAATTCCAATTTGAATAATTTTAAGCACCTGCTAGCTTCCAACGCGGCAGCACACACTGCCGCACTTATTCTGCTTTACTTTTTGCTACACAGCCTTATCAATACACAATTCCATTGATAAAGCTTTATAGATTATATAGTCCCTGCATATTTATACATATGTATGTAGGTAAGTGCATAGAAATGTATTATCAATGAAGGTGACGTTGTTGGCGCGATTACAATATAGTCGGCGATATCATATCATGAAATACCAACTTTGACCAATGCGACTGCCTAATTTGTTATTGTCAAGTATCTCTCTAGTTGTTGTTAAACTCGCATGTTGTCTACACGTTTAAAATATTCGCATTAGCGTTACTTGATTTTCGCAAAAAAAAAAAAAAACAATAAACAACTAACAACCGCAACAGCAATAAATAATAATAATAAAAATGGATCGTGTCGATACACAATTCGATAAGTACACAAAAATATGGAGCGGTCCAAAACCTACGAGCTTTTTCGATGCCGACTGTTCGATTGGTAAAATTCTTTTTGCATTTATGCGAAATAATTCCGCAAATATTTGCCAGGTAGGTGGTATTTGTTTTTATTGCACATACACGTGAGTGCATGACTTTTGGTTTTTGTTGTTGTTTTTGTTCACGAATATCTCTAAACATTTTCCAGATATCCGATACCGATGGTACTGCTCTGACAAATGGTGAAGCGATCACATTTGGCATACGTATTGCTCAACATTTCAAAGCAATGGGTCTGAAGCAAGATGATGTTGTTGGCATAGCTGGTGGCAATACGACTTATCTAATGCCTTTAGTTTTGGGTTGTTTACTAAATTGTACGCCCTTTCATGCTATCAATCCAACAAACGATGAAGGTTTGATAAATTACTTTAAATTTATATTTTGATTGATTCATTTTTGTTTTTTTTTTTTCTTCCTTTAATGTGATTAGCTACTATCAAACATCTTTTTTGCATATCTCGACCTAAAATTATATTTTGTGATGGCAACATGTACGACGATCGTATTAGCGCTATAAGCAAAATGCTAAAGGCGCATGTTTATACCCTAAAATATCATAGAAAAGATTTATCAAGAATTGAGGATCTACTCGAACCGACAAAAGCGGAATTATATTATATGTAAGTTTGGAAGTGATTAGATAGGTAAAATTTCCTAATTTTGATAGGTTAAAAAAAAATTAAGAAATTTTCAATTGACATTATCCGGTACAACAAAATTTTATGAGAGTTATGCTTAAGGGGGAGTAACTCAAATCGGTGTTCACGACAAAGTTAATGAATTCCATGATCTTTTTAAAGAAGGGGATCCGAAAAGACTACTGTCTCATTCGAAAAATTTCGATAATCGCCTTTGCTTCTATATGTGTAGTGTCAGATGGAAGCATTATGTGTCGGTAAACAGAGTCCTTCGAAGAAAATATGAGGCACAGGGCAAAACATATTTTTGAGGACCTTTATTATATTTTTTTTGAGGACTATTTATTATCACTTTAGCATCTTCTTCGTCTTTTATGGCAGAACAGCCCATGGAGGGCTTAGACCTAGCTTTGCGCATTACCTTATATTTATACAAGAACGGAAGGTTTTATAAAAACCATTCCTCTTTTCAAAATTAAGCATGGTTGTAAATTACCTTTTTTTACCTTTTAGAAAATTTCGGTCGTAATTAAAATTTATGAATTTATTGTCATTATTTTAAGTTTTCACTTTCAACGCTCGGCACCAACAGAATATTCGCTACTGCATGTTAAAATGTATACAGGCTATAGTTTATGCCGTTTGATATCTAGCCTCAGAACTGGATGAATATCAAGAACAGGTGTAAAGAAACTTTTGGACCAACCAATCAAATAATATACAATTAGGGTGCAGCAAAAATATGAAAATATTACATTGGAGCATTGGCTATGGCTATAACCTTTGCATAATGATCCCATGATCACGAATTATCCAAAGAAACGGGTTTTAAATAACGGTAACCACTGCGTATGTATGAGAAAAATGATTTTTTGCTATTATGAATAAATCGTCGATAAAAAGAACCCAATAAGAATTCAAAAGTAAATAAAATTTTGTAAATTTTGAGCCATGTTTGAAAGAAACTAGTGAAATGGTTCACTCGCAATACCCATTCCAAATTTAAAAATTTGGATTTTTTATTATTTTTAAATTAAAATTTTTTCTCTGATATCAACAAAATAAGATTTCACAGGCTTTTTTTAACTAAATAGTATTTTTATTCTTGTTCAAATAATTCTTTCGACATAAATTCATTGAAATCGGTTATAGTATAACATTTCTACAATCGTTGTACTGACAGTGGTTACGGTCATTTAAAATTCGTGATCACAGGATCATTCTGCAAAGGTTATGTTTTTTTTCTCAAAATGCTACAACGTAATATTTATGTCGTGTTCCAATCGTCGCCAGAACTCTATTCTTATATGGAACAACAACATTATTAAATTATATTTTTTGTCCTGGTTTGTTTGTTTCGATACCACCATATTTTGCTTCTCAGATTTTTTTATTATTAATTATGTTTAATAACTTAAGGTCTCTCAGGTACCATACTGAGACACTTATCTCCCACATATATCCATTCTAGACCTTTTCTTAAGAATATTTAATAACCAACTAGTGAACTTATCAACATGCTATTTTATTTATTCTTTCAGACCAGAAACTCTGAAACTGGGTGGTGATCAAACAGTGGCCATTCTTTGTTCTTCTGGTACTACCGGATTACCAAAGGGTGTATGCATATCGAATACAGCGTGTCTATTTGATTTTGGGTAATACTGTGCATTTGTTTGTAGTAAACTCATTTAAATTACATATATAAATCTTACAGATTCGTTACTGGCAAAGATGTACTGCTCTCCTTTAGTACGATCGATTGGTCATCCGGCATGTTTAATATGCTCTTCAGTTGTGGGCATGGTTCGACACGAATAATTGTGGATAAACCATATACACCAGAATATTTACTCGAACTCATAGACAAATACAAAGTAACAATTTTAACGCTAGCACCGCGTCACATCACAACTCTAGTCAAATCAGCGGCCATCACAAAGGAGAAACTCTCTAGCGTACGATTCATCAGTGTAGGCGGTGGTAATTGCTATGTTCCAACACTGTTAAAAATACAAGAATATCTCTCTAACGGAGTTATCTCATTCGGCTATGCATTAACAGAATGTGGTGGTGTTGCAGCAAATGTGGGCGTTACCAAGCCCAACTCTGTGGGAAAAATCGTACCAGGTGTAAAAGTGAAAATACTCGATGAAGCTGGACGTAGTTTGGGGCATGGTGAAATGGGTGAAATAGTCGTGCACAATGGTAAAGTGTGGAATGGTTATTATGGGAATCCGAACGAATCGAAACGTATGCAGGACTATCAGGGTTGGTTTCATACCGGCGATTTGGGTTACTTTGACAGTGAGAATTATTTGTATGTCATTGAACGCAAGAAGGATGTATTGAAATTTCATGGTATGCAATTTTGGCCGCATGAAATCGAACAAGTTATAGCTGAACTGCCAGATGTGGTGGAAGCATGTGTATTCGGTTTGTGGAATGAAGTGGATGGAGATGCCGCAGCTGCGGCCGTGGTAAAAGTGCTGGACAGTAAATTGAGTGAGCAGGAGGTGGTAGAATATGTAGCAAAACGTTTAGTAGTCACACATAAACAATTGCACTGCGGTGCTTTCTTTGTCGAAGAGTTGCCGAAGACGGGAAGCGGCAAAATATTGAGAAGTCAATCAAGAGATTTGGCGCTAGGCAAGAAGTGGGAAGTTGCTAAAAATGGAATACATTAGTGAAAGATATTTTGTTTTGTTTCAGATTTTATAAATATTTATTGTATAAATAATGATTTTTATTTTGTAATACTTACATGCACTCTCTACTTTATTGACAGCTGTGCTTTCTGTTTATCAAACTTGATAAGAAAAACGTAAAGTTTTCTTATCAAAATGTGTGTGTGTGTTAAAATATTAAACAAAAGCTCATAATTAGCGAGTGTGTTATGACAGAATAAAAAAATATTAGATGATATTAAGTAATATAGCTCATTGTAGAATGAAATGTTGTACACCAAGCCTATATTTTCTTTATCTTATAATTTGATATGATATGATATGAAGAGTGAATACTGTCAAAGGTGGGTTAATCTTTTTTATACCACATCGCACACTTTTATTCTCTTATAGTTATAGCCATAAGCAAATACTAAACAATTCACAAGATTTTTCATATAAGTTTTCATCAGTCTCACACCATGCTGTGATAATCAATATGAGAACATGTTAAAGTTAAGTCAATATTTTAACTCTTCTGTGGTCAGCAACATGTGATGCACCTTGTATATCCTTGGGCAGTTAGTCGTGAATTTTAATAATTTTATTGGCATAGCAGATGGCGAACGAGTCAGCTTTATGCAGATATTGTATCAGCTGTAATAGTAAATATTTTGTAATATAACTTTCTATTCGACTAGTTTGAAATAGTGTATGTTAACTACAATAAAGTTAGCGAAATTGATTTTGCTAAATTAAGTACCTTTAAAAGTTGAATACATTTTTGAATAAATATAAGCCCTCCAAAAAATAATATAAAAGCTAACTAGGAGATTTTCTTTCATGGCGAAAATGTGAAAAACTTCTTTCTACGGTAGCCGGTGTTATGGGAATAATTGTTGATTATCTGGAGGTATGGCAGCAATAAACGAAGTCAAAAAAGGGACGCAATGCATTTTTCGTTTAAGTTACTTCAAATAAAAATGGATTTCGATCGATGGCCATTGTAGTGGACGGGAAAAATAAACTCCGCCTCTTTGGAAATCTTTGGATTCACTAATGAGTATGCTCTTTGTATTCGAAAAGGCTGCAACGACCTCGTTTCGATGCAGTGCGTAATTTTGATGGCTGCGATCGTCACTGTTGTGGAGCTGAAGCCATACTCGGAGCTTTTTTTTACAATCTGAGCTGAATTTGTTCCAGGAGGAAATATTTTTAGGTCTCACACATTTTAAAGTTTACTAAATCGTTTTATGATTTAAAAAAAAAATGTTATATACATAACTAAATGGCACAAATTCAAAATTATATATCTTAAAAAAAAATTAAATTTTATTTGATATCTTTATTTTTAGCAGGCAGAATGCCGCTTCCTCGAAGAGCTCCTTAATAGAAATTAGTTCATGATCGATGATGTCAGAAGGGTGAATTAAAATTTTATAAACTGAAGGTAAAAAATAATACCGTGGATACTGCTTTATTAGTCCCTTGGCAGTATCAAGCGCGTATTTGCTAAATTAGTCTACTTTGATTTTATAGCCTCAAGACATATCTTGCACTAATGTAGCACATCCAAGAATTTAGACTTTATCAGTTACCGCAATTTCAGCAACCAACCCCGCAATATTGAAAAGTTTTCTCTTTTTTTTCGAAATTTATATTTAATTTCTTTTTTTCTTTATATAACTTGAATTTCCTTGAATCCTGCCGGCGATCTAACTTACCACATTTTTTAGTCCTGTTTATCGTAAATATTTAGAAAAAATCATATGTACGAGTGTAAAGATGATAACTCAAATTCATAATGTTCTTTGTGGACTCATTTTTGTAAACATTTTTCCAAATCATTAATCTCTTTTGGTTTCGGGTCGCATATATATATAACACTTCCCAGAAGACGTTTGATTTAAAACATTACATCCTTTACCAACAACCATAGTTAATTGCAAACTAAGCTCAACGTATTATTCCCTTCTAGGTGTGAAAAATTCTGTGCACCTTAACATTCTAATTTTCCATCAATAGACAATTGATGACATAAATTTTTCCATATTTAGGACTTTACCAAATAAAATAATCCGCTACAAAAATGATGAAATCTTTTAAACCAGTAGTCCGATTTTTATAAACCAAAGTATTTTATTTTGTAAATTATTTTTAGATTTAAAAAAAAGGAATTCAGGAATTGCTATTTTTTAATATAAAGTTTTAATTTTTCAGGAACCCCATCCATTGATGTTTTTATGGTAGTGTGCGACACCTTCACAGCTTCTGAAGGTCACTTTCTTTTAAAGTCTTGAAGGTCTTTGGCCATTTTTTTTTATTAACTTCATCTTCCTTTTTACTAAAGCCCAGTATCTGTCAATCGGCCTTATTTCTGGACAGATTGGCTTCTCTAGGCACTAAAGTCACTTCATTCCGTTGGAACCACTCTGAGGCCGCTTTACCGTAGTGACATCAAGCGAGGTCAGACCAAAAAAAAATGGATACTTCATGTTGCCATAAAAATTTAAGCAACCTCTTTTGAAGCATTCCTTCGCATATATTTCGCCGTTGTTTGTACCCAATGTCACGTTGAGTTGCTCCTTTTTCCACAACTGCAAATTGCCTGCCAAGCATAGAATTTCTTAAGGAATTTTGTCACCTTTTTGGTTTTGAATTTATCTGCGACATTTCCTCGAGAATCGGCTGTATAAAATTCTTGCCCAGGAAGCTGGGAAAAGTCAGCTAAAACGTAAGCCTCGTCGTCCATTATGCAGCATTCGAATTTCTTAACAAAAACTTGTTTCAGCTTTTTAGGCTGATGTTTTGCGGTTTCTACGCGGAACTTTTTGCACCTTTTACGTTTTCATCCCAACTTCCTTCTTAGCCCAGCGCACGCAAATTTCTGAGCTTTCCTCGCCAATTTCCTTACCGATATGCTTGGATTTTTCTTCAGAACGATAAACAACTTTCTTTGGAGATTTCGTTGTAAACTAGTAAAATTCGCATATCTCTTGACTGTTCCTACACGGCAGTAAGCACCTTTACCATAAGAGGTTACAAAATAATGCCATTCAGCTGAAATGGAGAAATCTTTTTTATGATTCACTAAATTTATAAAATTGTATTTATTTTTGTATTGTCTGCAACATCTGAAAAATAAAATATTTTTCGAATATTTTCAGCACCGAATTTCTCCTTCAAATGAGCTATGAGTTATCCGTTGAACAAATTTACAGCAACTAAGTCGTATATGTATTTTTTTTTTTTTTTTTTCGAAACGAAATTCTTTAAGAAATCTTGATCATTAAGATTACCTATTAAAAATCGTTTCTAAAAAAATATGATATATACATAGTTATGTTTAAATCTAAATTGTGAAGAACACGGAAAAAATTATTTGTATGAATTATAAGTTTAACTCACTGTAAGTGTTGTCGTCTGCCGTGAACATTGATTGATTTGAAATCTTTTCTATCAAGTAAAACTCGACTTATTCATCAGATAAATAAAATTTGCTTGACTTTCTTGACTACACCCAGAGAAATACTTACTTGGTTCGAAGAAAAACGGCTATAAAATTGAGGAAAAATGGGAATGATTTGGCGCCATATAAACGGTTTCCTCATTTTGATATATAAAATTTCTTTGAGTTGAGGAAATATTTTTCAAATATGAGAAATTGTATATAATTTAGGTAAAACTTTCCTCAGTTTGAGGGATAATTTTCCATAGATTAAAGTCAATTTACTTTTTGGAAAAGAAATCCTCAATTTATGGAATATTTTCTACAATGTTGTTTTAATTAAAAGGCATAGAAATCCATGTTTTGTTTTTACTTGTATTCATCTATTATTTTATTTTTAATAAGAATTAATTACTACAGGCATCGTCGCCTTGAAATGATAAAAAGTTCCTTATGGCCACCAAAAAATTATAAATTGAACTTTATTGAAATTTATGTCTTTTGAATATATTTTATTTTTTTCACAATATATTGTATACATATTTTTTTTTTTTCAAAAATTATATCAATAGCCACAAACCACTTCGCTTGAAATAGAGACGCCAACTTAAAAATTCAAATTACTAAGGCCAAAAGAGTAAAGCTAGTTTTTTGTATATACAAAAATTTTGTATGGAGAACATTTTTGGTATATTCGTCTCTTTCTTAAATTTTAATTTTTTATGCCAAAATACATAGTATGTAAGTTTAATTACCTTATTTTATTCTAAATAAGGTTATTTGTTCTTTTTTGGTATTTTGATACTTTTGTTTTGCAGCCAAATGGTGCTTGAATTTTTATATGCTGGTGCGACTAAATTTTGGAAAAAACAGGTTTATGGAAACGTCCATTGTATGGAACAATATGTTATGTTAACAATAGACCAAGTAATTCATAAAAGCTCTTGAGTTAAAATTCTATGCAGACGCGTAGGGACTAAGTTTTAGAAAAAAATTATATTTGATGATGCCCATTTACCACACCCATATTTTCTTGTGTTTTATTTACTTTCTTTTCTTACTTTTCTTTAATTTTAGTTTAAACAATTTCATTGAAACTTGGGATTTGATTTCAATTGGTGGGCAGCACCGCAATTAAATTTCCAAAAATGAAGAAGAAACTTACTTCAAATTGAACACCATGGTTGCATGAAAGGAGCACATTTTTCTTCATTTTGAGGAAAATTTACATAAACCAGAGAAATTTTCGTGGATTTAAATTGAGGAAACTTTTTCTTTGTTCTAGAGATGGGTATTTTTCTGGGTGTATGGAAGAGTGCAAGCGCCGTCCAATTTTAGGACACAGTAGAAGCATACCCACTTATTGCACGCAACTTTTTTGCCCAGGATGCTAATCGTCGAGAAACTTTTAAAACTCTGGCAGTTTTTCTCACACTCCACTCAACTGGTATTGTTGCATTTTTTCAGAACTTATGTTCCGCTCTGAAATTGCGTTTTTTAATTCGTCGATCCATTTGTCCATGGGATCATATATTAAGGAATTGTACTTGTTGTGCTTTAATTGCAGATTAATTTTCTCACGTCACTTTTTTAAGATTTTTTCCGTCAGCGCCCGACATTCCCAGCTTTATTTTTTTTTTTTTGATGATGACTCACAAATTGTTTGCATTAAGTTGGAAATTTTCGTTTTTCTTATTTTATTCTCAACAACAATAGAAACGTATGAAATATCTTTAGAAATATCATATTTTTCATCATCATTAGCGTTGCAATCAGTTAAGATTTCAACTTTTAAAGAGTTGTCTGAAGGGACTACGCCAGTTAGTTTATAAACTTTCGATTTTTCACAACATAGTTTTGTTAACAACACGAGATTTTCACATTTATTTTGATGATTTTTCTTTTTCAACGGATTGAAACACGATTTGGTCGGCATTTTCAGGCAGTTGATTGTAGCAACACATTAGAAATCGAATAAACAAACTTGTAAGGGGAATCCCAAATGTGGAAAATCTTAGCAATCATGAAATACATAAAAAAAAAGATTACTGTGATTGCCAAAACAAAATTTGAATCTACGATGTGCTCAGTTTCAATTTCAGTCAAAGTTGGCAAGTATTTTTAGCTTGCGCGCGATGATAAAAATGCTCATAACTTTTTTAAAGATGGAGAATAAATGGATTTTTTTTCGATAAAATTCAGTGACTGTATCATTTGTTAGTAAGCAAATAAAAAATGTTTATTCTGACTAAAAATTATTATGTTCATTTGTAACGGCACGCAATTTTTTTTAATTCGTGACAAACTGTCGGTCCCTTGAAAAAATCGCGTTGATTTGTAAAAATTCCATACATTTTGGTCCCCTCGCTAATTCGTATTTTTTTTTTCAATACAAAGTCTGTTTAACCTCTTATGAATTGAAATTGGTTGTTGACAACTTCTTATAATTCGTAATGCAAATCAAAATTACTATACGGCACTATGATTCGAAAAAAATCAATCATAGTAGATAGCTACGTTCATTTTTTTTCACGCGAGAAGAGCCTTAAACAACTAAAAATTACAGGCTTTTAGAACATAGTTTTTAATGGGGTCCAATATGTGTACATACGTGCATACATATTTCAGTTGAATGAATAATTGCTTTTTTCTTTCTATTAAAAAAATTGAAAAAAACGTCAATTCGTATTTTTCTTATTTTAACTTCGTTAACCCTGGGATTGTATGTCACAATGATGTTCGAAAACTAAAGTAAAATGGGAGATATGGTTTCCATTTTATTTGAGTTTTTGGTGGATTGTATACATGCAGCTTCATCGACGTAAGTTGCCTTCGCCATAATTCCTGGTTACAAAGGTTATAGTAGACATTATACCTCATTGGAAAACTTAAGGATAATTGTAAGGATTAAGAGTCCTGGAAATATTTTTTTTTAAATTTATTTTAATATTTGCATAAAATATTGAAGAAATTCAACCAGATGTTGAGAAAAAACTCTGAGATGAAAGGATTAAATCAAAATCTCGTTAAATCGAAAACATCTGTAATTCGAAAAAAAATGCTGGCCCTTGCGATTATGAATTATCGGGATTCTACTGTAGTAGAGATTGAGTAGTTGCTCACCATAACGCCATGATTGCGTGTGGTTTCATCGACCAGATCCGTCAGTACATATCTAGTGCACTCGATTTGTTTGTACTTATCTTGGAAATAGGTTCACCGCCATTCAATATCTTATTTGTTTTAACCGCCTACTTTCTTATTGCACAATAAGGGCAATTGTGTAGTTTTGTATATTGGCAATGTCAATGTTTGTGTAGTTCAACAGGTTACAGTATTAAATAATTTCAATAAGAATAAAAAAACTTTACCATTGCACTTTCATTAGGAATCCTGCACATTGCCGAGACACATACATACTTATATGCAAATACTCTACATATATACATATGTATATGTATATACATATATCTGTCTGTTTATATGTACACTTGTTTGCTGTTTGTACTCTAGAAACCAAACTTCCTGTACTATCTCGCCAATTTGACATTTGCGCATGCGAAAATAAATTAGTTTTTCATGTTTGTTTGTCAGTTATCACAACGAAATGCTTGTTTTCTATCGGTGAATTCATTCTAACATTTTTCTGTTTCTTCTGGTGGCGGCGGTAGTTGTTCCTTTACTTACAAGCGCTAGCGAATCGCTACATATTTGGCTTGGCTTGAAGCTGCTCTCCAAGAAAGAAGAAGTGCTTTGACACTTTTACACCGCATGCAGTCAGATGTGTTGTCTTTGTGTGTCTTACTTTAAGTTTTGTTTTATGGTTAAAAGATTGCGTAAACGCAATAAAACTGCATTTTTGTTATTTTTACTTATTTGAAGCACACGCATACACAATTTATCAAATGCAATTTAGTGCTGGACGAACGACGATGAGAGAGTCACGTGAGCAGCAATTTGCTGCTGCTGCTGCTGCTGCTGCAATCACTTATGAATGTATGTATGTGGAATAGAGTAAGTAGGAAATACTATGTAGTAATTGCTGCTGGCTAATTTTGTGACAAATTTAGAAATGCTATGGAATTACTTAAACCAACTACTTACTCTATATGCCGTAATCTGATGGAAGTCACGAAATGAAAATAAACTCTTGGCGACAAAATAATTTATACACATATTGCAATATTTTGTAGTATATTCGTTGCATGTAATAGTAATGTGACTTATGTTCACATTTAGTGTCAGTACATTAAATACTTTTAATCAATCAAAGCATTGACATTAAATATATTCCAGAAAAATCAACCACTAGTTATTAATCTATCTCATCATTCCTGCTCATTCTCTTCGTCCCAACTTTAACCTTAAAAGGGGCATTCAATTTAATCTGATTAACTGAAATCAAAACAAAAATTACAAATTGTTCGACCGCTCCTCATGAAATCCAATGACCAAACACATTTATTTGACTTTGAAGTCTTTACATCTGTGGCAATCTTCCATCGCTTGATGCAGATGGCGTTTAGCGATGAGTCAAAAACTTATCACAGCATGTCAATGATGCGATCGCAGATTTCGATAAAATAGCAACATGAACTTGTATGTTTGCATTTGGCTTTGTGGGTCTTTGACCTTTCATTGTACTCTCACTAAGTAAATCGAAAAGAAAACGAAATTGATTTTTAATTTGTTGTGCGTTTTCGCTTTCAATACAAAATCATTTTATCATAACTCACTAGAAGTAAGAGTCAAATTAGCCCGTCGTAATATAATATTATTATTAAAATTTACGAAGCTTCGAAGTTGGATAGCTGAAAGAAATTTGGGATAGAATGGGAATATGATATTGAAAAAGGTTCATCATGCCAGCTGCCGATTAATATAAATGAAATTTTGAGGTGTAGCGAAAAGGGAAGGCGAATTCTTACTTTCTACGAAAGTCGAAATTTTCTATAGGACCATCATCGACAAGATCTTATTGGAGTTACATTGGAAAACATTTTTTTAAACGGCATCGAGCTATATACCTATGATTTTAAAAAAATCGCTGAACAAATAGTTAATATTTTTTCAAACGAAAGTGAAGTAAAATATCTAATTAATTACACAGTATTACAGCGAAAATTTTCTTCGAATTAATCATATCGAAAATCGTAGGCTAGACAATATTTCTTTTAAATTATACTACAATTTAAATCTCCACTAGGTCTTCAAAAAAGTGTTTTAATTCTTTTGATCTTGTCATACTGTGTTATTAATTTTTTTATTTTTCTAAGAATATATCATAACATATTTCTTCTTTTAAGACTACTATTATATTTCGCGAAATAATCGTAACAATCCCGGTGGAAAATTAAATGACAGATACCGCAATCAAAAATCAAAGCGGCGAAGGGCTGCGAAAATTGAAAGCCAAATTACAATTGATACTGACAATTATGATGAAATCGACAATACTTCTATCGAAATACAAAATATCTTACAAGATAATGTCAGTGCATGCTTGTGCAATGAATCAGATACTGACGTCCCAAGCAGTTCATGGAAACAAACTTTTCTTTTATGAAGAAAAGATCTACTAGAGGCAAAAAACAACATTGAATTTCTACAAAAGTGGCCAGCATTCACTCAATCATTTGGATACAAGTTGGTAAAGTAATTGCATATTTTAATCATTTGCTAAATTCATGAACAAATAATTTTTTGACATTTCTAGATACAATACGATTTCGACGTACTATCCTGGAAAAAAGGATAATTTACTGGACAAATGGGCAGATTTTAAGATAAAAATTTTTTCTTACTTTGAGGAAAAAATCAAAGACAAAAAATCAAGAGAAGAACTTGCAGTTTGCAAGCACATTTCAAATACAGGTCGGTAATGTTCCTACTAAACTTATATTAACTTACTAAACTAAATTTGAACTTACTAAAAGAAAACTCAAATTCTGATTATAAAAATATTAAAAAAATGCAAGATTGAATTTGAAAATTCCCTAATTTTAATAGTACGATTTGTTATAAATTTGTTATCTTATAAAAAAATGTTTTAATTTCTTTTTAGATAGCGTAAATTATATTATATGCAGATTGCTGAACAGTGTGATCATACCAACACCCCGATCTCAAAATCATGAAGGGAAGAAGTCACGGAAGTTCACGATTTCTGATGCCCAAGAAAGTTTCTGCATACATTTAACCACAATCAACGGTTACAAAACAAAAATTGAGGAACTAAGAGATAAGTACTACGGTTCTTCGCTAACGATATTACAATTTATCAGAGTTTTTTGTATATTTTGATAATTTACAAATTCGAGACTTACATTCAATGTGTGAATATTTGCTTCCAAATATTTCACGTCTTGAATTTGAGATATCCACAAGCCAGCCAAAATGTATGGCACTTTATTCAAAAAATGTTTTTCTCAATCAATACTAAATATGATATACTTTCTCCTTCAGTAACTATAATGATGAATTATTTCAAAGACAGCACTTTGAATTATTAATTAATACATCTTAACAATGGATTTGTTTTGTTTTAAATGCAATGAACCGTATAAATTTGTAAAAGACTTGACATATCACTTAAGGAATGACCACTTTATTAAAACGTATGATCGAATGAAATGTGCACAGCCTAAATGTAACCAATTATTTACTAATCTTAAAGCATTTCGCCATCATTTAATTAATGTTCATTCCAAACACACTTTAAATTCTGAAATTATTCCAAAAAATAAATCTGTCAATCCTAGCCTTTCTTTGAGTTTCGACGAAAATTCTAATACAAATCAAAATAAAGTGTTCGAATCAGCAACTTGTGACATTAAAAAAAAAAAAAATTATTGCATAATAATTATTGCATATAAAATGATAAATCATACTTGTGCAAAATATAAGAAAAAATTAAATTTTAAATTAATAAGTATTTATCTATGTCTCTTTACTTAAATATTTACTTATGTATAAATAAAACAATTATTTGTTAAATAAAATTTTAATAGTGTTTTTATTTCAGAAAAATAGGGGCATTTAAAAAAAATAATTCTTAAAATTATGAAGCTCGTTTCTGCTTAAATTAAGAACGATCGAATTTAATTTCAAGCAAATTCGAGCTAAAAATTTTTAAGAAGGATTTGCTAATTTCAAAGTTATTCAATCTTAACATTTTCAAGCCAATTCATGCTTATTTTTAGACAAATTAATCTTAAATTTTTTAACATGCATCATCTTAAATTCACTCCAATCGAGTTTAATTTGTGCTTCGATAGTTTAAGCAATTTCGGGCTTAATTCGAGCAGAATAATGCTTATTTTCAGACCATTTCGTTCTTAAAAATAATAAGTACTTTCATGCTAAAAATAAGAAAATTCGGTATTGATGCCAAATCAACTTCGTTTGAAGTTGAATTAAGCTCGGATGGGCTTGATTTTTTTCTCAGTGTAGGCAATTTAAATACTACTTTGTTTTCGGCGGCGTCGTACTCGAAAAAGCACGTTTGAGGCGGCTGCGGATAATGTAATGGGAGTTTATCTTTTGCTAAGTGGATTCATATTCATATTCTAACCGTTAGCCGATTTAATTATTTTTTTTTTCTTATTCAAAGATTAAGAAGTAAGATTAAAATACCCCATGGCTTAGAGATTAGCTGTCCAGCACGGGTTCCATACTCGCCAAGGTCAAAAAACAAAATTACAAAATTTTCTGCATTGTACCAACTCCTATTATGGCAATGGCAAACCTCCAAGATGAAAAGTCTCTTAAGAAAAGATTTTCACTTCGCCATTCGGACGCGGCATAAAACAGTGGGTGCCTTCTATTCGTGTTCAAATATAACTCATATGCCCTCCATGGGCTGTTGTGCTATAAAAGAAGAAGGGAATTAAAGAATGTTTTACTGTGAACTGCACGTTATAATTTTGTTAATATTAGAAATATAAAGGATAGTTTTTTTTCGAGATTTTCCCAGAACTACCCACAGACACGGTTTCAGGAAGAAAAGTTATTTAAGGTGTAAGTAAAATTTTTACCACTTTTACTTGACAAAAAATCACTCATTTCACCTATTCAGGAATCCAAAGCTCAGTTTAGAAATTTATGAAACTAAAATAAACCAAAAGTGAAATTTCTAGCTAAGCTGATAATAATATCAAATACAGTGGACGCTCGGAATTCTTAAGTAGTTTGTTCTTGGGTTACTTAAGAATTCCGAATTTTATTAGGTAAAAGCACTAAAAGCGAAATGAGCAATCGAACAAAAATTAACTGCAAATCTACTACAAAAACTTAAGTCAAATCTTAAAATTCTAGAAAGTTACATACAAGTCAAAAATTCCTTAAGTTTTCTGAACAATTAAAATTTCCGTACTTAACTCTTTCATACCCAATGTTGCGTATATGCAACATTCACTATTTTGTGGCATAAATAAAATGTTTAACAAATTTTAATATTAACGCTATTTGTATTCGGTTCTGTTAGGTATTCTTCACGTTTGCTGATTGCCGAATATTTGAAATTTCTTGATTAAGGAATTTTTTTTTAATGTTTTGTCTTTAAAGTACAGCAAAGGTTTCTCTCAAGCCTCATTATAATTCGGGCATCAAAGGGTTAAGAACTCCACTGTAAGAACAAACAAAAATAATATCACAATCCATATCAAAACCTCGAAAAATGTAGGGTAACCTGAAATTTTTGGAAATATTTGTACCGAAAACCCCCGGTAAAAAAGGATGAAGCGTTGCCTCAAACATTAAATTAAAAAAATAATTTAGTATGTTTGAAGTATCCTTTAATCACTTTTATGAAAACTGCGAATATCGGACAATATTCACACCTACCGCCCATTTAAGCGAAATTTTCAGCAAGTGAAATCAAAGGAAATTTGAAGCAAATTATATCAAAATCATTTTATTTCGATGCATTAGACTCTAGAACAACTATTGCGGAAATTTTCAAAATCGGGCGGGTATTCCTCTCATTCCAGTAAAAATTTCAAAGGATAATATCAGAGGTAAATCCACTATTTTGAAGCCACCATTTGTTTTTTTTTTTTTTTTTTTTGAAAATCTGATTTCGAATTTGTAATCAGCGATGCAGGCAAAACTATTTTCTTTTTTTTTTGGAAATCTGATTCCAGATCCATGACCGGCGACCTTGAAAACGCCCAAGTACAGAATTTTATTTATTTTTATAGATATCTATCTCTAGGTTAGGTTAGGTTGGAGTGGCTGTCGAGAGACACACTTAGGCCTGAACGGCCCATTGTGATACCACATAGTTGGACCTACAGTTTAACGGCGATTCCGAACGGCGGTGTGGCAATTTTTTATCGGCTTGGTGGTTTTGCCATTACCAACCAATGTGTGTACTTGTACACTATCTTATAATTCTCATACACTTCATATTGATAGTGAATATAAGAAAGTTATCAAAATTAACCACCAGACGAAGACGGGAATCGAACCCGAACCTCCCAGATGAAAGTCTAGTGCATTATCCACTAGGCTATCGAGGTCGTCATCTATCTCTATGTTTTGATCATCTTTTTTTGAATCTCGCTCCAGAGACCGTGAACCTCTGAAATAAACTATACTCCAAAATTTGTTGGGTTCTCATGCGTGATTACATTCTTTGAACCATATTAAATCTGAAATTTAAGGGTCAGTTAATTTTTTTTTTTGGTTTGCTTTTGCTCTAACTTTTAGCATTATTTTATATTCTATTTTGGACTAAATTTTGGCTGATATCACGGTGCAACAAATTTCCAACTTTTGTCTTGCATTTCCAGCGGTTTCATAGTAATTTAGGATCGCTGATCACGACTGTGTACTCAGTTTTTCTTCATCACAGCTACTTCTCCCACAATATGGACCTGAAGTCGGAAAAGTGAGGTCTTCAGGTACTATTAAGAAATTTCTTTATTTCAATAGATACGAACTTGATGTCCGAAGCCAAGTTGTTAAGCATAAAGTGATAAACCACTTTTGTGTATGCACTTTTCCTCCATCTTCTACCCTTCCTCTTGAAAATTGGGTTTTAAGCGCCCTTTTCCGATAAATTATCGATAAAGCAAAAACCGTTGGGAAAATTATTATACCGTCTTTGTAAAAAATATTGCTTGTTAAAAATTATAGGGGGTCCCACAACATTGGAATAACCTACGTGGTACACTCTTTCCAAACTAATGCAAAAACCGAATTTTTTGCATTAGAACCATGCCACTCACTCTATATAAGTAATAAATGGAATAAAAAGCCACATAAGTTCAATTTTAATCTCAAGTCGATCTCATTAATAACAGATATAATTTTTCAAAAACTAGCTTCGCATTTTTTACGATATCGAGCAAGTTAAACGCCAGGAAGTATAAAAGTAACTTAACAGCCATTAAATGAAATTAACATAATTATGCAAAATAGAGGCACATATACATTCTTAGTATATTTACTAACCAAATACATATGTACCTAGGTGTGCATGTGCAATATATTGACCGCCATAAAAACCAACGCTAACGTGCCAAAATGAAAAGTGTTCCATGATTACCGCGTAAATTATAAACTCAAGACATAAATCCACTTCGATAAATGACATGAAACTAACAAGTTGAGACAAAAAAAAGCGCAGCTGCTGCGGCATAAGACGAAATAAAGATAAAGAGATTGAGCGAAGCGCATTATGTCTTCTTTAGTTCTTTATACTAAGAAGGGACAATGTACCCTTTTTGTTTTTGCCTGAACTGGAACTCCTCATATTACAGTCCCTCCGCAAGACTTTCCTTGCAATGCTGCTGAGTCAGTCAGTCAGGCGGTCGCGCATCGACGAAGAGATGATAATCAAATAAACGCAGTAATTTATAATAAAGTTACAAAAGGATGTCGCAGCAGCAGCGCATGCAGCAAGTGCGGCTTGTAATATAATAAAATAAAATACCACAACAAGTAAAGAAACAAAACGAAAAGGAAGTAAAGGAAACGAAAAACAAATTGCTGGTTAAGCTGTGAAATTGTTTATTATTTATTACCAACATACAATCAAGTCAACGCAGCGTGGCAACGGCGCTACATATTAAAGCTTCACTGTAAAAAACAAAATGAAAACAACAAACGAAGCAGAAATGTTAAGCGTAGGCAGTTTCCATTGCAAAATTACCACGAAAAGGTGTAACAATATTCAATAGCGCATTAGATGCCTTGATAGATGGCAATGATGATGGCCACGAGCGCATGCTCAACGAGGCAACAAGTAAAACATCCTTGTAAATAAGTGCTACACTGTGCGCTCTCTAAACACGAACCAACGAATCAACTCACCAACATCATCATCTTCACCAGCTCATCAATGATGGCATCGACATATTGGCGCATTCTTGCCACTACAACCGAAAATTATGATCAACCATGGACTGTTGGAGTTGGTTGGTGTTGGCTTATGGCCTACAGCGCCAATTCGTTATGCTGGCGTTCGTTCTCTTCATGTTAGCATGAATTTCCAACGCTTGTAAATAAGTTAAGCTTAGCAAAATCACTGCAAACAAAAAAAAACAAAAACAAAAATTGTTTATAGTGTGAAAAGTGTGAAATACGCCTTCATTATATTGAATTCGTTCCTGTTTTATTTGTTGTCTGCACTCTACTGCAGATAGTCGTAGTAAAAACGGTTTCGATATTATTTGAAAACTTGTTATTCATTGAATTTGCTGCCAACTAAGTATTTGATGTCTATTGAAAATTCGTTTCTCATTCCAATTCCATGGTATTTTCCCTGGGTTCAAAAGCAGATGCTATTTAGTTTAATGGAGAGATCAAGCGTTCTTCAAGAAGTGATGTTCATGTCAGTTGCTTCAAATTTAATTTCGCAAAGATTGCAAATATAAACAAAAAGGACTCCCAACCAATTTCCTTGTCTTCATCAATGACCTTCTTTTACTCGTAAATAGAGTGTAGTTTAAGACTCAGTGCTCCCCTCTATCCCACAATTGAGTTCCACGTGAAGAATGTATATGGCGGAGTCAGGGGCTCTTGATGATTCAATATGGCGTTTATTCAATGCAGCCAAGTATATAAAAAAAAAAGTTAAAGATCCGTCCCAAATTGGGAAAATCGTAGTAAAATCGTAGAAACGTGGCTTTAATTGCTCTATTCTACCGTTATTTCCATGGTTGATGTATTCCCTAGGCACTCACGAATTCCACGTGAAAACTGGGATAGTTCTTCCTTTGTCGTACCGCTCGTTCATGGAATAAGCTCCCTGGAAAAAGTTGTCCTGACATTTTTGACGTGTACGTTTACCAATACTTTTTCTTCTTTCCTCGTCCTTCATACCTTAAGGATTTTAATAAACACTCTCTTGTTATCTTGTTATTGCATAGAGGAATATGCAATTTTAAATGCGATATCTCAACGAAAAAAAAGATATTTGAGCAAACTCAACGGCATTGGAAAAAAAAAACATGTACTTTAAGATGCCAACTGTATTTTTTTAGAAAAAAAATACAAGGAGCAAAAACAGTGTTTTTTACACTTTAGGTTAGGAAATCTCAAAAACGGGAAAGTATTGTCTGCAGTGTTGCCAGAAAGACGATTTTATCGTCATTTTGATGATTTTTTGGCCCAATGACGATTTTTGTTTAAAAGTGACGATTTTTTAGATTAAAAATCAACTCCAAAAAAACTTTTTTGTTTTAAAATATCTTCTGTTATTTTTATACATACACACCAAAAAAACTTTAACCCCAAAAATATTCTCAATAATAAATCTACACTACTAAAAAACTACATAGAAAGTTGTTGAAATAGCAACTATACTATGAAGAAAAAAAACGGGATTCTGATTTTTTTGAACTTAATATCATTAAGTGATAGTATGATGTGACGCAAGTATGTTTTTAAATACTTTAATATTCAAAATGGCGCCATTTTACTCAATACTGAAAAGAATATTTCTACACCGACCTTCCCCAAAATATTTTTTACCAATTTTCTTCATCCTCGACACTGTGGGTACGCCCCAAAACAATCAATCTCAATCTGCTCTTGCATTACCATTTAATGACAAGTCAGGGCTTAGAGTTTGGAGTTGAAGGTGGGATGGACTAAACCAAAGCACTTTGTCTCAAAAACCATTGTACTATATCCAAAATAGAGCCAGTAAAAGAGAGTAGAAAGTCAGAAAATATATGTGAAGGGATAAATGGGAAGAAGAAAAGTCGAACTTCTTTGTTTCACTGAAGAATCTTAGAAGCTCAGGAAGAAGGAGACTGTGGACTTAATTCATACTCAAGACATCACTACGCAACAGCTCTAATCTGATTCTCACAAACGCCGGACAACTACAAAGATAATGCTCCGTAGTATCGTTGTCCTCAAGATACTACTACTGCCAGCTTTTCTCTTCAGAAACTAGAACGCCTCTAAAAGGAATAAATACTAGGTATATCCGTGTTGAACTTGATTTCCAGTGATCCAATTTTATTATGCTTTCCATGCATAAATATTTTAAGACCAGAGTATTTAATTCTTGGTGTTAATAACATTGATTTCAAAGAAAAAACAATATTTTTGTAAAGTAAAGACATTTACCTTGGCATTAACGCCAAAGAAAAATTAAAAATCCTTGTAAGCATCACATTTGTAAACTTGTCAAAATTTATATAAAATTTGACAGTGTGTTTCCGCAGTTTACATTTTTGCACAATTTTTGAATTTTTGTGGTGAATGAAATTGCAGCTGAAGAAAGCTTTAGAAAGCTATAAGCCAACATAAAACGTGATGCTTCATCAAAAGCATTTCCATTGTCCAATTTTGCTTTAAAATTGATGTATTTACTCAACTTGTCCTCAAATGTTGAAAGAATATTTAAACAATAATACTCTTGAAGGGATATTATAATATAAATGAATGCAAACATATTTAAAGTAAACAAATTTGAGTTTTTCTCTCATGACAATTTTTTTGTGAAAACGACGATTTTTTCCAACAATTGTGACGATTTTTGAAGAGAAGTTTCTGGCAACACTGATTGTCTGGTTTCTGGTTTCTGAATCACTAATTATATTTCTGAAAAAGAAACAGTGTTGACCAGTGTTATCAACCAAACAAACAAACAAAATTTTTATCGAATCATACAATTTGAAAAGGGAACAACTCCGACGTAGTGAATTCGAGAAAGAAACAAATTTTCTGCAAATTTACTTATTTCAAATAAGTAACTCCTATATCTTTTTATATCCTTTTATCTAGATGTATGATTTATTTTATTAAATTAAATCATAAACTTTAAAAAATCCGTCTGTAGTATTTTGAGTTTTTGAAATCGGAACATTATTAATTGTAGACACGTTAAAAGTTGTTGGGCCTCCCCAAATCCATTTAAAATCCCAAGAAGGACTACAGCTTTCTTGTCAACAGAATGCACATAGCATTCGAGCGAACTTCGTTACTCTACAACGAGAGAAACTTTCGTTACGAAATCAAGACAAGATCATCAAGAACTTTGATGCAGATCTTCTGATGTGCTTGCAACGCAAAGTGTTGTACCTATAAGCAAAATGTTGGTAGAAAACCACCAGGGATTGAATGTGAAAACGTTAAAAACACAATAAGTGTAAAACTTTATTTCGCAATTGCCGTGTTCACAGTTTTCTCTTATCTCGCAACTTTATTTCTCTATCTACTATCCACATTACTAAACTTTACCAGGAACTGTGAACACCCCACTTTTTTTTTAATTTTTCTGTTGACTGCTTGCTGTTATCAACGTAAAAGTTTAACATTTCCCAGGCACATTTGACTACCTAAAATAATTCAGCACTCGGCTCCACTACTTACATCTCTACTTATGGAGCTGTATGCATTTACAATAAGCATATCATTAGCGAGTGACGCATGCGCAACACATCAATTACATTCGAGTACTGAATTATGTGGATGTGAGTACCTTCAAAAAGCCAACATGAGAATTGCTGGAGCATAAGTTTTATGTGTAAAATTCCATGAAATCGACAAGGCATGAAAAGCGTGTGCCGCATATTTTGACACCTAACATCCGCCCATGATAACAACACCATGCAGCTACAACGGCAAGAACGTCTTCATAAACTATGTATGTAAGTACGTTCGTGATCAATGGATAAACGATTGATGATGATCAATGAAGTTCATGATCTGAAAACACCAAAAAAAAAAAAAGAGTCTTGTTGCTTGTCTTGTTGCACATTTAAGTGTTGTATGTAGCGCATGCGTTTACTGCGCATGACTGCAATTTAATAGCAATAAATTTTAAGCTATTGAAAAATATTAGAAACAGAGGGTGATCGCTGATTAACGCAGATCAAAAGAATCTATAAATAAATATACTGAATAGTTATGTACTTGTAGTTACAACTAGTGCTCGTATATAAAGCCAAGAATGAGTTAATTAAGAACACGATATGTTCAGCTTGTAAGACAACGTCCCTGTTCCCTCTCTATTCCTTCAAGCTATCACTTTTGTGAAGGGTGTATGATTTGTGGCACAAATTTTGTATTTAATGGGTTAATAATAATAATAAAAATTTTTAACTAGATATTGACAATGGCGATGCAGAATAATTTATAATAAGAGAAATATTCCCATTGAATTCTAATTTGAAATTATCCTTTAAAGTATTTCTTATAATTTTTATTTTAATGTTACAGACAACGCATAGGGATAAGGCCGCTATAGATGCAAAACAAGGTGTTGGTTGGGAAAAGAAGATAGGTTAATGGGAGGAGGAAAGAGGGAGAAGTGTCTGCGAACGTTTGTTTTAAACTTGGAAAGGTCATAACAATCAGGAAAAATATTTGCAGGGAGCCTGTTCCACTTGTGAGTTTCACTTTCGGTTCGTGTATCTGTAGAGAACTCACGAACTAGTGGCATCAAAGCGCGTATTTCCGCAGAACATCCACCATGAAAATGGTGGTTGAATAAAGTCACGCCTGCCACGTTTCTACAATGATCAAAGGATTGAACAGAGTTGGAAACCCAACTATCTCCTATTAACGGTACAGGAGCTCCACTAGGATTCGTGAAGCTCCTGCCCATAGGTGCGAATTATACTATACGGATATAGATGGTGTAGATCATGCGGAGATCAGTCGGTGTGAAGTATTTCTTACACCGCTTTAAAAAGCTGAAACTCTTGGCTGCTTATTTCGCCAGGTCAAAAATATGAGTATTCCAACGAACGTCACATTGTATCGACATGCCCAGAACATCAAGAGTCACTGACTCCGCAATAACTTCCCCACCCATAACAAGGGGGTTGTAAAATTCGTTTGTGAGATAACAGACAACATTGGGTCTTACGCGCGCTGAATTCAACTTTGTTCGTAAAACGCCACTCGGAGACTGATTGGAGATCATTATTGAGTGAGTTAGGGCGTTTTGTACAGGTATATGAACGACAAATGGCGCTGTCATCCGCAAACGAGTAGATAGGGTTATTTATCAATGACAGAAGATCATTGATGAAGATAAGGAAAAGGGTCTGGGAGAGAAAAGGACAGAACCCTGCGGTACTCCAGCATTGAGGACACGAGACTCCGAAGTAACACCATCTAAAAAAAAACACGGATAGAGCGATCACCTAGAAAACTCGTGATCCATCGAGTGAAGTTATTACCGACCCCATGCGCAATCAGTTTTGGCTCCAATGCTTGATGACACACTCGGTCAAAAACCTTGGAAATATCCAGTTCTCGATGAGGACTGTCTGGCGGTCCTCATCCGTTGAGCGATTTCTACGGAAGCCGTATTGGTGATCATTCAGCAATTCATTTCGCTCTAGATACTTAACCAAGTGGATGTTTATTACGCTTTCCATTATCTTGGATAGTGTTGAACATATTGTGATGGGGCGGTAATTCGCAGGGTCCGTAGTCTTGCCCTTCTTAGGAACTATCCAACAAGACGGGAACATACCACTAGCGTATGAAATGTTGAAAAGATTGCGTAATGGTCGCGTTAACGTTGGCGCATATATCCTCAATACACGGGTGGAATGCCATCGGGCCCCGAAGCCTTATTTATGTCTAGATTTGCAAGAACCCTTTTGACTACACTTGTTCGAAAGTGTATCTCAGGCATAGCACAAGATATTCGGATTCAGCGATCCCAAATGTTATGAGGTTTTCTGAGGTTATGTCAGAAACAGACTGGGAAGTAGCTAACTACTTTTTTTTTCAACTGTCACTTAGTTGTAGTTGAGATAATTTCAACTATATTTTAACTAGTTTAGTTGTAGTTGGAATGAGGATCTCTCATGAGATCTTTGCGTCAGCAGTTTGTTCGCTTTTTTCCACTGCCCGTTGGGGAGTATCAACAGAGGAAAAGCAACAACAACAATAGAGAGAAGAGCACTGCAAAAACTTCAACAGAATGTTTTATAAATGTTTTCTAACAATTTTCTAATAAACAACATAGTTTCACTTCTACTGTGAGTGCTTGCAGACACATAATTTTTTTTTCAGATTGGAAGTAGTTAACAAAATATTCAATTAACTATGCATTCAACTACAACTAAAATAGTTGAAATGTAGTTGAAAAAATTTCAACTACAACTATTCAGTGAAGATATTTGGAATCAAATCCGTAATTCTGGGTTATGATTTCAAATATTAGTAGCTTATATAGGATATTGAAAGATTAAGAACTATAACTAAGAGAACTGATGAGGAATTGTGGCGGATTCCGAAACGGCCGTCTGATTTGCCCGTCTCTATATACATTGTTGTTGTGATGACTTCATTTGTTCATTAACCTCTTTATATATAACTTCAAATAACGAAATTGACATGAACTTAAGTCATGACTTTGAAAATTAACCTCTAGATTTAATTTTCATAGTCTCCTAAAAAAACTATCATGAACTGATCGAATGGGGACCGTTCAGAAAAAATGACACCTAGAATCATTTTCTCACAAACACACACACTCTCCCATGTACTAGACTTTCAAATAACGAGCTGTTATGCAGACTAGCTACAATGGGAAAAAAACAACAACATAAGTGTATAGAACGGTAGTGGTAGTTTCTTTCAATATCTCTATTCAGTGAAGATATTTGGAATCAAATCCGTAATTCTGGGTTATATACATTGTTGTTGTGATGACTACATTTGTTCATTAAGCCTGTTTATATATAACTTCAAATAACGAAATTGACATGAACTTAAGTCATGACTTTGAAAATTAACCTCTAGATTTAATTTTCATAGTCTCCTAAAAAAACTATTTCAGTTATAGTTGAATGCATAGTTAATTGATTATTTAGTTAACTACCCCCCAATCAGGTCAGAACCATGACTTGCTGGGGTTTTCGGACCTCAGATTCCACGACCCCAAAAACATATAATACACATGGTCTGGCCTTCGGACTCGAAAAAAACCAACAGCTGTTACTACGGGCTTAGAAGGCAATTAAGAAGCAGAGCCCTCTCTCAACGGAAAGAGGTAACGCTCTATAAGTCCCTCAACCTTCCTGTCTTAATGTATGGCGCTAAGACGTGGACATTAACTGCCAATAATGAGAAGCTGTTAGGCGCTTTCGAGAGGACAATCTATAGTCCAATATGCGTGGACAACGGGTACCGAATAAGATGAAACCAAGAACTGTATGAGCTGTATGCCGACATTGACGTAGTTAACCGCATAAATATCCAGTAGCTTCGCTGGCTAGGCCATGTTGAGCGAAAAAAAGAAAACGCTTCGACTAGGAAGATGTTCTATTCGAGCAACGTCCGAATCTCCATTGGAAAGACCAGGTACAGAAGGACCTGACCAACTGGTGCCAACGCGCGCATAGTAGAGGCGACTGGCGAAGTTACATTGAGGCGGGCAAGGCCGATCATCGTTTGTAGCGCCAACTAAGTGAATAAGGTTCTGATATACCATGAATAATAATGCGAATGCGAGTAAAAAAATAAAAACTTCGCGAATGCCAATGCGAATAATTTTTTTTCTTAAAAAAATTGCTTTAATGGGTTTTTAAAATTATTTCGAACCCCCCAAGCCCCTGAAGCACCTTGGATCCTTAGATCCACCGCTGGTATACTTCGGCGACGAGACAGTCGCACAGTTGCTTAATAGTCCAGTGGGTAGAGTAAAAAATGCAACAAAAATTCAGTAATTGTTAGTGGGCGTATGATAAATGGAAAAACCAAAAAAATCTGTTCTGGGGGTGCAGAGCGAAGCATATTGTAATTTTTTCGTATAAGTCATAGTTTTTGAGATATTCAATATTTAAAAAATATTTTGTATTTTGGATGCGGGCGAATTTTTGTTTATTTCTTGAAATTTTTCTCGCGCAGCTTATAGGAAGAAATGAATAACTCGAAAACCAAACAAGCTAGGAAGAAAGGGGTTTGAGGGAGATATATGTAAAACACAAAATTTTACTTTAATTTTCATTGACTATGGATAATTTTTAATATAAAAACATAACAATATAGTATACTTAGTTGCTGTGGGTTTTTGCTAGCTGGCTTTATCGAATGCATGTATATTTTAGTTAGGATTTCAAACTCTTGAAGAGCATGGATATCATGGTGAGTGAGTGCATTACCCTTAACCCAACTCTACTCAACTGATCATTATCATGTGTGTGCTAAGAGGATTACGGAAATTTGATCCTTTTATTTTTGTTTGTGTCAATAATGAGTTGAAGGTACGATCATTGTATATAAAGAAAATTTATTACGCTTCAACGTGAGTGACATTTTGTAGCACATTTGGAATGCTACTGTATTTATTTATTTCTTGTTGTGTGGAGTATCAAACTGGTGCATACTTGACAAGATTTGGGTTATGCTCCCATTTCGCTTTCAATTAAAATCCACTTTAGATTCTTCATAATAATGCGGCAAATTGAAATTGGAAAAATATTACCCTCTTAAATTGTTTTTGAAATTTAATTGATTTCATTAGTGTACGCGAAGGGAAAAGATGAGAGTGATTATTACGGGTGGATAGAGATCATGATATTTTATTACTGCTGCATGTCAAACTAAATTTTCAATGTCAAGTTTGTTATCAATTTATTTTTGAGTGCTACGAGTATCTGCTTTGAAATATGATATTTTGAAGGTTTTATTTAAAAATAAATTTAAAATAAATGTAATTGAAAGTGAATTGGAAACGCTCATTGGCTATAATCCTTTTGTATTTAAGGGGGGGGGGGGGGGGGGGATACTTTAAATAACCACTTAAGGTATAACTAAGTACAACAACGACAACTGCAAATACTTATAATAAGCTTATCAATCTTCCAGTTTCTGATATACACGCTTATTATTCGAATCATGTTCTAACCTAATCACATATTGTAATCAACATAAGAAAAGTAGGAAGTGTAGACCATAACAAATCGCATTAAATTAGAACAACTTTTCAATTTGAAATGGCGCCAATTCTTTAGATTCAAAGTAGAAACTTGTTGAAATTAAATACAATTGACACTTCTATAATATTTACTAGTAATCTAAATTTTTCATACGTCAAAATGTCGCGTCGGTGGGATTTATCTATCTTTGTTTTTGTCTTTGCGATCCACGGGGGTATGCAAATTTTCCCTGTATGTAGAAATTCACCCGCAAATCTTAATTTGATTAATTGCATTGACGCAATATGTCCGTCTGTATGCCTGTCTGTTTGTCTGTCTACATGCTTGTGTACCGACATTGCTCACCGATCATGTTGTTGTTTGTTATTTATGACCACTTTTTAATTACATATTAATTTTAATTTGTTTTTAATGATTCTAATGGTGATAATTAAGTGCTTAGGCTTTAGGGTTCGTTCTAATGCATTCGATGAGATTTATGCAAACATGTCTGCATATTGTCAACATTATTTATAATCTTTAATGAGAGAAATAATTGCAAGTTTAATCGCGCCGTACATACTTATTATTTAATACTTAATAATTATAATAAATATTATTAAATTAAATTATGCTAATATATATAAAGGTATGTTTGTTTATATTAAGGCGTAAATGAACAAGAACAAAGAACAGCAACTTATGAATTTTAATTTGTTAAAAGCAAATTGATGTTATTATTAATATGAGTTAATACTGCCCGACATATTTGCTAATAGAGGAATCGGTAATTCAGTTTATTGCTTTGAAGTCGAACAGGACCATGGAGACGAAATGGAGCCCGGGGAAAGTGATCCACTATAAATTGTTATGGTTTCCAAAAAACATCTCTCGGATGTTACGAAAGCGTTGCAGCCCTTTCATTTGCATTGAGCGCCGTATCCCATACCAGCCTAGTTTTATTTTTGTTTATGTTGATGATGGTAAATTATTTTTCTTGCTATTACTATTGCTGCCAATACCATTTTAAGCATTTCCTCTCAACAGGAGTTATTATGTAGGTTAAATTTTATTTTGTTTTTGATTTTTCACTACAAAAATAAAATATTTATTTATTTATTGGGGCATTCTTTGCTAGTAAATTTATAAAGTATGGATAATAAGCATATATGTGTCTTACATAAATTTTTGCTAGCCCTGTCTTTACCAAGATGTGCATTGCCCCCGTGTTCATTTATGCGAATTACGTGAAACAGTATCAAAAACCAAAACGAAAGAGTAAAAAGAAAATGTCAAAAACCAAGCGCATTTTGTAACGAACTGTGAAAATTAATTTTGCTTAAAATAAATTAGGAATAATTAATGGACAAGTAAGTAGATTTATTGACTTAAGTTATAAATTAAGTCTCCAAATATTTTTTATTTAGATTTATCAACGAAAAATCAAAAATGTTCGAGCCAGATAACAACAACAGTGCTTCGTGCAGGTAATAATTAATTTACTTCAAATTTGAGTTTTTCATATGTACAATTCCTTTGCAGTAATGCAAACAGCAAAATGCAAAAAGTAGGTTTCGTCAGAATGGTTAACTTCATTCGACTGGCTGCGGGAAAAGGATGGATCCGCATTTTGTATTGCTTGCTCCAAGCCTTTAGTTAGTCATTGCAGCAATTTAAATTCACACGAGAAAACCATTCTACATGTCCAGAATTATGAGTCACAAAAAAAAAAAACAATTTACCATGGAGAAATTCTTAAATGTTGAGAAATAAATGCAAAGTCAGTAAGTTTTACGCTCGTTATGTACTGCATAACTCATAATCTAGCGTTTTTGCTTATGGACTACCTGCCAGCTTTATTAGCAGAATGTTGTCCGGATTTATCAATAGCAAAACTCCTCAAATGTGGAAGGACGAAATCAGCACAGGTAGATATTGCTAAGCAGTAAGTAAAAAGTAATATAAACTTTAAAAAATTTGTTGTGTATTAACGAACACAAGGCAGAAGTGAAACTTCTTGTGAAGTAAACAACAAGCAAATGAAATGTTTCAATCGCTTAATTTTTTACTTCATTGGCTTGTGTTTTTTAATTTCATTTGCTTGTGTTTCGTTTAGTTCACAAGAAGTTTCACTTCTGCCTTGTGTTCCTTAATACACAACAAATTTTTTTTTGGGATTAATGCTAGAACAAAAATTGCAACTCTGTACCGGTAATGTCGATGACAATTGTACATGAACTCTTTTTTGTGCGACATCTTCATGTAATTCCTTGGATATTTGCGCCATCTGTACGTGAAATGTATAACTATCATAAACTTTAAGATGGCGACGCTACACATTGTTCTTTATGCTATAGGCGTGTGTGTGTGTGTGTAATTAATATGTTATATTGAATTAAAACTAGTTATGAATCGTTTATTATATAGTTTGCTCGTGAATACAGTTACGGAATATTGATATTTAGCCCCTCATGCACATTGCTCGACAAAATTATGTCGCATTGCAAACTCACGTGCGACGTCACATCCGATTGGTTTTACTTTAGGACAAGAGAAAAGAAGTTTCACTTCAAAAACAAGAAGTTTTCTTTAATTGTGGACGAAACCACTGACGTGTTGATGACTAAATGCATTGTTTTAGTTGCGCTGGCTGGTCATGTAGGTGGACTTAAAGTTTTGCTTAGCACTGAAGTCGATTTTTTTTTTCATAAAGTGTACATGCCATTATCTTCACCTATGCTCAAGTTATGCTTGTAAACATTTGCCAAAAAATATTGAGATGCTTTGCCGCAATATTTATAATTTATAGAGGGAGTAATTTCGAGAATCATTGAGCAATTTTATATATTTTAATTCCTGTTATTACAAAGCAAATGATGTTAAGCCTGCGGAACTGGCAGAAGAAATGAGTTGTAAAATCAAATACTATTTTTATTCCTATCTTATATCTTAATACAGAATTCCAATCGGAAAGTTCTCGTTTGCCATATTTTATATTCAATCATCAAATCAAACTAGATTTTAATTTTAAGTAACTTCATAAAAAAAAAGTAGATCGACAACAATATCGATATTGATTATAAAAGTGAAAATAATCATATTGAAACCTCAAAAAATTTTATCAGAACAAAAGCCGAAATTATTATGGAAATTTACTTAAATGCTAATGAAATAATTGAAATTAAAACCAAAATACTAAGTTTATATATTGAATTTTTAAACCAACTTAATTTAAGATTTGATTTGAAACGCGATGACATAAAACTTTTGCAAATAATTACACCAGCCAAAGTTCTTTCTAATGATGATTTATCAATATTACCCCTCATTTTAAAACTTCCCAATCTCGTACACTGTGACTCGAATCTCATTACCACACAGTGGAACTTATAGATTTAGATATTGATACATTTTGGGAAAATGTATCTCAAATTCAAAATCGGTTGAATGAAAAAAAATTTAAGCTCTGTAGCAGCAAAACGCAAATTTTAGATGCTTTCGTTAATAAAAAGAAAGTTAAGAAATACTCTAAAAATAAGCACAATTAATAGCATAATGTTATGTAAGGAACTTGTTAAAAACAACGATTCGCACTATGTATGGTCAGCCAAGAAAGATTTGAGTAGCAACTAAATTAATTTAACTCACAATTATTATTATTTTTAATCATAGTTAAAACCTCAAACGTCAATATTTTTTGAGCCGAATATTTTTTGAGCCTAGCTGCCGAAATCATTGCATTGCTATGAATATTTGTTGTTGCGGTCGCGCGCTAAGTACCATATATTTCATTTTGTTTTTCGCTTGATCACATTTGGTTGTGTTGTTGGTGTCTTATGCCAGTAGCTCAATGGGCTCTTTTGGCTCTTTACAACAAACCAGCAGATTTATCTGTAAATTACAGTTTTTTCGGTCGGCATGCAGTTTTACAGATTTCCCCAAATATTACAGTTTATTCCCCAATTTTACAGTTTTTACAGTTATTGCAATAATGTGCAGAATAGACTTAAATATGTTTTGGTTATCATAAAAATGTAATTGTATTTCAGGGTAGCACATGCAGGTAGCGAATGTAGAAAGAATATTTTCCTAAATCAATACTAACAAAACTAAAATTCGAAAATTAGCTGAAAAGAACAAAAGACTTACTTAAAAAAAATTATAAAGTGAACAAATTTCGTGGCATCAAGAGAAATGTACAAGAAATTTGAAGAAACCATTTTGAGAGCTTTTAAAATTGTTGCATTGATTACTGGTAAACTCTGACTACTCAAAAAATCGGACCCAGGACTGTTCATTTAATTTTTTAACTAGTCATAACAAGAATGTTATTTCGTGTTTCTTATTAATAATAATAATAACATATATTTATTTTATACACTTTTAAATGAATTTGTTTCTTTTTTTATTGACTTATTTTACTTAATTTGAAAGGAATCGGTTTTTTTGATTTTATTAATATTATTACATATTTATTTAAATAAATGAATTTTAACTATTTCAGAGCATTTTTGCGAGTAGAATCTGACACCAGCTAAATGCCATTTTTTTAAAATAAAAACAGTCGATGGCTGATTGTTGTTGTAGTTATGATAAATAACGCAAATCAAATAACTTAATTTTTTAAAAGTTTTATTTTTTGAGCGAAAGTTTTATAAGAACTGGTTTAATATTAATACAAAATTGGTATGTTCGTTTGTTTTTTATTTCCGAATCATGCCTAATGAGCGAACTTTTTTCCAAAATTTTGCACCATTTTTGTATTAGGTTTCCCAGAAGCTATAGGATTTAAAATTTCTGCCTCTTTCAAGACAGCATAGCATCTCCCAAACATGCGGAAACTATTATATTATTGGACCTATTAGATTTTGAATGTGTGGTGGAATGGTGGGCAAGTGACTGAGAAACTTATCAAATTGAAAATTTTAGTTTTGTTTTTTTTTTTCGTTTTTATAGGTGACAGTTTTTTTTCCAAAATACAGTTTTTGTTTTTACTTTTACAGTTTTTGCCCAAAAAATTATGGCAACACTGCAACAAACACAAAAATTGTGGTTGTTATTTTTATTTCGCAGCGCCCGATCAGGGATTGTTGTTTGTGTGTTTTATATTGATTGATCAAATTTCTTTAATTTGTTATTGTCCCACCACTAAAATCATTTAATTTCCTTCTCATTGTGTCACAGGTGATGATGTTGTAATCGTTGTTGTTGTTGTTGTTGCTTGGCTCCCAAAATATTTTTGGTGGTCACCCCTGATTTAAGTTATAATTTGTTTTTTTTTTATTATAGTATCACGTTTTAAATCAATAAAAAAATTCAAACCCGTTGACTTGGCAAAAAATAACACTTATTTTTTTATAATTCATTGAACACAAAATACATATTACTAATATGATGTTAATAATACAGTAAAATAACTGTATATTATAATGTAAAAATAACAATTGGTCGGCATTTGCACCCAGCAATGAACATATCCTATCCTCATAAATCTGGCCTGCAGCACTAAAGAATTGCTCACTTTCAATACTAGGTAGAGGAACGGAAAGATACTTGGTTGCAATTATTTTTAATCATAAATTGAGGTGAATATTGGCACCTTCTTGTGTTCGCCTATTGTTCGGCCAATTTTTGGCCGAAGCCAAACCGAACTCTAATTTAAGGTTTGCGCACGATGAAACTAGGCATAAGTTTTTACGCATAGTGTCTTTCAAGTTCAAATTAAAGATTTTTTTCTCACCAAAGTAGCTCTGTTAAATATGTCTAAGCTCTCATGTCAAATTTTGAGATCATTCGATAGTTTTTGGCTTCAAAATGAGCAGCGAAATAGAAGTGCGTGAACAAATTTTTAGACTACGCAATGGAAATCCAAATTTGACTTTCAAAGCAATTGGTCGAAAAGCACGGGTTTCGTGTACGTGTAAGTATACAATGAACACCTGACCATTAATAGGAAGAAAGGAAGTGGCAAAAAGAAGGGGATTGATAACCTTTCTGTGGTCAAGAAGATGATAGTTCTTTAAAAAAAAAACCCCAATACATCAGGCAGAAAAGTAGCTGAAAAACTAGGATGATCTGAAACTTTTGTTAGAAAAGTTAAGAGGGAGGCAGGGCTGAAGTCATACAAGGTCACAAAAAGTTCCAGACAGAAATTCAAAGAAGAACAGCGAAGCAGTAAAGCGAGCCAAAATATTGCACCGTGATTCCATAAGGAATTTTGATTGCTGCATTATGGAGGATGAAACCTATGTACTGGGTGACTTTTAGCAGCTTCCAGGTGTAGATTTGTATGTTGCAGATCTTAGAGGAAATGTCTAGGAGCAGTATAAGACTCAGAAGAAGTCTAAATTCCCCAAGAAGTTTTTGGTGTGGCAGACAATCTGTAACTATGGTAGACGAAGCAGTTCATTTGTAACAACTGGGATGCTCAACACCGATATATATATCCGGGAGTGTCTGCAAAAAAGACTTTTGCCATTCATAAAGCAGCACGCTGTTTATGCTTTCTTTTGGTCTGATTTGGCTGCGTGCCATTACAGTAAAGCAGCAGTTGAATAGTGCGAAAAGAATAATGTAGCGCTTGTACCCAGATATGCGAATCCACCCAGAGCTCAGACCAATAGAAAGATATTGAGCTTAGGTGAAAAGGACAATGAAGGGCCCAACACAAGTTGGTGAAACCGTTACCAGTTTTTCCAAAAATTTGCTGTCATCAAGTGAAAAAATTTCTGAAAACACTATTAAAAGCTTAAGCATTTCGGAAAAAACCAAAATTTTTATTAAAAGTTAACAAAAAATATTTTGTTGATGAAATTTATGTTAATATTTATTTTTTTTTTTTTGGTATGTTAACTAGTTCAGAGCAATTTGAATTTATTTGTGCACTAGTTTCATCGTGCGCAAACCTTACGCGCTCATTTAGAAATCTAAAACAATGTTGGAGCAATATTTGGCAAGAAGAATTTTATGCTGGGTTCGTAATGGATTCATATTTATTTATAAATAAATATTTAAATATACTAAAAAAAAAAATACTAGCTAGTAAATTAAGACTGAATTTTGCATTCAGCCATTTACATATATGTAGAAATGTCTAGTCATTGTTCACATTAATTTTTTTTTATCAAACATCGTCATCTACTAAATATTTGAGTTGCATCAATTTTATATTACAGTCAAACTTCTCTATAACGAACTTCTATACAACGAAGTTCTCCCTATTACGAATTAATTTCAAGAACACAGCTCTTTCGTTCTACAGCTGCGACTTTGACAATAAGTACCAAATTTTCAGTTTCGACTGCTTAGTTATCGATACACTATTCCCAACACTGTAGAAACTATGTAAATATCGAAATAATGATACCTACTGTAAATTTGGATGTACAGTGTAAACATTATTAAATAATAATAAACCATTATTATAATTATATAATTATGCAAGTACTACACTCACCGTTAATTGATAATGTAGGTGCAGATTATATAATTGTATATAATCCGTTTCTAATTATTAATCCATTGTACAAATGATTATGCATGTTGAGATTTATTCCACTTGGTAAATTAACTTCAAAAATGATGTATATAAAATTCGCAATACTTCTACTTAAAATCCTGCTTCTAATACAAAAACCCTCTGATGTGATTAAATCCAAAATTATGTATATCCGGATAACAATTTTTAGTTTTATTTTAGATATCAGGATTACTAAAACTTAAAGAAATGAAATGTGATATTTTGGATAAAACTTTTGCCGAAGTACAAAATTGTGGGATTCATAAATTAAATGGAGGAGAGACAATGGCGGCATCGTTTAAGATTAAACTTAAGAAAGACATATCAATTGGACTGGTAAGTAGTATAGAATGTTAAGACAAGAACGGACTATTTTCTCGTTCGTTTCACGAGTCCATCGCGACATTTGAGTTATAATTTATTAAAATATGCTTAATTAGAAATATACAGTATACCACCAAATCATTAGAAACACCACAAATTTCCTTTAATTTTGTTCGTCAATACAGAGAGTTTTAACAGTTTTAAAAAGAGTTTGCCACACTTTTTTTTCGGGAACTGTTGTTTGGTGACAATCTAGAACCGATTTGTCAAGTAATAATGGAAAAGTTTATTCTTACTGCGAAAATTTAGTTAACTTTTTTTTTAAAATCCAAGGATTCGTTTTTAGATAAAAAAAGTTTTCGCTTTGTCTTCCAAAATTTCTTTTTTATATGCACCATAAATGTATAGATGTTTCTACACAATTGCATTTTCAGCTCACTTTATTCCTGTCATTGCTTCTTTTCCACAATGTGTTATTGGAGCAAAAACCTTTGTCATTGTAGTCCATTATCTTTATAGAATTAAACCAACAAAGTTTTCAAGCAATAGCATCTTCTCAAAGGACAGGCTCTTGGTAAGAAAAAAATAGAGGAAACTACATTTTTTGAGTCTCCTTTTTAAGGCGACTCTGACCATTGTAGAGCTACTGAAGTCAACTGACAGGTATAGAATATTCGGGGGTACAAGCATTCAGAAAATACAAAAATGTTAACACTTACACCATAATATTTCAAAAGACATAGGTTTGGTTTTTGGTACAAACTTTATCATTATAAGAGTTCCTGAAAAAAAAGTTAAGCAATATCTTTTTAAAACTGTTAAAACTCACTGCATTTACAAACAAAATTAGAGAAAATTTGTGGTGTTTCTAATGGTTTGGCGGTATACTGTACATATATATAGTCAAAAATACATGCACATTTCTATTTACCTCAATTTAATTCAAGATGCACGTGTCGTTCATGAAAAAGTTTAATGACTGGCATCCTTATCTTTATACCCTGAAAGTGGACGGATGTGATTTTATGAATAATCGAAGAAAGTGGAAGTTACTAAGCTTTTTTTATGATTATTTAGAGAATTACACAAATGTAAATCATACATGCCCCTATAAGGTACGAAAACTCTGAAATTGTGTTTTATGCATTGGTACTTAAAAGATTTTTCCTGTATTTAAATATTTACTTACATAAGAACGGAGAAGAGCTCATCTTGAATAGCTTTTCATTGAATGAAGATGTTGTCTTGGGTACATTTCCAATTGTAGCTGGTGAATATGGAGTAATTGGAAAGATATTTATGAAGAGCAAACAATGGATGCAATTCAATCTTACAGCAATACTTACAGACAACAAAAAAGGTTAATTTATTGATGATTTATGTATGTACTTATGTAATATTTCAAATAATAATTGTTTACCGGGATTTGTATTTTAATTTGGCTGTTCTAGAGTGTTAAACTTTTGTAAATTGTATTGATGTATGTAAGTGTGCATATGTAAAAAAAAACTATCAATCAGAAATGGTCTTTGTTCAAATAAAATCTTTATTCGAATAGTAGAATTGAAAAATAATCATATTTAAGAATTATTCGGAATAAATTTTCTCGAATAAAATAATATTTGTTTTCTCTATGAATAATTAATAATTTCATTTTCATCTTGATTCAAAACTCGTTATTAGATTAAAGTTTTCCTATCTCTGCTTTCACCACATTAATCTCCTTTCCTCCTTTCAATTAAATTAAAATGATGTAAAATAAATAAACATTTAGTAGGGTGCTTCAGAAAAAAAGTGATTTGGCACTCAGCGCTTTTTTTTTTTTTTTTTTAGATTTAAAAGATACTAAATGCTCCGCTCCATGTCCTGAATAACCTTTACAACATTTTTTATCGAAACAATGAACAATGAACTTATTTACAACCAAAGTTCGTAACCGTAAGTCACTCAATTCAATAAATTCTTTACTTCATATTAAAAATGGATTGAAATACGAAAATTCATTTTATGATGACGTAAATAAACAGCGCTAGCGTTTATAATGCTTCTGAATTCAGACTAAAGAGTGTGTTATGACCAGAAGAAGCCGATAGTAATGAAGAGAATATAGACTTCGACATCGATATGTGATTTGAACATATTTATGTATAAATATGTACTTATAGTTATTAATTAATACTCTGTATATTTTTTGTGATCAAAGTGTATAAAATACCCTTTTTCCATTATATTATTTTAGTTTTTCTTGTGATTGTACAGGGTGACAATTGTAAAGTGACGCAAGTTTAATACTCTGCAGCAAGCTTTGCCATTTACCGTTACTTTAATTTAAAAAGCAAATTCATTCATCATTGGCTTTGCTTTTAATTTCAATTGAATTTTTGTTATTACTTATGTTATTATTAATGAAACTGGGGGTTTTGGAGATAGAGACCGGGGAAAATTTTCAACAGTTGCCACTACTGGTTTAACAGAAAAAATTCGTAAACGAATCAAGCGAAATCCAAGGCGCTCAATGAGAAAAATCGCCAAGGAAGTGGGAGTAAACCGTGAAACAGTGCGAATCATTGCAAAATCAAAGCTTAATCTTAAGCCGTACAAGCTCCGAAAAGCTCAAGATCTGACACAAAAAGAGAAAGATTTGCGACTGCAAAGATGCAAGGCGTTGCTACGCTCCTCCGTGCTAAAAAATGTTAAAAATATCTTGTTTACGGATGAAAAAATTTTCACGGTTGAACAGCATTTCAATGCGCAAAATGACCGAATGTAGCTAACATCATCATCGCAACAAAATAGGACTGTTGGCCGAGTTCAAAAGCCAGCTTCCGTTATGGTATGGGCTGGAGTTTCCGCTAAAGCCAGAAGCCCTCTAATATTCGTTGAAGAGGGTGTTAAAATTGACCAGGTTGTTTATCGGAGCATTTTAAATGAACATGTTCTTCCCTGGGCCCAAGATACATTTGGAAATGAAAACTGGACTTTCCAGCAAGATTCTGCACCTTCCCACATGGCAAAATTTTTCTGGATTCATAACATCTCAAGAATGGCCACCATACTCCCCAGACTTGAATCCAATGGACTACTCTATTTGGAGTATTTTAGAGAGTAAGGCTTGTGCATCTCAACACCACAGTCTGGAGTCGCTGACAAATTCATTAGAGAAAGCATGGACTGAAATTGATGAGGAAGTCCTGCGGCGAACAGTTTTACGATTTCCGGATCGATTGAAGGCATGTGTGTAGGCTAAAGGAGGTTATATTGAATGAGGTGGGGTTCAAATGAATGCTTATATATTCAGCAATGTTAACACTTAATTGTACTTAATGGAAGTACGTCCTTTTGAAAAACAAAAGTTGGCCACACTGTGTATGTGTGTACATTAAACGTGTTTTATGATGTAGGGAATTTTTCTAAACATGTTCTAGATGGTTCGATTGGGCTATTTTTTTTCCTTATGGTCTAACAATAGCTAGTATGAAATTAGAAGACAATTGCATGACGGAAAGTCGGCGCGGAAATCGAGTCAAATTTTAGAATGTAGTTATAAGGACGAAAAATCGTTCTTTATTTATTATAATTAAATTTTTCTAAGTAAATATAGTTTTTGTGATCAGTTTTAAATTTAATCATTTTCTACATTAAATTGTCTTTCCAACGAGCTATAAAAAACGAAAATTGGTTACAAAATAATAAAGTTACAACATTTTCGATTCAAATTAGACCAAGAAAATGTAATACTAGCAAAAACTCTTCATAGTCCGCGCGGATATAATTAATTTTCAATTGGGAATGGCAAAATTGTTTAACGTCATCACATTTTTTATCATTGAGGCCACTTTTGATGGAAGTATGATAGAGATTTGTCAAAGTTTTTGAAAATATCTAGAACATAAAAACATCAGGTGCTTAGGGCGTTTTGAAATGTAAATAAACTATGCAAGTAGATCTTAAATATGTGATGGCGATATGGCAAATTAATTAACTTTCTATTGAAAATTCGCTGCAAGTGAGCACACGTAGCATTAGGAGGACCCGTATTGTTTGATATATCAAAACCCATGGTTTGTCGTTAACTGCTTCACTGGACGAAACAAACTTGGGAGCACTACGGAATTTAGAAGCCCCATTATAATTTACGAGAACTGCAATTCTAATATGAAAGAAGATAATAAACAGAGGAAAAGCGATAAATATAGATGATAGCAGATGAGATGAGATGATCGACTAAAATACGTTATCAATAAAGAATGGAATGGTTAACAACTCGCTCGCAAGGCTTCTGCAGCTGCTATTAAAATATGAATAGCTTTCCCATCGGAAACTTTTACACATTCGAATGCAGAAAGTAATAAAATTTTTGCTGCCTCTTTTAACGGTGATCGAAGGATATTCAGTTGCAGACAATACTTCATTTTCTCTTGTCGATTAATCACTGTCATCATCACCTCCATTGGTTCACCTAAAAACCAATGGTTTGATAATAATCATTTATCCGAATTCAAATTGGTAAAGTTTTGTATTCCTTTGTAATGTTTTCCTTTAAATCTACCATATACTAAACGTTCTATATTTGAAAATTTGGCATATATAGTAGTTATGTATGTAATTTAGCTATTTTGCAATCCATTTTTATTTTTTATAGCTCGTTGGAAAGACAATTTAATGCAGAAAATGATTAAATTTAAAACTGATCACTAAAATAATATTTACTAGGATAAGTTTAATTAAAAAGAATAAAAAATATTTTTTCGATTTCCGCTCCGACTTCCCGTCATCTAATTGTCTCCAAATTTTATATTGGCAGGAAAAAAATAGCCCAATCGAACTATCTAGAATAAGTTTTGAATTTTAAAAACACCTCTAGTGTGCATACGTATACATTAGTGATGGTTCGATTCGATCGTAGTTTTTTCAGTACACTTTGAGGTTCACAAATATCTCAGTACAAAAGGTATGAAAAAACTTTCATGATTCAATACGAAAAGCTTGGGACGCATGCAATATAAAATTGATAGATGAATAGTTCACTTAAGTCGCTACTAATTTTATCTCTATCCATAAGCGTCCCATGCTTTTCATTTTAATTCATGCAGGTATTTTCATACCCACTAATTGCGAATTTCGCAATTAAATATTTTCAGGACAATCTGTATGGGGTTATGAATCTGTATGGGGTTTAAATCTGTATGGGACCAAGAGAAATTATTTTATACTTTTTACTCCGTTTTAAAAACGTGGTGTATTAATTTTATTCTTGAATGAATTTATTTTTATTCTTTAATTTAAAAATTGAAACTATATTTTAATTATTATCGAAAATGGAAATTCATGACTTTTAAATGTAAACATTTGAAAATAATTTTTATTTTCGGTCCCTGGAAACAATTTTATGTATCTTGTATTAACGCTTTCTTCCCAAAATATGCTGTCACAATGGAGGTTACAAAAACGATCCACTCTAATATATACAGTCGGAAAATGCGAAAAAAAATGTCCAAAGGTAGAACATCCCTTCAAAATTTCATTTTTTTCTTTTCGGAAAACATGGTCACCGTAAGTACAGGTAACTATAAAAAGTTAAACATGTCGAACAAAATTTAAAGTAAATACCAAGAATAGAGGCCAAATTTTTCACCGCTGGGACCGCCCATGACTTTAACCCTTAGGCAAAACAGGTTATGTATGCAAAGTTTTTTAACAACTCAATAAAATTGGACTCTATTGAAATATTATACCCGATTATAATTTATACAAAATCAATCAATCTTTTTAGTGAATTAAATGCTATTGTTAAACCACTTTGGAAAAAAAATTATTTATGTATATTTCATTTGGAATAAGTTGAGACTACCATAAAGAGACTTGAAATATTTTAATTTCTTAAATTTTACTCGGAAATTCTCACAGCAACGAGAATGACACATCCACACACCCACATTCACAGTATTGTTCTTATTGTTAATTAAATTACAATACAAATACAAAAAAAAAGTGTGAAATTCTCACTGCAGATACACGAAACAATAAAACTTCTAAAACATCCATAAATCTGATAAAAACATCAAGATAATAATTTTCAGGATTTATTAACCCAAAGCAATCGCATTCAAATCGATTGTAATCAAAATACCCAAAAATACTCTAACAAAAATAATGAAGAAAAAATAAACGCCAAAACCACAAACACTGTGTACACATAATGGTCACAATGAGACAATTCCACAAGAATGATGGCCAAAACAAAAGCAGTTAGTACGTAAATCGCATTCCCCTCGTGCCTCCGTCAATATCACCAAAACTAAAACGTTATCTGGAATAATATATTTTTGTTTGTGCTTTTTTGAATTATTTGTTCTCGAAATTGTATATATGCCGTGGCATAATGTATTGAATGTGGTTCATTGTGTACGTGCGCGGCGATGCCGCTGCCGGCCGGTGTGGCCCATCCGAATTATGCCGTAGCCGTAACGCTGCTGATGTATTGATTTATTTTTATTGGGAATACATCAAAGAAACTCGAACTTACGAGAAGAAGAATGCGCAAACGTAAATGATTCAATGACCAAAACCACACAGCCAGACGCATAAAATTGTGGTCAAACATACACACACACACTCTCATAAGCCCCTATATATTTATATATATACTTACACAGAAGCAGTTAAGAATCGAGGTGTTATCGCATATGATGGCTAGCAATGATTATAATGTATGATGGAGCAGTCGCCCAACCAGTCAGCCAGCAACTCAACCTTTTTGCCATAAATGCTCCTCCTCCTCCGCCTACTCTTCTGCTCTCTGCTTTTCACTTATTCTGGAGTATTGGTGCTGTCATTTTGATTTTCTGTTGCTTATGTCACGTTCCAAAGTTTTGCGGCTTGTCGGAATTCGACTTGAATTTTGAATGCGACTTTGACGTTAATGAGAAAGTTTTTATTTTGATAATTTATGAGACACTTTCACGTTTTTGCGGTCAGTCACTGGTCACTTATGGCTTGAGCACGATGATGAGGAGCTCCAAAACTCAAAGTTCTTTTCGCCTTTCTTTTGTCTTCTTCTAGATGAATGTAGATGATTTTAGATATTTTCACTTAATAGTTAAAAGTGACAGCAAAATGTTAAAGTTGTTGCAAACATATGTTGCATGCAATTAAGAAATATTTATAGCACCGTTGCATTGCATGATGCAATCTCTGGAAGTGTGGTTGGCTGCTATTATGCTGGCCACAGAATTTGTGGTTGTTTACATTTGTGGCTGCTGCTGCTGTTGACACGTTCCTGTGCTTATTCGTTAGCGTTTACATCAAATACGATTAGGGCAGATGTTGCATAGTCCAAGTTTCATATACCATACTTATTATTGTGCTATTGCACAAATTAATGTAAGGTTTACTACATTACGCATTTAGGATTTATTTTAATAGGTTCTAAAAAAACATTTTTAAATAAAGGTAACTCTTAAAAATAACATTGAAATTCAAGTGCAATAAAAGCGTGTTTTCAATCGTATTTTTTCTTAAAATACTGTTTTTTCAAAATCCATAAATCAGTACGCAAACCTTCTGATATTTAGATTTTGAACTGATTATTCGAAATCAATATATTAAAAACATGAAATTTTTTCGGAATCTAAATATTTTTTTTACGGATTCTTATAGCTTACAGTCACGGTGCACATACACTTTGTTACATTGTTATAGGCAAAGAAAATTTTTTAATAGTTCTGAAAAAAACGAGCGGTTCCAAAAAATAAGTGATACAATTTATTTCCCTTATGGTTACTCTAAAAAATTGCAGCAAACTTTTTTTTTTTTGCCAACTGTACAGTTTGTAATTGTACTAAATGTAATAGAAAAAAACCATAAAACGCATTTTAATTTGGAATTAATAATTTATTATTCCACCATTATTATTAACCCGGCATCAATGAACATGGGTGTATTGCACCCGAGCTGTTCAGTGAATTCTATGTTAATTTTGTTGATCTTATGTTTTTTTTTCAAATAAAAATATATTTAAGAAGAGAATGTTTTTATTTTATTTTTTTACATTTAAAATATGTTTTAAAAAATTGTGGATCTATATAGTTTTATTTTATGGATTTATTGTTCGCCGGGCTCAAACACCCAATTCATATGTTTATTGACGCCGCACTGTGTCGCTTCTCCATATAACCTGTGACCAAAAATAGTAAACGTTATTCAATCTCTATGAAACTTTGTAAATATTGTTTTTTAGACAAAGTAAGGTTCGAAAGAAAAAAACTATAAAAATTGGCCCACTGCCACGCCCAGCTCCCATACGAATGAAACACTCATTTTAAAAAAACGTGCTAAATATAAACACCAGAATGCTCAAATTAAATGTGTGAAGTTATAGCGGTAACAGTGTTTATTATACGGAAAATAGGCAAGCTGCCACGCCTACTTTAAAAAAAATCTCTAACTTCCAAATAAATGGTGCCAAAGTATAAAAATGGCATAGGATGTTATAAAGTAATTTTTGTTATCTTCTACTAAATATAAATAGGCGAGCACGCCCACTTTATAATATACAGCTATTGTTGATCAAATAATGACACATCATTATAATATTGGGAGTATGAATGTATAAACTCGTATTTTTTTCGTAATTTGGACATTTATTGTGAAAATATTGCCATCTTTCTGATAGCTTACGGATTCCACGTCGAAAGAACTCCTCATCTTTTGAGGCTATCCACGAATCGACCCATTTTCTGAGTTCTTCAAAAGAACGGAAGTGCTGTTCAGCCAGGCCATGTGTCATCGATCGGAACAAGTGGTAATCAGAAGGAGCAATGTCTGGAGAATACGGTGGGTGGGGTAGCACTTCTTATTTCAGCATTTTCAAATATGTTTTACTTGCCTTGCAACATGCGGCCGAGCATTGTCGTGCTGAAGAATACTTCGTCGTGTCTATTCTCATATTCTGGCCTCTTATCCTTTAATGCTCGGCTCAAATGCATCAATTGTAGTCGGTAGCGGTTGCCAGTGATCGTTTCATTCGGTTTCAACAGCTCATAATACACGACACCTTTCATATCCCACCAAATACACAGCATGAGCTTGGATCCATGGATGTTCCGCTTTGCCGTTGATGTTGATGCATGTCCGGGCGGTCCTCATGATTTTTTACTCTTTGGGTTATCGTAACGTATCCACTTTTCATCGCAGAAAACCCTTTCTTTTCTGTCGTTAAAACAGCAGTTCACATGTGAAAAATCGTCGTTCGACGTCTCTCAGCTTCAATTCGCTTTGCTTTTGAATCATTCCCAATGCTTTTAATCGTTTAGAAATGGTTGATTGATCAACTCCTAAAGATTCTACAAGTTCTTGTTGCGTTTGACATGTAATGTAATTCGAGTAATGCCTTCAATTCTTCATCTTCGAACTTTTTCGGGCCGCCTGAACGTTCCCTGTCTTCAACATCAAAATCACCACTTTTGAAACGGGCATACCACACCTGACACATTCTAACGTCTATAGTACAGTCAGGATAAGCTTCAGTGAGTAAACGATGTGCTTCAGTTGCGTTTTTCTTTAAATGGAAGAAGCAAATTAAAACTTCCCGCAAATGTTGTTTTGTTGGCACGAAATTCGACATTTTCAGCTATAGTAAAACACTTTTGTAAAATTATGAAAATTATTCGACAGATCAATTCTTATAGTATATTTTTACATATTACTAAAAATATGAAAACCTTTTTTTATGTAGCTAACCATTGCAGACACTTTTTCTTTTCGACTTTCCTTGCGTACCTCAACCCAAGTCTCAAATAGTTTAGAAATTTTTACTTTGGGTGTCACTACAAAAATTAATTTATTTCATTTATTTGCAGCTTTTAGCAGCTAGTTTTCTGATTTTATGAAATATTTTTTGAAATACTAGAGGGGTATATTTTGATACATTTTGTAATATTCTTTCAAAGTTTACGATTGTTTGCAATTTTTATTTGGCAGATTGCTGTTTTTAAAGTACCGGTTTTTAGAATATGGTAAACAAGAAAAAAGCAGTGTTTTTGTGTTGTAATAATTCCATATTTTCATTACGCATATAATTTATTTATTTAAATATTATCAATAAGTGGCATTGAGTACTAACATTTGCTCTAAAAAATAAAATTTTTACCACAAAAAAATATGTCCTCCAGAATTTCGAACTTCGGAGGCGTGGAGTGGCTATAATAACAATAACATTTGAAAAATATTTTGTATTTATTTTAATTGAAGTGTTATCTTTCGATGAGTAAACAAATATTTGCATATTTTGAAACTTTTTTTTGTATTTTTGGCCACACTCGCGACAATGTGCTCCGTCCCCATACAAAAGTTGGACAAAAATAGAAACAGTTGTTCGATTATGGCACGCTGATTTCAAAACTGAAATTGGTTTTTTGGTACCGGTTACGCTTTTTATAAAACAGGTTCTTATCCGATTTTTTTACCTTTTAAGATAATATATGAATTATTGCTTGAATTTTTGTAGACGTGCTTAAAATAAACCATTTGCTAAAGGGCTATAGTTTGCTGATTATAAAACTGAGATCGGTTTTTTTCATAAAACCGGTTTTCAGACAATTTTTTTTTTGCAGACGCTCCAAATAAATAAATTAAAGCATCAGCGCAATTTAACACAATTTAAAAGACCACGTTAACTCACCTTTTATCAGGGTCATTTATGTTAATACAACTGAAAAATAGAAGAATAGAAAAATAGCTCGAAGAATAAATAAATATCGGCCATTCCAAAAAAATCTAAACCAAATATGTCGGCTACGAGCTTTAAAAAACAGAAAAATGCAAGACATGATTTTAAAGAGTACCAATTCAAGTTTACGAAAACACCTATGACAAATAAATCTATTAGTTTCCATAATTTTTACGAACAACCAAAATAAGTCTTTACGTAACGTTTCGTTGAAGAGCATTTTTCAGTGTTTTGACAAGCCTACTTCGTGAAAATAGTAACAGATGATTGTAAAGTAAGATTATGTTTTAATAGTGTTTAGTATGCACGTTTTTTCCCCGATGTTGTTTTCTTGAAAGGCAAGTTGTAAATACTTGCTATAAGGATTTAAATAATTTAAAGTACAGTGTCCTCTCCGTTACCGAAAAATAAGAAATTTTGTTATAGATGGCATACCCGAATTTTCTCAGCCAAAATGCTTTGAGTACAAAGCTAATTTAAAGCTATTGTCGTTGCGTCACATTGCATTATAACCTGGGTAAGTTAAGAATTTCAAATTTGTGTAATTTTAATGAAGATTTGAGTTTTTCGTACATCAAATGGAACACTTTTGCTGCTTCACATGGTAAGGGTGCGGTTGATGGTTGATGTTGATTTAGACGAAAGTGAGGTCCGAAAATCTCAATGTTCTGTCATTTGCGATAAGAGGAGGGAAAATGCGTTTATAGAAGAAGAGGTTTCGAGGGGTGCAAACGACTCGGAGTACGCGCGTGGCTTGAAACTCCTCACACGATCTCAATCGCTCCTTTGTCTATAAAATATTGCCATTTTTTGCCTTCTACTCTTGGGAGCTTAAGGCGTCTACTAGGCATTTCCATCTGACTTTGTTTTGTGCAGTCATTTTCACTTTTTGTCATGTTGTGTTTTTATTTGTTAATTCTAGATGTATTGAACGTCTCCAAGTATTTTTTGGCCGTTCATAAAGGCTACTTTTTCGTGAAGTCTGGTTCTTCGTTCGTTTGCAAGGTCCCAAAGGTCTTCATTTCTTATTAGATTTGACCAGAATATATGATATATGATCCTTATGCCTGGTTTTCACTATGTCAAATTCAATCAAATTTGCCAGCATGTTGGCAAATTTCATATGGGATATTCTCTCTTTTCCTCTCTTTGACGTCAAATATGACATAGCATTAGGCATTTGTTAATGAATACTTGCAGTTTTTGGGTGATGTTGTTTGAAATTAACCAAGTTTCACTTCCATATGTGAGTGTTGACTTTACACATGCGTTAAATATTCGGTTCCTCTGGAAATTTGTGGACTTCTATATATTGGCTGCAGTCGCTTTAGCCTTGTTGAGTCTGTTGATGACATCTTGCTCTGCTCTACATAAGCAGCAGAATTTGTCCACACATTCGACAAGTTTAACTTTCATGTGGTCATTGCTGATGTTGTTAATTCGCATGGCTTTGTTCTTCTTTTTGTATCAGTATTCGTTTGCATGTCTCTGAGGTTGTACCAGAACATGTTATGCCCCTCCTTTGAGAGCATAGGTTTGCCATAACTTCGTCAAGTAATCCTGCGTTAGTGGTGAATGACTCGCTGATAGTATTTTTAAATTTTAATTCTTTTATTTTTAAACTAGTTAGTTAGTGGTGAATGACTCGCTGATAGTATTTTTAAATTTTAATTCTTTTATTTTTAAACTTAATTTTCATTAAAGTTGTAAATAACTTAAACTACTGTACGCTCAATGCAATTAGCAAAATTTCGTTAGTAACTGAGTCATCTTGAATTTTTCCCTTTAATTTAAATATCTGTTCATTAGTAATGTATGCATTAAAGATGCAGTTGGATATGTATGAAACTGGTATACTTTATATGAATTTACTTTGCTTTAAATAAATATTCATTAATTATATTTACTTATGCAAATACTTAGAAACATTTTCAATTTTCAGATATTAAACATTTGTTTAGCCGATTCTCCATATAACATTAAAAAAAGAGGGCGATCGTACTTGTCCTCTCCGTTACTTTTCCCATGTTTTTTCTCTCATTATGAAATTATTTTTCAACGAAACCAATACGATTTTTCGTGAGTTATACAGGTCCATGAATCGTTACCCACTTTGTAGATGTATAACATAGTCGGACCCTCGAAATCCCCTTAGTATCAAGTGAAAATATCATTTCCTTGTATGAGATCTATATCATTATAAGAGTCCCCTCATTTCATTTCATTTCTTTTCACTTTTTCAAAGATATTCTTGGATCTGAGGATATCAGTAAATAGACCATTAGATCCATACTGCAATCCTCACGGGAAATTTTTCTTGTGTATAACAACCGTGAGTTACGAATGGTTTTGTGCCAATAGTATGCATACATATGTAATTTGTGTACTGAACGTTTGTCAATATAAGGGGACTCCCAAAACTCGGAGAATTTTAATCCAATGTATTGCCAACATATTGTATTTACTTGTATTCAGTGGCGGTTCTAGGATTTGGTTTTGGGGGGAGGCTGATTTTACTAAATTAAAAGATAAATATCAAACTCAATATCGACCAAAACCCAGACCTAGACCAAAAAAGTGTAAAAATTTCATCAATGTTTACACCGAAAAATAAGATAAAAAATTAAAAGATAACTGGAACAAAACTGAGACTGAAGTTCAAACCAAGAAAAGGAGCAAATTCAGATCGAAAATTTAGATCAAAATGAGACCAAATTCAGGCCGAAACCTTGATTAAAAAAAAAAACAATATTCAGGCCACGAATCGGACCAAAATTCCAAAAAAAATCGATTCGAAATGAGACCAAATCCAGACCAAAACTCAGACTAATAGTTGGACAAAACTTTAGGCCGAAAGGATGCCAAATACCGAACGAAAGCACAAACTCAAATACAGACCAAAAGTAGACAAAACTTTAGGCCAAATTCAGACAACAAATTAAACAAAAACTGGACCAAAATTCAAGCCGAATTCAAACCAAAATTCCAACCGAATTCAGACCAAAATTTAAAACGAAATTCAGACCAAAACTTGTATCAAAATCAAACCAATTCTGACCAAAATTTCGATCACAATATAAACTAAGAGTTAGATTAAAACTGAGGACGCCAAATATGAATTAAAAGCAAACCAAAATTTAGATCAGAAATCAGATCAAACGCTGAGTAAACGCTGGTTTGAGCAAAATTGGGACCACCATTTAGACTAAGACTTACACTAAAACTCAGACCAGAAGGAACATAAATACAGACCGAAAGCAAATCAAAATTTAGGCCAAACGAGGATTAAAACTCAAACCAAATTCAGATTAAAATTCAGACCTAAAATAAAAACAAAATTCTAACATAAAATTAAACCAGAATTTAGATCGAAAACGGACAGAAACGGAAAAGTTAAACTAAAATTCAGTGCAAAATTCAACTCAAAAACTAGAAAATTATCTAGCTTTCTAAAAGTAAGACATCTATAAACTGGCGCTAAAATTGTAGATTTAATGTAGCCCGAGTGTATTTAATAACCAGTTGCATTTAGTGTTGATTCGATACCCACATAGTATCGATACTTTTACTCATTACTTGTATCGATGCCACCGAAAATATCGGAAAAAAGTATCGAATGTGTACTTGTATCAAATATTCCTTTAAAGAGACAAATTACACTTTTTTTGTTTAAGTGGCTCCCGAGGAACACATTCAGGCCAGAACGGCAAATTGTGATACCACATGGTTGAACCTACAGTTTACACTACTCAACACGATTTTTTCGCCAATACATGGTTTTGAGATATTTACTCTGGAAACATCTGAATCATATAGAAATGACGTTAACTTAAGTATTTGATATTTATTATGTTAATATGGAAGACGCTAGAAAAACTAATCAACAGATTAAAGCTTGTTAAAAATATTTTTTTTTAATGAAAAGGTGTCTGTAAACATTATGTTCTACATGCGTGGCAGGCAATATTTTTTAGAACTTCAATACTGTAATATGAACGGAAATATTTTGAATATGCATATTGAATAATTCTGCAGTAGTATTTTGAAATATATTATTTATTGCTGTAAAATAAATCGTATTTACTTGTATCGAATCATCACTAGTTGCATTGTAACGTGCATCCTATTGCCACGTCCAGCATAGCGGCAATCAGAATTAATTCAAATATCCGACCCCATTTCAATATTTATATTAAATTATTATTATTAAAATAATGTATAATATAAAATAATATTTTAAATCTTGAAGTTATTCGTTTGTTGAAAGCAAATCCTTTTCACCGCTAATGGTTTTTCAGAAAAATCGAAATATTTTTGAGCCTTCTCAAAAATCACAGTTTACTTCAAATATACTGCTATTCGTATATATTTGGTAAACCAAGATTGTCGGACTCTGGGGGGAGGGCTTCAGCTCCATAGCACCCCCTAGATACGTCACTGCTGGTATTTACTTGAGGTTTATCATTAACGGGTTAAAAATTTCAATTCCTTATTGCAATATTTGCTTCATAAATTGATCGACTTTGGCAACTCCTATAAAAACAACTGCTGCAAAAAATATTTTGGATTCTTTATACATATTTTATTACCTTTAAAATGGCATAAGAATTGTAATGATTGGAGGCATCATTTTTTTTATTTTTGCCCACTTTCGCAGCACTGTGCGCCGGGTTAATAAGGGCGTAAATTCTATGTGGCATGAAATTTATGTACTGAGTAAGTATTTCTGGGGTCAGTAACCCCCATGTACTCAAAATTTATTTTTTTACCTCCGAAATAGTATTAAAATGGCGATAATCTTAATAGACATTCCTTGTCATCCACCTCCAGATGTTTTCTATTGGACTTACATTTGGGGTTGCAAGCAGGCCACTTAAGGCGTTGAATGTGTTGATTCTGGCGTTGTCCTGCTGGAAAGTAAGTGATTTGTCGGGATGGCTGTAGATGTAAGGAACCAAATTACTTTCCAGTACTTCTTGGTATTCAGAGCTATTCATACGGCATGAAGGGAATGCCAGTTGAACTGTTCCAGAATTTGAGAAAGCGCCCCATATCATCAAAGATCCTCTGCCGAAATCGCGATTAGAAAAATAACGCGGCTGCTTTCGCTAATCTCTCCAGTATCCCAAATAACCGTCAGGATCATCAAGGCTGAACATTTCCTCGTCAGAAAAAATTACTTACTTACTTAGTTGGCTCTACAACCGATGATCGGTCTTGGCCGCCTCTATAAAGCCTCGCCAGTCGCTTCTGCAATACGCGCGCTGGCGTCAGTTAGTAAGGCCAAGTGCAGTCAGGTCCCCCTGTACCTGGTCTTTCCAACGGAGACTAGGTCGTCCTCTTCTGAGCGTTCCACCTCCGTGGCTCGAATAAAACACCCTTCTAGCCTGAGCACTTTCATCCATTCGCTCAACATGACCTAGCCAGCGAAGCCGCTGGATTTTTATGCGCTTGACTACGTCAATGTCGGCGTACAGCTCATATAGCTCATGGTTCGAACATAAGTGAACACAAAATCAAATTTTTAACCTATGAAATCTATTTTGGTTTTACTCCGATTCGGGTTGTTTGTTTAGTAAAAGCCACCAGTGTCCCCGCTCATTCAAAAATAAAAATTTCGCCTTTGCCATTCTTGGCTGAATTTGAAATTTACTGCCCAATGCAGTTGCACAACTTGAACATAGACAAAGTACGGACAAAAATATAGCAAAACTAAACTGAAACTAGTACTTTGAAATTTGTTTGAGTAAACATTTTTTCATCTCGTATAAATTTTGCAAAAGTAAAAAGATTATTAAAATCCTTGATGACCTCGACATTTTTGAACATTAAATATAAAATGAAATGTCGGCTACAAATTCATTTAAATCAGATAATTTATATTTTCAATTGCATTCATACAATTAATTTTAATCATTAGCCATTAAGAGCTTATCTTAAATATATATTAATTGCTTGTGATTAATTAAAATTATTTAAAAAATGATTTAAAAGTATAACTTTTGATTGTTTCTTACTGTACGTCAACACATGTACTTATATACTATGTATGAACTTAGTTTCCATTATTCATAAATTTACTAAGCTGCAATACAAATACAACTTTAAATTTAATGATGACAATTTGACAATTTTCATTTGATTTGCTTTATATAATTTCGATTATTGATTCATATCAATTTAATTGCCCTTGAATTGCCGATTTCATTGAATGCTGACTTATTTTGAAATTGGATCATTCAACGTTTCAAGCTCAACAATGAAGTTCCATTATCCAATAATATTTCTGTTGATTCTGTCTTTTTCTTGTAAAGTAATTTCTATAAAAATTATAGTTATTTGTTATCACAAAAGTAAACTTTTCTGTTCCATAGACCTCCGGGGTACTCAAACTTACCAGAATCAAATGCGAAGTTATCGATAAAGAATTTGGAAATTTTGATGCATGTAAAGTGAAGGCAATAAGCAGAGATCGCACATCCACTACTTATTCCATTAAATTCAATCAAACTTTTCGAGAATTAAATGTAAGTATGATACTTCAAATAGAAATCGAAATCCATGATTTCCTTTGCTATTTTATTTCCTTTAGATGCATGGCGGACTATTCAAACGAGCTAGTGGCTGGCGTCCTTTCTTATACAGTTTTGAAATAGAGTTATGCCAATTTTTTAAAAATCCAAAAAAAAATATTTTAGTAAATATTTTTTACGATCTCATTAAAAACAACTTGGATGGTAACCATAAATGCCCATATAAGGTATATGATTAACTTTTGAGCATCTGGAACATATTTATTTTTATATTTACTTCGAAAGGCAGGTGACTCAATAACTCTAGATTCCTTTGAACTAGATGGGAATTCATTCGTTGAAAGATTTCCGGTTGATATTGGAGAATATGCTGCATTCACAAAATGGTATATCCGCAATAAATTAGTGGCGACAATAGATATTTTTGCTTCATATATGGATTATGCTTTGAAGAATTAAAACTACAACTTTAACAAATTGAATATTTGTGTGTATATAAACATACAGAGCAATAAATATATATTCATAAAAAAAAACATCGAGATTATTTAATTGATGTCACATACTTTCCATCCAACAAGTCCAACTAATCATTTAAAAACAAGACCATGCCTTAAATAGGAAAAAAAATTTCGTTTGTAATCGAAACTCTAAAAGTGGAACCGAAAGAGGTGATTCTTGAGTCATTCTTTGCAATTGTGTCTGTAATTACTGTCAAAATCATAGTAAGTTACGCCTACCTTAAGCATTAAATAAACATATTTAATTAAATTGATTTTGAAAGCTATTCAAAGCCGAACTTAGTAATTGGAAGAATTGGGAAGGAGTATCTGAAGCATATAAGATAGACTACTGGCCTACTACGGATATCATAAAAGACAGACAGTTTTCTTACAAACAGACAGTCTCTGACATGTTCATAGGAATTCTTCAGAGAAATGTCTGGCATCAGTTTTTCTAATTTCCTTGCTTTTTGAAAACTTCACATCCTAAAACAAAAACCAAATACCAGTATTTTGAAAATTTATTCATACGAGTATAAAGCATGGAAATTAAGGTTTTAATATTTTGAAATCAGAGTACTGTAATTAACTATTATGTTTACATTTTGTATTCACAGATTCATAATTTAACGAGTAATATTTTCATCAAAAAATGTAAGCCCATTATCAATTTTTTTATGGGTCTTTTTAACTATTTAAAGCTCTATTAACAAAAGTTTTCAAGGATTAAAATATTCCATGAAAATATTTCTTGTAAAATTTTGTTTGGTCCATTGTACCAAAGCCCCAAGTTATGAAAGAAAGAAGAGAAGAGAAAATGAAAGATAGATAAGAAACCATACCCTAGCCGAGAACTAAATAAGAGTCTCCTGAGACGAGAGCCTCGCACGCTGCCACTAGACCATAGAGGCGATGGTTGGAACTACAGTTTAATGCCGATTTCGAACAGTAGTTGATGGTTTTGCCATTGCCTACCAAGATTTGTACTTGTAGAGTTTCTTATAATTCTTATTCACTTTATATCGATAGTGAATATAACAAGGTTACGAGAATTAACCACCAGACCAAGACGGAAATCGAACCCGAACCTCTCGGGTGAAATCTAGATCACTACCCACTAGACTATCGAGGTCGTCAATGAAACAATAAAACTGAAAGTATGTTGCTGATGCAAGTTTACTCTCTTGCAGAATAGATTTTCTTGGATACTCTATCGGTAAATTCATAAATAGTTTACAGTTATGATAAATAATTTTTACGAATTACATTAAATAGTTGGCCTCTAAATCGCGCAAAAAAAAATGTTTGAAACACTTCATTTTTTCCATAAAAACTGTACAACACAAACTTTTCTCTTTTTTAAATATTTCCATAAATTTACCTTTTCATGGCCGAATTTTAATGGGCTTGGTAGAAACATTTTGTACTGAATTTACTGAAATTATGGTTACTTAAAACATCCACAATCATCACACCAAATTTTATCTATCTATATTGATGTGTTTGTCCTTTATTAAAGGTTATTAAACTGTAGACAAACACACCTAGTTTATGACACATCAAAGTGAATGTTGCCTATAAGTAACAGCAGGCATGAAAGAGTTAACTTGATAAATCTTTAATTGTTGCAATTTGTCACAGATAAGATTTGATATCATCCTACAGGTGTTAGACCCAAAATATTTCGAGGAAGAGGCTTGAATCAAAGTTCTAGCTCAATAAAAATCCGAAAATATTAGGAAAACTCGAAAAGCATAACTTCAAAACCCGCAGCATGTGAAATGTTTAGAGTAGCAGTTCTCAACAGTTTTCATTCTGCGCCACCATTTCACAGGCAGAGCATTGAGTTGATTGGGGAAGGAAGGTTGTGAGTGTGAGTGTTTGTTTTGAAAGTTCTGCAACCAATCGACTCCGATAAAAACGAAAAATTATTGACAAATAAAACACGACCTTTTTATTTGATGAACGATTCACAAGTAAACAAAAATTTAATTTTCAGTAAAATAAAATATGATAGAATCATATGGGCATCTCGATCAAATTATTTTCAACACTCCCACTAATTGATCGATATGAAACAAATGAAAACGCATATGAAACAATACCTCAAACTTCTGTATTAAAAACAAAATGAAATGAAAAATAAGTATTTACAATAAAAATAATTATTTTTCATTCATTCTTTATGATATATAACAACTGCTTCAGATTTTGAAAGCGACCTCTTGGTAAAGATTTTGTAAAAGTATCTGCCAATTGTTCAACGCTTGGTACGTAAAACAGTTTGAAAAGTTTATCATTATACTTCTCTCGAATAAAATGATATCTAACATCAATGTGCTTTGTGCGTTTACGAAATTCAGGATTTTTTATCAAACGTATTGCGCTTTGATTATCCATGTTGAAATCAGACTCTATTTTACATCCAGTTAATTCCTTCAGCAAACGCTGTAACCAAACAAGTTCTTTCACTGCACTTGAAGCTGCGATATACTCGGATTCAGTGGTTGATAAAGCAACAGATTTTTGTGTCTCGGAACACCAACTGATTACTCCAGAACCAAAGAGAAAAATATATCCCGACGTCGATTGTCTTGTTTGCTTATCACCTGCATAATCTGCGTCACTATATCCAACCAACTTCATTGATTTTATGCATTTAAATCGAATTCCATGATCAATGGTTGACTTCAAGTATTTTAATATACGCTTGACCTCAGAAACATGTGCTTTTGTAGGTTTTTCAAGAAAACAACTCACTACTCCCACTGCATAGCTTATATCTGGACGTGTGCCAACTACCAGATACATGATACTGCCAACTACTTCTCGATACGGGAATTTTGCTACTTCAGAATCATCAAAATTGTCTAATACCTGATTAACGTCAGCTGGGGTCGTCACACCATTGCAGTCTTCCATTCCAAATTTTCGCAAAACTCGTTTTGTATATGCTGACTGATGCAAATGAATTGACCCATCTTTAAGTCTTTTTATCTCTAACCCAAGGAAGCATTCTGCATTAAAAATTGTTAACTCAAACTCCTTTTTTAGATACTTTATTACCGGTTCAATTTCATCTTCTGAAGACGCCAAAATCAGTCCATGATCCATATAAATTGCCAGTATTATTTTCTTGCCACCATTGTTATATATAAATACACATGGGTCCGAAATGCATGCAGTAAAATTAAATTTCTCTATAAAAGATGTAAATTTTTTATTCCAACAGCGTGATGCTTGCTTAAGGCCATATACACGACCACTGCCATCTTCGTAACCCACTGGCTGCTTCATGAATACATCTTCTTCCAATTCGCCATACAAAAACGCAGTTTTAACGTCAAACTGTCTCATTGCCATATTCTCCATACTCACAAGAGATAGAATAGCTCGAATTGACGTAAATTTATCAACTGGACTAAAGGTTTCTTGATAGTCCACACCGAATTCTTGAGTAAAGCCTCTGGCAACAAATCTGGCCTTGTATCGCTCAATACTGCCATCTACATTGTATTTAATTTTGAAGACCCATTTATTGGCAACTATCTTTTGGTTCAAAGGCGATTCTACCAATTTCCACGTTTCGTTTACTGCCAAAGATTTCAACTCGTCACGCATTGCGTCAACCCAGTATTTCTTGTCGTCGGATTCGATTGCTTGCTGGTATGTTTGCGGTTCGTTTGTTGTTGCCAAACTTAATAGCGCTGTCATGCTAGTTGTAGTCTGAGAATGCTTCCGCAAACGATCATTTATGATATTTCCTTGGTTAATATCACACCATTCACTGCTCACTTTTCGTCCTTGTTTCTTTGGAGTCGACCCCGGTGATCCTTCCGTGTCTAGAAAATCTTCATCTTCGGCAATAGTAACAACTTCATGAACATCTGTATTTACTTTGCTGCTCATGACATCTTCGTTTACCACTGTAACAATTTCCATGACATCTTCGTTCACCACTGTAGAAATATCCACACCCTCGATGAACTTTACATCACGGGTAATGTGAATTTTGTTCGTGACTGGATTCCAAACGCGATAGCCCTTCACATTTTCATCATAGCCAACAAAAATACATTTGTCAGCCTTCCGATCTAGCTTTTGACGTTTTTCCTTACATATATGTGCAACTACTTCAGCTCCAAATACGTGTAAGTGATTAAATGATGACTTTTCCTTGCACCACAATTCATATGGAGTCTTGTCTGCCACTGTACTAGTTCCCGTGCGATTGATGACAAATACTGCTGCATTTACTGCTTCTGCCCAAAACTTTAATTCCATTTTACGTGCATGTATCATTGTTCGCGCTGATTCTACAATAGTTCTCATCTCTCTCTCTGCTGAACCATTCTGTTCTGGAGTATACGGCACTGTTCTCTGATGTCGAATACCCTCATGTTCGAGCATCTTCTTCATGTCCGCATTAACGAACTCGGTACCATTATCTGTGCGAAGAATACATATACAGTAACCTTATGCATTTTTTATTACCTTGATAAACGCTTTGATTTTCTCGTACACATCGGATTTTTGTTTAATGCAATAGATAAACCGGAAATGTGAATAGTCATCTTTCAATAAAAGAAAGTATTTCGACCCTCCGATCGATGCCTCCTGCATAGGACCACATACATTAGCGTGAATAATCTGCCCACACTTTGTTGACCTTTCTTCACGTGTCTGAAAGCTGCTACGGTGATGTTTCCCATACATACAAGCTTCGCAAGTAAATTGCTCATCGATGAATGCCACTCCATTTCTTTTCAAAAAAATTCTTACATGAGCCAAGTTCTGATGTCCTAATTTTTCGTCCCATAATCGAAGTGGGCTTAAGTTTGCTGCAACATTCGCCACTGCTTCAGTACCCACAACATCAGCTTTGATTGCCATGACTGTAAGATTTCCGCACCGAACTCCCACTACCATCGTAACCTTATCTTCCGTACGCATCAGATTCATGGATTTGCTTGACCCTTCTATACGTAGTCCTTGATCTAGCGCATGGTTTTGAGAAAATAAATTTTTGTCAATATCTGGAACATATACCACATCCGCCAGAAATCCTTTATGCCATTTCTTGCCATCAAAAAATTTCACATTGATCGTTCCGATACCAGTACCCATCATAACGCCTTTAGCTATATGAATTGACCTTGATTCAGTTCTGAACTCTCTGAACCATTCGCGTCTGCTAGTCATATGATGACTGGCACCAGAATCCAAAATCCAACTATTTTTAGTCATTTGTATTTGGATACCATCACAAGTGAAAGCCTGCTCATCTTGGTTATTAGATGACTTCTTCAAACTTGGGCAATCATGCTTCCAGTGTCCTCAGCCTCCACATCCAAAACAGCTACCCTTTTTCTTTGACTTACTCTGTCCTTTTCCATCAACAGTTTTATATATTGACGTTGCCTTTTTTGCCATCAATATAGAATGCTTCCACGGATTCTGTAACACCTCTGGCTATCAGTCTGTCTTCTTCTATCATTAGCCGTGCTCGAAAATTGTTTAATGTCCGATCCTCTTTCGATGCTGATTCCCAAGCACTACTGAAGGAACTGTATTCAGACGGAAGTGACATTATAATCTTGGTGATAACCATTTGATCTGAGATGGTTTCTTTTAGGTTCTTCAGACGCTGTACAAGATCTTCAAGTCGAGCAATAAACGAGATGAAATTCTCTCCAGCTTCAATTGTAAACGAGAAAAACTTCTGATACAGCAACAGGAGGCTAGTTTCATTCTTCTTTTCAAATATCGAATGCAATTTATCCCACATATCCTTTGCTGTCTCACAATTCTGAATATGCGTGATTTGTGAACTTCCAACAGTGGTACCAATAATCCTTTGTGCCTTGGCATCACTCCTTTTCCACTCTTTTAATTTTGTTGTATAATCTTGAGTTGCTGCATTCGTTGGACGCTGCTCATCCCCTGTGACGACACCGTATACATCGCTAGCAATTAGCGTGATCTTGACTTGGAATCTCCATGTAGACCACTGCTCCTCTCTCTGCAATTTCTCGATTTTCGACTCTTTTCTCCTTTCAGCTTTGCAATACTATTTTTGTCTACACAAAAATTCCTCAATGCCCGTTAGAAAGACCAAGAATATATGCGAAATCTACAGGAACAATGCGATTGGTATATGAACATGAACTGGGCCCTTAACCTTTCGAAAGTTCTGCAACCAATCGACGCCGATAAAAACGAAAAATTATTGACAAATAAAACACGACCTTTTTATTTGATGAACGATTCACAAGTAAACAAAAATTTTATTTTCAGTAAAATAAAATATGATAGAATCATATGGGCATCTCGATCAAATTATTTTCAACAGTTTGTTTTAAATTTGGGTAGGTTCCATTAACGCTCGAACTGTCTCTGTAATGCGTGGTGCAATGGAATATCGTGCCCACGTGGAATGCGTGCGTTCGGGTTTTGATTGGTTTACCTTAGGAAAACACAAGAACTGGTGGCATAAAACCGCGTATTTCTGCAAATGGAAATAATGGTAGAATATCGTAACGCTGGCTAACATTCTATGATGTTCCAAAGATTCAATAGAGCTAGAAACCCTACAGTCTCCCATTAGCTTTATTGCTCCATGTTGAATACAATCCAGAAGCCTCAGTTGCGTTCGTGAAGTTCTTACCCATAGATGGTTTACTACTGGAATACCCTTTATTAAATTAAATTACAGCTATTCGCAAATCGTGTTGGAAGGAAATGCTATGGTGGCATGGTGTTATATGGGGATTTCCGCTATTAACCAATCGTGTTGGAGCGAAATCATGCTCTACGAGTGCCGTGTTGTACGTGGGAAACCTGTACATAAAATACTGTAATTGACAGACGTAAATAAAGATTACAAATTTCCACGATAAAACAATTTTTTCGACTTCTGCCTTGTTTTTTCGTGCAATGTTTTGACGACATTTGTCAAAGGTGAACTTGATTGTACTCGACATGAGTTCACTAAGAGTTAAAATCTAGTTCAAATATAACTTGATTTAAAACATTTTTGAGTTTTCAATAAACTAAATTAAATTACCTACAATTCTTCGTACTTTAATTCAAAAAAATTACCGCTATCTGGAGAATCCCAACGGGTGAATTTGAAAATTCGTAAGCCATTCGCTTAAGCGGCCTATTTTATATAGGAATAGATATCTCAAATTTTGTATGTGCATTCCCAAGCCCATTGTAAAACATCCTTTTAAATCACATTTTTCTGAGTAGCACATCCAGTTTTCTTTTTTTTTTCATTTCCATTACTTATTCAATTATTTCAAATAATGTACTTACAGAAAAAATTCAATAATAAGAGAATAGTAGCAATCATTACGAAGTAATATTCTGTGCCTCAGCGCCAAATTTGGCTTTATAGAGGCTAACTGTCAACTAAATACAAATATTGGTTACTTAATATAAAGGTTATAAACATTTCAAAACAATATTTATTATTTAAAATTAAATTTATTTATTAAAAACTTTTTTAACTTAGTTTTAAAAACTGAAATTCTTTCCAGGGTTTTAATGGCGTCAGGTAGTTTATTAAATTCACTCGGTCCAGCATACTCTATTCTCTGTTTAGTGGTTTCTAGTCGGCATCTAGCAGTCATAAGATTAAGCCCATACCATGTATTAAAATTTGACTGATTACTATGAAACTCCAAAACATGGTAACCATGGTGCTATAGAAGCTATTTTTTATAAAAGCCAACCACAGGAAGAATTGCTCGGGAATACTCTTTGTATAAACTTTTTTTTTTCATTTTGTTTGATTTTTAGCACCCTATTTTCATGTTCTGCTGTCGCATGGAAAATCTGAAATACTTTAGCAAAATGTATGGAGCAAATAAGCTATCTATGTGCACATGCGACGGAATACACAGTATGTAACAAAATTGAGCAAAAGAAGGGAAATTTTTGGGACATGAAAAAAGCAAAAAATGGCGTCAAATTAAAAAGTATCAGCATAGTAAAGTTTTTTCAGATCCAGATGAACAAAAGTAGAAAAAAAAATTTTAAATCAGATAACTCCTAACTAGGTCCAAAAGAGTCTTGAAAATACCGAAATTTGGACAATAAATTATGATTTTTAAACATTTTTTGACCAAAACTTTTTTCAAATTTATCAAGGATGTGGTTCAGGCTTTAATTTCTGATTTTAGCGAAGTTTGTAGCAAGTCAGGGTTCAGCTCCACATTTTTTTAAAATGGCCAAAAACGCTGTTTTGAGGAATTTCATCCCTTTTTTCTCAAAAACGTGACCCAAGTAATTTTGAATACGTTTAATTGAAAATAGTTGCAGCTTATGGTATGATCATGATAGTTGTATATACTCGTGGTACTATTTGCTTTTCTTTGCAGATTTTGAATGTATTTGGCAGTTTTAAACTGACTAATTAGTTCCATTTTTTGTCGGGTCCACTTTTGTTGTGATAGAGCGTTGCTTTGACAATTAATATTAAATTGTGCACTTAGCTAATTTATTTCGCGGGCCCTATATTTTATGTCTTTGCTCATCGTACAGATATAGCGTTTTATAGCTAGAACATATGTTGGTGTTGTTATTGGTGCTTTAAAGATTATTTTCAAAAAATATAGCTGCACTGAATTTACTTCATCAAAAAGAGTATATCCCCATATTTGTGCTTCATACGATTGTATAGCTCTTCCCACAGCATCATACATTTGGCATTAGTGTATTATTATTTTTACTTATAAAGTTTCTCCAGTTGATATTAAGACATAGTTTTGCTAATACATTTCGTTTATCAATAAGTTTTTTGAAAGATAGTTTAAGTTTCAGTATAACACCGAGATATGTATATTCAGGCGTAGTCTTTATGAGTTCGCCTTTATATGCCCATTTTTCTGTTTCAACTAAACTTCCACCTTTTCTAAATACCATAATCATTGATTTTGTTAAGTTTAGTTCCATATTCCCGAATTTATAATATGCTACCAATCGATCTATTTATCATTCTTTGTAGGACTTTCACCTCATCCGCTAGTATGACAATGTCAAAAGCATATAGAAGTAATCGTATATTTCTCCCTTCAACAGTTAACCCCTCTTCTAAATAATCATGCAGATCGTTAAGGAACAGTGTATTTAAAGAGTAGTGGAGACAATATACAACCCTGGCGTACTCCTGTATGGCTTAAAAATCTCACTTCACCTTTTGAATCTTTTAAAGTTTAAACTCCTTAGTTGGCTTTTTGCTTACTTTCCGTGTTTTCCACCTTTCAGAACTTTCCCACTTTTAGAGTTTTGATTACAAACGAATTTTTTTTCCTATTTAAGGCATGGTCCTGTTTTTAAATGATTAGTTGGACTTGTTGGATGGAAAGTATGTGACATCAATTAAATAATCTCGATGTTTTTTTTTATGAATATATATTTATTGCTCTGTATGTTTATATACACACAAATATTCAATTTGTTCAAGTTGAAGTTTTAATTCTTCAGAGCATAATCCATATATGAAGCAAAAATATCTATTGTCGCCACTAATTTATTGCGGATATACCATTTTGTGAATGCAGCATATTCTCCAATATCAATCGGAAATCTTTCAACGAATGAATTCCCATCTAGTTCAAAGGAATCTAGAGTTATTGAGTCACCTGCCTTTCGAAGTAAATATAAAAATAAATATGTTCCAGATGCTCAAAAGTTAATCATATACCTTATATGGGCATTTATGGTTACCATCCAAGTTGTTTTTAATGAAATCGTAAAAAGCATTTAATAACAAATTTTTTCTTGGGTTTTTAAAAAATTGGCATAACTCTATTTCAAAACTGTATAAGAAAGGACGCCAGCCACTAGCTCGTTTGAATAGTCCGCCACGCATCTAAAGGAAATAAAATAGCAATGGAAATCATGGATTTCGATTTCTATTGGAAGTACTTACATTTAATTCCCGGAAACTTTGATTGAATTTAAAGGAATAAGTAATGGATGTGCGATTTCTGCTTATTGCCTTCACTTTGCATGCGTCAAAATTTCCAAATTCTTTATCAATAACTTCGCATTTGGCTCTGCTAATTTTAAATATTCCGGAGATCTATGAAACATTATTTTTAATTCTTGTACTAACAAATAAGTTTTAAGTTTAATTTTTATAGAAATTACTTCACAAAAAAAAGACAGAATCAACAGAAATATTATTGGATGATGGAACTTCATTGTGGAGCTTGAAACGTTGAATGATCCAACTTCGAAATAAGTCAGCATTCAATGGAATCGGCAATTCAAGGGCAATTAAATTGATATGAATCAATAATCGAAATTATATAAAGCAAATCAAATGAAAATTGTCAAATTGTCATCATTAAATTTAAAGTTGTATTTGTATTGCAGCTTAGTAAATTTATGAATAATGGAAACTAAGTTCATACATAGTATATAAGTACATGTGTTGACGTACAGTAAGAAACAATCAAAAGTTATAACATTTTGTATAACATATACTTTTAAATAATTTTAATTAATCAAAAGCAATTAATAAATATTTAAGATAAGCTCTTTATGGCTAAGTATGGAAGTATTTTTTATACGTAAAGGTCATGCTTCGTCGAAACGACGAGGACATTATTCAAAGTGGTTATACAAATAACCTATACATCAACAACTTTAAAAGTTGATTGTTTTCCATTATTTAGTTAACTTAGTATATAGAAAAACAACATTGGACATTTTTTGTTAACGATATTTATTTTTAAATTAAATTTTCACACCTTAGTTCATTTGGCTTGTTTTACGATACAAAACAAAAAAGTACAAAAAAAGTAGCTTAAGGCACATATAATTCATCAAATGAGTTTGCATCTTAAAAGTAATATACAGGACTAAAAAGGAACGAGTTTTCATGAGAATCAAGTTTCATTATAAGCAAGAGGCACAAAGCTATATTGAGCGAGAACAAGCTTTAATTCCATTTTGAATATGACGATTTTGTCATTCGTTGTTTAGAAGAGGGACAAATGGCATAAATCATTAAATTTTTCAGGATTTATTTGTTCAGTATGGCAATTTTTTTTTCAACTTTTTCATTATTTAAAAATTATATCTCGGGCTAGAAATGTCCGGTTGTTCTCGAAACTAAATGAAAGCTATTGTCATAGAAACTGATTCAAAAGATATCGATATAAATAGATCAAATTAAAAATAAAGCAAATTTCATAAATGAAAATTTGTTACGTTATTTGTTATTTTGTTTTGTTTGTTACAAGGCTGAAGTGAAACTTCTTGTGAACTAAACGAAACACAAGCAAATGAAATTAAAAAACACAAGCGATTGAAAAATTTCATTTGCTTGTGTTTCGTTTAGTTCACAAAAAGTTTCACTTCTGCCTTGTGTTCCTTAATACACAACAAATTTTTTTTTTTGGGGTTAATGTTAGAACAAAAATTGCAACTCTGTACCGGTAATGTCGATGACAATTGTAGCGAACTCTTTTTGTGTGCGACATCTTCATGTGATTCCTTGCACATTTGCGCCAACTGTGTGTGAAATGTATAACTGCCATAAACTTTAAGATGGTGACGCTACACATTGTTCTTTCTACCATTGGCGTGTGTGTGTGTATGTAATTAATATGTTTTATTGAATTAAAACTATTTATGAATCGTTTTTACATAATTTTCTCGTGAATTCAGATACGGAATATTGATATTTAGCCCCCCATGCACATTGTTCGACAAAATTATGTCGCATTGCAAACTTAGGCGCGACGTCACATCCGGTTGGTTTTACTCTAGGACAAGAGAAAAGAAGTTTCACTTCAAAACTGATTAAACTGCCAAAGGCGTTCATCGCTCATTGTAGCCAATTTTGCATAACAAACTAAAATTTGTGAGGTTCCTATGAGCTCACTGTGAGGCGTCTATTTCACTGTGTAAATCGAAAAACCGACAAAAGACAAGCAATATGCAATTGAAACACCACAAATTAAGATAACATACAAATAACAACAACAAAAAAAGGTGCCGACTCAGGACCACTACGAGTTTTTACACATTTCATACTATACACGAAACAAATCCGAATGAAAAATCGACTTTATCAGGCGAAAGCACACATAACACAGAAATAACTCCTAATTGAAAAATGCAATAAATCCTAACGCTAAATAAGCCCTAATGAAATAATGCAAATATGGAAATATTCCTCCAATTACGAGTTATTTCATAATGAAATGAAATAATCCCTAATACAAATATGAATTTACTCCTACTTCAAGAATGAAATAACTCCTAATTTGAGCGAAAATAAATGGAATTTATCCTGGTAACTTTCCAAAGACACTTTACTAGGTACTTAGGCTAAATATGGATAGTATTAATTTTGAAATTGTTCGACCCTTTATTATAATCACCACACTATTTGGTTTTGAAAATGGAATTTAGGCTCTGTGGAATTCGACCGAAATCGAAAAAGGAATTCCAACCAAAAAAGAAGAGAATTTTAAAGAAAAATAGTAAAAAATTCGCTCGAATTTTTTACTATTATTCTTTCTTTGTGCAAAGAAATTATGAGTTCTTTTGGTGTCGTGAGTTCGAATCCCACTTACAGGTGGACAAAGGGATTTTTATTTTTAAAAAAATATTTTTTTTTTTTCATACTATTATATAAAACTGTAACTTGATATTCCTAAATACAATTCTGGCAAATTCGCAACCAACACTATAAAAACATTGCTTTATGCAACACTGTTTGCATTTGGTATTTACATTTTTTGGTAAATGTTACAAAAATTAATATTTGAATTCAAAACCAAATTCTAATTTCCTCAACAAATACTTCAATAGCAAGGAAATTAGCACTGGACTTTTCATAAAAAGAGATTTGGTAACTGGAATCCGTAAAACCAAGACTGCACATTTTCGTTCAAAGACTTAAAAAAGTGTGCTATTTGAAAGTATTACATTTCAAAAGTATTTTGTAAAAATTTCAGAGAAAACCAATTTCCTCCATTTTGTGAATTGTTGGTTTGGTATGTCCTGGGAGTAGTTACAGTCATAATATTTATAAGGGTATTTTTTTTAAACGTCCCAGTGAGCCGCAATCATGCACGCCAATAAATGACGATTTTCAAAACGTCTTTCATGAAGCTGCAAAAAAAAAACACTCTCTACAATTTTTTTTTTTAATTATTACAGAATTTTTTCTTGTACTTGAAGTCTTGTACTTGGAGTCAGAAAATACATTTTTAATTAATCTATCAATCCTATAAAAATTTATTAAAATTTAAAATTTTGGGCGGGGGACTCGGTCTGAAATCGGGGAATTTCTAGGTAGCTTCGGGGTGAAAGTTAAAATGAATTGGCATCCCTGCTAAGGAATATCTTTAATTTGTGGCATGCCTCTAAAAAATGTTATTTGTCAATGGCATTCTATGAAAAAATATGGATAGGTGTGGCCTTTTTGTACAACTCTAATGCTTTTATATATATTTCCAGACAAAACTACGCACACAAAAAAAATGTGGTCGGGATTGAAAAAGAGGGCGAAGAACTTTCCATATATCCTGAATTTTCATTATTGTATATCTTAGAAACTAATTTAAGTGCGGTACTAAGATTTGGAATGATAATATGATTTGTCAATGGAATTTGGTGGGTAAAGTATGGGTAGACTTGAGTTAGTGACTGTTACACTTCGGTTTTAAACGGTATATTCCCTAAATTATTTGTGATAGGAAAGCTTTGATTGCCAATGGAAAATGCTAGAAAAAAAATGAATTGAATAAATAAAATATGCGTGACACCTCCCATTCAAAGAAAATGTTTGAAACTGTATGCCTGAGACACCATTGCAAAGAACACAAAGGCGGATGGTTAGTAGTAGTTGTTGGGGAGAATGTGGAAGTGTTTTGGCATACAAAGGAAATGCTTCAAAAGTTATATATGTATGTATCTCTGCCTTATTTTGCTAACGCCCTAACATCAGTTTTTCAGTATAGAGTTTTCGATGGATTATGATAAAAATTGTGCCCTGTACCGAACATTTTAGAAACCTACGCTGAAAACTTGCAATCTTTTCTTTTAGTTTAAATTACAAATTCTCGAAACAGTACTCCAAATATAAAAATATTTTTTGCTTCTCCTGTTAAATTTGAAAAATTCGTGTAAGGGCTTTAGCAAATTAAGGCAGCGATATGGGGAACCATAATAAGGCAAGCATTCAAAATTTAGTTGTAAAGGATGTATGTTGATAGTTATTATAGAGCCATAGTAAGAAAGATGGTGAAGGTTTGTATGTTAAGATGGGATGTTGATAGCAATAACTGAGAAGAATGTTGACACCATTTAACAGGTGGAATTGGAACTACTCATGTAAATGAAATGAATGATTAGTGCAATGATTCGATTTTGATCAGAGTCTGGCACGCTCATATAAATATATCTCTTGCAAAAGTTTTAGTTTTTGTAATTTTTGCATTACCCCTACTTTGACAGGTCCGGACAACGAAGCTAGTACATTATAAGATCATAACAATTTAAAACAGTGATAATGAAATGTTTGCTTCAGTGAGGAAGTAACTAACATATTTTACTTTATTAATGTTAAAAAAAATATTTGGCTAGTGGCGTAGTTTGTAAGATTTTACTGCTGAGAAAGTGATCAGACTTAAGGTGCTATTATTTTGACCGGAACTCTATAACGGTATTAGAAAACTCCAACTGTCAAAAGTTATTGCCAAGTTATTGATTTTCAAACAACAAAAACTTGAAGAAATTTTGCAACTAAAACAAAATATTTTTGTGTCGCTAAAGGTGTGCTGATTGGTATGTGTTTATTTCGAAATAATAAAAAAAAAATATTATTAAATTTCATTTTTCAGTTTTTACAACAAATTTGGAATGGAGCGACTTATAGACGATGAACCATGGAATAAACAAACTTATGAATAATTATGCCTGGTGCGAAAGTGAAGATAATGAAGATTTTTCGGAGAATGATTTTTGCAGCTCGAGGTCGTGCTTTGGAAGGAGCGTTACAAGCAAAATTATCCAGGCCAAATACATACCATATTCCACCAGCAGACTCCCGAAAATTAAGCCAGCCTCTGAGGGACGATACAAATGCAAAGTTCCTGGTTGTGGTAAACGTACTCTAACGTATTGTACTAAATGTGATGTTCACTTATGCTTTAAAGGCGAACAAATTTCATACAATTGGTATAAATTTTAATTTTTGGTTATTTTTCTCAATAAAGAGTTTTTTTTTTAAAGTTACACATTTCTATTTTACTTGATACTGACCAACGAACCACTAGTCCACTGGTCCACCACTAGGTAATTTCAGATTTTAACACTTGTAATTAAGGTATAGAAAAAGTCATAGAACAAAAGTTGTTCAGAATGAAGAATGCTATCTCTTAATATTTTTTCATTTCATTCCATTTAGACTTGGAATCGATTCAAAATCAAAAAAAAAAAATTTATTTGTTATTTATTTATCCTCACATTTCCCGAAAAATACGCTCATACAACTTCAACCACTTTTGTTCATTTCTTAAGAAGTTACGTCAAAAGATCCCATATCAAAATGGATTGTATTGTATTGTATTGTATTATAGAGGTTTCTGTCGTTGTACCGCGACCTATAAGATCTATTGTACGTCCCTCTTTTCTTTCTAGTCTAATCTGCCTAGAGTACCTCATCCAGTCCAGTCTCCCTCAAGAATTTGAGTATTGCGCCCGGATCTATGGATGCCAGTTCGGTACTGGGTACTTGGTGCATGCCCAGATATTTCCTTCTTTTGTGGATCAGTGCTCCACATTGAGCTAAAATATGTTCTGATGATCCGTCTTCCTCATTACAAAACCTACAAATTGAGCTTTGCTCAACCCCTATCTTGCAAAGGTGCTCTCTGAGCCCGCAATGCCCAGTCAGAATACCAGCTAATATGCGCAAGCTGTTTTTGTTGAGACCAATGCAGAATGCGTATCTACTCTTATTATAATTACCTAAAAGCGCTTTGGATTGCCTCAGTCCCGTAAGATTGGTAAAGAGTTCTTGCCTCTTGTTCCTCTCTTCTTGCCTGAGTAATTCCCTGATTACGCTATCTCCTATTCCACAGAAGGGTTCAGGTCCCACGAAAGTGGTTGCTGCCCCCTTTCTTGCAAGCTCGTCTGCCTGCTCATTACCCTCAATTCCTGCGTGTCCAGGGACCCAGCATAGAGCGACTTTGTTGTTATTGCCCAGTTGATTGAGCTTGCTCAAACAGTCCCACCCACCCCATCGGCTCAGAGTGTTTGATTCTTGGCCCAAATACTCCTGCCCCAGTTCCATCCTCGGTACGTGACCCATCTGTATACCACTTAATCGTGTGTTCTTTGAGTGTGAGTGTGTATCAAAATGGATACAAAATTAGAAAAAATTAGTTTCGACATTTATCCCACTGTGCGGCCTAGTAATTAATGTGCGATATTATCAGATTTTAATAAATAGTTTTTTAAACTTAATATTCATTTTGCAATTAATTTGAATGAATTGTGAGCAATCAATAATATATTTATTTCAGATAAACTTTTAATTGCATTCGATTAAAAAATTTATTAACAGTATTTCAATATTCAATATTTAATGCTTGGAAATTTTGAAATCATTATGAATTTGTATATTATTTTGATTCCTTCAATTGTTATACGAGGTGAGGAAAATTTATACTAAGACAAATTTCGAAATAAAGTAACACCGAGCCTCAGCGATTAGGTTGCCAAGATTTAAAAAAAAAAAAATATTAAACCGATCAGACTCAAATTTTGAGCGATTATTCTACACAAGAATGACTATCGCCGGAACTAGCATTTCGCAAGTGTAAAATCCTAGTTCCGGCCATAGCGGGAATTGTATATTTCAAGAGTTTACTTGAATTTCTGATCTCTGTTTATGCGACCTAATTCGATTTGTTGTCTCTGATACGGGGGTTGATTTCGGATTAACAAAGAGAAGGTGATGCTGAGCAAGTTTTCGTCCTGAAACTGAGTATAAAAAGTTTAAAAATTAATAAAAAGTAGAAAAAATTATCGCATCCTTGTAGAATTAGACTTATTTGAAAGATAATAAAAAGCAATATTTTATTATGTGGCATATTTGTAGTTATTGCCACCAGATGTCTCGTTAGAAGCGATTAAATTTACGAAAAGAGTGAAAAAGTGGGATAATGATTCAAATAAAAGCTCTTAACTTTACTACTTTGACAGTTGAGCTTTGTAAGTGATCGTGGGCAGACGTGTTTTTGTGTTTTTCTGGTGGTTGCAAAAATATTTGATAGTAAGTAAATCTTGTAATAACTTTTTTATTTATTGAGTGAGAAAAAAGTTGTTCAACTATGTTATTCCGGTGATATTTAATTAAAGAATAAGCAATAGTTTCTTTTTATAAATGTTCAAAAAGGTTAAAAAAATTATGTTTTTATGAAAGTGGTTGCTCCTGGGGCACATTCACCAGAATGCGGATGGGGCGGTTTCGACGGCATATGATATGAATTTTAGACAGTATAATGTTAAATTAAGTCATATCTGAATAAATTCCTCTGGATCAGTACTATCCACTTTTATTTACATGTATATACAATGCTTATTTTTTTTTAATAAATAACTTATATTTTTTAACAAAATATTTTAAAAATTAATCATTTATATTTTTGTTACTTTATGTTATAAATAAATTTTCATAAATTAAAAATAAGTAGAACTTATTCTGACTGATAATATGTAATAGTAATATACAAGAACAAAAAAAAAAAATAACTATTACTTTATCAAAAACCTTGAATTTTATTCCTTGGCGGTTGCACCCCACCCCCTTGACGAATGTACCCCATGACTGGGGCACTTTCACCATTTTGGACTACTTGGAAAATCATCAAAAAAATAATAGAAATCATTAAGATAATCAACTCATAAAGATAACAGATGAAAGCTAATAAATGTAAATTTCTAATTAAAAAATAGTTTTTCAAAAAAAAAATATTAGTTTAGCCTAGACAATACTTTAAAAAAAAAAGTGGCGAATGCTCCCCTTCTATCCTAATTACATTAATTTTCGAAAACTATTAATACAGAGTAGTGTCCGACCGAATATTCGACTTCGGTTCTTCGGCTATTCGGCCTAAAATTGCACCTTCGTCTTCAGCTTCGGCAAAAAATGGCCGAAGTATTTTGCCGAAGCCGAAGATTATAAGCATTTTATTTTATAATAATTTTTACTATAGATTGGCAGTAAAAATTTATACAAATAAATAAATGTGAAGTGGTTATATAAAGTATATTTTCTCCGTTTGCTTGTTCCATTTTTACTTTTAAAGTAACCCACAGATTTACAACCGTTCAAACAGCTATCAGTGATTTTTTTAACGAACAACCTGCTGGAGCTAATACAATTAGAGGGAGCGGAAACAAGCTAAACTTTTTTACTTTTTAAGGAAGACTTGAAGTGTACATTTTCCATTACTGGCGCTTCACTTTTGTTTCGTTTTCAAGGAGGTCAAAAAAATTGAAAATTCTTTTGGCTAAAATTGCTCTAGAATATGTGTAAAGGGATTCTTTGAAATTCACAGTCGATTGAAAGTTACAGATGTTTATTTGCAGGCCCTGATACTGCAGTCATGCATAGTTGAACTTTCAAACTAGTTTGTCTCAAAACAGCATTTTTCGAAATGGCTGCCACGATATCTCCAAAACTAATGAACTGATTGCGCTTAAATTTTCATCGTATCTTCAATAAATACAATACTTCCCGCCATACTATCCAGATAAAAAAACTAGCTGTGAGTAGCTAGGAATTTAAATTTTTTATACAAAATATTTAGTTATTTAAAAAAAATTGATAAAAAGTTTATTCAACAACAAATACTTTTAGGCATTCAACTTTTTCGGCTTCATAAAACCACGCCCATTAAATTGTTTATGGTTTTGAGATCAGATTTATGCTTTTTACATTAAAATTCATCAATCCCAATTTTTTTTAAATCAATCAAAAATTTGAGAACAAGAGGGTTCTGGTTCCAGCTATAGGTCTATCGATTGATACGCTGATTCAATCTTTGATTTTAGATAAGCAGAATCATGACATCCATCGGCCCATTTGACACAGGTTTCGTTGAACGACCGTCGTTCTACAGATATATAGTCGATGTAACTGTATATTTTGACGTAAAGAAATTTTTAAATGATTCTTGAAATAAATAATATTTGTCAGCTCCTTCGACAGTGAACAGTTATTTATTTAGTGTTACTGGTCAGCTTTTTATTTATATTTTTCTGTATATGTTTGTAAATACATAGGTAGAAAACATTTACATTCAGATTTTTATTTCAGCTTCGGCCGAAGGTTAGATGAATGGCCGGAAGTTCGGCTGCGGCCAAAAAATCACCTTCGGTGGGACACTAATACAGAGTTATTATACTATGTTTTATCTCTACTTGACCGAAATTTCAAAAAAAAAAATTAATTGCCGACGAAGTTATCGCCATCATTGTTGGACCCCGTTCCAGAATTAGTGCCTTGCGGTGACCATCAGAACATATTACTGGTTCATCGAAAATCAATCCAACAAAAAACATTAGTTTAATAGTTAATCTTGTACTTAACACGAGGTTTTTTTTGTTTGTTTGAAAATACACAAAATGGCGGCCTCTGAAAGTTTACTCACGGACTTTAAACGAAAAAAAAACTAGTTTGTTGTTAAAAAAAAAACAATCCTCTGTTAAGCAGCAGTTTTTTATGCACTTAAAAAGCTGTACAACTTTCGTTCAAATTCGTTGAGTTGTTTTTGAAGAAGAGCGGTCATCGAGTTTGAAAGCATTTCTTCGAGAAAAACGCGATAACTTCGTCAAAAATTAATTTTTTTTATGATAGTTTTTAGGAGACTATGAAAATTAAATCTAGACGTTAATTTTCAAAGTCATGACTTTAGTTCATGTTTAACTCGTTTTTTCAAATTATATATAAGCTAGCTTAAGAGGGAAAGCCTCAGTGACGGCTGGAAAAATGTGTGATTTTCGGGAATTATTTTGATCTGTCAGATAAAAGAATATGGGAATCGTTTTATATTCATTTTATTATGTGCACTTCCAACAATATTTCCATAAATTTTTATTAAAATGGCTGTAACTCAAGCAATTTTTGGAACTTTGACTTGAAATTTTACACATATTTTTGGGTATATAAACTTTAATTTAAGATAAAAAAAATAAATTTTACCCGTCACAGTGGCCTTCGCCCTTAATGAACAAAGGTAGTCAAAACAACAATGTATATAGAGACGGGCAAATCAGACGGCCATTTAGGAATCCGACTCAATCCGACTGTTATGCAGACTAATTACAATGAAAAAAAAAAGAAAAATAAGTATACAGAACGGTAGTGGTAGTTCCAATCAATATCTCTATTCAGTGAAGATATTTGAAATCAAATCTGTATTTCTGAGTTATGATTTCAAATATTAGTAGCTTATATGGGATATTGAAAGATTAAGAACTATCACTAAGATCACTGATGAGGAATTGTGGCGGATTCCGAAACGGCCGTCTGATTTGCCCATCTCTATATACATTGTTGTTGTGATGACTACATTTGTTCATTAAGCCTGTTTATATATAACTTCAAACGACGAATTTAATATGATTTTGAAAAATAACATCTAGATTTAATTTTCATGTTCTCCAAAAAACTATCAAAAAAAGATTTTGTTCCCTAAGCAATTCTCTATAAGTGGAATCACAAAAATGTTAAACTTTCTCCTCTCTCTTTTTAAGGAACTTTTTTCTCAAAAAAAAAATTAAAAAACACATATTTTTACATGGAAATTCTGTTATAGAAAACAAAGGGAGAAAGAATATTCCAATTTTTGGTTCCACTTTTAGCCATCTAAATCAAACGCATTTCAGTTTTTCAAAATCAGTTCAGTAGAACTTGAAATATCAGTCTTACCAGTTCAAAAAACATCATGTGGAGAAAAACGCGTTCAAAGTTTTTTCTAATAAATTTTTACGTTTAAAAACTTAAAAAATTATTTTTTTTTGCACAATACTTTTATTCAGTCATTCTTGATGCATACTGAAGGTCTCCAAGTTCTGTCAGCTTCTTCATTTGCTCTGATTGGGCCTTTTTTCTGGCTGTACGTGCTTCTTTTGAATGTTCTCAGCTCCTTATGTTGGCTTGAGCTATGCGAGTTTCGTCGATTTTCAAAGACCGAAAACGTATTTTTTGCGAGTATGATAGAAAAAACTATGCTAATTACGAATCAAATTCAAAATCGCTTATCCAATATAATTAAAGATTTTTAAAAATTGGTCCGATTATCTTGAAATCCTTTACTCGGGAGTTTTCAAGGTCGCTGATTACGAATTTGGCATCAAATTTTGAAAATATAAATTGGCGAATCCAATATGAAGGAACAATTTAAAAATATTGATCGGTTTGATCGACCCTTAAAACCCCCGAGTAACGAAGCGAATCCAATGAACTTCTAAAAATTGTCAGCCATTTTGAGTTGTGAAAATCCAATGACAGGATCTTAATCAGCGTCCCCAGAAACCCCCAAGTAATGAGTTTCAAGCGAATCCGATCAATTTTCTTCAAAATTTGTATCTACCATTTTGAATTTAAAAAATCTTGAAAACCCCTCAGTAACGATTTTGAAGCTGTTTTCTCGAAAACTTCTTTTTGGATATTAGATCTCTTTTTTAGTACACTAAGACACAATTCTGTGTATAACTTTCGTTTTACTTCGAATTTTTCACTAATATGTTTGGAGAGTATTCTTGGAACTATAAGGAATCCATAATTGAAAAAGAAAAAACCTTAGAAAAACTAAAAAAAAATTAACTTAATTTTTGTGCATATAGTTGCAGATACAGAAACCAGGTTTAAAACCATTTTAATTTTTAAATCTACATAAAATTACTTTTTATCACTTTCCCCCTTTTCGAAATCAAACTTTAATGTATCAAAATTTAATTTTTCTAGCTCAATTTCGTTGTTGTTCCTCATTGCTTGCAAAATGCATGAACTTAATTTAAGAAATTGTTGGGAAATATTATTGCTTGCTTGTGCGACAGATTCGTTTCCTTTTCCGATCGTGCGGTAAGCGCGACTTAAGCTGCTGGCATTTCATCTTTCAAAGTTGATTAGTTAATGCCGCTTTCTTCCTCTAGGAATTGTTTTAGGCGCTCACTTGAAGTTTCTACTCTTGACTTCTTTGGAAAGCTCACAACGTCGGAAGTCTCACCTGTGCGTGCGCGTTTCGATGAACTTTATTAGCTATTCCTGGTGGTATTTCTCTCTTTTAAAAATACATAAGTATGTAAATAAACAATTTCCCCATATTCGAACTGGTCTAACAGTAATCATATTTACTTAGGACGTGAAGTAAAATTAGAAAAAGCACCTAGTTACATAAAGTAATGCATGAAAAACTCAATTTGTAGTTACTTAGAATAAAAAGAAGAGAAACCAACATATTTTTATATTTTTAGGTGCGAGTAAGAATTATAATCACTTTAGCTAAAGAAAAATTTGTATACTTAGATGTGCATAGGACATAGTATTTCTATTTCAGTGCTGATTTAATCTGAACACGTTTCAGCGCTTTTGTTAACAACATAAAACAAATTGCTACCAACATTGCAGCATACTAAATACTGGGTGCAACATCATTACCAGCAGCGTCAAATAGCGGAGAGATTACACTCTTAAAAAATTTTTATAAAATAAAACAAATTCACTACAAATTTAATCCTTTGATTGAATTTGTGTTGCTGCTGTTTGTAAATGTTACTACGCCTGGCGCACAAACAAAAAACAACGATTACGAAAAAAACAAATTGATATCGAGTGTGCGAGTGTGAGTAATTATTTTCGGGGAGTGTATTCTAAAATCTACACTCTTGGAAACATATGCTGCACATGCAAGAACATCATGTTTGTGCTCATTTGACTGATTGATGACAAGATATTTGACAGCTACTCCAATCTAATTTATCTCAAAGTGAAGTGTTCTCGTTCATTTCATTTCATTTAATAGTGTAACAAATCTTCTTTCTAGTTCTGTTTTCGTCGTCGTCGTTGTTGTCTTCGTCGTTGAAGTTCATAGTTTCTATTTCAATTAGAATATAATACAAATTAGATAGATTTCTTGGGCGCTTTATCTTCTTCCTATCCAGCCAGAAAAATGTGCTGTCATCTCAAAACGATTTCTTCTCCCCATACATTCCTCATGCAGCTCGCTGGCATTCTACAAACACTTAGTTGACGATGGATGACGTTGGTGAATGTTGCAATGTTTTTGGATGTACCATAGTCTAATGGGTTGCATTTTGAGTTTGGTGTTGTGCTGGAATTTCGTCGTAGTGTTGCATGCCTCAATTGTTGTTAATTTCCTTGTTTACTTGTGTACTTGTACATGAAAAAGTATGAAAAATTTAAAACGATTTGTTGAACGATATTTTCGGAATAAATACTCATTTGTATTTTGTATGTTAATAGAAAAATTTTGAACTAATATTCAGGCTAAACATTTATCATAAAAATAAATATGGTCACCATCATTGCCAGCCACATCGTATGTTAATGGTACTACAACTGTACAATCTTTCATTATAATCGCTCATTCATTCATTCACTATAACACTTTTGGGTACAGCTAAAACTCAAAGGGGTAAGCAAGGGAAGGGCCTCAGTTTCCACCATATATTGGTTGAATTTTTTTTTTTAGGTTTGGAATCTTACAGTTTGTTGAATGAATGATGAATGAGTGAATCAAAGATATTAATAGAAGTTATAGATGTTCGACTTGAATTTGAACTTGTTTTCCAAATTTTATGTGAACCAAAAATAATTTTAATGTTTCATAATTTCTTTTCTTTTTTGAGTAATAACTAGTAAGATTATTTATTTTTCGGTTGAATGTGTGAAAAAATAAGAGAAACTTTTATTGTTTGGTAAACTTGAAATCGTTTTTTTGTTTTTTCTCATTTATTTCAAGTTCCTGTACCTCATTAATAATAAAAGAAAAACACAAGTTAATTGAAAATAAACGCTTTTAGTTTTAGCTGATATTTCTTATGTTTAGATATTATTCCTACATACAAATACATTTATTACCCTAGCCAGTTTGAGTTAATTTGCATACATAAATATACTGAGATTATCACTCATGGTTTCTTGTTACTATCGGAGAAGAAATTATTAGCCGGTGAAGTTAGTTTATTTATTCGTTCTATTTCAAATCATTTATCCCAGAAAAATTTATATGAAGATAACACATCTGGTGTTCTTCAAGGCCCCATTATTTTATAATTATTCGTAAATATAAATCCTAGTATTTCTCACAATTTTTTAATGTTAAAACTAAAACTGTTCTGGAGACGGTAAGGGTGCACTCCCTGGATTAATGAAAAAAGTAATAATGGAAAAAGCAGTTGACCCTGAAAGAATTGTTAGGAGAAGAAGTTGCCAATGTAGGCGAACCCGACACCCCCATTATCTCGAGAACGAGATGCAGTATGTATTGTTAAACGCGTTAATAATCACTACAAATTTGGTAGGAGTTGAAAATGTCCCCATTTATTTTTGTCCCTGTTAGAGGATATTTAAAATTACGTCGAAAGCAAAATTATTGGCTAATCACTCATCAAGTTCCAATAACTTCGTGTAACATATGCCAAATGTAATGCCAAAAAGTGGTGAGTAATTTGGATAAATGGTTAATTAAATTAAAAAAATGGGATAGTTATTATATTTTGTTTTTTTTTTTTTTTCTAATTCAATACTTTAACCACCTTTGACGAGAACATTGGGAGACCGGTGAACCCTTTAATTGGTAATGAATGTGACTTTCAGAAAGTACCTAATTTTCAAGGGTAAATTTATCCCAACGACTGCAACACACTTATGCCAGCGCTTGATCCAATTCTCGAAACATTTTTTATATTCGGTTTTCGGTGTGTCCATCAGTGCTTCCTGCGATTTTTCCATTACTTCCTCTCGGCTGCTGAAACGCGTCTGCTGAAAGAAGTCACAGGGAGCCAAATCAGGTGAATTCGGTGGCTGTTTGTTGGTATTCGCTGCATTTTTCGTCAAAAAATTACGAATAATGATGGCACTGTGCGACGATGCGTTATCATGGTGCAAAGTCCGCGAGTTTGCTGTCCACAATTCTGGTCTCTTTCGGCGAATTACTTCACGCAAACGCCTCATAATGCCCAAATAATACTCTATGATGGTTAATTTCCGGTTATTAACCAAAATTTATTTTACTTTATCAACATTTTCGTCGGTTTTCGATGTTGATAGTCTGCCACTGCGTTCATCATCTTCGATTGACTCACGACCGTTTTTGATCCGCTCATGCCACTGATCGCGATTTAATTCCGCGGCGCGTCACTCGCGAAATTAAAATTATTTAATTTTAATTTTGTTAGGAAGCGCAGCCGCGTGCTGCACTTCCTAACCTTTTTCGTCTTTTCTTTCTCTATCTTTCTTCTGTCACTCTTCCTCTTCTTTTTGGCCGATATCCACATTCACAATAGTAAAAGAGTACCATTTAGTACTAGATTATACTACTGGGAGTGGGGATATGGAGACTTCTGTAAGAGAGCGCAGAGGTGTATTTGTTGTAAATTTGCGGAAAAACGGGAAAACTTTGGTTCTCTCGTTTGGTTGATTTTCTAGTGAAAATTCAACGGTATGACTCCGCTATGCACTAATACAGGTGCATTGCCGCCAATTCTCATACAATTGGTTGGGTCGGGGACTTTGTCCAGGGTGTAATCATGTACACCCACACATGTATGGGTATGATGATTTCCCGTTTAGAGACCAGTTTCTTGGAGAAACTGCATTGTGTCCTGCTGACATAGCGGACGAAAATATAATGTATGCGGCTGAATATAAGTGGTACATATTTTTGCACCGGACTTATATTCAGTTCTGTGCTAGCTTTCGAGAGCGACGATCAGGATTTTCCTTAGTGCGAATATTTCACGATTTATTTTAAATTATACGTTTTTTTTTTAATCTTGTGCGATTTATTAAATTTTCTTTTGTGTCTTTTTTTTTTTGGTGAATTAATTTTTGTGTACTTTGGTATCACCAAGTCGGGTGAACCAAAGTATTTTAAATTAATATTATTGTGATTGGTACCACCAAGTCGTGGTGGACCAATAGTGTTAAATTTAATTTAATTTATTAATTTTATTAAATAGTGAGCGCGGAGTTAAAAGCAATTTTTATTTTGTTGTGTCGCTAACTTGTAGCGACAGCGGTAAAGTAATTTTAGCCGGGTTACTTTGTTCGGGAATTAATTTTCGGGTCGCGATCCTTGTGCGCGAATATAGAAGGGTTCATAAACCCATTAACCCAGGGAGTATCATTTTATTTTTATTTTATTTTTTTGTGGTCACTTTTTGGCAGTTGGTGCTAATTGCCAGTGACTATTTTGTTTGTGGAGTAGGCTTCTCCTACTACTAACTTTATTTTCTCTCTTTTCTTTTTAAAATTTGTGGAAGTCCGTTTGTGTGCTCGTGAGCCCAGCAGGTTGTGCGGGTGAAATTTAATTTTACCTTTTGTAAAATTGTGCGGTAGCTCAGTATTGAGCTACAGAAATCGAGCGTTTCCAAAAAAATCTTTTTTTTATTCTTATTCTCATTTTATGTTGAACCTGCGACCACTTCTCCACTGAGATAGCTGGCAACGCAGAGGTTCCCTCTTTCTCCTTTAAATTTAATTTAAAAGCGAAAGTGACGGTGACAAATTGGCGCCCAACGTGGGGCATTCATTTATTAAGAAATTTAAATTGAGAATCGGAATTCTCACGAACTTGTATTTTTGTATTTTTTTTTATTTTTTATTTTTTTTTTATATAATTTAGTGAATTGTGTCACTAATAATTTTTTTTCCTTCCAGAAGAAAATTACTTTGAGTTCCAGCGGTGAACATCAGCAGTCGGAAGAGTAAAAATTGTGTACCCAACTTTGTCCGGAAAACTTGGTTGGTGGTTTTGGTTTTGCGTTCGGTGAGTCCGTTCCGTTTTATTATTATTTTTTTTAAATTCGGTTTTATTAAATTAATTTTTTTTTTACTTTAATTTTTTTAAAAAAAAAAATTTGGTTTTATTCACTTTTTTTAAATTTTTTATTTTTTTAATTAAATTTTTTTTATTTTTTTTTACTAAATTTTTCTTTAATTTAATTTTGCTTTTATAATTTAAAATTAAAGTTAATTTAAAGTTCATTTTTTTTGTTTTTCGGTTCCTCGTTTTATTAAAAAAAAAATTTCATTTAAATTTTTTATTAAATTTTTTTTTAATTTTATCCTAATTATTATTTGATTTCACTAAGTTCTAGTTGTTATACATTTTTTTTTTAAATTAATTTTTTTAATTTTCTTTTAATTGAATTTTTTTTTCTCGGTATAAATTAAAGTTAAAGTTTAATTAAAGATAAATTTTGTCGATTTCTTGCGTTATTAAAGTTTTAATTTTTTTTTAATTTTGCGATATTTTAATTATTTTTTTTTATTATTATTATTTATTTTTTTTGCAAACAATTATTATTTAATTTTTTTTACTATATTATTTTCGTGTTTTATTTTTTTTATCTGTGACTAGTGTATACTAGTGGGAAATTTTCTTTTGGGAAATTCTGCGATTTTGTTTTTTTTTCCTCTCTTTTCTTTTATTTCAATTTTTTTTTCTTCTTAATCTCAATTATGGAAATCAATCGTTTAAACCAAGAAGAGTTGACCTACGAGATGGAGTCTCGGGGTTTAAAAATTGACACAGTGGATGTCATGAGGAAGTCGTTGAGGGCTTCCAGGGTTGTCGAACGGCGCGGATCCGTTGACGTTTTCGCCGATTATCCGTTTCTCTTTGGAGAGGATAAAGATGCGGTTGTCGAAAAAATTTCTGAGATTGTGAATTTAATGTTGTCGCCACCCAAGGATACGAAGTCTTCCGAGTACCAAAAGATACTCGTGAAGATTGAGTGGGCGCTTGGGCGGATTTCTCGGGCGAAGCCCACTGATGGTGTAGGAGCGTCAGAACAAATGGAGCTCAAAAGTAAGCTAGTTATGCTTCTAGCTGAGCTTGATGAGCTGGTAGGTGGGGATGAGGAAGAGGCTGCACCAATGGCGGTACCAAGGCCTATGTTAGGGAATATTCAGAGGGGAACTCTGCAGAAGGAGGCTGCAGTAGAAGTGGGGTTAGATACCCCTGGGGTTAGGACTGCACCTTCGGCTGGAGGTGCCGTAGCCTTAGAAAAATTTGAAAATTTGGCCAAGTGGGAAGTAAAGTTCAATGGCGAGAAGACTGGTTTGTCTCTCAATGCCTTCCTGGAGCGTGTGGACGAGCTGTGTGAAGCTCGTGGAGTCAGTGAGACTCAACTTCTTCGTGGTGCGGTTGATTTATTTTCAGGAAAGGCGCTTATATGGTTCCGCGCGGTGCGCAAAATGGTGTCTAGCTGGCAAGAGCTAGTAGTGGAGCTAAAGTTGGAGTTTTTACCACCCAACTACGACGAAATTTTACTGGACGAGATCAGACGTCGGACTCAAGGAGGTACGGAGTCCATTGGAGTTTATGTTGCGGCGATGAAAGGGATGTTCGGCAGGCTTTCCGAACCATTATCCGAGCGTCGGATATTAGGATTAATTATGGCGAATCTTTCGCCTTTCTATCAAACTCAGCTGGGCTTGGCTGAGCCGAAATCGTTGCCCGAATTGGTTTCCCTCGGTCGTCGACTGGAAGCAGTTCGGACAAACGTGGAATCATTTGTTCCACCACCCAGTAGTCGGTCGAAGAACCTACTGGAACCGGATCTCGCGTACGTATCGATTGGACCAGATGTCGCGGAACTTAATGCGCCACTTCGCGATCAACGATTGGAGCGTCGGATAAAGGCACCAACACAGTCGAAGCTTGCGTCGTTCCGGTGCTTCAACTGTAAGCGATTTGGACATGTGTCGGCGAACTGTCCCAACGGAATAAAATGTTACGGTTGCGGAAGAGCGGGCGTAATGAAGCGGGATTGTCCTCGGTGTACGGCGGGCCAACGGGCCATTACAGATATTCCAAATAATCGGAATAATGGAGGCAGTGCTTCTGCCATGGGTCGGACAGGCCCTAGAGGGGATAATCGTATCCCAAATAATTCGGGAAATGTGGTGCGAGCTCCTGTGGCAGCAGGGCAGGAGACTCGTCGGAGTTAGGTAGATTGCCTGCGAGCAATCAGCTGGTGTTAGGTATTAGGCCTTCTCATTTAGATCGAGAAGTTGTGTGTCTAGGTTTTGCGTTTTCGAAAAATGAATCGGATAGTAGGCCATATTTAGGAGTTAGAATTTTTGGCGTGCTAATTAGGGCTTTATTGGATTCGGGTGCAACGCGCACCATACTCGGGCGCCCTGGATGGGAAATTTTAAAATCGTGGGGTGTTAAACCCAATGCGTGTAATATTCGCGATGTAGCATTGGCGGATGGAGAGCGGGTACCGGTCGAGGGTACAGTTTCACTACCAATCGAGGTAGAGGGCAAGTCGGTCCTCATAAATTGTTTAATAATTCCGAATCTTCCGCAGAAGCTGATCCTTGGTGTTGACTTTTGGGTAAAGTCGGGTATTGTACCAGATTTATCCAAGGATCAGTGGAGTTTCTCAGGCCAAGTCGAGGTCTCGTCAGTCGCGACGATAATTGAGAGGACACAATTGTCCAGGAGTGAAGAGGAGGAATTAAGCCGATTGGTAGTGGATACTTTCGAAAGTATGCCTGATGGTCTTGGGTGTACTCATTTGGTCGAACATCGGATCCGAACCAAACCGAACGTCGAACCGATTAAACAACGGTATTATCCCGTGTCGCCGGCGATTCAGAAACGAATTGATACTGAACTAGAAGACATGTTAGAGAAGGGGGTGGTTGAGGTATCACATAGTCCATGGGCTTCTCCTGTGGTAATGATAAAAAAGAAGGACGATACGTATAGGTTTTGTGTGGACTATAGGACCCTTAATAAGAATACTGAAAAAGATAGCTACCCTTTACCGTATGTTTCAGCTACTTTAGACAAGCTGAAAGATGCTAAATACTTATCTAGCTTAGATATTAAATCCGCCTATTGGCAAATACCAGTAGCGGAGAATTCTAGGGCCTTCACGGCATTTACTGTCCCTGGTAGGGGTTTGTACCAATTCAAGCGTATGCCTTTCGGTCTGCATAATGCGCCTGCCACTTGGCAGAGATTTATTGACAGAGTCATTGGTGCCGACTTGGAGCCTCACGTGCTCGTGTACCTTGATGATATCATCATAGTCACGAACACGTTCGCGAAACACATTGAAGTGCTCAAGGAGGTCCTGACCCGTATAAGCAACGCGGGTTTACGTTTGAATCGGCAGAAGTGTAACTTTTGTTTATCTTCGCTTAAGTATCTTGGGTATGTTGTCGATCGACAGGGTCTACATGTAGATCCGGAGAAGGTCGGGGCCATGCTTAAGATACCAGCGCCCCGAAATGTTAAGGAAGTACGATCCTTTGTGGGAACTGTTTCGTGGTACCGTAGGTTTGTGTCACATTTCGCGGAATTAGTGAGGCCCCTTACTGATCTTACAAAGAAAAATAAGAGGTTTCACTGGTCTCAGGAATGTGAAGATAGTTTCTTGCGGGCCAAGGAGTGTTTAGTAACAGCTCCTGTCCTAAGTTGCCCAGACTTTGATAGACCCTTTGTACTACAGACTGACGCATCATACTTTGGAGTGGGTGCTGTACTGACGCAGGAGTTTGACGAGGGGGAAAAAGTAATTTCTTACCTAAGTAGGTCCCTGAGTAGGAGTGAAAGAAATTACTCAACGACGGAGAAGGAATGTTTGGCGGTTTTGTGGGCGGTTGAGAAGTTGAGACCATACATCGAAGGTGTTCGTTTCACAGTGGTGACCGATCATTACTCGTTAGTATGGCTCAACAACTTAAAAGATCCGTGCGGTAGATTGGCGCGATGGGCGTTGAAGTTGCAACAATACGATTACATGATCGTACATCGTAAAGGTAAAGAACATGTCGTTCCAGACATGTTATCGAGAAGTGTTCCGGTCGTGAACGAAGTCGCGGAGGCGTCGCGAGATACGTGGCTAACTAATATGTGTAAAAGGGTAACGGAAGACCCATTAAATTATCCGGCGTGGCGTATCCAGAATGGAAATTTGTATAAGCACGTCAAAACAGGACCCCAGAATATGTATAACCAGGCATATGACTGGAAAAGAGTCCTAGGTAAGGGTGATAGGGGAAAGGCATTAGTCGAATGTCATGATGACCCTTTAGCGGGCCATATGGGAGTTTTGAAAACCTTTAGTAGGGTATTAGAGAGATATTTTTGGCCGAAGATGAAGGCGGATGTTAGTAGGTATGTTCGTGGGTGTCAAGTTTGTCAGAGTGTCAAACCTGAAAACAGAAGACCAGCTGGTTGTATGGTAGGTAGGACCAAGGTCTTAGAACCTTTTGAAATGATCTGTGTGGATCTGGTAGGGCCCTTAGTGAGGTCAAACCGGGGGTATTCTTATATACTCACTGTGGTCGACTACTTCACTAAGTTTCCGCTCTTGTTTCCGTTGCGGACGGCAACAGCCAAGAGCATTTTAAGAGAGTTGGAAGACAATGTGTTCCTTCTCTTTGGTGTCCCTGGTTCCATTGTGTGCGACAATGGCCCCCAATTTAGGAGCAAAGAGCTAAAGGCTCTATGTGAGTCGTATGGGGTGCGCATTAGATATACGGCTCATTATCACCCTCAGGCAAACCCAGCGGAGCGCATTAACCAGACGATTAAGACGACGTTAAGGGCATATGTGTCGGAGAATCACAAGACTTGGGATACCCACCTGTCGAAGGTGGCATGTTGTATACGCACAGCACAACATGAAGTCTTGGGGGTTTCTCCGTACTATGCAAACTTTGGGCGAAACATGGCAGTCCGGGGAGACAAGGATTACAGACGGGAAAATGACTTTGACGAAACGACTACGACAAGTATCGAGGACAGAGCCAAGCAAATGGCAGACTTGAGGGAAAACATACGCATTAAGCTACAGACAGCAAGCGCCAAGATGGCGCAGACTTATAATTTAAGACGTAGGGATACACAGTATTTACCAAACGAGTTGGTGTGGAGGAAAAATTTTGTACTGTCGGATGCTGCAAACTTCTTCGCCGCGAAGTTGGCTCCGAAATTTATTGGACCGTTTAGGATTAAAAAGAGGGTGTCTCCTTGGACCTATATATTAGAAGATGAAGACGGTAGGGAAAAAGGTACTTGGCATGTTCAAGACCTGAGACCACATACTGAGGAGTACTGGCCGGACTAAGGGTGTGCTGGTCGAAAGTTGTTGTCCTCTTGGTGAGTCCAAGCAACTTTCGCGGAGGTAGAGGTGGGGTTATCGCGATTTAATTCCGCGGCGCGTCACTCGCGAAATTAAAATTATTTAATTTTAATTTTGTTAGGAAGCGCAGCCGCGTGCTGCACTTCCTAACCTTTTTCGTCTTTTCTTTCTCTATCTTTCTTCTGTCACTCTTCCTCTTCTTTTTGGCCGATATCCACATTCACAATAGTAAAAGAGTACCATTTAGTACTAGATTATACTACTGGGAGTGGGGATATGGAGACTTCTGTAAGAGAGCGCAGAGGTGTATTTGTTGTAAATTTGCGGAAAAACGGGAAAACTTTGGTTCTCTCGTTTGGTTGATTTTCTAGTGAAAATTCAACGGTATGACTCCGCTATGCACTAATACAGGTGCATTGCCGCCAATTCTCATACAATTGGTTGGGTCGGGGACTTTGTCCAGGGTGTAATCATGTACACCCACACATGTATGGGTATGATGATTTCCCGTTTAGAGACCAGTTTCTTGGAGAAACTGCATTGTGTCCTGCTGACATAGCGGACGAAAATATAATGTATGCGGCTGAATATAAGTGGTACATATTTTTGCACCGGACTTATATTCAGTTCTGTGCTAGCTTTCGAGAGCGACGATCAGGATTTTCCTTAGTGCGAATATTTCACGATTTATTTTAAATTATACGTTTTTTTTTTAATCTTGTGCGATTTATTAAATTTTCTTTTGTGTCTTTTTTTTTTTGGTGAATTAATTTTTGTGTACTTTGGTATCACCAAGTCGGGTGAACCAAAGTATTTTAAATTAATATTATTGTGATTGGTACCACCAAGTCGTGGTGGACCAATAGTGTTAAATTTAATTTAATTTATTAATTTTATTAAATAGTGAGCGCGGAGTTAAAAGCAATTTTTATTTTGTTGTGTCGCTAACTTGTAGCGACAGCGGTAAAGTAATTTTAGCCGGGTTACTTTGTTCGGGAATTAATTTTCGGGTCGCGATCCTTGTGCGCGAATATAGAAGGGTTCATAAACCCATTAACCCAGGGAGTATCATTTTATTTTTATTTTATTTTTTTGTGGTCACTTTTTGGCAGTTGGTGCTAATTGCCAGTGACTATTTTGTTTGTGGAGTAGGCTTCTCCTACTACTAACTTTATTTTCTCTCTTTTCTTTTTAAAATTTGTGGAAGTCCGTTTGTGTGCTCGTGAGCCCAGCAGGTTGTGCGGGTGAAATTTAATTTTACCTTTTGTAAAATTGTGCGGTAGCTCAGTATTGAGCTACAGAAATCGAGCGTTTCCAAAAAAATCTTTTTTTTATTCTTATTCTCATTTTATGTTGAACCTGCGACCACTTCTCCACTGAGATAGCTGGCAACGCAGAGGTTCCCTCTTTCTCCTTTAAATTTAATTTAAAAGCGAAAGTGACGGTGACAAATTGGCGCCCAACGTGGGGCATTCATTTATTAAGAAATTTAAATTGAGAATCGGAATTCTCACGAACTTGTATTTTTGTATTTTTTTTTATTTTTTATTTTTTTTTTATATAATTTAGTGAATTGTGTCACTAATAATTTTTTTTCCTTCCAGAAGAAAATTACTTTGAGTTCCAGCGGTGAACATCAGCAGTCGGAAGAGTAAAAATTGTGTACCCAACTTTGTCCGGAAAACTTGGTTGGTGGTTTTGGTTTTGCGTTCGGTGAGTCCGTTCCGTTTTATTATTATTTTTTTTAAATTCGGTTTTATTAAATTAATTTTTTTTTTACTTTAATTTTTTTAAAAAAAAAAATTTGGTTTTATTCACTTTTTTTAAATTTTTTATTTTTTTAATTAAATTTTTTTTATTTTTTTTTACTAAATTTTTCTTTAATTTAATTTTTCTTTTATAATTTAAAATTAAAGTTAATTTAAAGTTCATTTTTTTTGTTTTTCGGTTCCTCGTTTTATTAAAAAAAAAATTTCATTTAAATTTTTTATTAAATTTTTTTTTAATTTTATCCTAATTATTATTTGATTTCACTAAGTTCTAGTTGTTATACATTTTTTTTTTAAATTAATTTTTTTAATTTTCTTTTAATTGAATTTTTTTTTCTCGGTATAAATTAAAGTTAAAGTTTAATTAAAGATAAATTTTGTCGATTTCTTGCGTTATTAAAGTTTTAATTTTTTTTTAATTTTGCGATATTTTAATTATTTTTTTTTATTATTATTATTTATTTTTTTTGCAAACAATTATTATTTAATTTTTTTTACTATATTATTTTCGTGTTTTATTTTTTTTATCTGTGACTAGTGTATACTAGTGGGAAATTTTCTTTTGGGAAATTCTGCGATTTTGTTTTTTTTTCCTCTCTTTTCTTTTATTTCAATTTTTTTTTCTTCTTAATCTCAATTATGGAAATCAATCGTTTAAACCAAGAAGAGTTGACCTACGAGATGGAGTCTCGGGGTTTAAAAATTGACACAGTGGATGTCATGAGGAAGTCGTTGAGGGCTTCCAGGGTTGTCGAACGGCGCGGATCCGTTGACGTTTTCGCCGATTATCCGTTTCTCTTTGGAGAGGATAAAGATGCGGTTGTCGAAAAAATTTCTGAGATTGTGAATTTAATGTTGTCGCCACCCAAGGATACGAAGTCTTCCGAGTACCAAAAGATACTCGTGAAGATTGAGTGGGCGCTTGGGCGGATTTCTCGGGCGAAGCCCACTGATGGTGTAGGAGCGTCAGAACAAATGGAGCTCAAAAGTAAGCTAGTTATGCTTCTAGCTGAGCTTGATGAGCTGGTAGGTGGGGATGAGGAAGAGGCTGCACCAATGGCGGTACCAAGGCCTATGTTAGGGAATATTCAGAGGGGAACTCTGCAGAAGGAGGCTGCAGTAGAAGTGGGGTTAGATACCCCTGGGGTTAGGACTGCACCTTCGGCTGGAGGTGCCGTAGCCTTAGAAAAATTTGAAAATTTGGCCAAGTGGGAAGTAAAGTTCAATGGCGAGAAGACTGGTTTGTCTCTCAATGCCTTCCTGGAGCGTGTGGACGAGCTGTGTGAAGCTCGTGGAGTCAGTGAGACTCAACTTCTTCGTGGTGCGGTTGATTTATTTTCAGGAAAGGCGCTTATATGGTTCCGCGCGGTGCGCAAAATGGTGTCTAGCTGGCAAGAGCTAGTAGTGGAGCTAAAGTTGGAGTTTTTACCACCCAACTACGACGAAATTTTACTGGACGAGATCAGACGTCGGACTCAAGGAGGTACGGAGTCCATTGGAGTTTATGTTGCGGCGATGAAAGGGATGTTCGGCAGGCTTTCCGAACCATTATCCGAGCGTCGGATATTAGGATTAATTATGGCGAATCTTTCGCCTTTCTATCAAACTCAGCTGGGCTTGGCTGAGCCGAAATCGTTGCCCGAATTGGTTTCCCTCGGTCGTCGACTGGAAGCAGTTCGGACAAACGTGGAATCATTTGTTCCACCACCCAGTAGTCGGTCGAAGAACCTACTGGAACCGGATCTCGCGTACGTATCGATTGGACCAGATGTCGCGGAACTTAATGCGCCACTTCGCGATCAACGATTGGAGCGTCGGATAAAGGCACCAACACAGTCGAAGCTTGCGTCGTTCCGGTGCTTCAACTGTAAGCGATTTGGACATGTGTCGGCGAACTGTCCCAACGGAATAAAATGTTACGGTTGCGGAAGAGCGGGCGTAATGAAGCGGGATTGTCCTCGGTGTACGGCGGGCCAACGGGCCATTACAGATATTCCAAATAATCGGAATAATGGAGGCAGTGCTTCTGCCATGGGTCGGACAGGCCCTAGAGGGGATAATCGTATCCCAAATAATTCGGGAAATGTGGTGCGAGCTCCTGTGGCAGCAGGGCAGGAGACTCGTCGGAGTTAGGTAGATTGCCTGCGAGCAATCAGCTGGTGTTAGGTATTAGGCCTTCTCATTTAGATCGAGAAGTTGTGTGTCTAGGTTTTGCGTTTTCGAAAAATGAATCGGATAGTAGGCCATATTTAGGAGTTAGAATTTTTGGCGTGCTAATTAGGGCTTTATTGGATTCGGGTGCAACGCGCACCATACTCGGGCGCCCTGGATGGGAAATTTTAAAATCGTGGGGTGTTAAACCCAATGCGTGTAATATTCGCGATGTAGCATTGGCGGATGGAGAGCGGGTACCGGTCGAGGGTACAGTTTCACTACCAATCGAGGTAGAGGGCAAGTCGGTCCTCATAAATTGTTTAATAATTCCGAATCTTCCGCAGAAGCTGATCCTTGGTGTTGACTTTTGGGTAAAGTCGGGTATTGTACCAGATTTATCCAAGGATCAGTGGAGTTTCTCAGGCCAAGTCGAGGTCTCGTCAGTCGCGACGATAATTGAGAGGACACAATTGTCCAGGAGTGAAGAGGAGGAATTAAGCCGATTGGTAGTGGATACTTTCGAAAGTATGCCTGATGGTCTTGGGTGTACTCATTTGGTCGAACATCGGATCCGAACCAAACCGAACGTCGAACCGATTAAACAACGGTATTATCCCGTGTCGCCGGCGATTCAGAAACGAATTGATACTGAACTAGAAGACATGTTAGAGAAGGGGGTGGTTGAGGTATCACATAGTCCATGGGCTTCTCCTGTGGTAATGATAAAAAAGAAGGACGATACGTATAGGTTTTGTGTGGACTATAGGACCCTTAATAAGAATACTGAAAAAGATAGCTACCCTTTACCGTATGTTTCAGCTACTTTAGACAAGCTGAAAGATGCTAAATACTTATCTAGCTTAGATATTAAATCCGCCTATTGGCAAATACCAGTAGCGGAGAATTCTAGGGCCTTCACGGCATTTACTGTCCCTGGTAGGGGTTTGTACCAATTCAAGCGTATGCCTTTCGGTCTGCATAATGCGCCTGCCACTTGACAGAGATTTATTGACAGAGTCATTGGTGCCGACTTGGAGCCTCACGTGCTCGTGTACCTTGATGATATCATCATAGTCACGAACACGTTCGCGAAACACATTGAAGTGCTCAAGGAGGTCCTGACCCGTATAAGCAACGCGGGTTTACGTTTGAATCGGCAGAAGTGTAACTTTTGTTTATCTTCGCTTAAGTATCTTGGGTATGTTGTCGATCGACAGGGTCTACATGTAGATCCGGAGAAGGTCGGGGCCATGCTTAAGATACCAGCGCCCCGAAATGTTAAGGAAGTACGATCCTTTGTGGGAACTGTTTCGTGGTACCGTAGGTTTGTGTCACATTTCGCGGAATTAGTGAGGCCCCTTACTGATCTTACAAAGAAAAATAAGAGGTTTCACTGGTCTCAGGAATGTGAAGATAGTTTCTTGCGGGCCAAGGAGTGTTTAGTAACAGCTCCTGTCCTAAGTTGCCCAGACTTTGATAGACCCTTTGTACTACAGACTGACGCATCATACTTTGGAGTGGGTGCTGTACTGACGCAGGAGTTTGACGAGGGGGAAAAAGTAATTTCTTACCTAAGTAGGTCCCTGAGTAGGAGTGAAAGAAATTACTCAACGACGGAGAAGGAATGTTTGGCGGTTTTGTGGGCGGTTGAGAAGTTGAGACCATACATCGAAGGTGTTCGTTTCACAGTGGTGACCGATCATTACTCGTTAGTATGGCTCAACAACTTAAAAGATCCGTGCGGTAGATTGGCGCGATGGGCGTTGAAGTTGCAACAATACGATTACATGATCGTACATCGTAAAGGTAAAGAACATGTCGTTCCAGACATGTTATCGAGAAGTGTTCCGGTCGTGAACGAAGTCGCGGAGGCGTCGCGAGATACGTGGCTAACTAATATGTGTAAAAGGGTAACGGAAGACCCATTAAATTATCCGGCGTGGCGTATCCAGAATGGAAATTTGTATAAGCACGTCAAAACAGGACCCCAGAATATGTATAACCAGGCATATGACTGGAAAAGAGTCCTAGGTAAGGGTGATAGGGGAAAGGCATTAGTCGAATGTCATGATGACCCTTTAGCGGGCCATATGGGAGTTTTGAAAACCTTTAGTAGGGTATTAGAGAGATATTTTTGGCCGAAGATGAAGGCGGATGTTAGTAGGTATGTTCGTGGGTGTCAAGTTTGTCAGAGTGTCAAACCTGAAAACAGAAGACCAGCTGGTTGTATGGTAGGTAGGACCAAGGTCTTAGAACCTTTTGAAATGATCTGTGTGGATCTGGTAGGGCCCTTAGTGAGGTCAAACCGGGGGTATTCTTATATACTCACTGTGGTCGACTACTTCACTAAGTTTCCGCTCTTGTTTCCGTTGCGGACGGCAACAGCCAAGAGCATTTTAAGAGAGTTGGAAGACAATGTGTTCCTTCTCTTTGGTGTCCCTGGTTCCATTGTGTGCGACAATGGCCCCCAATTTAGGAGCAAAGAGCTAAAGGCTCTATGTGAGTCGTATGGGGTGCGCATTAGATATACGGCTCATTATCACCCTCAGGCAAACCCAGCGGAGCGCATTAACCAGACGATTAAGACGACGTTAAGGGCATATGTGTCGGAGAATCACAAGACTTGGGATACCCACCTGTCGAAGGTGGCATGTTGTATACGCACAGCACAACATGAAGTCTTGGGGGTTTCTCCGTACTATGCAAACTTTGGGCGAAACATGGCAGTCCGGGGAGACAAGGATTACAGACGGGAAAATGACTTTGACGAAACGACTACGACAAGTATCGAGGACAGAGCCAAGCAAATGGCAGACTTGAGGGAAAACATACGCATTAAGCTACAGACAGCAAGCGCCAAGATGGCGCAGACTTATAATTTAAGACGTAGGGATACACAGTATTTACCAAACGAGTTGGTGTGGAGGAAAAATTTTGTACTGTCGGATGCTGCAAACTTCTTCGCCGCGAAGTTGGCTCCGAAATTTATTGGACCGTTTAGGATTAAAAAGAGGGTGTCTCCTTGGACCTATATATTAGAAGATGAAGACGGTAGGGAAAAAGGTACTTGGCATGTTCAAGACCTGAGACCACATACTGAGGAGTACTGGCCGGACTAAGGGTGTGCTGGTCGAAAGTTGTTGTCCTCTTGGTGAGTCCAAGCAACTTTCGCGGAGGTAGAGGTGGGGTTATCGCGATTTAATTCCGCGGCGCGTCACTCGCGAAATTAAAATTATTTAATTTTAATTTTGTTAGGAAGCGCAGCCGCGTGCTGCACTTCCTAACCTTTTTCGTCTTTTCTTTCTCTATCTTTCTTCTGTCACTCTTCCTCTTCTTTTTGGCCGATATCCACATTCACAATAGTAAAAGAGTACCATTTAGTACTAGATTATACTACTGGGAGTGGGGATATGGAGACTTCTGTAAGAGAGCGCAGAGGTGTATTTGTTGTAAATTTGCGGAAAAACGGGAAAACTTTGGTTCTCTCGTTTGGTTGATTTTCTAGTGAAAATTCAACGGTATGACTCCGCTATGCACTAATACAGGTGCATTGCCGCCAATTCTCATACAATTGGTTGGGTCGGGGACTTTGTCCAGGGTGTAATCATGTACACCCACACATGTATGGGTATGATGATTTCCCGTTTAGAGACCAGTTTCTTGGAGAAACTGCATTGTGTCCTGCTGACATAGCGGACGAAAATATAATGTATGCGGCTGAATATAAGTGGTACATATTTTTGCACCGGACTTATATTCAGTTCTGTGCTAGCTTTCGAGAGCGACGATCAGGATTTTCCTTAGTGCGAATATTTCACGATTTATTTTAAATTATACGTTTTTTTTTTAATCTTGTGCGATTTATTAAATTTTCTTTTGTGTCTTTTTTTTTTTGGTGAATTAATTTTTGTGTACTTTGGTATCACCAAGTCGGGTGAACCAAAGTATTTTAAATTAATATTATTGTGATTGGTACCACCAAGTCGTGGTGGACCAATAGTGTTAAATTTAATTTAATTTATTAATTTTATTAAATAGTGAGCGCGGAGTTAAAAGCAATTTTTATTTTGTTGTGTCGCTAACTTGTAGCGACAGCGGTAAAGTAATTTTAGCCGGGTTACTTTGTTCGGGAATTAATTTTCGGGTCGCGATCCTTGTGCGCGAATATAGAAGGGTTCATAAACCCATTAACCCAGGGAGTATCATTTTATTTTTATTTTATTTTTTTGTGGTCACTTTTTGGCAGTTGGTGCTAATTGCCAGTGACTATTTTGTTTGTGGAGTAGGCTTCTCCTACTACTAACTTTATTTTCTCTCTTTTCTTTTTAAAATTTGTGGAAGTCCGTTTGTGTGCTCGTGAGCCCAGCAGGTTGTGCGGGTGAAATTTAATTTTACCTTTTGTAAAATTGTGCGGTAGCTCAGTATTGAGCTACAGAAATCGAGCGTTTCCAAAAAAATCTTTTTTTTATTCTTATTCTCATTTTATGTTGAACCTGCGACCACTTCTCCACTGAGATAGCTGGCAACGCAGAGGTTCCCTCTTTCTCCTTTAAATTTAATTTAAAAGCGAAAGTGACGGTGACAAATTGGCGCCCAACGTGGGGCATTCATTTATTAAGAAATTTAAATTGAGAATCGGAATTCTCACGAACTTGTATTTTTGTATTTTTTTTTATTTTTTATTTTTTTTTTATATAATTTAGTGAATTGTGTCACTAATAATTTTTTTTCCTTCCAGAAGAAAATTACTTTGAGTTCCAGCGGTGAACATCAGCAGTCGGAAGAGTAAAAATTGTGTACCCAACTTTGTCCGGAAAACTTGGTTGGTGGTTTTGGTTTTGCGTTCGGTGAGTCCGTTCCGTTTTATTATTATTTTTTTTAAATTCGGTTTTATTAAATTAATTTTTTTTTTACTTTAATTTTTTTAAAAAAAAAAATTTGGTTTTATTCACTTTTTTTAAATTTTTTATTTTTTTAATTAAATTTTTTTTATTTTTTTTTACTAAATTTTTCTTTAATTTAATTTTTCTTTTATAATTTAAAATTAAAGTTAATTTAAAGTTCATTTTTTTTGTTTTTCGGTTCCTCGTTTTATTAAAAAAAAAATTTCATTTAAATTTTTTATTAAATTTTTTTTTAATTTTATCCTAATTATTATTTGATTTCACTAAGTTCTAGTTGTTATACATTTTTTTTTTAAATTAATTTTTTTAATTTTCTTTTAATTGAATTTTTTTTTCTCGGTATAAATTAAAGTTAAAGTTTAATTAAAGATAAATTTTGTCGATTTCTTGCGTTATTAAAGTTTTAATTTTTTTTTAATTTTGCGATATTTTAATTATTTTTTTTTATTATTATTATTTATTTTTTTTGCAAACAATTATTATTTAATTTTTTTTACTATATTATTTTCGTGTTTTATTTTTTTTATCTGTGACTAGTGTATACTAGTGGGAAATTTTCTTTTGGGAAATTCTGCGATTTTGTTTTTTTTTCCTCTCTTTTCTTTTATTTCAATTTTTTTTTCTTCTTAATCTCAATTATGGAAATCAATCGTTTAAACCAAGAAGAGTTGACCTACGAGATGGAGTCTCGGGGTTTAAAAATTGACACAGTGGATGTCATGAGGAAGTCGTTGAGGGCTTCCAGGGTTGTCGAACGGCGCGGATCCGTTGACGTTTTCGCCGATTATCCGTTTCTCTTTGGAGAGGATAAAGATGCGGTTGTCGAAAAAATTTCTGAGATTGTGAATTTAATGTTGTCGCCACCCAAGGATACGAAGTCTTCCGAGTACCAAAAGATACTCGTGAAGATTGAGTGGGCGCTTGGGCGGATTTCTCGGGCGAAGCCCACTGATGGTGTAGGAGCGTCAGAACAAATGGAGCTCAAAAGTAAGCTAGTTATGCTTCTAGCTGAGCTTGATGAGCTGGTAGGTGGGGATGAGGAAGAGGCTGCACCAATGGCGGTACCAAGGCCTATGTTAGGGAATATTCAGAGGGGAACTCTGCAGAAGGAGGCTGCAGTAGAAGTGGGGTTAGATACCCCTGGGGTTAGGACTGCACCTTCGGCTGGAGGTGCCGTAGCCTTAGAAAAATTTGAAAATTTGGCCAAGTGGGAAGTAAAGTTCAATGGCGAGAAGACTGGTTTGTCTCTCAATGCCTTCCTGGAGCGTGTGGACGAGCTGTGTGAAGCTCGTGGAGTCAGTGAGACTCAACTTCTTCGTGGTGCGGTTGATTTATTTTCAGGAAAGGCGCTTATATGGTTCCGCGCGGTGCGCAAAATGGTGTCTAGCTGGCAAGAGCTAGTAGTGGAGCTAAAGTTGGAGTTTTTACCACCCAACTACGACGAAATTTTACTGGACGAGATCAGACGTCGGACTCAAGGAGGTACGGAGTCCATTGGAGTTTATGTTGCGGCGATGAAAGGGATGTTCGGCAGGCTTTCCGAACCATTATCCGAGCGTCGGATATTAGGATTAATTATGGCGAATCTTTCGCCTTTCTATCAAACTCAGCTGGGCTTGGCTGAGCCGAAATCGTTGCCCGAATTGGTTTCCCTCGGTCGTCGACTGGAAGCAGTTCGGACAAACGTGGAATCATTTGTTCCACCACCCAGTAGTCGGTCGAAGAACCTACTGGAACCGGATCTCGCGTACGTATCGATTGGACCAGATGTCGCGGAACTTAATGCGCCACTTCGCGATCAACGATTGGAGCGTCGGATAAAGGCACCAACACAGTCGAAGCTTGCGTCGTTCCGGTGCTTCAACTGTAAGCGATTTGGACATGTGTCGGCGAACTGTCCCAACGGAATAAAATGTTACGGTTGCGGAAGAGCGGGCGTAATGAAGCGGGATTGTCCTCGGTGTACGGCGGGCCAACGGGCCATTACAGATATTCCAAATAATCGGAATAATGGAGGCAGTGCTTCTGCCATGGGTCGGACAGGCCCTAGAGGGGATAATCGTATCCCAAATAATTCGGGAAATGTGGTGCGAGCTCCTGTGGCAGCAGGGCAGGAGACTCGTCGGAGTTAGGTAGATTGCCTGCGAGCAATCAGCTGGTGTTAGGTATTAGGCCTTCTCATTTAGATCGAGAAGTTGTGTGTCTAGGTTTTGCGTTTTCGAAAAATGAATCGGATAGTAGGCCATATTTAGGAGTTAGAATTTTTGGCGTGCTAATTAGGGCTTTATTGGATTCGGGTGCAACGCGCACCATACTCGGGCGCCCTGGATGGGAAATTTTAAAATCGTGGGGTGTTAAACCCAATGCGTGTAATATTCGCGATGTAGCATTGGCGGATGGAGAGCGGGTACCGGTCGAGGGTACAGTTTCACTACCAATCGAGGTAGAGGGCAAGTCGGTCCTCATAAATTGTTTAATAATTCCGAATCTTCCGCAGAAGCTGATCCTTGGTGTTGACTTTTGGGTAAAGTCGGGTATTGTACCAGATTTATCCAAGGATCAGTGGAGTTTCTCAGGCCAAGTCGAGGTCTCGTCAGTCGCGACGATAATTGAGAGGACACAATTGTCCAGGAGTGAAGAGGAGGAATTAAGCCGATTGGTAGTGGATACTTTCGAAAGTATGCCTGATGGTCTTGGGTGTACTCATTTGGTCGAACATCGGATCCGAACCAAACCGAACGTCGAACCGATTAAACAACGGTATTATCCCGTGTCGCCGGCGATTCAGAAACGAATTGATACTGAACTAGAAGACATGTTAGAGAAGGGGGTGGTTGAGGTATCACATAGTCCATGGGCTTCTCCTGTGGTAATGATAAAAAAGAAGGACGATACGTATAGGTTTTGTGTGGACTATAGGACCCTTAATAAGAATACTGAAAAAGATAGCTACCCTTTACCGTATGTTTCAGCTACTTTAGACAAGCTGAAAGATGCTAAATACTTATCTAGCTTAGATATTAAATCCGCCTATTGGCAAATACCAGTAGCGGAGAATTCTAGGGCCTTCACGGCATTTACTGTCCCTGGTAGGGGTTTGTACCAATTCAAGCGTATGCCTTTCGGTCTGCATAATGCGCCTGCCACTTGACAGAGATTTATTGACAGAGTCATTGGTGCCGACTTGGAGCCTCACGTGCTCGTGTACCTTGATGATATCATCATAGTCACGAACACGTTCGCGAAACACATTGAAGTGCTCAAGGAGGTCCTGACCCGTATAAGCAACGCGGGTTTACGTTTGAATCGGCAGAAGTGTAACTTTTGTTTATCTTCGCTTAAGTATCTTGGGTATGTTGTCGATCGACAGGGTCTACATGTAGATCCGGAGAAGGTCGGGGCCATGCTTAAGATACCAGCGCCCCGAAATGTTAAGGAAGTACGATCCTTTGTGGGAACTGTTTCGTGGTACCGTAGGTTTGTGTCACATTTCGCGGAATTAGTGAGGCCCCTTACTGATCTTACAAAGAAAAATAAGAGGTTTCACTGGTCTCAGGAATGTGAAGATAGTTTCTTGCGGGCCAAGGAGTGTTTAGTAACAGCTCCTGTCCTAAGTTGCCCAGACTTTGATAGACCCTTTGTACTACAGACTGACGCATCATACTTTGGAGTGGGTGCTGTACTGACGCAGGAGTTTGACGAGGGGGAAAAAGTAATTTCTTACCTAAGTAGGTCCCTGAGTAGGAGTGAAAGAAATTACTCAACGACGGAGAAGGAATGTTTGGCGGTTTTGTGGGCGGTTGAGAAGTTGAGACCATACATCGAAGGTGTTCGTTTCACAGTGGTGACCGATCATTACTCGTTAGTATGGCTCAACAACTTAAAAGATCCGTGCGGTAGATTGGCGCGATGGGCGTTGAAGTTGCAACAATACGATTACATGATCGTACATCGTAAAGGTAAAGAACATGTCGTTCCAGACATGTTATCGAGAAGTGTTCCGGTCGTGAACGAAGTCGCGGAGGCGTCGCGAGATACGTGGCTAACTAATATGTGTAAAAGGGTAACGGAAGACCCATTAAATTATCCGGCGTGGCGTATCCAGAATGGAAATTTGTATAAGCACGTCAAAACAGGACCCCAGAATATGTATAACCAGGCATATGACTGGAAAAGAGTCCTAGGTAAGGGTGATAGGGGAAAGGCATTAGTCGAATGTCATGATGACCCTTTAGCGGGCCATATGGGAGTTTTGAAAACCTTTAGTAGGGTATTAGAGAGATATTTTTGGCCGAAGATGAAGGCGGATGTTAGTAGGTATGTTCGTGGGTGTCAAGTTTGTCAGAGTGTCAAACCTGAAAACAGAAGACCAGCTGGTTGTATGGTAGGTAGGACCAAGGTCTTAGAACCTTTTGAAATGATCTGTGTGGATCTGGTAGGGCCCTTAGTGAGGTCAAACCGGGGGTATTCTTATATACTCACTGTGGTCGACTACTTCACTAAGTTTCCGCTCTTGTTTCCGTTGCGGACGGCAACAGCCAAGAGCATTTTAAGAGAGTTGGAAGACAATGTGTTCCTTCTCTTTGGTGTCCCTGGTTCCATTGTGTGCGACAATGGCCCCCAATTTAGGAGCAAAGAGCTAAAGGCTCTATGTGAGTCGTATGGGGTGCGCATTAGATATACGGCTCATTATCACCCTCAGGCAAACCCAGCGGAGCGCATTAACCAGACGATTAAGACGACGTTAAGGGCATATGTGTCGGAGAATCACAAGACTTGGGATACCCACCTGTCGAAGGTGGCATGTTGTATACGCACAGCACAACATGAAGTCTTGGGGGTTTCTCCGTACTATGCAAACTTTGGGCGAAACATGGCAGTCCGGGGAGACAAGGATTACAGACGGGAAAATGACTTTGACGAAACGACTACGACAAGTATCGAGGACAGAGCCAAGCAAATGGCAGACTTGAGGGAAAACATACGCATTAAGCTACAGACAGCAAGCGCCAAGATGGCGCAGACTTATAATTTAAGACGTAGGGATACACAGTATTTACCAAACGAGTTGGTGTGGAGGAAAAATTTTGTACTGTCGGATGCTGCAAACTTCTTCGCCGCGAAGTTGGCTCCGAAATTTATTGGACCGTTTAGGATTAAAAAGAGGGTGTCTCCTTGGACCTATATATTAGAAGATGAAGACGGTAGGGAAAAAGGTACTTGGCATGTTCAAGACCTGAGACCACATACTGAGGAGTACTGGCCGGACTAAGGGTGTGCTGGTCGAAAGTTGTTGTCCTCTTGGTGAGTCCAAGCAACTTTCGCGGAGGTAGAGGTGGGGTTATCGCGATTTAATTCCGCGGCGCGTCACTCGCGAAATTAAAATTATTTAATTTTAATTTTGTTAGGAAGCGCAGCCGCGTGCTGCACTTCCTAACCTTTTTCGTCTTTTCTTTCTCTATCTTTCTTCTGTCACTCTTCCTCTTCTTTTTGGCCGATATCCACATTCACAATAGTAAAAGAGTACCATTTAGTACTAGATTATACTACTGGGAGTGGGGATATGGAGACTTCTGTAAGAGAGCGCAGAGGTGTATTTGTTGTAAATTTGCGGAAAAACGGGAAAACTTTGGTTCTCTCGTTTGGTTGATTTTCTAGTGAAAATTCAACGGTATGACTCCGCTATGCACTAATACAGGTGCATTGCCGCCAATTCTCATACAATTGGTTGGGTCGGGGACTTTGTCCAGGGTGTAATCATGTACACCCACACATGTATGGGTATGATGATTTCCCGTTTAGAGACCAGTTTCTTGGAGAAACTGCATTGTGTCCTGCTGACATAGCGGACGAAAATATAATGTATGCGGCTGAATATAAGTGGTACATATTTTTGCACCGGACTTATATTCAGTTCTGTGCTAGCTTTCGAGAGCGACGATCAGGATTTTCCTTAGTGCGAATATTTCACGATTTATTTTAAATTATACGTTTTTTTTTTAATCTTGTGCGATTTATTAAATTTTCTTTTGTGTCTTTTTTTTTTTGGTGAATTAATTTTTGTGTACTTTGGTATCACCAAGTCGGGTGAACCAAAGTATTTTAAATTAATATTATTGTGATTGGTACCACCAAGTCGTGGTGGACCAATAGTGTTAAATTTAATTTAATTTATTAATTTTATTAAATAGTGAGCGCGGAGTTAAAAGCAATTTTTATTTTGTTGTGTCGCTAACTTGTAGCGACAGCGGTAAAGTAATTTTAGCCGGGTTACTTTGTTCGGGAATTAATTTTCGGGTCGCGATCCTTGTGCGCGAATATAGAAGGGTTCATAAACCCATTAACCCAGGGAGTATCATTTTATTTTTATTTTATTTTTTTGTGGTCACTTTTTGGCAGTTGGTGCTAATTGCCAGTGACTATTTTGTTTGTGGAGTAGGCTTCTCCTACTACTAACTTTATTTTCTCTCTTTTCTTTTTAAAATTTGTGGAAGTCCGTTTGTGTGCTCGTGAGCCCAGCAGGTTGTGCGGGTGAAATTTAATTTTACCTTTTGTAAAATTGTGCGGTAGCTCAGTATTGAGCTACAGAAATCGAGCGTTTCCAAAAAAATCTTTTTTTTATTCTTATTCTCATTTTATGTTGAACCTGCGACCACTTCTCCACTGAGATAGCTGGCAACGCAGAGGTTCCCTCTTTCTCCTTTAAATTTAATTTAAAAGCGAAAGTGACGGTGACACCGTTTTTTACGCAAAATTTAATGCAATACAATTTAATAAAATTGTAAAGTATCGCCAACACACCCAGAGATAGATGTACTCTTGGCTACGTAACTGTGCTATGATGCTAAGATTTAGAGAGAATATCAACAACAGATGTACCAACTTAAGAAAAAAAAACAGAACTCAAATCGGAACGATGGGAGCGCCACACGGTGGTTATTCCGGGAACTTTTTGATCAAGGTGGTATTTAGAAGCAATTGTTAAGCAGGCATATCTGTGCATCTGTTTTGTGTGCAATGCTGCGTGCAGAATATCTGCACAAGTGTTTCAATCATTATGGAATGCGTTCGCGTACTGCCAACATAAGAAACGAGTCACATACATTTTTACCGTTGACGACCATTTTCTTTCCGACACTTGTTTACTAATTTGAAATCGCTGAACACAAATTGGGTATTGGATTGCTAATTTCCCGTCAGGGGGAGACGTGTTAATCCCATATTTTCACTTTCTGAAAAATGATTATAGCGAAAAAACGATAAAACATAAATTAAAGGTTGATTTGTATGAGGAAAAGAAAATTGAGAGTGTTAATAAACTGCCAAACGATACTAGATGTATTGAATTATATCTTTATTTAAAAATTATATGAAATAATATATAAGAGAGTGCCGGTTTCACCTCATCTTCCCCTATATCATTTTTACTCTTCTAATTCACTTTCACTTTGCTCTTATAAAAAGTTCAATCCGTTTTTGTTCTCAGCCTCTTTTATAATCGAAAAATAAAACCTTATGTAATAATACAATTTGTAATCCTTACAACCAATTCTAAGACTAACATAGCTGCCAGGGCTATCAGTTCGAAAATTATATATGTGTGTTGAGTTAAAAACTAAATAAAAATGTATTAGATATTATACAATATGGACATTAGGGTGGCCCTTATATTGCAACTTTCTAAAAGTTTAGCTCCCAGACCCCTATCTTGTTTACATCAATAAAGAAACAATCTGTGCAAAATTTGAGCTCGATCGGACAACTACGAGGCGGCCCTCATCGACCATAAAGTTGTACATTGTCGCCCGGAAAGTCATTTTTTCAGATAAACCAAGTTTTTGTTCTTAGATTTCTTGAACAACACCTTTACATGAAGAAACAATGCCGAGATGATTAGTCAGAATTGTAAGAGCTAACAATGATTTATGCATTCAAAACATACCTTTCTCAAGACCAGTTTCAGTTATCTCATAAGAGGAAAAACTCTTAAAAAGAATTTGTATTTTTCTTGCTCGGGTGTGCGTTCAAACCTGGTTTTAGTCACCAGATTGAATTTAAGCACCTTATCATTACTTTTTGTTCACTTGCCAATTGTTAAATTATCAAGATATTAATCGAGAAATCAGAAAGGTGCTGCGGCCAAATTTCTCACCCATCTCGAGTTCTTAGATCCGTCATTGTTTGATGAAAATGTTCCAACGGCAGTTAAGACAAATAAAGCTTAAATTATATTGGAAGCACGCTACAAAAAAATAATTTTTCTTCGTTTAAAAATATCGAGTTTCGTGTTTTGTAACTCTTGGTATAAAAAATTTTCTTCGCGAAATTCGCGAATTTAATAATGAACTGGACAAGCTTTTATACCATTTTGAAAAATCTACAATGTCTGTGCAGATAAAAAAATAAAACTGTGCCTTCCATTAAAAAAGCCATACTTTTTAATGATTGATTATGTAATTGGTTTATAATTATTAATGCAAATACGTTGAGATTTACACAAACTAGAAATTGATGTCATCACATTGATGTTTAACTTCAAAGATGTTGTACACAAAATACGCAATATATTTACTTCTCCTAATAAAACATGGAATTCCTACTGTAAGCCTATGAAATTATATCCCAAAATAAAACTATAAATCAAGAGAATATCAAACCAAAAAAAAACTTATTTATAGATATCAGGACTATTTGCGTTTAAAAATATTGAATGTAAAGTTCTAGATAAAACTATAGCAGAAGTGCAATTCTGCGGTATACGAAAAATTAATGGAACAGAGAGAACAACTGCGTCTTTCAATATAAAACTTAAGAAAGATATACCAACTGTAATTGTAAGTAGTGCATAAATTATTATATAGTTAGTAAATATTTTTCTTTTCATTCAATTAAATTTAAGATGGATACCTTGTTTATGAAAAAGTTTTTCGGTTGGCATCCATTACAATCAACACGGAAAATTGACGCATGTGATTTTATGGCCAATCGAAAGAAATGGATGTCAATTAATTCTTTGTATGACCTTGTTCAGAATTTTACCAACATCAATCATACGTGCCCTTATAAGGTATGATACATTTAATGCTATGTGCATATAGTTAAGATCACTTTTTATATTATTCTTTCAGAGCGGTGAAGAACTCATCTTGGATAGCTTATCACTAAATGAAACCGATATACTAGAATCCCTTCCCATTCAAGCTGGTGAATTTGGAGTTTCCGTAGGGTTATTTTTGAAAACCAAGCAATGGTTAGAATTCCGGCTAACAGCGGGATTTACGCAGAATATTTTCGATTGATTTCACATATTCAACTTATATATTCAAAATTTGCTTTCTTATTTTCACGAATATATTTCCAACTTGGGACGCGGTGCACTATTTTTAAGGTATAACATAGTCGGTTGAGCTTTTCGTTTAAAATTTTATTATATCAGTGAAATAAAACACATACATAATTATTTTTACTTTTTGTACATTTATATGATTTTCCTAATCTTTTTAATTGGACGGTTGATCCAACTGTTGATCTGGCATAAAACGAAAAACATCAATTGATAGTTCTATTATATCTGCCTCCAAGGAAAAACATAAAACTAGGCCTAGAGAGGTTATGGAACCTAATTTTGGCATGCATGAAAACAGGAAGCATTGAATTCTGAAGAAACTGCGTTCGAACCGCAATAAAGTAAACCTAATCGATTCTAAAGCTTCTTTGGTAAGAATCGATTCCAATAGACCCAATGCCTTTCTATCACCAGTGATGTGAAAAAACCTCAACAAAACAATGTTATAATGTCAGCAGCGAATTCTTCTAAACTTATGTAGCTAATCCGAAGCTGAGGTCCTTTTAACCCCATTACGTCAGGGTTACTCATAACTGCAAAAACCCAAAACCCCAATAATCCCTTTGAATCTTTAACCCCTTGATTCTTCAACACAAAAACTTCATAAACATTTACATAATCCCTGAACCCCATAACCTCTTAACCTCCTTTACTCCATAACGCTTAAGATAGAGACTTGAATGCCTTTAAGCCCCGAAACTTAGTATGATCAAATGACCTTCCAACCCCGTGACCGCAATCTAGGAATTCATTGCCATCGAAGTCGTATGAGGTCACGGTATTTTATGCCAATCCTACTGTCAGCCTAACCTGAGAACAACGACATAGACTTAGTTGGCTTCTTTTCCCTTGAGGTGCTTTTTTAACGTGGATTCCCCGTCACTCTCACTAATAATAATAAGCCCGATAACAACTAATAAAAATTAATAACAATTGAATGAATAAGAAAAAGAAGACTGCAGACATAATAGAAGTTTTCCGGTTTGTTTTTATCATCATGAAAATGTCTTTTAGCTTTATACACCGTAGAAGCCATGATGGCTTATAAAGTGTTATCCAGGGTCTCTGCCGGATCACTGAATGACTCCGTTGTCCACCGTCAACCACATGGAGGTGCACTGAATTGCAAACACAAGACTAATTTGTACCCAAATAATGTACGAAGTTCATATACGAGAGGCTACGTGCTTTCGGTGAACTCTTTCTTACACCGAAACTCATTTAATTTGAATTCCTAGGATCAAAGGCTTGCAAGTCTCTTTCTTACAGCGTTATGGGGTGAATGGGGTTATGGGGCTTAAAGATTAAATGGTTTTTTGTGTTGAAGAATCAAGGAATTAAAGATGATGGGGTTAAACGGACCTCGGATTCTGATTCAGCCAGAGAGCACTTTTTAAATTTTTTTGTGGACCTGCGTTATACAGAAGATTAGAAATTACAAATTATATCAGAAATTACAGACCACTTTGTAAATCGATTAAAAATGGAAAAATGTGGTAGAAAAACTTCAATATTGAAGAGAAACAAAGTAAAATGAAGTGAAAAATGGCAATGAAAATCAGTCCGAAATGCAGTGTTCACAAGTCTAGTAACTTGCAGTCATTCCGGGGCAACTGAAGAGCTCGATTGCACACGTTGCAATGGATGGTATTTTGGCGGTTTCGGCACATTGCCGAAAAACTAATGCTGTGTTGAAATTTTGCATGAGAAATCACTTATGATCCGTAATTCCCCGAATGCTCCTTTTTACACTGTAGCAATATATGAGTAGCACAATGTAAACTTCGTGCAAAATTTTCCTGTCTATGTCGAAGGTTTAAGGTTCCGCGAATATTATGAACACATTTACACTATTTGGTTCTCGAAAAATATGGTAAAATTAAACGAAACATAAAGTCAAAAAAAAAAAAAGGATCTCATTTCCATTTGCTATCTAAGCGAGTTAACAGTGCGTGTACACAAGTCGAATACTCAAGGAAAAATGAGCTTAACATGAGGAGAGCTGATGGCAGTTGTTTGCAGCTGTCAACCACTACTAGGGAAGAAAAATATGACGGTGGTCCACAAATTTCCGTTGTCCACAATACCTCAGTTTCCCCTATTACTAGATCCAAATATATTAGCAGTATCCAAATAAAGTATCCAAGTAATCCAAATAAAATCGAAATCATCCTTACTGCGAGCGTATATTGCACTGGAGTACAAAACGATCAATTTGGTTTCGTGTTTGTTGACCAGGATATAATCAAGATGTTAGAATCTAGTGCAACTATCTGCCACGCCGCACAGTGGTTTGAGAGTGAAATAAAAATCATTTTTTCCATGGGTTGAAATAGTGGTTTTTTTATTAGTAGATATCCAACTAATATATTTATAAAAAAAATTTAGTCTAGTATAAAATGTTCAACTTATTACAACCTCTATTAATTCTCCTATTCAGAGACCTATTGTAGAATTTTATGGAAACAGTTTTTTTAAAACATATTAACCCTCCATCTACCTTAATTATTGGTGTTTTCTGCTACATGGATCAAAAAGACCCATAAATAAGGGTTGCAGAATTAATGAATTCCAGAAAAATATTTTCCATAAAAATTTATCGCAGGTCCCTGAACAAAATATTCTTCTTAGACTCGATTTGAGATATTTAGCTAATTTTCTAATTTGTAGGCTTTTATCACCTTGTATGGGAACGTCCTCAAATAAACGCACATTTTCAAAAAGATTTTCAGTTTTCCTTTTGACACCTATACAGTTTTCGTATCAAAAAAATTTTGATTTTCGATACGACCTACTGTGCGCCCTGTTCAGATTTTCATCATGTAGGCGGAATTTTCAATCTTCAGATCAAGACATTTTCTTTGCTCACCTTGGCATTGAATTCGCGAAGTAATTTTTTTATAACTTGTCGAGAAGTTCTTAATAATCCTCTATGCCCGCGTATTCCTTCACAACCCCAACACCAAGTTTGTGTCTCTGACGACTTTAGTGGCACCTTCCCTGTAAAGGGTTTGGGCAATCCAGATGTATATTATCGGTCGTCAACGTAAAGAGAAATTTCTTTCTAAGGTATATATAGTTTGAGGTTTCAGTGGAGGGATATTTTAGGTGAGAAGTACCAGGGCCGAAGCCCACTTGTTGATTAAAGTTAAACAGCTAGAATGTAAATTCCGGAGGGTGTCATAAGGTCGAGATGCTTCGACTTTCCATGGAGCAGCTCAATTATTGAAAATGGCCTCATCAGTTTTTAATGCAGCCAAATACATAACTTTACAAATAATAAAGTTACATTTAACCAAAAAATGAGAAGAGTATTACCGACTGAAGCGTGCTAATAGCTTTTCGATGATCGGTTTTGGTTAATGTTTTGCCCTTTTAAGTAATAATTATACGCTTCAATGAGTGACGAATAACAAAGTAAACAAATATATAATTTGGTAATTAACGTGTATTTTGATTGTAAAAAGTTGCACAAGCTAAACTTCCATTTCTCATAATTTCCTTATTGAGCTAATAATATGGCGACTCGGCAAACATTTGTTTATGATATAATTTTGATTTTAATCCTTTTTCATGGAATAAACCAGGTAAAATTATAAAATTTAATTTTTGAAATAAATAAACTTCATATTTTTATGTGTAACTAGATAACTTCAGTGCTGAAATTTACCAGCATCAATTGCGAAACTTCGGATAAATCGTTGCTAGAATTTCAGCTATGTAAAATTAAAGCATTGGATCGAAAGCGTACAGCGATTTCATTTCAGATTAAATTACTGAAAATTGTGCAAAGCTGCAAAGTAAAAAATTGTTTCTTTCGTCATTTATAAATTTTTTTTTAAAACCTTTGTCCTTCAGATAAATTTGGAATTTCTAAAGAAAGCTAGTGGTTGGCGACCTTTTCTGTACAATATCAAAATGGATGCATGTGATTTTTTCATAAATCCAAAAAAATATACAATTCCTGGTATCATGTATAATTATATGCATAATTTTACAAATATCAATCACACATGTCCTTATATGGTAAGTGGGCGTAACCTACAAAATCTAACAGTGATATATTTGAATCATATTTCAGGTTGGTGAAGAACTGAGAGTCGACTCTCTGGAATTGAACGAAGGAAACTTTCTTCGTAGTTTTCCCATTGATACTGGAGAATACGCGCTCTTCACTAAATGGTATGTTGATGATAAGCTACGAATGACCTTAAATATTTCGGCGAGTTATGAAGACTATAAAAAATCGAATTAATAATTTTAACTTATATATAAATCAATTATTTTGTATATGTTATGAATATTTTATATGAAATTATTTTCGATCATGCAGCACTGCAAAATAAATTATTCCGGTTTTCATACTTATGCATGTGCTCAACCACACAAAAGTAACCAAATTTGGTTGTAAAGACCCAAAACAATAGCCTTGAATTGTCCTTTTTATTTCTGTATTTCAAAACAATGTAAGCAAGTGGTTGTTTCAATTCTTTAAAGTATAATCCGTGTATGAAGCAAAAATGTCCATTGAAATCACCAATTTATTGCGGAAATACCATTTTGAGAAAGCAGCATACTCTCCAACATCAATCGGAAATCTTTTTACGAATGAGATCCCATCCATTTCATAGGAATCTAGGGTTATGGATTCACCTGCCTTTGTAATTAAAAAAAATTAATTAGAATTTAGGTGTAAAAATCTCGCATTACCTTATAAGGACATGTATGAGTAGCATTGAAGTTTTTCTTGATGAGTTCGTAAAAAATATTTAATATAACTTCCTTTTTTGGATTTAATAAAAATTGACATACATCTATTTCGACACTGTATAAGAAAGGACGCCAGCCATTGGCTCGCTTGAATAACGCGGCACGCATCTAAAGAAATAACGAATAAAGGATAGCAACAAAAATATATGCTGGTGTATAAAATACTTCTGTTCTGAATACGAGTACTTACAGTAAATTCCCGAAGAACAATTTGATTCAATTTAAAGGTCACCGTAACGGCTGTGCGATTTCTGCTTATTGCCTTAACTCTACATGTTTCAATACTTCCAAATTCTCTATCGATAACATCGCATTTGGCGCTGGTAATCTTAAATACTCCGGAGGTCTATGGAACATAAAATTTAGCTTTTGTAATAAAAAAAAAATGTTAAGTTTAATTTTTATATAAATTACTTCATTAAAAAATAACGAAATCAACAGAAATATTATTGGATGATGAAACTTCATTGTTGAGCTTGAAATGCTGAATGTTCCAACTTCAAAACTAACTGAAAACTACTTCAAGGGTAATTAAACATTTTTATAACTTAATATAAACACATAGGTAGTAAGATAATTATGCATCAATAATCGAAATTATATAAAACATATCTTAATATAATATAGATCGAGTATGTACATCATCGAATTTTAAATTGCATGTTTTGCTACTGGTAAATTAATGAAAAATGTAAAGTTGCCAGACATTTTACACACTGGGTCGCTAGTTAGTTTTTCCGAAATCGCCAGGAAGTCGCCAAACCCAAAGAAACGCATAGAAATTTATTATTTTTGTTGAATTTTACAAATTTAATCACATACATTCTGTTTAGAAGTTTAATTTAATTACTTATTATTATATTTTGAGACCAGAAAGTAAAAATACAATAAATAAAAAATAATATCGCCAGTATTATGCCAAAACAACCAATGGTTGTTTTGAGAAAACATATTTTTTTTTGTTTCAGGAAAATAAAATTTTCGATTACTGAATCAAAATTGGGTTTTGGTGAACTAATTGTTTCAAACTTAGAGTGGTTTGAAATGAAATAAAAAAAAGAGACTTTGAATTTAGTTTTACAATCTTTAATTAGAGTAAGAATTCAAAGTAATTACAAATGTAAATTTTGGGATCAAAGCTGGAGGTGCATTTGATGTGTTCCCTTTGTGAGTAAGGAAAAGAATGAATATAAAAAATACAGTATAGGAGCCGAGCACATCTCACTGCCTTCAAATTTTAAATATACATATAATTCAGCAAAACATCTTTATCGATGTAGAACAATAGAAACAACGGGTGATGCCCATATAAACAATTTAAAATTCAATCAATAAAACAGAGTTTAACAACTTAAGTTAAACATTGCGCCGGCCTTGCACGGGTGCAACAGTCCATGTTTTCTGAAGCTGCACTAACGTCTGCAAAGCGGTGTTCAGTAATACGTGCGCACGCAAATCAGATCGGTTGGGGCCATTAGCTGGATGTTGCCCCCGTTTCTTCGACCGCTTTCCTCCATGAAACGCATCTCTGCGTGTTGCATTTTGACGCGCAACATGCAAGAGCGTGTGATGAGCCAACTTGCATTTTCCACAAGCTTTTTCGGACGTGCACTTCTCCACCTTATGAGATCTTGCAAGGCAGTTGGTACAATAACCATCGTCTTTCGCTGCTTGTTTCCGCGTGGATGGCTCCATGGCTCGAAACAGTTTGCAGAACCGGATTGGATGAAAGCGTTTGCACAACTGGCATTGATGTAGCGCCGGGTCACGTGCACTGTAATGATAACACAAAAAAGGAATTAGTTTTTGTGGATTTTTAAGAAGAGGATACATATAAAGAGAGTATGTACCACTCAACATTAATAGAGAAAATTAAGATGTAGTTTTGGGTGCGTATGTCCGCTACACGCACTTTACCATCTTTTCCGGGATGGAGCTTCATTATTCGACCTAACCGCCATTCTGTGGGAGGCAGTAATTCATCTTTGATGACTACCAAGTCACCTTCTAAAACGTTATGTTTGGGATGCTGCCACTTATGCCTTTTATGTAGCTCTTTGAGGTATTCTTCCTTCCATCGTATACTAAATTGATGTTGGAGAATTTTCAGTTTTTCCCAGCGGTTGGTTAAGGAGAGAGCAGCCCCTTTTTTAAGATGCATTTTAAAACTTTTCACAGCGGCTTCCCATAAGCCACCCATGTGAGGAGCACCTGGAAGGGAGAACCGCCATTCAAAGCCGTGAGCTGCATATTTCCGGGAAATATCGTCCGAGGTAGCCTGTAAAAACCGTTTAAACTCTTTGAGAAGCAGTCTATCGGCACCTACAAAATGTCGACCATTGTCCGATCTCATCTGTTTGGGGAGTCCTCGTCTGCCCACAAAACGAGCAAATGCGGCACGAAATGCTGCTGTGGACAGATCCGAGCATAACTCTAGATGCACGGCTTTGGTAGAAAAACATACAAAAACACAAACATATGCTTTGAGAAAGGCTGCTCGACGGAGGGGTGACGACTTTATTTGAAAAGGGCCTGCAAAGTCGACGCCTGCATATGTAAATGGAAGTGAAAAAGTGCAGCGCTCGGGTGGTAGTGCTGCCATCATTTGCGAACGCATATTTTGTTTGTGTAGAGTACAAACTTTGCATTGAAGAATACATTTTTTAACTTTAGACTTCAATCGTGGAACGAAATATTCCTGACGAACCATACGAATTAGCAGCTGGTGTTGTGCGTGAAGCAATTCGGTATGTAGGAAGTCGATGAGTAGTTTGGTGAAGCTGGATGCTTCATGTAAAATAATGGGATGACGTTCACAGTAAGAGAGAGCTGAATTGGCTGGACGACCATTCACTCTCATTATTTTGTGTTGATCCAAAAAGGGATTCAAGGGTAGCAGAGAGCTAGTTTTCTTGATAGGTTTAGAATTGAGTAACCTATCATACTCATCAGGATAGTGACAATGCTGGGATAGTATTATAAGCCTTATTTTTGTATCACTTACTTCCTTCTGAGAGAGTAAAATGGGGTGTTTTTTACGGTTTACCTTATTTAATTGGTGGAAAAACCGAAAAACGTATGAAATCACTCGAAGAGCTTTGGACCAAGAGGAAAATCTTTCGAGGACATCAGATTTTTCCGTAGAAATGTGTAAAGTTTCTACTTTCCCCATTTCGAGAGGCGGTGACTTGGGGGGGTCAGAGTGAGGCCACTCTTCTGAATTTTGACTGAGCCAATGGGGTCCTTGCCACCACAAAGAATTTAGAAGTAATTCTTGTGGTTTACAACCTCTGGTACCAAGATCAGCTGGGTTTTCCTGTGAGGCTACATGACGCCACCTAATATTGCCAACATTTTGGAGAATTTGAGAAATTCTATTGGCCACGTAGGTCTTCCAGGTGCAAGGGGGTTTTTCTAGCCACGTGAGAACAATAGTAGAATCACTCCATAGGAAGAGGTCATATCGTTCTAGTGAAAGTTGTGGTAGAACCGTTTTTACTAATTTGGAAAGTAACACCGCCCCACACAATTCTAGCCGTGGAAGACTGACTGTTTGTAGGGGAGCTACTTTTCCTTTCGTTCTGAAAAGCACGTGTGCGCAAATAGAGAACCGCGCTGTACGCTTTTTCTGATGCGTCGCAAAATCCGTGTATTTGTACTTCATTCTTAGGGTTGTAATGAAGCCAACGTGGAATTTTGATTTCACTAATAAAGTGTAAGTTTTCAATAAACTGGTTCCATTTGTGTAACGAGAGTGCTTTTACACATTCATCCCAGTCTGTTCCATCTAGCCATAGCTGTTGCATAAGAATTTTGGCTGGAACAATTATGGGCGAAAGCCAGCCTGCCGGGTCAAAAAGTTTTGCCACAGAAGAAAGGATTTGGCGTTTTGTGGTAGCCTTTGTCGAGATTAAGGGGTCTACTGTGTAACTGAAAGAGTCAGTTAACGCGTTCCAACGTATGCCCAATGTTTTCGTTGAGCTAGAGTTTTGAAAGCGCAAGAAATCAGAGTTGAGCTGATTTTCTTTTGGAATATTTTGTAGTAAGTCAGGGTGATTTGCTGTTAGTTTTTTCAAAGGCATTTTTGCAGAATCTAACGCCTTTATAACTTGGGATTGTGCTTCTTGTGCTGAAGGTATAGTGTAACCACCAGACAATATATCATCAACGTAAGCTTCATGACGTAAAATTTGAGATGCTCGTGGGTATGAGTTTTTAACATCCTCAGCTAGTTGGTGTATTGTTCTTATTGCTAAATAAGGAGCACAATTCAAACCGAAAGTGACAGTTTTCAGTTCGAAGTCTTGGATGACAGATTGTGGAGTTTTCCTGAACACGATTCTTTGATAAGAGGTATCGTCTTCGTGAACAAGTATCTGTCTATACATTTTTTCGATGTCCCCTGTGAATACAAACTGGTATGTGCGCCATCTTAAAATGACAGTCATCAAATCAGCTTGTAGGCTAGGGCCTACACAAAGGACATCATTTAGTGAGTACCCTGAATTTGAAGGTTTAGAGGCATTAAACACAACACGTACTTTTGTGGAAGTACTTTCGGGTTTTACTACCGCGTGATGGGGTAAATAAAATGATATAAATTTTTGGTCAACTGACACTTCTTTTGCTGATGCAAGGGTCATATGGTTCAAACTTAAATATTCAAGTAAAACTTCTGTGTAAGTTTTCTCGAGTTCTGGTTTTTTCCTCAATGTCTGCTCTACCCGTATATATTGACTTATCGCATTTGCTCGAGATGAGCCCAGAGCTATAGATTTGGGAAACTCTTTTTTAAAAGGTAATTTAACCTTATAGCGACCGTCGGATAGCCTCGAAGTTGTAGACTTATAGAGGTCCTCACAATATATATCTTCATCTGAGACTTGATGAGATAGAGAGATCTCTTCTTGCTCCCAGAATTGTTTTAATAGTGAATTAAGAGGATCTTCACTTTGATTGGAAACAATTGTGGAGAATGAGAGAACTGGAGCAGACTTGAGTGGTCCACTAAGGAACCAACCAAACACTGAATTTTGAGCAATGAGACTGCCAAACACATTATGGCGAATGCCTTCAGTTAAGATATTTGGAATTATATCACTACCGATTAACAAATCTACTTGTGCTGATTTATAAAAGTTGGGGTCAGCTAACTCTAAATCTGCAACTTCGAGTAGGTTGAGGTTTACGAAATTAGCTGATGGAAGTAGATTAGTTAACTTGCGTAAGACAATCGCGGTAGCCTCAATTTTAAAATTTCGTTTTTTCGACACGAGAGTGAACGCGCAAGTTTTTTGAGACAATTCAACAACTTTGCCACCCATACCTGAGATGGTATGATGACAATTCTGCGTAGGAAGTCGCAGTCGTTGTTGAATTTTTTCCGAAACGAAAGTTCTTTGCGAGCCTTGATCTATGAGAGCTCGAACTGCAAAGACTTCTCCTAAATATTTAATATGTACTATTGCTGTCGGAAGAACAATTTTTTCTGCATTGTGAGAGTGATGAGTGTGAACTCTTGTCTTCTCCAGACTTTTGGATGAACAGGGTTGTTCATCAAATTGCTGAGACCCATTATTCCTGAATATGTTGTTTAGCTTTAAGGAATAAGAATGTAAAGATGTAGTTGCTTTCGGGTTAGCAAACGTATCTTTATTTTGAGCTGGGTTGCTTGTACCTCTTGTTTGTTGCAATTGACCTTGAGAATAGGAAAAACATAGCATGGAGTGATGCTGCTGTTTGCAAAACCTGCACGAATTTACGCTAGTACAATTGTTTCTCGTATGTGAAAAGGCCAAGCAATTGAGACAATAATTATTTTGTTTAACAACTTTACTTCTTTCTTGAGGTGAAAGCTTTTTAAATTTAGGGCAAAGTCTCAAAGCGTGAGATTTACTACATAATTTACAAATTGGAGAAAGAGCATTTGTGGCTATAAACGATTGAGATTCAAAGATTGCTCCCAGAGTGAAAATGTTTCATCTGGTAGTTTCGTCGAGCATATATAAACTAAAATAGGATCCCAGTTGTCAACTGATACACCATGGGATTTAAGAGTAGATAAACAATCATTTATAGTAGTCTGCACTTTCTGAATCGCGTTACTACTTTTACAGTCAATTTGTTTTAAATTAAGTAAAATTCGCAACTGGGTATCAACAAGCATTCGTTTATTTTCGTAACGAGAGCGAAGTGCTTCCCAAGCCAATGAAAAATTTTCATCACACAGACAATATTTTTTTACTATACCGCCTGCTTGCCCTTTCGTTTTGTTCCTGAGATGGTAAAGCTTCTGGGCTGGGGTTAATCGTGGGTGATTGATATATACGGCAGTGAACATATCGCAAAAGGAAGTCCACTCCTCGTATCTTCCATGAAAGTCTTCCGTGTCACAGGGTGGTACACTTAAAGAAATATTTGGAGTATCACTACGATGAGCAGGTGCTATTGATGGATTTGTCGCTGATGTGTTAGCCACTGAAGTACTGGCCTGTGTGGTAGGCTGCAGTACGAGCAGTGAATCCATCATAAGCGCTCGGCATTGTTCATATTGTTCTTGGCATGTGTCTATTTTTCCTTTGGCAATTTTCTTGAATTTTTCGGGTAAAGCAATATCATCTGTCAAATAGACGATCAAATGCTTGTTGGAGACGAGACCAGTTGCTGTCAAGACTTTGCATTTTTATTTTCAATAGGGATTCTGTATGCTCTTCTGTGGACCAAGATTTGAATTTTGCACACAATTGGCTTAAACTATCGGATTTTAATATGAATTTAGCCGATTTTTGGTTGAATGGAGGTTGCTCGCGAGATTTCGAAACACTCCTGGTCTTTATTGATGGCATTGCTTGCTCATGGTCAGAATTGGGATTATCTCCGAGATTCTGTTCCATTTTTTCTTCGGAAAATCAGATGTAGGGAAATTTGAAAAATAAGACAAAAAAGGCAAAATTCTGGAGTTTGGATATAAAGGATGTTAATTTGATTTCAATAAAAAATGAAATTCTTAATTAAAACATTAGAATCTCAGAACAAAAGTCCGAATGAAACTGAATTTCAAATATGCCACGAATCACTGGGTTCACTTGAGCGATGAGTTAAGAATTTATAAAACAACAAAGAAAATTGTTGTTTAAATTCTATAGGATTTACAAAATAGTTGTGCAAATCACTTCACTCGAAAGATGAATTGATATCACTTGATAAATTTTATGGTAACAAAAATGTTTGCTGGGTTTACCAGTCAAACACCACAGAAAGAATAATAAATTCGCACAGATGTGTAAACAAAAAATTTAAATTTTCGTTATAAGTGACGAAAAAAGTATATTAAACTTACACTGCAATCGCAATTCTACAATAATAAACCGAGATATTATTTATTTTGATTTGTTAAGAAGGGAGTTCTTAAAAAACAAAAATTGGTTGTTACCAAAATGTTAGTTGGGTAATTTTAAAGAGAATATAAAACAAGTAAATTTTCAAATGATTTTTTGTGCACGAGTGCACACAAAATATATAAACAAAATAAAATTGTGTACAAATATCAACCAAATGTTTGTTGGGTATTATATAAGAGAATATAAAATAGTAAATTTTCAAATATGAGTTTTTACAAGAGTACTCATAAGATGTATAAGCAAAATGAAATTGTATACAAATATGTACTTTCAATTTTAATTTTCAATTTTATTTAAATATTTTAACAAATATTTTTTCGTATGGGTAAACCACAGTACACAGTATGCCAGATAGCAGAAAGTAATCTGAAATATTCTCAGGTCTTCTGAGATTTGACAATTATGACAAGTATTCGCTCAATAAATTTTGACAAATAATATTGTTTATGAGAAAAAACTCTCTTAACCCATTTTCGTCTGCTATACACAAATAAGTAAATGAAATAAAAATATCAAAAATAAATAAACCTTTCTTTTGTTTTTTTCTGAAATCAGAACTTGCAAAATATTTTGAAGAGTGTGGTTCTATAAAGTATTTAAATAAGCAAATAACAATAATTTTACAATTGTCGTCTTCAAAAGTTCCCTCTTTATGTTCTAAATAGTTTTACCGATTTCAAAAGAATTTTAATTAAATTTGGAAGAGGCAGATTTCTTACTTGAATGTTTTATACATATAACAAAAAACTTTAAGTTTTGGGTTAAATCCTTGTTACAAACGCCTTCGAAGTTCTCGTTTATCAATATCTAAAAATTTTTCTGGCTTTTCAAATTTTTCTATTTTATTTATATATTGTGCTGGTACCAATGGGTTAATACTTTTTTATATTTACTTCTGAAATTCAAATGTTTTGGGAGAAGTAAGAGAATAATTTTCAAATTTGGCAGACGTCAGTGAACAGAAAAGAGGGCGTCACTTCTATTTATTTCACATTATTAATTTCACTATGGGGTAAACGAAAAAAAAAAAAAGTAACAAGAGAATTCGTTTCTATACAAACTACTGTATATTTACATTAAGAATTGGTACCTTAATGTATTTGTATTTTTGAAATGAAATGTTTGCTGGGTGTACCAACTAAACATAAAAAGTAATGTTAAAATGCGATTTAACATACACACAATATAGAAATATATTGTTTATTTTTGAAATAAATAAAATTAAGCAAAGCAAAATGTTTTTCACCCCGGTGAAAGACACGAGAACTTCGACACGAGAAATTCACCACGAAAGTGATGTTCGCCGAACACAGAGATGTTAGTTAAAAAATATAAACGAATAGCTGGTCAAAGAGAATGCAAAAAATACCGAACCAGAGTAACGGTTCGTAATTTTCGCGCGCAAACGTATATATATTTTTGTGTATAAATATATATATGTATTATATACATGAAAAAGTGAAGTTAACGGCTTAAAAATTTTTTGGAGAATTTTGTAGCTGTTATTTATGTATGTATATGAACTTTCAAATATATATAGAGTATATATATATAAAGAACAATTAGAATAAATGTAATGGAAAAGATTGACTTACTGTTTCTTTTCTTTGTTCGTTTGTGGTTGCGATGCCGCTTCCAAATGTTTGTTGTTGTTTTTTGTTGGTTCTTGTGGAGGCTCCATCAAGTAGTAACAGGCAAATGTTCGTCTCACAGCAGCAGCAGCAGCAACAGTAAAAGATGGCGCACAAAATTTTTTTTCTAAGTAGAATTGTTTTTTGTTCAAAAAATTACGTTTTTTAATTTAGTTTTATTCTTCTTAAAAATCTTTAATTTTTTCACTTTAGTTTCTATAGTTTTTTTTTTTTTAATTTCACTTCACTTTAATTATTATATTTTTTCCGGGAGAAAAAATTTTAGCACTTGATTTGCCTATGTTTGTCAGCTGAATGAAGCTAATGTTTTATAGGGTTGCCAACTCACGGTTGGCTCGAAGGACCAATGTTTCAAACTTAGAGTGGTTTGAAATGAAATAAAAAAAAAGAGACTTTGAATTTAGTTTTACAATCTTTAATTAGAGTAAGAATTCAAAGTAATTACAAATGTAAATTTTGGGATCAAAGCTGGAGGTGCATTTGATGTGTTCCCTTTGTAAGTAAGGAAAAGAATGAATATAAAAAATACAGTATAGGAGCCGAGCACATCTCGCTGCCTTCAAATTTGAAATATACATATAATTCAGCAAAACATCTTTATCGATGTAGAACAATAGAAACAACGGGTGATGCCCATATAAACAATTTAAAATTCAATCAATAAAAGAGAGTTTAACAACTTAAGTTAAACACTAATTATGAATGAACAAGTTTTGATAATGTAGTGTATTTAATGCAAAAGGGGTAATTGATAGCTGTTCGTGGTTTAAGCACAACACCCCCGATATTAATATTATTCTTTAGTTTTGAAAAAGTATAATTTACGATCACGATAACTTCTGCTTCCTCACTCTCCTCAAGATCAATTGCTTCTCCAGGCTAGGTGGAACTAATAAATTTACGGCATTAATACCAAAGACGTTCAGTTGAATAGTTATTCGGTTTTCCCTTCTTTTTAGGATCTTTTTTCTTTAAAAAACGAAAAAATACATATTTTTCTTACAAAAATAGTAAGTATAATAAAGCGTGTTTTTTTAGAAGAAATAAAACGCATATAATTTAATGTTATGGCCAAGAATTTAGCTTTATTATAAAGATAAGGGTTTGCCATTATGTTTTAAAAATGATTTCGGGCAAGTGGCCGCCGCAGTTGGCTCGAATAAATTCCAGCCGAGAGGCCCAATTTTCGACCACTTTTTGCAGCAATTGGTGCCGTATGTCAGTAATAACGCGCCGAATATTCTCTTCCAAAGCGTCAATCGTCTCGGGCTTATCTGCGTAGACAAGCGACTTCACATAACCCCACAAAAAATAGTCCAGCGGTGTTAAATCGCACGATCTTGGAGGTGAAGCCACATGCCCACGACGCGAGATAATGCGCTCACCAAAAGTTTTCTTCAATAAATTGATTGTTGGCTGTATGGCATGTAGCGCCGTCTTGTTGGAACCAAAGGTCATGCACATCAACATCCTCCAATTCAGGCACGAAAAACTCATTAATCATGGCTCTATAGCATTACCCATTGCCCGTAGAGCACACCAAACAGTGACTTTTTGAGGATGTAACGGCGTCTCAACAATGGCTTGTGGATTATCATCACTTCAAATGCGACAATTTTGCTTATTATCGTACCCATTCAACCAAAAGTGAGCTTCATCGCTGAACAAAATTTTCTTGCGAAAATCGGGATCGGTGGTCATCCCGTTTTGGGCCCATTCACCGAACGTGCGACGCGCTTGATGGTCGTTCGGCTTCAATTCTTGCACGAGTTGGATTTTGTAAGCCCGCAAACCAAGATCCTTCCGCAAAATCTTCCATAAAGTGGATGGGCACCGCTCCAATTGTTGCGCGCGATGGCGGATGGACTCATTCGGGTCTTCTTCAATACTGTGCCCCACAGCAGCAATAGCGTCTTCGGTGCGCACTGGACGGCGTCTCTGAGGATGCGCATTATTCACTAAAATAAACGTGGTGCGAAACCGATCCATGGTTGCTCGAATTACCGACTCTGCTGGGCGATTAGGTCGATCGAATATTGGACGCAGCGCGCGTTGCGTCTCGCGAACCATTATATTGGTAATAAATTTATTCTATTCATTATGAAATAGCAAACCAAACTGAGCATAAATCAAGTGACAGCTGTCAAAAAGACCAACTCCGAAAAAAGTATTGCCAGATTAAAAACCACACTTCTAAAAACAAACACTCTTTATAAAATTTATTTTATAGAAAAAAGCGAAAGAGAGAATATTCCAATTTTTGAAAATCGACGTATAGCCATGATGATAACGAATCAAAGCCATTTTGATTTTCCAGAATCCATTTTGCTTTTTCGGAATCAGGTCAGTAGAACTCTAGATATCAGTTCTACCATTTAAAAATCGATCGTTTGGAGAAAAACACTTTTAAAGTTTTGTTTAATAAATTTTTACGTTTAAAAATTTTAAAAATGATTTTGTTTGTTACACAAATTACTTTTAGTCAGCCATCCTTAGTGCATACTGATGGTCTACGAATTTTGTCAACTTTTTAAGATGCTCCGATTGGGCCATTTTCTTGCCCATACAGTATCTGCTTCTTTAGAATGTTTTCCGCTCCTTCTGTGGGCTTGAGCTATGCGAGTTTTATCGATTTTCAACGTCCAAAAACGTTTTTTGTAGCCATTCTGTTAGAAAAAAGTATGCTGATTACAAATCGGTTGTAAGTTTTTCAAAAAGGCATATTCCATATGGCGAAAGATTTTTTAAAAGCTGATCTGATTAAATTGAAACCAGTTACTCGGGGGTTTTCGGGGTTCAATCTGGAATCAGATTTTAAAAATACGGCGGAAAATTAAAAAAAAATGATCTGATTCGCTTGTAACTCGTTACTAGAAGATTTTATGCGAGACTCAGAAAGATAAATAGCACAAACAAAACCAAGCTAATCGAACAGTGAATAAAGTATGGTAACGAGATAAGAAAATCTATGACACCTGCAAATTGTTAGTAGAATCTACGTCAAAACGTATTCAGATTATGCTGGAAGCCAAAGGTGGACACATTAAAAAATAATAATTCCGATCCCAATTTGGCCTGACTTGAATTCAGCCGATGGTCCGGAAAACAAAATTATAGTCGTGTAAGCGGAAAAACTGACTTTGTTTTGTGTATTGACTAATTTTAGTTCGGAAAACTATCCCAACTCCAACTAATACGTTCGCAACTATTTTGTCAAGGACTTTAACCGTGCAGATGTTGTGCCAACAAGAAAGTACGACTATATGTATAGTAGAAGTTAGCAATGAAGACCATTTAGTCGGCCTCTTTAGCAACGTGGCTGTTACGCGAACTATGGCTACGACTATATACCAGTAGTTGCTAAATTTGACTAAATAGTAGCATAAATAAACTAATACAAACAATCAAAGCGGGGGGCCTAGGGGGCGTTTTTGAAGTTAAGTTACGTAACATAAAAGAAATACATATTTAATTGTATTTTGATGTATTTTTGCATATCTACTAAAAAGTACATCACTATGCACATTATGCAATTTTACTATTCAATTAATCAATTTATTAATAATGCAAAATGGTTTTTTTCTTTGCTTATGATGTTTGTATATGGGCCAGAATTCGTGAAGTCAATCACTGAAAATTATTTTTTCTCAGATTTTAATGTAAATATGGAAATTAGTAAGTTTCTATAAGAGAACATGATTCCCAAATTTTTAGCTCAGTAACATTTTTTATTACAACTTATTGGCACTTATTGATATTAATAATTTAGGACAGCCTTTTTGGACGTTTTTTGAGGTTAGGGACAACATGTAACCTTCCCCGTGAAAAATAATATTGGATTCATATTCAGCGAAAAAAAATATTGGAAAAAAACTTTATCTGTTTTTTTATGATGGCTTGGGTAAACGTTCGCTTGATAAAACTATTATTTTATGGTAAGGTGGTAAGCTTGCAGCCACCATATTGGTCCGCCATCGTGCAAAATCAAAAAAGGCCTTGTTGCATTTGAAACTAGAGATAATAAGCGTTCATTTGAGCCCAAACATGCTCTAAAATTTACCTTTTGCAACTAAACAAACCTCAAATTAAAGATAATTTGCTATGAATTTTTCTGATCCGCCTTACATGCACACTCAATTTTTCGATCCTTATTGTCTAAACGATTTCTGTTCTTAGTTCTACTTAAATTGACTTTTGAAAATATTTTTCAAAACACATCAATTTTAAAACAAAATTTGACAATTTTGGAAATGCTGATGAACCACCACGTTTTAGGTTGGAAATTGCTTTCCATATTATCAAAAATTGTTTCAAAATCTACATGTTGCAGCTCCCCAAAATTCAATATCTAATTGCTGTAAGTGATTTTCGTCCCTAAATTTTTACAATGTGACACTAAACTTTGTAATGAAGCGACGGGTTTGAAATTAGTTTTCATAATTAAAGAAAACTTAATTCTTTCAATGCAGCATTATTAAAATCAAATCATTTTTTATTTGATTACACAACTCAATATGAAAAGAAGTGAAATTATTTACAAAATTCTGAAAATAGACTTTCAGATACTTCGTAACACTTCACTATTCAAAAATATTGTTTTGTCTCTGAAATTAATAGCTGCGTTTTATTCGCCAGCTTGGTCGCTGTTATTGTTAAGTCTCTTCTTCGTTATATGGGCATTGTTTTTAGTTTTTACGTGTAAACATAGTAATATGTAATCAATCTATAAACTTAATGAGGTTTGGCAGTGTTAACAGCTTTCCATCTATTGTACAAAATAAATTCATCTCAGAAATTAAAAAATGGGCTTAATGACTTCTGCTTGAACGCTTAAGATATCGCTGCCTTAATTTGCTAAGGCCCCAACATCAAATTTCTCAACATCGAAACAGTACTCCAAATACAAAAATGTTTTTGTCTTCTTTTGCAAAATTTCAAAAAAGCTTATTAGGGCTTTAGCAAATTAAGGCAGCGATATGGTTTCGTCATGTGTTGATAACATTAAGTATAAATTTACATTATTAATTACACTATGCGACACGAAATTGCTCAAAATTGAAGCAAAAATTATCTCGAAAAAGGAAATTTCCCTAGAAATGACATCACTGATCCCGGTTCTCCAAGAATATTTTATAACTTAATTTACTTTCCAGTTTGGGACCATAGATAAATAGCTCTAAAATTTTACTGAAATGTTTATCTTCTTTTCCAGTCTGGTTGGAACAAATTTGAAAGCCAATATTTGCAAATTGTTGTAGGAAATATAAAGGGTTTTGCATTAGGGACATAACAATTTCGTAGCTTTATATGAACGCACCTTCAAACTTTTTTAATGAACTGTCAATGTCAAAAGGTTAGTTAATGTCAACATTTTCATCATGGTTAAGTTCATGAACCAGCAAAGTTTGGAAATTATTAAAAATTACTACCGAAATTCTGAGTCGGTGGTCGCCACTTTAAGAGCGCTTACTCTTTTTCGGTTATGTTGCCGTCAATGGAGAGCGCTATCGTTTTATGTTGGAAGATTATTTGTGGCCAGAATTGGATGAACTTGACATCAACGATATGTGGTTTCAACAAGACGGTGCCACTAGCCACACAGCACGCGTCACAATCAATTTATTGAAAGGCAAATTCGGTGAACGTGTTATCTCGAGAAATGGTCCGGTGGAATGGCCGCCTCGTTCATGCGATCTAATGCCATTGGATTTCTTTTTATGGGGCTATATCAAGTCACTGGTCTATGCCAACAAGCCAGCAACTTTAGACGAGCTCAAACACAATATCAAACGCGAAACTGCCAACGTTCAGGTAGAATCGATCGCTGTAAACGGGCTCGTGGTGGTCATATGACCGAAATCGAATTGCACTATACACTGAAAAAAAAGACTGTACTAAATCTAAGGAAACGTGTTCCTTAAATTTTTTTCCTAAGCTGAAGTATTTTTTCCTATACTCTATGAAAAATATCTTTAAAGTAATGACTTCGTTTCCTTATACGAAGTAAAAATTTTTCCTCAATTTGTAACTGTTAAATATAAGTAAAAATTTCTTTAATTTTAAGACGAATTCCTACACTTCAGGTCACGTTTCCTAATATATAGGAAATTGTTTCCTTATTTTTATTTTAGGAAAACTTGTAATTATTATTAGTAAATTTACTCAACCGTAGGACGTATTTTTCATTAGCGTGAGTAAAATTTTTCCTTGGTGTAAGTAGATTTTCTTAAAATTTTATTGCGAACGACATTTCTTTGTAAAGAGAGAAAGAGACCAGCACAACAACAGTGAAAGCAAATATATAGTTGCCAATTGTTCGTTTTCTTTCCATTAACATGGGATGCCAACTTTTTTGTTCAAGCTCATTACTTATTTTGTCTGATTGACTACTTCATTCAGAAATAACTAAAATACGTTCGAAAAAAGATTTAACTCTTTATTCCCAAAAATATTAGTCTTATTTTACAATCCTGAACAACGAACTTACAGTTAAATCGGATTTTCTACCATTAGGTAACGAATTTCTGTCATGTTGGCAACCCCAACAAGAGCATGCAAAGAATATTTGTTTTTGTAAACATAACGGGAGAAACTTTAATTTTGTCAGTTATTCGCATTTTTTGTTGTTGTTATTGCTTGATCAGAAGCGCAGTTGATTTTTGTTCTGATGCGTGTGCGGTTGCGTGGAATATTTTTAGTGGAAATTAAAGTGAATTTTATATTGTGAAAAAGTGAAGGTGGAAAAATAAAGTGAGTTTAATATTGTGAAAAAATAAAGAAAGTTAAGCTGTTATTAATGTAATGTGGCTATTGTTAAATGAAAAAAATTAAGTGAAATTTCAACAAAACATAAGTGCTGTATAATTTTTAAAATTTTCAGTTTGTATCCAAATGCATAAAAAGAATTTCACAATTATGATTCTATGTCGCAGACTGCGATTCATTTGTTAAACAATTGTGTTCAGAAAGTTTGCAATTATAGGATGTTATGCAAATATTTTAATTGGCTATGCATTAATGTTTTGTTGAAAAGAAAATTATGTTGTGTATGTGTTAAGCCCAAACTACAATAGCGCGTCATGGCAGTTTGCAGCGCTGCTTCGATTAGGTCCATTTCTAAATTTGATGGCAGTGAATAGCTGATTTTGTTTTACTGCCCCTGCCACCGCCACGACGCGCTGTTGTAGTTTAGGTTTTATGTTCTGACGTTATATAAGTTTTGTTATTTATTATTTTTCTTTTCAGTTCATGGAAATTGTTTTGGAAAAAACAAATGATGAATTCCATGCTGTTCTAAGCAAACTTAAGGATGAAATATTTTACGATTTATTTATGGGTGAGTACAATATTGCCCTATGCATTGGATAAAATGTTTATTGATTTTATTTTCATTTCCTTCAGAACACGGCATTACCATAGAAAGCCTAAAATATTTGACTTCCAGCCAAATGTCTGAAATAGTACCTAAAAACTTGTTTGGCCAACGAACTATTTTCGAGCACAATCTCTTCAATTGGCAAAGAGCCGAAAGAGTTGAAAGTCAGCTTTCAACATCTCAAACAGGGTCAACTGTGCATCCATTTCATCAAGTTTTTTCAATGCAATCGATGATCTAAATGAGGTAATAATTTACATAAACTGATAACTTTGTTGTTTGTAAAATTATCCATGCAGTTTTCCATTTTAGGACTCCTAAGAGCTTCTTATACAGGTGCAACAATTTTAAATTTTTACGAAAACAGCAAAAAACTCAACCCATATTATCGAAAAAATCTTGCTGGTCTAATAGCAGAATATTTATTGAAAGAAAAAATTCACACAACACCACAAACATTCAATTATTTAAGCAATCAAATTTTGGAATTTTTTCCAACCGAGTGTAAGGTAAATATGTGTAATAAATTAGTTAATTATACATTTCCTGATTCATATCGGAATGGGTGATGGGACAACCATATTTTGTAGGTACTTCCTCTTTTTAATTTTAAGTCCACTTTAAACTACGTTTTATTTTACGTTCTGTAAACTTTACATTTTGTGACTTAAAGCGCTTTTGCTCTTAGATACCGATATATATTTAAGTAGCTTCCAAATTATACACATAACAAGTATATACCTTGAAAATTGTCATCAGTTGGCTGTAAGGTTCGGTAGTCTGTATTCGGTCGTTGAGTTCGTGGTCTAAAGGCCTCAGTACGCTATGGCAAAGTTCCGATATGCTACATATGGGTCCACCACTTAGAACTTCAACTGAACCAATGTTACAAATGTAACTCGCAGTCATACGATAGCGAAAAACTGATCAATTTAAGGAATACAATTAATAAAGTTCTGTTTCATTGTTTTGTGTTTAATAAAGAAAAGCTAATAGTTTTTGATGATTATAATATAAAATTAGTATCAAAAAGGAGAAGCAGCAAATCACAAAGTGGGTTATAGTCTCAAAATTTGGGTTTACATGATTCAATAATTACCTACAAAATATAGTTCTGCTATTTTTCTATTCAATCAAAAGTATTGAAATTCCAGTAATTTTCCTACGTTAATATTTTTATGTCGTTCTAATACTATTACATATGTTTTTCATATTGAATAGGAGATATATTTCATTAATAGAAAAGACAAAAAACCCGGAGGCTGTTTGTATGCTAAGTATCACAACTGTTAAAATAAGCTGAGGAAAAATTGTGTTATTGCTAAAAAAAAAATCAGTTTTGCAGAGTAGCTGTCATAAAAGTATCTTATTTTAAATTTGTTGATGTAAATTTATTATTCCAATTTTTTACACATGTTTATAGATTACAATTCCAGTATTGATGACGAAGCAGCAAAAAATTGGTTGAAAATCAACACAGAACCTTACGATGAACTTCTTTCTAAGTGGCAGCTCACTTTTACATATCGACAGGAATTTTTCAAAAGTACTCCTTCATTGCATAACATCTTAGAAGCCATCATTAAAACAAAGTTTCGGGTTTCGCTTGGTAAGTTTTCAATCATGTGTGTTTTCGTTATTACTTGTTGGTATATTGCAATATTTAGTTTAATTTCAATTCTATTTTCAAAGATTGAATCCGACTTCAAACAATTATTTCCCGGCAAAGAAGATCTTCTGTTAGATAATCGGAGCCAGTTTTGCTGTACTGTAACACCCTTATTTAAAGAGCGAGTCAAAGATACAGGCGGCGTAGATCTCTTCAAAAAACTAAATGTCGACCAAGTTCAAGCAAGTAAGGAAAATCGCAGTTCTTGCATAAAAATTATGAATACTTCAAATACTTTCATTCTCTATCAGCAATTGATCATTTTTGCGCAAACATATCACAATTTTTAACTGTTTTAAAAAAATATACATGGACGAAATTATTGAAAAATTTTTATGTTATTTGTATTGTAAACGATATAGTACTATGTATAAGAAGAACTTTATTATTTGGACTTACAGTTCAGAATTTACTGCATATAAAATTCAAGAAATTTTCTTACTTAATAAAAATATGGATTTACTTTTAAAATTAAAAAAATTTCCTTTTTCCACCAACACATCTTTATCAAGTAAAAAATAAAACTTTCTTAATACCCAAAGTATTCTTTTAAATTAAAATTATTATAAACCCATAAATGAAAAACTTGTAAACTAAAATGTGTATATATACTGTATAAATATGCACATATACATATGTATAAAATTGTTCAACTTACAAAAATTTAAATTTACTTTATATTATAATATTAAAATTATATATCTACATACGTAAAATGCAATGAAATACATGAATAAAAGTTTTAAATTTCAGTCAAAATTGTATTTTATTTCAAATCAATTATCTTAAATCTAGGATTTACAACCATTATTCCAAGGTAAAAATTACTTTGGTTTAAAGAAAATATATCCTTAAATCTATGATATATTTCCCCTGTACAAGGAAAACATCGCCTTAAATTAAGGAGCACCTTCTTTAATATAACTATTTTTGTCCTCATATTGAGGTATATTTGTCCTTGAAATAAGTAAAACTTTTCCTAAAAAAATAAAAAATTTACTACTATTAAATGCTTTAGTTCTTTATCACAAGTATTTTTTTTCATAACGTATAGGAAATCCCGTACTTAAGGCAAAGAAAATTTCCTTAGCTTAAGGTTGCACAATTTACTAATAATAAGTAAGTAAATTTCCTACATTCAAAGATCACGTAACTTTGGAGCAATTTCATTCCCATTTTTTCCTTAAAATTAGGAAGATTTCCTAAGATTTAGTAATTTTTTTTTTCAGTGTACCCACAATAAATTTTAACTCAATATCTCAAAAAATTCTGTGTTTTATTAATAGATAAAATTGTTATGTCCTTAATGGAAAACCCTTTAGTTGCATAGAGGATGACAATTATAAATTAGATAGATCCCCAATCAATTGAAAACAGAAAAACCGTGATCAACGTGACAAAAACTAAATATTTTACTTCATGACTGTCAAATATGCATTAATAACACTGTGTAATTAATTTTTGGTATGCTGTTGATTACCATCATCTGTCAAATTATAAATTCTTAAATACTTTTTAATGAAAATTAAATAATTGGAAGCCAAAAATATTTTGTCCCAGATATGAATGTTTATAAATTGTAGGAGAATGAAATAAATTTCAGTGTCATTTGCACAGTTAATGATTGAAAATGTTGCAAATTTTAATCTTCATAATATTTTTATTTTTACAAAATATATACGAGGTAGTTACCTACTAAAATCGCATATTATGTAATACCATTAACTAATTAAAAATTTTAATTCTGTACAATGTAATAATGTTTACGAATGAGAGTGACTTGTGTATTTTTTACATCAAAAACTCGGGTTTTGGCTAAAGCTGAATTTATTTTTATTTTTCTAGACAACAGCTTTATATAGATTTACTAACATGTGATGTGATGTTCTTAATAACGATTTAATCGAATTAGAATCATGCCATATAAAAGCATTAAATAGAAAAGCCAACATCTTCTCATGTGAAATTAAAATTAAGAAAAATCTAAACGAAATCAAGGTATGTAGAAATGAATAATTTAAATAAAAATTTTTTTTTTAATATACCACGTTTTTAAAACGCAAATATTTTCAGACCTACTAAAATTCATAATTACATATTTTTAAGACAATCTGTATGGGGTTATGAATCTGTATGGTGTTATAAATCTATATGGGGCTAGGAGAAATTATTTTATACTTTTTAGTCCGTTTTAAAAACGTGGTATATTAAAAAAAATTTTTTATTTAAACTATTATTTTCTGCTTTTTAGTCTTGTATAAGTGAAATTTTTAAATGCCAATTCAACAACTATATAGGGCAAAGCCCTTATAAATTTTCCGTGTTGCACTGTGTAATCGATAACAATATAAGAAAATTAGCACAGTTATATTTTTCTTTGAAATAATATCACATAAAAAGAATTGAACGAAAGTGTACTGAAAATCTTGCTTATGTACTGACGTATTTCAACCTCAAAGTGTACTGAAAAAATTACAATCGTATCGAAAAACCCATCACGAATGTATACGTATGTAGACACCAGTGTGACCAACTTTTGTTTTTCAAAATCCGCTAAAATGAAGAATAAAACACTTATTTTCATAAAAAAGCTTTAAATTTTGTTCCTTATAAAAGTGCGAGAAAACTCAATACATTTAAACTTTTTCACTAATACAGGCACACATCTGATACTTCTAGTCATTGAAAATTTCTTCGATTTTTCGAAGATATTTTAAATTGAAAAAACCCCGTGAGCGCTAAATCACTTTTTTCCGCGTTTTAATTTTCAAGTTGAGTTGGCCACACTGGTAGACACATATATATTCTACTCCCGCTAAAGCAATGATTTTTACAACGATGAACACAATGCTTTGGTGTGTTTCGTTCCTTTGAATAAAGAATATAGATTGTAAAGATGTCGCTATTCGCTCTTGTTGAAATTGGAACAAAGAAACGTAGAAACCAGCAACAGCGATGCCAACTTGCGGGGGATTCCCCGATTTGGGGGGAATGAGCTGTTTTTTGTGGGGAATTTGAAATCGTCCAGCTTTTATTTTTGTCAAATTTTATGTAATGTAAATCGTTTTACTTATGCCTTATTTCATATTTTGGGTCTTGAAATCTTCATCTTTTCTTAAGAAGGCCCTGCAATTTATTGGTTTGGAGAAATCGATTTTTAAAAATGTGCTATTTGAAAGTATTATATTTCGAAAGTATTTTATAAAAATTTCAAAGAGAAACTCGGAGTGATTTCGTAGATATAGATGATTATAGCGCCGAGTGTCAGTCAGGCCAAAACAGTCGCGCGGTGCTTGGACTTCCTTTTCGACCGTTCAGAAAGGCTCATCTATGTCTTCGTCCAGCACCTCCCGATTAATAACTCTTAATCCCTGCTGACTAATCTGTAAACTTATAAATTACCGTTAGCCATCATAATGAAGAAAAAGTATATTTTATCTGTTAAAAACCGTCAGTCAAAACTTTGAACCCTTTTTCTCAAAACAAGGTTTTTGTCATTTTTTATTTAAGTCAAAAGAAAGCCCATGTCTTTTCCTTTGGTAAATTTGATGTCCAAAAGTGGGCTGAGGCTTGTCTATTAAAATGAACGTCTAGTAACTCGACATACCTCATCTCGTTTAAATTTGGTGTGATAACTACTACCCAATATGACTAAACTTTGTGCAAGTTGGAGTCCGATCGATTTTAATAGTGGGTCCCCTTGAAATTTATTCTCCCATGTGTTAAAAGAATTCCGGATTCAGTACATTTCTATTAATCTACGAGTCCTATAAAATTTGGTTAAGTTTTGGACCGAGAAAGTTCAGGATCGCCCTAAAATAACACTTACCGAGATCAATTTTAAAGTATTTTTCGTTTTTATTAAATGTTTATATGGAAAGTGCGTGTCGCGCTTTTATAATATGAAATTATACCGATGCGGGGAATTCGATCGTAAATCGGGGAGTTTCTCGAGGGCTATCGGGGAGAAAGAAAAAATGAGTTGGCATCCCTGGTGTATACAGATAATTCGTTAGATAATTCTGAGAGATGCCGTTACTCATGCCTTCTCTCTTTCTCTTATTTATTATTTACTCCCGCTTAAGCAATGATTTTTTCAACGATGGCGAAGGCTTTATACTTCAAATAATTGTCGCCAACGTTTTCTAGTCTCGGGCTTCTCACTTCGTAATTTCTTCTGGCGTTGTAAAATTGGATTTTGGAAGACTTCCGCTTACAATCTAAATGAATTAGCACGCTCTTCATTTGAACCTTCCAAGAATCATACTTGGAATCATCTAATTTCTCAATTTAGCATAAGGAAGAACTCATATTTTTTCTAATTTTATTTCTAATTACAGAAATTTGATTTTCAAATCGATAAACGATTTAATGAAAAAAAAATGGACGCAGGCCCTATTGAAAAGTAGACGCAGTTCTTATGAGTTCCAAATCACGAATGAAAAAATATTTTATTCAGTAACATAAAACATTGACATTTTTTCATATAGTCAAAAATTAAATAAAATAATGTAAAGTAGATACAGTATTGATTCCAATAGAACCTCCACCAAATATATGTGTGAACTTTTTAAAAGTATATTACATATGAAAACTGTACAATGGTAAAATTTCTTATTATATCTTCCTCCCAATATTTTATGAGATATTTCCCCAATCAATTGAAAACAGAAAATCCGTGATCAAAGTGGCAAAAACTAAATATTTTATTTAATGAAGTAAAAGGCTGTTTAATTAATTTTTAATATGCTGTTGATTACCAACATCCGTTAAATTGTTAATCCCTAAATACTTTTTAATGAAAATTAAATTATCGCAAACCAAAAATATTTTGTCCTAACTATGAAAGTTTATAAATTATAGCAGAATGAAATAAATTTCAGTGTCATTTGCACAGTTAATGGTTGAAAATGTTACGAATTTTAATCTTTGTAACATTTTTATTTTTACAAAATGTAAATCAACTAATTAAAAAATTTAATTTTGATTCTGTTCAATTATAATACTTGTGTACTTTTTACACCAAAAGGGGGGTGGGGATTTGGTGTAGAATTTTCGAAGAAAATTTATATTTACAAAAACAGTTGAAAAACATTTAAATGAATATTTTCATTTTTCTAGACAACAGCTTTATATAGATTTACTAACATTAAGTGTGATGTTCTTAATAACGATTTATTCGATTTAAAATCATGTCATATAAAAGCATTAAATAGAAAAGCCAACGTCTTCTCATGTGAAATTAAAATTAAGAAGAATCTAAACGAAATCAAGGTATGTAGAAAGGAATATATATACATATATTTAATTCAATCTTGGAATTTATTGATTTTTGTCTAATTTCTAGATTAATTTCGCACTTATGAAAAAAGCAAGTGGTTGGCGTCCATTCCTATACAATGTCACTGTAGATATGTGCGATTATTTTCGGCATCCAAAACGGTACATGTTAATAGATTTGGGATATTATTTTGCCAAAGATTATACAAGTATTAATCACACATGTCCTTATAAAGTAATGATTTATAGAGAAATCGCATTTGTAGGTTAATATTTTATTAAAATTTTTCTTTACTTTTCTTGCAGGTCGGTGAAATAATGGGCTATAAAGATGTTAAAGTAAATGAAGTGGATTTTCTAAAATATTTCCCCATTGAAAATGGTGAATACGCTGCTTTTGCGAAATGGTATTTTAATAAAAAACATAGTCTGTCTGTGAATACATATCTTCTGTATTCGGATTATAGGAAAATATAATAAATTAATCAAATAAATTTTATATACCTAATATAAAACAAGAATTGATATAATTTCAGCCAGTAAAGATGTATAATCTAAACCCAAAGAAGTGGATAAAATTTTTATCAAAAATTTGTTTTTATCAAGTATTTACTGAATGGGGTTGCGAAAGTTCTAGCAAAATTTTGAGTAATATGAAAATTACAACAATACAATTTACCATACGATTGCACAGAGTTTCAAGTAGAACAAGAAAACTATTAACAATTTAATTTTTTTACTTTTTCTATTCTTTGGGTCAAGATAAGAAAAATGTTTTCGAGAGGTGGGGCCGCAAATCCACCTCTGAACTGCCATGGGATAATTTATATTGTTTTTCTACTGTTTACTTATGCACAATGCTGCATAGTTATAGCCGCACCTTTTTTCAACACATTCACTGGTTGTAAGAAGTGCAGAATACATTCTATAAATTTCTATTAAAGATCATTAAAAATAAGTTAATTCACAATCAAAATTGTATTTGCGGATGTACCACTAAAATTCAATCTTTGTTTTTTTAATGGTGCATAACTTTAGCCTCACATAAAAAATAAACATAAAATAATTAAAAAAAATTGCATGAATTGAAAATATGGTTAACTCATTAATGTGTTTTTAATTAGCTCAAAAATGTAATTTTGAATGTTCTATATGAAGGTTGTTCAAAGTTTGTCCGGAGTAAGGGATTCCCATGCAGCAATGACAGCGTTTTTCAACTCTGAATCATTTTTCTATTGCTTGTTTTCATCGTATATTCACTGAACAAGAACGTACCAATTGTTTTATCTTTGGTTTTGATCCGGAGATCTGTTTTTCTGCAGAAATGGAAGCTGAGTCGTCCTTCGAAAAGCTACACTTAGTCGCAAAAGTCAATATATGATCAGGTTTTTGTAAGAAATCCATTTTTCTTTTGTATTAAAAGAAATATTTTAGTTTCAAATTAAATTAAATTGAAGGTAGAAAACTAAAAATAACAATTCATGTTATTTAACAAAACTCTAAAAATGAATAAATGTATTGAGGACATGAACCTCATTGAGTTCGATACAGCAACATTTCTCGTATTTATTGATTTGGTCATATTTCATTTTATTGTATTTATTAAATTTGTTTCTTTAAATTTCTTTAAATTGTATTATTGATATGAATATTGTACAGTTTAGCTATATATAGCAACATTGGGCGCTTAGTGTTACTTAATTTTTATATCCATTTGTAATATAAAATAGAATCAGATCATTTTCAACTCTCAACAAGGAAAGTCGCCGTGTGCACTACTCCAATACTCACCTCTAATCTTTAAAATATTGGCACTCCGCCATATCATTACCAAATCACATTCTTTTTAATAAACTTGTAAACTCAACTAATTTGTGCTTAATTATTCCTACATTTTTAAAACAAAATGAAATTAATCAGTTTCTTAGTAACAGCAAACGTCTACATACGATGGATTTAAGTTGGGAAATACATATTTCTAATATGATGTGTGGCCTCCGTTTGCCTTGAACACCAGATTTTTCGTAGTTTCAGTAGTAATGTTTCCCATTCTTCTACTAAAAAAGTCGCTTTAGATGAGTCTATAAATTCTCAATCACATTCAGGTTTTGGGATTGCGGAGAATTTAAACGACGAACCCTAACGGACCCTCCTCCCGCCCAATATGACCGAAGGGCGCATCTGCATAACTCACAGATCGGTGACCGATGCAGTGGCTGTCCGAACTACATTGCTTACTCGGAAAAGGTGGAAAGAATTATGTTTATCCCAATTGGTATTCAATACAACTACAGAAATAAAATCATCAGTTGCTCATCAATTATGTATAATTAATAAGGACCTTTTAGTGTATTCTAAAGAATCGGAAAGTTATAACGTTCGTTAAAATCTCTACGAATTCCACGAAAAGAATATTTTTGAGCAAAGTTTAATAGGAAAAAATATCTTGAGCTTCTATAAGGTCAAATATAGTCAATTTCGCTCAGTAAATATTGAGATGTTAAAATACCTGTTAAAAGCTTTATTAAAAACGTTATATTCAGCATTTTTTTCTGCTTATTAATGTAGTTAGTTTGATGAGTTTTAACCGATGTTCATATGGTGGAAGATTAAAAAGCGGACTCCAACAAAAACTTCTTGATGCAAAAAGAAGGAATTGTTTTTGGACCGACTCAATCTTATTTACAGTGACGGTCATGTCATTTGCAACTAAAATCACTTGCACCTTAGCAATTATATTTAGAACTCCAGACAGGGGATGCATACTCTAGAATGGGCCTAACAAGCGTTTTAGTTGTGTATGGGTCATTAAATTCTTTGGACCATCTTTTAATAAACCCAAGAGCATTTTTAGCTTTGTTCACACACCAGTTGATATGCATTGATATGCATATTAAAATTTAGCTTGGAGTCCATGCTGACACCCAAGTCAACAAATAATATTACACGATTCAGAGTATGACCTTGTATAGAATATACGGCAGACATAGATTGCCTCCTAGTAAATGTCATAAATTTACAATTTATGCTCTATAATATAAAAGTTTTAAACGGAAAATATCACCCCTAAAAAATCCAAAAAAATCCGTTTAAAGAATTTTTCTCATGGAAATTATACACAAAATTGACAGCTTTTTGATGAAAACATAGTTAAATTTAAATCGTAGATCAAAACTTTCTAAAAATAAAATATTGCCCTAGTTATCCTTAAAAAAATTGTGGTAGAAACAATTACTTAAAATTTAATATTTTAGAAGTTATCAACGATTAAAGCTATTTACCTTTATAAAGCCTGTTTTAAAGCCTTTGATTCAAAACCGAATGGGTATTTTCCACTAGAGACCTCTATATTTTTTTCTAAATTTTTTTTTGTCACTTAATCTTTCAGAAAATCCACTAGGAGCAGAAAAAATCGAACTTGGCACATTTCATAAATCACGTAGGCAAGCTGATGTATATATATATATAAATATTTCGCAAAAAGGATCAGGTACGATTTCAGGGTTTAAAAATTTAAGATTCTGGAAGAATTTTGAACAATTCTGCATAACATTTGGTTTGGTTCATTTTGATCATATTTGCCGCTGCTTTAAGGCAGCTGTGTTTGTAACCGCAAATATGAAAGTGAAATAACAGCAGACTGGGAGAGATAATCAGCCCTGCTCTGTAATCCGTTTCTGTTCGGAAACGGAATTGATTCCGATGTTCTGTGTTCTGCAATCAGATTTTCGGGATTTTTTTTTTTTTTTTTTTTTGGAACAGACAAAAGAAGTATTTAAGAATACAGCACTCAGACAAGTTTTACGTCCATTGTACTATATCCTGGGTTCCCTTTTGCTATTCTTTAAATCTACCAGATTTATTAATAAATCTTAGTAGATCCTGCGGTGTTAGAGAGCTCAGGTATTCGTCTCCCAAGACTCCAGTACCAAATATGCTTACTCTGATCCGGCAGAAAGCGGGGCAGACACCAAGAAAGTGATCCGCCGTCTCTTCACATTCTTCCTGCAAACCACAGGAAGCACAGAAGGCACTAGTTCCCAGGCCAATCATATGCAAATGTTTGGCCCAAAAGATATGACCTGTATATAATCCCACCAGCTGCCTACAGCTCTTTCTGTTAAGTGATAACACAAAGTCTGTTAGACGCTTCGAGATAACAGGTAACATGGTCTTTGTCTGTCTAAAGCCCCTCAGGTCTTCCCATTTACGATTGTAGGTCAAGTCGACCCACTCATTAATGGTGGTCTTGATGGCTGTAGACGACAAAGAGAGTACAGGTTCTGGGTCCAGGAAGCCAGTTTCCAAACCTTTTCTGGCCAGAAGGTCAGCAGATTCATTTCCTGAAATTCCTGAGTGTCCAGGAACCCATATCAACAGCAGACTTGCTTTTCAACACAATCAAGCCTGGATTTACAATGCATAACCAGTTTAGAAGTGGTTAGAGGATTAAGCAAGGATTTAAGTGCAGCCTGACTGTCACTAAATACACAGATACTCCTCTCTCTCCAACCATTATCAATAACATGGTCCTTTGCCTTGATGATTGCAAAAATTTCTGCTTGAAAAACAGAAGCATACAACCCAAGGGAGAAGTGCAGTTGCACTCCATCATTTTCAATGAAGACTCCAGAACCCGAACCGAATTCTGTTCTGGGACCATCAGTGAAAATACGCTTACAATCAACTCCCGGCCCAGGTCCCGGCAAAAACCAAATTTGGGCCTCTGGAATTTTCTGGATTACTATCGGATTAAATCCGATTCTAGATGTTCTAACATCCGATTTTATGAAGATTCAATCGGATTCAATCCGATCAGCTGAGAGTGTGTGGATTTGTAAATTTTTAAACAAATAGAAATTGTCAAAGAAAAAACTAAAGAATTAAATGTGAAAAAGCAACCGTAAAAAATACTGTTGATTTATTTTTGCAAAAATTTATTAATTCAAGTATTTTAAATTGATAAAAATGAGCTTTGCAATTTTAGCAGGAATTTTAATTGAGACCAGAAGAATGGAGAAGAAAAAATTGTGTTTTGAGCTGCATTTTTATGTTTTCCCCTAACATTTTACAAAATTTACAAATATTTTACAAAAATAAATTTTGTTTATTTACATTTTTAAAAGTAACTTTTTTTATTGGTTTTATTTTCTTGCTAAATTTTTTAATTAATAAAACTTCAAAACAATTGTAATGTCAAAAATCACTTAACATACCCCTTGACAGTGTTGCAAAATACTTAACTGGTACATACAGAAACTATTGGTTTGTGATAAAAATTTCAGTATATGTGCTTCCTTGAGACGTGTGTAATGCAAGCACAAATTAGTAGCAAATGTGATCGTTTTGCGTTAATAGTTTTATTGTTGTTCAAATGTGTAGTTGACGATCTTCTTGCAATGGGTACAGCCGTTTTAGTAATATTATTTGCAGACACATAACCAGCAACTTTATTTATTTATTTTTTCACCAACTTTCTATGAATCTGGAAAATTGAGACACACAACGCTGACTTCGCCTGTGTCGTCAAAATGGATATGTATTAGATTTCCCACTCCTCCATTTGCCCAGCCATCTGTCACGTCAATATTAGTTCTAATCATATAATATATATCGACGACGAAAACGGTTTCATATGGCAATCCTCCAGTGTCAATAATTGGTATCTTATGAAGTTTTTGGCATACAAATTATTGTATTTAGAAACAGACTGGTTCATATTAAACAATCGAATCCCACGTGGGCAACGAGTATTCGCTTCTTCTGTTGTAAAAATTGTGATTCTATCAGTTCTAATTCATGGTTTTCAAGTCTCTCACAGTTTCCAATTTTAGTTAGGTTAGGTTGGAGTGGCTGTCGAGAGACACACTTAGGCCTGAACGGCCCATTGTGGTACCACATAGTTGGACCTACAGTTTAACGCCGATTCCGAACGGCGGTGTGGCAATTTTTTATCGGCTTGGTGGTTTTGCCATTACCAACCAATGTGTGTACTTGTACACTATCTTATAATTCTCATACACTTCATATTGATAGTGAATATAAGAAAGTTATGAAAATTAACCACCAGACGAAGACGGGAATCGAACCCGAACCTCCCAGATGAAAGTCTAGTGCACTATCCACTAGGCTATCGAGGTCGTCTCCAATTTTAGTTAGAACTGATGAAAACTGTTGATTTGCCTGTCTCATTACCTGCTCCAACTCATAGAACTCATAGTCCATAAGACGGGTCCAACAATAATCTGCTTTTGCTGTTTGTAAATTGGCGTTGCTTGAACTGGTGGTAATTGTCGCAAATCATCAATTAATATGATGTCCAATCCGCCAAAATTTGTGTTGTGATCTCCAGTGATTCGTTTTAAACGTGAATCGATTTGTGAAAGTAGCTCAACACCAATCATGCTTATTTCGTCAATGATTAGGACTTTTACGTACTTAAATAAAGCTCGGTATTGATGAGCTACCTCGATACTTAGCGGAAGTAACTTTGAGAGACTAGTTTTTAATGCACGGTGGTTCCATCAATCGCGACAGCTGCTTTACCCGTTGAGGCACATGTTACATATGCGTTGCAGTGGCCATCATTATTTGTAAAACGATTGTAAATGACCATAATAAGTTTTATGACAAACGTTTTTCTACATCCAGCTGGGCCAGTCAAAAATATTTGGAATGGAGCGGGATTTGGGGAAAACAGATGCGATATTACTTGTCGTAAAAGTTCGCTTGATTTTTCGTTTGACATTCTCATCAGTTTACAAAATTGTGAATTTGGAATCAAATTTTCCCTCTTTTTTGCAATAAGTCCGAGCTTATTTAGTACAGCTAAGCGAATGTCAGCATTTATAATGAATTGGGATTTTGAAATAATCTCTGAAATGGATCAGGTTCGGGTAATCTGTTCGCTACATCCTGTGCTCTTCATCATTATTGTCGTGACACAGATTCCGACAAATCTCGATGGTGTTATGAATATCTAAGCCAGATTCTTTTCTACGATGTAAAATTCGTTCTCATTGTATATTTAAATAAACTTCAATTCATCCCGTATTTCTGCGTCTTCGTTGCGGAATGGAAAATGACTTCAACAATGTCAAATTCAGGATGTTCATTCATTGTTTCAATTATTTGACATTGAAGATGACGCACTCCTCTATTAGTTTTATTCACATATTCAGCAACGTAAGAGGCACACGAAAAAAGATACGAGCGTTATGCTTAGGTGATAATTTGGTGGTGGTTCGGCAAGGCATAAATGGTGCCTCGAATCTACAGCTTTGTGGTCTATTACCAAATTTGTTTTATAACATGCAAATGTATGTTTGTGGGTCTGTAGTTTGATATTTCCTGATGCCTTTTTAGATGGGATTGATATGAGTTGATTTGAGCATTTTTCAGCAACATTAAAATATGTGGAGAAAAAAGCTAAAGTCTTTTGTTTCCTTAATACTCTCAAGAAAGCTAATTATACGATTAGTCTTGAATCACAAATTTAAATAATATTAAATTCCTAACATTTTGCATTAAAATCGTAGCTTTAACTCAATTCCTTGATTTCAGATTTCCTTGAAACTTAAAAATGCTCTCCTGAAAACTTGATAAAATCGAATTTAGGTGTTATGCCTTATAGGCATAGATTTTTGGTGTAGCATGGCAATATTAATTCACGTTCTTGTACAAAATTTCGGTACTGTGCTATAAATGATTCTTGAGACATACCCATAAAAATTTTAAGAAGGATTGGTCACACGTGACTGCGTGCTTGCTGACTCACTTTGAATTTTGACAGCCACTATTTTGGAGTTTTGTTTTCTAAGCGATGCAAGTGAGATAAATAAAACACACACTTATAGACTCACACATACTATGAAACCTCACACGACACCGACGCGACATTTGATTTTAATTTCTATCAATTTACTCTACTATAAATATTCCCTCAGTCCCAAGAAAAAAAAATTTATTCTACCAACTTATTTCGATCGAAACAAATTTTGTTTCTTTGTGTTTTGTATTGGCGCAAGAAGTCATGGAGTTTCAGATCGATTCATTAAAAAACATGTAAGATGTATATGTTTAAACTCAAAATGGGCCTGATTAGGCCCAGGTGTCCATCCTAGAGTTAATAAGCTGCTCATTACCAACATTCGTCAAACTATAAATTCTTAAATACTTTTTAATGAAAATTAAATAATTGCAAACTAAAAATATTTGTTTTAACTATGTGTATAAGTTCTGGCAGAATGAAATAGATTTTAGTGTCATTTGCACAGTTAATGGTTGGAAATGTTACGAATTTTAATCTTTATAACATTTTTATTTTTACAAAATGTAAATCAACTAATTAAAAAATTTAATTTTGATTCTGTTCAATTATAACACTTGTGTACTTTTTACACCAAAAGGGGGGTGGGGATTTGGTGTAAAATTGTCGAAGAAAATTTATATTTACAAAACAAGTTGAAAAATATTTAAAACTAAACAAATGAATATTTTTATTTTTCTAGACAACAGCTTTATATAAATTTACTAACATTAAGTGTGATGTTCTTAATAACGATTTATTCGATTTAAAATCATGCCATATAAAAGCATTAAATAGAAAGGCCAACATCTTCTCATGTGAAATTAAAATTAAGAAAAATCTAAACGAAATCAAGGTATGAAGAAAGGAATGTACATATATTTAAATCAATCATGGAATTTATTAATTTTTGTCTAATTTCTAGATTAATTTCGCACTGATGAAAAAAGCAAGTGGTTGGCGTCCATTCCTATACAATGTCACTGTAGATATGTGCGATTATTTTCGGCATCCAAAACGGTACATGTTAATAGATTTGGGATATTATTTTGCCAAAGATTATACAAGTCTAAATCACACATGTCCTTATAAAGTAATGATTTATAAAGAAATCGCATTTGTAAGTTAATATTTTATTCACATTTTTCTTTGCTTTTCTTGCAGGTCGGTGAAATAATGGGCTATAAAGATGTTAAAGTAAATGAAGTGGATTTTCTAAAATATTTTCCCATTGAAAATGGTGAATACGCTGCTTTTGCGAAATGGTATTTTAATAAAAAACATAGTCTGTCTGTGAATACATATCTTCTGTATTCGGATTATAGGAAAATATAATAAATTAATCAAATAAATTTTATATACCTAATATAAAACAAGAATTGATGTAATTTCATCCAGATTAAACAAATTCTTTCGATCATTTACTCAAAGTTTCGCTCTGCTTCGATGGCATCTTCGGGAGTCTGTTTTATTTTCATTGAACAAAAACAAGTACAATATTAGATTTTTTCGTGAATTCAATTGTTAATTATACTTTTTTACTTACTTTTTCACTCCTTAGTCAAAAAAAAAAAATATGCATTTTCACCAAAGCGCACCTTAGCGGGCGTTTTTGGTAAAAATAAATTGCAGATTCAGATTCCCCGGTCCCCCAAAACCCCCAGAAAGACCTTTTTGTCGTCTAGTAAATTTTTTGATAGTCCGTCGTTTGTTATAAATCAAGTTTAAAGTATCGGCCAGCTGAAACATTTTCTTTCAAGATTGCTACGGAAGATGACGTAATCAGCGGCATTTTTTCAATAAAATCAAATGCGATTGGCAACAATCAGATGAATCTAAAATTCATTAAAATACTTCTTCCCTATATTATCCCTTTTTTAACCCACATTTTCATCTTTTGCATAACTTCATCTTCTTTTCCTGATAAATGGAAGATAGCTAATATTTCTCCCATAGCTAAGAAGTCAAATCCAACATGTCTTCAAGATTATTGACCTACTCGGTCGAAGGTATTAGAAAAACTTTTATCAAGACAAATTGTGGATCATCTTACGTCAAGCAATTTACTAAGTAGTAATCAATCAAGGTATAAAGTTGGTCACAGTTGTGAAACCGCGGTTTTAAAAATACTAGAGGACATTCCAGTCCAGCTTTTGACAAAGATTATCTAACAATTTTGACTCTACTATATTTTTCTAAAGCATTTGATACATTCAGCCACTGTATGCTTCTACAGAAATTATTCTTCTACTTTGGGTTTGCACCCAGTTCAGTCTCTCTCATTAATTTTTACCTTACCGACCGTTATCAACATGTAGTGATTAAAAATACTTATTCTGACCTTATGAAAATAGGCGCAAGCGTTCCGTAAGGGTATGTATCCTTGGGCCTACTCTTTTCAGTATATTCATAAACGATATAATATATTATTGTAAACATGCATCAGCTCATTTGTATGCTGATGATATGCAAATATATTTATCTAGCCCAATTGGACTCTCAGAGGACTTAATCTGTAGGCTAAATGACGATTTGAGCTCAATTAATACTTGGGCGACTGACAATTTACTAACAAAAAATGCCAGAAAAAGTCAAGCTATTGTTATTTCACACCATCTACATTCATTGAACGATCTTCCAGCTTTGACTCTTGCGGGGGTGAACATAAAGTTTGTGAATTCAGTCACTAGTCTTGGTTTAAAGATTAACTCTACATTGACCTCTTCTGACCATATCAACATGACAGTAAACAAGATCTTCAATGAGCTGAGAAAATTATGGCACACAAGATTTTACATTCCTAAAGAGACTAAATTAAGACTTGTACGTACCTTAGTTATCCCGCATATGACTTATGGTGAGTTAATATATAGCAATCTAAATGCCTCATCCAGAATGAAAGTGCAGCGCGTGATTAATAATGCTGCAAGGTATGTTTTCATTAAGAGAAAATATGACCACATATCTGACGAGTCCTTAAGCAGCCTTGGCTGCAACCTAACAAATTTTTTTAATATACGAAGCTTGTGGTTTCTTCACAAACTTATATATGTGCAATGTCCCTATTACTTATTTGAAAAGCTTTCCTTTGTGCAATCTAATCGAACAAAAAATATTATAGTGCCTGAGTTCAAATTTTTTGACGTCTTCTAGAATGTTCTTTATGATTGCTGCGAAATTATGAAATTTATTACCTTTATATATAAAGACCGAAATTAGGAAAAAAACGCTTTAAAATGGCAGTAGTGCAATACTAAGTTAGGGTTAAAAAAAAAAAAATAATTTTTGAGATTTATGTATTTTAGTATTTAGTTAGTCTTTTTAATTTTAGGTTATTTTCCAAATTATTTTTATAAAAATGATGTACTGCAGGAGACCATTGGTTTTATTGTACAATAATAGATTATATTAGAAATAAATAAATACTAAAGCATTTACTTCGATACATAGATCAGTTTGAATGCCGAAATTTTGTATTATATTTTCCTAATGATCCTACATGATCCTACATAGGTACCTTTCATACATAGAGACCGTTTAGTGATACTGTTTGCTGAATCCTTATTATGCTGAGTAACACGACCCGATTGCAGTCAGTCAGATCGTTGGTTCTCTCCACATTCGCATACTCATTCTACAACTTAAGCACTGACCCCAAGTAGCCTATGCGCATATGCAAGGTATTATTTCGTTAGGGATTTTTGTGTACGCATTTTTTGATGTTGGCTGCTTACCACTACTAGACGACCTCGATAGCCTAGTGGATAGTGCACTAGACTTTCATCTGGGAGGTTCGGGTTCGATTCCCGTCTTCGTCTGGTGGTTAATTTTCATTACTTTCTTATATTCACTATCAATATGAAGTGTATGAGAATTATAAGATAGTGTACAAGTACACACATTGGTTGGTAATGGCAAAACCACCAAGCCGATAAAAAATTGCCACACCGCCGTTCGGAATCGGCGTTAAACTGTAGGTCCAACTATGTGGTATCACAATGGGTCGTTCAGGCCTAAGTGAGTCTCTCGACAGCCACTCCAACCTAACCTAACCTACCACTACTACCTAATTTTTATTTTGTGTTTTTGGGATTCTGTAGAGCAGACTGTCGTTACAAACTATAGCCGCACATAAAGAATAAATATAAAATAATTACGAAATTTTGCATGAAATAAAAAAATTGTTAACGCGATTTTGAATGTTCTGTGTGAAGGTTGTTCAAAATTTACCTAGAATAATGGATTCCCATGTTTCAACTCAGAAATATTTTGATATTGCTTATTTTCATCTTATATTCACTTCAATTGCTATATGTTTTGTTCTGATCTGGAGAACATATTGGCCATTTTAAAACTTTAAGGCCACCTTCTGGTCTAGATTTTTCAAAAAATTTAATTTTTTGTTTTTATATATTTCAAAAGTATATATTTAAAAGTATACTGTAAAATCAATATTTCGTCTTCTACAGCCTATTTAGCAGGTGAGCGCAGAAGCAGGTAAAAGGGCCGACTGAAGTTTATACTCATTTATCTCATTTATTTTTCTGCACGGTGGGAGACAAAAAACAAAAACTACTCGACCGATTCGTCTCAAATCTTACTATATTATTCAGTAAATCAGTGCTTATCGCAAGAACTAAAAAAAACTTTCTACGGCGAATATTGTCATTATAATTATTTTCCAGTTCTATTCCAATTGTTGAATTTTCATTCACTCCAAAATACAATTAAATACTTTTTAGTTGGAAAAACATAGTTGCAGATAAAAGTATTAAAAAATAACATTCAGCAAAAAACTGATAGTGTAACAGGATAGTAAAAACAGATGAAAAGATAGTAAAAACAGAAAACATTGACCGTGTAACATCAGCCTTTCTGTTTCTTTTAAATTTATAAAATAAACACTGACATCAAAATATTGCATATTTCACTGTAACTTCTATTATTGGCAGCATTTACAATGTGTTCCTAAGTCGACTGAAAACTGTCTTTCTCTTTATCGAATTCAGGGAAAAAGCATGTCGGACATACATTAAGTGCGTTCATTCAAGAACCTTATTTAAAAAACATTTCTTTCTTCGGCTATCAGGCATGTTCCAGAATCCGAGTGAAAGTGAATTCGAAAGTGAATTTGAAATCGAGTGAAATTGTTTTTGGTGTTCTAGAAACCGAGTGGATTCATATTCACTATTTTTTTTAACTCGTTGTAATGTTTGCAACTCGCTGTAATTTTCAATCAGCTGATTGGTGGCGCAAGGAAAAAAAACAAAACAAGGTGTGAAAATTTAAAAATATTAATGCTTTAATTGTATATGCGTTTAATATTGATGCCAAAAACCAATATGCTAGCGTAGAAATTAAAAGGCGGGCATTAACAGCGGCAGAGTTGGCCGCCGTGGAAATGCCGGCAGTGTAAGAGGCGGCGGTGCTAGGAGCAGCAAAAGAAGCAGCAGCGACCACAGCAGCTATCAAGCTGGACGGCATTTTCTCATCGGAGCTTGTGCTGTCTACATTTTCAAAAGTGGGAGGGGGACCAAACTGTGCAATGCCTGTTACACCTTCGCTATTATCTTCCTAATATTTGTTTTCTAATTTATCCAAACCTATTGATGTGTTTAATTAGAAAAATGCATATAAAAATATATGTATAAAATTACCTTTTTCCAATCAGATACATTTCCGTTTTTAATTGCCGCCAGTGTTTCTACTTTTGGTTGGATGGGTTGGTTAAGGAGGCTTACCCACAGCAGACCCACTGTGAGTCAGAAAGAGCGCTATAGCGCCATTTTGAAATCACTTTCTCACCAAACTAGAATTAAAGTTGGACTCGTACTATCCCAGCTGGGCTCTTACCCATCTCGTGGAGTTTAGGTTATCTTGCAATTTCTTTGAAGTGACTGCTGAGCAATCGGACAGGTTGTCGAGGAAATACTTTCTCAAAAAGTTGTCTTGATGCTTCTTCATAAACTTGAGGAATAAGGTACCCTGGATGGAGTTCTTATGCTTTCGCCATGAAATTTTTATTTTCATTAAAATTTTTTATACTTGATTAATTTTTTATTAAATTTACTAACATTTTTGGGCCAATTGCTTTCTTTCACTTGTTGCTGCTAAAGTGAATTCAAATCACTTTTTTTTTGGTGAATTTGGTTTCTAGAATATGCGAATTCGTTCGAAATTCACTTTTACCAACGAGTAAGAAAATAAAAGTGAAAGTGAATTCTAGAACACCAAACAGTGAAATTGATGTGATTTCAATTCACTTTCACTCGAAAGTGAATTCTGGAACATGCCTGTATCCCTTTCAATTTCACATGGTAGAAAGAAACAAAAATACTAGCATAACAAATATGATCGTAAAACGAAGCAAAAAGGTTTATGAATTAATTGTAATAACATAAAGCCATCCTAAAAATCTCTATTTAATGAATAATCCGTTTAAAATACGTTCAAATATTTCCTAGATCAGGAAAATCCATAAAAAATGAATAAATCTGTTCATCTGGCAGTACTGGGCGAGTCGTATAAAGAATTACACGAAAGCATTTGAAGTTTGTCGACTAAATAAGTATAACACGCATCCTTTCGTTCCGTTTTAATGCAACTCAAAAATGCTATCGGGAACGAGGCCAGCACCGAAAACTCCGAGGTAATTCAGATCCTTAAGGAAGAAGTAAACGTGGTAATACGTTCTTGCCAAATGGCAAAAATAGGAATAGTCAACACCAACCTTCTAAATGAGGAGGAGGTACAGCAGTAAATCAACGAAGAAGAAGCCCTAACGTACCAGAATACCACCGAAGCTATAGAATATGCGAAGGCTTCGCTGTTATCTAATTGTAGGTACGCTGGTGATTTACGTACTTTCAATCCTTAAGGTCAAACCGGGTAAAATCTGCTTCCTGGTGACGAGAACCGCCGTTAAGGCCAATAGAAAAATAAGTAGATGAAACGTATGTATATGAAGATGTTGGTCAATAAAGACGAAACGTATGGCATACTAATTGAATGTCCTTTAATGAACAACTCCGACGCCAAATACCCCGTTAATAGAATTAATCGATGAAAACACACTCTTTCTGACAAATTTGCAAGGGATTGTGCGTGACGCAAATCATACGAGAACTCTTAATGGCACATTCATTATCTAACTCAACAATGAAAATGTATGGGTGAAGAATCAGATCTTCTTTAGTTGAGCTTTGAAGAACTCGCAAACATTGCCGACGGTTCTAACCAATGTAACGAATCAAGGAGTTAAACCAAACCTGGAATAGGTGCATGTGCTGAGCACGACCAATTTCGATCGTCTCAACAAACTGGGTCGCACTTTCTTCTTCTTTTTTAATATTTTTAATCATGGAAAAAATTTCTTCCAAATTTGGCAGTTTACATTTCTGATCAAGTCATTGTAAAAACTCATAAAAACGTGTAGAAAACCCAAAAAATCGAAAACAACATTTTTTTTCCACTTACCTACCTTACCATTTTTTAAAAAATCATCGATATCACAAAAGCTCGACCTAACTCGAAAAAAATGTTTGTAGATTGGTGATCATCATCGAAAGAACTCCAGAATAACCACACAGAAAGAAATATCACGATATTATTCACAAAAACTGTGTGAATCTCACGAGAAAACTGTTAATATAACTGTTAATAAAACAAAAATGTTTTTTGTTGAGCACTAACAAAAATCTTTCTGAATTTCCTAAATGTGTTTTGTGTAATCCACAATAAAAATTGGTTGTTCTATAGAAATTATTTGTGCTGATTACAAAATGTTCTGTGAACATCACATTCAAATGTGTAACTTCCACATAATTGTTTTGTGTTACCCACAATAAAGTTTGGTTATTTTATAGTTATTTTTTGCCTTGCTTACAGATTGTTTTGTGAACATTACATTAATGTTTATTGAATAAATATAACGTTTTGCAATTATAGTATTGCGAAAAAATGAAAGCAAACCAAAACCAAAAAATTCATATGCATACGAGAACTGGGAAATTTTTTTCGTGTTGTATTTTTGAAATATTGTTTAACAGACTTTATACCCACCCAGCATTTTTACTCAATTGCCCCTAATTTACCGGTATTTACCTGTTACTCTTTAAATTAATTAAATTAGTTTATAAACCGCACAATATTTTTTCGCGCTAAAAATTAACTGTCAAAATAATGCATCAGCTAATTATGCTCTTACTCTCTCCCTGAAAGTTTTTGATCGAAAAGTACGTGAACAGACCTAGTGATGCTTTCCACTAATGTATATTCAGTTATCAAAATGTTTAATTACCCCTGAAATCGTAGTTTTCATTGGATGCTAACTTGTTGGATCATTAAGCATTTCAAGCTCAACTATGAAGTTCCATCATCCAATAATATTTCTGTTGATTTCGTTCTTTTTTTATGAAGTAATTTTTACAAATATTAAACTTAAAACTTATTTGTTATTACAAAAGTTAAATGTTCCATAGAGCTCCGGGGTACTTAAAATTTCCAGCGTCAAATGCGAAATTCTCCATTAAATTAAATTATACTTTTCGGAAAATAAATGTAAGTACTTCGAATAGAAATAGGTTAAACATCAGTCCATGATTTTCATTGCTATTTTATTTCCTTTAGGCGCGTTTCGCACTATGCAAACGAGCAAATGGCTGGCGTCCTTCCTTATACAATTTTGAATTCGAGGTATGCCAATTTTTAAAAAATCCAAAAAGACATGTTTCAGCAAATTTGTATTACGAACTCATAAAAAAAACTTAAAGCGTAACTACACATGCCCTTTTAAGGTAATTACTTAATACAATTTTGAGCATCTGGAACATATTTAATTGCATACTATTGTACATTTAACTCCAAAGGCAGGTGAGACTTACAATTTAGATTCTTATGAGTTGGATGGGGCCTCATTCTTAAGCAAATTTCCAATTGATATTGGAGAGTATGGTTTATTCGGAAAAGTGCATTACCACGATGAAGTAGTGATGACAATAGACATTTTTACTTCATATAAGGATTATGCTTTGAAGTATTAAAACAACAATTTGCTTAAATTGTTTGGGAATGCAGAATAATTGTATGTAGGTATGTACTTATAAAAATATAAAGAACAATAAATACATATTCATCAACAAATAACATCGAAATTATTTAATTGAATTCACATACTTTCCAAACAACAAGGTTGAAATACAATACAATGTCAGGGCCTCATCCCAAATGGAAAACAAATGTCGTTTGTTATCGAAACTCTTATATAGTGGGGAAAACACGAAAAGTAATAGTGAAGGATCCTAGTAAAATTAAAGTAAGTGGACCCCTGCATTATAAATAAATAATAAAATAAAAATTTCATATTTCGAAAACAAAAAATACACCGCTGATGACAGAGAACTATGGGGCCAAATTCATTTTAGCTGGTAAAAATTCTTGAATTCGGTCATTAGCTCATGGGATAATTGGCAATCCCTACGTGAAAAATTATAACGAACGGACTATTACCACGCCTACTTTCCAAACAATTAAGCCTGCGAAAAGGGTATAACTTGGTAGATTATTATTGCTATATATCGTTCTGAAAATCTGACTCTATGTAATTTTATCAATTTATCTGCAATGTGTTCAAATCTATTGCATTTTCAAAATTTTACGTGTATAGTAGCTAGACGCGACAATTTTTCAATAGAAAGTATTTCTTTCAGAGTCAATAAGGCCTTCGACTGACTCTGCATACTAAATGTTGTCTGAATATCATTTCAAATTAGGGTAGCCAGACGTACTGATTTGATCAGTACATGTCCTGATTATTTTTTCAGTCAGTGATTTTTGTATTTTGTACTGATTTTTTAAAAATTAATATCTTATGCTCAACCTTAATGGTCTTAAAATCGTTTTTGCAGACAGTTTCACCTTGTTTGTTTCTTTTTCTAGTTGTTCACAAATGAAATACATACGCGTTGCTACTATCGAGGGGAGAGAAGCAATATTTGCTTGAAGAAAATTCGGTTAACATAAATTTTTAAATGAGTGAAGGGAATTTTTTTATTAATTGAATTTGATTATTGTCCTCAGTTCTCGCAATTCTCTAATGTAAAAAGGGACACAAATTCGGAGAAAAAGTTCAGGACGTTGATATCATTATATTGCTTTGAAATTAATAGGTAATAAAAGCATTAAAAACTGTACTGATTTCCAACGTCTAATGTACTGATTTTGCTAGTCAATAATCTGGCTAGTCTATTTCACCCTATTTCAAATGGATTAAATATAACACGTCGAATAATTACTTATGATTTTGACAAATTCTATGTGATGTCTCATTTTGGCTTTTTATTAATGTTGTAGCAAAAAATTGCACAATTTTTATAAATTATTTTAACTCGGTGTCAATGAACATGGGTGTATTACACCCGAGCTGTTCAGTGCTTTAAGTTAATTTGGTTGATCTTATCTTTTTTAAAAAAATTATATTTAAGAAGAGAATATTTTTATATTTATTTTTGTTTGCACTAAAAATATGTTTTATGAAATGAAACAAGCAAATCTTAAAAAAAATCTAGCTTATTTTGAGGATTTATTGTTTCTCGGATGTCACACACCCAGTTCCCGGGCTTTGGCGAGGAGCTTGGAGCAAGGAGCTGTGGAGCACACTGTTTTGACCAGAGCTACAGCTGGGGCAATGAAAATTTAACCGCTCCGTTGTTCCGATTCCGATTTTTTCCGACTATTATTTATTTACAATTCATTGTTTTTGAATTCTTCATTGTCATTTCCATTGCAGTAATGAAAATGGTAATTGAAATATACCATTGCTAGTAATAATTCAGTTCTTTACATGTTTACAAAGATGCCTGAAATGTACAATTTTAACTACCAGGTGTGGCGGTTAATAATTCTTAATTTTTGCAAAAGATGCCATTGAAAAAAGAGGAGGTTTACAACCTGGTTCTATTGCTATGACAGTAGCCTTCAAAACGTTAGAGTTGTTGTGCGAGTTAGTATCACATTCGGAAAATTATGTGTAGTTGGAGCTCGGAGCGGAGCCGGAGCTATCCTTAAGAGATTGGAGTGGAGCTGGAGCAGAGCAGACACAAAATTTGGCGGCTCCAAAGCTCTAACCAGTTTATTGACGGTGTAAAAAAATTTTGTTTATTGATGCCATGTTAAACAAGATACTTTACGAAGTATGATGATTTTTTTCTTATCCATTGCAAAAAAATGTTGAAAAAACAAAGTATTATGTAAAAGGAAAACGGTAAACTTTTTTTCATATTCATTTATAGTGTATAGTTGCCTCTTTAAGAAAAAGTTATAAACGGAAACGAATGGTTCCCCATTAAATGGTATACAAAAATTGGATGAGGCTATAGACAGAATCGTTAAGTTTGCTGTTCGGAATACGTCTCCTCTGCTTGAAGCAGATGGTAAGTATATTTACTATGTTTGCGAAAAAGAATTGGTGCGCAACTGAAAAACCTGTCACCAGTATGCAAATATTTTCTCCAAAGATCGTTCATTGGTAATTTTGATCTCCGCTGACCCCAATACTTTCCGATGGAGAACATTTGTCACCAAAACCTAATGATAGGTTCGCTTTCGTTTACCCGGTATAGTCATATTATATATCAAATAGTGACGTCATATAACACCTAAAAGGGTGGGTAAGGGGGATTGGGGCAGTGTTGCTGTCGAAATAATTTGTCCTTCACACTATTTCAAAGTTGTTTCAAAGGTATTCGCAGAGGTTTGAAAGTGTTTTTGACGAAAAAAAAATATTCAATGAAGATTTCCAAAGCATTACACGAATTAATGTAAAAGTTGTCTTCATATTTATTTTAATGATATAAACTACTGTTCCGCTTATTTATTGAAACAAAATCGAACAATATTTGTGAAGATAAAACCAGAGACTATTTTTATTTAAAATTTGTTTTTTAATTTTTTTTCTATTGGTATGGAGCGTCATTTATGATTAGGTATTTAAATATATTATCTTTGTACCGACAAGAGTACTTATTTCCAGCTCAATCTTGTTTTGCCTATGGTGTAGCTATTTACGGCACTGCGATTATCTTCTTCGTTAAATAGCTGTGCAGAACACAACAAGCTTTAATAATCAGGCCACAGCTATTAACAGAAACTTCAATCGGACGGTGAAATATTCGGAAACTAATCTACCAAAAGTCATTTCAGCAAATAGGGCCGTTTTCTCAATGTCCGGTTAAGCGCTAATCTGAACATAAACCGACGGTTAGTAATAGCACTTAGTTCTAATTAACTACGGCCTTGGGCCTTGCTCAACTCAATCTGTAATCAAAGACTTCTTGGGCTGCAGTCAACGAGCTGTTTTTATAAAAAGCTTTTATGATGTTCGTGTCTTAGGGAAAAATGGTATCTCCGATTATGGAGTTTTATCTTCCTGCCCTTTTAGTTTATCTGGCAGCGGTATATCTAATTCTCCTGACTTTAAGCAATGGCCAAAGAAGCAACTCTTAAATATTATGCTGTCCGTTTACCCTCATACAAAGAGTATAGATAGTAAAGACGTCGCAATTTGCTCTTGCTGAAATCGGAACATAAAATCGTAGAAACCAGCAACGAGGTGCAATACCGATGGTGTGAAAGCGACGGTTGGAACACATCCAGCTGACAACATATAACACAAATATTTTACATTACTTTTGGCAAATAACATTCAACATTTACAGTATTTATATATTCTTTATATACAAATATGTAAACGTTTGCGGTTGCGGTTTTCTATATTTCATATAAGTACGTTTGAATCGTTTTCTACTGATTTCATGAAATCACAATGCGAAGAAATTGTTATTACTATTTTCAACATTTACCTAAATATTTGTACAAAAAAGTATATTTAGGTAATGTAACGAAGCTCTAGCCTGGGTATCACTCGCCGAGTCCAGGGTTCGAGGCTACAGAAATTTATTTATTACAGGGACCGGGACGCACTAAATACCTTCTATTTACAAACACCACACAACACTCACTTGGGGATCTTGCCCTTTGATTTTATTTAATTTCACTTTTTTTTGTGCGTGGCACTAGGGAGCAAGTACTTAAAATATCTCGTATGGTGCGCTGCACCTTAAATTCTGCTGGACGACGGCGTGGCCTATCTCTCGAATCCCCCCTAATGCGTGGCACAGAGGAGCGTCGATCTGAATCCGGCAAATGGACCCTTTAGTGCGTAGCACTAAAAGGTGACGAACACAAAAAACACAAACTCACTTTGTTTTATTTTTCTCTTTTAATTATTTAATTTTTTTAAAAAAATATTATTTTATTTCTTATTTAACTTTAATTTATTCTTTTGTATTTCATTTGTATAACACTGTGATCTTCCTGGTGCGTGGCACAGAAGAGCGTCGATGCACCAAAATGGCTTCCCCAGTCACTTTTATCATTCCCTTCACTTTTCCGTCACGAGACACTCACCTGGATACACGTCTGCTTGCTGCCGCTGTTGATCGCCGAAAGAGCAAGAGTTTTCTTCGTTCGCCGCCATCTGCTTGTTGTTTCGTTGTCTTTTTTTCGTTTAGTTCTTAACATGGTGTCATTCAGCTGGATGACTGTGTTCACCACTCGACTATTAGTTTATGTAATTGAAGGGTTGCATTTCTTTCTAATGTACAATTTTACTTAGACTTTCTAATTTAATAAAAAATAAATGGTCCCTTCATGGGCAAATAAAAAAACAACTTAACAATTAAAGAATAAAAAATAAACAATTCATAATAATATACAATAATAATAAAGTAATATAAAAAAAAATTACCAATTCATAATACAATAATATAAAATCTATATAAATAAAATATAGCTCTGTTAAATGTTAAGTCCTAATAGGTTTCTATATTTCGCAACGGATTGTCATGAAATTTAGTATGTAATTGCCTTGGACATTTGTCGAGTTAAGTCGATTTTTATTTTAAGTTAATTTCAAATAGTTTCCTTAATATAGACCATTATTTGAACCAAAGTCAGCTTTTTTATAAAATTTAGCTACTTAATGCAAAATGCTAAAATAAAGTCAGTGGTGGCATATATCTAAAGTTAATAGCTTACCTGTAAAATGCATTTTTATATTAAAAATTTGTTCCCCTTACATTTGTTATTGTCAATATTAATGTTTTTCCTGGAATCAAAGCCAAAGATTTTTTACTTCGCTCGCTGTGATTTCCACCACACAAACACAAAGCAGAAAAGAGCGTATGAGCTTTGCGTTTGAAATTCTTTTTCATTTGCTTGAATGTAACTACATATTACTAATTTGATCACAGTCTTTCATAGTGGTGTGTGGATGAGTTTGTTAGAAAGGGAGGTAAAGTAGTGGAAGTAGGGAAGAGTTGAGGAATAGTGAGTTCGAATCCCTGTTGATGAAGCGGGACCAAATAATTTTTTTTTTTTCAATATATTTTTTTTTTATCGGTGTGGTGGAAAAAAAATAAATGTACAACAACAAACAGATACCGACAAAGGTGAATATAAAACATGCAAACACACAAAAGACATTATTATATATTACTAATGTGATCACGCTATTTTGTAAAAGTTTTTGGCTTAGTGACTTAAAAAGGAGAGTAAAGTTGTGGTTGTGCAAAGAAATTGTGAATTTTTTTGGTGTCGTGAGTTTGAATCCCACTACAGGTGAACCCACTAAGCGATTCTTTTTTATACAAATAATTAATTTTTTTTATACTATTATATAAAACTGTAACTTGATTTCATGAACATATACCCATCAATAACTCAGATAATTTTTGGGTATATCCCCACAACCAGAGATTTGGTACAAGGATGTTAATTGACAATGTAATGCCGCAGGAAAAAGGTCTGTGAAATTGAAAAAAGGAGACATGGCATCTCCTATATAATCTGAGTTTTAGCTATGGAATATCTCAGTATTCATTTGTGGCACGTCTCTATTATTTGTGGTTAGAGAGCTTTGATTGCCAATGGAAAATGCTAGAAAAAAATGAATGGAATAAATAAAATATGCGTGACACCTCCCATGCAAAGAAAATTTTTGAAACTGTATACCTGAGAAACCATTGCAAAGAACACAAAGGCGGATGGTTAGTAGTAGTTGTTGGGCAGAATGTGGAAGTGTTTTGGCATACAAAGGAAATGCTTCAAAAGTTATATATGTATCTCTGCCTTATTTTGCTAAGGCCCTAACATCAATTTTTAAGTATAGAGTTTTCGATGGATTATGATAAAAAATGTGCGCTGTACCGAAAATTTTAGAAACCTACACTGAAAACTTGCAATCTTTTCTTTTAGTTTAAATTACAAATTCTCGAAACAGTACTCCAAATACAAAAATGTTTTTTGCTTCTCCTGTAAAATTTGAAAAATGCGTGTTAGGGCTTTAGCAAATTAAGGCAGCGGTATGGGGAACCATAATAAGGCAAGCATTCAAAATTTAGTTGTAAAGGATGTGTGTTAATAGTTATTAGAGTGCCATAGGAAGAAAGATGGTGAAGGTTTGTATGTTAAGATGGGATGTTGATAGCAATAACTGAAAAGAATGTTGACACCATTTAACAGGTGGAATTGGAACTACTCATGTAAATGAAATGAATGATTAGTGCAATGATTCTTTTTTGATCGGAGACTGGCACGCTCATATAAATATATCTCTTGCTAAAGTTTTAGTTTTTGTAGTTTTTGCTTTACCCCTACTTTGCCAGGTCCGGACAACGAAGCTGGGTGAAGCCCAGCTAGTATAATATAAAATAATAATGTTCCTCGGGTGGGCCGACTTACGTCCTCACAGTAAAATGCTGAAATATTTTAGTTGAATATATTTAGTTAAAACTTTGGAACTTTCATATTTTTTTCATATTTCATATAAATAAATTATCCTCCATTTTTTTACATTCATAACAATTCAGACCAAAACCTTGATTAACTCATTATTGTTCAGTCGGTATGTTCACTTACCAGCGCTTTGTTCAAGCATATAACTTCATATATGTGACCTATGACTTGTCTGACGGATTTATATGGATTGAAATTTTAATTTTCTTTGAGAAAAAATTTTGATGAAACATTTTGATACATCTTTTTTATTTTCAGTCATTTTTGGTCGAATCAAAAACCAGAAATTAAATTAAATTAACATAACAGTTGATTTGGATAGTACTTCAAACGAACTTTCAATATATATGTTCATATATATAGGCAACAACCGGTTAAAAAAAAAACAATGTTCAGACCACAAATCGGACTAAAATTCCAGCAAAAATCGACCAAAATGAGGCCAAATTCAGATCAAAACTCAGACTAAAAACCCAAAATTCCGACCGAATCCAAACCAAAATAAATTTAAAATTCATTCCAAAATAAAAAAAAAAAAAATTAAACCACATCTTTGACTAATAGTTAGACAAAATTTTAGGATAAAATGACGCCAACTACCTAACGAAAACAACGCAAAATTCAGACCTGATGAATATTAACCCCAAAAAATTTTGATTCAAGTTACATAAAAACCGAACCAAAATTCCTGCCGAATTCAGACCAAAATTTAAAATGAAATTCAGACTAAAATACGTATCAAAATCAAGCCAATTCAGACTAAAATTTCGACCATAACTCAAACTAAGAGTTAGATTAAAACGCCAAATACAAATTAAAAGCAAACCAAAATTTAAACCAGAAATCAGATCAAACGCTGAGTAAACGCTGGTCTGAGCAAAATTCTGACCAGAATTTAAACTAAGACTAAAACTCAGACCAGAAGAATCATAAATACAGACCGAAAGCAAATCAAAATTTAGACCACACACGGATTAAAACTCAAACCAAATTCAGATTAAAATTCAGATCTAAAGTAATCAGAATTGATTCAAATATTTGACCCCATTTTAATATTTATATTAAATTATTATTATTAAAATATAAATACACTGCTCTTCGCACATAACTGGTAAATCAAGATTGTTGGCTTCTGGGGGGTGGGGGGTTCTTCAGCCCCTAAATCTCCCCCTCTGGACCCGCCACTGGATACCGGGGCCTTATCGACTAGTTATTACATAATAATCTTACTACCTATGTATGTGTATGCAGTTATCAAAATGTTTAATTACCCTTGAAATTGTAGTTTTCATTAAATATTTAAAATTATTTACTTTTGAAGTTGGATCATTAATCATTTTAAGCTTAACAATGATGTTCCATCATCTACTAATATTTCTGTTTATTTTGTTCTTTTTGTATGAAGTAATTTCTACATAAATTAAACTTAAAACTTATTTGTTATTGCAAGAGTTAAATTTTATGTTCCATAGACCTCCGGGGTACTTAAAATTTCCAGCGTCAAATGCGAAGTTATTGATAAAGAATTAGCAAAATTTGATGTTTGTAGAGTAAAGGCAATAAGCAGAGACCGGACATCTCTTACGATATCTATTAAATTCAATCAAACTTTTCGGAAATTAAATGTAAGTACTTCGAACAGAAATAGGTTAAACATCAGTTCATAATTTCCATTGCTATTTTATTTTCTTTAGCTGCGTGGCGCACTATTCAAGCGAGCTAATGGCTGGCGTCCTTTCTTATACAATGTTGACATGGAGGTTTGTCAATTTTTAAAAAATCCAAAAAAAAATATTATAATAAATATTTTTTACGATCTCATAAAAAAAAAATTGAGTAATCACACATGCCCTTTTAAGGTATTTGGTTAACTTTTGAGCATCTGAAACGTTTTTATGTGTATACAATTGTATATTTAATTCCAAGGCAGGTAACACTGTAACTCTAGATTCCTATGAATTTGATGGGACCTCATTCTTGAAAAGATTTCCGATTGATGTTGGAGAGTATGCTTTATTCACAAAATGGGATTCGCTCAATAAATTAGCGATGACAGTAGACGTTTTTGTTTCATATATGGATTATACATTGAAGAATTAAAACAACAATTTGCTTAAATTGTTTGGGAATACAGAATAATTGTATTATATATTTATATAGTATAGGCGCGTACGCAGAGAGTTTTCGGGGTTCCAACCTCTTCAGCTGATATTTCTGACACAACTATTGAGTATCTGTTACTTTCTTTAAGGCATAATAACTTGGAAAGCAATTACTGTGGATAGTATTGTTTCGTCAATGCTATAATCTGACTAAATGAAGTACTTTCAATAAGTTGTCCGACTTTTCGGCATTTACTTTTCTCACATGATTCGTCATTTGGCACTTTCAGGTCTACCTCTACTAGTGTTCGGTCTCTAAAATTTCATTTCATTTTAGTAAATACTTCGTCAAGTGGAAAAATTATTTCACTAATACGCTCTATGGCACAATCCTCGAAATCAACACACAACCCGAGTCATTGAAAATGCTTCTACTGAAAATGTTTTTTAAATCGATTGCAAGCCACCTTTTTCTTTTGAAGTTTTTCTTCAGTGGTGTTTGACTTATATTTAAGTTTTTCTTCATCAAGTGGAGTTGAAATTTTATGCAAAACCAAATTTGGCAAATCCGACTTTGTTTTTCTGCGATCACTCCATTTTGCAGCCATCCAGGCTTCAAGAAATTCTTTTTTTTCCACTGTATATCACACTTCAAAAAATAAATTTACCATGAACAATGTCACCACATTTAATAGGTTAGTAAATAAGCATCAAGAATTATAGTTTTGATGTCTGAGACAAAGTTGCATCTTAAAATGACATTATCGTTTTACTTGAATCACTCACCATACTTTGTAAAAAATTAAGAACTTTGTTTTAAAAATTTAATAAAACTCTCCAAGAAAATGTTCACAATTATCAATCAATTCTTTACAAGGAGCAACGTTCCTTGAGCCCACAAAACTATAATTCTTGACGTTTACTTCTTCACCTATTAATTGAGACATGGTTTATGGCAATATAGAATGCGTTAAGCCCAATATCCTCTATACCATGATTACTATGACAAAACATCCCTGGTGGGCAAAATTCCAAAAGCAATTGATACATCGCTGCGATTCTAACTGAATTGAACTGAAAAAAATTTTAAAAATTCACACCATTTTTGATTATGATAAGGCAAATATCATTCGTATTCAATCTGTGAAGGAGAAAACATTTTTTTCAGAAAATGCTTTTGCTAAAATATTATAGTTATCGAAAAATCATATTTAACATTAACATTAAAATTAACATTAAAATCGGAATTGTGAAACCTAATCGACTCGACAATATTTGTAATAGATTGCAACGAGCAGAAAACGCTACTATGAATGACAAAAAGAAAGAAGAAAAAACTTTTTTAAGTTTAATTTAAATTTTCTAAATTTTGGGAAATATTCTACAAATGGGCAGTATCATCATGTTTTTTCCTGACAAGGAGCAAAGTGATGCAGTAGAAAACTTATCGCTGTTGCGCCGCAATATTCGGAGCCTCTCCAATATACAGAATAAGGAAGATTATAAATAAAATCAATAAGTTTCTTAAGTTCTTGTATTCTTTTATTGTATTCTAGATTTATCCATAACTTTCGCGAAGCCACGGACTTGCTTCTTAGGCAGACCACCGTTTCATCAATTTTTGAAGAGGTCATCGCAATTTTAGAAAGAGAAATTGGTCCGAAAGGGAAATTATGGTAACGGAAAGCAGAAGCTTAGCAGCATTTTCACGATAAAACTGGATTTCCTGCTGTGATTGGATGCGTAGACGGAATTGGTTCTGGGCCAAGCAATAGCTCTTCGCCGACAAGGCCACCCCTACTGGACTTAACGTTTTATCGAAGAACATGAATGGCCGGCTACACATTCTCCTAATGGCGATAGAATTTTCTTTATCAAAAATGCTTCCGCCTGTACCTCGCGATTCACGTTTGCTGTGACATACAATAATTCTTACGAAATTTTCAACAGAATTGATTAATGCATTTTTTACCTTATGCCACCCATCGCCTTCACGCACCGGAGGGCCCAAACTGTTTATCTTAGTAGACCACTCTCGTTTCATGTCTACTTTTTCCAAGCCCTTAATGAAATTCCTAGCCATTGGCACATTTCTCTGCATATGCGCCACTAATGTCTCAAACTGTTTTACATTTGTTGCTTTCATTGTTGTTTTATATTCTTTTCCCAAGGTTTTACATAAATAAAGTATTTTTCAGTAGCTGTCGATCACAAAAATTGTATCGACAAGAACTTGTCACTTTTTTCTATAGTCGACAGTCGACTCGACCCTCAAAATACCAATTTGTAATAGATTACTTAATCGACACTCGACTACAGTGATACCGATTGATAGCTGTCGAGCATTCGACAGTCGACGTCGACAACCATAATAAGGGCGAATATTTTAGCAAATAGGTATATGTCTCAGAAATAAATAAAAGTAAGAATTTTTTTATGTCAACCATCATAAAAAAAAAAAATTATATGTTCTTCTTTACAGATCGAATACGCTATGCTAGTCATAAAATGTAGCGGACTGGAGACATATCGTTTCTAACTAACTCGGGGTCAAGGAATTCAGTGGTAATAACCGTTTTTCCCCTATCAGCAGCTTTTCATACAAATTTTTGTTTTGAAGTTTTGGCTTGGGGGCATACTACTAAAATACGTGTTCCTTTTATTGCGGTGAAAATTGGTATGGAGGGGTTTTTTTGGCATGAAAAAACTGAATCTGATATTTATTTGCAGAAAAAAATAATTTTACGATCCATACAAAAAACCGTCAAAAATCCTAAAAAAGTGGAAAACTTGTATGGAAGGTACCCTTATTTTACATCGAAATAGCTTAAATTAACTACTCATCATCAGCGATCAAACGTTACGAAATGAAAATTACACTATCCGACAAAAATAAATTTTTCCAAAAATAACAAGGTCTCGCGGTTGTACGCGGGCCTAAAGTTTGCCCATTTCTAACAGATTAAGTAAAATAAACCATAAGACAACTTGTTAGTTTTGCATCAAAGCTTATTTGTATGCTCGGAAATTTGTAGTAGAATTTCCCGTAGAATATTTTCCTCTAACATATTAACCCTTTGGCGTCCACCAGTATGGGTAATTTTTGCCCTTATCGAAAAAAAATACTTTTTTGACCCATTACAAGGGTTGGTAGAAGGTTAGTATGTTCAAAAAATATGTTGTCCACGAAATTTTACTATAGGTCACTGAACAACAAAAATCTGTAAACTTAGTTTTAGGAAACATAAACCAAAATTCCAAAAATGTTTCAAATTTTCAGCTTTTATAAGAACTGTATGCTTATTTTTTAGCCGATTGTTCTGAAACTTTCAGAAACTAATTTCTTAACGAAAAAAATAATATGTGCAAAAATTTAATTTATTTCGATGTTAAATAAGGTTACCTCCCATACAAATTTTCCACTTTTTCGGGATTTTTGACGGTTTTTGTATGGCAGGTATGTCTAAAATTATTTTTTTCTGCAAATAAATATCAGATTCAGTTTTTTCATGCCAAAAAACCTCTCTATACCAATTTTCACCGCAATAAAAGGAGGAACATGTAACTTCGTAGAATTAGTTAGAAACGATATGTCTCCTGTCTGCTACAAATTTTTTTTTTTTAAATTCGAGCACAGCTTTATTATAATCAAAAATGGTTGAAAAAACATTTGTATTATTTTATTTACATATGGGTAAATCCAGCGTTACTTACGTTTCACCATTCGGCTTAAAACGATTTTTTCACCAGTAATTATCAACTAGGTATTTTAAAAATCGGCTAACACAGTCGTATGTGTCTTATACTTTTGTACATGAATCAGCATAAACATATTTTCAATTATTTATGTGCTCTGAGGAAATTACTCATGTTAGTGCCGTTACTTACGTTTCCGCACAAAACAACTATTTTGAGTATTCGATTTAGATATGAGAAATTCTGCGAATTGGTTAATGAAAATTAAAGAAGAAAATTTTTTCAAAATAAATTTATTTATCGACAGTAGAAGCTCATAAAAAATTAGTGTATGTTTTTAATACATATTTGATTTGCCTATCGTTACTTACGTTTCAAGTTGTGAATCACTGGTCTACATTAGGCTGACTTTACGTGACACTATGCTACGCAATATGATGCTCGGTGTACACACTAGACTAATGCCACACACCCGAATCATGAAACTTCGTTCAATTTGTTGACGAAGAAAATCAATTTTATGAAGATTTTTAGCAAAACAAACAAAAAAAGAAAAAAAAAATTACGCATTCATTCATTTTATATTTTAAGTAATTTTTTTATTTTAATTAATTATTTAATTTTACATTTATCAATTACTAAACACTTTTTCACAATTTTTCACTCACTAAAATGTAAAAAAATAACCCGACGCTCATATTTCAACGATTTGCGAACGAAGAAGCGGTCGGCAATACAAATATGTCACACGCTGATCCAAATCAAATGGATCAGCCACGAATCGTCACAACACATCAGCATAGTGTGTACATGCCAAACGATGTTTCATTTAAAATATACGAATGCTGATGCTTTTTGATTTCCGTCAGACGACGTGTCGTCAGCCTAATGTGTGTCTACCTTAATAGTGAAACTCGTTTGTTAAACAAAAGAAATTTAGATTTTTAAAACACAGTGTATGTCGAATTCAGCGACCGCCTTTTATCTCAAGCCCACTTGGCTTGCCCTAATTTTATTTGCGTGGTATTTGGGGATTATTAAATGAGGGCTTGGATTAAACGATAAAATGCAAGCATTTAAAAAAAATCGTATAATTCGTAGCAAAGTCAAGTAACACAGCTTGTTTTTTGATAGAGCAGTAACTATTCGAAAGATAGAGTGAAAGTAATAAATGCTATGTGGTAAATAATCATTAATTTCAAGTCTTTAAATATAATGTTAAAAAATAAAATTTTAATTCATTCTTGAGCAAAGTAGAACTTATAATTTTTTAAGAGAATTTAGATTAATGAAGACTATTTTTCTGCCGATATAGCTTATCACATTCTATATTTAACTTAATTTTTTCTCTATACCGCCTAACACGATGCTTTGAAGTAAGTTTTTGTTCATTTGTGGACATTTTTTGTTGCGCCATTTCTGCAACCATAAAATTACGTTACTTACGTTTCAGTTTTAAATGAGAATTTTTACCCAAAAATACTTTAATTTTTGAATCCAAGATGTAGTTTTATTTGATAAACTACTTTTGGAATTAAACAATTTTTTGTATATTTTGCGTTATTTACGTTTCATACTTTAAAGAATTTTTATACTTATTTTTTGCACCGAAACCAAATACTTATTTAACACTCTAAAATTTATGCACCCTTTGAATCTTTTTTTTAAGGAGTACACTTTAGTAGGTTTCCTTGACATTGAAGGAGCCTTCAATAATGTAAACACGGAAACCATCTGTAAGGCGTTGACGGATCATGGAGTTAAGGATTTCATAGTGGCATGGATTGGAACAATGGTGAGAGGCAGAGTCATTAACGCTGCTATGGGTACTGGCTCCGTGAGTAAGAGGACTACAAGGGAAACTCCGCAAGGAGGGGTGTTGTCACCCCTCCTATGGCTCCTAGTAGTTAATGAGATTTTACGAACTATCAAGGAAAAGAGAACGAGAGTGGTAGCCTACGCTGACGACATACCAATATTGATCCCTGGCAAATTCTTGTCGACGATTAGTGAGCTTATGGAATCAGCACTTGGCGAAATTTCCGACTGGGCTAGACGGAACGGTTTAGCAGTTAACCCTGCTAAGACTGAGCTAGTCTTGTTCACGAGGAAAACAAAAATACCTAAGCTTTCCCTACCAAAGTTGGATGTAGTGACACTAAATCTCTCTTCGGAAGCAAGGTATATCGGTACCATTCTGGATTCAAAACTTAATTGGAGAAGGAATATCGAAGAGAGAACGAAGAAGGGACTGACTGCATACTATACCTGTAAAAGGATGTTTGGGAAAAGATGGGGATTGTCGCCGTACGTTATTCATGGAATGTACATCACAATCATTCATCACCTATGGGTCTCTCGTCTGGTGGCAGGCGTTGGGTAAGAAGAGCAACCAAGCTCGCATGGGAAAAATACAGAGACTTGCAAGCCTGGGGATCTCAGGGACTGTAAGTAGTGCACCTCAGGAAGGTCTGAATATGATATTTCATCTCTTACCGTTACGGGTGTTTGTTCAAGGCTGTGCCGCAAAAGGAGCTCTTAGACTAAGAGAACCCAACGTGTGGAGATTAGCAAGTTATGGACACTCTACAATTTTGAGTGAGATAAAGCGGTTGGGTTAAAATGGAATCAAAGCTGACACGGATTATATGACTTCATATTTAGATTTTATTATTAGAATTCCACCTCTTTATCCAACCAGGGAAGACTGGGAGTCGGGTTCGGTAACAGGTAATGCTGGTATTACCATCTTTACCGATGGCTCAAAGATGGAGAATGGAACTGGAGCTGGTGTCTACTCCGAAGACCTGCAGCTAAGGCGGTCGTATCGTCTTCCTGACAGCTGCAGCGTTTTTCAGTCAGAGATTTTTGCTATTGAGAAAGCAGCTCGACTTCTACAAGACTACAATTCCGATTTCGAATATCACTATCTTTACTGACAGTCAGGCTGCAATGAAGGCAATAGAATCCAAAATAGTGAAATCGGAGATTGTAAAGAACTGTCGTGCTTCACAGATGGCCATTGAGCACCACAACGGTGGCGCATTCCAACAAGCGGACTGTGCAGAAGTTGTCATGATGAAGAAGAGACAGAATGGATTCTTCACTTTCTATGTCAATGTCTAAGGCTGCAGATGAGCAGACTCCAATATTTGGGGTCGCGCTTTTTCAATAGTCTAACCGAGATAACGAAAGTGGAACTATCGGATCTTCTTACCTTCATCCGGAGAACCAAATGGTTCAATAAAGACATTACCTGGACAGCTGACGGAAACCGTGGTTAGAAACGTGCCTCATCCGGGCAATTAAATGAGGGCAATCACAATGGACAATTAAGTCTCCGAATGGAAGTGCGGGTTTATACATATATATACATACATGTATATATAAATATATATATACATTCGCGCACGCCTTCCAAACCTAACCTAACCTTGAATCTTTTTCTCGCTTTTTTTACTACTAAACGGCGCTTGATAGCAGCGACGCAAATTTAATAGTTTTCCCACTTTGAAATTGGCAGCATTTTATTTTATGATTCCGAACTTTGTTTACAAAAGCAAATAAAATTATGGGGTTTCCCTGATTTTATTTTTTTAAATCGAATTTATACATTAAACATATTTTTAGCCTTTTATTTTGATATTTTGTTTTTACTCTTGGTTTCACTTTTCTGGGATTTACCCATATGTATTTTATATATAAATAGTTTCAACTAAAAATAGTGAATTCCATGTCTTGTTTTTGTTGTATAAAATACTTTTTTTCATGTTAAATGGAAACATTTATGTTGCTTTAAAAATGGATTGTTTATCACTAATACTTGTTTTTCATAACATTTCAAAATAGTTATTAATAAGCTCTTCTAATATCGTTAGAACTATTTCTTTCATTTAAAACAACACTGGATACGCTCGATACAAAATTAATAGAATCCTGTACGTCTTGCGGAACATCAGGTGCTTCATTATTATTTTTAAGGCAGCAAATGTTGTTCAAAATGGCTGTCGCTACAATAATATTGGGAGTATGAATGTATAAACTCGTAATTGTGACTAACTTCATATCTATCATACACGCCATTTTTTTGACATTGACAGCTATTCTATCTCGAAGAGTGCCAAAAATACTATAAGAATTGATCTGTCAAATAATTTTCATAATTTTACAAAAGTGTTTTACTATAGCTGAAAATGTCGAATTTCGTGCCAACAAAACAACCTTGGCGGGAAGTTCTAATTTGCTTCTTCCATTTAAAGAAAAACGCAACTGAAGTACATCGTTTACTCACTGAAGCTTATCCTGACTGTGCAATAGACGTTAGAATGTGTCAGGTGTGGTATGCCCGTTTCGAAAGTGGTGATTTTGATGTTGAAGACAGGGAACGTTCAGGCGGCCCGAAAAAGTTCGAAGATGAAGAATTGAAGGCATTACTTGAAGAACATTCATGTCAAACGCAACAAGAACTTGCAGAATCTTTAGGAGTTGATCAATCAACCATTTCTAAACGATTAAAAGCATTGGGAATGATTCAAAAGCAAGGAAATTGGGTGCCGTACGAATTGAAGCCGAGAGACGCCGAACGACGATTTTTCACATGTGAACTGCTGATTGAACGACAGAAAAGAAAGGGTTTTCTACATCGTATTGTGACTGGCGATGAAAATTGGATACGTTACGATAACCCAAAGCGTAAAAAATCATGGGGACCACCCGGACATGCATCAACATCAACGGCAAAGCCGAACATTCATGGATCCAAGCTCATGCTGTGTATTTGGTGGGATATGAAAGGTGTCGTGTATTATGAGCTGTTGAAACCGATTGAAACGATCACTGGCGACCGCCACCGACTACAATTGATGAGTTTGAGCCGAGCATTAAAGGATAAGAGGCCAGAATATGAGAATAGACACGACAAAGTTATTCTTCAGCACGACAATGCTCAGCCGCATGTTGCAAGGCAAGTAAAAACATACTTGGAAACGCTGAAATGAGAAGTGCTACCCACCCGCTGTATTCTTCAGACATTGCTCCTTCTGATTACCACTTGTTCCGATCTATGACACATGGCCTGGCTGAACAGCACTTCCGTTCTTTCGAAGAACTCAAAAAATGGGTCGATTCGTGGATAGCCTCAAAAGATGAGGAATTTTTTCGACGCGGAATCCGTATGCTACCAGAAAGATGAGAAAAGGTTGTGGCTAACGATGGACAATACTTTAAAGAATAAATTTGCTCTGACGTAACTTGCGCACTCGAATACCTACAGAAAGCACGGGAAACACCATACTGTCGTTCAACACAATTCCTAGTCCTGATCTGCGATTCGTTGTACAGACTCTCAGCAAGTGTATTAACACGTAAGAAGCGCGTCATTATCCATGTGTTACACGGATAGCCGCTGTCAACAACAACCAATGAGTTTTTGAATTCTCCTGCTGCAATCCATAGCTGCAATTACCCTTGAAAATTTCGCAATAGCATAGAAGGATTTTTGTAGCTGCCTTTGATCGGAGAAATTTACAAATTTCGGCCTTAAAGGCGCTATGCAATGCGAAAATTTTTTAATTACGCTAGAGGCATTTTACCGTAGGGTAAAAACGCAATGTCAATAAGAGCATTTCATCTGGTGACAATGCACCATTCCTTATAAAAAAAAGTAAGCTATTCCGACTTATGTACTTCAATTCATGCTAAACTTACCAGGTAGTTTTATGTTGAATTTGATCTTTAATTATTTGAAGCACCATCCATGTAGACTCTTTGCACATGCGAAATTATCGTCGAAGTCTTGGAAGAATTTTGGCCACTCACTAATTATTCGCCTACGACGACTTATTACCACATTCAACAAGATCTCATACTAATTATCGCTCTCGTCCGAATCCATTCCCACAATTTTGAATTTCCTTTTTCACACACACTTTTTTGTTTGAAATTTCACAGTCAGTTGTTTACTTTTTTTCTGCACAGGATTGCATTGCTTCGTTTAAACACCCATTATTGGTCATTTAAATTGCAATTAAATTCAAATTAACTTCGAACTATGGAAATTGAATTTCAGAAATTAAGTATCAATTGCAATTTAAATGGCCAATAATGGGCATTTAAATGAATCACATGCAACCCTGTGTAGAAAAAAAGTAAATTGGGCCTAATAGTGCGGACATACGAGTATGAATTCCGTTGAAATTATTGAAAAAAAAAATGTTCATTGAGAATCGAATCTCGTTTTCGACAGATTATGAGTTTAGAGAAGTAGAAGAACTTTTGTGTGTGTTTTGTGAAAATAAAAATAAATAAAAATTCTGCCTTTCACTTGGATTTGGATAGCAAAAATTTATATAGCAATTATGGATAATTAGAGGAATAGCAATGAGTTACTCTCCGGCTCAATAATTTTATTTTCTACTTAATAAATATTACAAGAGCAGCTGTTATGAGAACAAAATCCAAAATATCTACAAAAATTTAATAAAGCGTGGGTCACGCCAAATTGGCACGCTTTGTTGTGGTCACCACGTCGCCCCTAGTCATAAGAACAACAATTTTTTAACTGGGATTTGTTTAAAATACCGTTACCGTTAGTTGATAAATTTTTCATCTTAATTGATGGCAAGTTGGTGATTCTGTGCACAATGGAAGCTGCAAATAGAAAATTGATTGTGAACAAATTTATTGAAAATCCGTCGTGGTCTGGTTCAAAGATTGCGAAAGTGTTAAATATCTCCAAAAGAACAGTATGTAGAGTTATAAAACGATATAAAGAAACTCTTAGTGTTGAAAGAGCTAAAAAAGTTGTGAGGTCCATCAAAAGCGATCCCGGACTATCGGATAGCGATCGTGCCAAAAAATTCAATACCAGCAAAAGTACTGCTAGACGAATACGCATAAAAGCTGGGCTACAGTGCTACCGTGCTATAAAATATCCAAATAGAACAGACAAACAGAATTTGCAGGCCAAAAAACGTGCTCGTCTTCTTTATAATAATGTTTTGATCAAATTCAATGAATGCATTATTGTGGATGACGAATCATACGTAAAATTTTATCTTAAACAGATTCCAGGTCAAAAATTTTATATGGCAACGAATTGCGGTAATGTACCCTCAAAACTCAAGTACATAAAAATGGATAAATTTGCAAAGAATGCAATGGTGTGGCAGGCTATTTGCAGCTGTGGTCTCAAATCCAGGGCATTTGTGACATCCTCTTCTATGACGTCTGATATTTACAACAAAGAGTACCTTTCGAAACGACTATTGCCATTTGTTCGACACCATCATTCGCCAGTGAAGTTTTGGCCTGATTTAGCCAGTTGCCACTACTCTAAGGAACCCATGGATTGGTATCAGACAAATAAAGTAGATGTAGTGCCCAAATATATGAATCCACCCAATTGCCCCAGCTTCGACCGATCGAAAAATAATGGGCTATTACAAAATATAAGTTGAAGAAAAATGTAGGTATTGTCAAAAATGTGAATTCAATGTTACTAAAATGGAACCAAATAGCCGCAAAAGTATCCAGAGCGGATGTTCAAAGGTTGATGGGGTCCATTAAAAGGAATACCCGGAACTTTTTGCACAACAAAGAAATTTAAATCTTTTAATATTATAGTATTAAAACACAATATTAAACTTATCATTTAATGCATTATTTGTTATTCTGAGTGTTCTGGTTAAAAAGATACAGAAACTTTCCTGCGTGCCAATTTTGCGTGAACCGCGCTTTAGATCTAAAGTTTTTCCTGATTTTTATAACCTTGCATTGAAATACTTCTGAAATGCAGAATTTCATTTGACAGTGTTTGTATGGCGAAATTCCGCATTTCAGACGCATTTCAACGAAATTCTAAATTTTCCTGAAATTCACTCTCGTGTGTCCGCACTATAAACTCCAAAACATGCAATTTAAAATTCGATGAAGCAAAATCTGGCAATTGATTGCCCTTGAAATCGTAGTTTTTGATTGAATGTTAACTTATTTCGAAATTGGATCATTCAGCATTTCCAGCTCAACAATGAAGTTGTATCATTCAATAATATTTCTGTTGATTTCGTTTTGTTTGCATGAAGTAATTTCTATAAAAATTCAAATTTATTTGTTATTACAAGAGTTATCTGTTATATTCTATAGACCTCCGGCGTACTTAAAATTACCAACGCTAAATGCGAAGTTATTGATAAAGGATTAGTCAATTTTGATACATGTAAACTGAAGGCATTAAGCAGAGACCGGACATCTCTTACGATATCCATTATTTTCAATGAAACTTTTGGGAAATTAAATGTAAGTACTTCGAACAGAAATAGTCTGTAATTCCCATTGCTATTTTATTTTCTTTAGCTGCATGGCGAACTATTCAAACGAGCTAATGGCTGGCGCCCCTTTTTATACAGTGTTGACATTGAGCTTTGCCAATTTTTAAAAAATCCAAAAAAAAATATTATAGCAAATATTTTTTACGATCTCATTAAAAAAAAATTAAAGGGTAACCACACGTGTCCTTATAAGGTATTTAATCAACTTTTGATCATCTGATATTTAATTGTATACAATTGCTTATTTAATTCCAAAGGTAGGTAACTCTGTAAAACTAGATGCCTTTGAAATAGATGGGGCCGCGTTTGTAAAAAAATTTCCGATTGATATTGGAGAGTATGCTTTATTTACAAAATTTGAGTTCCGCAATAAATTAGCTTTCACAGTAGACGTTTTTGCTTCATATATGGATTATACTTTGAAGAATTAAAACAACAATTTGCTAAAATTGTTTGAGAATACAGAATAATTGTATGTATATAAATGTAGAGAACAATAAATACATTTGTGTAACCAAAATAATTCACTGGAAAAAAATAAAAAAAGGGATGGTTGGATATGTTTGACCCTAAATTACTGAGGTGTAAAAAAACTTGCTTAGTTACCGAGTCTGGTCCCTGGGATATTGTTAAATAAAAAATCGAAAGAACCTAAATATTATAAAAAATGTATTGATATATTATTACTTCGACTAATGACGTTTAGCAACGAGCAAATCCTAGCGATAAAAAAATGTTTGTTAGCAGAGATGGATAAAACCGAAAATCTCACTACAAACCTAGGATTTGTTGCGAGCGCTGTAAGGGATGGATGGCTTTCTCTAACCTGTCACAGAGACCAAGCATTGGCTCATAAATGCAATAGGGAAAATAAAGCCATTTCCCGATATACACATACAAATGTCACAGGGCGAAGCGATTCCCAAGACATTTGTATGTGTTACCTTCATCCGAGCCGATGATGTTGCGCCGGTTAATGTACTGCTGGCCCGGCTTGTCAAACAAAATGTGGGTTTGTCAACTGCCGGTTGGCGAGTGCTTAAGACGGCGAGGGACACCAGCGGCGGGGAAACAGTGACCTTTTCTGTAGATGAGAAATCCAAGAACCGAGTTCAGGCTCAGGCGGGAAAGCTTTTCCTGAACTTTTCTCAGATACAGATTAGGATCAAAGGAGAAGGTAAGACGCTGATAGGTAGGGTTAATCCACCTAAAACTAATACCAAGGGACAGAAGGACCAGGGTACGGTTGCAAGGGCTAAAAAGCCTGCAAAAGCTCGTAAACACAGCAGCCAAACAACAACGTCAGGTGCAACAGGGCAAGATCGGCGACTAGCTACCCGGTCCGCTACAATATCCAGGGCAACTACGTTAACATCCCAAGGTAGAGCTGCGAGGGAACCACGACCTTTCGGCACTAAACTACCAAAATGGCCTGACAAACCCAAGTAAGCTATGGGTTTTAGGTGCATCCAAATTAATTTACATCATGCTAAGGCTGCCTCGGCAGAAACTTTATTCTAATTTTTGAGATTAACTGCTAATGGATGAAAAAAAAGTCAAAATAAAATCTATTTAACGATATTTTTTACTTCCATTGGTTTCTTTATTTAAAAAGTCAAATATAAAAAATAAATTTGAAATCTTAGTTACACTAAGCGATCAAATCCGATTTGTTTTCTTCGACATGAGGTTTGACTACGGATTCAAAAAGAGAAGGTGATATTGAGCACTCCTGCATTCATAGTTTTTCTGGGTCAGTAACTGTTTTTGATTTAAGGTTTCGTCCTGAATCAGTTTGAAAAGTTTAAAAATTAATAAAAATAGAAAAAATTATCGGATCCTTGTAAAATAAGACTTGCTTGAACCAAATTTTTTCCTAAAACGTGACGTGATAGGAAGTTTTTGACCTCAGATTCGTGTTCAACGTAAAAAATTCTTTCGCAAAAACTCCATCTTATTAGCAAAACCCATCTTAAAGTTAATTTTTTAACGCTTTATTGCTCAGAGCACCACGACTAGAAAGATCTCTTTCAATGCTGTGACTTCACGAATTTAGGGAATATAAGCCAACCTCATCCGGGTTCCTTATCATTGATAATGGCTCAAATTCCCAATGATGATCATTTGAAAAAAATGAGCCTCTACTATTTTTGGTAAGTTTTTTTGAGGTTGGGTACATCATCAGTAGTGAGAAGTCAATGAGTTAATGAAATTATGTCCCTCACGATAAAAAAAAAATGCACTAGAATGCACATTGAATAATATTTATTTGTAAAAATTTAATTTGATTCTTTTGGGAATTTTTTGTCACTTTTGGCCATTTTTTTGAGGTTAAGATTAAAAAAAATCGGAAAATTTTTCCTAAAATTTTAATTTTATAGGGTTCATCAAATGTATCATTGATTTAATTTATTGTATTTAAAAATCAGTTTGATAAAAATTATTTATGAATATTTTCTTTGAATGAAAACCCCCCCGAAAAAAATTTCTGGCTACGGCCCTGGTTGGTTGTATAGTAGATTAGAAATTCTAAATAGGGGTAGTAGCCCAACTTTTATAAACAGAATAACGGAAGAAGTTTTAGATGTCACCCTTTGCACTCCATTTATAAAAAACTTTGTCAATGGATGGCGAGTCTCGAAAGAACCCTCGATGTCTGTCAAAATCTCTGACACTTACAGACAGCCAAGATCCACAGACTAGGACTCATACCAAAGGGCGCTCATGGATAACTTAAGCAGCTGTAAGAACGTCATAAAAGATATTGACGACCTAGAATTGGATTGCAATAGTTTAAATAAGGCCATTATTGCAACCCACCATCACGCCTGCCCAGAAACTACTAAAACAAGTAATAGGCAGACCCCATGGTGGAACAAAAAACTAGCAAGATTAAGAGTCAGTACTAGGAAACTCTTTAATAGAGCTAAATTAACTGGTGATTGGGATAGATACAGAGAATCCCAACTACAACCAAGAGATTAGAAGAGCTAAGAGAGCATCATGGAAGAACTTCTGCGAGGGATTGAACAACCTTAGTAGTAGCTCACGCATCCACAGAGTACTCTCGAAAACGCACACTAATCATATAAGCCTTCTCAAAAAGGATAACGGCCCATATACTAACAATAGCAAAGAGACTCTTGAGCTCCTCGCTAAAACACACTTTCTTGGTTCAATTTTGCAAACAGACCCACAAACCAATCTTCTGCAGAGTTTGGAAAAGCATCCAACCACACTAGACTGGGGTAGGGCAAAGCAAATCTTCAACGAGGACAGAATAAAGTGGGCTATCAACTCATTTCATCCTTACAAGACCCCGGGAGCAGATGGTATTATACCAGCACTCCTACAAAAGGGGCTGCCCTACCTAATGCCATTTCTTATTAATATATTTAGAACTATAAAATCTATATATATCTGGAAAATGTACTGATTTTTGTATTTAATTCAAGTCCAATATACAGATTTTTTTAGATAAAAATAAGACTTTTAAATCTCATCAGTCGATCTGGAAATGGTTGTTCGTCAATGATGTGTTTTAGAAAGTTGTTTAACTTAATGAAAAGAATAAAAAAAATTAATATCACGTACATTTAATCTGATTTTATGAGCTTCTTGCCCGAAAAAACTTTCAAAATTTTGAACGTTTTCAATTTTTTTTGCACCAAAGTGCACCCTAGCGGCCGTTATTGGTAAAAATAAACTACAGATTCAGATTCCTCGTACCCGAAAACTCCCAGAAAGACCTTTTAATGGTAAAAATATTTGCATTAATTGATACTACTCCGACGCGACCATAGACTAAAGCAGCAACTTCAAAATTAAAAAAATCGCTTAAAATTGCCAACCTGGGAAAACTGAGAAATTACTTTTCTATGTACAACCAAAGCTTTTAGAAAAACTTAGTTTCAACAATTAAAAAAACCCAAAATGCTCTACAGTGTTAAAAGAAATGGTATGTAAAATACACCAGGCGCGAGTGACGGCGAATTAAGAGCACTACAATGTGATATTTCAAGACTGGTTTTTGGATACCAGTGAAAACAAATAGAACGATGATATTTTCAATGATTATTTATTTTTTTCACCTTCTAGCAATTTTTAGTATTTTTTAGCATCATATTTTCTTGTTTCTCAAAATAAAATCGCTATGTAATGTTATAGATTTTTTTGTGTAACGTTAAAGACCGAACATTTTGGATCTGAGATGTGCAAGATAAATATTTTTTTGGTATTATTTTGATTTCAGTAGTTTATTGGTTCCCTCATATTCGTTTAGGTTTTTTCATTGCTACTTTCGCTATTTTTTTGCAAAATGTAGAGCTACCTCGAAACTCACTTCCAAAAAATGTAATGTTAAAGACCACATAAAACAGGTTATATCTTCGAAACGACAAAAGTTAAAAAAAATGTTTTCACATGAACTGTAGGCCTTGAGGCCTATTTTCATGTCCATGTTGGTTTCATGGAATATTTTCGATATATTTGCAATATGCGTACGACTGTAACGTCAAAGACCAAAAAATTGCCCATATAGTATGTGTATAAATTAAAAACATATCGAGAAAAAAAAAGGTTTTTTTCCCCCAAACCGTGTTAGAACGAGGTTTTACCGAGTTAAACAAAAATATGTCGCAAAAAGTGAAACGTATTAGAGCGAGGCCGTACAATAAGAAATACACTGAGAGAGCCGACGTGATTTGATATTATAATTCCATTTTCTCACTTCCTCGATACCAAGAGGTCGATCGCAGCCGATTCTCAACAAATCAAACTAGATTCCATAAAAAATTTAACAACACTTACAATAATCAGATTTGTCCCAATACCAATTTGACACGCGTGGCTGATTTTAGTACAGTTTCGCCAATTTTTGTGCGAAGTTTGTTTTCACAATATCTCGAGAAGCAGAGTCGATGTAGCAAAATGGAGTTTTGGAATCAGCGTGCTCAACTTTAGAACCTAAACTTTAGCACCAAAATGGCTGTCGGCCGGTGTAATAAATAAAACCAAATGAAATGAATACACAAATCTCCATACTGCAGACATTAAATATTGAGGTCCGGTAATTACTTTACTTTAAAAATTATTTAAACATAAATTTTTTCATCGCGTATAAATTTTGTAGAAGTAAGAATAATATGAAAATCCCTGATGATCTCGACATTTTCGACCATTGATTATAATCTAAAATATCGGCCACAATTTTATTTTAATCATAAAAATTTTATTTATTAGGGGAGTGTGAGGAATTTCGAACCATGGGGAATGTCGAACCATTAGTTTTATCCGCATTATGTGACATTCAATCTATACGAAACTTTTGCTATCGTATTATTTCAGCTTCATCTCATTTTTTTATTAGCAGTCGAACCGATGAGACGTATTTCGTGCTGTCTGCGATAATCAAGTGATTTTTGAGGTTCCAAAAGTGTTTTTGTGTTTTGAAAATTACATTGCATTTCCAACATTTTTGCGTAAAACCAAGCAGGTAAATAATTTTCAAATCATTGTGTGTGAATATTATTTACAGTTGCGACTCATGGGCGGCTATTTTGTAGAAAACAGCTTCTGGGGAATGTTGAACCACTTTTTGTGGGGAATATCGAACCACTTAGTTATATAGTAAATTATCGACAAAAAACTAGTTATAGGTAGTTTTTAAAACTTTTTTTTGAATTTTTTAGTTTTTTGACGTCAATATGCCGTCAAAATTAGCGGCCATAAAGGAGATTAAAATCGACAAAAATTCGTCACGAACTATTGCCAATGCTCGTGGCTTATCCCGATCCAGAATAATGAATCATGATTCCTGCATCATTTGCGGCAAAAAATTGTCCAAGAATCAGAACGGAAACAACACGATTCATTCCAACGAGTGCGATCGAGCTGCTCACTTGCGATGTGTACACATGACTGGTGGCTATTTCACATGCAAAAACTGCGACTCCGAAGAAATAACATCGATTTTTTCTCTATATTTTTCATTCAAATCTTATGTTTTTTCATAACGAAGTCATAAGTAATTCGAATTTTTGCTTCTAGTTTAACTTCTATTTCTCAAATTTTGAAAAATTACGATTTTAGGGTGAGTTATCAGTCAAGTGTGGTTCGACATTCCCCTCCCAAATGTACCTGTTTCACAAAATAAGTAATAATTTTTGATAGCTTTTCGCTGTACGCCGACATATGTATACAGGTTCAGTTTTTCGTTCTTTCTCATTAATTTACTAAGCTGCAAAATATGTAGGTAAGCATATAAAATTAATTAAAACTCGATTATGTACAATTTGACAATTTGCGTTAGATTTGTTTAATATAATTATTATAACAATCTTAATACCTATGTATGTATGTATGTATGCATGTATATTCAATTATCAAAGCGTTTAATTACCCTTGGAAATCGATCGCAGTTTTTATTAAATATCTATTAGTTAGTTAGTTTTGAAGTATATCAATCATCATTTCAAGCTCAACAATGAAGTTCCATCATCCAATAATATTTCTGTTGATTTCGTTCTTTTTTTATGAAGTAATTTTTACAAAAATAAAACTTAAAATTCATTGACTATTAAAACAGTTAAATTTTATGTTCCATAGACCTCGGGAGTATTTAAAATTTCCAGCGCCAAATGTGAAGTTATCGATTAAGGATTGGCAAATTTTGATGTATGTAAAGTGAAGGTATTTTCACTGATGGCTCCAGAACAGAATTCGGTTCGGGATCTGGGGTTTTTATTGAAAATGATGGAGTGCACCTTCACTTCTCCCTTGGGTTGTATGCTTCTGTTTTTCAAGCAGAAATTTTTGCAATCATCAAGGCAATGGACCATGTTATTGATAATGGTTGGAGAGAAATGAGTATCTGTGTATTTAGTGACAGCCAGGCGGCGCTTAAATCCTTGCTTAATCCTCTAACCACGTCTAAACTGGTTATGCATTGCGAATCCAGGCTTGATTGTGTTGGAAAACACAATAGCCTGCTGTTGATATGGGTTCCTGGACACTCAGGAATTTCAGGAAATGAATCGGTTGACCTTCTGGCCAGAAAGGGTTCGAAAACTGGTTTCCTGGGCCCAGAACCCGTACTCTCTTTGTCGTCTACAGCCATCAAGACCACCATTAAGGAGTGGGTCGACTTGACCCACAATCGTAAATGGGAGGACCTGAGGGGCTTTAGACAGACAAAGACCATGTTACCTGTTATCTCGAAGCGTCATACGGACTTTCTGTTATCACTTAACAGAATAAGTTGTAGGCAGCTGGTGGGATTATATACAGGTCATTTCTCTTGGGCCAAAAATTTGCATATGATTGGCCTAGGAGCTAGTGCCTTTTGTGCTTCCTGTGGTTTGGAGGAAGAATGTGAAGAGAAGGCGGACCACTGTCTTAGTGTCTGCCCCGCTTTCTGCCAGATCAGAGTAAGCATATTTGGTGCTGGAGTGTTGGGAGACGAACACCTGAGCTCTCTAACACCGCAGGATCTACTAAGATTTATTAATTAATCTGGTAGATTTAAAGAATAGCAAAAGGGAACCCAGGATATAGTACAATGGACGTAAAACTTGTCTGAGTGCTGTATTCTTGAATACTTCTTTTGTCTTTACCAACAAAAAAAAAAGAAGGCAATAAGCAGAGATCGGTCTTCCCTTACGACTTCCATTAAATTAAATCAAACTTTTTGGAAAGTAAATGTATGTTTTTCGAACAGAAATAGGTTAAACATCAGTCCATAATTTCCATTGCTATTTTATTTTCTTTAGCTGCGTGGCGCACTATTCAAGCGAGCTAATGGCTGGCGTCCTTTCTTATACAATGTTGACATGGAGGTTTGTCAATTTTTAAAAAATCCAAAAAAAAATATTATAATAAATATTTTTTACGATCTCATAAAAAAAAAATTGAGTAATCACACATGCCCTTTTAAGGTATTTGGTTAACTTTTGAGCATCTGAAACGTTTTTATGTGTATACAATTGTATATTTAATTCCAAGGCAGGTAACACTGTAACTCTAGATTCCTATGAATTTGATGGGACCTCATTCTTGAAAAGATTTCCGATTGATGTTGGAGAGTATGCTTTATTCACAAAATGGGATTCGCGCAATAAATTAGCGATGACAGTAGACGTTTTTGTTTCATATATGGATTATACATTGAAGAATTGAAGCAACAACTTGCTTAAATTGTTTTGAAATATAAATATTCATCAACAAATCTGTGGTCACAAGGCATAACAGCATAAGTCTGTTTTTTTGAATTTTACAGGAGAGGACTTCAAAGATCCAAATAGAAAACAAATGACGTCTGTAATCGAAACACTGCACTGTGGTTGCTCTCATACGACAAAAATAAAAAATTCAAACGCCCATTTTGGAATTATGAGCAACTACACAATCTCTAATATTACCAAACTTCTCAAAAAGTTGAAAAAAGAGGTATTAACTTTATTTTCAAGTGGTAAAATTCTTATAACTTGTGGTGTGGTTTTATAAAATAATAGTTTTTAAGAAGTACTTTTTTCTGTATTTTTTGTATTGTAGTTTTATATTAATTTCACGTGGATTTTTAGTAACTTTCCACCCGAATCCCCCCGTCATTTTTTTTCTAAAAAACAGTCCATATTCTAAATGGGTTAAATTTCACGCGTTGCATTAAAAAATGTTGGGAAATTTTTTGTGTTTTCTGTAAAATTTGAAAAAGATGACTTAGTTCTTAGCAAGTGGGATAAGACCACGCCCTTTTTTGAAGAAAATTAAATTTTTTAAGTTTAAAAAAAAATCACAACATTTATATAGCAATTGTCTCTAATTTTGAAGTTTTTTTGTAATAAAAGTGGACCGTAGACAGTTGTGACCATACCCATTTTTACACAAAACCATATTTACCTTACCAAAAACGTATTCTCAAAATTTCTCTATTCTAACTATTTTTGTCGCTCTCTCCTATACATATGCAACCACTGTGCACTGGTAGCGGGGAAATTCTGGAAGGGGAAACACGAAAAATAAGCAAAAAAAACTAGGGGGTTTCAATCTTAAAAGATTCAATATGGCATAGCAGATCCACATAACAAAACGACAGAAATTTTCGAGATTGGTATCTTTATCGTGTAAGTGCCTGGTTATATTGGTGCTCGGTGTTCGACGAACACAAAACTGTTTCTCCCGTGCTCGGTCAAGGTGGTTACATTCAGCACGTTGCAGAGTTGCTTTTTGTCAAAATATATTCGTTTGTTTAATATTATTTTGTATGTATTGATACTGTTTTGTAAAATAACTCATTGCCACCCTGAATACTCTGCGTACTCGGTTTACGATACACCAAGCATATCGTGTTCGGTGTGAGAGTGAGTAAAGACTCTCTCTTTGTGTTCGGTGCAACTATAATTTCATGGTGTTCGTCGAGCATACTCGCAATATAACCACAGCCTAACTGAAATAAATAAATGTAGCAACCCTATTAATCATTTTATTTTACTTGATATGTACAAATTGTAAGCATCCGCATTGCATTATGAACAGGGATTTGGAGCGGAGCTGTGGAGCACACTGTTTTGACCGGAGCTAGAGCTGGAGCAATGAAAATTTAACCGCTCCGCTGCTCCGATTTATAATTTTTCCAACTATTGTTGCTTGACATTATGTTTGAAAACTTGCACAATTACAGGCAATGAAGTTTTTCCATTACCATCTCCATTGATCAATGCAAATGGCAATGCTGAGTTCAAATCCATTGAAATGAATTAGTACTAAAATAAATTCATTACATTTATTGATTAATTACTAATTCATTGCAAGGGATTTGAACTGAGTAGTACCATTTCCAATGCAGTGCATGAAATGTATAATTTCAATTACAATAGCCCAATTCACGATTTCGTGCAAATAGTCTTGCATCATTGCAAATGCAAAATAGTTCTGCTATCACAATAACAAATATATGCGATATGCAATAAAAATTTGCATTTGCAATGATGTAAGACCGTTTACACCATATCGTGAATAGGGATAATGTGTGTTAATAATTCCTAATTTTTTTTAAAAGATAACACTAAGAATAAGAAGTTCACAATCTTAACTTGTTCTATTGCTATGACAGCAGCATTCAAAACGTTATAGCAACTTAGCATTATATTTTTTCGTATGGTAAACATGTCGAGTTTTGAGCCAAATAAAGAGTATTTTCGAAATTTCCACCACCAAACAATTTTTCAATATCGAGTTTTTGGTGGATTATGATAAGTCCTCCTCCCTTTCATCTGTACCGAAAAGTTTGAAGATATACACCGAAAATTTACGATCTCTACCTTCAGCTTAAATTATAAAATCTAGAAGCAGTACTCCAAATATCAAAATAGTTTTTGCTTTTCCTGTAAAATTTGGAAAATGGGTGTTAGAGCTTTAGCAAATTAAGGTAGCGATACACATAAGAGAATTTAAAAAAAAAAAAATTATTTTGATTGAGAAAATTATATGTAGTTGGAGCTCGGAGCGGAGCACGGAGCGGAGTCGAAGGTATACTTAAGAGGTCGGAGTGGAGTTGGAGCGGAGCAACCCCAAAATTTGAACGTAATAAAATAGAAGTTATATCTAATAACGATTCACGCTAGTTATTAAATCGCATTTCCGCAGTAAAACGGAAGTAAAGCTCTCAGATGAGAAATTCGTCGATCGGGGGATGAGAGAATTTGATCATAAATCGGGGAATTTCGAAAACAAAATGTTTTGCTAAAATTGAATTCATAAAAAATAAATTATTTTATTTCTGTACGCCTGCAAAAACGCCAAGTTTTTGTTTAGGTCCTGGTTAGTTTCTGTCGAGGGTAAACTAGACTAATAAACCCATCTGGTAGTTGAATAATTCCTCATGAAGAAATCGAAGATTATGAAAACCTTGGTAGAAGTATTAAGAAGGAGATGTTTTTTTTTTAAGTAACCATTTTGAATTTTTGACAAGTAAGAGGAACATTTTAGACCAAAATTAAGTTTAGTAGTAGTTGTTTAATACTACTTTTTATTACTAGTAGTAAATAATAAGTTTTCGTTGTATTATTTGTAATCAGTGTTGCCATATTTTTTTGGGCAAAAACTGTAAAAAGTAATAAAAAAACTGTATTTTGGAAAAAAAACTGTAACCTATAAAAACGAATAAACAAATCTAAAATTTTTAATTTTAAAAGTTTCTCAGTCACTTGCCCATCATTCCAGCACACATTCAACATTTAATAGGTCCAATACTATAATAGTTTCCGCATGTTTGGGAGATGCTATGCTTTCTTGAACGGGGCAGAAATTTTAAATCCTAAATATAACTTCTGGGAAACCTAATGGTGCTCATTAGGCATGGTTCGGAAATTAAAAACAAATGAACATACAAATTGTGTATTAAACCAGTTTTTATATCACTTTCATCCAAAAAAAGAAAAAGTTTTAAAAAATTCAGTTATTTGATTTGCGTAATTTATCATAACGACAGCAACAATGAGCCATCAGACTGTTTTTGTTTGAAAAAAAAGTTTAACTGGTGTCAGATTCTACTCGCAAAAATGCTCTGAAATAGTTAAAATTCATTTATTTAAATAAATATGATTCCTTTGAAATTAAGTAAAATAAGTCAATAAAAAAAGAAACAACTTCACTTAAAAATGTATAAAACAAATATATGTTATTATTATTATTAATAAGAAACACGAAATATTATTCTTGATATGACTAGTTAAAAAATTAAATGAATATTCCTGGGTCCGATTTTTTAAGTAGACACTTCTTTTGCAACTTTTTGAAATTTATCAACGGCCACGCTCGATAAAAAAAATGTTCGCTCATGTAAAAAATATTGTGCAATATGTGCTACAAAAAAGCTAAACGCAGTAAGAAAAAAGCTAAAAAAAAGTAGCTAGGAGCTAAACCACAATTTTTGTAGCCAAACGACAAAAAAAGAAACTAAATCTAACTACAAAATCGCTAAAATGGCAACATGATATCTGGTTTTTATGTATGTACTTGCTCCTATTACCACCCTGCAGTGAAACAGCGAACTAGATACAAAAAGATCTAGTTCTATGGTTGGAATAAATTCACTAGTTAGTTCCTGATTGAATGCAAAGATTGACCAGTTGAAACAAAATGATTTTCTTTTTTTCTTGAATTAGTACAGGTTCATCTATAAATTCGCCAGTTCAAAGTTTTAAATGATCGGTATGTTGTAAGCTTTGCTTCGTAATTGTTCTTCATCATTTACTGCTAATTTAACAGCTATTGAATTTGTTTTCAACTAATTTTGCTTGTGATTGTGTAATTTTTGAGCAAGTCGGACGCAAGAGGTTAAGTGAATTTGTGAAAAATTGACATTGTATAAGTGGCTGTTCAGACGGGAGCAAGCATGAAAAGCCTGGGCAGGCGTGTCGTGTTCACATGAATGCAACCATGACGGACTTTTTCTAATCAAAAAGGAACGGTGGAATTGGAATTTTGTCACTTTTACTTGTGCTCATTAAGATAGGTTCTTTTGCTCGCAAAAAAATGCAAAAGAAATATCAATTATGTGCCTTAAATATGTACTAGAAATTAAATAAAAAATAAAAGCAACAATCTCTTAAGAAATTAAAACAAGTTTATAAAAAAATAGCAAGAAAATGAAGACTGTGTGTGCCGTAGATGCACATTGTTTGTTTGCGTTCATGTTGAAAATGTCATAGCGAAAGTTGGTTGTTGTAATTTAAAGTTGATTGTGGTTATTTAGAGTGGGCTCTAAAAATAATGCTGTCTGTTCCTTTAAATTTATGGTAATATGAGCCATCTGATTGTGGTGCATAAAAGCTAATATGCTTTCCATTCAAAGCTCCTAAAAATAGTGGGGGCTGCCGCAGTTGCTCAAAATCAGCCGCAATTACTCTCCATTGATCGTGAGTTTCTGAAAACTGAAACGAAATTTATTAATCAAATTTTATTATAATTTCAGACATCATTTGAACGAAAAACGCAAAGGAAAAAATTAAATGAAGATATTGCGCTGGAAACTATATCTTTATTTATCATCATCAATCTTTAGAAAGGCCTTTGCTTTCTCTAATGCAAAAACTTATTATTCTTAATATTTTTTAAAGTAGTTTAAGTACAAAGCCAACAACAAATGCAATGCTGAAATAACATTTTATGATTTTTTTTTTTTTAACAAAATTATGTGACTGTTTTGCTCCCCTTTAAAAAAAATAAAATATCAATAAGAGCAAATATACGAGCCTTTCTAAATATTGATGACGACATGAAGTTTTTTTGAATGATATTTATTTATTCTATTTCAAACGACAATAAATAAAAGTTGTTTCATTTTCATATGGTTGCTTGATATTTTAATAATTTTTAATTCAATATCTATTAGAATTCACTACAATTTGGTTTTAATTTTAGTACTTCCTAATTTCAAATATAGAAAATTATTGGTTCAGATAATACCTAACAAATGTTTTCAAACTGGGGAGGTCGAATATGGTCTAATATAGTAATGCAAACTGTCGCTTTCTGAATTCCTTTTCAGATAGTTTCCTTGTTCGAAGCCTAGTTCCGCTATCCGCTTGGAAATTTCACACAATCTCATAGAAAGTTTCCAGTTGTTTCTTTCTATTAAATGGAGTCAAAACTCTGTAAGCAATTTGGAAGGAGAAACAAATTTCTTCAAAAGTTAATTAAATTTAAATCACAGATAGAGGGGAAAAGAGAGCAGTTAAATCTAAAATTAACTTGTAATGAAAGCATTTGTTTGAGCATTAGCTCAATCTGTTTTTAATAATAAGTACACAATATATTTATGGTATAAAATACCTACTTCTGTTAAATAGGTAATATTTTTTTTTTTTTTTTATTACACTGCACAACGGAATTTACAAAAAAAAAAAAAACCTCAAGAGTTTTGAAAGTTGATCTTATATAATAGTATTAGTATTCTGAACATGATGGCGTTTTTAGTTTTTCTCTATAACGTCTAACTTCTTTTTATAACGGTTTAAAAAATCTAATACGTATAGAATCACTGCACAATGGAATTGACCAAAAAGAAAAGGTCAAGAGTTTTGAAAGTGGATCTTATATAATTCGAGCATAAATGGCATGAACATAATGGCGTTTTCAGTTTTTCTATGTATCGTCTAATTATTTTGTAACGGGTTGAATAAAAAAAATTTTACCTAAAAAATATTGTTTGTAGATTTTTATTTTGTTTAAAAATCTATAAGCAATTTTTGTATGAACGTTTCTATTTTAACCCATTATTAAAAATTAGACGTTATAGAGTAAAACTAAAAACGCCATCATGTTCAGCATACTCGAAGTATATAAGATCCATTTTCAAAACTCTTGAGCTTTTCTCTTTGGTCAATTCCATTGTGCAGTGTTTTTATACATATATGATTTTTTTAAACCGTTATAAAAAGAAATTAGAAGAGATAGAGAAAAGATCCACTTTCAAAACTCTTGAGCTTTTTTGGCCGTTGTACAGTGTTATTAGTTTTTGTTTTTTCTTTATATCTATAAATGAGCTTTGCGTGTCTGACTCACTGATTCGCAGATCGAAAAACATGAAATTGGATGAACAAACCGTACTGTGCAGAACATATGCAATTACAATTCCATTAATGGTGTAGGGCCCGAGCAAGGAAATTTAACCCAGTTTGCCAATAGCGCATTCAGTATTCAGGACTAAGTCAATAAGGATTGAATTAGTTCCTAATTTAGGTCTAAGGAAACCTGAATTAATTTGAAGTCTAACCCAAGGAGGTCTCAACTATTATAATTTCACTCCTCAAGCTCAATCGAAATTAAGGCGGTCTGAATTGATTTCTAATTTTCCTCCAGAACTCAGATCTAAGACCAAGAGACCTGATTTTTTTTTTAATTTTAGTTCTCAACTCATGTTATATAGATAAGTAGAAAAGTTAAATATATTTTCTTCTGTTCTTGATAATACTTACGAACCAATTATATAATTTGACGGAGCTCTTTCCACATAAATCAAGTATGCATTATATTTCCAAATCCATGGGTATGACCCAAGGTATTTTAAATTTTATGCATAACAATTAAAATCGAATTAAATTATATGCAATTATTATAAGTATATTATCGTTACAAAACTTAAAAATATTTTGTTTAATTGTTTAATCATTGAATTTTCGCTTTTTGTAATAATATAAATGACAAATCAATTCAATAATTTCTCTGTTTTGTCAAGATGAAAGCAGAATATCGAAATATATTCATCTGGTCGATAATTATTATATTACTACAAAGTGTATCAGAAGTAAAAACTATCCAACAGATTTTGCGAAATCTTCGAAATTTTGAAACCAAATTTGAATATTTTTAGGTATCAGGATTGGTCAAATTTAAATCTTTAAACTGTGAACTTTTGGATAAGGAACTAGGCGAAATTATACGATGCAGGATTAAAGCTTTGAATAGATACACGAATATGATTCAAATTCATGTAAAATTAAAGAAAAATATAAATGAAGCGGTGGTGAGTGGAATTTAGAATTGGTGAAAAAGAAAAATATGTTTATTTAAATTTTACCATTTAGATCCATCTAAAAATCATGAAGAAACTAAATGGCTGGCGTCCTTTTCTACATAACAATATCATTATAGATGGTTGTGATTTTCTGAAAAATCGAAAGGGACAATTTTTAGCCGGTTTATATTACTATTATGGGCAGAATTATACTAATGTCAATCATACGTGCCCATATTTGGTAAGTAGATCAATCAATAAAAATTCACAGAAGCATAATTCTAGAATATCTTTACAGGCCGGTGAAGATATTTACCTTCACAATTTAATATTGCCAGAATCAGATCTTCTACAGAAATTTCCAATCGATATGGGCGAATATGGGCTTTTCACGAAATATTTTATTAATAAAAAGCTGAGTATGAAATTTAATGGATCAGCTGCGTTTTCAGATATATAATTAAAAAAAAAAACAAGCTAAATGTATGAATGTAATGAATACCAATATTAATCACTAATTAGCAATATACGTGATATCAAACGCATACACAAAATTTACAGTTGTTTTTTCTCCTTAAAGTATAGAAACAGTACCTGAAGAAATGGAAAAAGTTAACCCTAGAACCTGTACCTTGTTTTTTGTTACGCAAATCCATTTGGGATTCCTCTACACCCAGAGCTGGGTAAATTCAATAACATTACAATACCAATGCCAGGGAATTTAGTAATGGAATTGATAAAAGTTCCAATTCCATTACAAGGAATTGTAATCGGTATTTAAAATGTTTAAATTCCTAGGTAATGGAATTGAAAAAAATTTCGATTCCATTACAGGGAATTGTATTTTGTAAATAAATATATATCAATTCCTTAAAGGAATTGAAAATGTAATTGAATAGAAAGGAATTTAATATTTAAGTGTAAACAATTACTTTCTTGGAAATAAATTCCAATTTAGTTGGAATGATTCCTCGAAAGTAAAAAAAAAATTTTTTTGTAAAAAGCTTTTAATAAGCCGTTGCGAAAGAGATGACCTGCAGTTTATACTGATTCAATATTTTCCAAAATTTTTTTTTTTTTTTGCCTTTCTGGAGCAATTTGACGAATCGATGAAGATAACCTTTCTAGGGCTAAAAATGTTTTTTTGCTGAAAAAAATTGCAACGCAACCTTTCTTTCCGAGAAGAACCTTACCGTGATGTCTACCTTCAGCGGTTTTTACATTTTCACAGTCACTTCTAGAGATTTCGTCATCTTCAACAGAGTCTGTCTTCATCATGTCTTCATCCTTATCAATTTCCACATCAATTTCAAAAAGAAGTCGTCTTAGCTCTTTCTCGTTTGCGGACATTTTGCTGTGGCTTATTCAATTCCCTACAATTTCAATGAATTGAAAAACTGAAACAAACACTTTTTTCATTTTTCTTACCCCCAAAATATTTTTTTGGGGGTAATTTGTTACAAATGTTTTCTAATAATTTTCAAATAAACAGCAAAATTTCACTTCTACTGTGAGTGCCTGCACACATAATTTTTTCAAAAGCTTTTCCCCTAAAAAAAAAACTCACGCAAACACATACGGGATGCCAGTGCACCCCACTGATCAAGATATTTTCACTTTCGAGATAGTAAATGTACTGAACTGCTGTTTTCCATGAAGACACAATGAAAAAATAAAAGTCATGGCAACCACTGAAAATAAGGTCTTTTTGAAATCAAGATAAATGGGACTTTTAGTTTTTAGTGGGGTTACTACGTCCCCGTATGGGTTCTAGGGTTAAAGTAGATTTTATTTGAAGCCGCCATTTTGGATGAGTTCGGACGAAAATATCCAGAAGAAATAAATTTCTGCGGTATTACAATGTTGCCAATAGCATTTCTGGTTTTTGACAATTGTTCTTTGTTGTAAACAGCTCCAAATAGTTTCAGGATCATAAATTCGGGAACGGCGAGTACCTCCTGAAAGTTATCTTCGAGCTTGAAAGAGGTTTGGGATCTCAGTCCCAGGCGAGTTTCCTCACCATCGCCACGTCGATCGACTCTCTGAGTTAGCTGGGCCAACATCGGTACTACATCACAGGCCCTACTCGACGAGTAGCTACACTGGCGGACCTAAACCGGATTTTGCTTTAGTGAATGTAATTTTTTTTTATTTTGGGGAACAAAATGAACAAAAGTGCAACAGAAATATCATGCATACACACAAATTTCATTACTTTTTAATTAAAACAAAAATGTGGAAGAAATTTGAGGGTATTAATAAAAAGTATGTAAAAATAAAAATATTTGTTATTTTTTCAAGTTGAAAACTTTTTAATTTGTTTCATATTAGAGTCACTAGCAAAGCTGTATAGTTCGATGGTCTCCTTCTCTTAGACTTTCTTATGGCCGTTATCTTGACAAGCACTTTAAGGATACCATTCCAAACTTTTTCAGAACTCCAACAATGGTTTTTTTATTCTTTGACATGTTTTAAGCAACTTTTCGTTTCATTATATAACAGAGGTGCTCTATCGGTCTTAAATCCGGCGAGCTACCTGATCATCGAAATATTTTGAATCTATAAACAAATAAAAATCAATAATGTAACCTTTTCACTATTTCTAAAGTTATCAAACACTAATGACTAAACCTTGCCAATTTGGGAAAATAACGTCATTAATGAGCGAAAGCGTAGTACAATTGACTTACAGCAATTGCTCCATAAAATTTTACCCATATTTTTGGGCGTTCACAGTCCCTTCAATATAGTATAAGTGACCCAGGAGAAATTCATCCAAACTATTTGACTTTGTGGGAATTTGACTATTTTCACTACACAGTTAACCTTCTATTGCTCTATATCTGAGCGACACACGTACCGAAGATTAAATGCTCATAGCAAATTGAGGTTAATCTGTCTGATCATATAACTTTTCTCGAGCCATTCAGAGTTCAATTGCTACTGTTCTTAGTCCATGACAGGCGATTTGTTTCCATCCATTTCGTTAACAATGACTTTTTGGCCTATCATCTCCCATACAGACCGAACTTTCGTTTCTTTCTGCGTAAGGTTTCGACATTTATTTATTTATACGTTGTAATAGTTCTTTAGCTCAGTCTTTATTGTGACTGCACTTTTGAATCGATAATTTATGGTTCCCTTTCAGGTTATGCCATTTTCTCTGGTATTTGTCTTCCATAGTCTTCTTGATCCTTTTGTACCTTCTGGATCATTTCAACAGCAGTCGAATGTAAGCATCAGATTTCTTCAGGTATTTAACTTTATGACACTCCTTGATACCTAAGAACAAAAATTTCGACGTTTTGGTGGCGCGACAATGCATTGCAGTTGTTTTTTTTTTGGCGCTTTTTCAAAAATTCTTCTTTTCGCCGAACAAGTGCATTAAAAAATGGTACATTCCGCTTAAATACATTCTTAAAACATCAACAAGGGAATCTCCTTTACAAAGGAAGGGAAATTTGGTTTAGGTTAGAAAATAATATTATGGTTATAAAATCCAAATTGCGTAATTTAACCACACTCAGCTACCGTTAAATGCAAACAGATGTTTTTTCGGAGGGTGTGTTGAGTATATAAAGTTCGTCAGCACCCGGATAGCGTACCTTGGCGAACTTTTTTTTTAACTATCTATGTATCTATAGCAACTACTTTTTCCTAGCAATATAGAAGTATTTCAAAATAATATGTTCTTCAATTAACCCATTAACGTTTACATATACAAATGCAGTGTTTTTATAAATTTCCCAAAACTCAAATTCCTCGTATTCGTTTTGGTTATTAACGACATAAGCGATACAAAAATCTTTATTTTGTTTAAATATTTTTTCACAGTTTGTGAAATGAATAGAAAAAGAGCTGAAGAATCTGTGCACTAACCACCAAATATTTCATGCAAGAAAAAATCTACAAATCGTCAAAAGTAGGCAAAAATGCCACTCAAAACGGCTAGGAGTACCTGCATTTACTTTTATACGTTTACGTATGATACGTTTCACCACGCCCACAAATTTTAAGAAATTTTTCTGAAAATTTGAAATTTTCTATTTAGGACTAAAACTAGCAAATGTTGAAAATTTCAAAACATTCATTCAATGGATCTGGGTGCTGACACTAATGAGTTAAAAATTTGTCCGGCAATAGCTTCATAACCCAGAGTGAGATTTTCGTAACTGATTGGTGTGAAGGTCATAGATGTTCATTTGGGTTATAAAATACTTAATTTCCTGTACAAATCTTCATACTGTGCGAAGACGAAACTGAAAAATTACTTCTTTTTAAAACAATAACACTTAGAAACTTAGAAATTATTTCCTGAAAAAATATAAATTTTGACAAATTACCTCCTTTTAAAACAATAACACTTAGAAACCTGTAAAAGCTTTTCCTGAAAATTCGAAATTTTGACGGTAAAGTCGCAAATAAGTGATGTCACTAGTACTGTCATTAATAATGATGGCAGCTTCATTATTTTTCAAAATGAAATTATTCTCTCACATTTTGACAGTCACAAACAACTAATTTCTGTTTGTAAATGCACTTTTTGTAGCTAAATTTTGCCAATGATAATGTTAGACTTAACACAGTCCGTGACGACCTCGATAGCCTAGTGGATAGTGCACTAGACTTTCATCTCGGAGGTTCGGGTTCGATTCCCGTCTTCGTCTGGTGGTTAATTTTCATTACTTTCTTATATTCACTATCAATATGAAGTGTATGAGAATTATAAGGTAGTGTACAAGTACACACATTGGTTGGTAATGGCAAAACCACCAAGCCGATAAAAAATTGCCACACCGCCGTTCGGAATCGGCGTTAAACTGTAGGTCCAACGATGTGGTATCACAATGGGTCGTTTAGGCCTAAGTGTGTCTCTCGACAGCCACTCCAACCTAACCTAACCTAACACAGTCCGTAATAATGGCATTACCACAAATACTGACAGAAATAACCAGAAAATTCTGAATTCCATCAATATTCCAAGTAATGATGGGATATTTTGCCATACACGATCATTAATGCTATCAGTATTTGAAAATACTGTCACTATTACTGACCGTGTAAGGTCCGCTAATGACAAATTGTACCTAAAATGAGCCAATTGTATCTAAAGTACCTTGTAGTTCGAAAAAGTGGGAAAAAGTTACAATTGTACCTACTTTTTTATCACTGGTATGAATACGTTTAAATAACTGGAGGATCTGTGTGAGGATGTTCAAAAGCAATGGAAGCGAGTTCGAATCGATCAGACGAAACATTCAATAGAGCCAATGCCACGTAGACAGGTAACTGTGATCGCTAATAATGGATATGCGACAAAGTTTTGCAAACTTTTTCGATTTTTTTTCAATTTTCACAATAACTTTTTCTAGTTGCAAATGTTTTGACCTCTTCAATTCAGAATTTAATTTGATATAACTTTTTTGAATCCCGAAACCAGAACGAAAATGTAGTGATTTTTGTATGATATTTATTAATGAATACATATTTATTATTCTTCATATTCAATACCTCAATTCTTTAACATATAATCCATATATGAAGCAAAACCATCAATCGTCATCACTAATTTATTGCATAAATACCATTTTGAGAATATAGCATACTCTCCAACGTCAATTGGAAATTTTTTCAAGAATGAGGGCCCATCAATTTCAAAAGAATCTAGAGTAAAAGAGTCACCTGCCTTTGGAATTAAATATACATATAATTATATTCAATTAAAAATGTTTTAGATGTTCAAAATTTAATTAATTACCTCTAAAGGGCATGTGTAGTTACCCTTCAAGTTTTTTTTAACGATATCGTAATAAATATTTACTAAAAAATTTTTTTTTGGGTTTTTTAAAAATTGACATAACTCCATGTCAGTACTGTATAAGAAAGGACGCCAGCCATTAGCTCGCTTGAATATTTTGGCACGCACCTAAAGAAAATAGGATAGCAATGAAAATTACAGGTGTTTAACCTATATCAAGTACTTACATTTACTTTCCGAAGAGTTTGATTTAATTTAATGGAAACCGTAAAGGATGACCGATCTCTGCTTATTGCCTTCACTCTACAAACATCAATTTGTGCTAATTCTTTATCGAAAATTTCGCATTTAACGCTGGAAATTTTAAGTACCCCGGAGCTCTATGGAACATAAAATTTAACTATTTTAATAGCAAATAAATTTTAAGTTTAATATTTGTAAAAATTACTTCATAAAAAAAGAACGAAATCAACAGAAATATTATTGGATGATGGAACTTCATTGTTGAGCTTTGAACGTTGAATGATCCAACTTCTAAACTAACTAAATATTGTTTAATAAAAACAGCGATTATTAAACATTTTGGGGTAATTAAACATTTTGATTACACATAAGTATTGAGAATATTATAATAATAATAATCGAAAATATATAAAACAAATCTAAGGATAATTGTCAAATTGAACGTAATCGAATTTTAAATTGCATGTTTCTCAGCTTGGTAAATTAATGAGTAACAGTGCCTAACTTTCAAGCCTGATACTTCGTCACTTCCTCTTTTATAAAAACACTTCGGTTTTCCAGTTTCAATGAAAAACTAAAGTCGATAAAATGTCTCTGTAATATGCTCCGACTGTAGCCAGATCTGTGTGTTTGAATTCATATTCCATATAAAAAGTAAAAAGATACCATTTAGCATACATCCTTTAGTACATTTTGATACCTTTTGTAATTTATTAGAATTTGGTTGAAAATGAAGAGGTAGAAGATATAGAAAGCGAGTGGAGGATTTCATTTCTCAATAATTTTATATAAAAAGGCGACAGTTTCGAAGATTTCTGCCATTTTGATTTCGGCGATAAAAATTCCTTAAAACAAATTATGTACCTTCATTCAAAAAGCTTTGTCGGAGCCTTGTTGTGTCTGCCACACAGTAGCGCTCCACTAAAAGTTTTTTTTTCACAAACTAAGCACAAAACCAGATAAATTTTGAAAATATTTCATTTTCTTAATATGCTTCAAAAAACACTTCACTTTTTTTAAAAAGACTTCGATTTTTTAAGTATTTCACTTCACATGAAAACTGTGGAGTTTTTAGGTCTATTATTATTATTATTATTTTATATCGCATCGCCAGTCAGTCCTTCCAGAATAGCCAGACGTCGCCAAATTCAAGCAAACACATAATATTTTTATTTAATTTCAAAAATGCAATCACATTTATTATTATTATTATTTGAAGGATGGGACGACCCGAAAGTCCAGCACTGCGATTTATAAGACCTATTGTACCAAAACCCCAAGTTATGAAAGGAATACAGGAAGAGAGAAAGGATAGATAAGAAACCATAACCTAGCCGAGAACCGATCACGGATCTTCAGTGAGAAGAGTCTGGCACGCTGCCACTAGACCAAAGTGGCGATGGTTGCACCTACAGTTTAACGCCGGTTGCTAATGGCGGTGTGGCAATTTGCTATCATTTTTTGGGTTTTGCTATTGCCTGCCAGGATTTGTACTTGATCACTTTCTTATAATTCTCATGCACTTCATATTGATAGTGAATATGAGAAGTTTATTAGAATTAATCACCAGACCAAGACGGGAATCGAACCTGCAACCTTCTGCGTGAAAAAATCTAATGCACTATCTGATAATATGTATAAATATACTCTCAAATAGTTAAGTTCTCATAGTTAGTAAGCTCTTTCATATTAGTATAACAATTATAGTCAAGTATAATGTAAGCATAATTGTCTATAATAAATCAGTTGTTAAGCAGGATCAGAAGCGTGCGTTTCAATACAATATCGAGGTCGTCATGCAATCACATACATCCGATGATTATTTTTCCTGGAAAATTATAAATGGTTTATTTCAAAACTGAATGCTTTAGTTGAAGAGTTATTGGTCTAAATGCATGAAACTTTTCTTTTCATGGTCATTTAAGGATTGAACAATTTTCATAAACTTTAATGATTTTCACACTAAATTGTTGCTCATAAAGGTCTTTGGAACATTATTTTTATCAATCTTCTGGAGATGAAGTGATGTACATATCCTGCAGGATGATCTGATGTGATGTAGGTTCTCGAGCCATCAGTCACTCAAGTCTAACATACACCACCCGTCAAAAGTTTTGCGATAATATAAACATGTCAATACTTAGCTGATCACTGCGTACTCAGTTTTTCTCCATCACATCTAGTTCTCCCACAATATGGACTTGAAGTCCTTCAAGGGTTATTGAGAAATTTCTTCAAAATTTTTGAACCGTTTTTTAATCCCATGTGGAGCCACCAACAATTTTTTTTTTTTAAATCAATTAAATTTTTTGTTTTTTAATTTGCAATGTAATTACAACAACCACGATTCCATTATTTACTTACGTAGTGTGAGTAGTGATGATTCGATACAAGTAAATACAAATAAATACTCGATACTTTTCATTCGATTCAAGTACTTTTTTTACTCGATGCTATACCATAAGTATTTTACTTAGTATCGGAAAAAAGGATCAGTATCGGATACTCGATACTATTAGAAAATATTTATTTAAAAAACTGAAATATTGCTATACAATATTTAAAATTGTGGATCGTATTAAAATATTTTGCAACAATAAATAATATATTTCAAATTGAAGTTAACGTCATATTTATATGATTCACGTATTTCCAGTAGAAATATCTCAAAACCATGATGTGTAGGCGAAAAACTCGTGTTGATTTGTGCCAATTGTAGCTCCAACCATGTGGTATCACAATGGGCCGTTCTGGCCTGAATGTGTTCCTCGACAGCCACTTAAAAAGAAGCATAATTTGACTCTCTAAACACTAAACATTTTTGCATTATTCTGGAAAAAGTATAACTCGTAGATAATTCCAATGTTCTAGAACACCCTATTATTTTTAACAAGGAATACTTTCTCAAAAAACAGTATAATAGTTTTCTCAACTTTTTTGTTTTATCGACCATTTATCGAAAAAAGAGGGCATAAAACCCCATTTTCAAGAAGAAGCGTAGAAGATGGAGAAAAAGTGAATATATTCTCGTTTCACATTTATAAATCATTTAGAAGCAATTGCAGGCTGCCAATAAGAAAATTTTTAGAAAAAAGTTAAAAAATCAAATTAAGCGTTTTTCGTCGATATAATTCCCGTGATTTTATGATGGCACCGCAGATTTTGAGCAGGAAACTTGAAAAGTATTTTATTTTCTTATTTAATCTAATAAAAGAATTCACAAAATTTGGTTCTTCTGCCTTTTTCGTCTGCGTATTAATGGGTTAACATTCCCACAAGTGAGTTTCACTGGATGGACGTTGTTCCCGCACGAGCTCAATCGGATTTGTGTTCGGTGATTGTGGAGGCCAAATCATAACGTTGAGTTACAACGACAATTGTTTTTAAAACCACTATAAGTCGCGCTATAAGTTAATCTAATCCAGTAATGTTTGGCGCTAAAGAGGGGTGTAATGAACCTTCCTGCTTCCTTTTGCTTTTGCTAGGGTATGCTCAGTGAGTAACCAGGGTGCGCAAATAATAGCACTCACGATACTTCGGTTTTAAATACTTATATATAACGTGCACTATTTATTTATGTTATTCACTGTTCGCTGCATAAACTGTTTTCTTAGTATTGATTACAATTTGTTTTTCTTCATATGTTAGTATTAGGGTTTTTCGTTTTTCTTCGTTTAGCCGCTCGCTTCCGTTGAGTGTCCTCGTGACACGAAAGTCGTTACGTCGCACAGTGTAACGATCCCATATAAACCGCGGCCAAAAATAGTAATATTAATAATATTTGGGAGTCGAGGTAGTCTAATTAAAGCAAAGTCGTATGCCAAAAATGGTACCAATTAGACTACTACCACGCCCACCTCCCATATAAATCAAACACTTACATTGCAATAACTTTTTAAATATCTGTAGCATAATGACGGAATTCGGTGTGTAGATCTATACGAACTTCCTTGCTCAATGAAGAAAAAATTGGTGTGCTGCCATGCCTACCTAAGAAAAGAATGAAATTGAACATGTTAATTTATAAAGCAGTTTTCCTATCCTTCAATATAATAAAGCTGCCACATGCCACTTGAAAAACTTCCAAAATTCGGAGTATGGAACTTATATGGAGGATTCTTGTGTTCACAAAAAATGTGCTTCTTTTTCTTCTAAACAACTTTTCTATAGACACCAAAAACGATAAAACATAAATTAATAATGTCCTGGTACAGTCTTAATAAAGTCATTTTCATGATTTCATGTACCGTTATATTAAAAACCTGATGGAGCAAAACGGTCTTCAGATTCGAGCTAAGCGGCCCCAAATTACTCTAGACTACATGTCAAATCACCAGTCCGATGGAAAAAACTCAATTTTGTGGCACAGTGTTATTAAGAAAGTGCAAGACATTTGTTCGCTTAGTCGCTATCATCAATATTATTCGATATCAACTACTTGATACTGCTCTCCAGACAAAATTTCATCTAAAAGGTAATCTTTTATTTTTTATCTTGGTGATTTGCTCTGATAACATGAGAAGAGAAACCATCAGATTACGATTTGATGCTTCAGAGGGAGTTTTTCTTGTAAAATTTAATCAAAATTTTCTTATATCTTTGTGGCGTGATTCTAAAGCTTCCTCAGATAGGGCTCCAATTGGCAAACTGAAGTGCTCGACTATGTCGGTGCTTGTGGACTGTTATTGGCATATTATTGGTTTAATTTTTATTATTGGTTTCACGGAAAAATGTAAAAAACCTTAAAAACCGCAGCTCTTCGCACACAATCTTTCTTGAATTAGTGAAAGCATTCTTTGTGGCGTTATAAATCTCTTTTGAAGTAATCGAAATGACTATGTTTTGATGTGAAAACATACTTTTTTTTCAAATAACGGTAAAAATCACATGGTTAAACATAGAGCCAAAAAAATAGTGTGAGCATTTTGTGCAGATTTTATATTTTTCCCACTTATGCATTTTGCCTACATTTATTTGTTAACAAGTGAAATATGGCAATTAAGTTAGTAATAAAAGATATGATCAAAGAATATATAACACATAGAAGGCGCATAACGTACAAATTTATTTGTACAAAAATTTTGTTCTATGGAGCCATAACTGCCTCCAATTTACTCACAAAATTGAGTTGTCCTCATAAAAGCAATGAGTGGTTGAAATTATTTGTTTCTTTTTGCTATTGTCTTTGTTTAATGAGAGGTAGAAGTTTTGTGTTTTCGTTTTTTGTACAAAGTACATGTATTGAACTTAACTTTAACAAATTTCTTTTGAAAACATTTGAATAGAAATTGGCCTTTCTGGAAAACATATTTCGCGGTGATCAATATTTTGCAAATCTAGATCATTTGAAATCCAAAAATGAAGTGGATTTACTTTTATTATAAGATTATCTAGTGATTGATCGAAGGATTTGAAAAAATATACATATTTAACAAAATGGCCATTTGTCAACAGTTCGATTTTCACTAAAACACGCTGATTTTTCAGTTGTAAAAAAATGGTTTTGCATAAAAAAAATCCTTCGATTAATCTCCAGATTATTATGTATTGAAAAAGCATATTAAATTTAAAGATAATTAGTTTAATAGTTGTTGAATAAGCGTGGTCACCGACTTTAATAACCATATTTTGAGAAGAACGTGTTTAACCCATATCGTTCCGGTACTAGATACCATGATCCAATTTGGAAAATAATAACCATATTTTGAGAAGAACGTGTTTAACCCATATCGTTCTGGTACTAGATACCATGATCCAATTTGGAAAATTTTCAAAACACAATTTTCATACGTCTTCAATAACAAATTTTAGAACTTAAAAAAATTAAAAAAAAAAATGTTCTGAATTTTAGAGGCTATAGTAGTTTTTGGCTTACTCCAAGAAAATAAGGTGACCAGGTGTAAAAAAAAATTAAAAATATTTCTACACTACAACATGAACAACAAGTATTCCCTGGGATCAAATATATTTAACACATTAATTTAGAAGTCATTATAAGTTAAAAACAGAAAAAATGCATTTTTGTTGAATTCTGCCTGTTTCCCCATACATTTTTTTACAAACGTTTGGTCAGCTATAGCCTCTGAAAATATTTATGGAGACCAGTAAAGTTGTAATTTTCACATCAAGTTTGTCATTTTATCTAGGCGAATTTATCCTTTCAATGCAAAATAATTAATTTTACTATTTTTTTGTTGATTTTCAAACCCAACTTCCAAAAAAGGATGGACAGACATCTGGCCTTGAAATCAGGTGATAAACAATATTTTTAAATTATTTAAATGCAATTTTAAAGTCAGCATATATAAAAATATTATACAGTGATTACTTTTGGGAAACTTTGTAAATGTATTTTTGACGTTGCCGTGTGCCTGAACCCATAGGTTTATCGGAAAGAAAATGTAGTTACTTTTTATTTGAAATATTATCTCTTACATACTTACATAAATATAAATATTAATATTTCAAAAATTTTTAAAAATCTCCAATATGACTTTTTCTTATTTTTGGCCACCTCGTTACCCTGTACGTCGTATGGTCAGTGGCAACTTCGTTTGTACTACACCAGTGACGCTGTCACACACCCTGGTACCTAATAAATACCTGACCTTTATATCTTGGTGTGATGTCTCACTCGTAAAATCCAGTAAATACCTAATCGATTTCTGAGGGAATGAGAGGAATTAATCGTGCTGTCGCTTCGCTGACAGTAGCTACCAAGAACTAAGTGTTAGCCTTCCGCGCTGACGCAACCGTAAGGATTATTGCATATAAACTAGCGAAAGAGGAGAAGAAGTATCCTGTGCCACAGTCTGAGTCTGTGTACCTTCCTCTTTGTAATGCTGGTCCTTTTATACAAATTCTGTATGTATTTGTCCAGCTAACACAATTTTTTTTAAATTTTTTTTGCCTTTTCTCAACTTTGACGATGTTTGTACATACTATTTTATAAAGAAGCTATACTTATGTATTTATTAAATTTATAAAATTTATTAAAAAACACAAGCCAATGAGTAAAAAATTTAGCGATTGAAAAATTTCATTTGCTTGTTACTTACTTGTGTTTCGTTTAGTGCACAAGAAGTTTCACTTTTGCCTTGTGTTCGTTAATACACAACCAATTTTTGATTCAGATAATTTTTATAAATTGTTATCCTACTCCAATTTTCAAGAGATGAGATTGGGTTCTACTGCAATTTTGAGCCAAAAAAACTGATTTAGGCGCTTGTTTTGTATGGGACGTGCCGCGCCCATATTTCCAATCTTGACCATTTTTGCTTTAAGAAATACTTACAGTATCTGTAGCTACTGCACAAAAATTCAAGTTTATTACTTCAAAAGTTTTTGAGATATTGTAATTTTTTGATTCAGCTTATATGGGAAGTGGGCGTGTCCGTTAAGCGACTTAGTTAAAATTCGCAATATTTCTTAATAATTACCTAAAAAATATCTGTGCAAAATTTCATTGGCCACTACTCCTTCTATTTTTGTCCACCGGTTGTATGGAGACGCTGCACTGTGCGGCGTATCGACGAAAAGCTGTCGACGTAAAATCGCGACGTAAAATCGTCGACAGCTGCAATTCGGTTCCCTCTCTTAAGATCATGGGCGCTTTAAATGTGACAGAGTTGTTACGCTGCGTAAATTTGTAGATACACCGCAATTCTGTTTATACTTAGCTTAAAGGGAAAATGCACAGAAATGGAAATAATATTTGACGAAAGAACTCGTATTTTCCAAATCCGCGAGCCATGCCAGACAGCGTGGTAGTTATAAGACTAAAGTTGCAATTTGCAACCTTTTTAACTGCTTGGAGACTTTGATACGACTTTTTGAAAATACCCGAAATTTGAGACTTTTTTAAGAATCCCTTCAAATTTTGAGACTTTTTTGCAAAAAGTGTGATATTCACATGAAATTATACGAAAAATCCATTGCCTTTAACTTGAAAGTTCGCAACACTAATTACATCCATACTTTTTAGTTGCAACACTGTCGTTTTATAAGATTTTTTACAAACTTATTGCTATTTTCAATTTGCCACACTGACTCACAGAATATTATTTGGCCAATTAAAAGTCCACAAATGATAGATATTGAAAAATGCTAGGGTACTGCATACAAATTTTTTAAATCTGCTAGCAGACTTTCTCGAGTCTGCGTTTTTTAGATTTTTTTTTCTAAATGGACCGGTAATCGCAAGAGCTGAAATATTCCCACATCATAAAATAAACTGAGTTTCATTTTTAGAGGTGTACAACAACTTTTTTTCGAGGCACCTTAATGTATTATGTATTTGCGATAATTATTTCTTTTTTACTTTCAATACATTAATACATTTTTTTATATGCAAACTGCTGTGAATTAAAATAAATGTTCCTTTTATTAAATAAAATGAGATGACACGTTTTTTGCAACTTTTTGCAATTTATCAACGGCTACGCTGATGCCGGATATATTTCAGGTCATTAATTGTAATTATATGAAATTATATACTTTAACATATGCAGAAATAAAATTCGAAATAAATAATAGAGAATATTAAAAATAAATTATTGCTATTTAAAATTAAATGTTTATTAATTACATTTTCTCGTATTGCATAAGTAGTAAATCGATTCAATCAACTCTCTTATTTATCAAAATGAAATCGGAGGATCGAGATCCTCTGGCCGATAATTATTATAATTATTCTAATACTACAAAGTGCATCAGAAGAATCAAGAATCGCATTATTTTTCAGGCAACAGGATTGGTCAAATACGAAACCCTGAACTGTGAATTTCTGGATAAGGAATTAGGCGAAATTTTCTTATGCCGACAGTCATTGACCATTTTTATGTCCCAGAGGTATGGTCTAATGCACTTTCTTCTCCTATTCCTTCACCACGTGATGTAGTACCACCTTCAGTCGGCTTAACCCTTTGCGATGAAGTACCACACCCAGAGAAATACTTACCTCGTTTAAAGAAAAACGGCTATCAAATTGGGGAAAAATGGGAATGATTTGGCGCCATAGAAACAGTTTCCTCATTTGGATATATAAAATTTCTTTGAATTGAGGAAATATTTTTTCTTTATTTTAGAAAAAAATTTCTTTGAAAGAAGAAAGTTTTCCATAAATTAAAGAAATATGTCTTCAATTGCGTTTTTCAAATGAATAATATTTAATTTCAATATGAGAAATTGTATATAATTTAGGTAAAATTTTCCTCAGTGTGAGGAATAATTTTCCATAAATTGAAATAAATTTACTACCTTTTTAGAAAAAAAATCCTCAATTTATGGAATATTTTTTGTAATGTTGTTTTAATTAAAAGGCATAGAAATCATGTTTTTTTACATGTATGCATTTATTATTTTATTTTTAATAAGTATTAAGGTTTGCATTCATACGTATTTTTACATACACTACAAGCGTCGTCGCCTTGAAATGATCAAAATATCCTCATGGCCATCAAAAAATTATAAATTTAAGTTTATTGACATTTATTTCTTTCGAATATATTTTGTTTTTTTTTTTGCATAATAAATATAATTGTTTTTTTTCCACAAATTATATCAACAGTCACAACCGCATGGCTTGAAATAGAGACGCCGACTAAAAAATTCAAAAGAAAAGCAAAACGTATGCTAGTTTTTTGTGTATCCCAAAATTTTGAATGGAGAACATTTTTGGTATATTCGTCTCTTTCTTACATTTTCTATGCACAAAGAACATGTAAGTTGAATGATGCCACCTTATTTTATTCTAAATAAGGTGATTTGTCCTTTTATGTTATTTTGATACCTTTGTTTCGTAACCAAATGCTGCTTGAATTTTTATATGCTGATGTGACTAAATTTTGGAAGAAACAGGTTTATGGAAACGTCCATTGTTCCATGCACATTTGTGTTAACAATAGACAAAGTAATTCGTAAAAGCTATTGAGTTAAAATTGTAAGGACTAAGTTTTAGAAAAAAATTATATTTTACTTACTTTTTTATCTTACTTTCCTTTAATTTTAGTTTTAACAATTTCATTAAAATTTGGGATTTTACTGCAATTGGTGGGCAGCACCGCAACTAAATTTCCAAAAATTAAGAAATAGTTTACTTCAAATTGAACACCATGGTTGCATGAAAGGAACACATTTTTCTTCATTTTGAGGAAAATTTATATAGACGAGAGAAATTTTTGTGGATTCAAATTGAGGAAACTTTTTCTTTGTTTTAGAGATGGGTATTTTTCTGGGTGCAGCGTCGGTCAGCCTATCACTAGTACCGATGCGCAGATTCATCTCTGTCCCCAGATTATCTGGGTCTACTGCTGAGTCTGATGTTGCCGCTTATGTATATCAATTTCAAACTTGGTGTGACTTTGGCAGAACTCAAATGCTTCAAGCTTAAGGCTAATTCTGAGCGTGAAATCACATCGTTCAAGATTATTTCTCCAGCTTCAGCGCTCGGCCTTATTGTGTCTGAAAATGTTTGGCCTAAGCAAATAGTAGTTCACGAATTTATAACACGCAAACGAACTATTATATATCATTATATCATCAATAACCGGACTTCCTCAAAAAACTCTTAAATCTCAATGCGCTTCAGAATGCTGCATCTGATCCGACGTCATCATAAAATGCCCTAAACGGCCATTCCAAAAAAATCTAAACCAGATAAGTCGGCTATGAACTTTAAAAAAAAGAAAAATGCAAGACATGATTTTAAAGAGTATCAAATTAAGTTTACGAAAACACCTGTGACAAATAAATCTATCAGTTTCCGTAATTTTTACGAACAACCAAAATAACTTTTTAAGTAACGTTTCGTAGAGAGCTTCTTTCAGTGTTTTGACAAGCCTAGTTCATGAAAATAGTAACAGATGATTGTAAAGTAAGATTATGTTTTAATAGTGTTTAGTATCAAAGAGTCTATATTGTAAAGAGGTTACAATTCGCTCTTGCTGGAATCGAAACAAAAAATCGTAGAAACCAGCAGCGATGTGCAATACCGATGGTGTGACAGCGCCGGTTGTTGACACATCCAGCGGACAAAAATGTATGAATGGATGAGTTTTACGTGTTTGATACAACAAATATTTAACATTTCTTTTGACAAATAACATTCAACATTTACAGAGTTTTATATATTCTTTATATCAAATATGTAAACGTTTTGTTTTGATTTTATGTATTTTATATAAGTACTTTTGAATATTGTACTTGAATCTTGAATATATATTGAGCTAAAATGTTGGAACTTTTAAAACATAAACAATGATCATAATTTTAGCTGGCAAAATTAAAAATATTCTGCTGAAATTTAAATAAAAATGAAAAATGTAAATATCGGATTGTGTGTTGGGATGGGCGCCTATTTTGTAGAACACAGCTTTTGGGGAATGTCGAACCAATGAGTGCGATCGAGCTGCTCACTTGCGATGTGTACACATGGCTGGTGGCTATTTCACATGCAAAAACTGCGACTCCGAATAAATAACATCGATTTTTTCTCTATATTTTTCATTCAAATCTTATGTTTTTTTATAACGAAGTCATAAATAAACGTTTTACATCAATATTTGTTCGAATTTTCTCAATTTGCAAAGTAATTCGACATTCCCCACGATTTTTCAAAATTACAAAATCGAATATTTTGGTATAATTCTTAAAACTTTACAACAAATTCGAATTTTTAGATTCTGCAACTCCCAAAACGTGGCATTTTGTTTCTAGTTTAACCTCCATTTCTCAAGTTTTTAAAATTACGATTTTAGGGTGAGTTATCAGTCAAAATCAAAGTGTGGTTCGACATTCCCCACATTCCCCTATAAAATACATGAAATCAAAACAAAACGTTTACATATTTCATGTAAAGAATATATAAAATTCTGTAAATGTTGAATGTTATTTGTCAAAAGAAATGTTAAATATTTGTTGTATCAAACACGTCAAACTCATCCATTCATACATTTTTGTCTGCTGGATTTGTCGACAACCGGCTCTGTCTCACCATCGGTATTGCACATCGTTGCTGGCAAGGCGGATTTAACATGGTGGTAGCAGCATTACAACAAGTACAACGTAACAATAACAACACGCTACTTTGTTGTTGCTAAAAATCGTAATTGTCAAAAGCACAAGAAAAAATGCATGGAAAACAAACAAAAAAAAAAACAAAGATTTTGACATTTAAGATTATCTTCATATAAAAAAAAATTAGAGAAGAAGAAGACAGAGCTGACGCTGCTATCACCTATTATAATTTCGCCATGGTTGCTGGTTTCTACGATTTTTTGTTTCGATTCCAGCAAGAGCGAATTGTGACCTCTTTACAATATAGACTCTTTGCCACGGGCCACGTCGGGTATATTTCCGGTTATTAATTTCAATTTTGTATAGTTATATAATTTTGTATAATTATCTAAATAAATAATATGCGGACATTAAATGTAAAATATTGCTATTTAAAATTATATGTTTAATAATTGCAATTTGTTTGCAATTCTATAACTAATAAATAAATTCAATCCAGCCTCTGATTTGACAAAATGAAAACGGAGTATCGAAATATATTCATCTGGCCGACAGTTATTGTAATACTACAAAGTTTATCTCAAGTAAAAAATACTCAAACATTTTGTGGAACCCTGGAACTTTTTCAGTCAGAAATCTCAATATATTTCAGGTATCAGGATTGGCTAAATTCAAAACGCTAAACTGTGAACTTCTTGATCAGGAACTAGGTGAATTTGTACAATGTAGGATTAAAGCACTGAACAGATACACGAATATGCTTCAAATTCATTTTAAGTTGAACAAAAATGTAAATGATTTCGTGGTGAGTGGAATCTCGAAATGGTTGAAAGAAACAATGTGGTTGCCAAAGAATTTAATTTAGAAATCAAAACTTTATGTATATTTTTCCATTTAGGTGCATGTAAAACTTATGAGGAAACTTAATGGGTGGCATCCTTTTCTAACTAACAATCTCATTGTAGACGTATGTAGTTTTTTTAGAAATCGAAAGAAACTATTTTTAACCAATTTAATTTACACTTATGGACAGAATTATACTAATGCCAATCATACATGCCCATATAAGGTAAGTAGACCAATCAACAAATGAATCAATTCACAGGAGTGTTGTTATAAAATTTATTACAGGCAGGTGAAGATATAATCCTTCTCAATGCAGTAATTCCAGAAAGTGATTTGTTACGGAGATTTCAAATCGATATGGGCGAGTATGGGATGTTTGCGAAAGGTTATATTAATAATAAGTTGATTGGAACAGTTAATGGTTCGGCTACGTTTTCGGATATCTGAATTAAAATTAAAATTACCGAAGCATTTGTGATGGGTCTATATTAAAGATTAAGTATATATAACAAATTTTGAATAAAATGTGTAAAGCTTCTTAAAAAATTCTTTTGTAAACAATTTCAAAACTGACTAACGGTAGTTAGGCTGTAATGCCATCAGTAACTTAAGGGGACCGACGCACTTTTCGATGTGTGCCGCAATTAAGTGATATGATGGAAGTGTGGACTAACACCTCCTCGTGGTCACGGCTGGAAACAGTTGCATGTCAGATGACTGATTCGCAAACTGTTATCTGGTAACATGGCACATCAGATGTCTGATATGCAACTGGCTAAGATAGTTCAGGCGGAGGGAGCAAACTCTCTTAAATAAAAACTCCCCTAATCCAGGGTGTCACGCGACCCGTGCCTATTGGTTTGGCAGGCAGGAGATTAACACTAGTAGACTGGTGTGCACGGATCCTACGTCTGTTTTTACACAGGTACTTGTACTTATGTGAAATCAGCACATGGGACCCGTGTGCGTCTGATACTAGTGTTAAGAATAGGCTGTCTTTGAACGGAGCCTCCTTGATACACGGCCGCCTCAAGGGGTAACTGTGGCCTTACCATGGCAGACGGGCTATGTCATGGTTGGCCAACCCCTTTCCGCTTCTATAGTTGACCGCCAAGCCCGCTCAGGCAGGCTAGTGGTCGTATTTCAATATGAGCAAACAAAATAAAAGAAAAAATGTAAACCAGCGGAGATTAACCGTAACGGAACTCGCAGATCGAATGGAGCATGAGCTACGTGATGAAGATCTGCGAGCTTTCACAAGTAGGTGTTCTCCCAGGTCGAGAGGGTCAGCAAGGTGCCAGGCAACGACTGCAACCACGCGAAGACGGTAACTACACAAGCGACTGGCATCGTACTCAGTACAGCTCATACAGAGGTCTCAGCGAGCAGTGCATCAACACCGGCTGGTGTGACTTCTGTAAGAGCTCGAGATGTCTTTTTAGCAAAGGTGGCTAGTGCATTCGCACCAGCGGCTAATACTACGAATACATCAACTGGGCAAAGTTACCCCAGGGACCACAAGCAGTTAGGATGGCAGTGTTACCAAGGGAATATCCCGAGGTAACATTGTCATCCGAGCAGCTTTCGGCCCTAGAAGATGCCATCCTGGAAGAGGTGGCAAAGGGATGGGCACACAAGCTGAAGTTTGAGGGTATACATTTCAGGCCGGATTATCTACTCATCGACTGCAAAGTTGTGCAGTCAGTCGAATGGCTGAATGGAGTAGCCCCGAAGCTGACGGCTTGGAATGAACCCTCTGAGCCGATGGGGAAGCATCCTAGCATCTTTCGAGCTGAAATTCACGCAATCGATATATGTGTGCAATTCAACCTGGATAGGAAGTACAAACGGCAAGATATCGCTATCATGTCGGATAGCCAGGCAGCAATTCGAGCATTATGCTCCTCTGAGGTCAGCTCTAAACTGGTGTGGGACTGTTTGAGCAAGCTTAATCAACTGGGTAAGGAAAATAAAGTCGCTCTATGTTGGGTCCCTTGACATTTAGGAATAGAGGGCTATGAGCAGGCAGACGAGCTTACTAGAAAGGAAGCAGCGACCACTTTCGTGGGGCCAGAACCTTTCTGTGGAATAGGAGATAGCGTAATCAGGGAAGTACTCAGGCAGGAAGAGAAGAACAAGAGGCGAGAACTCTTTAATAATCTTTCTGGACTGAGGCAATCCGAAACGCTTCTAGGTAACTATAACAAGAATAGATTCGCATTCTGCATTGGTCTCAACAAAAACAGACTGCGTATATTAGCCAGCCATCATAAAGAATAGGAAGTATATTTTATATGTTAAAAACCGATAGTCAAAACTTTGAACACGTTTTTCTCAAAACAAGGTTTTTACCATTGGTGCGTACGGTCTGAAATTTAAATATGTTCTTCTACACAACAGGATATAATAGAAAAAATAAGTTTGATTAATTCTTTTTTCAATTTGTAACGTTGTACTAACGAAAAAGTCCAATTTAAAAAAGAAAATAATTTTGGCGGTCCGCCATTTCGTGAATTGCTGGTCAAACAAAATAATCGTAGTATGTCCTAAGACCACAGTTATAATTTTTCTAAGGGTTTTTTTTAGATCTTCCAGTTAGGCGCATTCGTACCATTTTCAAAACATCTTCCATGAAGCTACAAAAAAGTCCTGTATACAATTTTTTTTAAATTAAAATATAATTATGGGAGATTTCGTCCCAAGTGAACCCATCGATCTATTACCAGTCTTATAAAAATTGGTTAAGCTTTGGACTGATAAATTGCAGGGCTGCCTTAAAATAACACTCACCGTTTTCGTTTTTATAAAATGTTTATATGGAATGTGTGTGTCGCGCTGTCATAATTTGAAATTATACGGGTGCGGAGAATTTGATCGAAAATCGGGGAATTTCCGGAGGACTATCGGAGAGATACAAAAAATGAATTGGTATCCCTGGTGCCAGCTCAAAATAAATATAAAGTTTATTTTTGATATCTATCTCTGTACACAAAAAACTCGGTGAGTGCCGTTATTCACGGCGGAAACTAATACTTTTCAGATTGAATTTCCCAGATAGACAAACTTGGATCATATCCACACCTCATATTGATGCCATTACGATTCGCGCAATGTACACAACGGTGTGTTCCTTATGAGCACCCATATTGGCATTATATTTAAATCATACCATGGTGTTTTCCAATGAAGATAAATACAGCTCACGCGATTTCTCTAGCACTTTTCCCATAAGTTTGTGAAAATTCGGAAACGAAAAGGTTGGTTAAAAACAATCCAATCCACAAAGGAAGTAATTGAAGGCCTAATTGCAGAAACATGAAACACAAAACAGAAATTCTAAACAATCGCCTTTAAAGCTTGGGATTAATGTAGAAAATATGACTTCCATCTCACAAACTCTTGATACTTGTAATAAGTAGTTAAGTAAGGCTTCTATCATATATCAGTCGATAGATAGCCAGAAGACAGCTGAAACCAATCTTTGTTAACAAAAACAAAGCAATAACAAGTTACTTATTAAATAATTTCTGAAATTTCTGCGTTATTTTTGGTTTTTGTAGACTCCAAAGCATTGTAGAAAAAATGGTAAATTGGTGGAATATATGGCAGTAAGGATTTTACCTTAAGGGGTTAAGGTCCAGTTAAAATTTGAAATAATTTTTTTTCGACAGTAATTACGTTTATTTCCGAAAACTATGTGTGACGAAGTTATCGCGTTTTTCTCGAAAAAATGTTCTCAAAGTCGGTGGCCACACTTATTCAAAAACCACTCGACGGATTTGAATAAAATTTATCCCGCTTATTGAAAGCCTAAAAACAGGTGCCTAACGAAAGAATTTCTTTTTTTTTAAGTTCTATTTTTTAACAATAAACTAGTTTCTATTTCTTTGAAAGCCCGCGATTAACTCTCCAAAGCCGCCATTTTGTGTATTTTCAAAAAAAAAGAAACCTCGTGTTAAGCACAAGATTAACTATTAGACTAATGGTTTTTTTTATTGGGTAGATTTTAGATTAACCAATGGGATATTGTGATGGTCACCGCAAGGCACTACTTCAGGAAAGGGGTCCACCAAAAATGGCGATCACTTCGGCAACAATTAATGTTTTGTTTTTTAATTTTGGTCAAGTAAAGATAAAAAATAGTATAATAACCCAGTATTGATTGTTTTTGGAAATAAATGTCATTATTGTCAAAAAAAAAAAATTTAATAAGTAAATTCTTATTCGAATCTCAGGAGCGCTTTCTAAAATATTCATTTACTACAAGCCAGTCTACGCACAGCAGCTGTATTAATGTTAAGGAAAATTAAATGAATTATTTAAGTTGTGAAAAGAAAACCAATTGTAATTGTGTCATTTTTTGACGAAATTAAATCAGAATTATTACAGAATTAAAACTGCGTGTCTAAATAAAAGTGAGGGTCCCTTGCAATTATAAAATTTGTAACACGAAAAACTTTTGGAGTCCGCTGAGACTACCCCATCCTAAGACCGGGAAACGGTTCGCTACAGTTGATGGAATTCATTCGATGTCAGGTGCGTTGGAATTTCTGTAGTAACGTAAATTTTTGTCACTCTTTTTTTTTTTGCTTTATCTGAGAAACCTCTATGCTGCATATAAACTCCGTTTATGACCTTAAGATTCAAAATTTGAAAAGTTTTTAGGTAATTTTTTCGTGCTTTTATTTTTAGGTAACTAACCCAATTAAATACTTTAAAGTGACAGCATTACGTATGATGAAACATTAAATATAAATTAATTAATAGTTTTTAATATACAAAAAAGTCCAGCCTGACTCACTCACTGATTCACAGACTGACCCACATATTAATGCCTAGCGCAAACTACAGGATCGAGAAACATGAAATTTGATATATATATTTCATCTATGGTCTAGGTCCTTACTTTTTTAACCATTTGTCTATACCTTAACGTCAAGCTACTTTAAATCAGTTGAAAGCACAATACCACTGTCAAAATAAGTCCTTATTTCGCCAATTACTCACACTGGAATTCCACAAAGCTTGAGTGATCTGCAATGGAAAATGTTTACGGTCATTCATTTCCAAGAATTTCGGGATTTATGTTCTTGGCACATATAAATTAAATTGAAAAATCTCTGGAGTCTTTGTGACCCTAAGTTATAGCAAACACAATTTTGGTTAAGGTACAGACAAACGAATAAAAGCAGAAAATGAGCAGGACATACATTTAAAATGATGTATTTTTAAACTAGAACAAGTAAAGTCGATATAAATGGGTCGATAAAAAAAAATTTGGGAAGATGAGGTGATACTATTCGTTTAGTCCATTTGATATAATTAAAGGAGGAAAACGCAGAAATGGAAGCAATATTCAACGAAGGAGTTCTCATTTTCCAAATTCAAGGCCACGCCGGTTATATTTCAGGTAATTAATTATAATTGCTTACATTCAATTTCGAAATAAATAATAGACGACTATTAAAAGTAAAATATTGCTATTTAAATTGTATGTTTAATTTTTGTATTTTTTTTTTTTGTTGCAATTTTGTAAATAGTAAATCAATTCAATAAAGCCTCTGGTTTGTTAAAATGAAAGCGGAGTATCGAGATATATTCATCTGGCCGATAGTTATTCTAGTACTACAAAGTTTATGCCAAGTAAAAATTACCCAACACATTTTGCGGAACTCTAGAACTTTTCAAATTAAAAATCTGAATATTTTTCAGGTGTCAGGATTGATAAAATTCAAAACGCTTAACTGTGAAGTTTTGGATAAGGAACTTGGCGAATTTGTACAATGTAGGATTAAAGCACTGAACAGATACACGAATATGCTTCAACTTCATTTTATACTGAAGAAAAATGTTAATGATGTGGTGGTGAGTGGAATTTCGAACTGGTGAAAAGGAACAATGTGGTTGACCAAGAAATTAATTTAGCTATTAAAACTTTATGTATATTTTTTCATTTAGGTACATGTAAAATTTATGAAAAAACTTAATGGATGGCATCCTTTTCTATATGGCAATGTTATTGTAGACGTTTGTAAATTTTTCAGAAATCGAAAGAAACAATTTTTAGCCAATGTAATTTATAATTATGGACAGAACTATACTAATGCCAATCATACATGCCCATATAAGGTAAGTAGACCAATCAACAAATGAATCAATTCGCAGAAGCGTTATTATAAAATTTATTACAGGCAGGTGAAGATATAATCCTTAACAATGGAGTAATTCCAGAAAGTGATTTTCTCCGAAAATTTCCTATTGATATGGGCGAGTATGGGTTATTTTCGGAATATTATATTAAAAATAAGCTGGCTGTATCAATTAATGGTTCGGCAACGTTTTCGGACATATGAACAATTTGAACTTAAATTAAAACTACCGAAGCATTTGTGTTGGACGTAGGCATATTGAATAAAAAGACCAAAATTTTCCAAAAAATTAGTTTGCGAATATCTTCAAAACTGAAAGAAATATCGTTAAGAAACCTCTAGCGTTATTTATCTCTAGATATTGTACAATTAATTTGAGACTACGCCTACATCACATTTCTGAACCTTGTCGATCCAATTTGTCTGCTGTATTGTTAACCTCTATACCGCTATGCCCGTGAACTAAGTACAGTAGTGCGTTTTATCGCTTTCCGGCATTTTTATACCGCCCCGCTACGAAGATTGTGATATTAGACTGAGTAAGGTCACAATCCAGTATTGTTTTGGCAGGTTTTTGAGTTAGATAACGAAAAGTGTTGCACTAAACATAAATTGAATAAGTGATAAGCTTATCAATTTTAGTACTTTTTTGCAGATTCTACTGCCCCAACTTATTGATCTTTTCACTTATCGGTAAAGGTAAATGATTTGATAATCTTAACACAATGCAGCTGAAAACAATGCTCTAATCCAGTGGTTCTCAAGTTTTTTTTTGTACCATCAATGTGCAATGTGGATCAAACGCGTACCACAGAACTAAAAAAAACTACTTTTACCGTTTTTCGACTTTTATATTTTCGATATTAGAGCATTCGATATCGATACTTGAGTCAGAAATCTCGAACCCAATTTATGATGAAAATTTTATTTGTTTAATAATAAGTTGATCGTTAAGGTATAAACGCAAATAGAAGGAGCAAAGCAGAACATTTATGTTCTCCTTATGAAAGTTATGATAAGAATAATTCAACAGTAAGTACAGGAGCAGAGCACAGCTCGGATTGTGCTCATAATTTAAAATATATACAATTAAGCAAATACAGATAATTCAAATAAACACAGGGTATTATAATTATAAAAATGATTCAGAATTTATGTTTGCTTAATTTATTAAGGATGAGCGGGAACCAAAGTAAATCAATCAAGTAAGTTTAGAAAAAAGTTGTTTTCGAACCTGGCTCAGGAACAACTCAGCGACAGGGTGCCATATGGCACCGCTACGCATTTTTGGGTTAATATTACAACGAATGAAACTGAGCACCAGTTGAAAGTCCAATGGACAGTCATAATAAATTTTAGATCTTTTGAATATTTTAGTGATTAGTAATAAAAAAACAGTTTAATATTTGAAAATAATAGCATTATGAAAACTTAAACTTTGAATACAAAAAAGTTTAGCATGACCGACTCACTGATTCAAAGACTGACACATCGATTAATGCCCAGCGCAAACCACTGGAATGATAAACATGAACTTTGTTAACTATATATCAACAATGGTCTAGGTTCTTACTGGTATTGGAAACCTCATTTTTAAAAGCAGAAAGCGTGCCATAACTTTAAAATGGCGTATTCTTGAACTATAACAAGTAAAGTATATATCAATGAATCGATAAAAAAAATCATAAAAAAAATTTGGGAAAATGAAGTTACTTTTCGTTTAGTCCATTTGATATAACTAAAGGGGAAAGGCTCATAAGTGAAAGTAATATTCAACGAAGGAGTTCATATTTTACGAATCCACGGGTCACATCGGGTATATTTTAGATTATTATTTGTAATTATATATAATTATGTACACAGAAATTAAAATCGAATATCAAAAGTAAATTATTGCTATTTAAAATTGTAGGTTTAATAATTGAAATTTGTGTGCAATTGTATAAATAGTAAATCAATTTAATTGAACCTCGGATTTATCAAAATGGAAGCGGACTATCGAGATAAATTCATCTGGCCGATAGTTATTTTAATACTACAAAGTTTATCCCAAGTAAAAATTACTGAACACATTTTCCGGAATACTGGAACTTTTTAAATCAAGAATCGTAATATTTTTCAGGTATCAGGATTGGTCAAATTCAAAACCCTAAACTGTGAACTTCTGGATAAGGAATTAGGCGAAATTAAACAATGCAGGATTAAAGCACTGAACAGATACACGAATATGCTTCAACTTCATTTTATACTGAAGAAAAATATAAATGATTTGGTGGTGAGTGGAATTTCGAACTGGTTGAAAGGAACAATGAGGTTAACAAAGAGTTTAATTTAGCTATTAAAACTTTATGTATATTTTTCCGTTTAGGTACATGGAAAACTTATGAGGAAACTTAATGGATGGCATCCTTTTCTATATAACAATCTTATTGTAGACGCTTGTGATTTTTTTAGAAATCGAAAAAAACAATTTTTAGCCAATTTAATTTATTCTTATGCACAGAACTATACTAATGTCAATCATACATGCCCATATGAGGTAAGTAGACCATTCAACAAATGAATCAATTCACAGGAGTGTTGTTATAAAATTTATTACAGGCAGGTGAAGATATAATCCTTCACAATGCAGTAATTCCAGAAACTGATTTTTTATGGAAATTTCCAATCGATATGGGCGAGTATGGGATGTTTGCGAAAGGTTATATTAATAATAAGCTGGTTGGAACAGTTAATGGTTCGGCTACCTTTTCGGATATATGAACTATTTGAATTTATATTAAGATTGTATATAATAAATTTTGAATAAAATGTGTAAACTTCCCAAAAGAATCATTTATGAATATCTTCAATACTGAAAGAGATATTGTTAAAGAATTTCTAGCGTTATCTCTAAATATTGTACAATTGATTGCATTGTAACTTCCTTTTAGCATGAGAGCTTTGATCTGCACAAGCTACCAACTTAATGTGACCTTGATACCAGCCGGCATGTCGGCATTTGGGCAACGTGCCTGGGTACGCCGTTGCAACGTCTTTATAGACATTGCGAAGCGCCACCTGTACCAACCTCCTGTTGCTTGGGGATATGATACCGTCGCTGTTGCAGGATTCAACAATGGACCAGATAAGACCATATTTTGCAATCCCATTAAGGCCGATTAAGTTTCGGCTTAAGGGTTGCCAATCTTGACTGTTTGGTGTCCTGACGGTCAGATTGTGCAGTCTTCTCAGTCGACCTTTGTCGCTTCTAACTCTCGTCGACACCGTGGGTCTGGTGGAAGAAACACAAGAAATTTGTTTTTGTGGTTTTTGATTATTATTTGACTTACTCAGAGCCAGAGCAGTGCTAAATGGGAATCATATCAACCACGTTCGAACGTACCATGAGGTCTGCCAGGGTTTTGACAGAACGAAGACAGCCCAGAAGCAATCAATACGAATTAGGAGTTATTGGAGAAGTAGTGGACAAATGGAGGTACCTGATGTCCCCGCATCAGAGGAGAACGCCAGAGTACCAGGGGTATGTTTTATTTAAAAGGGTTCATTCTTCTTCTTATGCAACTTGTTATCGCATAACAAGTTGCACTTCAGATTTCTGATGACACCTCGAGGAAGTGATAGACCACACTACCATTAGATCACCCAATTACGGCACGTATCGACATACATATTAGTCCCCTTGAGTGACCGCCGGCTCGACAGCCTGTTGATACATTCTTGAAAAATATTTTCCATGAAATTTCACTATAGGTCACTCAGTTCAATATTCTTAGACTTGGTTTGGGATATTTAACGAATTTTCTAATTTATAGACTTTTATCACTTTGTATGGCAACATTCCAAAATAAACGTCTATTTTAAAAATTTTATTTTTTGTAACAGTATCTTAAAATAATTATGTATACTAAAATTTAGGTCCCTGGGGCTAGTCCAATTTTTTCCATCTTTTGTATGGAGTCAAAACATTGTGTGGTGTAGTGCTTAGTGTTCTGCGTTACTAAGTAGGCTGCTCAGGTTTAATACCCAGGCATAAAACTGAAGGTACCTCAAGTATACAAATATAACTCATACGATATGAATGGATGTGAAAAGCTCGGTCTAGGACATATATGAGCTGTTATGTCATAAAAGAATGTTTATTGTTCATGATTTTTTGTACAGTTGGTCACCTCATTTACTCGGGCTGTCCTTATTACTATTATAGTTATAGAATTTGCGTTTCATAATATTCAAAATTGGATCACGATTGGAAAAATTGAGTTTCTTCTATATAAATGAAGTATATTCAACGCCATTGTGACCAAAAGTCGTTAAAATGCGAGAAATATTCAACAGGGGAATTAACATTTTCCAAATCCACGGGTCATTATTCCTAAACAAAATGTGATCAATATATTTACGTATATGCACTTGAATTTTAGAAAATTTGTTTTTTATATTTATATTTTTGTGAATCATAGATATATTTGTATTTCTTACTTTTTTGATTTATATTTTTTTAAATACATATCGGTGTCTTAATATCGAGTTTTTGACCTGTATCGAAAATTTTAGAGATCTACACCGAAAACTTACGATCTTTTCGTTTAAATTAAATTACAAATTCTCAAAACAGTACCAATTTCTGGAATCACTCAATACTAAAATTTTTTTCGGCAAAAGAAAATCGTAATCGGTCGGGCTCTATATGTGTAATCATTAAATTTTTGCTGTGAAGGGTTAAGCAAATATGCCGGAATATGGCCGTGAATTTTGTATATTTATTGATTCAGACGTGTTTTTTTAATTGCAATGTTGTGAAATAATAGCTGCGTTTTATTCGCCAGCTAGTTTAACATATGCGAATGAAACAACCACTTTGTTAAGTATTTCCTTGTTATATTGTTATTCACAATGAAACTGGTCAACAGCTAGAGGTGAAACATTTTAATCATTAATCGGTTAATCATGGGCATTGTTGTTTTTTAGTTTTTACCTTTACCAGATTATTTAAAGATTATTTTAACTTATTTTCACCGAATTTCGAATTTTCGAATCTTTTCTTATTTTGTTTTTTGCAAACTGTCTTGATTCTTCTTTCACTACTGGCAGTTCACAATGTTTTTCAATAATAGGGTGCTGAAACAACACTTTTTTTTGCGGCATTTCAACTTCGCATCAAACTACAATTCAAATTTGTTTTAAATTTCGTTTATATTTTAATTTAAAATACTTACTTGTGACTGAACTAAACTAATTTTAATGTAATTGAAGTATTACAAAACTGATTATAAACAGTTTTGGAATATTTTAATAATTATTAAGAAAATTGTGGCGAACCATTTATACACATGAAAATGTTTACAGGTTGGCTCTTTACTTACAGAAATGTCATTGGTTTGAACTGTAACTATTACTGTAATTATATACACCCGCTCTCTTTCCGCAACGCCATTCGAGCAAGCAACACGCTTTACTATTTATTAAATTTCTAGCTGTAAATAAATTAGGAATAAAATATTTATCTTTTAACATCACTTTGAGTTTTCAATTTGATCGAACATCCCCTCATAATGAAACTTGAAAAAGGGCGAGTCCGATTGCACTTTTTGGTTTTGAATTTAAAGTTCATAAAGTGTTGCCGACTACTTGCGAAAATGTATTTTAGAATAAGTTTAGGTTAGGTTAGGTTGGAGTGGCTGTCGAGAGACACACTTAGGCCTGAACGGCCCATTGTGATACCACATAGTTGGACCTACAGTTTAACGCCGATTCCGAACGGCGGTGTGGCAATTTTTTATCGGCTTGGTGGTTTTGCCATTACCAACCAATGTTTGTACTTGTACACTATCTTATAATTCTCATACACTTCATATTGATAGTGAATATAAGAAAGTAATGAAAATTAACCACCAGACGAAGACGGGAATCGAACCCGAACCTCCCAGATGAAAGTCTAGTGCACTATCCACTAGGCTATCGCGGTCGTCTAGAATTAGTTTACATCATTCAATTTTTGATGAGGAACTCTAGATTTCTTGTTAAAAAGTGGCAATAATTAAATAACAAAACTAGAACAATGAAAATATTAACTTAATAAAAATGTTTAAAGGCAAAAATGCGGAATTTTTTCGGGGCAAAAAGTAAAACACGGGACGCTTCAACGAAGTCATCACAACAACAATGTATATAGAGACGGGCAAATCAGACGGCCGTTTCGGAATCCGCCACGATTCTTCATCAGTGATCTTAGTGACTAATATTTGAAATCGTTACCCAGAATTACAGATCTGATTTCAAATAACTTCACTGAATAGAATAAATGAAAGAAACTACATGTTGCTTAAAAGCGAAAGTGTCCCGGCAAATGCAGGACGGTTGGTCACCGTAGTTATACATAATTAGAAGCAAATCATATAATGTTTGCAAATCAGAAGATTACTAGTTATTTAGTAATTAATGTCATATTTGAATGTAAAACAAAATAAGTTTTTCTTTTTCCTTCAAAATCGGAACGAAACCGTAGCCCGAATGAATGTTGAAGAAAGAAACCGAAAGTTGAACTGAAACACTTGACAAAACCAAAACCGGTACGTAATATTAATTCGGTTTCATTCATTGATTATAGTTATATTTCATTACATACATATAAATTAAAATCGAATTAAATAACAGTTGAACATTCAATGCAAAATATTATTAGTTATAATTAATGCTTAATAATTGAATTTTTTTTCTGTCATTGTAGAAATAGTAAATCAATTCAATTGAATCGCTCACTTGTCGAAATGAAAGCGGTGTATCGAGGTTTATTCATCTGGTCGATAGTTATTCTAATACTTCAAAGTTTATCTCAAGTAAAAATACCCAATACATTTTGCTGAATACTGTAAACCTTTAAAACAAAACTCTCAATTTTTTCCAGATATCAGGATTGGCCAAATACAAAACTTTAAGCTGCAAAATTTTGGATAAGGAAATAGGTGAATTCAAAGAATGCCGGATTAAAGCACTGAACAGAAATACGAATATGCTTCAAGTTCGTTTCGCATTGAAGAAAAATATAAATAATATTATAGTAAGTCGAATAATAGTTAGCTATTGAAACTTAATGTATATTTTTCCATTTAGATACATATAAATCTTATGAAGAAACTTAATGGCTGGCGTCCTTTTCTATATAACAATCTTATTATAGACGCTTGTGATTTTTTTAAAAATCGAAAGAAACAAATTTTAGCCAATTTAATTTACACTTTTGGCGAAAAATATACTAATTTCAATCATACATGTCCATATAAGGTAAGTAGACGAATTAACGAATGAATCAATTTGCAAGAGCATTATCACATAATTTAATACAGGCAGGTGAAGATATAGCGCTCTACAATTCAGTGATTCCAGAAAATGATATTTTACGGAAATTTCCAATCGATATGGGCGAGTATGGGGCATTTACAAAATATTACTTTAATAATAAGTTGGTTGCAGAACTTAATGGTTCGACTACTTTTTCGGATATATGAACAATTTCGAATAAAAATAAAACTATGTGTGGGTTTATATTGAAGATAGCAAAGAATCAATGAACTTCCCAAAAAATTCTTTTGCGAATAACTCCAAAACTGAATAAAACGCGTATTTTCTTTTAAAAAGCGTTAAATTTTTTCTTATAAAAGTGTTAAGCACAATTTTTTTATATACTTATTAAAAAGAAAATTAATTAAATACATGTATTTTTAAAGTTTTTAATTCACAGCATTTCTAAATTATACAATCACAAGAAAAACTAAAATAAGATAATGGAAAACGAGTATTTTATCCACTTTAATCACAAAAAAATAAACAGAGTAACAATTTACAACTATCACATATCGATGTCGAAGTTTATATTCTATTCATTACTATCAGCAATTGGTATTGGTATGACACTTGCTGGGATATTGGATATTGGTGACATTGTTGAAGGTACTGATATGGATCTAACAGTTCTATCAATGCCATCCGATACAATGCCAATAATTCCAGTTTTAAAACAGCGCTATACAATACAAATTCCAGAGGCCCAAACTTGGCTTTTGCCGGGACCTGGGCCGGGAGTTGATTGTAAGCGTATTTTCATTGACGGCTCCAGAACAGAATTCGGTTCGGGTTCTGGGGTCTTTATTGAAAATGATAGAGTGCACCATCACTTCTCCCTTGGGTTGTATGCTTCTGTTTTTCAAGCAGATATTTTTGCAATCATCAAGGCAATGGACCATGTTATTGATAATGGTTGTGGAGAAAGAAGTATCTGTGTATTTTGTGACAGTCAGGCTGCGCTTAAATCCTTGGTTAATCCTCTAACCACGTCTAAACTGGTTATGCATTGCAAATCCAGGCTTGATTGTGTTTGAAAACACAATAGCCTGCTGTTGATATGGGTTCCTGGACACTCAGGAATTTCAGGAAATGAATCGGCTGACCTTCTGGCCAGAAAGGGTTCGGAAACTGGTTTCCTGGGCCCAGAACCCATACTCTCTTTGTCGTCTACAGCCATCAAGACCACCATTAATGAGTGGGTCGACTTGACCTACAATCGTAAATGGGAGGACCTGAGGGGCTTTAGACAAACAAAGACCATGTTACCTGTTATCTCGAAGCGTCTAACAGACTTTCTGTTATCACTTAACAGAAAGAGCTGTAGGCAGCTGGTGGGATTATATACAGGTCATATCTTTTGGGCCAAACATTTGCATATGATTGGCCTGGGAACTAGTGCCTTCTGTGCTTCCTGTGGTTTGGAGGAAGAATGTGAAGAGACGGCGGACCACTTTCTTAGTGTCTGCCCCGCTTTCTGTCAGATCAGAGTAAGCATATTTGGTGCTGGAGTGTTGGGAGACGAACACTTGAGCTCTCTAACACTGCAGGATCTGCTAAGATTTATTAATAAATCAGGTAGATTTAAAGAATAGCAAAAGGGAACACAGGATATTGTACAATGGACGTAAAACTTGTCTGAGTGCTGTATTCTTAAATATTTCTTTTGTCTGTTCCAAAAAAAAAAATAAGCTTCTTCTGGCCGTAACACACTCTTTAGTCTGAATTCAGAAGCATTATAAACGCTAGTACTGTTTATTTACGTCATCAGGTATTTTGTAGTTTTCATAAAATGAATTTTCATGTTATTAACCATTTTACCACGTTTATATTTCTGTTGCCGCATTAATGCCAAATGGCAATGTAAGGTATTTGTAACTACCAAACGGCGTTTGAAATATGCATAGCTCTGAGCTCTTTTCTCTATATCTAATTTCGATGATCAAAAACCCGAAAATGCATCAAGATGTGAAAAAGAATTTGTCCCTCTCAACCCATGTCCATGTCTAAATTTTCCTTATCCCTTCACCGTTGTCACCGGTAACGTTCAGAAGACGCAACTGTTGCCCAACAGAGGAGAGCGTGTCTTCTGAACGCGTAGTTGTGTATTTTTGCTCAGCACAACTGTTGGCATTTATACGCCATTTGTGTGATCATATTATTTTTCCGCTCTTTCATGCCAACATGTTGTTTCCCAAAAATTGGACATCATACTTTTCAGAAGATACAACAGTTTAAAAACAACTGTTGGCAATTTACAAACAACAGTTTAAAATTTTGTGTATCTTCTGAACGCAACCACTATTGAACTCACCCAAGACGTTGGCTTTGTAACTTTTTCTATGACCATTTTTTCCATGCGATCCAACTCTTCACGTAGACTGTCAAGCCTACCACAGGAGGGAGACATCCAAGACCTTGAAATATATCATTGTATTTATTAATAATTGATGGATAATAATTGTGTTGCAATGCACATATATATTCTTTTTCAAAATGCAAATTTTCTGGCAAGTTGACAAGCCTAAAACAGTTGGACAATTTATGTTAGTGATAACAAATAAAATTTTCTGTGTTAAGTTATTTAATTTACACTCCAAGCTGCTCTGACCAATAATAGGTATAGTCGGTATGGCCCCAGTAACTGGGGCTAGTTTTTTGCGGAAGAAATCTCTTTATGAAAAACAAATATCAAAAGAGAGCCAAACTACTTGTTTGAGTTTGTTTTGTTATTTGTGTATGCGATAATTCGTTACCAGTGCTGCCGAAGGTACTCCGATCGGAGTATTCGTACTCCGCTCAAATCACAATCTTCTGTCCTCCCCAATCGGCAAGAATCCTCCTATTTCATATTCTTGAATTTTTGGTTGTAAACATAAATCAAACTAAATGTGTTCTGTTGGGTAATTTTAGTTTCTGTCTGTGAAATATTTGTTAGTATGACTAGCTCTATTTTATTTATCGCTGGATTACTGTCAAAATTCAAAACTTCGTGTTCCATTTCCAGAAGCTTTTGCTTGTCTTTGTGTTAATGCTTGGAATTTTCAACAATTGAAATCAATAGCAGAAAAACCGCGTAAAAGTAAGTTTGCATATTTAATAAATATCAATAAATGGGTAATGAATTTATATATGTATATATATATTAGGTTTGGACCTGGAAGAATTTTGATGTGAAATTTTTCATTTAAAGAATGCTTTAAAAGAAAAAATGCTTTCAAAACTGGAAAAATTTGTTGGGGCAATTTTAAGTTTTTCACATAGCAATGCAGCAGCAAATAGATCAATTGTATCTAATGAAAGATAAAAAACGAAATTGCTTGCTGACTGCAACTGTTAATGCAGTAAAGCCAGGTAACTTCGATTAAGCTGGTTCAAAGTACCACAAATAACATTTTACTTTTTTTACTCGGTTTTGAGGAGAAAGAAGACAAGTTTGTTGTAGTTTTTTAATCATTATTGCTTTTTTTTATTATTATTTACTAATATTATGGTACTAAAAATATTATTATTATTATTTACTGATACTACCGTTTGTTTTCAAAGAATGCATATTTTATATGAATTTGTTTTATTTTCATAAATGAATTTGCTTTATTTTCATAAATTTTTTAGCTTTATCATAATTTTTAGTATTTAACAGAATAATTTCTCTTTTCTTTCATATTATATCTTTCGCCTTCCGGACCACTGCAGCGTGTTTCAAGCAGAGGTAACGGCGATTAAAGAAGTAGCTGACTGGTTGAAGTGCAGGAAATTATCACCATGTGATATTTACACTTTCACGGATAGCCAAGCGGCCATTAAATCACTTAATAGTGTAATTACTACCTCCAAGGTAGTCTCCAAATGCCAACTATCTCCAAACAAGATATCTGAGCATTCCAAGGTACACCTGTATTGGGTACCAGGTCATAGTTATATTCCGGGTAATTGTAAAGCCGACGAGCTGGCAAGGCTAGGCACAACATTCCCTACTCCTCGCGTTGACCCAGGTATGCCTATGGCAACCTGCAAACTGAGCATATATAGCCAAATGATTGACATAGCTAACAAAAGGTGGAGAGGAACGTACACGTACACGTACAAAACTAATTGGCCCTCCTACAACCCAGAAAGGTCAAATTTTCTAGCTTCGCTTAATAGATCTTCTATTAGCAACACTGTGGCGATAATCACTGGACATTGTCTAATTGGCAGACATGCCAGCAGATTGGGGCTACCATCTTATGACTTCTGCAGAAGATGCCTAGACTAGGAAGAGGAGGAAACTACTCTTCACTTTCTCTGTAACTGTCCAGCGCTTGCCACATGTAGACTAAAATCTTTAGGTCAACCCTTTTACAGCAATCTTGCTGACCTCGAATCTGCTGACATCAGAGATTTAGATAGGTTTATTAAAACCACAAAATGGTTCAAATCTACTTAAGTTATCTAGCTTACTGTGTTTGAATCTGCTGGCATCAGGGATTCTACAGTTCAGAGAACCACGAAGTTCATTGTAAGATTAGGGAATTATGGATAAGCCACGTGGCCTTATATGGCCTAAGTAGGTCCTATTATTAAAGGACAACCACTCTAACCTAACCTTCATATTATATGTTAAAACCTACAATATGGTATGCACCTTTTAGTTTCACATTTTATATTTCTGACTTGAGGTACGCACACACAGTTGCGATTTCAGCGAATCCGCAATATCTGCGATTTTGACGCATCGTTTTTTTCGAAAATTCACAGATCCCTCTTTTGTCGTCCTGAAAACGCAAACTGCTGCGTTTTCATGCCAACAATTAACAAAATAAAAAAGAAGAAGTGAAATGAAAAAAGTGAACAAAGAGAAAAAAAATCAAATTATTCTAATATTTATATTTAATTTAATAGTTAATTAAAAATCTCTTATATGTGGCAGAAAGAAATAAAAATCAGCTGTTGGGATTTCAATGTAAAAAAACCGCAAAAGTGTGTGCCTCTTTGCGCTTTCAAAATTTGCCGCAGAGACGCATCGAAAATGGTGCGAATTCGCACCGATAATAGCTTTAAACCGCAAAAATACAGCAAATTGTTAAAAATTATTTATTACAAAAAGAAAACCCAATGTAAAATACCATTTGGTTAGTTTCTCGACTACCTTTTACTATCACAAACTTTAACATTAGGAATCACTTAAGATAATTCATGATTGACTCGATTTATTGATTATTTGTGTTGAGGACATGAACCTCATTGAGTTCGACACAGCAACATTTATTGATTTGGTCATATTTCATTTTATTGTATTTATTAAATTTGTATCTTTAAATTTCCCAACTTTGTCATCAACATTGTTCGCCCAATGTTGGCTAGATATTTCTTGTATTATTGATGTGAATATTGTACATTTTAGCTATATGTAGCACCATTGGGCGCTTAACGTTACTTAATTTTTATATCCATTTGTAATATAAAATAGAATCAGATCTTTTTTCAACTCTCAACAAGGAAGTCGCCGATTGGCACTTCCTCCTTGTATTCTTTTAAAATATTGGCACTCCGCCATTATCATTACCAAATCACCTTCTTTTTAATAAACTTGTAAACTTAACTAATTTGTGCTTAATTATTCCTACATTTATAAAAACATTAAAAAGGGGCATGCTACTCTGCATAAACCCGAACAATTTGATTAGTTTATGCTAGGGAATTTCCAACTAAAACGTCACTAAAACTTCACCATCCTAGTTTTCCTCACGAGGAACTATTCAACTATTAAATAAATTTAGTAGCCTAGTTTATCTTTGACGCTGACTAACCACAGCTTCCTCCGAACTACGGAACAACTAGAATTTTATCCAGCGGGTATGATTTAATTAAAACAATAGTAAACCAACATAAAAAACTGTTGTGTGAAATTCAAAGTAGGGGAGGCGCGGGTTTGCCACGAATTCGAAAAGAGGTACGTAGGATGAGCACAGTTGAGAACCGCTGCTCTAGATTCTAAGTAATACTTATTTGAAAACTTGTAAGACATTTTGAAAAATTCTTCCCCTGTAAAGTAGAATTCTCCTCTTAAAAGGAAAAATTCCTCCCCTTAAAATTTTCAAAACGACAGCACTGGCCGTTACACATGTCTTCTCTCTTTCTCTTATCTATTATTTACTCCCGCTTAAGCAATGATTTTTTCAACCATGAATGCAATGCTTTGTTCAATGGGCGAATTTTGAAAAACTTCCGACGCTAATATTTTGGAATTGGCTTAACCGATTTTAATAATTTATGGCTAACCTACTCGTCAAGCTCTTTAAATTGATATATAACATGATAGTGTAGCACTTCTGAATATTCTGGAATACAATTTTAGTTACACTAATAATAATAGGTATGTCTTTACGTCCAAACCCAGACACTTTGTCTAATTGGTAGTAAGTTGCTAAGGACATTATATTAAGAGCAGCCCCAAAATCTAAAATACAATCTATATTTACATTGTTGACTCTGATATTTAAATGCCACAATTGATTAGAGTAATAATTAGTATTTTGATTTAAAGTGCTGCATTATTGTTAGTATGATCTATATCAGACATTTGTGACTCAAAATTTGGCAAAATGACAAAATTTTTTACATGACCTGCACTTGATGTTATAAACTGGGCATTTGTATCGATGTTTTTGAACAACCCTTCCATAAGTTGGGCTTGACGTGACGATTGGACTCACTTGTGTCTCTTGACTATGGATGATGACGATAAGACTGATTTGTTTCTTCTAACGATGGTTGATGGCTTGACGAACGATGTGCTGAATTATATGATGCTTTACCTCGACCTTGATGATAAACTTGAAGGACATTGCCAGTGCCACCAGACGAATCAGCTTCTTTCATGATGCTTTCAGAGTTCTGCTGGGCAATGGTGACCGTTTTTGCTATTTCTATCGTTCTCTCCAACGCTAAATCTGGCTCTTACAGCAAACTTTGATGAATATGAGACAGAATGGAAGAAAGTGCCTCTTACTAATGATTCTCTCACGCTTTTAAGTTCATAGTTTGTACCAAAGCAGAAGAATTAAGAAGGTAGATGCATTTTGACAAGTAAGAGGAACTTTGACAATTGGGAAAACATTTGTTTTGATACTATTCTTCTTTTTGCAACAGAGTTGTATTTTCATAGTGAAAGTTTTAAGTAAGAATTTATAAGAAAATAATTTGCACAGTATTGCATGTACATAGGGAGAATTAGTTGCTTCTTTTTATATTATTTTTTAACTCTTAACATGTTCAAGGTTTTTGCTTATAAAGAAAACAAATTTAAATAACATTATTTATACAATTTTTATAACAAATAAAATTTATAATTTAGTACTAAATAGTAAAAGTAGTATTAATAAGCTACTACTAACTCATTCTTTTGTTCCCATTTCAAAAAATGCATCTCTAAAATGTTCCTCTTACTTGTCAAAAATACAAAATGGCTACTTTTTGACAAAATGCATCTACCTCTAAATACTTCTACCATGGTTCGTACTTAGATTTTCCAGATCCGTCATAAACTCATTTATGCTCTCTGAAGGTTTCTGTTTCCTCATAAAAAACGTATGCCTCACCATTGTAAGGTTTTTCCGAGGCGCAAAATATTTCTCAAATTTTTGTTTCTCTTCTGACATGGATAACATTTCGATGTTTAATGAATTTGAAATTTCAAGACCTTTTATTCCCATTGAGTGCAGCATTTTGGCTATTTTTCTTTGGTTTTTAGCTTTATCTGGACCCGTCGCCAGCAAACATATGTATTTCAAATTGTTGCCACCACTTGCGCCACTCTGCTGCTGAAGAAATCATTAGCTTCGGCAATGACGACGCCATTTTGGTTGCCACATGCTCCTCCGACTTAACCTCAGTTTTTGGATTTTCTGAACTCATTTTAATTTTTATTTTATGTGCTTCCTATTTATGGTTTTTATTTAATGTTCAATAAATTATTTCTTTGTTTTTTATTTTAGTTTATGTAAAAATGTATTACTTTTTCTGACACCATGTTAAGTGTGCGGTATTAATATGTAGAGAAACAATGTGATTTGCTTTCAATGACTTTATTTTAATATTGATACAGTTATGATTATATTAAAGATGAGAACTTATAGATATACAAATATATATAAGAGATGGTACTTATGTTATTAATAATAGAGATGGCAATGTTTGTGATGTTACAGGATCGTCAATTGGATTATCTAATTTTTTTTTTTTTTTTGCAGCAGCATAGTTGATCAGGATCGATTATAGAATTTTTCTGTCAGAGTACTTTTCAAAAAAAAAAAAAAATTAATCCATATTGTATATTTGCCTCTTTCTTACCCTCCTATACCCTTTGATGAACATATTCCATCCATGAAATATGCAAGGCAATTAAAATCGAATTAAATATTTTGCGGATATTATAAATGTATTATCGTTATAAAGCTAAAAAATAATTTAATGATAGCTTTTTTGCTCTTTTTAATAGTACGAGTATAAATGGGAAATCAATTATATTTAGTCAAAATGTAAGCAGAGCATCTGGATAACGAACTAAGGTTTTCTAAATTGAAAATATATAAATGATTTGGTGGTGAGCGGAATTTAGGATTGGTAAACCAGATAATTATATTTATTAACAATTTATGTATATTTTTCCACTTAAGTATGCAGCCATCGAATGGTCAATTCTGAATTCAACAAAAAAATAATTATTACAAACAGAAATGCAGCTATTATAAAACTGCTAAATTCATTTAATTTCATCAGGCTGGCCCGGTCTTCTTGGCGGACCCGTTTAGAACTGACCCTGATAAAGTTTAGGTAATAAGAAAATAAATATTTGCTGACCAATATAAGAAGAGAGGCAAACCTTTCAATTGGAAATATGTAAGTGAAAATGAAATTTATCCATCAATTTCCTATTGCATGCGAACCACGTTTTTTGTTTGAAATCATACAAGTATTTTCGTCCTACTAAAAATCCCAGTTACAAATTTTCAAGACAATCTGTATGGGATAAGGAATCTATATGTGGTTGTGAATCTGTATGGGGTTAGGAGAAATTATTTTATACTTTTTAGTTCATTTTAAAAACGTGGTATATTAAAAATATTTTTTATTTAAATTATTATTTTTTACTTTTTAGTCTTGTGTGTGTGAAATTTTGCAATCGATTTTAAGTAAAGACCAGAGCTGTAAAGAATGCATTCAATTTAATTGCAATACCTTGAAGCCATGGTTAATAACCATGTTATATATATTATATATTAAAATATGAAAAGTTCTAACATTTTAGCTAAATATACTTATTTACATACATATATTTAGGTACAATGTTGAAAATAGTGATAATATTTCTTCGCATTTTGATTTCATGAAATCAGTAGAAAAAGATTTAAAAGTTCTTATATAAAATTCATAAAATCAAAACAAAACGTTTACATATTTGTATATAAAGAATATATAAATACTGTAAATGTTGAAAGTTATTTGCTAAAAGAAATGTTAAATATTTATTTCCATTCATACATTTTTGTCTGCTGGATGTGTTGACAACCGTCGCTGTCACACCATCGGCATTGCACCTCGCTGCTGTTTCTACGATTTTTTGTTTCGATTCCAGCAAGAGCAAATTGCGATCTCTTTACAGTCTATACTCTTTGTAAGCGGAACAAAACGAAAAGTTGGTTATTGTTTGTTTTTGTTCTCTCTCTCATTTGTCTTTGAATTTGTGTATGTATACGCATATGTATACATATATTTTACTTCCGCTAAAGCAATGATTTTAACAACGATAAATTCAATGTTTTGATCTATGAAAAAAATGGAAAAACTTCCGATGCTAATATTTTAAATATTATTATATTTATATATATTTTAGATATTTCATATTGCATTGTCTTCCAGTTCTGAACTATAGTTAAAGTTTCAAGTCTCTAGCTCATCGGGAAGTTAGCTTAAAATCGATTACAAAATTTGTACCGAACAGACTGACAGACAGACACCATTGAATGCGAGTTAATATAAACGTAGTAAAAAAGATTCAGAATTTATGTTTGCTTAATTTATTAAGGACGAGCGGGAACCAAAGTAAATCAGTCAAGTAAGTTTAGAAAAAAGTTGTTTTCGAACCTGGCTCAGGAACAACTCAGCGACAGGGTGCCATATGGCACCGCTAGGCATTACTGGGTTAATATTACAATGAATGAAACTGAGCACCAGTTGAAAATCCAATGGACAGTCATAATAAATTTTAGATCTTTTGAATATTTTAGTGATTAGTAATAAAAAAACAGTTTAATATTTGAAAATGATAGCATTCCGCATTATGAAAACTTAAACTTTGAATACAAAAAAGTTTAGCATGACCGACTCACTGATTCAAAGACTGACACATCGATTAATGCCCAGCGCAAACCACTGGAATGATAAACATGAACTTTGTTAACTATATATCAACAATGGTCTAGGTTCTTACTGGTATTGGAAACCTCATTTTTAAAAGCAGAAAGCGTGCCATAACTTTAAAATGGCGTATTCTTGAACTATAACAAGTAAAGTATATATCAATGAATCGATAAAAAAAATCATAAAAAAAATTTGGGAAAATGAAGTTACTTTTCGTTTAGTCCATTTGATATAACTAAAGGGGAAAGGCTCATAAGTGAAAGTAATATTCAACGAAGGAGTTCATATTTTACGAATCCACGGGTCACATCGGGTATATTTTAGATTATTATTTGTAATTATATATAATTATGTACACAGAAATTAAAATCGAATATCAAAAGTAAATTATTGCTATTTAAAATTGTAGGTTTAATAATTGAAATTTGTGTGCAATTGTATAAATAGTAAATCAATTTAATTGAACCTCGGATTTATCAAAATGGAAGCGGACTATCGAGATAAATTCATCTGGCCGATAGTTATTTTAATACTACAAAGTTTATCCCAAGTAAAAATTACTGAACACATTTTCCGGAATACTGGAACTTTTAAAATCAAGAATCGTAATATTTTTCAGATATCAGGATTGGTCAAATTCAAAACCCTAAACTGTGAACTTCTGGATAAGGAATTAGAAGAAATTAAACAATGCAGGATTAAAGCACTGAACAGATACACGAATATGCTTCAACTTCATTTTCTACTGAAGAAAAATATAAATGATTTGGTGGTGAGTGGAATTTGGAAATGGTGAAAAGAAACAATGTGGTTAACAAAGAGTTTAATTTAGCTATTAAAACTTTATGTATATTTTTCCGTTTAGGTACATGGAAAACTTATGAGGAAACTTAATGGATGGCATCCTTTTCTATATAACAATCTTATTGTAGACGCTTGTGATTTTTTTAGAAATCGAAAAAAACAATTTTTAGCTAATTTAATTTATTCTTATGCACAGAACTATACTAATGTCAATCATACATGCCCATATAAGGTAAGTAGACCATTCAACAAATGAATCAATTCACAGGAGTGTTGTTATAAAATTTATTACAGGCAGGTGAAGATATAATCCTTCACAATGCAGTAATTCCAGAAACTGATTTTTTATGGAAATTTCCAATCGATATGGGCGAGTATGGGATGTTTGCGAAAGGTTATATTAATAATAAGCTGGTTGGAACAGTTAATGGTTCGGCTACCTTTTCGGATATATGAACTATTTGAATTTATATTAAGATTGTATATAATAAATTTTGAATAAAATGTGTAAACTTCCCAAAAGAATCATTTATGAATATCTTCAATACTGAAAGAGATATTGTTAAAGAATTTCTAGCGTTATCTCTAAATATTGTACAATTGATTGCATTGTAACTTCCTTTTAGCATGAGAGCTTTGATCTGCACAAGCTACCAACTTAATGTGACCTTGATACCAGCCGGCATGTCGGCATTTGGGCAACGTGCCTGGGTACGCCGTTGCAACGTCTTTATAGACATTGCGAAGCGCCACCTGTACCAACCTCCTGTTGCTTGGGGATATGATACCGTCGCTGTTGCAGGATTCAACAATGGACCAGATAAGACCATATTTTGCAATCCCATTAAGGCCGATTAAGTTTCGGCTTAAGGGTTGCCAATCTTGACTGTTTGGTGTCCTGACGGTCAGATTGTGCAGTCTTCTCAGTCGACCTTTGTCGCTTCTAACTCTCGTCGACACCGTGGGTCTGGTGGAAGAAACACAAGAAATTTGTTTTTGTGGTTTTTGATTATTATTTGACTTACTCAGAGCCAGAGCAGTGCTAAATGGGAATCATATCAACCACGTTCGAACGTACCATGTGGTCTGCCAGGGTTTTGACAGGACGGAGACAGCCCAGAAGCAATCAATACGAATTAGGAGTTATTGGAGTAGTAGTGGATAAATGGAGGTCGTACCTATTGGTACCTGATGTCTCCGCATCAGAGGAGAACGCCAGAGTACCAAAGATATGTCTTATTTAAAAGGGTTCATTCTTCTTCTTATACACCTTGTTATCGCATAACAAGTTTCACTTCAGATTTCTGATGACACCTCGAGGAAGTGATAGACCACACTACCATTAGATCACCCAATTACGGCACGTATCGACATACATATTAGTCCCCTTGAGTGACCGCCGGCTCGACAGCCTGTTGATACATTCTTGAAAAATATTTTCCATGAAATTTCACTATAGGTCACTCAGTTCAATATTCTTAGACTTGGTTTGGGATATTTAACGAATTTTCTAATTTATAGACTTTTATCACGTTGTATGGCAACATTCCAAAATAAACGACTATTTTCAAAATTTTATTTTTTATAACTGTCTGCTTCACTATGCTTTTGATGGATGAATGTATATAAAAGGAAAACACTCTTCTTTTGATAAGGAGGCCTTTATTGAATGGTAGCCTCGGGGACAGAGAACACAATAATCTTGCGGAAGGTGACAATGCTGCTGCTGGCGTGGAGGATGCGCAGAAATATTTGTCGCTGCTCGCCTTTCCACCGAAGATGGTGTCTTGAGCTTCTGGAGCATCGGGTGGTGTGTAGGGCGTTCCTCGAAGTACCCGTGGAGCTGCGTCAACGCCGAGAATGATGGCGATGCGATATGCCTTGAAAAAATATTTATCGGCATAGGGCAATTTCAGGTACTGCGTTGATATAGCAGTTTGGTCTGCCTGATGGGGAGGGCAGAGGCCATAGTCACCTACATCCACTAGGCATAATATCGTCAGTGATTGTGTTGAGTGGTGGCGTGACCGGATGATGACATGGCAATATGGTTGCCGTCTTTCATGGAAAGTGGGGAGTGAGTTAATTAGTGTTTGGAAGCATCAGTCCCCTGATGGGTTTTGGTCACTCTGCCCATGCGCCAGTCGGTGGGGCAAACGAGCTCGTCTCGTATCACCACTAGGTCATTGAGCTGCAAATCCCTTTGGAGCACCTTCCATTTGTGTCGCTTTTGTAGTTCCTTTAAATATTCCTCTTTCCATCTGCGGCAGAATTCCTGTGCCATGGCTTTTATCTTTTTCCAGCGACTGAATAAACTGATAGGACTCGGCCCGTGACAATAAGGGGGCGCCTATAAGAAAATGTCCAGGGGTCAGTACAGTAAGGTCTGAGTACTCATCTGACATGGGACTTAAGGGTCTCGAATTGAGACAGGCTTCAATCCTGGTTAGAAGTGTAGCAAACTCTTCGAAGGTGTACTTCATGGTACCGGTAACCTTTCGGAAATGTTGTTTGAAACTTTTTACTCCTGCTTCCCATAAACCGCCCATATGTGGAGCTGAAGCCGGAATAAAATGCAATGAAAGTGTCTGGTGACCATATATTTCGATGGATTTATCGCGCACCGTGTGGATGAAGCTGATGGCGTCTTTTTTCAATAGTTGTGAGGCACCCACAAAGTTTGTTCCATTGTCTGAGTACATTTTGCTGGGGCAGCCTCTACGTGAGACAAATCGGGCTAGAGCCGCAAGAAAGGACGCGGCCGAGAGATCGCTGATTGGTTCCAGATGGATGGGCTTGGTAGAAAAGCACACACACAGGTGTAACCTTTAGTCATTCGGCAATATCGTCCGATGAAGCTTTTAATCTCAAAGGGACCTGCAAAGTCGACGCCGGTGTTCGTCTTGCAACGATGAATGCACGCCTTGATGAGGTTCTTAACTTTGATAATCCAAAACTCTTGGCGTATCAGTCGCAGTACTAACTGGTTGCCTCCGTGTAGTGAGAGCTGATGGATGAACTCGACGTAGAGACGAGCGAAACGGCTAGAGGGGGAGAGAATAATGGGATGCCTCTCATTGTAATTAAGAATGGGTGAGGAAGCTAATCTCCCATTGGCTCTGAGAATTCCTTTGCTATCTATAAACGGGGATAAATTCAACAGTGGGCTTCTAGCGTTTATAATCTGCTTGTTGGACAACTGATGATACTCTACGGGGAAGTACGTTTTCTGAGACAAGATAATGAGATAATATTTTGCATAGTTAAGTTCGGCAGAAGAGATTATTAAAGGATTGTAAATGGTGGGGTCGGCAGTAGAGCTGCGCGTTCGTTTCAAAAAACGAAATATGTAGGCAATAACATGTAAAGCTCGTAGGAGCGAGGAGAAGCGATCCAAAATATCTTAATTTACCGCCGAGCTAGTAAAATGGGTTATTATTGATTTAATCTCCATAGTGGTGTGGAAATCAACAGGAATAGTATTTTGTGGCCATTCAGATTTATGGAGTTTAAGCCAATGTGGCCCATACCACCATAAATCATTTTGCTTTAGATCCGAAGGGTATGCCACCCGGGTTGCTAGATCGGCGGGATTCGTGCGTGTGTCTATATGAGACCAATTTTTGGCACCGACCTTATCTATTATTGTCGATACTCTGTTGGCTACGAACGTGGCCCATGTGTATGGTGGTTTATTCAGCCATGCAAGTACAATTGTGGAATCTGTCCACTTGAATAGCGAGTATTTGTATATATCGAATTTAGTGATAACTACGTACACCATGTTCGCTAAAAGAACAGCACCGCACAGTTCTAATCGTGGTAGTGATATGGTTTTTACTGGAGCTACTTTTGTTTTTGCAATCAGGACAACTCGAATGTAGACTGTGGCAGCATACGCCTTTTCTGAGGCATCGCAAAAGGCGTGGAATTCAACATCGCTTGAAGGCGTATATCGAATCCATCGGGGGATTGTAATTTGGCTAATCTCGCTGTAGATGCATACGAATGCCACCCATTTATGTAATGATAATGGCTTTATAGTTTCATCCCAATCTGTCTTATCTAACCAGAGTTGCTGCATTATTATTTTTGCTGTCACCGTAACTGGTGAGAGCCACCCAGCAGGGTCAAATAATTTCGCTATTGTGGAAAGAATCTCTTTTTGTATACATTTCTTTAATTTCGAGGGGTTGGGCTGCAAAAAAAAAAAAAATTAGTCGGAGATCGCATTCCAACGAATTCCGAGCGTTTTTGCTGTACTTTTGTCTTCCAATGCTAATAATTCAGTATTTAACAAGTGCTCACGAGGTATATCGTGGAGTATTTCGTTTGAGTTTGATGTCGATTTTCGTAATTCGAAGCCTGCGCTGCGTAAGATTGCTATGAGCTGATTACGAGCTTCCTTTGCTGTATTGATGTTGTCTGCTCCAGATAATGCGTCATCTACGTACATGGCTTCGCGAAGAATCCGGGCACCTATGGGGTACTGATGTTCTTCATCGTCTGCTAGGCGTAGAAGTGTTCTTATGGCTAAGTATGGTGCACAGTTGACTCCAAAGGTCACTGTTTTTAGTTTAAAGTCTGAGATATCCTCTTCTGGTTCAGCCCTGAAGACAATGCGCTGATAAGGAGTATGGTCGGGGTTGACTAGTATTTGCCTGTACATTTTTTGTATGTCTGCGTTGAAGACATATTGGAAAAATCTTCATTAAAGTATTAATGTTGTAAGATCTTGTTGCAAGATTGGTCCAGTATGAAGAATATCATTAAGCTGGTCGAGTTAGACGAAGGCGAAGATGCATTGAAGACAACTCTAAGCTTCGTTGTTAAGCTTTCAGGTTTTAACACCGCATGATGAGGGAGATAGAAATGATTCGGAAATGGGTGAAATATCGGAGTTTGTACCTTTTTCATGTAATGTGGATGTACCACTTTTGAATGGGAGGTTCACCATGTAACTGCCAGATGTTGTTCTGTTAAATAATTCTTCACATGCTTCGTCTTCTTTGGAAGTGGTCACCTTTTGGGGCACTTCTTCTATCTCTCAGAATTTTGATAGTTGTAGAGACTGATGTGTTTTTTGAATCTGGTATTGGTCCCGTGAATAACCGAATCCAACCGAATATCGTTTCTTGTGCTACTATAGTCCCGAAAAAGTTTCTATGAATTCCATCTAGCATTATAAAAGGGTATATGTCTCCTCCAATGAGAATGTCAATTACGCCATTTTCGTGGAAATTGGGATCTGCAAACTCAAGTTGGAGTAGCTCTGGGTATTTTGCCCTTTCAAATGAAAAGGAGGGTAAATTACTGGTTACTTTTGGTACTATTAGTGCCGAAACCTCAATTTGAATATTTTTGTTAACCATACGAACGTGGCCCATGTGTATGGTGGTTTATTCAGCCATGCAAGTACAATTGTGGAATCTGTCCACTTGAATAGCGAGTATTTGTATATATCGAATTTAGTGATAACTACGTACACCATGTTCGCTAAAAGAACAGCACCGCACAGTTCTAATCGTGGTAGTGATATGGTTTTTACTGGAGCTACTTTTGTTTTTGCAATCAGGACAACTCGAATGTAGACTGTGGCAGCATACGCCTTTTCTGAGGCATCGCAAAAGGCGTGGAATTCAACATCGCTTGAAGGCGTATATCGAATCCATCGGGGGATTGTAATTTGGCTAATCTCGCTGTAGATGCATACGAATGCCACCCATTTATGTAATGATAATGGCTTTATAGTTTCATCCCAATCTGTCTTATCTAACCAGAGTTGCTGCATTATTATTTTTGCTGTCACCGTAACTGGTGAGAGCCACCCAGCAGGGTCAAATAATTTCGCTATTGTGGAAAGAATCTCTTTTTGTATACATTTCTTTAATTTCGAGGGGTTGGGCTGCAAAAAAAAAAAAAATTAGTCGGAGATCGCATTCCAACGAATTCCGAGCGTTTTTGCTGTACTTTTGTCTTCCAATGCTAATAATTCAGTATTTAACAAGTGCTCACGAGGTATATCGTGGAGTATTTCGTTTGAGTTTGATGTCGATTTTCGTAATTCGAAGCCTGCGCTGCGTAAGATTGCTATGAGCTGATTACGAGCTTCCTTTGCTGTATTGATGTTGTCTGCTCCAGATAATGCGTCATCTACGTACATGGCTTCGCGAAGAATCCGGGCACCTATGGGGTACTGATGTTCTTCATCGTCTGCTAGGCGTAGAAGTGTTCTTATGGCTAAGTATGGTGCACAGTTGACTCCAAAGGTCACTGTTTTTAGTTTAAAGTCTGAGATATCCTCTTCTGGTTCAGCCCTGAAGACAATGCGCTGATAAGGAGTATGGTCGGGGTTGACTAGTATTTGCCTGTACATTTTTTGTATGTCTGCGTTGAAGACATATTGGAAAAATCTTCATTAAAGTATTAATGTTGTAAGATCTTGTTGCAAGATTGGTCCAGTATGAAGAATATCATTAAGCTGGTCGAGTTAGACGAAGGCGAAGATGCATTGAAGACAACTCTAAGCTTCGTTGTTAAGCTTTCAGGTTTTAACACCGCATGATGAGGGAGATAGAAATGATTCGGAAATGGGTGAAATATCGGAGTTTGTACCTTTTTCATGTAATGTGGATGTACCACTTTTGAATGGGAGGTTCACCATGTAACTGCCAGATGTTGTTCTGTTAAATAATTCTTCACATGCTTCGTCTTCTTTGGAAGTGGTCACCTTTTGGGGCACTTCTTCTATCTCTCAGAATTTTGATAGTTGTAGAGACTGATGTGTTTTTTGAATCTGGTATTGGTCCCGTGAATAACCGAATCCAACCGAATATCGTTTCTTGTGCTACTATAGTCCCGAAAAAGTTTCTATGAATTCCATCTAGCATTATAAAAGGGTATATGTCTCCTCCAATGAGAATGTCAATTACGCCATTTTCGTGGAAATTGGGATCTGCAAACTCAAGTTGGAGTAGCTCTGGGTATTTTGCCCTTTCAAATGAAAAGGAGGGTAAATTACTGGTTACTTTTGGTACTATTAGTGCCGAAACCTCAATTTGAATATTTTTGTTAACCATTGATCCAATAAAAAAGTTTGAAATAGCATTTGATTTTACATTGGGTGTTTCATTTAGTCCTGAAACTCTAGCAGAGATTGGTTTTTGTTGGTAGCTTTAAAATTCGTTGAATTCGCTGTGAGATAAATGTACCTTCAGAGGCGGGGTCAATTAGTGCACGAGCTTTGTAGGTTACACCGAGGTGGTAAACTTCTATAAGTGCTGTGCCGAGCAATATCTTTTCAGTCAATGTTGTGAAGCAGCTATTTATTGTATCTGTTGGAGTGGACTATATGGTTGCAGCATGTGTAAATGCCTGGCGACTTGGGGATTCGCTCAGCTTATGACCTCTTGAAGTATTTTGGTTATGCATCGTTGCATCACGGTGTAGCAGTGTATGGTGCTGTTTTTTGAACTTGGAGCATGTAAATGTGCTTTTGCAGTCTTTGAGTTCATGTGCGGAGGCTAAGCAGTTAATGCAACAATTGAATTTTTTAACTGTGTTGTATCGCTCTCTTACGTCTTTGCGCACGCAAAGGCTGTGTCGCTTTGCATAGTTTACATTGAGTGACGTCTGCATTGTTGTGGTATGACCGTTGTAATTTTGGCTGCGTGAGAACTGGATAATACATCCGAGCTGAGGAGTGACTTGGAGCGGGGCTCCTAATATCAGAGACAGTTTCCAGAACTCGGTATCTGTCTGTCAAAAATTTGTCCAGATCTTTCCATTTTGGAATTTCTGTTTTGAGGGATACTGACTGTTCCCAGAGTGATTTTGTCAGCTCAGGGAGACGAGTTGAGCATAAATATACGAAAATTGCATCCAAGTTCCCGATGTCTATATGGTATGGGTGGAAATGCAATTATTATTTTCTCGCTGGAGTTGCTTGACTGCATTTTCAGACTCATGAGAGCAAGTTGGTAAATTAAATAAAACCTTCAGTTGGTTATTTATGAGAATCCTTTTCTTTTCATACTGGGATTTTAAATTTTCCCATGCTATGAAAAAACCTTCATTGGTTAAGGGTACTTTCTGGACGATTTCTTTCGCTTCCCCCATGGTTTTGTTTAACAAATGATATAATTTCTCAACGGCACTTAGCCGTGTGTTGTTTATATATATTGCAGTGAACATGTCTCGAAACATCGACCATGTGAGGTAACTACCACTAAAAACGTCAGTGTCACATGGGGGAACTTTAATGTCCGTGTGATAATTTTCGCTGCCATTGCGATGGGAGGGGTCATGCTTTGAAGACGTTGGAGTTGAAAACAGATCTGACTGGGTATATGTTGATTTAATTATGTTCAACTGTGACATTAATCGTATAAATAAACGATGGGACTCTTCATATCGCACCTTTATGGGTGTAAGATTTTCAAATCCTAGGCCTGTTGGTTCATTAGTTACCTATGTGAGACATTCTTCATAGGCTTCTTTGAACTTTGTCCACAATTCCCTAAGTTTCGTTGGCTCTAACTCTATAGCCCACTTCGTAATTTTCTCTTTGGGGCTTTTATCAAAATAAGCTTCATAGTCAGCTAGCCGATCGGAATAACGTAAGAAAATGTCTAACGCTGACATAATTTATTTATCTGAGTCTATCGAGGCAATGTTGCACAAAAAAAAAGATCTGTGTGGTTATATATATATATATATATATATATGTATGCGAGAAGGTCATACGATGTTTTATACTTTATTTAAATATATTGCATGAGGCAACGGTAGATGTAGGTCTTTTACCAAATGGTGACCCGTTATTTTGCTTGATTCACCGTTTTTTATTTTATTTGGTACCGTTTGAGATTAGGTGGCAACGTGGATGAGATTGGATTAGGATAGTTAGGTTAGGTTTTGTCACAAAAACTTTTCTAATTGGTTAATTATAGTTTATTGTGGGTTATTTTATATATTATAATGTATATATTTGTACACTAACCTTTTTCTGCTGTCTCTATCCAACGGCTCGAAGGACCAATGTCTGCTTCACTAAGCTTTTGATGGATAAATATATATAAAAGGAAAACACTCTTCTTTTGATAAGGTGGCCTTTATTGAATGGTAGCCTCGAGGGCAGAGAACACAATAATCTTGCGGAAGGTAACAATGCTGCTGCTGGCGTGGAGGATGCGCAGAAATATTTCTCGCTGCGCGCCTTGCTGTCGCAGTGGAGTATGCGCCTTGTTTGGTGCTCGCAGTGGAGTAGGCGCCTTGTTGGGTGCTCGCAGTGGAGTATGCGCCTTTTTGGGTGCTCGCAGTGGAGTATGCGCCTGGTTGGGTACTCGCAGTGGAGTTATGTATAAGTAAAAAATAATCCGAACGGCTTTGCACTTGAAGAGTTACTTGAATAATGTCGAAAAATAGTAGCGAGTAGCAAAAGTCATCAGTGACGACAGCGCAATTGAAATGTTATACCGGGTGACACATTTCTTTTCAATTAATTATTTCTTCCATCTAATATTTGGTGGAGGAGCCGACCATGGCGTCATCACATTGAGTGTTGCGCTTGTGGCGTAAACAATAAAATAATTATGTATACTAAAATAATTAAAATAATTATGTATACTAAAATTTAGGTCCCTGGGGCTAGTTCAATTTTTCCATCTTTTGTATGGAGTCAAAACATTGTGTGGTGTAGTGCTTAGTGTTCTGCGTTACTAAGTAGGCTGCTCAGGTTTAATACCCGGGCATAAAACTGAAGGTACCTCAAGTATACAAATATAACTCATACGATATGAATGGATGTGAAAAGCTCGGTCTAGGACATATATGAGCTGTTATGTCATAAAAGAATGTTTATTGTTCATGATTTTTTGTACAGTTGGTCACCTCATTTACTCGGGCTGTCCTTATTACTATTATAGTTATAGAATTTGCGTTTCATAATATTCAAAATTGGATCACGATTGGAAAAATTGAGTTTCTTCTATATAAATGAAGTATATTCAACGCCATTGTGACCAAAAGTCGTTAAAATGCGAGAAATATTCAACAGGGGAATTAACATTTTCCAAATCCACGGGTCTTTATTCCTAAACAAAATGTGATCAATATATTTACGTATATGCACTTGAATTTTAGAATATTTTTTTTTTTATATTTATATTTTTGTGAATCATAGATATATTTGTATTTCTTACTTTTACTTACTATACAAAATAAGCGGACTTATAGTGCGGCATTTTCTTTTTCTATCACTATTTTCGAAAATATAGAGAGGTAAAGTTGACGTGATTCGCCGATTATAGCCTTTTTCAAATCGCGGTAACTCCATTTCTGTTCATCGCATTGAGTAAAAGGAACAACCATTTTAAAGGTATTGAAAATCTCTATATTTATGTATTATTAGTTGTACAAATTGTTTCAGAAAAGTATTTGTTATTAACAATTATATAATTGAAATTCAGTTTACTATTCGTTCGCGATGGAATAAAAATTTAAAAAAATACTATCGTATTCCTCGGAAAATTTCCTATGGAAAACATATTTTTTCAGAGTGGTAGATTCATATTAGCTATATAAAATTCATTATTTACATTTATTATTGTCATTGAGCGAATTCAGAATACATTCAATCACTACGCATCACTAAGATGCGGAGGCTAAGAAGTAAATACAATGAAAATATAACATTCGGCTATTATTAATTCAATAAATAACTTGAAACATTACTGGTAACGGCAGAAGTAACGAAGAAGTAGAAGTGATGTGAGATCAATAGGGTAACCTACATGCTATGTTTAAAAAATTAAATTTAATGAGTATTGTGCAAATTATTTATTTTAGGACTATGATTTTATTTCTCAAAGTTGTTAAAGGACAAGCACCTCAGTACTTGACAAATAGAATTATATATAAAAACACAAACCAAATCATTATTTCTGTGGTCACATGCAATAACAGTCTAAGCCAAAAATCTTGCTTTCGAGAAAAATCCAATTTTATATACAGAAGAATTTATGAAAAAATAAAAAAGTGCAATAGAAAAAATGTATTGCAAAATACACGCGCAATGCTAAAATCAAAAACTATAATAAAACTTTACATTTGTTTAAAATATGAAATTTATAAGATTATGCCGACTTAGACTTTTATTGAAAACGAATGTTTTATTTTTTGTCTGGTATTTAACTCAATAGCGGTTATTGTATATTTAAATTCACCATTCTCAATTTACAATAATCACTTATCTTTACTTTGGCTCTTAAACCAACTCTCTTGTTTATGATAAATAATTTTGGAAAAAATATGCAAAAGCAGCTTCAGTCATTAGTTACAGGCTATTTTAATAAAATTTAATTCTATGGAAATATTCTCTTAAGTATATTTGGGCGCTTATGGTAAATGTAATGGGGTTTCATTACAACTGAAATGCTGTATGCTCAATTCTTTCTTTAGTTGACTTAGACTGTTATTACTTGTGACCACAGATTTTAAGAAATTCAAATGAAATATATGCAGCAAACGCAACTAAATCATTTAGTCAAAATTATTTACTTTGACGGAGCATTAAAATGTATAATTCCTTGCCTAATTTAACTAGGAATCAGGAATCCTTTTTAAAGTTTCAAAATTTGATAAAAAAATTATGTAATAGAAAAATGTATCGTAGAAAATCGTAAAGGTTAATTGGATCAATCTATTCTGAAGGATATTTTATAACTACTACAACAGAAAGTTTTTAATATAACGCAGGATGAAGAATTTATTCAAGTAATAATAGTCGAATGTTATATTTTCATTGTATTTACTTCTTAGCCTCCGCAACTTAGAGATGCGTAGTGATTGAATGTATTCTGAATTCTTTCAAAGCCACGGTACGCGTCGCGAAGCGCATTCTTCCGTCGAAATTAACGAATTTTATTTAGCCAATATGAATCTACCACTCTGAAAAAATATGTTTTCTATAGGAAATTCTCCAAGGAATATGATAGCATTTTTTTAAATTTTTTATTCCATCGCGAACGAATAGTAAACTGAATTTCAATTATATAATTGTTAATAACAAATACTTTTCTGAAACAATTTGTACAACTAATAATACATAAATATAGAGATTTTCAATACCTTTAAAATGGTTGTTCATTTTATTCGATGCGATGAACAGAAGTGGAGTTATCGTGATTTAAAAAAGGCTATAATCGGCGAATCACGTCAACTTTACCTCTCTATATTTTCGAAAATTGTGGTAGAAAAAGAAAATGTCGGACTATAAGTCCGCTTATTTTGTATAGGAAACGCGTAAAAAAATTTGAAGCAAATCAAAAATGTTGACCAATAAAAGTGTTCGATTTGTAAAAGAATGCCGGAATATGGCCATTAATTTTGTATATTTATTGATTCAGACGTGTTTTTTTAATTGCAATGTTGTGAAATAATAGCTGCGTTTTATTCGCCAGCTAGTTTAAGATATGCGAATGAAACAACCACTTTGTTAAGTATTTCCTTGTTATATTGTTATTCACAATGAAACTGGTCAACAGCTAGAGGTGAAACATTTTAATCATTAATCGGTTAATCATGGGCATTGTTGTTTTTTAGTTTTTACCTTTACCAGATTATTTAAAGATTATTTTAACTTATTTTCACCGAATTTCGAATTTTCGAATCTTTTCTTATTTTGTTTTTTGCAAACTGTCTTGATTCTTCTTTCACTACTGGCAGTTCACAATGTTTTTCAATAATAGGGTGCTGAAACAACACTTTTTTTTGCGGCATTTCAACTTCGCATCAAACTACAATTCAAATTTGTTTTAAATTTCGTTTATATTTTAATTTAAAATACTTACTTGTGACTGAACTAAACTAATTTTAATGTAATTGAAGTATTACAAAACTGATTATAAACAGTTTTGGAATATTTTAATAATTATTAAGAAAATTGTGGCGAACCATTTATACACATGAAAATGTTTACAGGTTGGCTCTTTACTTACAGAAATGTCATTGGTTTGAACTGTAACGATTACTGTAATTATATACACCCGCTCTCTTTCCGCAACGCCATTCGAGCAAGCAACACGCCTTACTATTTATTAAATTTCTAGCTGTAAATAAATTAGGAATAAAATATTTATCTTTTAACATCACTTTGAGTTTTCAATTTGATCGAACATCCCCTCATAATGAAACTTGAAAGGGCGAGTCCGATTGCACTTTTTGGTTTTGAATTTAAAGTTCATGAAGTGTTGCCGACTACTTGCGAAAATGTATTTTAGAATTAGTTTACATCGTTCAACTTTTGATGAGGAACTCTAGATTTCTTGTTAAAAAGTGGCAATAATTAAATAACAAAACTAGAACAATGAAAACATTAACTTAATAAAAATGTTTAAAGGCAAAAATGCGGAATTTTTTCGGGGCAAAAAGTAAAACACGGGACGCTTCAACGAAGTCATCACAACAACAGTGTATATAGAGACGGGCAAATCAGACGGCCGTTTCGGAATCCGCCACGATTCTTCATCAGTGATCTTAGTGACTAATATTTGAAATCGTTACCCAGAATTACAGATCTGATTTCAAATATCTTCACTGAATAGAGATAATGAAAGAAACTACATTTTGCTTAATGCAGGACGGTTGGTCACCGAAGTTATACATAATTAGAAGCAAATCATATAATGTTTGCAAATCATAGAAGATTACTAGTTATTTAGTAATTAATGTCATATTTGATTGTATAACTTATTTTGATATTTTTCCTTCAAAATCGGAACGAAACCGTAACCCGAATGAATGGTGAAGAAAGAAACTGAAACACTGAAAACTAAAGAAAGTTGAACTGAAACACTTGACAAAACCGAAACCGGTACGTAATATTAATTCGGTTTCATTCCTTGATTATAGTTATATTTTATTACATACATATAAATTAAAATCGAATTAAATAACAGTTGAACATTAAATGCAAAATATTATTAGTTATAATTAATGCTTAATAATTGAAGTTTTTTTCTGTCATTGTAGAAATAGTAAATCAATTCAATTGAATCGCTCACTTGTCGAAATGAAAGCGGTGTATCGAGGTTAATTCATCTGGTCGATAGTTATTCTAATACTTCAAAGTTTATCTCAAGTAAAAATACCCAATACATTTTGCTGAATACTGGAAACCTTTAAAACAAAACTCTCAATGTTTTCCAGGTATCAGGATTGGCCAAATACAAAACTTTAAGCTGCAAAATTTTGGATAAGGAAATAGGTGAATTTAAAGAATGCCGGATTAAAGCACTGAACAGAAATACGAATATGCTTCAAGTTCGTTTCGCATTGAAGAAAAATATAAATAATATTATAGTAAGTCGAATAATAGTTAGCTATTGAAACTTAATGTATATTTTTCCATCTAGATACATACAAAACTTATGAAGAAACTTAATGGCTGGCGTCCTTTTCTATATAACAATCTTATTATAGACGCTTGTGATTTTTTTAAAAATCGAAAGAAACAAATTTTAGCCAATTTAATTTACACTTTTGGCGAAAAATATACTAATTTCAATCATACATGTCCATATAAGGTAAGTAGACGAATTAACGAATGAATCAATTTGCAAGAGCATTATCACATAATTTAATACAGGCAGGTGAAGATATAGCGCTCTACAATTCAGTGATTCCAGAAAATGATATTTTACGGAAATTTCCAATCGATATGGGCGAGTATGGAGCATTTACGAAATATTACATTAACAATAAGCTGGTTGCAGAAATTAATGGTTCGTCTACTTTTTCGGATATATGAACAATTTCGAATGAAAATAAAATTATGTGTGGGTGTATATTGAAGATAGCAAATAATCAAATCAATGAACTTCCCAAAAAATTCCAAGAAAATTAATTAAATACATGTATTTTTAAAGTGGTTAATTCACAGCATTTCTAAATTATACAATCACAAGAAAAACTAAAAGAAGATAATGGAAAAAGAGTATTTTATCCACTTTAATCAAAAAAAAATATACAGTGTAACAATTTACAACTATCACATATCGATGTCGAAGCTTATATTCTATTCATTAGTATCAGCTTCTTCTGGCCGTAACACACTCTTTAGTCTGAATTCAGAAGCATTATAAACACTAGTACTGTTTATTTACGTCATCAGGTATTTTGTAGTTTTCCCAAAATGAATTTTCATGTTATTAACCATTTTACCACGTTTATATTTCTGTTGCCGCATTAATGCCAAATGGAAATGTAAGGTATTTGTAACTACCAAACGGCGTTTGAAATATGCATAGCTCTGAGCTCTCTTCTCTATATCTAATTTCGATGACCAAAAACCCGCAAAAGCATCAAGATGTGAAAAAGAATTTGTCCCTTTCAACCCATGTCCATGTCTAAATTTTCCTGATCCCTTGACCGTTGTCACCGGTTACGTTCAGAAGACGCAACTGTTGCCCAACAGAGGAGAGCGTGTCTTCTGAACGCGTAGTTGTGTATTTTTGCTCAGCACAACTGTTGGCATTTATACGCCATTTGTGTGATCATATTATTTTTCCGCTCTTTCATGCCAACATGTTGTTTCCCAAAAATTGGACATCATACTTTTCAGAAGATACAACAGTTTAAAAACAACTATTGGCAATTTACAAACAACAGTTTAAAATTTTGTGTATCTTCTGAACGCAACCACTATTGAACTCACCTAAGACGTTGGCTTTGTAACTTTTTCTATGACCATTTTTTCCATGCGATCCAACTTTTCACGTAGGCTGTCAAGCCTACGACAGGAGGAGACATCCAAGACCTTGAAATATATCATTGTATTTATTAATAATTGCAATGTACATTTTCTTTTTCAAAATGCCAATTTTCCTAAACCTAAAACAGTTGAGTTAAGTTATTTAAGTTATGTCTTTACGTCCAAACCCAGTCATTTTGTCTAATTTGTAGTAAGTTGGTAGTATTAATATTTGTAGTAAATAAGGCATTAAGATCAGCCCCAAAATCTAAAATGCAAATAACATTGTTGACGCTGATATTTAAATGCTACAATTGATTAGAGTAATAATTAGTATTTTGATTTAAAGTGCTCTATATCAGACATTTGTGACTCAAAATTTGGCAAAATGACAACCTTTTTTACATGACCTGCACTTGATGTTATAAACTGGGCATTTGTATCGATGTTTTTGAACAACCCTTCCATAAGTTGGGCTTGACGTGACGATTGGACTCACTTGTGTCTCTTGACTATGGATGATGACGATAAGACTGATTTGTTTCCTTTAACGATGGCTGATGGCTTGACGAACGATGTGCTGAATTATATGATGCTTTACCTCGACCTTGATGATAAACTTGAAGGACATTGCCAGTGCCACCAGACGAATCAGCTTCTTTCATGATGCTTTCAGAGTTCTGCTGGGCAATGGTGACCGTTTTTGCTATTTCTATCGTTCTCTCCAACGCTAAATCTGGCTCTTACAGCAAACTTTGATGAATATGAGACAGAATGGAAGAAAGTGCCTCTTACTAATGATTCTCTCACGCTTTTAAGTTCATAGTTTGTACCAAAGCAGATGAATTAAGAAGGTAGATGCATTTTGACAAGTAAGAGGAACTTTGACAATTGATACTATTCTTCTTTTTGCAACAGAGTTGTATTTTCATAGTGAAAGTTTTAAGTAAGAATTTATAAGAAAATAATTTGCACAGTATTGCATGTACATAGGGAGAATTAGTTGCTTCTTTTTATATTATTTTTTAACTCTTAACATGTTCAAGGTTTTTGCTTATAAAGAAAACAAATTTAAATAACATTATTTATACAATTTTTATAACAAATAAAATTTATAATTTAGTACTAAGTAGTAAAAGCAGTATTAATAAGCTACTACTAACTCATTCTTTTGTTCCCATTTCAAAAAATGCATCTCTAAAATGTTCCTCTTACTTGTCAAAAATACAAAATGGCTACTTTTTGAAAAAATGCATCTACCTCTAAATACTTCTACCATGGTTCGTACTTAGATTTTCCAGATCCGTCATAAACTCATTTATGCTCTCTGAAGGTTTCTGTTTCCTCATAAAAAACGTATGCCTCACCATTGTAAGGTTTTTCCGAGGCGCAAAATATTTCTCAAATTTTTGTTTCTCTTCTGACATGGATAACATTTCGATGTTTAATGAATTTGAAATTTCAAGACCTTTTATTCCCATTGAGTGCAGCATTTTGGCTATTTTTCTTTGGTTTTTAGCTTTATCTGGACCCGTCGCCAGCAAACATATGTATTTCAAATTGTTGCCACCACTTGCGCCACTCTGCTGCGTTGTTGTTGCTAAAATTTGAAGAAATCATTAGCTTCGGCAATGACGACGCCATTTTGGTTGCCACATGCTCCTCCGACTTAACCTCAGTTTTTGGATTTTCTGAACTCATTTTAATTTTTATTTTATGTGCTTCCTATTTATGGTTTTTATTTAATGTTCAATAAATTATTTCTTTGTTTTTTATTTTAGTTTATGTAAAAATTTATTACTTTTTCTGACACCATGTTAAGTGTGCGGTATTAATATGTAGAGAAACAATGTGATTTGCTTTCAATGACTTTATTTTAATATTGATACAGTTACGATTATATTAAAGATGAGAACTTATAGATACACAAATATATATTAGAGATGGTACTTATGTTATTAATAATAGAGATGGCAATGTTTGTGATGTTACAGGATCGTCAATTGGATTATCTAATTTTTTTTTTGCAGCAGCAGCATAGTTGATCAGGATCGATTATAGAATTTTTCTGTCAGAGTACTTTTCAAAAACAAAAAAAATTAATCCATATTGTATATTTGCCTCTTTCTTACCCTCCTATACCCTTTGATGAACATATTCCATCCATGAAATATGCAAGGCAATTAAAATCGAATTAAATATTTTGCGGATATTATAAATGTATTATCGTTATAAAGCTAGAAAATAATTTGATGCTAGCTTTTTTGCTCTTTTTAATAATACGAGTATAAATGGGAAATCAATTATATTTAGTCAAAATGTAAGCAGAGCATCTGGATAACGAACTAAGGTTTTCTAAATTGAAAATATATAAATGATTTGGTGGTGAGCGGAATTTAGGATTGGTAAACCAGATAATTATATTTATTAAAAATTTATGTATATTTTTCCACTTAAGTATGCAGCCATCGAATGGTCAATTCTGAATTCAACAAAAAAATAATTATTACAAACAGAAATGCAGCTATTATAAAACTGCTAAATTCATTTAATTTCATCAGGCTGGCCCGGTCTTCTTGGCGGACCCGTTTAGAACTGACCCTGATAAAGTTTAGGTAATAAGAAAGTAAATATTTGCTGACCAATATTAGAAGAGAGGCAAAACTTTCAATTGGAAATATTTAAGTGAAAATTATTATTTCCGTTAGCAAAGAGTGTAAACACAACTGCGTTATTCAACACGCTTGAGAGCACACATAATCGACTGGTTTCTGACTCAACCTCGTGATGGCAAAATGACGAGTTTTCAGATAAAAAAAACTATATTGTTCATCCACTGTAAAAAAATGTATCCATCTGTTTCTTAATTCTAGTAAAAAGAGTTTTTTATAGTACAGTTAAGTAGAAAATACAATAATATTAACATATTATATAGTTAGGGCTACCATACGTCCGGAATTCTCCGGGACAGTCTGGAATTTATAATCTTGTCCGGAACTGAATTTTGTCCGGAATTTTCTTTCCTTCTTAATTTTTTTTTCATTGTGGTCTATCTGTACATTTTATTTTACTTTCTTGTAACTAAATTTTAACATAGCTGGCGTGTAATAAATTAGAGAAACAAATTGATAGTTTTAAAACCAGTAGAGATGGACGTTGGCATCGATGTTAAAGCGATACAATTCTAAACATTGAATACACGCTGCCAGATTTACATAATATCGAAAGTTATTGCTCATTCCAAAAAAGCGCAAATACGCCGCCAAAAATTTTCACGAAGTTTCCATCGTAGAATGTTTTAAAAAGAGGGAGAAAATTTCTGATGATCTTTTGTGTGCGGCCAAGGAATCAGTTTCTTGTTGAATTCTTGTACAAACCTATTGTTTCTTTTAGTATACTTATAATTTCACCTATTTATATTTGTTTTTAAGTTCATAAATTTGGCGAACGTCCGGAATTGGTTTGAGAAATTTATGGTAGCCCTATATAAAGTATTAAATTGATTTTAAAGTAACTTGCGAAGTTGCTGTTTTATTAAAAATAATATTTTATGTGGACTTACGAGGTTTTAATTCTTGCCGGATTGAGTGCTGGCCTCAACCAAACCTGGTTTAAATTAAATAATATCAAAGTATTTAATAAAATTGGTAGAGAAAAACTAAGTTACTAATTTTAAACGTTTAGTTAATAATACTTATAAACAACAAAAAAATACGTAAATTAAAATTGTAGCCTCCAAAACAAATTATTTGTCAAATTTACCCAAATTAAGATTTTTCATTATTTCTTTAAAGGAAACTAGTCGGTAAGGCCCCAGTAACTGGGGACATTTTTTTTTGCTCAAGAAATCTCTTTATGAAAAAACAAATATCAAAAGAGAACCAAACTACTCGTTGGTGTTTGTTTTCGTTAGATAATTCCGAGAAATGCCGTTACTCATGTCTACTCTCTCGCTCTCTCATTTGTTATTTACTCCTGCTTAACCCTTTCTTCTCAACTTTTTTATTGGGGGGTGAAAAATTTTTGTTGTTGTTTTATATTCGTAGATTTGGACTTTGTTAAGAATAAAAACCAAAAAAATTATGAAAGAAGTTTTTGGGAAAGGCTGTAGAGCTTTTGGAATTTTGTACATTATAATGACCAAAATGCATGAAAGGAGTAAAAATGCGAAAAAATTTTAATTTTATAATTTTTTTTGTATAAAAAACAACTAAGGTTTATTTTGCAATGTAAAATAAACTTTTAGTTTAGAAAATACTTTTAAAAACACACTTGTTCCCTAAGTATAAAAGGTGAAAATTTGAAACATTTTTGGAATTTGGGTTTATTTTTACTAAAGTCAAGTATACAGATTTTTGTTGTTCAGTGACCTATAGTAAAATTTCATGTGCAGAATATTTCTTGAACATATTAACCCTCTATCAACCCGCGTAATGGGTCAAAAAGGGAACTTTTTCAAAAAATGCTAAAAATACCCATAATGGTGGGTGCCAAAGGGTTAATGTGTGGGAAGAAAATATTCTACGAAAAATTCTACTATAAGTTGCTGAACATACAAACAAGCTCTGACGCAAAACTAACAAGTTATTTTATGGTTTATTATACTTAATCTGTTAGAAATGGGCAAACTTTAGACGTATACTTTTAAAACGCCGAGACCCGCATCAGTTTTTTTCTTGAGTTCTATCAGCATCCACTTTCAGAACCTTGTTATTTTTTTAACACCCGCAGAAAATAATTCAAAAATCATCAACCTTTCATGTCTTTTGTAACCACATTTTTTATTGTACATTAGAGTTGCGTGAATTTGTACACCATCATGAACAATTTTTTTAAGCATGTAAAAAAATTTTATTTAACAACTTTTTTTTAAGTTATTAATTTTTTATTATGAAATGGAGTTTTAACTTTCATTTTAAACTATTAATCTTTAATCTTTGTACCTTCACTTCGTAAGTTCACACAAATTTAATTTGGACTGTTTTTCAAAATCAAATAAAAAAAAAATGTACTTCCGTTTTTGCTCAAACTTAAATTATAAAGATAAAAAACATGCTTGATTCAAAAAATAATTTTTTATTATTCAAATTCCCGATAGGTTTGAAAAAAGAAGTAGTGAAATATGAACATTTTTTTGCACAATATATTAGCCAAAAACAACGAAAGGGTTAAGCAATGAGACTTTCCAACGGTTTTATAGTAATTTTGGGTCACGTCTGTGTACTTCATTACAACTAGTTCTCCCACAATATGGACCTGATGTCGGAAAAATGGGGTCTTGAGGGGTCTTAAGAAAATTCTTTATTTTAACGGATACAAATTTGATCTCTGAAGCAAAGTTGTTAAGCATAAACAACTTTTCTATACACGCTTTTCCTCCAGTTCTTACAATGAGGTCTTAAGCCCCTTTTTCGATAAATGGCCGATAAAAGAAGCGTTGAGAAAACTATTATATTGTCTTTGGAGAAAATGTTTCCTGTTAAAAATTATGAGGAGTTCTGGAACATTAGAATGACCTTCGAGATGTAAAATAATGCAAAAACTGAATTTTTTGCATTAGAACCAAGCCACTCAATCACCGCAAGTAAATAATATAATCGTTTTTTGTTGTACTTATATTTGGATTCCATGCGGAGCCAGCAAAATTAACCCTGGAAGGACATGCTTAGTCGAATCGACGACGCATGTTTACATTTTACAATTTTTCTTTCTAAGTAAGTGTTGGTAAACATTTAATTTATGAATAAATGTCATTAAAAAAATGTCCATTGTTTTTTTTCTATATAGTAGATTAACCAAATAATGGGAAATAATCAACTTTCAAAGTTATAGGTGTATAGATCATGCGTATGACCATATTTTAATAATACCGTTGTCGTTTCGACGAAGCATGACCTTTACGTAAAAAAAATATGCATGTACTTCCAGGGTTAAAAAGAAAATATTTTGTTGGCTCCACATGGGATTGAACACATAAAGATTTTTCAAATAACATTTGCAAATATAACTGTAGCTTGAGGTTGAGCCAGTCGACATACGGTTTAGAAGAATTTCATCTGTATAAGAAGTGTCACAGCCTTTTTCAAGTCCCACCCATTTTCGACCAACTTCTTTGAAGAGTATTGTAGCACTGCACTGTCAATAGTTCCGAATATATACCCAAAAAAGTATAAATTTCGTGTGGTAGGAGTTAAAACCGCTTGTAATAAGAAACTCGGAGTACCATACCGATGGTTAAGCTCACAGATGTGTTGAGTGTACTTTTGGATGAAATTGCACCGTCAAGCGAAAACTAAAGTAACAATTACGTCCATGTCTACCAATCTGTCATACGACAATATGGTTAAGCCGACACGCGCGCCATCTCCTAGAAACGCGGGGTACCAGCTTAATCCACAGTGTCAGCTTCGGACCACTTATCCATGTAAAAATATTGTTTACGAATCCAAAATTTTTATTTTTTCCAAAATTTTGAATACCTGCTTTAAGCTTAAACTGTAAGCTCTAAAATGTGCTACAATAAAAAATTCGAATATAAATTTATTCGGTTTAATTTTAAAGGTGAAAATTCCTTATTTCTGTGCTCGCCACGTGTAGGTAAACGATTTTAAGTTTTTTAATGCAAATAATTAGTTTATTCATTTGGATTACGCAAGAAATGTTTTGTTTTTTAACTACATATTACACTTCAAGTTGAAACCAATAAAATTTATAAAAAATACGGAAACATTTTTTTGAAAAAATATATATTTTTTTTTTCAATACGTTTTTTCAAATTTCATGAACAATTAAGCAGATATAATTTCAAACCAAATCGATTATAATATGCAACGTCATTAAGAATAAGATCCTTTGTTCAGATTTGGTTGACACTTTGTGTCAACTTTCAACCAGTTCGAGAACACCGTGCCTGACTGACTTACTGATTAACTCCCAACTAGTAATGATTCGATACAAGTAAATGCAAGTAAAAACTCGATACTTTTCATTCGATTCAAGTATTTTTTTTACTCGACGCTATAACATAAGTATTTTACTTGGTATCGGAAAAAAGGGTCAGTATCGGATACTCGATACTTTTGGAAAATATTTATTTAAAAAACTGAAAAAACTATACAATATTTAAAATTGTGGATCATTTTACAATATTTGACAGTAATCAATAATATATTTCAAAATGCTACTGCAGAATTATTTAAAATATTTCAGTCCATATTGCAATATTTTAATGTATGACAATATTGTAGTACAGTATTGAAGTTCTAGAAAATATTTCCGGCAATGCATGTAGAACATAATGTTTATTGAAACCTTTTCATTAAAATACAATATTTTTAACAAGCTTTAATCTGTTGATTAGTTTTCCTTCTATTATAAATTTTCTAGCGATTTGCTAAATTAAATTAACGTCATTTCTATATGATTCACGTGTTTCCAGCGGAAATGGCGAAAAACTCGTGTTGAGTAGTGTAAAATGTTGGCTCAACCATGTGGTATCACAATGGGCCGTTCTGGTCTGAATGTGTTCCTCGACAGCCACTTAAAAAGAAGCATAATTTGTCTCTTTAAACGAGTATTCGATACAAGTACATATTCGATACTTTTTCCCGATATTATCGGTAGCATTTTTCGATACAAGTAATGAGTAAAAATATCGATACTATGTGGGGATCGAATCAACACTACTCCCAACGCAAAGAGTTGGATCGAGATTTAAATGTTCCATTCATGGCGAATGCCTCCATAAAGCATCAATTTGTGGAGGCCCCACTTTTGACGACAGACAATGAGCGTTCGTTAAAACTATACCGAATACAAAAACATAGATGGGTGTGACACCTTCTATGAAAACAAACTTATTAAAACCAAGTATACATTATTGTAAAAGGAACCAGATTGCAAATGGTGTGGCATCTCTCATAAAAAAAAAAACAAAAATCTAAAACTGAAATATGGTGTACTTAAAGTTTGAAAAAGTTTAAGGCTTATGCTATTCTTATTAAACTTTAGTAGGGCGAAATATTGTAGTTGCTGTTCCATTCTGTTTAATCAATTCTCTAGATCTCTTCACTATTTACCAAGCACTAAGTATTATGATTTACATATTCCCTTCTTGGGAGGGAATTTGTTGATTTTATTTGACTAAATTGGAAAAAGTCCAACGTCTTATGGCTATAGGCATTACCAAGTGCCGCACTAAATGTATCACTGCACCTAATACCTATAGACCTTTTGGTTTTTGTGTTGTTTAAAAGTCAGCACTTAGGCTAAAAGAATCCAGTGGTTTTAGATTTAGGCCTTACGGGCATGGGAACCTAAAATAGGTCAATATGCTGGAAATCGACTACAAAAAATCACAGCTCAGATTCAACAGAAACTTTAAAGTAAGGTCCCCGTCAAGGGAGCGTTGGTCCATCTCGATGATTAATGGACAACACAGTGTCAAGGTTTATACCGACGGATCTAAATTCAGGTGAAATGTAGGCTCAGGCATTTACACACGGGGAAATTGCTCAGTTTTTTAAACTGAGCTTAAATCAATACATGGCTGAAATTTTAAAAGGTTTGGCTGAAAATGCCGACATAGATATCTTTGTTGACAGTTAAGCAGCTCTTAAAGCTTTAAAAAGATTGTCGAGGAATTCGCGTACAGCAAAAGAGTGCTACGAAACACTAGTTTCGCTATCACAATTAAATAAAATCAGTCTCACTTGGGTTCCAACACATTGTGGCATTTTGGGACCACTATCAGAATAGGAACCAAATCATTTATGCTGCCTAGTTAAATGGTGCAGAGGAGAAACAGACAACTAACTTCTAGATATCCCGGTTAAACGGTGGAAAAAAATGAGTACATGTAGGATTATTAAGATCTTTTGGCCCATTTTCTCCACAAATAAAACCAACTATTTACTTAACCTCTCCAGCAGGTGTACACGCTTGCTAATGGGTCTAGCAACAGGTCACTGTCTAATAGGCACGCATACCTAGAGACGGGGGCTAGTTGAGTCATACACCTTTAAGCACTGCATGAAAACCGATCAGGAGGAGACCTCAGCATGCGTCCTGTATCACTGCCCAGCATTTGCAAGATGCAGGTTGAAGATTTTTGGCAGTGCCCTTATCAGTTGTTTATACCAATTGGTAGAAACTCCTTTAAAAGATTTACTACGTTTCGCAAATACGACAAATGAGTAACAATGGACTTAAGTCCAGAAATTACGAAATAGAGTCAGACGCATGCGGTAGTACTATGGACTTTTGAGTCTATGTGAGGCATAAATGCCGCCACCATAACCTAACCTGACTTCCCAAGGAACTCCTTCTACATAAATCAGATACCAGGCCATCTCGCGAAAAGCCACTGGAAAAAGCGGTAAATATCGAGAGCAAAGTTAAATTTTCCATATCCACGGACTACGACGGGTATTTTTCGGCTTTTCAATTATGTGAATAGCAATTAAAATCGTATTACATAACAAACGAATATAACAAGTATATTGTCGTTGTAAAACTTTAACATTTTATGCTTAATCATTGTATTTTCTTATCGCCCTACTATAAATATAAAATCAATTTAGTAGTCTCTGATTTGTTAAAATGAGAGCAAAATATCGATTTATATTCATCTGGTCGATAATTCTAATTCTAATACTGCAAAATGTATCAGAAGTAAAAAATCCCAATACTTTTTGCGGCATCTTGTAAATTTTAAAAACCAAAATCTCCATATTTTTCCAGTTATCAGGATTGGCCAAATTCAAATCATTAAACTGTGAGATTTTTGATAGGAAAGTCGGGGAAATTATACAATGTAGGATTAAAGCAGTAAACAGATACACGAATATGCTTCAAATCCATTTTAAATTGAAGAAAAATGTAAATGATTTAGTGGTAAGTAGAATTTAGAACTGGTGAATTAATTAAGACATTTCAGAAAACTTTAAATATTTCTCCAATTAGATACAATTCAAACTCATGAAGAAACTTAACGGTTGGCGCCCATTCCTACATAACAATCTTATTGTAGACGGTTGTGATTTTATGAGAAATCGAAAGAAACAATTTTTAGCTGGTCTATATTATTATTATGGACAGAATTACACTAACGTCAATCATACGTGCCCATATTTGGTATGTAGACTAATCAACTACCAAAATAAAAATTCGCTGAAGCATAATTATAAAATATATCATTATAGGCCGGTGAAGATATATTCATTCACAATTTAGCAATACCAGAAGTTGATCTCCTACAGAAATTTCCAATCGATATGGGTGAATATGGGCTATTTGCGAAATTTTATATTAATAATAAGCTGGTTGGAAAAGCTAATGGGTCGGCTACGTTTTCGGATATAAGAAGAAGCATCTGAAATGGAAAGCATCGGAAAAATTCTGAGTTTATTGATTGCACCATTTTATTTGGTTAACACAATCAAGAGAATTCCTTCCAACTGCGCAATTTACAGTAGCGGCGTAAAACTTTTTTGATATAATGGTCCACTTAAGTGTACTCACTTAAAAATTATAGTTTTTAGCACGTATTAACACACACACACAATTTTCAATTGTTTTACTGTTTATTTTTTTCTGAATAAATTTGGTAGTAAAAATTATAGCCGATTTGAACAGAAGACTCAGTAAAAAATTTTCAGACAGGAAATTTTTTGATAGGAAATATTTTAGTAGTATTAAACTATTCCTCTGAAGGGGTTTTTAGATAACAAATGTTCGAAATATAATTAATTCAAAGGTCAATTTATTTTATATAATACTTAAAGATATTTTCAATGTTTTCATATTTGGATAGTTGATGCTGTTACGTTGAACTGGTAAAGTGTGTTTCGATTAAGAGTTGCTGAGTTGGAAACTTTAGTAACTTTGACAGCTGCTATGGTATAAACATCTGATTTGACAATCGTGCTCTATAAACGTGGGAAATTTACCATGAAGCTCTACTCCGGAATTGGTTTATATTGATATGATGATTTCTACTTATTGCGTACCAAATTTCCAGGTTGAGGAATTTCACGTTTTGACGACACCAATTAATGCGAATTGTCGTCGTCGGACTTTTTCCTTTGTGGTATTGTTAACAGTAAAGTTTATGCCAACGATCCTCAAACGATTTGAGACTTAAAAAACAACATTAGTGTCGCCATAGCTGAAGTGAAGCCGGCTTTATGCCAATAACACCTTTTATAACTCATCGACAGAAAAGACTTCCCATATAACATAAATTCGTTCAACTTCAACAATCCAAATTTTTGGAATTAGCGTGCCATTATCCATTATGAAACCAAATTTCATTAATTTCTGACCAAAACCCTGTTTTTGACCGTTATTTATATGGAGACAGAGCACTGTGGGCCGCTGGGGCTACCCCAGCCTAAGACGGGAAACGCTTTCTTACAGTTGATGGAATTCATTCGCTGTCAGGTGCGTTGGACTTTGTGTAGTTACGGTAATTTTGATCCAGCAATCATCAGTCATCTTTCTTATTTTTATCCGAGAAACCTCTATGCTGCATATAAACTCCGTTTATGACCTTAAGATTCAAAATTTGAAAAGTTTTTAGGTAATTTTTTAGTGCTTTTATTTTTAGGTAATTAACCTAATCTCAATTTAATATTTTAAAGTTACAGCATTGCGTCCGATGAAACATTAAACATAAAATAAACATTAAGTTTTTATATCTCTTCTTTGTATACAAAAAAGTTCAGCCTGACTGACTCACTGATTCACAGACTGACCAACAAATTAATGCCTAGCGCAAACTACAGGATCGAGAAGCATGAAATTTGATATATATATTTCATCTATGGTCTAGGTCCTTACTTTTTTTTATCCGTTTGTCAGTACCTTGACGCCAAGCTACTTTAAATCATTTGAAAGCACAATACCACTGTCAAAATATGACCTTATTTCACCAATTATTCCCACTAAAATTCAACAAACCTTTAGTAATCTGCAAGAGAAAATGTTTACGGTAGCTAATTTCCAATAATTTTGAGGTTAATGTTCTTGGCACAAATAAATTCAATTGAAAAATCTCTGGAGCCTTTGTGACCCCAAGGTACAGCAAATGTAATTTTGGTTAAGGTACAGAAGTATTTTGAAACTATAACAAGTAATGTAGATAGAAATAGGTCGACAAAAAAGTCATAAAATGATTTGGGAAAATGAGGTGCTACTTTTCGTTTAGCCCATTTGACAAAACTAAAGGGAAAAGCGCATTTTCCAAATCCACTGGCAACGCCGGGTATATTTGAGGTAATTAATTGCAATTATGTATAATTATATACATTTAATTTCGAAATAAATAATAGACGACTATTAAAAGCAAAATACTGCTATTTAAAATTGGATGTTGTAATATGTAATTTTTTGGAATTATGTAAACAGTAAATCAATTCAATCCAGCCTCTGAATTGTCAAAATGAAAGCGGAGTATCGAGATGTTTTCATCTGGCCGATAGTTATTCTAATACTACAAAGTTTATCCCAAGTAAAAATTACCCTAGAACCCTAGAACTTTTCTAATTAAAAATCTGAATATCTTTCAGGTGTCAGGATTGATAAAATTCAAAACGCTTAACTGTGAAGTTCTGGATAAGGAACTTGGCGAATTTGTACTATGTAGGATTAAAGCACTGAACAGATACACGAATATGCTTCAACTTCATTTTATGCTGAAGAAAAATGTTAATGATGTGGTGGTGAGTGGAATTTCGAACTGGTTGAAAGGAACAATGTGGTTGACAAAGAATGTAATTTAGCTATTAAAACTTTATGTATATTTTTCATTTAGGTACATGTAAAATTTATGAGGAAACTTAATGGATGGCATCCTTTTCTATATGGCAATGTCATTGTGGACGTTTGTGAATTTTTAAGAAATCGAAGGAAACAATTTTTAGCCAATTTAATTTATACTTATGGACAGAACTATACTAATGCCAATCATACATGCCCATATAAGGTAAGTAAACCAAAAAACAAATGAATCCATTCGCAGGAACGTTATTATAAAATTTATTACAGGCAGGTGAAGATATATTGCTTTACAATATAGTGATTCCAGAAAGTGACTTTCTCCGAAAATTTCCTATCGATATGGGCGAGTATGGGTTATTTTCGGAATATTATATTAAAAATAAGCTTGCTGTAATAATTAATGGTTCGGCTACTTTTTCGGATATATGAACAATTTTGAATTAAAATTAAAACTACCGAAGCATTTGGGTTTGGTTTTATTAAATATTGTATAAAACAAAATTTAAATGAAATGAAATAAAACTTCCCAACAACTTATTTTGTGAACTTGTTGTCGGGAAAAGGGGGTTTTCATTATTATTTTTTTTTTTTTGCCAATACATGATACAATTTTATCAGAATAAGTCACCGTATATCTATTTGTTGATGTTGTAAGGTATTTCATGAATTTTGTTTGCAAAAAATGTTGACAATTGGGGACGATACGTCCTTTTTTCGTTACTCTTCGCGGTGAGAACGATAAAAAAAAAGAGCGATTTATCTAAAAAAAAAAAAAAACACGGAACCTTTTTGAAAATCAATGGTTGACCTCTGAAGTTACAGCTGTTGCGCAACTGTGGCGTATGTATCTTCTGAATGGGTTGTTGTTTGCGTTTCGACGCCATTTTTTGATATCATCATATGATATTTCTGCTCTTTCGGTCCAACATGTTGCCTCAAAAGACCAGCGCCGTCTTTTTTTATTTATCGGCGGTTGGGCGATTCTTAGACGGGGCTGGCAGCCGATATTTTCTTTTATTTCGTCACCTGATATAAAAATGTTTTAAACAATCCTATTATAAGTAAATTTATCTGTTTAATGTTATTCAATTCATATTTGGGTGATTCTCTAAGTCTAGTATATGCCCTTGCACGGTAGCACGATAGCACAAATTGTAAAACTGCAGCACTTAAAAACTTTTCCTACGGCGATACCCATGTATATGTTCAATGCAATGAAGTGTAAATGCAACTCTGTGCCTCTCTCTCACTCTCTGCGTTTACATTTTCTAAGTGGCTGTTCAGACGGGAGCAAGCATGAAAAGCCTGAGCAGGCAGTTTCGGTTATTTTTTCAACAACCGTAAACGTGAACACCCGTGGTTTTTAGTAGTTCACGGTTTCGAGCGTTGTTTGCAACTTCAAATTAACTGGTAATTCAAATTCAAAAAAGCCCTAACAATCGGACACGAAATGTTAAATTTTGGGAAACACACAACATCAAAAAACCAGTGAACTTTTTATCCATTTATTTGTTGCTATTTTTGCCAATAAAAGGAAAATTTCATGGACTAACTGCGTCGATCAGGTAAGAAGCATTTTTAATTCTTTCCTTACAGAATTATGAAGGAGCCATTGGAAAAAGTTGGAAATGGGCTATTTTGAATGAGGAGAGTACTCAAAGTGATAATACATTAAACTGAAAGTGATTTCAATATTCCATTGGGTGGTAGGAGTTGGAGTCCATATTGGTATGTTGGCATGTTATGGAACCTAACGGAATCTTTATAACTTTTCGAATCCAGAAATCGAATCCAATTAGGTAGACGAATACCTTTTTTGTTTCGAAAAAATGTTGAAGCTCTGAAAATACTTTTATTGAAAAAAATATCATGAAACACGAAAACGCAGAATGAGCGACAGTCACCAAAGAAATGTGAAGAATTTTCAGTGTTACCAATAAGAAAACTTTAAGATTTGGATGGGAAACTTTCGAGAAATAATAGCGTTTGGCTGAAATAATTTTTCAATGGCAATAGTTTGACAAATGCAAGCTAAAATATTGAAATGTAAGTGTCGTAGCCATATGGCTACCATGGTAAGGAAAGGATTAAAATTATTTTCTTTTAATACATACCTACGATTAAATTTAGGTTTTAAATGTTTTTCGTGAATTTTTATTTTTTCGAAGAATTGCTTATGGCCAGCTCTGAATTCAGCAAAAATAAAATTACTTTGATAACTATTTTTAAATTAAGTAGTTATAATGAATGTAATTGGAAGGCATTGAGGCGGGGGACACAAGGTGAAGTCGGTGATAGCCTCGATTATTGCGCTCTCCTGTCTCAAGTTGACACACAGCCCCCTCGTGACGCTCCCTGAGTAGCGATCTGACACACGTCAGTGAGTTAACTAATGTGTGCCAAAAACCAATTTCAATGATATGGCAAATGAATCCTCGGATATAGGGGTTCCCTAATGGTAATGACCCCGCAAACGTCCAAAGGACAACGATTAATGGATACGCACCTGGAATCTCCAAACCCTTTAAAGGGAAGCTGATTCTATCCAGCTGGTAGATGTTTTCAAAACATACCTAGCTGGCATCACCGTTATCCCGAAAATGCGGTGGATGGGTCAGGGCTGCTCAAAATTCCGTCCTGATGCATCTGCTACTCCCTCGATAGTCTAGTGGGTAGTGCACTAGATTGTCACCCAGGAAGTTCGGGCTCGATTTCCGCCTTGGTCTGGTAGTTAATTCTCATAACTTTCTTATATTCACTATCAATATTAAGTGTATGAGAATTTTAAGAAAGTGTACAAGTTCACCTCTTGGTAGGTAATGGCAGAACCACCAAGCTGATGAAAAATTGTCACACCGCTGTTCGGAATCGGCGGTAAACTGTTCGACTATGTGGTATCATAATGGGCCGTTCAATCTTAAGTGTGTCTCTAGACAACCACTCCAACCTAACCTTACTTCAGTGAACGATCGTCTTCAACATCAGCTTAATTTGTGTTCATACACCGACGGACGAGAAGGGCGAATCGACCAAAGATGATTTCTAAGAGCTCCTCGACAAAACCTATGCGCATTGCCACCGCATGGGGGGCGCATCATCTGCGTTACGTAACGTCAAGTACAAAAATTTACTTAAAAGCACACTAAAATTAATTTTCTCTCGCTGAATTCGAAAATCATGGCTAAAATTTTTTCATCGATCATTTTGTGAGATATTATAATTTTTTCATTTTTCCAACTTTTTTTATAATTTAGAAATTATATCTTGAACTAGAAATGTCCGGTTGTTCTTGATATTTGTGATGCATGTTGCATAATCGGATTTCTAATTGGTTTCCTGATTAAAAGATATCGATGTAAATAGGTCAAATTAAGAAAAAACAAATTTCAATTATATTCGAATATTCTATAAGCGATATTAAGGATGCACCATGTTTTAAAATGACGAAATAACCAAAATCTCGACCCCTTCATAACTCAGGACTCCGATTTTTTATAAATCTATTTATAAATAGTCATTTAAGGATATCATGGATTTTGGAGGTCATAGTGAGATATTACAACCCTACTTTAACGGAACACTGCGAATCTAGACCTGAACAGTCGAAAACTAGTTCCTCTTCAACTGTGGCTCCCTTGAAGAGTATCAAATAAGGTTAAAAATGTTAAAGATGAGTATAAACCGGACTTTCTCTGCACGGGACAACCACACTAGTGGTAATCCCTCCGCTAGTTCGCCAGCGGCTCGAGCAATGGATGAGCAGGCTCGAAACTCGTTCGAGACAAATATAACGGAGGTTGAAAAGTAGGGCCCTGGAGGAAGCAAGCTACTGGTTGAGGACATGCCCTTTTCGGGGGGCGTGCTCTCGCCAAGCTCTATCAGCAAATCGCTGGAGAGCCTGGTGCTGGGGGATGATGATGCAGGAACAGAGGAATCGAAAAAGGCTCAGGAGGTGCAGAAAACCTCTGTAAAACCTATCGCTGGATTCGAAGAGACTGGGGCTGCTCATTACCGCAGCAGCGCTCCTACACAGCTTCCAGTGTCCGCTGGCATTATGGTTAATCCTGGTGCAAACTTGAAAAGTACCATCTTGTCCAGAGTGGTGGAATCAAATGCTTTCCGGGAGGTGCATGTAACCCATGTAAATCCCGGTACCGTGTTTGAGAAAACCAGGACGGCTCCTCTCCAGGCACCGCTTATGCGCGAGCTCGGACAGTACCATCGAGCCAATGGATACGGAAGTGGTGCCCGGTTCAGGGGTTGGTCTGTCCAAAAGCCAGATCCAAGACTTGGAAATGCTTCCCGTTTGGTTATTGGTATCGATCCAGAGTCGTTGAAGGTCATACAATACACGGAACGTAAATTGAACAATTTCGGCTTCTTTCTCAATTCCAGCCGGAATTGAGTAGAAATTGATTAATTTCGCTATAGAAATAAAAGCTAAACGAAATTGAGTTGCCTGCTCAATTTTGTTGAAATTGTTCTAAAATCAAAGCGCATTTCTATTAGTCGATAACAATTTGCAGAAAAATCGATGAAAAACCTATCACTATGAGAAAAACAACTGTCAAACATAAACAATTGTATTTTTTTAAATGGAATAGTAGAATGCATATTACATTTTATTACAATGCACGTATTTTCGAACCTTTTCTAAAGTCAATCGTGCTTGTATTGAAGATTAGATTGCAGTGGTTAAAAACATCAGCTGCTATCTTCGCAATTCCACTATTTTCTCCATATACCATATAATTTACGCTTTCTGTAATGTTTCCCATATTGTCCACATATTTCGTCATTATCTATTGTTCTAGTCATATTATCATAAATATTTCACCTCTCATTTTATAAACAATAAAATTGAACTGACAAATAAAATTGTGTAAGAAGAAGAAAAACTCCGTATGAATGACTTCAATTAAAAATTGAAATTGAATGCCGAAATTACTTAATTTGGGCCCCGTGTGAATAGGTTATTAAATGGAAATTTCAGAAAAAGTTGATTAGTACCTACAATTGAATTCAAGGGCCGATCAAAGGTAAACAACAATTATAATGGAAATTTTGGGTTTATATCTAAATTCACATTAGTTAGGTTGTTTTGTATATTTTTTAACAATTAAAATCGAATTAAATTACTATCGAATACAAATACGCACATAATAATATAATTATTATAATTAGCTACTGTAAGTAATCACTGCTTATTATTTATCTACTTTATAACTTACTTGCAATTATAAATTCAGCCCCGGGACCCTGATGAACTGTGTACAAGGAGACTAACAAAAGTTCGTTAAGCTTGTGGTATTTTATAAGTTTTTAAAAAAGTCAAAATGATTTGTAACAATATTACGATATTTTATTTTAAATTTCTGAAAGATTCATACATAGGTAAGTAACGAAAAAGTAAAATTACAATGGCATTGGGGATTTCAATGTCAACTCAATAGAGTCCAGCCTGGAATCCACGATTCCAGGCTGAATTTTTTTCATAGTGGGCGACTCTCGTGAAGTCTGCCCAAATTTTTCGGCATACGATACAAATGTGAACTGGAATGACATGCCATTTCCCTAATAATTCCTTGAAAACGGAGGATCTAACGCTTTTAAAAAAATCGTAACAGGTGACGAAGCATGGTTCTATAATAGTCCAGTCATTACAAAGATTTTCATCATAATAATTTTTATCTGAATATAGATGGAATAGATGGAAAAACCACAAAAGTCAGTCCTGGGGATGCAGAGCGACCTTCCCAAAAAACCCCCCTTCGGTGAATAAAACCTTTTTTTTTACTAATAACTGTTAACCATTGGAGATATCAAAAAATTACTCACAACAATGAATGATTTCCTAAAATTCGAGATATTCAGTATTTAAAACATTGGAAACTTTGTATTTTGGATTTACTTTGGATGCGCGAGCATCTTTGTTTATTTGAATTTTTGTGCGCGGAGGCTGTAGGAAAAATTGATTTACTCGAAAACCAAACAAGTTAGGAAGAAAATTTTTTTAGCAAATCGTTCAAGCTTTTCTTTTGTTGTAAGTAATTTTTTGATAACTCCAACAGTTATTAGTAAAAAAAGACTTTTTCACCAAAGGGGGGTTTTTTGGGAAGGTCGCTCTACAACCCCAGAACTGCTTTTTGTGCTTTTTCCATCTATCATACGCCCACTAACAATTAGTGAAGAAAAATCTCAGATAAGAATTATTATGAACTTTTGATGGATTTTTTACTCTACCGACTGGACTATAAGTATGACTCGGAAACCAAACAGCAGTTTTTGATATGGAGACAAAAAGGTGTAAATCCACCCGTTAAAGTCAGACACAAAAGTTATGATGTTGATTTGATAAAAATGTCCCCTGCAAAATGGTCTGACGGGAGCTGCTAAATGGTATGCAGAAATTTGTTTACCACAAACTTTCAAAAATTGGTTGGGGAACCAGAAAATAGGGGAAATACGTTGTTCTTTTCCGATGTCAAATAAATTTTGAGGAGAAGAACCCTAATTGGTAATGAGGATATAATTAATGTAGTTAAATGAAGGAATGGTTTGAAAGATGGATTTACCGACTTAATATCTCTGTTGAAATTAGGTATATAATATAAAAAATGATGATAATTTTTATACAATTTTTTTTGTCTATTTTTTCCAACCAACTTAGCGAACTTTGTTAGTCCCTCCGTATTTGCCAATTTCAAATTGTGCGACATTTACTTGTTTGATGATCCTACACATCAGTGTTGGCATTCGAGCTCATATTTTCCGTATGGCCAAAGTGTACTGAAAATTTTATGCTAACAAAAAAATTAACGGCGTTCAGGCAAAAATCATTAAGTAATTTTTTTTTTTTTTTTGTTTCTGAGTTGAAGTAGTTCACCTAAAAACTAAGAAAATGGAAAATAATGTTTGAAATAAGACATATTTTTTTTAATGTTTCAATGGATTTAAAAAAAAACAAAATTCTTAGAAAATAATAAGAAATTTCCACCGACTAGAAAAAGATGTATCATCCTTGATAGCATGTATCATAAAAAAGAAAAAGTATCAACGTATCAAAATTTTGGAATCAAAAATTTGGAAGAAGACATGGTTCATATTGGATGTCAGAAAATCTGACCAATATGTAATACAAGTGTCAAAGAAGAGTGGCAAAAAGTACATAGAACGGTAGTAGCAGTTCCTTTCAATAATACTATTCACTGAAAATAACTGTCTTTTGTAATTCTCATTTACTTTAGTATTTTCACTTATATATATTGTTGAAATTAGGCAACTATCACAAAGATCACTGATGAGGAACAGTAGCTGGTTCCGAAACGATCGTCTGATCTGCAAGTTCTATGAACTTTTTTATATTCTTCTGGCATCATCGTTCATTCTAAGCCTAATAATTTTAATGAAAAGAAAATGAATTTGTTAAAAATTAGCAAGTTACAATATTTTATTAATAAGAAATAAAAAAATACTTTGGAAAAAAATAACACAAAAAAAAGAATAAGTACAGGGTGACAATCGTAAAGTGACGCACACATTTCATCAGTTATTTTCAAAAGGACGTACTTCCATTAAGTACAATTAAGTGTTAACATTGCTGAATATATAAGCATTCATTTGAACCCCACCTCATTCAATATAACCTCCTTTAGCCTGCACACATGCCTTCAATCGATCCGGAAATCGTAGGACTGTTCGCCGCAGGACTTCCTGATCAATTTCAGTCCAGGCTTTCTCTAATGAATTTGTCAGCGACTCCAGACTGTGGTGTTGAGATGCACAAGCCTTACTCTCTAAAATACTCCAAATAGAGTAGTCCATTGGATTCAAGTCTGGGGAGTATGGTGGCCATTCTTGAGATGTTATGAATCCAGAAAAATTGTCTTTTATCCATGTTTGCGTTAATTTTGCCATGTGGGAAGGTGCAGAATCTTGCTGGAAAGTCCAGTTTTCATTTCCAAATGTATCTTGGGCCCAGGGAAGAACATGTTCATTTAAAATGCTCCGATAAACAACCTGGTCAATTTTAACACCCTCTTCAACGAATATTCGAGGGGTTCTGGCATTAGCGGAAACTCCAGCCCATACCATAACGGAAGCTGGCTTTTGAACTCGGCCAACAGTCCTATTTTGTTGCGATGATGATGTTAGCCACATTCGGTCATTTTGCGCATTGAAATGTTGTTCAACCGTGAAAATTTTTTCATCTGTAAACAAGATATTTTCAACATTTTTCAACACGGAGGAGCGTAGCAACGCCTTGCATCTTTGCAGTCGCAAATCTTTCTTTTTTTGTGTCAGATCTTGAGCTTTTCGGAGCTTGTACGGCTTTGATTTTTGCAATGATTCGCACTGTTTCACGGTTTACTCCCACTTCCTTAGCGATTTTTCTCATTGAGCGCCTTGGATTTCACTTGATTCGCTTACGAATTTTTTCTGTTAAACCAGTAGTGGCAACTGTTGAAAATTTTCCCCGGTCTCTATCTCCAAAACCCCCACTTTCATTATATCGAATAATAGCTCGGTCTACCGTACGACTTGACACATTTAAAGCCTTTGCAATTCGACGGCTACTATAATTTGCCAAATGAAATTTCATAATTTCACGACGAATATTTTCCTTGTCCATTTTTATGGAAATTTCAAAATGTAATAACAAAAATTCAAATGAAATTAAAAGCAAAGCCAATGATGAATGAATTTGCTTTTTAAATTAAAGTAACGGTAAATGGCAATGCTTGCTGCAGAGTATTAAACTTGCGTCACTTTACAATTGTCACCCTGTATACTTCAATCAAGCGATTTGTCCCAGAAAAAACAAAATACTTTTTAGTTTTTTGTTATACCCACGGTAACACGTCATACCCCTGTTCGCGAAATCGGCGGCTGAGGGTTTATTTTTCGAAAGACCGCTAGTTTTATAACAAGGCCAAACTAAATATTATTTTAAAAACATAATTGGATGAACACTTATGGGTTGCGAAAACGAATGCAGATTCAATGAAAACACTAAAATTGATGACGGAAAGTTGCCACTCGCAAAAAATAATAACTTGCTGAAACAAAGTTGCCAATTATTTGGAGTTAAAAAGCTCTCAATATAAAACATTTCTTTTGGAAAAAAACGTATCGAAATAGGACCAAAGGCAAAAAAAAATGTATCACTGAAAAAAGGGGAAAAAATGTATCATTTTGATCCAATTGGATCAATGTGGTAACACTGTTTTCAGGTCAGGTTTCGTGTATATTCGTAAATCTTCGTTTTTTTTTAAATTTTATCTGGTATGATTAACGCTTGTATTTTTTTCGGACCAAAAACTGTATATTTCTACCAAAAAATTTAAAAAAACTGTAAATCGAATTGAAAAAACTGTATATTTCGCGGTATTAATTTTTTCAATGAAAATTGACTATCTGAATCGTCTTCGTTCTCCATTTTAATATATCCTTCTGTAGTTGTATTGAATTTGTGCTTAGAAAAAATTTGAGGAAGCGATTCCGGATTTGCAATCAGGTATTTATAGAAATCAACACATGGATATTTCAAGTTACATTTGACGATCAGAATCGCCTTCAATATTTCCACTTCTTTCAGAAGTATTGCAGACGTTTTGCATTGCGTAGCGTTCAAAAATTTTATAGTTTTTTCTAAGTATAAACGCGGTATTTTAGTAAAAAAGACGGTATGCGGTTTTTGAGTCTAAAAATCTGTATAGCGTTAGGTATGATAGATGCAATTTTTTTTTTGCTTTTCTACACGAATTAAATAATTTTAAGAGTTTTGAATGTCCAGGGTATTATGAAGGGAATACTTCTCAGAGTTGGTTAATGGCAATGACGGAACAATCCCGTCTGTTTGCTGAGTTGTTTAAGATTGGAGGCGAAGAGCTGACAAGACGCATGCACTAGCTTTTATGCATAATATGGTCGGATGAAAGCATGACGAGTGATTGGAACCTCAGTACTCTCAGAACTCTGCCCAATCCACAAGAAAGGTGATCCCGCGATCTACACCAACTACCGTGGGATTAGCGCTCTTAATGTCGCATATAAGGTTTTATCAAGCATTTGTCTGAAAGACTGAAGCCCATCATCAACAAGCTGATTGGACCTTATCAGTGTGGCTTCAGGTCTTTTAAATCTACCATCGACCAGATGACAGACAGAGACACTACGCAAAATCCTGGAAAAGAAACGAGAAAAAGAACGCGACATCCGCCTTCGATAGCACGATTAGGGATCACTTGTACGCCGCAATGTCTGGTTTTGGTATCCCTGCAAAGCTCATTTTTCTTTGCTAAATGACACTAATGGACACCACCAGCGCAGTAAAAATCGGGACAGACCTCTCCCAGACATTTGATATCAAAAGAAGTTTCACACAAGGTGATTCCTTATCGTTCTTCAATTTTAAGCTGGAGAAAATAATTCGAGCTGCTAATATCGGCATCTCTGATACTATTTTCCACAAAAGGTTCATGCTGCTAGCATACACTGATGATATTGATATCATTGGCGCCAACCAATTGGTAAACGAGGACAAGACGAAATTTCTTGTGTCCACAAACAAAGAGTCATGGCGTCCTGGAAAAAATGTCACTGTTAACAATTATACTTTCGAAGTCGTCATGGATTCCGCCTTGCTGCACTTCTCAAAATAGCTTTTGAATTTCGGGCTGTGAACTCTTCAACGGTATATCACACCTAAGCTTAATTTTGGCAAGGTCACTGTGAAATTAATTGTTTCCCCCAACATGAGAAGTTATTATTTCCGATTTATTTGTTAGGTTTAGGTTTACGTCCTGCTGCACATAATATTTTTTTTCGTGACATAATTTAACAGTTCAAACGGAGCAAAACAAAATGTTTCCATCCCATTAAAGTTAGTAAATGATTAAGCCAAAAAGGAGAATCCCTCATAACCCGCTCGCTCGTTGGTTATTGGGATTTTGAAAGGTAATTAATACAGATCCAACATAAAATCAATTGGGATTGAATGGTCATGAAATAAATTCTTGGAAATAATTTTTCTAATTTACAGCCAATTTTTTTTTTTTTAAATAAGTGCGATAAATTATAATAAATTAAGCCATTAGAATTAGATGGGCTTATTCACATGAGTGGTAGACTGAAGTCCCAGCTGCCACAAATTAGATTCCCAGACGGATTGCTCTAATAAAATGAGCTACTTTGATGACTTACTGCTTATGTAAATGCTTAACTGTAGTATCAGTTCAACAGGCTCGGTTTTCAAGTAGTGAATCCAAAGAAAAAACAATTATTATGGCGCAGTATGTATCTTAAGCCGGCTGTAACTCCACACAACAAACTTTTTTCCCCTGTGGTGAATCATTTTCCTTTGGCTGGAAATACAAACGATGCCATCCAGAATTTAAAAAAAAAAATAATGCTGTTCAAGAAGTAATAAAGTTCACTGTAATAAAACCATACAACTTTTTGAGCACATAATTTTTAGTTCGTTAATATCTTTTTTTAAAGATGGCAAATTTTATTATCGTCATCCCATTGTTGATTTCCATTTCACCAAAGTAATGTAACCAAACTTTTTTTTTTAAATAATAATAAATATAAAAATTGGATTTTGTGTTACAGTGTAATGAAAATAAGTACAATCGTATCGAAAAATCCATCACTGCTACACATCACTTGCTGTTTCAATGAACTAGTTTCTAATGCAAACATTTACAATTAAAAATTATATCACTATTAAATTGGCATTTTACTATCATGTCTCCGAATAGGAAGATTTTATGAAAAAAAAAAACAAAAAATTAACTATAATCAGTAATAATAATTAACATTGTTTTGTTAATATTATTAACAATTTTTGTTGTTAAAAATGTTATAAAAACGCCTACACAATTATTATTTGCTTATTTTAATATTATAATATTATTGTTTGTTTCAAATATGGAAGTAGATTATCGAGTTTTATTTTTTTGTACAATTATATGTTTCATTTTAATACAAAATGTTCCAGAAGTAATTAGAAATTATTCACATATGAATTCGTTAATGACTAATAATTAATTTCATTTGAAATTTCCACTTTCAGATATCTGGACTTTCGAAATTCAAAACTTTAAATTGTGAAGTGATTGATAAAGAAATGGGGGAATTTAAAGTTTGTAAAATCAAGGCCGTTAGCCGATTTGTCAATGTTATTAATATTCATTTTAAAATAGCTAAAACTGTAAACAATCTTAAGGTAAGTAATAGTTATGTTCAATCAAATTAGTGATTTGAAAAATTCAAATTTGAATATATATATATATATATGCAAATCATTAAAATACTGTTTCAATTCACAATCAAAAAACCAAAAATAAGTTCAAGAGAAACAATTAACACAGTCCAGTACATATAGTCAAAAAAACAAAAAATGTGGATCCTAATAGAGCTGAAAAAGATTTTTCTTTCACGTGTGCCGGCGTTTTAAAAGATTACATTTGATTTGGCAATTTCTGGCTATTTTGGTACAATAAAACCTAAGATATTTGAGCTAGCTTCAGATTAATAGTAAAATTGGCGGTAGAAAACTTTTCTTCATCTCTCTAGCTCTTCTACAAAACGTGATAGTAAATACAACTCATCTGGGGTTGAGTTATAATGTTAGCAACGAGGGCAACTCCACCAAATATGTACCTCGGTGGAACAATGACCTAGCTTAACTGAGAACAACAGTTCGCAAGTTATTCAACCGGACGAAACGAAGCGATAACTGGTCAGAATAAAGAAACACTCTAACTACTTATGCATAATAAATAAATCAGTGAAGTCAAGAGTGTAAACTTTAGTAATTTGTGTGGAAATATACAACAGACTACTGAGGCATCGAGATTTTATAAGGTGATGGCAAGCGGTAACAGCATATCTTCTATTTGCCTGGAAAAGAGCGATGAAAGTTTGACTGAAAGTGAACTTCTGTTAAATACTCATATCCAAGGATCCTTTACAGCAGAAACATTGAATAGGATTAGTAGATTTAACTTGAATAAGGTTAAGATTGCCGGTTAGTACTTTTAAGCCACTAAAATCATCTAGAGTTGACGATTCTTCTAGAACCCTAGATGTTGTTACTTTAATCTCAAGCGCCAGGACCAATACCAGGACCAAATTACTGCGAATCTAACCGATAGTCAAGCGGCTATCAAGGCACTCAAATCTAATCAGGCAGAACCAAAACTGTTAATGGAGTGTCTTGATAAGCTATATACAGTTGGCCTGAATAATCGGGATTGGATCCTGTGGCTTCCAGGGCATGAAACATCAGCACCTTTTGTGGATCCAGCTCCGGAGTGAGAAGAGCAACCTTCTCATTATTGATAAGGAAAAACTAGGAAGAGTAACTTATACTGGGAAAATTCTACCAGGGTTTAAGCACGCATAAGAACATACAACCTAAAGCGCTTTAAGGACTGTATGAATATGGACAACATGAACATGAGACTTATGGAAGTAAAGTAGGTCCAAGAAAGAAGGGTAATAATACAACTTATAGGTCCCAGTGCACTCCTCAACAATAATAATACATCTCAAAACCAAAGCTAATCAAGTTATCGTGGGTTAAATTTTGGCAAAAGAGTAAAATAATAACGAACTTAAGCCCCGCATAAATCAGATGTAAACTTTTAAGACGCTGAGGCACGTATAATTTATTTTTTGAACTCTGGAAGGATCTACTCTCAGAACCTTGTTATTTTTGAAAAAAAATGTATTTATGTGGAGCAATTAATAATTTGTAAATTTTTTGTTTGGTTTAATTTTAAACTATTCTTAAATATTTAGATACATGTTAAAGTCATGAAAAAACTTAATGGCTGGCGTAATTTTCTACACGATAATATGGTCGTAGATGCTTGTGATTTTCTGGTCAATAAGAACAAACATTTAGTAGCAAGTTTATATTGGTACTATGGAAAAAATTATACAAATGTCGATCATCCGTGCCCATTTATGGTAAATATTATAATTATTTATATTTATAAATCATTTCAAAGGAGTTGATATATGTACTCAATTATAATGACATATTTGTAATCATGCACATAAATAAATTACCCCACGATATTTTTTTATAGCTACGTTTTATTCGCCAGCTAGTTTAACATGTGCGAATAAAACGACCAAGTTGTTAAGCCTCTTCTTCGTTATATAGTTATTCACAATGAAGCTGCTTTGCAGCTAGAGGTGAAACATTTTAATGGATCCCAATCATTGGTTAATCGTGGACATTGTTTTTAGTTTTTACTCTTTATAAGCTTTTTCTGGCCATAATACACTCTTTAGACTGAATTCAGAAGCATTATAAACACTAGCGCTGTTTATTTACGTCATCAGGTATTTTGTAGTTTTCACAAAATGAATTTTCGTGTTTTAATCTATTTTTTATATGAAGAAAAGAATTTATTGAATTGATTTGGTTTTGAATAAGTTCATTGTTTCAATAATAAATTTTGTTAGGATTATTCAGGAAATAGATTATTTAGCAAAGCACTAATTTGAAATTGAAAAAAACACTAAATTTAGCGGGAAAAGCACTAAGTTGGCCACACTGATAATGTGTATCGCGTCTACGCTCGCCTGCACTCTTTTCTATAACTGTCTTAAAAATTAAAATTGCTTTATATCCAAATTATATACACTGGCGGTCATAAAAACCGCACCATTTTCAATACTGCTGCAATTTCGGTAATATTTCCTAACTTTGCCAAAATTTCCCTTTCTTTGTAAAGGAGATTCCCTTGTTTATGTTTTAAGAATGTATTTAAGCGATATATACAATTTTTTATTACGCTTGTTTGGCGAAAAGAAGAATTTTTGAAAAAGTGCCAAAAACAACTGCAAAGTATAAACAATTGTTGCACCACCAAGCCGTCGAAATTTTTGTTCTTAGGTATCAAGGAGTGTCATAAAGTTAAGTATCTGAAGATATCTGATGCTTAGATTCGACTGCTGTTGAAATGATCCAGAAAAAAGGCAATTTGTACCCGCTTGAAAGTACAAAAGGATCAAGAAGACTATTGAAGGCAAATACCAGAGAAAATGGCATAACCTGAAAGAAAATTATAAATTATCGATTCAAAAGTGTAGTCACAATAAGGACTGAGCTAAAGAGCTATTACAATGTGAATATAAATGTCGAAAGCTTACGCAGAAAGAAACGAAAGTTCGGTCTGTATGGAAGACGATCAGCCAAAAAGTCGTTGTTGACGAAATGGATGGAAACAAATCGCCTGGCATGGACTAAGAACAGCAGCAATTGAACTCTGAATGGCTCGAGAAAAGTTATATGATCGGGTAAACTAAACTCAATTTTTTATGCGCATTTAATCTTCGGTACTTGTGTTGCTCAGATATAGAGCAATAGAAGGTTAACTGTGTAGTGAAAATAGTCAAATTCCCACAAAGTCACATAGTTGGGATGGGGCCCTTATACTATATTGAAGGGACTGTGAACCCCCAAAAATATGGCTAAAATTGTATGGAGCAATTGCTGTAAGCCAATTGTGGTGCGCTTTCGCTCATTAATGACGTTATTTTTCCGGACGACTTCTGCGGCAAATTATCACGCCAAATTGTCAAGGTTTAGTTTGTTATTAATGCCTGATGTTTGATAACTTTAGAAATAGTAAACAAGCTAGATTATTGATCATTATTTGTTTGCAGATTCAAAATGTTTTCGGTGATATTAGATTTGATAGTTTTTAGGAGACTATGAAAATTAAATCTAGATGTTAATTTTCAAAGTCATGACTTAAGTTCATGTTAATTTCGTTATTTGAAGTTATATATAAACAGGTTAATGAACAAATGTAGTCATCACAACAACAATGTGTATAGAGACGGGCCTAGAATCATTTTCTCACAAACACACACACTCTCTCATGTATTAGACTTTCAAATAACGAACTTTTATGCAGACTAGCTACAATGTGAAAAAACTACAACATAAGCATATAGAACGGTAGTGGTAGTTTCTTTCAATATCTCTATTCAGTGAAGATATTTGGAATCAAATCCGTAATTCTAGGTTATGATTTCAAATATTAGTAGCTTATATAGGATATTGAAAGATTAAAAACTATCACTAAGATCACTGATGAGGAATTGTGGCGAATTCCGAAAGGGCCGTCTGATTTGCCCGTCTCTATATACATTGTTGTTATGATGACTACATTTGTCCATTAACCTGATATTAGAATTTACTGGCGGGAATGATCAGGTAGCTCGCGCGGTTTAAGTCCGATAAGGCACCTCTGTCATAAAATGAAACGGAATGTTGCTCAAAACATGCCAAAGAATAAAAAAAATCCTTGTTCGAGTTCTGAAAAAAGTTAAGTATTAAAAAAATAACGAATTATATCCTTAAAGTGCTTGTCGACTCTATGCCATTCAAGATAACGGCCATAAGAAAGGCTAAGAGAAGGACACCATCAAACTATACAGCTTTGCTCGTGGCTCTAATATGAAACAAATTAATCCTAGTTTTCAACTTCAAAAAATAACAAATATTTTTAATTTTACATACTTTTAATCAAAACCCTCAAAAACGTGAAATTTCTTCCACATTTTTGTTTTAATTAAAAAGTAATAAAATTTGTGTGTATGTATGATGTTTCTTTTGCAATTTTGTTCATTTTGATCCCAAAAATAAAAAAATGACATTCACTAAAACAAAATCTGGTTTAAGTCCCATTTTAAACGATTTTCTTGAAATTGGTGGGTGGTGCGGTTTTTGCGACCGCCAGTGTATGTAGGTGTTTCAGATTTTTCTTCGATATAAACAATAAAATATTAAATACATAAATTAATAGTTTTAATTAATAAAAAATAAAAAATTTTACATTAACAATTTTTTTACACAAAACAACTTCATTCAATTGAAAAAGTTATATTCCAAAAAAAAAAAAAATTGAAGATGGGGGATTTCAGCTCAAGTGAACAAAAATCGATTGAGCTCAAACTTGCACAAACGTTATTTTTTGAAAAAAAAAATTGACGGTTTTTTTGATTTTGGAAAAAAAAAGGGTCAATTCTGAACTTTTCTAATTTTTTTTCTTTTTCCAAAAGATTGAATAAAAATTTGTCGAAAATGTGCAGGACAAAATTTTCTAAATGGATGCGAAACAGGGACTGTTTGACTAAATCGTCAAAACTCTATCAGCTCCAATTCGGTGAATTTTTGACTGATTTCGTTCAAATTTGGTGTAATTACTACCCAATAAGAGTTAAGGCGAAATCTCCCATGTATATTACATACACACCATGAAAAGAATGGCTGAAAAGGAAAAGAAAAAACTAGTCAATACCACAATTATTTTGGAAAGTATCGAAAAAAGGTATCGAGTACTCAGGTACTTAAAGTATCGACGAAAAGTATCGATACTACTCAGTATTGTATTCTAACCCTAGGTGTATTGGTTATGTGATTGACTGCTACGCAGGATGCCTAGGTTCAATACACACTCAGCAAGGTCGAAAAATAAAAAAACAGATAAATCAAGACTAAAAATTGGCAAAGAAAAAATTTTCATTCCGCTACTCGAATTAGACATAGAATTTTACGTTCCTTCCATTTGGATGCGAATAGCGTGGCTTAGAACCTCCATGAGATATTGTGCCATAATAATAATATGTAGTAAAATTTTTTTAGTAATTTTTGAATCTGTAAACGCATGGGCACAAATTCATAAATTTCTTTCATTGCAGGCTGGTGAAGATATATATTTAAAAAATTTGGAGGCAAAGGAATCACTGGTTCTCAAGTATTTTCCAGTCGACGTAGGAGAGTATGGGTTATTTACAAAATGGTATGTTAACGGTATACTGAAAGGATATGTAAATGGATCAGCGACATATACAAATCATGGGAACTTTTAAATTAACTAATGGAAAAATATTAAAGAAAAAACTTAAAACCTTAAAACAAAATTGACATTATTCATGCTTTTAGTATAACATTAAATTCGCAGGCTTTGGGGAACTTTTCGTTTGCGGCATCTTATTATAAGACTCCGTATCTTGAGAGTACCTAAACGTAGATACACATTAGGTTGACGATACGTGACGCTACTCTATGCAACATGATGCTCTGTAAGCACACTAGACTGATGCCACGCACCCGAATCATGAAACTTCGTTCAATTTGTTGGCGAAGAAAATCAGTTTTAAGAAGACTTTTAGCAAAACAAAAAAAAAAGAAGAAAAATAACAGAAGATATTGGCTGTATAACATTAATAAAAGTGGAGATACTCGTGGAGAATTTGTGAAACTTGTGAAAGAGGAACTGAAAGCTGGTGAAGCTCAATTATGCGCTCTTCAACATTTTTAATATTTTTATTTATTTACGCTTTCATTCATTTTATATTTTATGTAATTATTTCATTTTCTTTTGTAGCTGAAACTGGCATCTTCCCTAATATATTTATAAATGTACAATTACAAATAGTTATGTATATTTTTATTTTAATTAATTATTTAATTTTATATTTATCAATTACTACACACTTTTTCACAATTTTTCACTCACTAAAATGTTAACAAATAGCCCGACGCTCATATTTCAACGATTAGCGAAGTAAGAAGCGCTCGGCAACACAAATATGTCACACGCTGATCCAAATCATATGGATCAGCCACGAATCGTCACAACACATCAATGCCAAACGATGTTTCATACAAAATGTACGAATGCTGATGCTTTTTGATTTCTGTCAGACGACGTGTGTTGCGTGTCGTCAGCCTAATGTGTATCTAGGTTAGGTTAGGTTAGGTTAGGTTGGAGTGGCAGCCTTCTGCTTGAAAGCACACTTAAGCACATTTAGGCTCATTGTGATACCACAGTACGGCCAGTACCATGAGGATTCCATAATGAATCTGGCTATGTCCTTAATATTTACGGATGATAGCTCGGACAGACTAGTGAAGAAAGGTAAGCCCAGGAGTTTAAGTCTCCTCCTGGCCAGGGATGGGCATTCGCACATGAAATGGAGGACTATTTCTTCCTCCTCCTCAGAGCCGCAGCCCCGACAGAAGTCATTGAATGGCAGTCCTAGTCGTGCAGCATGTCTCCCCATTATGCAGTGTCCCGTGAGCACCGAAGTCGTAATGCTGATGGAGTTTCTGCTAAGGTTGAGTAGCTGTCTAGTTCGTCTATTGTCCATAGTGGTCCATGTAAGCCTGGTAATACCACAGGTATGCTCCGCTACCCAGGATCTTTTTGCTTCCTCAAGGTAGTTTTGCTTAATGGCTAATTTAATAGACGTAAGTTGTTGCTTAACCAATTGTGCAGGAAGATGATATATCTGTAAGCTGCGAGCCCTGTTTTGCTAACTCGTCGGCATTGCAGTTACCTGAAATATCCATATGTCCAGGCACCCAATATAGGTGGACCTGCGAGTGACTCGACAAAATGTTGAGTGAAGATCGGCAGTCGAGAACAAGCTTTGATGTAGTGAAAACACCGGCTAGGGACTTGATTGCTGCTTGGCTGTCCGTGCAGATATTCGTTTCGAATGAATCGTTGCGAATAAGCCACTTGGACGCTTGATAGATAGCCATTACTTCCGCCTGAAAGACGCTGCAATGGTCAGGAAGTCGGAAAGAGAGTCTGAGATCTAACTTACTAGAGAAGATGCTACAGCCGACTCTTTCCTCCGATTTGGATCCATCTGTATAGATGTCAATTGAATTGTCAGTGACCACCTCGTCATTAACCCATTCCTCTCTACTGGGGATATGGGTGAAGAACGTGTGGTTTAAATTAGGGGTAGAGCAAATGTAGTCTACGTTAGTTGGTACGGACGTATCGTGGATTAAAATCTTGGCATGGCCCAGGTTTGACCGGGTCCAGCGAGTTAGGGCTCTGAGTCTGACAGCAGAGCACTTAGCTTGTTGCTTAACCAGAAGTGAAGTTGGCAACCAATGAAGGATTGCGAAGAGAGCTTTTGTGGAGGTAGTACGGAGAACCCCAGTAATCAATATGGCTGCCGTTCTTCTAACCTTATCCAGTGGTTTAAGGTTGACCGCCTTTGCAGTAGCTGGCCATCTATGTATGGACTGCTTAAGAAAAAGAACAGAAAACTTTGTAATGTGGCAACACTGTTTTATGACATTCAAGCTCCGTTATCGCTAAGTCCCCTTTTCTACACGGTAAGTTTTCTTGTCGGCAAGTTTCCAATTCTCTTTTGAACTTGCCACTCGCTTTTCCACACAGCAAGATTTCTTGGGCAATTCTACTTTTACTTTGTCTTTCATTCGTGTTGTGAAAAACATTTTATTTACATTTTATTAAATAAAAATGCATAAATGAAAAACGAAATCAGCTTATTAAATAAAAATAAAGAAACCAAAATCAATGCGCATCCAACTTAAAATGACAAATAAGAATAAAAAGAAATATTAAAGAACGAACAGCACAAAAGAAAACTTGACGGTACGAGCAAGTCTGTACTCCTCTTCTCTCGTTTTTCCTCTCTTGCCTACAAACTCGACTTGCCGACAGGAAAACTTGCCGTATGGAAAAGGGGACTAAGCGCCTGGTTATATTGGTGCTCGGTTTTCGACGAACACAAAACATTTTCTCCCGTGCTCGGCCAAGGTGGTTACATTCAGCACGTTGCAGAGTTGTTTTTTGTCCAAATATACTTATTTGTTCAATACTATTTTAAATGTAATGATACTGTTTTGTAAAACAACTCATTGCCACCATGAATACTCGGCGTTCTCGGTGTACAATACACCGAGCATATCGAGTTCGGTGTGAGAGTGAGTACAGACTTTCTCTTTGTGTTCGGTGCAACAACAATTTCATGGTGTTCGCCGATGGCCTAATGCCTGGTTTTCACTATGTCAAATTCAATCAAATTTGCCAGCACGTTGGCAAATTTCATATGGGAAATTCTCTCTTTGACGGCAAATATGTCATAGTGAAAACCAAGCATAAGTGCACCATACACATTAACAACAGGAGCTACACGACTACATCTGAAGACGATTATTTTTGGCGATGGTACGACCTCTATTGTAGCTGTCGTCAATTTAAAACTATTTCTAATTCGACAAGCAACAGAGGAAGAAGAAGAGTTCGACTTTGTTATTTTGGCTGTGATGCCGCTTCCATTGTGTTTTAGTAGTTGACGACACGGCGACAGTTAAAGCTGACGGAATTACATAGTCGTGTTGCTAATGTCGCCAATATGTAGGAAGCAATACTTTTAAATGAACAGCTAGCACGAGGAATTTTCAAGACAAAAATAATGGAGGTCTTTAACAACAATCTAAACTGCTTGCAGATACTTACCGACAATTAAATATGAATTATATTCGTCCTATTAAGTCCACATTTGCAGATCTTGGTTTCTTCTGGATTGTTTCTCGAATATTTCTTACATTGGGATTAAAATTGAAATTTTATTAAATCAATCTACTTACAAACCAAGAAAAATTGTGTGTGTCCGACCCGCCCTCAGGATTTTCCCATGGAGAGGGTTTTGAAGAAAAATATATAAATGTATATTACGGATGTAAATCCCGTGATCCCATTATTTGATATAAAATTGGGCTCAAAAATCCCAGAATTTAAAATAAAAAATCTCGGTTTTTTCGATACACAAACTTTTTGAAACTCAAATGTTTATTTGCTTTAAATACTTTTCGTTTCGTATTTTGTTATCTGAAAGTGTAAAGAAAATTTTGCCTATTCGTTCATGGTACGACAGTGCCCCTGCATACGGGGCTTTAATAACCATTTACAATCATACTCTGTTGCAAGTACGCTTTGATTCAAAGCAGTACTTAATTTGAAGAGTAGTGCGGATTTTTTTTGGCAGTATGTTAGTTGTTTGAAAGGTATCAAAGTTTTCAACGCCCAAAAGATCTCCTCTTCCCTCGTGGGAGACTCTGCATTTCGCTGGAATGATTACGTCAAGATAAATAAAAAGCAACTTGAAACTAACAGCAAAATGAACTGGATCATTGGAAGGAAGTCAGCTCTATCGACGCATAGCTAACTTTTAGTCTTAGAAATAAATTTTGATACTGTTCTAAGTGAAATAATTGAACTTATTCAGCTTTGCTTATTGGTTGGGGACTATATGTGGCGATTTTGGAGATAGATTCCTTCTTTATCTATTAAATCTGATAATATGAATATGTATGTATCTTTAGGTAACGCATCTGTGTTAAAATGAGATGACTAATATACCTCATTGCCACTGCTTGACAGCTACAGAATACAATCGAAAACAAACATTTTGGGTGGGCATCGCACAAATAAAAAATCAAGTTCATGTTTATAGCTCAGCTATTAAACTCATGTTAACTTGCATATTACAAGGTGTAGTTTATAAATATCGTTGTTCTGTATGTCTGTCTTTATAATCATACACATCTCATTGTCATATATCAACATTTCCGATCGTAAAACATCGCATTAAAATCAAATATACTGATAAAGAGGCAATGTGCCTAGCCTCACGCCTCGATAATAAAAAAAAGGCAATGATGATCTTGAAAAAGCAGAAAATGCAATACAAAGATAAGTGAATGATTCAAGGAAAGACAGACGGACAAGAAGTAACCGAGAAGGGAGTGACAGAGATGTAGAAACATGTTTACATGAATATTCTACTGGTTTATTATGTAGTGATTAAATATTTACATATAAATGTAAATTCGTATTCTATTTATTTTTTTACCTTTGTTTCAAAAAATCTATTTCTAATAATTTTTAATGGAATAAAATTGCATTTTAACCCTTCCCTGCCCATGCTGCTATATATGGTCCCACCACTTTGGGCGGTAATAGTGGCGTCATCTTACGTCCAACATCCAAACCACAACATGGGTTTCGTAGATTGCAGCTTTCTGTATCGATGCGCATATATAACGGTATTAGAAAACGCCAGCTGTCAAAAGCTATTGCCATTTTTATGTAAATAAAATTTTTGATTTTCCATATAGCCGAAATATATTGTTTTTATAAACTTTACACTGATTAATTGGTTTAAATTTTAATTTTTGGTTATTTTTCTCAATAAAGTGCTTAAAAAAAAAGTTATGTATTTCTTTTTTACTTGATACTGCCCAACGAACCATATATGGCCCACTATGTAATTTCAGATTTTAACACCTGTAGTTAAGATATTGAAAAAGTCATTGCATTCTTTCCACGATACAAACGTTTTCCAATGAGCATCATGTCGCACTGCAAACATTTGGAAATATTATTGCCACTATCAAAACAAACGAATTTTGTAAACTAACGCGATCGATTTTTTCAACTTATAGTAAAAATCCTGTTCAAAAATTCAGTAAACATATGAAAAGAGAAAAATGCAAAGCATACAAACAATCGTTTCGTATTGGTTCGTTTGAGTTCGTTTATGGTTCAGTCTCGTTCGCTCTTCAAACATTTTCGGATCGATCACAACCGAACGAATTAAGTTTTTATTATTGTTTTTTTATTTTGTTAAGTTCGAGTTACGAGCGAATCAAATGAAGAACTTTATTTTTTGGGTCGTGATCCGAATTTTTCCGTACCCTAGTTTAAAGTGTTGTTATGTTAAAATAAAAGTGTTTCAACTTTAAATATAAAAATGTTCCATTCTAAAATATATAAACTTTAATATAAAGTTGTTCCAAATTTGATGCACTGTTAAACACCTCTCAAGAAAGTAAAAGCTGTTTAGCTGCCAAATTTCCTTGTCCACTTCTTTTTTATCTTCAAGCAATAAATGCAATTTTTTTAAAGCTTTTTCTAAGTTGCATAGCAACCTTTAACATAAAAATATTCCACTTGAAGCCCTTGTGGACCAAGGACCAGGGGCGATGAAAAATTTGGCGTAAAAATTATAAACTGATTTAAAAACCCAAAAAAAAAACTAATGGGTGTGGTTTTATGAAGTGGGAAAGTTTGAACGCCTAAAACTATTTGTTGTTAAATGAGCTTTTTATCAATTTGTTTTAAATAATTAAATATTTTAAATAAAAAATTCAAATTCTCAGCTATCCATAGCTAGTTTTTTTTATCTGGACAGTATGACGGAAAGTATTTTATTAATTTGTTTTATTTTTTTCACTTTTATCTCAAATACAATCAAACTAATTAATTTTCGTATTTTTCACAAATTTTTGACTTTGACTGTCGCTAACTTCTGTAATACGCATCATACCTCATAATTGATCCATTTTTTTTAATGCTTGGGAAATTCCCTAAGCGATATGATAAAATGTAGCAACAGAAAACTGTAATGGTGGCAATTCTATCCCTTTTTGTGAAGGCCGTCTAGAGGCGGGCTTGGAAACTAGAGGTTTAAGGATCTTATAGTGAGGGAGGCTTGGTGCTGACATGGAAACGCTCTAATGTATATAAAGAAGCGTTTTAGAGCGGCTAATTTCCCGTTGGGAATAGCTAAAAAGCTTTTCTACCACACACAATTATGATCCGTTTTTCTTAGATGAGTGAGCTTTGGCAACACCTCGCCAGCAGTTTCCGTAGTGTAGTGGTTATCACGTGTGCTTCACACGCACAAGGTCCTCGGTTCGAACCCGGGCGGAAACAAATGTGAACTTTTTTTCCGTACTCTTTTTTTAATAATTACACGGTACAACAAAATTGTAAAAATTAAAAAATTTCTGAGTCTCATATGGTTTTTCTGAAGTTGTTTTTGATGCTAATCACGAATCTACAAACATTTTTTTTTCGGGTCTGGTCGAACTTTTGTGATATCCATGATTTTTTAAAATATAGTAAAGAGCAAAACAATTTTTTTTTTTTAATTTTTTGTATTTTCTTCACCTTTTGTGAGTTTTTATAACTTTTAAAAAAAAAAAGAATGACTGTTTTTAAAAATTTAGGTCAAACATTTTTTTTTTTAAATTAGCTGTTGTTGAAAACGTAGTAAAAACTCATACAACGCGTAGAAAACATTGAAAATCTAAAAAAAATCATCCCAGAGTCCCGGGTATAGAAAACTTTAATCAACGGTATTTTAAAAATGCGAAAACTAAAAAAAAAAAAACCGTTTTCGTGATCGTTATCGTTTTTAGATTCGTAATCGGGGACACAAAATTAACCTAAATCACTTCGTGAATCCCCATCTGGGGTTTTCTCCGGACTTTGTATTTGCTTTGAAAGCATTAAAATAATCTAATAAATATTAACTCATTAACGCTTGCGTCTGATATATCAAACACAAATGGAGTGTTTTTTTTTATAAAATTCTTAAAATTCAGTTTACGTATTCGTTTTGCCTATTAAAAGATAGCTTTTTCCAAAAAAGCTTTCACAATCCCACTGAAATTTATTATTTTTAAAATTTTCCGCGCCCATTTGTGCAGTATTTAACAAAAAGTACAAAATGCCACGAAGGTAAGTAATATTGTAAAAATAAGGGACGTAACAATTATAAGTTTTTCATGATATATATGATGATATATATATTTCGTTGGCCATAATTATTATTTACTAAGAAGGTATTACGAAAGAGAATTATTATTTACGTTGCCGGTAACATTCGTGCGAAACAGCACTTAATGGGGTAATAGCAGATTGGAAAGAGCGACTTCATAATAAAGACGTAATTATAGCAGTATTCCTTGACTTAAAGAGAGCATTCGAGACTGTAGATAGAGAAATTCTTCTACAAAAACTATTTAAAATGGGAGTGAGAGACAAAGAACAGAAATGGTTTCGTAGTTATTTAACTGATCGAAGACAACGAACAATGATCAACTCGACGATGTCCAATGAGATTGCAGTTAATATTGGTTTGCCCCAAGGATCGGTTTTGGCTCCAATATTGTTCTTAATATACATAAATGATACTTCATCGTTAAAATTTGCTAAAATTAATCTGTTTGCGGATGATGCTTTGATTACTGTGCATGAAAAAGACGTAAAAACCGCATTAACAAAAATACAAAATGACTTGGATAATTTATATAAATGGTTATACAGTAATAGACTTAAATTCAATATTGATAAGACGAAATATATGATTATAACTAGAAATAATATTAATGACATAGAAACGGATGATGTAAAAATTAATAATGAAGTAATCGAACTAGTAACCAAAATTAAATATCTAGGTGTACTTTTAGATAATAAGTTACAATTTAATGACCATATAGACTACATAGTCAGCAAAATATCTAAGAAAACTGGTTTTATGAAACGAACGTGTAAATATGTTAAAAAAGACATTAAAATACTAGTTTATAAATCTATAATTGAACCCCATTTTATATATTGTCCATCCATACTTTTTATTATACCTGACAGCAAAATTGAGAAGCTCCAAAAGCTCCAAAACAGAGCCATGCGATTTATTCTTAAGGAACGATATGATACTTCAATAGTTGACATGTTAAATAATTTGAATTGGCTTAGTATTAAACAAATCATATTCTATTATACAATGAAATTTATATTTGACATAAAAAATGGAAGACTACCTGAATATCTAAGTGAGAAGATAATTTATGTAAGAGACTCACATAAAATTGACACAAGAAATAAAAATAACTTTAAGTTGCCAGTTTTTCGGACGGAAGCAGATAAAAATAACCTTAACTACAAGGGCTTAAAATGTTTTAATGAATTGCCACAAGAGATAAAAGAATGTGATAATGTTAATGTATTTAAAAGAAAATTGTATTGTTATTGTAAATTGTTGCCAATTAGATAAAAGTCACAAATTATATGTTTTATGTATTACCTTAATTTTATTTCTATATCATGTTTTAATTTTTAATTACCTAATACTATATATTGTTATACTTATTTAGGCTTAAAGAAAGCTGTAACAAACAAATAAATAAAAAAAAAATAATAAAAAAAAAAAAAAAACTTTTATTATATAAGAAATATTGTTTCCGTTGCTTGATAAGTATTACAAATGAGAATTATTGATGTGTAAACATTTTAGTTCACGGTATGGGCAAAATTTCAAATGTGTAAAATGTAACGATAACTGTAACGTCCAGTTCCTCTCTCGCTCACACTACTGCATGGCATGACTGTGCTACTCTAACCAACAAAGAGAAGAGAAGAAGAGAGGGAGAAATTAAAATACGAGCGTAGTTTGTTTGTTTATGTTTCGATCAATTTACTCACTCATATATGTACATACGAAATCAAAATGTTTTTGTACATTTATTCGTGGCAGAATTATTTGTTGGTGTTAAACGTGTGGAGATCGACAACACCATACAAGCAGAGAAGTCGACGTAGCAAACACAGGCGTTTGATAGGTTTTGCATTCGGTTAGTTAGATTGCATTAAAATTAAATATTTTTTAAAATACAAAAACAATACAAAATGATAAGTAATAAGGAATCTAGGTTTCAATAAATGTATAAACAAAACGTAGTGATAATGATAGCAAATCACGGCATTATAAAAGACAACACTTTTTTTATCAATGTAAATAGCAAATATGTTAAACAGAAAAAATCAGACTTATGTATTTATTATAAAATCACTTATTTACTTCAATAAAAATACATTCTTTTTTATTTTTATTAAATGCAGTTAAGACAACTCTCTTTGCGGTGCTTTTAAAAAGTAGTGGGGTGACTAGTCATCCCTGTTGCCTTCCTAAGGTTAAATGTGGAAAGCACTTATCGTCGCCTGAGGATTGATTTGACGTATGTGTGTACAAATTCATATACCTATACGCCAAATCAATTCTCAGGCGACGTTATGTAAAATTTTCACATCTAATAAAATTTCAAATCGACAGGAAGAAAAACTTAAAGCGCGAAAAAAAAGAATGCGATTGCAGCTGCGTATATGCGAGCATATAGATCCCGATGCATTGAGTAAAAGAAAAATAATGCAACAACAACATATCAGCCCAATTCACGATTTGGTGCAATTGCAAAATATTTATGCTATCACAACAACAAATATATGTGATATGGAATAAAAATTTGCATTTGCAATGATGTAAGACCATTTGCAATTTATGGTGAATTGGGTTATTATATATATAAAAGATCTAATAAGTTTTTAAGTTTATAAAATAATTATTTTAATTTGAATTACCTAAGCATATAAATTATACATTAAATCCCTATATATGGCTATACATATGTGAGCTTATGTATATGACATTCAGTTAGCTTAACTGTTTACACATCAAATATCTTGCGTGCCTTGCACACATCCATTTTTTTTACGTTGCCCGTAATTTTTATTTTATAAGAAAAATTTTTGAAGTGAAACTTCTTTTCTCTTGTCCTAGAGTAAAACCAACCGGATGTGACGTCGCGCGTAAGTTTGCAATGCGACATAATGTTGTCGAGCAATGTGCATGAGGGGCTAAATATCAATATTCCGTAACTGAATTCACGAGCAAACTATATAATAAACGATTCATAAATAGTTTTAATTCAATATAACATATTAAATACACACACACACACACGCATATGGCAGAAAGAACAATGTGTAGCGTCGTTACACATTTCAAATACAGATGGCGCAAATGTCCAAGGAATTACATGAAGATGTCGCACTCAAAAAGAGTTCGCTACAATTGTCATCGACATTACCGGTACAGAGTTGCAATTTGTGTTCTAGCATTAATCCCAGAAAAAAAATTGGTTGTGTATTAACGAACACAAGGCAGAAGTGAAACTTCTTGTGAACTAAACGAAACACAAGCAAATGAAATTAAAAAACACAAGCCAATGAAGTAAATAATTTAGCGATTGAAAAATTTCATTTGCTTGTAATTTGCTTGTGTCTCGTTTAGTTCACAAGAAGTTTCACTTCTGCCTTGTGCTCGAATTTTTTTGTTGTTCGTTTGGACAATCATTTATTTTAGTTCTGGCCTTGACGACCAAATGTCCTCTTTTTCCACATTTTCCATCGTTTTGGCCCACGATTCGGCCGATATGCCGGCTATTTCCTGGCTGATGTTGTCTAAGGTCCTTGGCTTGTTGACATAAACCTTTGACTTTAAGTAGCCCCAGAGGAAAAAGTCCGGCTGTGTGAAATCTGTCGAAAGTTCAGGCATTTCTAAATCACCATTCTTTGATATCAAACGACTGGGGAACAATGGCTTCAAAAAGTTGATTGTGGCTCGAACAAAAAGTGCTTCATGCCATTTTCACGAACAATCGAAAAATTTAATATTTTTCAGTAAAAATAGCTATAACGTAAAAAATGTAACGTAAAAAAAATGACTTACAAAATAAAAGTTGCCGGAAACGTAAATAACATTTCTTATGAAATAATAGTTAAAGATAATAAATAAAATTGTTCTTGCTCATAATTATTATGAAAGCAATTTTTATAAAAATTGCTTCATTTTGAGCAACTTTTTCCATCACAAAAAATTTCATAATAGTTTTTTATCTGTAGCTGGTAAAAATAGATAAAAAAGCAAAACAAAAAAAACGAGATTTGTTACTTAACTTAAAATTTAAGGTCTAAGGTTAAGCACTTTAAAGCGGTTTTTTAAGTTTATAGCAATAACATATGCTATATCACAGGTAAACATTAACACAGTTACCACGTCCACAAACCTTAACATATTTTTCTGAAAATTTCTATTTAGAATTAATACTAACAAGTGTTAAAAATTTCAGTACATTCATTCAATAGGTTCTGGGTGTATATTTATTTGCATTCAAAGATTCAAATGCCGGAAAAATCTAATAAGAATCCAGACCTACCTCCCATACAAACGGAATATTCGAATGACATAATCGAAGAAAATATTTAATGTAAAGTCACACAAATTTTGTAGATTTATTTAGCCCGATGCATAAAATATTTATTCCGCAGAACCACCACCTATCTATCGCAGATAATATAATCGTATTTTTGTCAAATAGTACATGCAGTCAGCTGCGTTAAACCACGCCCGAATTTAATTTCCCGTTTAATTTTTATTTTAAATGCTCTCATTACAACGTACTTACAGTACTGTGCAAGTCAAAAGCAACTAATCTAGGTATACCAGTCTTAATATATTTTTATGACTTTAATTAAAAGAAAGTGGATTTAATTCCTTCATAAATGATAAAACTATATAATAAAAAACTTAAAAGTTAGAAAAAAAAAAATTTGGGAACTTTGGAAACCCAAATGCGTCATCGGCCTTAGTGGAAATTGCCCCTTTGTGATATATTTACATATGAAAACGACTTACAACATATTAAAGTTTTATAAAGATTGATTAGCATGGAGAAGAGTTCCTCCGGGCTTCATTCCTTCAAATCTACTTCAGAACCCTGAAACGAAGAGCGGGTGGCTATCACTGCTAAATCAGTGTTGAGGTGGGATTGATTTGTAATAGAAGTGGGAAATGACACCCAGCGGCATATTCACCAAGCTGACAAAGTCAATGTATTGCAGATTTGCGGCAATGAATAAAAATAAGGAATATCATAACAAATATGATTTTTTAACATTTATAAACGAATTAAATCCATTTTCTTTAAATTAAATATTGATAAAAGCCATCAAAAAGTAAAATGAATGGTATTCCTTGATTTGTTTCATTTTATTTGTACAGTACTGTATGAATACATATGCATTTTTATATTTCAACAAGCAACGCATTCACTTTACAATCTATGTAAAAATTGCTTATCATATGAAAAATGTTTTACAATCAAACTTTGGTAATTTAGCTACACTCGGTATAAGTGAGTTATATATTTGAAACTCCTTCAAATAAAATAAACACGTCACATGTGCAGGAATGTAAATTTATGTAAAATATTTTGATACATGTTTGTATCCTTTTAAATTTACTATTTTTGAAGTGATAACATTTTGATTCGCGGCTGAAAGAAAATTTATAGTGTAGTGAATTTATAGAAATTAAAATCAAATGTCATGTCGGTGTCATGTAAGGTTTCCTAGTATGTGTGTTTTATTATTTAAGCCCAAAAGTATGCAAAACATAATTTCATAAACAAAAACGGGTGTGGAATTTTCATAATTTATTTTAGTTTTTAGTTTATTCTTTCCTAATTGAAATGATAAAATATTATCAACATTAAGCGATGTAGAATTGCAAAAAGCGAAGAAAGTGCATTGTAAAGAGTTAATGATAAATTAAAAAAAAAAAACCCATGGTTGTACTTTATGGAACATAAAAACAAAAACTTTTTTAACTTTTTATCACATTATGTGATGAGTGCAGAAGGGACTCATTATAGTTTTTAATTGATTCAACCACTAGCCATTATAGCAGCTACTCATACTAAGCAAAATATTTTTACTAGACTTATATATATCTATAACTCTTTCTGGTTGCGCTAGCGTGTTGTATACATACAACTTAAATTGCTGTACGATTCCAAAGAAGTTTTTCTTCGCCGAACTCAACCTGTGTTCTGAGTTTCTTCATCCTCTAGTATTTTTTGATAAAAATTAAAAAGAGAAAATCGCGCTCAGAGTGATATAAGAAAATTCCAGCAAATCTCGCGATATTAACATAGAAATGTTTTAAAAATATTATGCTGGGGTCGAATAGTAATTCCTTTGCAATTCATAGAAAAATACAACAAAAAAATCCTCAATGTTACGTGACGTGTTATACATTCACGGATCAGACGAATCGACCCTAGATAACAACAACTTCTTTATCTATAGTTATGCAAAGAACTTAATTACTTTTAAAAATGCATGTAGCGCCAAAGAATGATTAAAATTAAACTTGACCGCTGACTGCCGAAAAATAAAACTCTACATTTAGTTTATATTCATAATTCAACAAGTGAAGCAATAAAGAAAATATTTTTCAAAATAATAAAAATGACAGAAAAATTAGATGCGATAATATTTGGTGCTACCGGATTTACTGGACAAATTGTTGTAGAGCATGCAAATGAAATACTTAAAGATTTGAAATGGGGAATAGCAGGAAGAAATATGGTTTGCTTACAATTAAATAAAGTGAAAAAATTTAAAAATTCAAAGTAAAATTAATACAATTCTAGTCGAAACTGCAAAATGTGCTCAAGAATGTTGGCAAAAAACTTGATAAAGATCTAAGTCAAATACCAATTACAATAGCTGATATCACTGATAAGGAATCAATTGAGTTAATGGCAGCAAAATGCAAGGTAATATTTTTATATAAGTCTTAAAATATACCTATTATGCAATATATGTGTATATAGATTATTTTGAATTGCTGTGGACCTTATCGCTTCTATGGTGAAGTTGTTGTGAAGTCGTGCATTGATGCAGGTACTCATCATGTTGATATCAGTGGTGAACCACAATACATCGATCGTATGCAATTGAAATATAATGATTTGGCTAAAGAGAAAGGATCGTATGTGGTGTCGGCGTGCGGTTTTGATAGTATACCCGCTGAAATGGGCGTGGTATATGTCGAACAAAATTTTCCAGGTATATATTTGAAGGTTTTTCAAGCAGGTTTTTCTTAATTCTATTTTAAAAACATATAAATTTTTCTTTTAGGCATTGTAAATTCTATTGAAATGTATTGGGAAAACTCGGTTGATTATAAAGATACACAATCAAAAGCACTTTTGCATTCTGGCACCTGGGAGAGCGCCATCTATACGGTGAAATATATAAGAGAAATGCGGAAACTAAAATGGGAATTAAGTGCCAACAAGAAGTTGCCTGCGCTTAAGCCAACATTAAGAATGAAGTATGTAGAATCATATTTTGAGAATTTTACTCCAAATTCCCAACATTTTTCAGACTTAATCTATAGCTTCTTCAGTCTATAATTACTTTGTAGTAAATGAAATGAGTTCAGATGTTAGGTAGGGAAAATTAGGGCAAATAGAGCGAAAGTCAAAAATACTGCAACCATTTAATGAGAACTCCAGGGAGACACTATGAAATCGGGAAATGGGTCTGCTCATTTGGTCCCGGACTTTGGTTGGAATCTTTGGCCTAAATTGAATATCTCTGATCTAATTCTAGGAAGACGATGGAAATTAAGAAATTGTTCTGGTTAATTGGCTCCAAATTTTTTTCTATGTAAATATGAAGAAGAATTCGAGTCAATCAAAAATATTTTATACGGTTCAAAATAATTTTGAACCAGTTTTGAATATAATATGAAGATATGAACACCTGTCTATATGTTTAATATCTGCAATATTATTTTCTTAGAAAACTGATAGCACTGTTCGATTAAAATTAATTTTTCAAAAATTAAGAGTTTCAATTTGATTTTACTCGAGGTTAAGATATCTTGTTTAGTTTTGCAAATTTGATAAAATTCCATAGATGAAAGTTTTTTCTGTTTTTTCTTTTTACTTTTCTACACGAATTATGCAATTTTAAGAGGTTTGGATAAGAAAAACTTTTTGGAAAATTTAATATTTCGTAGTTATATTTAACATCCTAAAGTTTTCAAAAACCGAAGATTCACGAATATACACAAAACCTGACCTAACCTGGACCACTTTAAGAAGGTTGTGGATTAAGTCAGAAAATTAAAAAGAAAAAAAAATCATTTGAACTCTTACTACGATCCTCCACAAATTTCGCACTTTTCCCATTCTGCGCTTGGAATATACAAATATACCTATTTAAATATGAATATTGAACATCTCAAAACATTTATCTCAATTGTATTCATATTTTTCTAGGCCGTATATACAAAGCCCCAGCATTCTCAGTAGTTACTTCATACCAATGCATGGAGGTGATCGAGATTTAGTACTACGCTCGCAGCAGTTACGCTACGAATATGAGCAGAAACGTCCGGTGCAGTTTGAAAACTACATTGGTTTTAGGTAAGTGATAAATTATTTTAAAAAATATTAAAATAATATATTCTAACTCTTCTATTTAGTTCCTTTTTGGTTACCGCTTTATTGCCATTTCTGCTATTCTTTATTGCAATTTTGGCACAATTCAGCCTTACACGTAAATTTTTATTAAGACATCCAAGTCTATTTACTGCTGGAATTATAACACATAAAGGTCCAACCGAAGCTAATATGAAAGGACACCATTTCAGCATGACTTTTTATGCCAAAGGTTGGTCCAAAGAAGAGAAAATCACTGATGTACCACCCAAGAAACAACTATTGGCTCGTCTGTCCGGCTATAATCCGTTTTATGGGCTTACAAGTGTGGCATTACTTTTAGCTGCTAAAACTATTTTGCAAGAAAGTCATAAAATGCCGGGAAGGTATGAGGTTTAAAAAAAAAATTATGTATTATTAGAAATGAATTGGAATTTTGTACTTACAGTGGTGGCGTCATAACACCCGGTGCCGCTTTTGCCAAGACAAGCCTAATTGAAGAGTTGCATCAACATGAATATGGACTTAAATTTGAAGTTATGCATTTAAATTAATATAATTACTCATTATATCTTACATGCGTCTACAATATTTTATAATAAATTGTGAAATTAATAAAATAACTAACAATTTCTAAATGTGTATTATTAATGCATTACTTTCATTGAATGCCATTGCCGCTTGGCGCCATCGCCAGCGCCCAATGTAAAACAAACTGTCAATGTAACCAAGTCGACTTATGCCACCTTTTGCCGTATGTCTGTATGAGCATATGTCTCGATACGTGTATGGCTTATTATATATGTGCATATGTATCTAATGAACGTACGACCACTTGTCACTTATGTTAAATGGCAAAATTGATTTATTCCAATTGATTAGAGCTTGAGCTTAGCTTATGGCGCGCACTTGCTACAAGCAAATGCAGGTATTTAAGATAATGCGTTCAGCAACGCTTTGCCAATCCAAAAGAACTGAGTTATAAAATTGTAGCGCACTTAAATGATCTCAAACTGTGTGTTGTTGTTATCTTAAGAATTGACAACTGTTAGTTAACCTGGGTTGACAAAGCGCCAGAGTTGTGTAGTCCATATGGAAATTTCTATTTCTTAAAAGACTTTAATAAGTTTAACATGTGCAAGAATTTTAATCTTGAGTGCAAGGTTTTCAAATTATATTAAATAAAATATTAATTAAATTTATTTCTAGTTTATTTTTAATGTTTTTTAATCCCTTACATCTCGATTGGTTGTTTTTCTCTAAGTTAATTTATTACTTCTTTACTAGCCTAAAATATCCGGCATAGCTTCTGTAAAGTAATCCCGTCGAACTATAAATTTAACAGTTTTCAACTTTTACCTCATTTTTTCGAAACTCATAGAGTTTGCAAAAGAATGGAAATTAATCTCCAGACTGAAATCCCACTAAAGTTCAAACGTTATGTTAAGTAAGGCAAGTGTTCAAAAAAACGTAATTTGTCATACGTAAACAAACGTAATGTATATCTACCGCAGTATATTAGTAAATATGTGAGTATCGCATATGACTCATGCTGAATTGTATCTATTTTTGAAAATCTTTGCATAATCCGTAAAGTTTACGTGTAAACTTTTGGCAAAAGCTTTTTTTTATAGATACAAATCGAGTGTTTGTGTGTGTATGTGTACACACAAAACATTCTCATTGACCATAATAGCCACAGCGTGCTTGAGCTTTTCTCTACACATAAACATAAATTTTGCTCTTCCGTATTTGTGTTGCGTATTCTGCTGCTCGTTAGTCACGTGGGGATGTAGCTCAGATGGTAGAGCGCTCGCTTAGCATGTGAGAGGTACGGGGATCGATGCCCCGCATCTCCAAATTATTTTTTTTATTTTACATATAATTTTGTTTTCAATTTTTTATTTATTGATTTTGTCAAACACTTATGTATTTATGCATGTTTTGAAAATATTAAATCTCATCTATTTAATTTGAAACTTCTGAAGATATATTGCACAGTCCTAAAAAAAAATAGTTTTTTTTAATGTGAAGCGTAAAGAACTGTGAAGTTCTGAAATTCGGCCTAATCTAACTTCTAGAAAATATGAATGTGGGCACATAATTTTTTGAAGTGAAACTTCTTTTCTCTTGTCCTAGAGTAAAACCAACCGGATGTGACGTCGCGCGTAAGTTTGCAATGCGACATAATTTTGTCAAGCAATGTGCATGAGGGGCTAAATATCAATATTCCGTAACTGAATTCACGAGCAAATTATATAATAAACGATTCATAACTAGTTTTAATTCAATATAACATATTAATTACACACACACACACACACGCCTATGGCAGAAAGAACAATGTGTATCGACGCCATCTTAAAGTTTATGACAGTTATACATTTCACATACAGATGGCGCAAATGCCCAAGAAATTACATGAAGATGTCGCACACAAAGAGAGTTCGCTACAATTGTCATCGACATTACCGGTACAGAGTTGCAATTTTTGTTCTAGCATTAATCCAAAAAAAAATTGGTTGTGTATTAATGAACACAAGGCAGAAGTGAAACTTCGTAATTGAAATATGGATTTTTCAAAAGTAATTTTTAGAATCAAACAAATTTGCAATAAAATATTGAACATGGTAATTTAAATAGGAAATTTACTCTTCTTTTCAATTATGGAGTCAGACCGGAAATAAAAATTTAGCTTAAAGTATTTAAATAATACCCTTAAAATTTCAAAATGAGATCTACATTAGTTTAGGAGATAGATACATAGGTGTCGCACTGAGCGTGATAGCTATGTACTTTAATTCATCTATGTCCTAAACTAATGCAGGCCCCATTTATAAACTTTAATGGTATTATTTAAATAAGTCAAGCTAAATTTAAAAAAAAAAATTTTAAATGGTTTGGCAAAAAAAATTTTTTAATTTTTTTTTTATTTTTTTAACTTAAAAATTTTTTTTTTAATTATTTTTTTTTTCGTAATTTTTTTCATTTTTTCGTTATCATCGTTCACTTTTATCTCGTTTTTAGCTTAACCCAGCAATGCCTAGCGGTGCCATATGGCATCTTGTCGCTGAGCCGTTCCTGAGTCAGGTTCAAAAACAATTTTTTTCTCAAGTTACTTTCTTCTACTCTATCTACTTTGTGTTCTTGAACAACATTGTGACGTAGCAGAGCAAAACGGACCAGTGCGGATGGAAAGTGCTTTCCTGTTATGGCTCCACGAAATAATGAGTGCGAGGTTGTAGCCCATAACTCTCTAGGATGTCGGAAATAAGAACGAGGTACTCCAGCGGTGTTCAAAATGGCTTTAAAGGCATCTATCTCACTCTCTGTTAACGGTGCCCATGACATTTTTTTGTCTGGTGGATTTTTTTCATTGTACTCCTTGATAAACTCCGACTGCCGACGTTTCTACACTATAAACCATTCGGAAAACTTCAATAGGTGCTGGAAAGATATTCCTTTTATGTAGCAGACCAGCTTTTCTAAAGTACTAAATGACCTGGTGATTGAGTTGTGTTAAGGAGATGTCCATTCCAACGCGTTGCTTCTTTGCCTATATGAAACCATTCAACATTCTGGTTCAGTGGTTGTTGAGAACTAACATTAAATTCTAATTCTTCCAGCTCTTCTTCGTCATCGGAGGGAATTCGTTTTCTCCATCTAAAACTTCATCAATCGCAGTAGGGATATATTCTGAATTTTGTATCTCATCATTGGAATTTTCGGAAATATCTTCTGTTAGCTAATGCAATTGCAATTCTCCTGTGATAATTTTGTCGTTCACCCAAAGTCAGTCTATCGCAATAAAACATAATATTTGAATGTAATAACAGAAGATTCTAGCAACATTTACCTACACATTTTTTTGTATTCAAAAGTTTTTCCAATTCATCAACATTATATTCTTCGTCAACTTTTACCAATTTATTGTAAACAATTATTTCTTTCCGTACAACTTTTTTAATTTTGGCATAACTGAACTGCACAATAACTTCAAGCAGACTGATGACTTATAGGAAAATTTCAAGCGCTATACAATTTTTTAAGTCAAAAATTCGATTCATGAACCATGCACTCCTCAAGTAATTGATAGCCCAGCGTATATAACACTCTTCAATAACGCTGCTAACGACCTTAAGAAATGATTCCAATGCAGAATCCCTAAGAAATCTTGATCTGTTTTCAATCGACTATGAAGAACTACCAGATATCTAATGCTCCAGGCAGTCAGAGATAGCAGTGGAGTCTGATGCAGGTCTGATGAAGACAAAGGTAAAGTGTTAGCGCGACATTTCAGTCTTCTAACATAATGAAATTTAAGATGCCGGTGTAGAAAAAGAAGGTGAAAACTTTTTTGATTCGCCCTATAAGATGATCTTGTCAATTCGTTATCTCTTCTGCGGAAGTTGGAGTTGGCACTCTGACATCCTCTATATGGTATAGATATGGCTTCTTGTACCTTACTATTTGCTAATAAAGTCCTATTTAAGAAGTCGTTTCTTTTACGTTCTAACTATCAACGCCGGAGTTAAGTTAAACAGCACCGCAGTAGAAGCTTCACAGGTTGAGCTTCGCTGGATTTTCCCAACAATTGGTGAAACGTCACACTCTGGGTCAATGAAATCCGGTTTTTCTGAATTTCATGACAGTTTTTTGGTTTCTAAAATATAAAATGAAATTTTTAAAATAAAGAATTGATCGAGGTACATTGCACAGTGTATCATAAGGTATGTATACGAAAAAAACTGGTCGCAGTAAACAAGTTGTATTAATTCAAATATGACAGTTACAGCAAATGTTATTGTCATTAATTCGTAGAGAATTTTCCGTTTTACATTTCTGCATCATTACTTTATCTGATTTTTTTGCATTACGCAAAATGAGTTCATCGAAATCGAGTACGCGCGATATAATTGTGCGCAAAAATCAAGATTTTCCACATATGTCACATAAAGACATTGCCAAAAGTTTAAAAATTGCAAAATCTACTGTAACTTTAGTGCTTAAAAACTTTAGTGAACGACTAACTACCGAAAGGAAAACTGGCAGTGGGCGAAAGAAGGTGTTTATATAGGAGGAAAAATCAAAGAAAGTGAAAAACTTGCTTCAAAGAAATTCAGGCCTTTCCATCAGAGATGTTGCTAAAAAAGTCCATATGTCACCCGGATATGTTCAAAAAGCACACAGAGTAAAAGGACTTAAGACGTATTAAATTCTGCTGGCCCCGAACCGGAATGACAAAAAAATGCAACAGCAAAAACTCCGGCACGAAAGCTGTACGACAAAATTGTACATAATATTGATTGCATGATCATGGATGGCGAAACGTATGTCAAAGCAGACTTTAATCAGCTTCTTGGTCAACTATTTTACATTTCAAAAAAGAGAGGTGATGTTGCGACTAAATTTAAGCTAAAGAAAGTGGACAAGTTTGCGAAGAAAAATTTGGTTTGGCAAGCAGTTTGCCAATGCGGCATAAAGAGTGCAGTTTTAGTTATTACCATCAATCAAAAAATGTACGTAGAAGAGTGCTTACAAAAACATCTACTGCCGATGGTACGTCTTCACAAGGCTCCTGCCCTCTTCTGGCCAGATTTAGTGGACTACTGTGTCATCTCAAATGTCCCGAAGTGATGTGCAAAGTTTAATGGCTGGAGTTAAGTCAAAGTTGCGATCTTTCGCTTACGCACCAACCAAATAAATAAAGTTTTTATTTTTCTTAAAGTTACTATTATAACCTTTCAATTGATGTGTGAATTTCTGTTTTTGTTTAAAAAGTATAATTTTTAAAACAAGTTAATGTCGACCAGTTTTTTTCTTTTTTCTTCCTTGACAACAGCCTTTTAATTCCTGCCATTTAGAAATTTCTAGACGGAATGATTCTAAATAAATAATATATTCGACATTATTAAGGAAGTCAGGTTGTTTTTCGATGTTTTGATATAAAATTTGGAACTGAGCTACTTTACTACCAAAGAACAGCGTATCGAACGTATCTAAAATTACATTTAAGTATAGATATTAATTTAGAAATATTACGTCAACTACATATATATGTATGCCTAACTATTTACTAGCTCATTGATTGAGTTAAGTACATAATTTAAAACTGTAATTACAGCCACCATTTTCACTGCGGAAAAATAATTAAGTAAAATGACAATTCATATTCAACAATTATTAATTAATTTGTTTGTTTATTCCGTTATTAATTTCAAGAGTAATAAACTGATCCATTTATCGTTGCCATTAGTTTCTTTTGAATATACCATTTTGAGAATAGTCCATACTCACCGACACCTACAGGAAACCTTTGAAGAACCTTGGCTTCCTGCATTTCCAATGATCTAATTATCAATTCTGCATCTTTCTGCGAAATGTAAAATTTTATCAGGACCCACTTTTTTTCATTTTCTATTTATCCACTTACCTTAAATGGGCAAGTGTGATTTATATTTGTATAATTTTTTATGTAATCATATATGATGTTAGCCACAACGAATTTTTTTTTGTTTTTCATATAATCACAAGCATCAATGTGTGTTTTAAAGAGAAAAGGTCGCCAGATGTTGTCCGTTTTTTTCATCAGTTGTATCTCGATCTTGTTGGAATCAGAGGTAAAATAAATTATTAATTTAATTGCCATACGTTTTAAGAAAACGTTCTTACTTACACCGCAAACCTTAACATCTTGCTTCAGTTTTAACTTGAGATCTATGACATTTCTTTGCTTGTCCAAATCTCGGATTCTGCATTCCTTAAATTGTGCCAGATTCTGATCTAATATTTCACATTTTAACATGATAAACTGCGCCAATCCTGAAATCTGTATCCACACATGCAGATTGCATTTGAATTATAATGATTAACTACATTTATTAAATTGAAAAATAATTTACCCATGGAAAAACTAGCAAAAGAGTAAGAATTACGAAAAGGTTTAAAACTTGTTGTTTTGGTTTCATTTTGTTAACTAAATTTAAAATGTTTTGTTTAGATATAATACTAAAAATAACTTTGCATTTTTGTTTTCTGTTTTAAATACGTTAAATAAGCAGTATCAATTATACTGAGAAAAATCAAGTATCATTATATGAAAATTTTGGAATGTAGTGGTGTAGCCTTAAAATCAAAATGTGATCTGTTCTGAAAAATATATTAGAATTAGTGTTGGCAAAACAATATCGTCGGTAGTAAATCGGGGAACAAGTTATTCATGTAATTTGGTGTGCTGGTATATTTCAGAAACCAGATATAGTATTGGCAAAAAAAAGTTACAATATGCCATTTAAATCAAATTATGTCGGTATTACTGTTCTGCATACATGTAAGGCTATAATATTCATAGGTCATGAGTCAAACAAAAAAATTTTAAAGAGACAGAGTTTTTGTACTTGGTGAAGCTTAGAACAATCCAATTACACACTTTTTAAGTCAATTACCCCCTTTCTGGAAATCGAGCGTTAGGTAGCTGGGACTCCAGTCTAATACAGGAAAGTATCAAAACCCACTGGATTCGCCAGTGTTACCGGGGAAATTAAGCATGATACTGTACTTACTTACTGTATTCGCTATATAGGCCCAAATCTCATAATTTTGGTACATGAGAGACAAAAAAAAAAATGTTATTTATAAGATCTATAAAAATATGTGAAAACAACTAAAAAAAAACTTAGTTGTTTTCTGATATCTTTAGAAAATCAATAGGTTAGGTTAAAGGGAAGTACAGAAAATCAGGGTCTAAAAATTGGTCTAGCCCCACATCTTGAACATTTTTAAATTCTTCTTTTGATAAACTTAATAAGAGGGGTGTCTTGAGTTAGAAGGTTAAAAATAAGCCTTTTTGTGATTTGTTTTAGAAGGGAAAAATAGAAATGAACCCAACGAACTTCAAGGCATATTTTTGTATATATTTAAAGTAATAAACTATTTTTTTTTCAACTTGTAATTCTTGTTTGAAACAAAAAAACCAAAAAATTTTTAAGTTTTATATATTTTTCTTCTGGGTGAACTAAAAGGAATCAGAAAAATCTTGAATTTATCGGGTTAAAAAAAAAACACTTTAAGGCGCTTTAAAAATTTTTTTAAGTAAGGAATTTTATACTTAAGAAAAAAACTTTGGTTCGATTCAATACGTCGTTTAGTTTTTAGCTATCACGCCTGCAAATTAAAACAATTTTTTTGGACCTTCTAATTCAGGACAGTCTATTCGAAAAATCTTCGCAGGTACCTCCAGTTCTCTGAACAGTCTGTCTTCTAAGATGTGGAGTCGATCGATCTGAAGATTGGCGTATTGATAGATTCTTCATTTTCGCAGCTTCTAAAATAGTTAAGTGCTGCCAGAAAATCCATTATATCCTTAAAAATACATGACAATATTATCTGTTACGTAATTTTTGAAGGTTTCTTTTTTATTTTTTCTAAAGTGTATTTTGAAGCTTAATATTTACTCAGGGCATTGCAAGTGGCTTGCTCAAAAAGTGATGGTGGAATTGTGAGCAAGAAGAAAAAAAGTCTCAATATTTGCTGTTAAATGGTGAAGTTGTCCCAGTAGGTTTTTGTCGAAATTGTGATAAAATAGCAGTCTTTTTTCCGAAAATCGGTGGTTTTAATGCATTTTTTCGAGATGTTATGAGCTGTAAAAAATGCAAAAATTAAAATTAAAAAAAAAAAACCGCTACGATACATTGACATGGATACATTGAATAACCTTTGTAGATTGTTCAGTTAACTTTTAATTTAATCGATTTTTCAAAAATATCATATAGGTAAACCTTCTTAAATTTTTAAAACTTCATTTATTTAGTTTTAAATACGGGCTAACCCCCATCCCTAATTTTAATGAGCATACATTTTTTGCGGTGTAGCAATCAATATACATTGGTATTTATTTTGAATTTTTAATACAATGGATACTAAAATATCGCGAATGAATTATTAAATTATAAGAATCAATTGTGAATGTGAATTGTACACCAATTTTGAAATATTAGATCATATATCTGGAAATAATTATATCTGTGTCACCAATACCATATCTAGGGTAGCCAGGCGTACTGATTTGATCAGGACATGTCCTGATTTTTTTTTTAAATACTGATTTTTTTAAATCTCGAAATCAGTACGAAAATGTACTGATTTTTTCAAATTAATATCTTAAGAATTTTTGTGCTTAACCTTAATAGTCTTAAAATCGTTTTTGCAGGCAGCCTCACTCTGTTTTTTTTCTTTTTCTGCTTGTTCACAAAATAAAATGTATATGCATTACTGCTATCGAGGCTACCCTACCAATATCCACCTATTCCAATCACTCAACTAGTTTACATTAATGTGTCATCCTGGCTGTCTTTTAAGAGATGGTTGCCATCATAACAGTTTTATGCTGCTACATTTTCCGAGTTTTTAAAAAATGTATCGGTTGTCAGTTGTGAAAATTTCGAAAATTTTTGAAAAACAGGAAAATTTATTCTTTTTGTTAAATTCGAGAATTTGAGTGAAGAATAAAAAACTAAGTTAAAAAATACTTCCCGTCATATTAGCCAGATAAAAAAAAATAATTTAAATTTTTTATTTAAAATATTTGATTATTTAAAACGATTGAAAATTTGAGAATTTGAGAATTAAGGGAAGGTTAACGATGAGAGGCATGAAAAATGGATGCTTTGACTGGCGAAAAAATATTTTTGAATAAATTTTTGATAAAAATCGCTTCTTGGCGGCCCTGAAACAGAGTTTTTTATTACACTGTTGTGACTTTGAAACTTTGTCACTTTGACAAACGTAAATTTTTAGCCTTTGTTGGGTTCCAATACCTATTTATAGAAATGCAGAAGCTTGAAATTGATATTAGACCTACGATTTTTTCGGTAAAAACCAATCACAGATTCTTTTTTTTACCATACGATGTATGGGCAAAAACATGACCAGCCCTAATGAGTACATTGAATACAGACACCTTAAAGGCTGGGGTACAATAACGCGAGAGTGCGATGCGTGAAAGACGGCGATTAAAGAGGGTAGTGACGTAATCGATGTAAAACGCATGTTAATATACAATTACTTAGAGTAGTGCGAGATAATATGCTTGCAATTTGAATTTTCAACGCTTGGTTCTTGTTGTGCTATATATTTTAACCGTGATGAGTGGTTAAATATTGCTAGCAACTATGAAAAACATGGCATCTTCCTCATTGCCTTGGAGCAATCGATGGCAAACACGTGCCCATCGTTTGCCCAAAAGGAGGTTCACAATATTTTAACTACAAAGGTCGACATAGTATCGTTCTCTTTGCGATGCTAAAGACTTGCTTACTATGGTAGATGTTCACTCAAAGAAAAAAAACGTTTATCGCCCGTTTGTGGAGAATATATTACTTTTACGCTGAACAAAAACGTTTCTGAGGAACGTTGCCGTGTTTGCAGAAACCATTTTCTGCAAAAGATTTACAATTTTATGATGAACGAAAATTCGTTCACGATAAAATTAAGGCAATTTTCTTTTCTGGCAAATAAAAAAAACGTTTCTGCTAAACGAAAGTCCACAACTCTCTTCTCTTTTTATTTTCGTTTTCCTCTCATCTCGCTCTCGTCGCAAAAAGAAGCAGCAGCGATGCTTACATTCAAACTCCACACAACAACAAATCAACACAACATAACGGGAAGTAAATATCATTTGTCAACGCATTATTGAAGAATTTTAAATTTGCATTGAAATTATTTCATCACATTTCTTTTTGTCTATAAAAAAGTGCGTGGTGTTTATAAAAAACAAATAAATGTGTGTGATTTATAATAAATAATACAAAATTGTAATAATATAATTTTATTAAATTTCATACACTTTTTCTAGTTTTTAATCAGAAAATTTTATTTAAACATAAACCACAATAAAATGCCAATGTATATATGAAAATTGTTTTTGCTTTCTTTTTTATATTTTTCAGGGAAAGATTGCATTTTATTGCAAACGTTTTTAGTTCATCGTAAAAGAATTGAGTCGCTTATGATGAATAAATCTTCGTTCATGGCAACCGAATACAGTCGTTTATGATAAATAAATGTTCGTTCATCATGAAAACATTCCATGAACGAAGTTCGTTCAGTGAAAATTTCGTTTCTGAGAAAAGAATTTTTTCCTTGCGTGTAAAGACTTGCTTACTATGGTAGATGTTGGAGCATATGGGAGATTTATCAGTAATTAAGCACTCTGCTTTCAAATAATCACCGAAAATCTTACACTCTTGGCTCAATAGAGCTTTTAAGAAAGAGTAGGCATTCAAAGTATTTATATTTTTCTTAGTGTTATCTGCTGCCTGACTAGTACTTCCCTTAAGTATTATTCTTTAAACATTTTATAAATTGATCTCGAAGAGATCTCCAAGCTGTTTTGCAATCCTTTTCTGAAAAAATTAAGTAAGTGCTTACAAAATATAATTCATTTTAGCTTGCCGTCTGTATTTATTGTTTGTGCAATTTCTTAACTTAATGAATATTTCAGTTCAGTACCGTTTATAGATGAAACATTTACCAGTTAATCACAATAACCAAAAGTTTTTGCAACATGATTTCAATTACTAAAAATTATATCACACTTGAATTTATAATTTGTTTATTTATTATTATCTTGAAAAAGGTAAATCTGCACAAATTCTATGCATTAAAACTCAAAATAAATTGTTGATCTATCAGCGTGTATCTTCATAAAAATATCTGTCGCTGCGTTCGTATTTTCTCTTCCTAATTAATAAATGTTTCAACATCAGTAAATAGAACAACAAAACAAATAAATATACAATTCGTACACATACACACAAACATACACAATCTGTGGTTGTATTGTATAACGAAAATAATCTTAAGATTATGTAGTGTGTGCAAAACTGATATTTAAGGATAAACACCTTGCGGCATGGCATAATTTGTATTCGGATTTACTTGCCATGGTTGCCATACATTGTATCTCTAGAAATTAAAATTTGTTTTCTGCCCCTCCAATGAACAAACAAATGATAAAACCCTAAGGAATCGTTAGAATTTTTCTTAAGCGGCATAGTTGTTGTTGTTGTTGCTGCTTCTGTGCTTGTTGATGTTATTTTAATTGACAGACAATGCCAAAGATCAGCCCGTTAAGAAATACAAGGTACACCTAGCTTATTAGTGTTAGCGGCAGATAACTATAAAATAGTGAAAAGTCAAGTTATGATTGTGTATTTTAGTCAGTCACTAGAACTTCTTTAAATTCATAGATTATATTATTATTATATTGTATATTGTTCAAAAATTTTTTTATAAAGAATTTTTTTTCCTAAAAGGATAAATTAACCCTATGACGCCCGAATTATAATGGGGCTTTTGTTGTGAAATTATGGTTACTTAGGTCTTCCACAATCATTTCTTGCTTCTACATTGATTTGTTTCTCCTTTATTAAAGGTTAAAAAACATAGCTATGAAGCTGTAGACAACCACTGGATAACTCCTTTTCTCCAATTTTTTGATTTTCATATTCTCTTATCTTTTATAAACATATCTGATAAAAAAATGTGCGGTTAGTAATAATTTATTGCATTATTTTTAAAAAAATAGTGCAAAAGATTTTACTACAAAATTTTGCACTTGGTTTTTTGCTGGACTTCAAAGACAAAACATTAAAAAAAATTACTTAAGCAAGAAATTTCAAATATTCGGTAACTTGAAGAATACAAATAGCGTTAATAGTAATTAATATCTATTAAACATTTTATTAATGCCACATAAAAGTGAATGTTGCATACACGCAACATTGGGTATGAAAGGGTTAAGAAGCTCAACAGAAATTTTCAAAAATCAATCATCGAAAAGACTTTAATTGTCATTTTTATCATTAATGTGTTTAAGCGGAAATATTGTTTATTAAATATGTTAATATAAGACTAGAAAATATGGCAATTAAAAAATTGGAGGAATCGGTTTATCCAGAGGTTGTCTACAGCTCCATTGCTAATCTTTTTTAACCTTGAATAAAAGACAAACAAATCAATATAGCCGCATGAAACTTGGTGTCATGATTGTGGAAGACCTAAGTAACCACTATTTCAAAACAAAAAGTTCCTATCAAGCCCCATTAAAATTCGGGCGTCAAAGGGTTAAAGAGTGCGGACGAAAAAATTATAACATAGTTTCTTACTTCCTACTTTTGTTGGAAGTGTCCGTTAAAAAAATATCATAGGTTTTCATGGCAGATGAAGCCAAAATAAATTATTTTTGTTTTCACAAAAGTGTTTTGCTAAAAATGGATACTCGAACTGCAATTCGAAAAATCATTGTGAAAGTTTTTAAACAAAACCCGTTAAACTGTTAGCCGGGTTTTGGAAAACTTGAAAACTTGTCAATCTAAACATTGGTGGGAAATATAGATCGGGAAACTTAAACAGAGCTAAACGTTTCAAGGATATTTTTCACAAAAATCTAAATTCTTCCGGCAGAAAAGTAGTGCAAAAATGCAGTTGCTAAATCGTTTGTTCGCAAAGTGAAAAGGAAGTGCTACGGAAAATATTGACGCAAGAAATTACAGGCAAAGTTTGTAACATAATTTTAGTGCTGCAACACGGACGACGAAACATACGGATAGAATTTTCTGAAATGTAACCCTAAAATTCATAATAACACAAAATTTTGTAAAATATTAAATTTTCTTGTTTGTTATAAACAACTAAAATTTTTTCATAACTGATTTTCATCTTGAATTTGTTAATGAATGGATTAATAAAAATTAACCATTCTTATCCCCAAAATAACCTTAAACTTGATGATATATGAGCACAGTCGATGCACATTTCCCACTCTATGCGTACAGCTTAGGATAAGTGTTTTTCACCTTACTGCATCCAGTTTCTGTCAAAGCTGACATTAGAATGGATTTACAGGTGCGTGGTGAACGTGGGGGCTTTGACTGTTTCATGCCATTGCATAGCAAGATGGCACTTTTTATGTATGTATTCGCCATAATGACTAGCGACTAGCGATACGCAAAAGGAATTATTTTTTTTTAGGAGACTATGAAAATTAAATCTAGAGGTTAATTTTCAAAGTCATGACTTAAGTTCATGTAAATTTCGTTATTTGAAGTTATATATATGTAAACAGGTTAATGAACAAATGTAGTCATCACAACAACAATGTATATAGAGACGGGCAAATCAGACGACCGTTTCGGAATCCGCCACAATTCCTCATCAGTGATCTTAGTGGTAGTTCTTAATCTTTCAATATCCTATATAAGCTATATATTTGAAATCATAACCCAGAATTATGGATTTGATTCCAAATATCTTCACTGAATAGAATTATTTTTTTTATATGAGATAGCTTTTTGGCTATTTATTTTAAATGACATGAAAAATGATTTTTTAAGAAAAGCGTACGGTCATGCACTCGTCGGGAATCGAACCCTGGACTCCTGAGATGATAGTCTAGCACGCTACCACTAGAATACAGGGACGGTAAAAAAACACAAAAATTATTTAAAAATGAATAAAAAAAGTTAAAAAGAGAAATTGTAAACATGCTTTTCGAATGGCATAATTTCAAAGAATAGACCAGTTTTGCAGCTGCTCCAGACGTAGGCAGACGCGATTAGAAAATTAGCCTTTTTTTTTTTGAAATCGAGAATGTTCTGATTCTCGAAAGTTTTTTTTAATTATCTTCTAACGCTCTACCTTAGAGAAAGGCATGACAGTTGGACTCGTTTTTTAATCATTCTCTAACCTAAATATTTGTTGGGTACTTACATTTCACACATTTTTAAAATTTGCCCATACCAAAAGAATTACAATACAAGCAATTGTACAATATATTTGAGATAAATTCATATTTGGATTATTGAATTTTTGTAAGTTTCAGTTATTTTATTAATTTTTTTTACACAATCTTCAATACGTTTTAATTTAATTAATTTAATTTAAAATCAAATTGTTCATAAATCCGAAAACGTAGCCGAACCATTAATTACTCCAACCCGCTTATTTTTAATATAAATTTTCCCAAATAGCCCATACTCTCCCATATCGATTGGAAATTTCCGTAACAAATCAGTTTCTGGAAGCATTGCATTGTGGAGCACTATATCTTCACCTGCCTACATTCAATTTTATAATAATGCTCTTGCAAATTTGATTTATTGGTTGTTTGATATGCTTACCTTATATGGGCATGTATGATTGGCATTAGTATAGTTTTGACCATAACTATAAAGTAAATTGGCTAAAAATTGTTTCTTTCGATTTCTAAAAAATGCACAAACATCTATAATAACATTTTTATGTAGAAAAGGATGCCAGCCATTAGTTTCCTCATAATTTTTCCATGTACCTAAATGAAAAAATATACATAAAGTTTTAATGGCTAAATTAAATTCTTTGTCAACCACATTGTTTCTTTTAACCAGTTCGAAATTCCACGCACCATCATTTCATCTATATTTTTCTTCAATAGAAAATGAAGTTGAAGCATATTCGTGTATCTGTTCAGTGCTTTAATCCTACATTGTATAATTTCGCCAAGTTCCTTATCCAGAATTTAGCCAATCCTGATACCTGAAATATATAGAGATTTCTGACTGGAAAAGTTCCAGGGTTCCGCAAAATGCTTGAGTATTTTTTACTTGAGATAAACTTTGTAGTATTAGAATAATTATCGGCCAGATGAATATATTTCGATACTCCGCTTTCATTTTGATAAATCAGAGAACTGATCGAATCGATTTACTATTTATGCAATACAAGAAAATGCAATTAATAAACAAGTTTAAAGTTTAATAAGAATATTTTTGTATTACACCGTGCAGCAATTTGCATTTTTAATTTTTCACATTTCTCCTCATCAGTTGGCAATGATGCCCCGTCAAGTCTTCGATATTTTTTATTAAAATGCAGTCTGAGTAAAGGGAAATACTTATTTCATTGAACCTAGGCTGTTCACAATATCAAGGTTGATGTTCTCCAGATGCAATAATCGCTTGAAATTGTTGGTGGAGTAAGAATATGCATGAAGACCGCGATTAAGATGATGGAAAATCCAGTCAAATCCAAAGAGTTTGATTTTGGACCATTAATAAATTTGAACTTGCTATTGGAACAATAGCAATGGTAGTTCGGTTGGAGTGGTTGTTGAGAGACACACTTAGGCCTGAACGGCCCATTGTGATACCACATAGTTAGGCCTACAGTTTAACGCCGATTTCGAACGGCAAATGCTAAATGGAACTAAAAGAAACGCCTTTTTCAAATTTAATAAAGTATAATTTTTTTAAATTTTTTGGCAACAATTTTGTTGAAGATAACAAAAAAAAAATTTGAATATCTTACGAGATATGGGCGAAAAACTATTGATTAAAAATATACTAGAACACACAAACTTTAATCGGCGATATCTGTTGCAAGGAAGCTAACTTCGCCAAACCCAGCATGGGTTTTATTATGTATTCTGGGGATTTTTTGTTTGGGGATTTTGTATTTAGGCATTATGTGTTTGTTTTTTTTTGGGATATCGAGCTCAACCCCTTAATTAATCCATATCAATACTTTCGACATATCTTGATCATTTTCAGTTTGGAAAAATGTGTGACATAGTGTTATTTAATTCGATTTTATTTTCTATGGATATACAAAAGTAAATATTTAACAAACTGAAAAATACCTGGCGTAGCCCGTGGACTTGGAAATTATATTCTTAATTTATATGGAGGGGGATCTCATGTAAAGAAAGTGAAAGTTGGTTAAAATCGCTTAAATTCAGAATCGTTCTCTTTAAGAATATTAAAAAGTAAAAACTGATTTATCTTAAAGCTAACTTGGATTTCCAATTATTAAAGGAAAGAATCAGATTACATGATCATAGACTATTACTCGGCGTTACAACCGGCCACTATTTCATCGGTCATCATGCTAATAAAAAGGGTGTCTTAACAAATAGAAAGCCTAGGAACTGTATGAGTTTGATGAAGAAGTGCTATGGTAATAGCTCAATGAAGGTCGAGTCAAGCGTTAGTTATATCGTTGAAGGAAGGGCGCAACATTAAACTACATAAACCAAAAGATTCCGCATTAAAAACAGGTATTTCGAATTCGATAAAGAGCACGACGGAAGATCGCCTATCTTTGTGTAAATGTAGGAAGAAAAAAAAGAAACAGCAAAGACCACAGAGAATGAAAAAGGGACCCTAAATTTATCTAAGAGAATTCCCTGCCATTAGACTTTCATCTGGGAAATTTGGGTTCGATTCTCGTCGTGCACGAAATTGTTGTGAAGAATTATTTCATACACGCCACCATTTTAGAATTTCACGAAGTTTAGCGGCTAAGTGAAAGCTTCGCAGAGAGTGAAATATACAGCGACCTACGAATGGATAAACGACTTTCTGCAAGTGTGAATGTTGCAGTCTTTTTATGGTTTGCTGGCCATGAAGAGTGCAGCTATAAAGACTTGACCGACCGATTTGACATATCCCTTGGAACGGTATGGAACATCGTTCATCGGGATACACTACATATTAGCTCCTTGAGCTCGCAGTTTATTAAATGGCCGACTGAGGAAAAGAAGCTAGAGTCAAGCAAATATTTTGCGGAGAAGTGTGGATTCTTTAAGGCGATTGGTAAGTTATGTGAAAATTTATTTTCTTTATTAAGTTTAAATTGAAGAAAATTTAGATTGTATCGATGGTACTTATGTGGTTATCGACCCCTCTAAGGCTGGCAAAGACGACTACATTGACAGAAAGGGCAATACAAGTTTGTGCCTGCAAGCTATCTGCGACGACAAAAATAAGTTTATTAGCATTTTCGTTGGGTATCCGGGTTCATCACATGATAGTTGGGATGTTCAAAACTCTCCTATATACAAAAAGCTCACATCATTTTCCGAAAGTAGCAATTGTGGCTTTTCTTTAAATCAATTTTTATTGTACACATGTTTATTTCAGATTATTATATACTGGGTGATTCTGCGTATCCCTGCATTTCGATTGTTGTCACTCCCTACCGCGATAATGGCCATCTAACAAGGGCGCAGAAGTTATTTTATATGAAGCTTAGTTGTGGCCGGGTGGCATCGAACACACTTTCGGGATACTGAAACAGGCAATTAGGCATAAAAAACCTGTATCACTTCATTCGGGCATGCTGCGTTCTACACAACATAGCAAATGAAGACGATTTAGAATTTACTAAGGAAGCAGCTCCAGAAATTGCCTTGAACCCGGAGCCATTGCGAGAGGAAACGCTGTAAGAGCTGCTATTTTGAGAGAAATCGAAAGGCTTTAATAGAGGAGGCCCATAACAAAATGCAATAATTCCAATGTGGAATTTTAGTTTTTTTGATTCAATCATGAATGCAGCCCAGGCATGGGGCACAATTGACTTTACAAAGGGCACATTTGAATTTGTCATTAGTCTATATATATATGGGACACTCTGTCAATGGGTGACCCCCCGTTGTCCAAAATTGGTTAAGGTATTTTAGGGCATGTTTGGGCTCAAATGAAAGCTTATTATCTCTAGTTTCGAATGCAACAAGGCCTTTTTTGATTTTGCATGATGGCGGACCAATATGGCGGCTGCAAGTCTACCACCTCACCTTAAAATAATAGTTTTATCAAGCGTACGCTTACCCAAGTCATAATAAAAAAAGAGATAAAGCTTTTTTTTCGTTTATTTTTGTTCGCTGAATATGAATCTAATATTATTTTTCACAGAAAATGTTGTGCTTACGAAATAAATCAATATGCTTCGTCATTACATTTTTTTCATAATTCAATAGCCTGTTGGGTATCCCTTACGCTTTAGAACTTCCGCTAATCGCTTAGGCATAGATTTAACTAGCTTGGATGTGTCTTCCGTGCTAATTTTATTCCAATCTTCGGAAATTATTTCCTTAAGCATACTTTTGGACGTGATATTGTGCTGATGAATCCTACGCTCCAATAAATCCCATAGATGCTCAATGGGATTGAGATCGGGTGATTGGGGGGGCGTGCGCAACTGCTTTCGTAAGTTATAAATCAACCAAAGCTTGACTATTTCTGCAGTGTGCTTTGGGTCATTGTCTTGCTGGAAGTAATATTCTCTCTTCAGACCCAGAGTTTTGCCACACTCGGCTTCAGATTTGATTTTAAAATGTTCAAGCATCCCCATTTGTCCATGGTTGATTCAATAAATTCCAATTGGCTCACACCTTGGCTGGCCATACATCCCCAAACCATAATTCCACCGCCACCATGTTTGACTGTAGGAGCCAAATTCTTTTTATCAAGAGCTGTGTCAGGCTTTCTCCACACCAACTTACGCCCTTTGATACCAAAAATGCAGAACTTACTTTTATCAGAAAAAATTACGTTCTCCCAAAACTCTGGAGGCTTGTTGATGTGTTCGTTCGCAACACGGCTACGATAGCGCTCCTTTTTCAAAATTTTGCATACGGTATCATCACAAATTGATTTTTTAAAGTTTTCCTTATTGTCCTTAGCAATTTTTGAAGCAGTTAGTTGTGGATTCTGCTGCACAGATTGGTAAATGTATCGTTTTTCACGGTTTGACAATATGGAAGGGCGTCCAGAACGTGGCAATGATATGAAAACGCCAGTAGACTTGAAGTTATTTCTCACTCTTTGAATAGAGGAATGTGTCCTTCCAACTGTTTGCCGATTTCTTGAAAAGTTTTCCCCTCCTTCCATAGATTCACAGTGATTTTTCTTTCGTCTGGACCAATTTCTTTTCTTCTTACATCCATTGCAGATTTTCACTTAAAACTTTCGAGAAGGCAACGTAAAATGGTTATACAATTCGAAAAAGACTAGAATGCAATTTGCAAGGCAAATTAGTTTGAATCGAATTTTGGGGAATTCCCGTTTATATATTTGTACGCAGACTTTTTCTGTTGCCTTATATTTATTGATAAATTTTGAGTGACCAAGTTAGTGCCCTTGAAAACTATTTTAAAATGTTCTTGAGTACTTGGACTAATCGTTTCGAAGACATTAATTTGATTATAACAGTATGTTAATGTGATTGTAAGCCCTGTAACAGATAAACTTACTTTGTACACAGACTTTTTCTGACAAGTGTATCTAGAAATAACACTGAAACCTCAGCAGAGATTGACACAAGTTTTTACAAAGATGCATTATTATTTTATTACTAAGTATTATTTTATTTTTCTGTTCTGACTATTATTATTATTTGCTCTTTATTTCACAAAATTTTCATTTACAATTTCATAGTCATGCATTATGTCTCTGGTCATAAGATAGACATAGCCTGAGTTCAAAACTACAAGTGGATGTGGCACCTCCCATACAAACTATATGCTTTTTTGGGGATCATTTACGGTACAATACTGATATTTCGCGCAAGGCTGTCGTTTGACAATGTCATACTACAGGATAAACGTGGGTGGGATTGGAAAAGGGTACGACTCCAAGATTTAGTATGAAAGACCATAAATGTTGTCCTATTTACCCCATATTTTTCGGAGGCTGATGTCACCGTTTCATTCTCTAATATCTGAATTAGCTCTCTTCACTTTCGCTTCATCAATTTCGTTTTGATTTGTCTTCTTTATGTGGCTACGTACCATATCTTTAAAAATGTATAAACAGAAAATGTAACAATTGTATTGCAATATGAGGAACATTGGATATTTGTTAAATGTGTCCCTTTGATAAAAGTCAAATATGCCCCAAAAGCTCTTGATGATTTTTTCTTCTATTTCAATTTATCTTGTTTTATTTTCACAAAACTCATTTTTATTTTGTTAACATTAAGGAGCAAGAGCTAAAGGAGAAAAGTTAAAGTAATCCAAGAAGAGTTAAAGTAGAACCTTCAAAGTTCATAACGTTTATTTAAATCAAATTAAGCTGTTTTCTGCATTTTAACTTATTGACTTTTAGAACGTGCTCTCACTGAAAATGGCAAAGTCAAATATGCCCCGGTGTTAAAGGTACCCCTACCTCCCCAATTCTCTTTATTGCTCAGTTAAGTTCCAAACCTTTTGATGAAACTGAACTTCGGGTGTCGCTTCGTAAGAATGTCAAACTTCTTTCCGCTAAAGCAACATCCCTCATGGCCCCAGTTGTACACACCCAAGCTAGCCTTATAAATTTTATTTAACTTATTGTAGACTGTCCACTTATTGTTGTTTCAAATATGTGTATCTATCATGACCATTTTATTTTTAGTATTACGAATAAAAAATATCTCAGTATCTATGCAACTCACATAAGAATAGCGCAAGTACTTATTTGAATAATCACTTACAAAATGAATAGTGTTAATGACTTCCTAGACAGTTTTATAATGCTAGAAAATAGTTTCCTAGCAAACTCGTCGTAAATATTTCGATAATTTCATCATTGGAATATTAAAAAAGCGAAAATGCACTTAACAATGAAATATGAAGCCGTCGGCAAAGTAATTAGTCATTTGTGAAAATTCTGTAAGTTCTGTAAAGTTCTGTATAGCTTATACTCATAAAAGGAAAACTATTAAAGATTGAAGGAGTATTGAGGGAAATGATTTTGATAACTCCAACTCTCTTCTTTTTTCCACTGCACAGAATGTAGAGATTTCCGCATTTCATTAAGGCAGTTTTGTTTATGTTCTGGAATTAACGCTGAGAATAAAATTGAACATTAGCTCACATTAATACTTTGTACCTACTACAAGTTCATCTTTGGCATATATGAGTATCTATAAATTAACAAATACTCTTGCTAAATCTGGTGGCATAACAAATTGTTCTTCCAAAACTTATGTCATATTTTCTACAAAGTAGCGGAATTTGCAATCCAATGTATTCATTGAAATAGAAATACAAGTAAATATGAAATGTTTGACGGAAATCCACACACGCCCTAACAAAACTGTCATTTCTGTGATTGACACTGACAACTTATGCGACATGTCAGTCACTCAATGCAATTCAAACAAGAAATTTGTTAGTTAAATACATTAATAGATACTGGTTTAAAAATACTCAAGAATTAATAGATACTTACTTTTTTGTTTACAACTTTTCCCCAATCAAAAGCAAATGACGCTTACTTACATATTATGCAATTGGAAAAAGTATTTAATGCCACAGCTGAGCTGACCAGAGTGCAGCTAGAGCTATATATACTCGTACTTAGAGAACAGATGCAAATGATTGCAATGTTGATGTTGCTGTTGCTGTTGCTGATGCTGATGGTCTTAGATATTGGTTGGTGGTGCAGCAACGATGAGAACCAACCGTCACTTGGGAACTGCTAATCCAATTAAGAGTATAACTCTTTCTATGTTTTTGTTTTGATTTGTGTTTTTTTATGTTCGTTTTAAGTGTGTGTGCAATAACATTCACGCAATGCGCTCATGAATAATAACAAACTTAATGCAAACGCCATTAACCAAAAAAAAAAAGGAAAAAAAAAAATAAGAAAGTCAACGAAACGTGCCGCACATGCGCATAATATTAGTCAGCAACATGTATGCAGCATAAAGTATTACTGTGCATACAGAGTATGTTGCATACTGTATTGAATGCACTATGTGAGAATTAAAATATTGCAGCAGCAGCAGGATAAGCAGCAACAGAACAACATTAGAGAATCAGTATCACCAGCATTATGGCTGGCAATTGGCAAAAGAGGCGCAACGAATCGTTGACATTTCCGACATTCAATTTGATTGAAATGTGGTAAATTGAATTCAGCGGCATAGCAAAACAACAACAGCAAACAGCCAAACACAAACAAGCAAACAACTTTGCTTCAATGGTGTTCCTGATCTTGTTAATCAGTTTTACAAACACACACTTACTCACTCATACACACACACACACACACACTTGAATTTGTGCTTGCACCCAGCAAATAATTGTATGAATTCATTCAAAGTAACAATGTCCACGCCGGATTATAATATGGTCTTAGATTTCCATGTTACCCTCTTCCTCCTGTGTTGACACTTTTATCGCTGACTCTCTGGTTGACGTAACAAAAATTCCTTCAGGTAGACTTGCTTTATTTTATAGACAGAAATAGAGTACCAAAGTTATGGTATACTAAACTCCTCGTGAAAATAATATTTCTTTTTTCAAATACAAAGGACTGAGAAATTTTGAATTATTACAGCCCTAAAAACCAATTAATAATTATTAATTTTTATGGAATTTTTGACCATGAATTTTGAGATATGCTAAGCGCGAAATTCCGATTTTTGCTATTTTGTTTAACCCTTTCACGGTCGTAAGAACTGTGGCAGCATTTTAACATTTCCTTTTCAATTTTTAAGTTACATTTGATGAAATCAGAAGAATTCATTTCAAAGCTCTGAAGTAAAAAAAAATATCTCATTATAACAAATGAATTTATTTTGGGGCATATATGTCCCTATGCGCGTCAAGAGTGTCATTTATTATAGTTTATTCATCATAACATCGATTTTATTAAAACTAAATATAAAAATGATAAGTTAAGTTCAAAATTATTTGAAAAATAAAAAAAATAATTTTGGTATTCGGCAAAACAATCTTTTTAGGCGGTAAAACAAAGATGTACAGTAGTGTGGTCCAAAAAATGAAAGTGTAAAAATCCGTTCTCCACAATTTAATTTTATGCTATTATACATAAATCAATTCGAAAAAAAATTTTGTTAAAAAAAAACCATGTAAATTTATTTTCACATAGGCATTTAGTTAATATATAGGTGCATATAGTTTAAAATTTAATATTTATGAGAGAAGAGCTTCTTTTGACGGTACTGCTCTTTTCTATAGTTTGCTACAAAACGAAGTAATGAACAGCTTTTGTTCCGTTTCATTGGAAAGCGTCTGGCTATATATTTGAATCAAACCGATTCCCCGTTCAGCAGTGTCGTTCATATTACAGCAACGATTATAAAACTCAATTTAAACTAGATCAATTATCTAAATCGTAGAAAGAACTGGTCCGTTTAGTTTCTAAGCCAGGATCTTGTTGCTCAATCAATTGTATTTGTCACGAAAAATTAGATGGTTGTGGACGCGTTGGGTTTTCGACCATTTGCTCTTTTCTTGTCGCGGGTATTCTACCGTCAAAAAAAGAAAAGGCCATAAAAATGTTCTGGTAGAAATTAAATGTGCCTGAAAGAAGGAGCCCAAGCTTTCTCTCCAATTGTTTTATTTGGGTAAATTTTTAGATGGCGTAAGAACTGGATGTCGTTATACGGAGATTCGCTCCAATATTTTACATAAACAAGGGTAATATACAAAGTCATGTTTACTATCTTTATTTCCTCTCATTGGTCATAGTTTTTGGAGACGCTTGAACATTTCAGTTTCTGAACCAAGAATATAGCGAAATTCATTTAGGGCCGTTTTTTCAATGGCCGGTTAAGCACTAATCTAAACTTTAACCGTCGGTTAATAGTAGTAATTAGTTCTGATTAGTGCTTAACCCGATATTGAAAAAACTGCCGTTAAGAAAACAGCTGAAAATAAAATACAACATTTTCCAAAAAAATTTGTTTTCTTTTTTGTTTTTTTTGGAATTGAACTAAAAAGGAATCAATTACTTTCGAGGAATCCAAAATTCCAACTAAATTGGAATTTAATTCCAAGAAAGTAATTGATTACACTTAAAAATTAAATTCCTTTCTATTCAACTGCATTTTCTATTCCATTAAGGAATTGATATATTTTAAATTGCAAAATACAATTCCTTGTAATTGAATCGATAGTTTTTTCAATTCTATTACCTAGGAATTTACAAATTTTAATTACCAATTAACAAGGAATTGTAATGAAAGTCTTATCAATTCCATTACTAAGGAATTGAAAACATTAAAGTACCAATAACAATTCCTTGTAATTGGAATGGAGATGGAATTTAATTCCTAAAGGAATCATTACTACCAAACTCTGTCCATAACAAAATGCAATAATTCCACCAGAATAAATTTTTTGGATAAACGAATAAATTTATTTAAAGTCAGTAGGAAAAATATTTTACTAAACAGTTATTACTAGTTTACTAGGAACAATACAAATCATAAATAGATTAATTTATCTGGCAATGAATTTTTTATTTGAAGTTATATATAAACAGGCTTAATGAACAAATGTAGTCATCACAACAACAATGTATATAGAGACGGGCAAATCAGACGGCCGTTTCGGATTCCGCCACAATTCCTCATCAGTGATCTTAGTGATAGTTCTTAATCTTTCAATATCCTATATGTATAAGCAACTAATATTTGAAATCATAACCCAGAATTACGGATTTGATTCCAAATATCTTCACTGAATGGAGATATTGATTTTTTAGTTATTTGGATAACAAATTTGGAAATGTTGCGTTTTGGTCCGTCACATAGTATTTATTTCATTTTGTTTTGATTCCTCTGTAGATGTTGCGTTGCGATTTCGGAATTATGGTTTTTTGCTTTGAATTAAATTGTAATTATACCTTTTTGATTTGAATTGCATAAGTTGCATAGGAAAATGACAAACTCTTTAATTATTATAACGATATTTATTACATTCATTACAAAAATTAACATTTTGTTATACTCTCATTCCAGTATCATCCCCGAAGGTTAGATCACCTGTTTCATTGGCACTATTTCCTTGCTGGTGATGGGTGGCAATGGTTGAACCTGCTACATATCGAAACATAAGCTCATAGATCTAGAAGGATTGATTCTTGTAATTTCATTAAAAGAGTTAGCCCTTAGATTTGTTGAGTAATTAGCTGCTGTTTTAAGTTCAAATTTTGTTCCATTTTGATTTTCTATTTAATTGATATGTCATGAAAAGTTGTTGTTTTGATGTTTTCATTGACTTTTTACAAATATCTCGAATTTGTTTATTGGATAGACATGGAAATATTTCATTTTGGTCTGAACCATAATTTTTGGTGTTGAATTACAGTTAAATTATTGACCTTTAGTATGGTTTATAATAATGGTTACATAGATTTTAATATATAGAATTGAATTTAGTCAAAGGAAAAATAAAAACTTAAAAAGTGAAATTATTGCGTTTTGTTAGGGATTTCCTCAATTGTTTTTGATGAACATAGGGACACATATGCCCCAATTCGTTTTTTGGATCTTTATTTATTCTTGATAAAAAAAAAATGTTAAAAACATCTGAGAAATCCACAAGCTGATTTCAAAAAAATAAAAATTCTAAATTCTGCAGCTTTTCTAAAAATGCAGAAAAAATAACAAAAAATCGCCAACTTAAAAACTAACTTAACTGAGTAAAAAATTTAAATTTGAATTTTTTTTTATTCCTTTAAAAGGGGAATGCAGAATTAGATCATAATGAGTGATACCATACACAAAACAAAGGGTGATCAAAATAACTCAAAATATTGCCAAATCAATTTTGCTCGTGAAAGGGTTAATGAGACATTTGAGCCTATTGCTAATAAAAAAAAAATAAAAATAACGGAGGGTTTTTGTGCTAACTGATCCACAAGAAGTGGCTGCACATGAAGAAGTTTCGCCTCCAAAAGCAACAGCATAGGTTGCATCGTCAATGCCTTTCTCTTTGGAAAGTTTTTCGTCGTCGCTCGTAGAAACACATGCACTGAGGAAAAAGTTGAATCGTGGGCAAACATTCAAATGCAGTTCATACATTCGTCTGAAAATATCGCTTCAGTTAATGAAGCACCGCCAAAGCGAGAGGCCTCACAGGCACCAAAAGAAGCCACTGCAAAAAAGAAGAAAATGGTAAAAACGAACAACAGCGAAAAAACAAACGAAAGACTCCAATAGCAAAGCGGACAAAGAAGGGATTATTATCAATTTATATTTATAAATTTTTAGAACTCTCTTGCATTAGGATTTTTAGGAACGGTACAACCCGTAAGCAAAAAATTGTTTGGTCAAAATTTTTCCTTTCAAAAACTCTTCAATATGTACTTCCAATAAAAAATTATGGCTGGAAAATAAAAAACGGTGCTTACAAACTGCACACAAATCTCCTCCCTATAAAATTAAGCAAGATTTTATCAAATTTCTAACATAAATGATACATAGTTTTGACTCCAAAATAAAAAATAGTTTAACAGAAAGGAAAGCCAGAAAAGAGAACAAATTCTCTTCAAAAGAGTAGAATACGGTTGGTTGGCCTACCTTCAGTTTTCTTCTGTTATGGTATAGAAACACTTCTGGATGCATTCAATACAAAGATTTGTTTATGAAAATATGCTTATCCTTGTGGGAATGGAATTTGTGTTTCCTCACTAATCTATGGCTGGGCACATCAAACCTTAGTTGGTGAATCTTATGGTGATGTCAAGTAGTCCCTATGTATATTCTATGCAAAAAGAAAGAGAAAGTGGGTTGTTAACTTTTTCTTCAAGCTTAAGTATTTAGCAGCGATCGAGGGAAATAACTCCAAAAAAACAGGGATCTTCAATGCCCCGTGGAGGTAAGGATACGCTGAAAAGTGCCTCGTTGACTTAAACGTATTTGATTTTAAATATTACATTACATTAAATATTAGCCTGTTAAATATCAATTAAATAAAAACTAAAAACATAAACTAAAACCATGACTATGAAAAATTAACACTTAGATTTAATTTTAATAGTCTCTTAAAAAGTTAAACATTACCTTAGAAACTAACCGGCATAAATTAAAGTTAAAATTACTAAGTATTATAGAATGGAAACAGTTTGTAGTTTTTTTTTATGGAGAGTTCATAGTCGTGCTGTGAGCGTATTGAACTCGACAGTTAATTATTATTTTTTTTTTTTTAAAGGACGTTGGGGTAGCGCATTACCCAACAAGTGTCCCTTCTGAAATTCAGCTATAGATTATAAATCATCAGCTGATAACGACATCTTTATATTTAAAAAAGTTATAACATTTTGTTTTATGGAATCTACCGAATCAGAAACATCGACAACATTATAGGGGTTGCTAAAATCACGGCAGGCACGGCGGAACGGCTCATTGTCTGAATAATTGGTCTTACAAATAAATAACTTGATAGGAATATAGAATCGAGTAATACGAGTCGGAACGTTCAAGTTAATGTTCTTCAGCAAAGATGGAGAATTAACAGTGCCAGATAACAATTTTGCAATAAAACACACGTTACTCATAATTCTTCGGCTGCCAAGAGTAGGTAAATTCAAAAGTTTTAATCTGTGCTCGTAAGGTGGAATATTAAACGGTAAATCCCACGGCAAGGATCTCAAAGCAAAAAGCAAGAACTGTTTTTGAACTGATTCCAATTTGTCTACATAAATCTTATATTGAGGACACCAGATAGTTGATGCGTATTCCAAAATAGGTTTAACCAATGATGTATAAAGCGACTTTGTGACATATGGGTCGTTGAATTCCTTAGACCAACGCTTAACAAAACCAAGCATTGCTTTTGCTTTATTAACGCATATATTTATATGCAAATGTTTAAGGTCCATAGTAACTCCCAAGTCAACGAAGGAATCCTAATGGCTTAAGACAGTATTTCCAATTGTATATTCTGTAGGAAGGGAAACATTTCTTGCATATACCATAACTTTACATTTGTCTAGGTTCGGGATCATTAAATTTATATTGCACCATTGTACCAAGCTGTTTAGATCGGATTGTAGTAACATCTGATACATCTACAGCAGTTTATATGTGCCTACATACACTCAGCGTTTCTTTCAAAAAATCATGAATCATACTGTGTTTCGCAACAATTTCCATTTACAAGATGTTACATACTTTTGATGTGATGACACCTTTACTGGGGAGTATTCACAAATTTCCAGGTCACTCGTTCCATGTAATGCCTTCCATGCTTCCTTGCAAACAATTTTATTTTCCAACATACTTTAAGTCCAGAAGTATTCAAAATATAATTTTTATATCAATAATTTTGTAGTATTTAACTGTGTACAGTGTTGCATTTGTCAGTACTTTTGCCCATAAATTACACGAATAGGACAAAGTGTAAAGTACGTTATCACATCATGTGACGAGTGCAGAAAGGGCTCATTGTATTTTTTTACTGGGTAATCGCTAGTTTTTTTATCAATGTTGTTAATTTCTTCTGGCTGTAAATTGCCATACATGTCGTAATATGCCATCATATTTCATTTTTTCAATTTAGTAAATAACGTTTTATATAATTTTTTCTAATTCCACATTATTTTTCCTAAGTTTCAAATATTTTCGCATCATTTTCACTAATTCGATTACAACTTCAAGTTTTCTTTCTGGCAACTAGTCTAATTGATTTTGTAAATATTAAAAGTGAAAAACTAGAACCTTTAGCTCAGGTATTTACCTACAATTTAATTTTTTCATTTCATATTTTTTTTAATAAATGGTAGTCAATTGAACAATTTTGAGCTTTAGAATCGTAACAGTGTGGAAAAGTCGCCACTCAGGGGGAGTTGAAATCAAAGCTATCAAATTTGAACAGATATATGAAAAATCGTAAGAGGTGTAAATGATGTCCGATCGCGCTTATTTTTTGTATATTCACCTGGCATGAGAAATAGGATATTTTTTAATTATCTAAATACAATTTTAGAGTCAATATGTACTCATATTTAGAAATGCTTAACATTTGATTGATTACTTTTGGAACAAATTTATTACCATATTTTTGACGAATTTTTAAAGTTGCTGGCCGATTAATCGTCCAGTCACAAAGTGGCTCCGTTTCCATATAAATTATGGGCAAAAATAGGATTTTGGTCACAAATGAGTGAAATTTGGTTTCTTAATAGATAATGGCACGCTATTTCCGAAAATTTCGGAAAATCGGGGTTTTCGTTAACTCTAGAGTTTTTTCAAAAATCTAGATTTTTGGGCGAATCTATGTAGTTTTAAAGTGCATTTGATTTGTTTCTTAAAATTAAAAAACTTTTTGTTCATATGTTTTTGCTTCTAGCGCTTCTTCAGATAAGCATCTTGAAACGAATTTAAAATTCGTGACAAAAATACAAATAGACAAGTCGCACCCGTGAATGACTACTTTATGTACAGAGCCGGGCATATAGTATCAATCGTAGTGCAGTAAATACAAAACTCTGGTCGCTTCCAAAAGCTCACCGAATTTTACGAAATCTTCAACGGTTAACCAGTTACACGGTGCGACAGTAAAAAATACCTGGGAAGTCATATTATTTCTCTTGTCGAGTAAAACAAAAGTCTGTACCAAAATCTTGATTTATCGTGGTTTTGGGTACCTTTGGGCACTTATTAGCCTGTAACTTGGTTGATTATCAACAGATTTTCAGTTTCTTACCGGTTTTAGAAAAAAGAAAACTTAGACCTTTCGAATTATATACATATATATTACATTTAGGAAAACTTGAGAAACTTGTGTGTATTTGTCCAGCAAACACAATTTTTTTTCACTTTTTTCGCCTTTTCTCAACTTTGGCGATGTCTGTACACACTATTTTATAAAGCAGCTATACTTCTTATGGATTTATTCTAAAAAAAACGTTTATTAACGAGTAAAACGCAAGTTTGTTTTTAAAAATCGGTAAGTAATTGACTAAGTTTTTTGCAAAATACAATTTTTAGCCATTCAACTTAAAAATGTGTAATTAACCGTTATTTTTTTTTGAATTCAGCACTACCAGTGACCAACAATATTCGTTGAGTGACCAACAATATTCTGAAATCATTTTTATTTTATTTTTTCCTTCGAAGCGCTTTTTAATTGTAGCTATTTCTTGGTGAAAATGTTCCAGACCATTTATGACCATATGCACTTAAAAATTCTTTAACAACCGTGACGCTTTTTTCACCAAAGATGTGGGTTTTGGGGCTGGTCTCTCTGCACTCCTTAGAACGTATTTTTGTGGTTTTTCCATCTACTATCTTCACTAATAATTACTGAAGAAAAATCTCAGGTAACATATTTATGATGAAAATCTTTATAATGGATGGACTATTGACACTTATGTCAAAGTTATTTCCAAACATTTTTTTACGTATTTATATTTTCCATTATTAACAAAATAGCAATAATAACGTAAATACTTAGTACCACTTATATAAATACGATAATTACAAATTTTGCAAAAGAAAGAAACGAAATGTCATCCGACGTGTGTTAGTACTAAAACATGAAAAATTACGTTTTAGACGATATTTTAAAATGGATTGTTTCTGAGAATCGGAAAAAATCGGAAAAGTTATTATTATTTCCAAATAATATAAGATTAATTTTAACAAATTCTAAAAGAAAATTTTAGGAACTTTCAGGAAGTAATTTTTCCGAGTCCACAGAAAATGGCGAATTTAAGAATTTTTTCATATAAAAATGTTTAAACTTTGTCTACTCTCAAAATGTTATGTTCTAAAATTTAGGGCAAATTACTAATACATATTGAATATGAATAAATGAAATATTTTGGCCTCCGAAGTTTTTTTTGTTGTTGTTCACATTAAAGTACTTTACTATTATTTCGATTTGGATAAATGAAATAACTTTTTTCTTTTCAGTCTATCCCCAAAATTTTTTTCTTGCAACTGTACTGATTGCAACTGCTTTTTATAATGTAGCGTGCTTTTATGGTTAAAATGGGCATAAGATAAAAAATACAGAGAGATTTTAGGGATGCACTATAGCAAATTTTACCCAATTCGCTGGCCAAAATTCATTTTTTCCACCTGTTCGAATATTAGTTATGGTAAATAAATCCATATTATTGAAGTGGCCTTATACTTAAATGGTGCAATTTATTTAGACTTTTTAAAAAATTGCTTGGGTTTGCTTGAAATTAAATCATCAGGATTCTTTAGGACATTCAGTCATGTGCTAGATTACTAAGATTCGCTCTGCGATTTTTTGCGATTTTTGAAAAATTCCATTTTTTCTCAGACAACTACCGAATACCAAACTGTGATTGGTTTGTTGTATGGCGACTGCGGAAAAAATCTTCTTTTTTGACGCGTCGACAGTGTGGCCAACTTTTATTTTTCAAAATCCGTTAAAATTACGAAAAAAACGCGTATTTTCTTAAAAAAAGCGTTAAATTTTTTCCCTTATAAACTCAACACATTTAAACTTTTTCATTAACACAGGCACACATCTGATACTTCTAATCATTGAAAATTTCTTCGATTTTTCGAAGATATTTTAAATTGAAAAAAACAGGCTGAGCGCTAAATCACTTTTTTGAGTTGGCCACACTCCGCGTCGATATTAAAAATTTTTTTCTTAATTTCTATTCATAAATATTTCATTAGCATATTAAAAAAAAATTTGAGGAATTAGTGCAAAGTGCATTTTGAAGCATTTTTCGGAAGCTTTGGCTGTTTAACCATAATTATAATCTTAAAAGTATCTTATTTATATGGGAGTGTTATATATATATAACACTCATATAAGAAGAATGCATTTTATAAATAAAAAAGTTGACCGGTCACGCCCATTTTCATAATTTTTCTTTTTTAGGACCTAAGAGTGGCTCTTGCCAAAAATCTTTTTGCTGAGATGATTCCTTACATTTTTTTCGCTATCTCATAATAAATTTTATAGCACTTCATATCACACCCTTATAGAATAAGTGGGCGTGGCAATCTTATTTTCATGTGAGGGCGTCCCTATCATCTAACAAACTTCTGGACCAAGTTTCATACCGACATTTTTCCATTTTTCGAATTTTTGCCCAAAAATTGGGTAAAATTTCCTATAGTGGGATGGCATGAAATAATTTGCCATTTTTTAAAGCATTTCAACGAACTGCTATCATTGTTAAACCGATATGAAATAAATTAATATGAATATATAAATTGTTCTAGGAAAAAGCCGCATAAAAGCTGCATATCTGCTTATTTCCATACCTACTACTTATGTTGTTAACCTTTGGCACTGACACTGACGATATAGTTTTCTAAAAATCCAGATGTTCTTTCTTATGTTTGTTAATATGTAATTTCACTAATTTTTTTTAATAAAAAAATATGAAATTCTTTTTAATTTCAAACAATGCATACACATATATGAAAATATTAATTTTAATAAGAATTCAATTCAATTTCAGTTTTCATTATTAATGCGCCTACGTAAAGCGATGGGTATACAAATAAACATATTGCGCTTGTGTGTATTATTCTTAGCCAACCTATTAAAATACAAATTTAATACGTTTCGTCATGAATAGTTGAGAACATTTGTAAATAATATTCCGCAGTTTTTTTTGCGTTGGTTTTATTTTTATCTTCACTTTACCAAATTGCATGCAAATTGCAATAAGGCAGGCGCACGCACACAAACACACGCACAGACACAACAACAACCATAGAAAGCCACAGACGCAGTAGTAGCAACAGCAACAGCGTCAATGGTAACAGCAACAGCAGCAGCAGCAGTAATAATAATATAAAGAATAAGCAAAATAGAAGTAGCAGAAAATAACATGCTCAATTGCAACATAAATTTATTGCCAACATAAAATGCATAAAATTAGAAAAATCAACACAAAAAAATCGTAAAACCAATAATTGCAACAAAAAAATCATGAAGTCAATATCGTCATCATCCATTGCCGCCTTCTCAAGAAATTTTTCAGCAACATACATAAATGCCGATACTAAATATGTTAGAAAGTATTCGATGTCGCACACTGAATTGAATAGAGCGACGACAATGACTAACAGCAGCAATATCAGCAACAGAAGCAACAGCAGTTGTAGTTGTAGTAGTAGTAGCAATACATGAGTAGTGTTCGCCCACTGGTTTGCTGGACAAGGCCATTAAATGTGTAGTAGTGGTGGTGGTGATGCAGATGATTACGGTGATGTGGTTGGTTCAGCTGGCTGACAACCCTGTTGGAAATATCAATCGATAAAATTTGACAAATTTGATATTAAATTTTTAATAATTACGAAAAATTCCTACGTAGACTGCTACTTAAGTTTTGAGATATGGAAACAGCAGTTTTGATGTTTTTAATGCAATACGTGTTCAGAGAGCGCGGTTTCTTTGGACTTTCTTTTGGCCAATTGACACGAGCCTTTTTCTGAGCGATTGCCAAATTATGCTCAAATTATGCTATATCCTACGCAAACAAATCTTTTTGACGGCCAAATGTTCATTCAATATGAATATATGCGGAGCTAATGCCCAAACATGCCTCAATCTCACGATAAGTCACATGACGATTTTGCAATGTCAGTTTACGCATACCATCGATATTTTCTGACAGCGAACTACGACCCCAATTGAATTCGGAAACGCCAGCCAAAAATGGTGGCTCGGGATAGTGTTTCATCACCAAAAGTCGAAACGAGTTGATCGGCACATTGTTGTTGTGTTATTCACGTTGGAAACCATACAAAATCATCTCACGAAAATGTTCACGATTTAATAGAATTTTCCCGATCTGAATTTTTCAAATCACTGTAAACAACACAAAGAGCACTCGTGTGACAAACGATTCTGAGCACGTATACCACTAAAAACGTCAAACTTTACGATGCTGATGTCAGATTTGACGTATCTAAACTGGTGTTGACATATCTCAAAGCTTAAGTGGCAGCTCCTTTATAAGATCGAGTCAAAGTGGCAATTTTCACTTTTCAAAACAAACTTTGAATTTTGTCCACCTGTACGGTCAATAGGAGCTATATAGACGGAACTCCCCAAATAAGTGAAATCAAATTCCACATTCTTTTGCTGTAGTTTATGAATCATCATAAAATCATCAAACACAGAGAATTCGGACAACGTTGCAAGTTGCATTTTTGATAAGAAAGAAGATACTGTTTGGAAATCAGAGGTACTGAAAATAGGTAACACTTGTCCCCTGCTGTAATTAGCTTCAATCATTTTCGGGGCTATGCATTCAAGGTGCTATCTGGTAACTTGAACGATACACGAGGATTAGGATCTCAGTCTCAGGGAAGCTCCCTTACGATCGTCCACGTCGGTCATAGGCTAACTTCGGCGCTACATGTAGGGTTAGCATTGATATTTCTTTGGTCAATATCGGTTCTGCATCACGGTCAGCATCGGCACTACATTTAGGACCAGCATCGGTTCTTCACCAGACTAGCACCAGCATTACATAACCGGGCCAGCATCGGTTCTAAACCACTGAGTAGGCACCGGTGTTACATCGTAGCGGGCAGAATTGCCATTACACTTGAACTATTGAATGAGTTTCAATCCACGGGTTTTAATGATTCGGTGCTTATTTTGAAGCTTCAAGCTTATAAGCTTCTATTTTAACCAAAAAAAAATTTGAGAAAAAAATAGTTAACATTTGTTTTTTAAACTGCAAATTTTGGCCGTAGAATTCAAAAATTTACTTCTAAAACTTATGAAATTTTCGACATTTCTATGAGATTTTTGGATCATACTTTTATAAAGTTTTGAAAAATTTTTTGTGTACTTGTTTCAGATGAAAAATACTGCAACAATCATGTTTAAAGATGACCAATTTTCGATATGATTGTTTTTTTTTTTAAAGGCATATCAATAAGGCAATTTTTTCCATTAGTTTTTGTAAAGAGATTTTCAGTAGTTTTATCCGAACTTTGACAACTTATTGCTCTGACGTCTCAGGTGGCAGCACTGTCATTATTCGACGTTTATAAACATGCATGTCCTGTTCGCCAAACTTTTCGCGAGCTACGAAATATTTACGGCCAAAATGATCGCCTAAACGAGCGATCAATTGAACGAACTATTGAAAAATTCAAGGAAACCGATTCGATTGCCAATCGAGCAGTCCCTGTACGATGCCGAAACAAGCGAGAATATTGCTGCTGTTGCTGAAAATGCAGCTGAAGGCCTTTCTGCGACTAAAACTTGGCGAATTTTGCGAAAAGACTTGGATATGCGTCGGTAAAGGATTCTATTTAGACAAGAACTGAAGCCCAAATACAACGAAGCTCGTCGTACGTTCGCTGATTGGGATCTAAAGCAGTTAGAAATTTCTCCAAATTTTGGAGAAAAAACCATCTTCAGTGATGAACCACATTTTTGGTTGAATACAATACAGCAGTTTCAAGAGACTAAATTGTATCCGGCAAAACTTACTGTTTGGTGAAGATTTTGGTCAGGCGGCATCATTGGCCCATACATTTTCCGAATCGATAATAGGCAGATGGTGATATCCATGATATCTGCCTTTTTGTGACCTCAATTGGATGGCATGGACCTGGACAACATGTGGTTCCAACAAGACGGTGCTACGTGACACACAGCGGGCGTTATATTGGAGTTGTTGCAAGAAAAGTTCTCAGAACGCGTTATTTCCAGAAGAGGCGATGTGGAATGGTCGCCGAGATCGTGCGATTTACCGCCTTAGACTTTTTCCTCTGGGGTTATGTTAAGTCGCTGTTTTATGCCAATATACCAACTGGAGAACAATATCATTCAAACAATATCATTCAAACCATTGGTGACATCCAGCCTGACTTATGCATACAAAATTGAACCTCGCGGCTGAAGCCCTGTAAACGAATCCGCGAAGGCCATTTGAATGATATCACTTTTAAAATATATTGGTATTGAATGTACTTTAATCTGCAATAAATATTTCCGTCATATCTCAGACGCAACCTTTTTTATTCAATTTTAAAGTTCAGACACGCTTAACGAAAAATCCTTCACTAATTAAAGCAGCGAGAAACTTATCGAATTGATTACTATACTTGAAAGTTTCAAATGACACTACGCAATATTCTGTGTTTGTTAATCTCAATTCCGTGAGGTCTATACGAATTCAAATAATGGCCATCTACTAGGTCATTTTTTTTTCATTCAACTCTTTAGAACTTATTCTCAAGTCTACTTACACAGAACCCTACCTTGAACATAGAGTCTTGCACCAGTTCGACCGCGTTTAATTTTCCATCCACCATTCGTAATTCAGATATGCCTTTGTTATCTGACTTGCTAGAATTAGTAAGTAACACGCGTTCCTACTGGGTATATGCGTAGTTGTGAGTCCAAGCTGCCAAATGGATTGAACGGGTGTTCAAAGCAGTTTATTGAATGCTTTTTGTTTTGCGTAAAAAAGAAGAAAAATCAAAAACCATTTTAAGATTTTATGCATGGCTTGCCGTATGGATAACTTCGAGCTTAGTTTCATTTTTACTGTTGTTGTTGTTGCTGTTACCTGATCTCCTTGTAGTTGTTGTTGTTTTTGCTGTTGTTTTTTGCTTCCTGTGCGTTACAATTTGTCTTTTACGAATTTGCATTCGATCACGATTTCGTTGACATTTTTGCTACCTTGTGCCATTAGCTGACGACTGACTGGTTTGGTTTGTTCATTGGTGACTGGCTGGTGTTACACTTTCATCGCTTGTTCTATTAACGGTGTTTTGGTGTTAACTTGTAGCTCTTGCGTTGTTTACATATTTTAATGTCTGCAATGTCAAGTTCTAAATTGTGTTATTGCATACCTACAAACATTCCAAAATGAATTTCGTTGCTTGTTGTACTTGTATTGGTGTGCAATTGAAAGTATGTATGTTTGAACTTGTATCATAATAAATAAAAGCCCCTAGATTATTGCATGAGCTTAGAAATGTAGTGACGAGGGCAAGGCTCTTACATGTTTAATTTATATTAGACCAAAGTGTAACTACATATGTATATACTAAGAATGAAGGTGCACAGGCAACCTCAACGACCATTAACAACTAAGATGTAAACTACTTATTAATTGAGGTCTGTGCCCATGGATATACATATGCACATATGAGCGTTCTATTCAGAAAATTCTGTAGGATGATGTAATTCATGCAATTAAATTGTACAACAACTATGAATAATGGGAATATTTAATTAGATTTAATTTTTCATAAATTTCATTACCACATCAACTTGAAGGACCTATGGCTTTTAATCAGGGACCGTAATCGCTATAAGCAATAGGAGTTAAATCGAAATTTAATGCTTATTACTTGAATTTTATTTAATTGTTCGTCAATAAAAATATTTTTTTTATTTATATTTTTTTGCTCAGGCATAATAATTATTTTCTGTTTTTTTTTTATGCTCAGGAGGAAACAATTATTTTTTAATTTTTACATTTTGGATCGAAAGGAAAAAATCAAAATGTTACACATAGGGTTGCCAAATAGATTCGTCTTGATTGTCCAGATTTTTAGTCCCGTGTCCAGAGTGCCGACTTTCAGAAATTTGCCAAGATAAAATTTGTAGGGATAAAATTTTCACTGATAAATTTGAGAAAACACATTACACAATTCAAAAATATACTACCTTAATGTACATACCACCTTGATCAAAAAGTTCCCGGAATTTATTCAGAAAATTAAAAATACAAGTTTATTCATTTAAATCTATATTGTCCCCTTCAAAGTAATCCCCATCGACTGCAACACATTTATGCCAGCGCTTGATCCAATTCTCGAAACATTTTTTATATTCGGTTTTCAGTATGTCAGTATGTTCAGTGTATTAATGCTTCCTGCGATTTTTCCATTACTTACTCTCGGCTGCTGAAACGCGTTCCCCGTAATGGTTTTTTAACTCGATTGAACAGAAAGAAGTCACAGGGAGCCAAATCAGGTGCATCCGGTGGCTGTTGGATGGTATTTGTTGCATTTTTCGTCAAAAAAATACGAATAATGATGCCACTGTGCGACGGTGCGTTATCATGGTGCAAAATCCACGAGTTTTCTGTCCACAATTCTGGTTTCTTTCGGCGAATTGCTTCAAGCAAACACCTCATAACGCCCAAATAATACTCTCTGATGGTTAATTTTGCGGTTAATTTGACCAAAATTTCTTTTACTTTATCAACGTTTTCGTCGGTTTTCGATGTCGATGGTCTGCCACTGCGTTCATCATCTTCGATTGACTCACGACCACTTTTGAACCGCTCGTGCCACTGGTAAACGACCGTTTTCTTTAGAGAATCATTACCGAAACACTTTTCCAACATTTCCAACGTTAGCGCACCATTAAATCAGTTTTTTACGCAAAATTTAATACAATACAATTTAGTAAAATTGTAAAAAATCGCCAACACACACAGAGATAGATGTACTCTTGGCTACGTAACTTTTGCAAATGTCAAGCTATAACGCTAGATTTAGAGGGAATATCAATAACAGACGTACCAACTTAACAAAAAACTTAACTTAACACAACTCAAATCGGAACGATGGGAGCGCCACACGGTGGTTATTCTGGGAACTTTTTGATTATTATTATTGTTGCGTAGAAAAATCGTTTTTCAGCTCCCGATATGAAGTCTGATTTGCATTTGGCAACCCTAGTTACACAGCAGCTTTTTGATTTTAACAGAGCATGCAATCAGTATCATTTTGATGAACTCGACATTGTTCTCCGACATTTAGAACATGTTAAATTTTTCATTTGAATATTTTAAAATAATTATTATTTTCGCTCCCTACTTTCATCAACTCATATGTTTGCATTAATCTCATTAATTTCACTAAAGTAATGTAAAACGCACTAAGTTCATTATCCCTGAAAGAAGAATATAGTAATTTCATTGCATTAATTTAGTCACCACTTAAAAGAGATAAATTTGTGATAATAAATATGTTCTTTCATATAAAGGCATAAACTCATACTCTCACATACATACATACATACACACCGAAAATCACGAAACTGCCAAAATACGCATGCAAACACCTTTTCTCGCCGGTATCATAAATAAAATTGTACTATAGCAATAGAAAGTTCATTGCCCTCACTCTATCTCTCGCTCACTCTACCCCTCTGCCTCTTGCCTAATCACTTACCCGAAAACTACTAGCCCCCTTCCCCCAACGAATATTCCATCACTTCCCCTGTTGATATTACTGCTACTGTGCTATCTACACAGCCCCTAACGTGTGAAATTTGTTTATGTTGTTGTTGTGGTTGGGTATTAATTTTATTTCTCAAGTGAATATAATTTATTTTTTCCGTTTCGTTTCTGAAAGAACTGCGCAAAAATTTGCGCAAAGGTCCCGCTCCCCGCTCCACCTCTTCACGTTCCCACTCTCTTAATTTTTGGCTGTGCCAAAAATTTTAAACTACCGCGTTCAATGGAATGACGAACAATATTTACTGGTCGCTTTTAACAATTTGTTTGGTTTTTGTTTTTTGTTATAGTTTTTATTGTTATTGTTCAATTATATCTAATAATAAATATACATAATATATATGTTTTTTATCTTTAAATATATGACAATGACAATATTTATACAGTATACACGCACATTGAGTTCAATTGATGTTGAGCTATAACAATTGAACACATTATTCCCTCCAACTTCTCTTTCTCTCTCATTATTTACATTAACGCACTCAAATATGAAAAGAATTGAAAGTAAGTATCCATCAAAACGTTCAATTTTTACTTGTAAAAATAGCACGAACAGTCGACTTTGAACTTGAAATCACGCATACGCTGCGTTGTGCCCGAAGCTCACACGACGCGTCGCTAGATTAGCGTCACTTTGTAAGCGCTCACACACGCACTCATACAGACATGCCAACCTACATAAAGAAAAGTATGTAGAACATCACACATTTATGTATTTTGCGAAAAAATTCCAAATTGCTAAAATAGACAGAATTTATAAGAATTAAAAGAATTTGTAATTTAAACAAACAAGAGATATCAAAACAACTAGGCGTTTTTATTGAAACATATTCAATAGAAGTGTGTGAAACGGGAGAATTGAGTGAAGACGAGATTGAAATGAAATCAAAACCAATTGATAAATATAAGTAATAATATAGGTAACTATCCAAGAATGATAGAATATAAGATTTCTCCAATAAGTTGACTAAAATTGCCTCTCTCTGCGCTTGTTGTCATAAGTAACACGGTTGCCACTTTGGTACAATTCTACCATTTTTTTACATTTTTCTGCGCTTGGTACACTGGTACATGTTTTCAAAATTTGGTACATTCTGTGGGCGAAGTTAGCTTTTATAGTAATTAAGAATTGTAAACATATTTTCGAAATACTTTAGAAATTAGAAAATTGTTCAGAATTAGCAATTTTTTGGCAAAAAGTAAGTAAGTATTAAAAATAGAGTAGACGAAATGCGGTTTGAAGAATTAACTAAATTTATATATATATATATAGCTCAGCTGCTGCTGAAAAAAATTGTTGACTTGAGTCCAATAAAAAAACAAATTAAGGAATAAATTTGAATTCAATACTCTTAATAATATAATGCTATATAATTTATTTATTATTTTATTATTAGTAATAGAGGAGCCCAACCAGGCAGGCACTGCGACCTAAAAGATCTTTTGTGCCATTCCCCATTTTATGACAAAAGACGTTCGGCTGACCTAATAAAAGTCAAGACATCTTTCGTTGAAGAAGATTTCATGTGATCAGCCGTCAAAAACGAATAATCGAAGATTCTTCCTCTGAGCCGAGCCAAGGCCGGACACTCACACAGAATGTGAACTGTCGTCTCGTCATCTTCCATACATAGACGACATTCTGTCTCATTGGACAGACCTATTTTGCTTAGGTGATATCTGAGCCCATGGTGTCCAGACATGTAGCCCACCAATAGCCTAAGGTCAGGTTTGGAATAAGAAATGGGCTGATTTTGGGCAAGCGGAATGATAAGAGCTTTTGCCTGTCTTAAACCCGGGATGGAGTTCCAATACTCTAGCCATTTTGCCTTAGACCACTCCTCAACGATAGATTTCGTGGAGGCCCAGCCGATTCCGCAAAACGGATCGGGGCCGAAGTGCTTGGTAGATGAACCTTGCCTAGCCAGTTCATCGGCGGCTTCATTACCAGCAATGTCACGGTGGCCGGGTACCCAACAAAGCGTAACTTTGTTACGGGTAGACAAGCGCTGGAGACTATCAAAACACTCTTTCACCAGTTTAGATGAAAAACTCCATGAAGAGAGTGCTAAGAGAGCCGCCTGGCTATCTGAGAAAATTACAATATTTGCGCCTTTAAGACCTTTATACAGGTTTATATTAGCGCAGGTCTCAATTGCGTATATTTCGGCTTGAAAGACACTGGGCCAAATACCCAGAGGGATTGAGATTCTAGTATTGGGTCCAGCAACTCCGGCACCAGAACCACAGTCCATTTTCGAGCCGTCTGTATACCAATTGAGAGCAAAGGGACCGAAATCGGGACATTGGCCATCCCATTCGGACCTGGAAGGAAGAATGATGTTGAATTTCCTACCGAAACATAGATCCCTAACCATATAGTCCGATACAGTACATATGGGAGTGTTAGGGATTTCGTGAAGAATGCTCAGGTGACCATAGTTGCCTTCAAGTAAGCTTGACGATATACGCAGCCGCAAAGCAGTATTTGCAGCTGTTTTCTTGATGAAAATGTGTAATGGCACCAGGCCAATCAGCGCTTCAATGGCAGGAGTTGGACAGGTGCGCATAGCTCCAGTTATGGAGACGCAAGCAAGCCTTTGGAGCTTGTTAAGTTTGGTGATGGCCGAGCCCTGCATGACTTTGGGCCACCACACTAGAGCCGCATAGGCTATGACAGGTCTAACTATCATGGTGTAGAGCCAAAAGATCATCTTAGGAGTAAGACCCCATGTTTTACCAAAGAGTCTTTTGCAGGCCCAGAAAGCCCTAGTGGCTTTTAAGAGGACAGTGTGTAAGTGAGTGTTCCAGTTTAGTCGTTTGTCAAGCGTGATGCCTAAATATTTGACCTCATCAGAGTACACAATAACAGTGTCTTGTATGGAAATGGGACCGAGGTCCAGTTTGTATCTCTTAGTAAAGGGAACAAGAACTGCTTTGTTGGGATTGATTGATAGGCCTTCTACGGCGCACCAATTTGAAACCAATAGGAGAGCTGATTTCATCACCTCCGTGATGGTTGAATCATACTTTCCAGAGACGATGATTACCAAATCATCCGCATAACCGATGGCCTCAAAACCAGACTCATCTAGTTTAGTCAAAAGGTCATCAATTACTAAGGACCACAACAGAGGTGATAGAACACCGCCTTGTGGGCAGCCTTTTACAGCCTTAGTGCACACAGTGGCTTTGCCTAGCGTGGATGAGATTTCACGCTTCCTCAGCATGGCATCCACCCAGGCAATGGATTGGGAATCAATACCCTTACATTCCAAAGCTTTGGAAATAGAACCGAATCCAGTATTGTCGAAGGCACCCTCAATGTCAAGGAAAGCACAGAGCGCAATCTCTTTGGATCGAAAGGTTTTTTCAATTTTACTGACAAGGCAATGTAATGCGACTTCGGTCGATTTACCCTTAATGTAAGCAAACTGCGTTCGATGAAGAGGTATCGAGCTTGCAAGTTTGCTTCTAAAGTGTAAATCAAGCAGTTTTTCCATGGTTTTAAGCAGGAAAGACGTGAGGCTTATAGGCCTGTAAGATTTAGGGAGTTCCAGAGGCCTATTGCCTTGTTTGGGAATGAAGACGACAACCACCTTCCTCCAAGAACTTGGAATGTATCCCCAATTGAAACTTGCCCTAAACAGTTTAACTAGGTGGTCAAGGATGGTTTCCAGACAGTTCTGCAACATTGCTGGAAAGATCCTGTCACCCCCTGGGGATTTATAAGGTTTAAAAGAGGCCACTGCCCATTTAACCTTATTCCGGTCAAAAATGACCCCTGAAAGGCTCTTCGTCCTATTGGAGAAGCAGATCCTATGATCATGTACTTCAGGAGAGGACGGAGTAACTTCCGTAGAAGACCCCGGAAAATGAACATGAAGTAAAGTTTCCAGAGTCTCGCGGTGATTGGCAGTAAAAGTGCCATCATGCTTTTTGAGGAGACCAACCCCATTAGAAGAGTCTTTGGCGAAAACCCTTTGAAGACGTGCTGCCTCAGGCAGCGAGGAGATACTCTCACAGTGTCTTCTCCAGCAATCGCGTTTTGACTTCCTAATTTCTATATTGTACTCCGTCAGTGCAACCCTATATTCATTCCACTGCTTTGTACGTTTTGATTTATTGAATAACTTCCTGACATGCTTGCGCATATCTGACAGCTGATTGTTCCACCAGGGTACCTTGCGCACCATTTTAGTTGTAGGAACGAAATTACTGTCTTGATAGGAAGAAATTAGCACATTATTGAGCTGAGTTGCTACCTCTTCCAGTTCATCGACTGAGCTGATGGAGGTAGCAATGGAATCTATCTTTGTGCCCACAATGGCTTGGAACAGACTCCAATTAGTCCTTCTAGGATTAATTACATTAGCAAGGAGCTCAGTACGTCCTGGAATGTCAAAAACTATGTGTTGATGATCAGACAGGGACGCTTCATCTGAGACTCTCCAATTCACAATAGAATCGGACAATATCCTGCTGGCTAGGGTGAGGTCCAGCACCTCTTCCCTGGCTGCAGTAATGAAAGTAGGCTTACATCCCCTATTTACAATATCTACACTATTAGATACTAAGTAATTTAGAAGACACTCACCTCGTTCGTTGATGTTGCTACTACCCCAGATGGTATGATGGGCATTAGCATCACAGCCAACAACAAATTGACGATTGGACTGCCGACAGTCACTAATTAAATCCTGGACCTCGATTGGTGGGATTTGTTGCAAGTCCCCAGCAAAGTATGCAGACGCCAGCACGACCTCCTGTACTCCGTTCGCAGTGGGGACCTCCACCAGTATGGCTACGAGATCTCTGGAAATAAAATTAGTAAGAGGGAGATAATTAAAACTTTTTTCAATTAGTATGGCCGCTCTTGGCACAACATCTCCACGAAAGTAAAGCAACTTACTATGATTCGTATTGAGTCCGCGGACCTGACCACAGCTTACCCAGGGCTCCTGTATTAGCGCAAGGGTGAATTTGTTTTCAGCGAAAAGCCTGCATACTGTGGCCGATGCCCCTATGGCATGGTGCAGGTTCGCCTGGAGTACCTTGATGGCACTCATCGTCTCTGCTGTTCTAGAGACCGTTGGACGAGCTTCCCAGCCAAAGCTCGTCGAGGTCCTCTGCCTCTAGCACCTCTTCCTCCTCTGCCATGGGCTGCAGCCCTGCCAAGGGAGTTGGGTGGCATTCCTCCCCGAGCGGAAGAATGCGAATTGTGGGGCAGAACCGCCAGCGGAGTTCCACCTGGCAGTACTGCTGAAGTCGCAGAAGACAGTGTTTGCTGAGAGGCCCCACTACTAGTCGACCCTGCAGCACGACTGGTAGAAGGTCCTGCAGCAGCCATTGCCTCTACGTTCCCTTCTGTGACTGTTGTGTCATAAGACACAGTAACTGCCTCTACGTGTGGCAATGAGAGCCGCGCTGCCCTTCCACTGGTAGGCTCAACAGCCCGACCAGCAGAAGACCCCACGGTGCTCATAGCCCTCACTGAAACGGAGGCAGCGGGTTTGTTTATCGACCTGGAAGCGGTCTCTGAAGCAGATGACTGATGCTGCGAGGGCCCTCTGGTTGTCAGCCCGGCGGCACGACTAGTAGAGGGCCTCTCAACATCACTCTCCGCCATAAAACCGCTACCTGGCGCACCCGACGCCCCGACGATACTGGCCCAAGTAACAGGACCGGTCGCAATATCACCAGTGGACCTCAGCCGCCGAAGAGTCCTTACATTAGTCTGCCCAGCGGCGCGACTTGTGGAAGGCTCTACAGCGTCTAGAGGCACTGTTGACATGTTGTCGGTCCTGCTACCGACCAAATCGGCAGAAGCCGGGAGCATGTCCAACAACATCGCTTTTTCCCCGCTGTCTACCGTACTGGTAGAGGTAGTGTTAGAGGGGACCTGCTCCTCAGATACAGGTCCAGCGTTTTTGGTAGCAGCGGCCACAGGTTTGAGCATCAATTTGATGAACCCAAATCTGTAGCAGACCCTGCCCTTGAGCTCCAGCAATTTAGTCATTGACGCATCATCAATAACCATAATTAGATGGAGAAGCGGACCTTGCGTGCGTCGCTCAACAACCTTCCACTGCTCAGTTGAGAAGGGGTTAAGTGCACCAAGTGTGCTCACTACCTTCTCACTTGTCAGCGACAGGCTGTGAGGAAAGTAACCCCGGATCAAATGAGTCCTGGGAAAGTTACCCTCCTCCACAAGGTCTATGTCAAGGGCCGAATGGTCTTTGATTTTTTTGAAGTGCCTACGCACCCAGTCAGCCGAGGGCTGGTCGACGCACGTGAGAACTAACCACCCCGTTCTGGGCAGACAGTTCTCATATTGTGGCTTGAGCACGTCTTTGCCAGCTAGCTCGATTGACACGTCAATAATCGCCTCCTGCACAAGAGCCACTTGCTCAGCTGTAAGAGGACGATTATTCATGTCGCTCGAAACAAAGCCCAGTCTAACGCTACTCACCACTTGGCTGTAAGTGGCTTTCGCTGGTTCCGTGTGGAAGTTCTTGGGCTTTTTGGAGTCGGGGAGACTCTGTGATTGCTCCAACGAGCGCACACGCTTGATTTTTTTCGGCTTAGCCGGAAGGGAGAGAAGGGGATTCTTGGCTATTTCCAGAGACCTATCTCTGGAGAGACCACAGTCCATAGCCCAACGGAACCTCCTTTTCTCTGCAGAAGTAAGTTTGACAAAACCAGACTCCGCGTTTAGCGTCATCTGGTTAACTTCTGCGCCAATAGCTGTGAGCCCAGATTGCTCCGAGCACACACTAAAATTATCCGGCACTACCGTGCCACAGAGGGAGTCGATATCCGAGGAGTCTTCCTCGGATACGACCCCCTCCCTGGCGCCGATAAGTGTGGACGAAAGCACACCAGGGATAGGTGTTGGTGGCCTATCCGAGACCCCAGTAGCCGGACCAACATCACTGCTAGTGGGGTTGGGAGCCAGAGGCCCAGAAGCCAAAGCGCCCGAAGGCATGTCTACCAAGCCGGTAGACATGGAAATTGGGACAGCTGTATGCCCGTCAGCACTACAGACTGTCGATGCACTAGGTGCATCCTCCACATCCTTGTTTTTTTCCTTTCGGTTATTTAACATGTTTTATTCCCACGAGTGGGCGGGAAAGGAAAATCACCCATGACATAGCCCGCTGTATCATGGGAGGGCTGATTGAAACTGGAGGTCGCCTGGTATCCAGAGTTCGCAAATTAACGACTAAGCGCCCTCTTAGCCACGCATCCCTCGGCATATGCTGTTCCACCTTGGATTAGGGGTTTTGATTTAAGAGAGTGAACCATCTCTCCGCCCAACTATGTTAGCCGGTGCATGATAGAGACATGACCATATCATACACCGTTACCAGCCGCCACCACGAGGAGGTCATAGTCGCACTACCATCAGTCCAAACAGTTACGGCACGTACACCAAGGTGTTACATGTTGATCCCCCTGAATTGGCTAACGGCTGACGGCTTATGCTATATAATAAACTGACAAAAAGTTTTTAATAAGGTTATTTATTCTATATAAAAATTTGGTACATTTTTTCCCCATTTCGTACATTTTTTTGTAAATATTGGTACAAAATAAAATGAGTAAGTGGCAACCGTGATAAGTAATATTTTTAAAGTGAGAGCAGTTGAGACTTCATACATTTTATACGTGAAGTATTCGTTTAGTAAATTTTGGTACCTGTTTCGAAAAATTAAATTAAATCGAAAAAATAATGTAAGTAATTCAAAAAAATTACACTGTTCAACACATATTTAGATTAGTTATAAGAAATGATTTTCGAGGGGGATATCTAATGAATATTTTGTTCTCGAATTATAAAAAAATTATATTTTGTCGACCAGTGTTATTCAAAGCAAACAAATCCAAGGCAATAGAAAACCGATGTAATAAATTTAGACGTTCATGCTTTTGTTAGCTGCGCAAACATTTCCGATCTCGTCCTGGATAGTCTTCTTACATAATCCCTTTCATTGACGCAGCTTGAAACAGAAGGTGTTTTATTTGGTGTCGTATCCTCTCATTTGTTATAAATTCTTTCATTTTTCATTTAAAATTATAGATTGTATAATATTTATACAAATAAATAAATGTAGCCAGTTTACATTATAAAATATATACATTGCAATACTTTTGAACTAACCCACAGATTTACAATCGTACAAACTGAAATCAGTAATTTTTTGAACAAACAACCTGCAGGAGCTAATACAATTACAGTCAGCAGAAGCAAGCGAAACTTTTTTAGCTTTTAATGAAAAATTTGAAGCGTATTGCAAAGAAGCGTTAATTGTGAATTGCTCCACTTTTTTTTTGCTTTCAAGAGGATCTAACTGTGATTGGCCAAACAAATTTACAATTTTTTGTTTTGCTAAAATCGCACTAGAAAATGAGTGTAAATAAATTCTTTGAAATTCACATTCGATCGAAAGTTACAGATGTAGAACTTGGCAGGCCCTGGTACAGCAGTCATGCATAGTTGAACTTTCAAGCTAGTTTTTCTCAAAACAGCATTTTTCGCTTAATTTTTCATCATATCTTCAGTACATATATAGTTCTAGTCCGTCCGAACCAAGATCATTGTGATAGCTCTCATAGTTTTTTATTTAAGTTGAATGACTTAAGGTGTAATCTCACTTTACAATTTTCAAAAAATCAATTTTTGTGTTTTACATAAATTTATTCCTTAGTGTGTTTAGAATATACTCCTATTTTTTTTTAAATATCTAATATTTTTTGAGTTATATATATACATCTATCTAATATTTTTTGAGTTATATATATACATCTATATGTTTTTCTCGCGTTTTTCTCGAAATGAGTTTTTTTTTTTACATGGCGGACAGTTACTTCCGGAAACTACTAGACCGATTTTAAAAAATCTTGGTGCGTTGAGTTTGTGTGAATGTTTTACACAGGAATCAACCAGAATTGGTTTTTTTGTTTTAGATAAGTTAGTTCTGAGATTAACTGTCCGCCATGGACCGTCTATTTTTTGTAGGTGCCGACTAAGGCGCCCTTTGGAGGAAAGATATACTCTGTAATAATGTATCATATTAAAAAATTAAGTCCATAAATATTAAATTGACTGAGTAATAAAATATTGAAAATTCTTCTTTTTTTTTTTGCCTTGTAAAGTGAGATTATACCTTAAAACAAGTAGTTAGTGAGTACTAAAAAAATACCCAGAAAACGATCGAAAAACATTATCTGTGCCTTACGAACATTAAAAACATTCGGCTATTTAATTTTCTTAAAAATACATGAATTCTTCATATCCATAGTTGTTAAAAAACAGTCACTAGCCAAATTATATAAAAGTTTTAAATATTTAAGAGGTACCACAAGAGAAATTAAAGCCCAGATTTGGAAACAGCATCTTAAAATTTAGTAAAAAGACGCACCATGGCCGCCCCAAATATAAGTAAAAAAGGATTTATTTTTTAAATCGACTTTAAAGTTCAAAAACGATTTTTTTTTTTAATTTGCGCTAACAATATTTTTATCGGAAGATATTTCCCTAAGTAGCAAAGACCTAAAGATATCGTTTTTAAAGAAACTCGTAAAAATAGTTTGCACGAACTCAAAAAAAAAATTGTAGGTTTTTGAATATAAAAAATAATGCATAAGCTAATTAATGATAAAAATTTCAGTTGATCATTTAAATCCCTTCTCCTATACATTTTACTAATCTTTTCATTACAATTTGTGCAACAATATTAAAAATATGGCAGGCAAAGTTAGAAAAAGTTTTGAAGGTGTACAAAAAAAATAAATTTTTGTTTTTAAATGGTTTGTTTCTAATGAAAATATGATCTGACTCAAAATTTCAGGTCTGTAGTAAGGAAATAAGTAAATATATCCTTGGCTTTAAAACTGCATAAAAATTTTATCGAATTCAACAAATAAAAAATCAATTTTAGCCAAGCGCTTTTTATAAAAGGTCCCAATGTGCGCTGGGTAACTAAATTCATACATTTTTATGCAAATTTGCTTGCATGCAAGTTTTTGTGTATAATGATTGTTTAAATATTTTAAGTAAATAAAAGATGTCAATATTGATCTACTCGTAGTTAGATCAATATTGACAAACACGGTACGTTTCCGGTGGCAACAACCCTTAGACGTGTGCTTCAGTCACGTTATTATTATTATGAATCATGTGGCTCGCACGGTCAGTTGACATTGAGCGTTTGCCGACGATCATATATTTTCATTCATTTGAGAAACGAAGAGAGTGCAAATTATAAATTACAGTAGAACTCCTAAAACTCGAACCTAGAAAGTTCGAAAATTTTATAATTCGGGGGATTGTTTCATCCCCTTCCGTTTACGCTCAAAACCTGTGCATATATATATGTTTCAAATTAAAACAAGCTGTTTTCACTGTTTTTACGTCTCTGATTCGAAATTTTCAAAAGCAATTTGAATTTCTTCCAATGAAAAACAGGACGAAAGAGAAAAGTATTCACATGTGTGTGTGGCAGTGATGCCAGGTTGTGGGAATTCGCCTCCTCTATCTTGTAGGATGGTGTGGAATTATTAAAATTTATAGAGAATTGTTTAAACTGAATACATTTTCTATGAAACTCTACATTTGGCAGGTACACCAAAATGTGCACAGTCATAAAAAACATAGTTTCACTTATAATCAACTCAGTTTACAAATAAATATTTGTAATGAACATATTTCATATACCTAAATAAATGTAATTGCATAAAGTGATATAAAAGTTTTATGATTCCTGCAAATCGATTTTGGTTTGACTTTGCTCAAATACTTTAAGCTTTCTCAAATACTTTAAGCTTTCTCAAATACATTGAAATTTATTCCATTTAATTTTCCAAAAATGTACTTAAAAATTACGCGACTAAAGAATGAACCACCACACATTGGCTAAACTAATTTCATCTCTAACTTCAACTCAGAAATTAAAAAAACAGACTTAATGAATTCTGCCTGAATATCGATATCCCTTGATAGATATTTGAGAGATCTTTTGCCTAAATACATGTACGTTTTACAATGTCTGAAGGCATTGTAAAAATTCGTATTAAATTTGTTTCCCCTTTAGTAAGTGTACATATTGGTAGCCCTCAAAGGGGCTGTTTTTGTTGTGTTCAACGAATATATCTTAAAAACGAATATTAACTGCTTTTGAGGAGTTTACTTCGCCATAGATACTTGCACACATGCGTGGCGAGATTGTTCTACTATACCCTGCTTAGATGAGCTCAAGATTACGGTGTTTCTGGCTATTCCTGATCATTGAGATACATTTGTGTGCGTACCTGAATTTGGGTTAACAAATCTTCATATGCCGCCTAACAATCGGTATCTATCTCACTCCCGGATGCACCAAATTTTTGGATCAATAGTCATAGTGTGCTGCGATCGTGATTGTTTTCTGAATAAATTTCCTGACGATATTCACCGTTAGTGTCAATGATACCCAGAATCCAGTGGCACATACAAAATTCACAACATTAGCTGCACTAGTATGAAAAAGTAAATCGTAATACAACTTTATTGAGTAATTGCTGGTAATTGAAATTGAACGCAAATCTGTACATTAGCAGTGCGGCTTCCTACACTCGCAATTTGTATTTTTCAAGAGAGGACATGTCGTAAGAACCTAGCTTACCGGAGTTTCGGCGGCGCCGAAAGCGATCATGTTGCGCGCCAAAAGTCATCGTGCAATAACACTTTTGAAAGCTGAATCGTTCTTGGAGGGCAGAAATTCTTTTTCAATCAAATTGATTGAAGAATCGCGGTCACACAAAATTCTTGAAAGCGTTAAGACGTTTACATTCACTAATAAGTTCACTTCACATAACACATTCTAAAAAGAATGAAAAACTAGCTCAAAGCATTGCTATTACTCTTATTAGCACAGCATATGAAACAACGAAGAACATGGGACGAGTTCGTCTAAGCAAGCGTTTGAAGCCATGTAGTTGTTATAATCATAGAACACATGAGACGACACCGAGAGAGCCGACGTCAGGCGTCGAGTTTTTTTCATATGAACGTATGGCGATCCGGCGCATACAAATAAACCGAGGGTTGACGTCAGCTCTCTAATGTTGTGTCCTAGTTGAATCCGATGCGTGCGTTGCGAAATTTGTGTAACGTATAGGAAAAAATAGTGTCAAAGCATTCGATTTGGAACATTTTTTGTTTTGTATTTTTTGTTCCACAAAAAATTTGGCTTTTGCACTTCTGCAATGAACGTTTCCATTTTGATATAATTCGAAAAAATTGAAAAATCAAACAAGGTTTATTTTCATCCAATGTGTAGAATACGAGGTAATCGCATCGTACTGTATTCGGATAGTCTCATTTGATCCTTTTTTGTTTATTTCCAATAGAAATCGTATACGAGATTTAAATTTTTACTATTTTTCACAACTAATGGCAATTTTATTCAATAAAAGTAATAAATCAGAAATGAAGAGCGGTTGTACTGCGTCGTTTGTATTGTTTGGGATCAGTTTCACGTATAAAAGTCATGCTTTCTTCCCAAAAGCTTTGGTAGCCGTTCTTCCTGCTCGTCGCTCGTATCGTTCAAGTTTTCACCGAAGGAATCGAGATATGAACGCAGGAAATGTATTTTGAGAGACATTCTAGTTCCAATCTTGTGGTAATCGTTCAACAAGTTGTCGATCATTTGCTTGAAATCCGGGGATTTGTGGTTACCCACACGTCCTTGGACGTTAGCCAAACAAAAAGAAAACGTATCGAATACAATTGAAATGATATTTCTAGTGAAGCCAACAGTCAATAGTCAATATGACAGTGTTGCCAACATGTGAAAGCTCTAAAACTAGAACCAATCTTGACAAACGAATCGAACATTAGAATTCAGCGCATCAAATTACGTTAAGGTACGTTCTCCTCTGCTAGAGTCCAAAAGTTAACCGGAATTTGTAAAGCTGTGTACTTAATCCGACAACAAATATGTATTCAAGCGAAAGATCTATCAAATATCTATCAAACGACATCAACTGCAGAAATCAACAGCGACTTCAAAAATTTAGTCTGTTTCGCAAAATTTGAACTTTATCTGCGAGTTCCGACAAATGAAGCTTTACCATTCGATTATTCATATCGAGTACTCTAAAACTCTAATTCTAAAACTCGATAACTCGAAATTTCTATGATTCAAAGAGTTTATTTCATCCCTTAAGATTCAAGTCATCAAGGCTCTGCTGTTTTACTTACTTTTTATTATCAGTGGGAAATAAAAATAAATGCACTCGACAAATTAGCAGACGCGAGTAGGCCAGTGACGACAGTCAACGAAATACAAATAATAGCAAGAGCCAAAATGCGCTGTCAGCGATTATTTAACTTATTACATACATATGGATGAAATGAAATGACAACAAATTATCATTCTTATCTCTCGTATTTCTGAGTCGCGAAAGTATTTAATAAATTTGAGAATTAAATTTTTGCACAAACATTTCTCTGCTCCGCATTTGAATATAGTACAAATGAATATGAATATGAGTACAGCGTGAGCACCACTATGCTACTGTATTTCGCATTTCACACTGCCTGAGATCAGTCACGTAGTCGTTTCTATGCAGGTAGGTACATGTGTACCTTGGAAATATTTCGCAAACCTTGTGGAAAAAACTTTTACTTAAGACTTCTTTTGCTTAGTTTTGCTCATATATAGTTGCTTTAATTTACGTCACTATCACATGAAACGCGCGAGCAAAATCATCCGAGCGAATAAGCGAGTCAGGCAACTATTAATTTTGATTCAACTGTCATGATATCATTAATCAAAAATATTAAAGACAAAACTGATTAACTTTGGCAAATTTATAGTATGCGTATTTTGGCTTCTGGGATTAATTACTTCACACTATCTCGCATGGTGTTGATTCAGACCCACCAAGTGGTGCTTCGCGATTGTGAAGCATAAATTCAAATCAACATATTTTATTGAACAATATCATATTATATTTTATTAATTCGATGATATATTAATATGGAAATTATGAGTGTTTGTTGCTGTGGGTAGTTAGATGCTCAACTTTTTCATTACGGTGGTAAAATGATGCATAAATGTGACGAGGACTATTGAAGTTTTACATTTGTATAGGCATAGGTGTACATAGTTACAGGCAGGGATGGCCATATTCTCTTTCTAAGAGGGTTTTCTGAAAACCCTCATATATGTATATGCAGTGTTGTCACTCGGCCAGCAAAAAAATATACAAAAATTGTATAGTTTATTATACAATTAAATTATACTAACAATCAAATCATTTTCTAGTTCAATTTTTGGTAAACAACAAGGCAGCAATTAGTCTGTTCCTTTTATTCGTTTTTTCGTAATTCAGATTACTAAAAACTCTTTTAATAGTGACATTTGAAAGTAGAAGAATTAGAATAAGTGCAATGACTTATTGGGTTATTTTGGGTGAATTGGAGAAATTTAGGATAGCATCGTCATCTATCCATCTGCTTTTAAATTTTGCTCTTTCCAGGCACAGACACCTCAACATAGAAGAAAAATAAAATAATAAATTTGTTCAATTTTATTTTATTTTATTTCTCGACTACCTTGGCCATTTTTATATGATGACGTCTCACTGCTGATTATAAATTATAGCTGCTATCCCGCTTTTTTTACAAGTATAATAGCTGTGGGGATCATCTTGTCAAAACCACTGAAAAATTCTCTCGGAGTCTACTTTCCTCCGTGCGCTACCATTCTCCCAATCGATTCATTGCTTGTTGGTTCAAAAGTTCCAACTGACTTAGGTTTTTATTTCAAAAGATAATGAAATAGTTCATTCCGAATCAAACTTAACGGAGAATCATCAATTTTACCGTGTTTTACTGCAAGTAATTTTGTTTATGGGATAAGGAGTGCGCACGAAAAAATTGTAACGTAGAAAAATCAAAAAATTAACTAAGCCGCGAATTCAAATTATGCGAAAGTTATTTTTTATTATACTACACTTTATGTTAAGTCTTTACACAAAATAAAATTAATTATTATTCTTTGTTTTTAAGGAAGTTTAGAACTTTCAAGAAATCCCCTCCATCAAGGCCATAAAGGTGATTTCAGGTGATAAAGGTTTTTGGAAGCTGCAGTTCTCTTAGTCTTAAATTCCCTTATCTTTTTCGATACATTTTCGTCTTCTGCACCTTTCATTTTATTAGAGCCCGATAACGTTTCACTGGTCTCAGCTCTGGTCAGTTTAGCGGATTAGCCTCTAAAGGTACAATATTGATATTATCACTGGCGTACCACTCCATCGCTTTTTTGCCCATAGTAGTATGATGCCAGATCAGGCCAAATGGTTTTAATCTCTTTTGCAAGCATTCAGCAATATAAATATCCGTGTTGATTGACCAAGAAGTTTCATACGGCTGGCTTCTTTTACTGCAGCTGCATATGGCCTGCCACACGAGAAATTTCTTAGGGAACTTTGACTTTTTTTGGTTCTGTACTTTTCTGGCACATTTCGCCGCTGATCCTCTACGTAAAATTCGTTGCCTGGAAGCTGTGAAAAGTCCGCCAACAGTTTGCCTGCATTTTTTTTTTGTTGTATTTCTTGCGTCTGGGACTTTCTGAACTGTACAATTGAGGCCAGCTTTCCTTTTCACTTTCCGGAAAAATGATTCATAGCAACTGTATTTTCGCACTACTTTTCTGCCCAAAGAAACAGTTGCGAAAAATTCTGTTACTCTTTCATCACAATTTACTTGTTTACTTTTATAATAATTTAGCGCTCATTGTACATTGTATTCTATTCTGAAATGTCTACGTGACATGGAACAAGAACTCACAAATTCTATCAAACAATGGGAAAAACTTGTGAGAAATGTGGGGAAAAATTATAGGTGCATAAATCAAGTCAAGTGAAAATTATAGTTATTATTTGGAATAGAAATTCATACTAAATTAATTTAATTATTTGTATAGCCGACAGCGAATTGTTATCACAGAGTATGAATGAAAAGATTACAATTTAATTCAATTACTTGCTTATAGTTTTGATAATGGATAAATTTACGAAACTGCAATCGCAATATTTGAAAAAGATTTTAAATAAAAGACTTCAGCCTAAAATTTTAACCAATTTAGAATGCCAGAACCAGAATCGAAAATACTACTGAATTAAAAATATTTGTTAAGGTTTGCGCACGAGGAAACTAGAGCATAAATAAACTCAAATTACTTCTGAACATATTAAAAAGGAAAAGTATTAACGGAAATTTCATCAATGTTTTTCTTCATCAACAAAATAAGATTGCTATTAACTTAAAAAAAAATTTAGATATTTTCCGAAATGCCTCCCATTAAGTTTTTAATAGTGTTTTCAGAAATTTTTTTACATGATGACAGCCACTTTTAGGAGAAACCGGTAACGGTTTCAGAAAACCTGTTTTGTGTGCTTCATGGTCCTTTTTACCAGAGCCCAATATCTTTCTATTGTTCTGAGCTGTGGGCAGTTAGGCGGATTCGCATATCTGGGTACAAGCGCTACATTATTCTTTTCATACCAATTAACTGCTGCTTTACTATAATGGCAAGCAGCCAAATCAGTCGTGCAGTGACAAAAGTGAAGTGAATGGCAAAAGTTTTTTTTGCAGACACGGCTATTCAAATTATGCTATATTTATATATACCGATATATATCGGCTATATATATCGGTGTTGATTGTCCCAGTTGTTACAAATAAACTGCTTCGTCTACCACAGCTACAGATTGCCTGCCACACCAAAACATTCTTGGGGACTTTAGACTTCTTCTGGATCTTATACAGCTCCTGGGAATATCCTCTACGACCTACAACATAAAAATCCACACCTGGAAGCTGTGAAAAGTCACCTAGTACATAAGTCTCATCGTCCATAATACGGCAATCAAAATTCCTTATGAAATCACGGTGCAATATTGTGTCTTTTACCTCGCTGTTCTTCTTCGAATTTCTGTCTGGAACTTTTCGAACCTTGTATGACTTAAGCCCTTCTTCCCTATTAACTTTTTTGACAAAAGTTTCAGAGCATCCTAGTTTTTCAGCCACTTCCTTGCCTGATGTATTGTGATTTTCTTTTTAAAGAGCTATCACCTTCTTGGCCATAGCAGGGTTATTTTTTGAAGCCAAAAACTATCGAATGATCTCAAAACTTGACATGAGAGCTTAGACATGTTTAACAAAGCTACTTTGATGTGAACAAAATTTTAAATTTGAACTAGGAAAACACTATGATTCAAAAACGTATTCACTAGTTTCATCGTGCGCACACCTTAGTTATTTCTTAGTTATAAAAGGTTTTCCATTAAAGACATAACAAATTTATCTATTAATAAAACTCAGAATTTTTTTGAAATATTGAGCTCAAATTTATTGTGGGTGTAGTACAAGCATTACATTTTACGAATGAAATTCGATTTCGGTCATATCCACCATCACGAGCCCGTTTACAGCGAAAACGACCGTCATGTTACTGTCAATGGAGAGCGCTATCGTGTTATGTTGGAAGATTATTTGTGGCCTGAATTGGATGAACTTGACATCAACGATATGTGGTTTCAACAATACGGTGCCACTAGCCAGACAGCACGCGTCACAATCGATTTATTGAAAGGCAAATTCGGTGAACGTGTTATCTCGAGAAATGGTCCGGTGGAATGGCCGCCTCGTTCATGCGATCTAACGCCATTGGATTTATTTTTATGGGATTATATCAAGTCACTGGTCTATGCCAACAAGCCAGCAACTTTAGACGAGCTCAAAGACAATATCAAACGCGAAATTGCCAACATTCCGGTCGAAATGTGTACGAGAATGGTGGAAAATTGGGTCCAAAGAATCGATCGCTGTAAACGGGCTCGTGGTGGTCATATGACCGAAATCGAATTTCATTCATAAAATGTAATGTTTGCACTACACCCACAATAAATTTGTGGGTGCATTTAAAAATTATGAGAAAAAACTGGTCGTAGAGCGATGATTTAAGTAGTTTTGTGCAGCTTTCAGTTAGCTTTTTCGAAATATACCATGATTTTTATTTTTATTCCTCATATATAATTTTAATTCACAAAAATTTATTGATTTGTAGTCTTATTATTTTTATTAAATAATGCAGAAATTTTCAATCAATATTTTTAAGACTTGACTTTATACTGCTTAGAACATTATGTTTCAACATTTAGTGTCAATTTTTCTTACAACGTCTAAATTTTTGAGCTCACAAAACAGTAATCAGCCGACGATATGTTGGCGTTACCACGCAAGAAAAGTAGAAAAAGGGGAAGATGGTGGTTTTAGTCGGTAGAAATTCTACATAATAGTGAAAAAAAAAACAAAATTAACTTATGAAAAAAGTTAGTCGCCTTTTAATCTATCAAACGCTAAAACCTTTTTTTTGTGTTAAATTCTAATTTTGCACATTCTTCAACTAATCCACCCTTCTCCATTTGAAAGGGCGTACAGATAAAATTGACATCTTCTTTTGTCGATTATGCCCAATTTTCATAAAATATTCAATTTAAATTGAATTACATATTAATCTGGCCAACCCGAAGGATTTTCCCAAGGGGAGGTTTTGAATAAAAAAAAATTGCCGTTCTTTTATTATTTTTTTGTTAATAAATATACAGGGTGGTCCGATTTAAGTCTCACAATTTTAAGACAAATTATTAGTAATTTTGATTCGAAAATTGTTCTTGACATAGAGTGTATTTTCAACATTCTCTGAGGTGTTTAAGAGGTAATACGCACTTAGGAGGCGAAAAAATTTATTTTTCAAGAGTTTTTTCTAAAAAGGCATTTTATTGCATTAATATAAAACTTTATATAACTCTACATGTTGTTTAATTTTGTGAATTTATTACAAATTTTTCTTTTTTTTAAGTACTGATTTCTAAAGCTTTCTGGGAAGTCCTCTGAAAAAGACGTCTTGCGTTGAGCACGCTAACTCTGGATCGGATCATCCAAAATGAAAAAACCAAAAAGATTTAGTTAATGCTAAGTATTATCTAGTAGTTGATCGAAGGAATAGTCAAAATATTCATTTTTAATAGCGGCTGTACAAAAACAAATTTGATTTTTGATGAAAAATTTGGACTTAAATTATTCATAAAATGATAAATATTTATCGGAAAAATCAGTCAATTACCTAAAAAATATATTTATAAAGATTGTGTAAAAAGTTGAGGCTGATCGGTTGAGCCGTTTTTGATAAATCTTGCTCACCGACTTTGAAAACACCGTTTTGAGAAAAAGCAATCAACTACATTTTTAATAAAAATAAATACAAAATTTAAATTTTTTTTTTAAGTTCAACAAAACTGGCACTCTATTTTACAAGCTTTTTTTAAATACAACAAAAATTCAGAAAAATGTACATGGAGGGTAAAATTTATCACCACTTCCACAGTTAAAGGTTAACATGAACAAAAACAAGATATACAGGGTGACAATTGTAAAGTGACGCAAGTTTAATACTCTGCAGCAAGCTTTGCCATTTACCGTTACTTTAATTTAAAAAGCAAATTCATTCATCATTGGCTTTGCTTTTAATTTCATTTGAATTTTTGTTATTACATTTTGAAATTTCCATAAAAATGGACAAGGAAAATATTCGTCGTGAAATTATGAAATTTCATTTGGCAAATTATAGTAGCCGTCAAATTGCAAAGGCTTTAAATTTGTCAAGTCGTACGGTAGACCGAGCTATTATTCGATGTAATGAAACTGGGGGTTTTGGAGATAGAGACCGGGAAAATTTTCAACAGTTGCCACTACTGGTTTAACAGAAAAAATTCGTAAACGAATCAAGCGAAATCCAAGGCGCTCAATGAGAAAAATCGCTAAGGAAGTGGGTGTAAACCGTGAAACAGTGCGAATCATTGCAAAATCAAAGCTTAATCTTAAGCCGTACAAGCTCTGAAAAGCTCAAGATCTGACACAAAAAAAGAAAGATTTGCGACTGCAAAGATGCAAGGCGTTGCTACGCTCCTCCGTGTTAAAAAATGTTGAAAATATCTTGTCTACAGATGAAAAAATTTTCACGGTTGAACAACATTTCAATGCGCAAAATGACCGAATGTGGCTAACATCATCATCGCAACAAAATAGGACTGTTGGCCGAGCTCAAAAGCCAGCTTCCGTTATGGTATGGGCTGGAGTTTCCGCTAATGCCAGAACCCCTCTAATATTCGTTGAAGAGGGTGTTAAAATTGACCAGGTTGTTTATCGGAGCATTTTAAATGAACATGTTCTTCCCTGGGCCCAAGATACATTTGGAAATGAAAACTGGACTTTCCAGCAAGATTCTGCACCTTCCCACATGGCAAAATTAACGCAAACATGGATAAAAGACAATTTTTCTGGATTCATAACATCTCAAGAATGGCCACCATACTCCCCAGACTTGAATCCAATGGACTACTCTATTTGGAGTATTTTAGAGAGTAAGGCTTGTGCATCTCAACACCACAGTCTGGAGTCGCTGACAAATTCATTAGAGAAAGCCTGGACTGAAATTGATCAGGAAGTCCTGCGGCGAACAGTCCTACGATTTCCGGATCGATTGAAGGCATGTGTGCAGGCTAAAGGAGGATATTGAATGAGGTGGGGTTCAAATGAATGCTTATATATTCAGCAATGTTAACACTTAATTGTACTTAATGGAAGTACGTCCTTTTGAAAATAACTGCTGAAATGTGTGCGTCACTTTACGATTGTCACCCTGTAAATGGGACATTCTTCGCCAACAAGGACAGGCCCATAAGTATAAATTAGTTTGACGGACTTAAGTTTGAAAAGCTCTTTACACATAGTAAATTTGTTTTTTACATTGGTGTTGTTTATGACGCCTATGGGCGTTTTACAAAAATTTTAAATAGCGCTGCCAATATGGCTGCCAAAAGTCATTAAGTTCGGAAATTTAAAATTATTTTCATGAATTAAAAGTTTAAAAGTACTTGAGTAATTCTGAAACTTCTTATCTTACAGCTTTTGGAGTCGCTGATTACGAATCTGAAGTTATTTTTTAGAAATTCAAAATGGTGGATCCAAAATGGCGGATAATTTTTTTAAAATTGATTGTTTTTGCTTGAAACGTCTTACTAGAGAATTTTTGAGGTCAATGATTACAAATCAGAGGTTATTTTTCAGAAATTCAAAATAGCGCACAGTGCGTCTTCCCAAGATTGGTATCGTTTGAAAGGCAAAAGATCAAGTAACACCAATTTCTTCTTTTTTTTTTAATAAATAATTTTTGTGAATTCTACAGAACTTTAAAGTTAATGATGAGTTTTGCACAAAAATAACACTAGTTTACAGTAATTTTTTGCTAAGGATGCTACTATTTTTCTTTTATGTACTTTGGCTCACCAAACTCGAAAATTGGATCAAAAAAATTTATGGATCATATAATATTTCATGGATAGGTTTTCGAAATATAAATTTTTGGATTTTTTTCTTTGGTTTTTCCGCAGGGAGTTTGACTGTAAATTATATTTAATTAAAGAAAATTATTTTGACAACAAAAATTGCAAACATTATTTTCCAATCAACTCAGTAGCTTAACCCTTTATTGCATGACATATCATATATGATAAGCTTATTTCATTTCATGATAATTTTGTTTTGTGAAAATAATTTATAATTCTTTCTTCTATTTGGTGTACATTCTCTATATTGGTTCACCTTTTTTGCATTCAACTGTCATATATCCCATTACATTGATAGTTACGGTTGAAAGTTTGCAAAACATCGTGTATACTAGTTTTCATAGCCCTGTGAATGTTTGAGTTTTTTGTGAAAATTTAATTATAAAAACATGTTAAATACATTATTTGGATTATTTTAGCTCTGCTTTATTACAATTTAATGAATAATATAACATTGCAATCTTAAGAACAATATATTGATGTAAAAACTTTATTCAAAATTTATAGAAATTTCTCGATAGCTAGCAAACAGGTAAATAATTTCCAAAATTCTTATTATTTTCGTGATCAGGGCTATAAAATACACATAAAAATATTTTTTTTTTCTTAAAAAGAAAAAATCATGCATTAAAGGGTTAAGTGCGATTGGTCAAAACATGAAACAAAAAAAGTTATTTAGGACCAAAATTTAAATCGACAACTCACTTAATAAATAAAGAAAACTTAAAATCGTAGAAATTTGCCCTATTTCTCACTTTTTGTATGGAGTTTATACTTTTATGAAGAGAACATGGTATTTATGAAGAATTTCTATGTGTAAATACCTAAGCTATGGCAAATTATGCACCAAGACCAAAATTCAACTTTTTCTCTATATTTGTATTTTTCCTCATTTATAACGACCTACCTATATTATTGTTTTATATCATCTGCCACTTTTTACAGTTGTATAAAAGAGTATATATGCAGGGTGATTCGGTCCCAATGGCGAGTATGATAGTAATAGGGGAGGTCGAGAATAGAAAAGAATCGTACTAGAGGGGGCCTATTTTCACCTACTTACAAGCTATACAGGGTTAAACAATTTTGCGCCTTGCTTTAGTCAATTCGCTATAACATCTGAAATTGAACGAAATGATACGAAAATTATTTTGACTCATTTGAAAGTTAATAAAATTCACTTCTTAACAATTGGTTAATTCACAAGTTGTCCTATTCGGCGTCGTATCCTCTTATTTTTGATAAATTCTCTCAATATTCATATAAAATTATACGACAATATGTAAATACGCTTCGTCGATTTATCAGTAATTTTCGTACAAGAGCCAAACTTCACAGTTTGGGTTTAAAACGGAAAATCCTAAATTTGAAAAATGAATTTTTACGTCAAAAATTTGAATAAGAAATAAATAATAAGCAAAAATTTGTTAGCCATTGCTTGCTTCTTTTTCTTTCCATTAATTATGAAAACTGTATTTTTTGCACTGTCCCTAATAATTTGGCAATAATTTGTTCCTCTAGAATTATTAAGTTTGCAAAGTATTTATCGATCTAGAAAGTTTGAGAACCGCTGCTCTATAATGTGATGAATCATTATTTGATATCAAGTTTGTAGATACCTTTTTGGAAAAGTTTGCCCATCTCCTTTTAAAATCTTCGATATTTTGGGACACCTTTTTGTGCTCTTTAAGTTTCTTTTCACAAGAGCCCAATATCTTCCCACTGGTCTTAGCTCAGGACAATTTGGAGGATTGGTCTCTCTTGGTACAAAAACTATGTTATTAATTTGGTACCACTCCAGAACTTTCTTGTCGTAGTGACATGATGCCAAATTGGGCCAAAAATATGTGGACACATTGTGCTCTCTTATGAAAGGAAGAAGTCTTTTTGGGTATTTATAGAGCCCACTGTAACAAATGACTTGCTTGTTTTGAGGCAACTGCATATAGCTTGCCATACCAGGAATTTTGTAGGAAATTTTGTCTGCTTTTGGATCCTAAATTGTTCTTCGACATTTCCTCGAGCATTAGCAACATAAAAATTTTGACCCGGAAGCTGCGTAAAATCTGCTAGTACATACGTTTCGTCGTCCATTATACAACATGAATATTTTTGTATGAAATTCGATTTTAATTTCCGAGCCCTACTTTTGACGTCTAAATTTTTTGCAGCATTCCTGTCTGGAACTTTTTGGACTTTGTATGTTTTCAAACCTGCATTGGCTTTAACTTTTCGCACCAAATAGTCAGAGCACTGGGCTAACCGGGCAGCTTTTTTACCAGATGTGCTTGGAGACCTTTCAATATGCTTTCTATTTTCTTGGCTTTCCCAATATCATGTGGTCCTTGGTTTCTTCCCGAACCAGGTTTCCTATTGATGGTCAAATTCTCCTGAAACTGTTTAATAACATTGGAAACAGTTTGACGGCAAACCTTCAATTCTTTGGCCAATTTTTGTAGGACCAATTTGGATTTTTTTGAAAATTTTTAATAATTTTCAGACGACTTCTCTTTCTTCACTCATTTTGATCAAACTCACAATAAATCAACATGGTTGTCACTAAAAATAACATCTGACCTGTTTTTCAAAGATAACTAGATCAAAGAAATTTTTAAATTTTACCCCCAAAAAAAATTATTAGATAAAACGTGTGTTAAGATTTTTTCAATCTCACTCCTTACCTTTTTTTAGAAAATGACTTAAGGTTTTTATGCGTGCTAGATAATTTTTTGATATCTCCAACGGTTAACCAGTTATTAGTACAAAAAGGCTTTGTTCACCAAAGAGGGGGTTTTTTTGGAGGGGCCGCTCTGCAACCCCAGAACTGATTTTTCTGGTTTTTCCATCTATCATTCTCCCACTAACAATTACTGAAAAAAATCGCAGTTAAGAATTTTTATGAACTTTTGGTGCATTTTTTTACTCTACCGACTGGGCAATTTAGAAAAAAAAATTATTTGAAAATAAATATTATTGTTTTTTTATTTATATGAAAAAGAAGAAAAATGCACATTTGAAATCAATCAAATTTTGTAATTTTTTACCACACGGTAACACTCACTTGAATCTGGTATAAAACAGATGCAATACAAATTTTACTAATAACATTATATACATTCGATTTTGTTAAGTGTACTTCATGATTTTTGATTGCCAAATTTTTGAAATTTTTTGAAAAAGAGTTTTGTCTTTGAAGTCAAGTCAAAAATCTGTGTGCAAAAATTTATCATAAAATCTGTTTGCATTATTTTAATAAAAAAAATCTATAATTGCCAAGTGGAAATATTACTTTTCAATTATGTTTGCAAGAGATAGGAGAATATAAAAATATAAAAATTGAGGAGAAGTCTTAACCCATTCTTGTCTATAGCTTCAGAAGTTTAATGTTTCAACCTTCAATTACGAACAAACGAGGATATGCAGAGGTGTGAAACATTTTTTAATTTATTGTGGAAGTTGTAGGTAGTCATAAATCTAACAAAAAGTTATATTTCAAGCTCTATTTAAAATATGTACTGAAAGGGTTAAATACACGTTTAAAAAATTATGAATGTGGTCCAAACATAAGCTGAAAAATTGAAAAAATGCTGTGAAAAATAAAGTGGTGAGATGTGCGTGACCGCAGGAATATTTCTCAATTCTTTTTGCTTTCAATATAAAATGTATGTACTGAGTTTTCTTCAAAATGGCTTTTTTCAAACCTCTCCCCAAGACAGAGTTCTGACTACACACCTGGAACAAAGTATTACGAATGCAATACGACATTTATTGGAATGCTAAAAGTTTTAAAAAGATTTTTTTATATTGTAAATCCATTCGTACAATAGGCTGATTGTCAAATGATGCAAGCACAATGACGACCAAATGAATCTGTGTTTCTATTAAGTACATACATTAATTTTTCATCAACCCTTTACATATTCATCTCATACGTCATATCTTCTGAAATTTCTCAAACAGCAAACAAACGAAAACAAATTTATTTTTCTGCCAATAGTGAAATTTAATAATTTTCACACTTTGAAAAATTAAAAAAAAAATTCTCAATTGAGTAGTGCACCGACTAAAATCCAAACCGTGAACATTGTTGCTGTTGATGTTGTTCTTATTGTTGGTGATGACGACTTACCTTTTGTGCAAATGTAGGGCATATTTGTGAAATTAATAAATCGAAAGAAAAATATCTATTAAAAAAAAAAAAAAAAATATGCTAATAATTTAAATGATTGAGAGAAAATATTGATTTAAGCCATTTTTGGTTGAAAAGAAATTAAAAAACGAATTTTGTTTTACTTTTTTATTTAATTATATTTTATCGTTCAGTCTTAAAATATTGAAATATTTGTTGCTATTTATTTACACAATTAAAATAAGATAATTTATTCAAAATATTTTTCAATATACTTAATAATAATAAATTATTATTTGAAAATTCAATTTTTTAATTAAAATCTAATTTTTATTTTTTAATTTAAAAATATAGTGTTTAAGAATAATGAATTATTTACAAAACGCTTTTAAAATTATCGGAAAAATACATACAAAATGCAATACTACAAGCAAAGCAGGAACAATAGTAGGTACATTTTTTTATGAGGTTTAACAAATCAATTATAATAGGGAAGTGCGGGATTTTGTTAGGACACTTTAAGCATTATGTGCTAGAAAGTTAAAGTTTGGAAAAAAACTTGCATGTGAAATTTATTAGTGCCGTTCAATGCCGTGCTCCCCTATTATATATAGAAATAAATGAAGTTTTTCTTTGACTTTTACTAAATAATTTATGTAGTTAAATTTACTTAAGGTATGCCACATTTGTCATTTCAGTTTCAGCAAAAGTTCTTGAGAAAAGGTACCGCTTGAGTAGCTTTCATTAGTTTTATTTTTAGAATCAAGAAAGAATTTCATATTTAAATATATTTTTCTTTCGCTATACACTAGAGAAATCATTAAGAAATCTTTATTCTTTTGTTGGTGTCATTAAATCCTTATGCGCATACACCACCGTGTTATCCAGAAGAGCGCAATAAATTCCCAGAGGCCAATTGGTATCCTAAAATATATTGGAAGAAACAAAAAGACAAGAGAAAAAGAAATAACAACAGGTTCGGACACAAGAAAGCGGAAGCTATTTCAATGAATAATGTTTTTGGTGAAAAATTTGGAAGAACAAATAAAAGAAAATTGCCAGCAAAAACATAATTAAGAAATGAAATAACATACAAACCAAATCCAACCAAAATAAGTTCCATTAATCGTATCAGAAATGGAGTGAAGAACATGCAAGATATTTACTTATATTGATGTACCTATGTATACATATATGTAGATACATACATGCCTGTAAAAATTATCACATACAAAAATAATGAAAAATTCCGCAAGCAATTCCCATAGAAAAACACATAATAAAAGCATAACATGCAATTGAAATTATTGAAACAAAAACATATAAAACACACTTGAATATTTAAAAAAAAAACATTCGATATATATTTGAAAATATAAATTATATAAAATATAAAAATAATAAATAAATGGTTTTTTACTTTAAGAAAGTTGCTGCGAACAAATACTTAGTAATAAAAATAAATATATAAAAAATTAACGAGAACAGAAATATTAAAAATTTAACTAAAAATTTATCTGAACGATATTCTAAATGAAAATCATAATCTCTAGAAAAAAAAATGTTTTATTAAACGATTTGTTTTAGCATTTAACTAAATAAATAATAACAAAAACAAAAATAGTTTAAAGAAATAAAAAATAATAATAATAAAAAAAACGTAAATTGCCTATTTTAAATTTTTGCCTAATATTTTTTAAAAATCGTCGAGATAAAAAAAAAAAAATAGTTTAAAATTAAAATAAAAAAGTTTAATGAAGTTATATATAAACAGGTTAATGAACAAATGTAGTCATCACAACAACAATGTATATAGAGACGGGCAAATCAGACGGCCGTTTCGGAGTCCGCCACAATTCCTCATCAGTGATCTTAGTGATAGTTCTTAATCTTAAAAAAGTTTAATGTCTAAGTAAAACTTTTTCTTCTTTTATGATGTAACAGTTCATGGAGAGCCTAGACCGAGCTTTTTCACTTCAATAAGACAGCTAGGTTAAATTAGGTTAGAAGTGGCGGCGATTGCCGCTCATAGACCGTCTGGTCCATAGTGTTTTACCACAAACTCTTTAGAGCCATTAAGAACTACAAGTTATATTTAACACTGTTTCCAATTTAAAACTACACGTAGGGAAATAAAGAACGCACTCCCTAACATATTTTATCTAGACAAGGCTAATGTTGGGCAATGATAAAGAATGTGTTCTAAAGTCTCCTCAGTATCTGCACACGTCGTTTTCCATCAAACCGAGCTTTTTGGCATGATACTTCAAAAAATAATGTCCAGTAACTGCGCCAATCAGTAGACTGCATTTTTTACGCGAAAGTGAGAGCAGAAATTCAGTTTTAGTACGAGAGTATTGGGGCCAAAAATGGTTTTGCTATGCGGAAGGAGTTTTGAGTCCTCTATCTTCTATTTGAAGCTGAGAAAAGTTTTTCATCTAAGGCTGCATAATGGAAACCGAGTGATGGCGATACGCTACAAGGCTCTACCTCAAGGCATGTACCTTGTCTTGCAAACTCGTACGTCACCTCGTTTCCCATTATACTAGAATGTATTGGTGCCTAGCAGGGTTGTAGCTTATTGTTGATATTGAGGATTTGAAGAGAGTTGTAGCATTTATTTACTAAATTAGGCAGAACATTTGCGCTGCTCATGAAGCTTTCAGATGCCATGTATATTGCATCTATTTCAGCTTGAAAGACGCTACAACTGTCAGGAAGCTTAATAGACTTTTTGGTACTACTGCTGGGCACAAAGAATGATGCACCTACGCTAAATTCTGTTTGGAAGGCATCAGTGTAGACGCTCGTTATGTCGGCTGGGTTACCAGACCTTTGAAGCCAGAATTCTCTTGACGGAATTCCAATAATAAAGTTTCGGTCATCTATGATCGGTAAAAAATTTAAAAAATATTCATCTGCGGTAAGCCACTCACACAGAGTATGAGCTGTCGTCTCAATATCTGTCGTTTTGTTTTATTTTATTTATTTTTTTATTTTAATGGGCCTATTATATTTATACTAAAAACAAATGCATAACTAAAACGAATTCGAAATACCTAAACATGAAAACAAAAAACATTTATAATCATACCTACTTAAGAAAATCAAATTATATCTGCCATAAGATTTTATAAAAAAAGAACACACAAAAATGGTTTAATAAACAAAACTATAATTAAAAAAACACACATACCAAAAAAAAAAAATAAAAATTATTGGATACAACAAAATAAATAAAAATTTAATGAAAAAAAGACACTAAAAAATATCCTATATTCCTACATATTTTGTTATTATTATCGAAATTTTTCTAAAAAAAAATTTATATTTTATAAAAAAAAAGTTTTACAAAATAAAAGAAAAAAAAGATTTGTTTTTAATGTTTTCTTAAGTTTTTAATATTTTCTCTTTCCACTTTCGTCACTAAAACACATTTTACAATTTTTCGTTTCATTTGGTTTTTTATACACTCTTAATAAATAATTTAAGCGAAAATTATTTATTACAATTTTTTTTTTTAATTTCGTTCCACTTTACATACAAAAAAATCATTAAAATAAATATTATTATTATTTTTCTTTTTAACTCTGCTGCAGCTCAGCCTGTATCTGTGTGTTTCATTGATTACGTATTTTAAAATAATTAAATTATGATTGAAATTAAGAATAAAATTAATAACTTAATATTTAACTACAATACTAAATTAGAAAATATATTTGTTAGTTAATTATTAATATTTTTTAAATGTGTATGTTATTTTCATATATATTTTTATTAACATTAATAATAAAATATATATTTGCATTGTTAGTTAGTAGTAGAAATAAGACAAAAAAAAATAATAATGTGTGACTTAAATTTATTAAAAAAAAAAAAAAAATAGTAATAAATAAAATAAATTAATTTCTTCTTTTTTTGAGGTTTTTAAAAATAAATGTTTGTGAAGTTTACTGTTTGTTTTTAAATATATTTCTTCTTTTTTTATTGCTATATTTACATTTTTGTTGTGTATTTATGAAGGCGCGTTTCTTGAGCATTTCTTTTGAAATTTTATTTTATTTTTGTTATTATAAATATTTATAAATTGCATTATTATTATTTTGTAATAGTTAAACTACTTACTGAGAGGCAGCGAGGTTTCTTATATAATTACTAAATTTATTTTTAGTTATTTAAAATTGTAATGCTTTAATAATTAATTATACAAACATTTGTAAAAAAAATGACTCACTTTGACATTGAATATTTCGTGATGACAATTTTTTAAAACTTTATTTTACAATTTATTTTACTTGTCTATTTTTAGAAAATACTTTTGCAAGCGCTAATCTTCTTCTTTTTATTTCTTGTAGTAAGTATGTGTGATGTAGACACAGGTGGGCGTGGTTTTTGTGTATATATGTGTAGTTGTTGTATATGTGTGTGTGCTGTGATGAATTCCAAGTGTTTTTTCATAATAAATAATAAATTATTTCATAATATTTTCGATAGAAGCATTCGATTTTATTTGGCCTTTGTTAAAACTAGATCAATATATTTAGTACCAGTAATAGATCAGCTTGAGGCCCCAATAGTTGTAGAATGGTCGAGATATTTGATTAGTTTTGGAGTAACATTATAACGATTTGGAAATCCCGAGTATTGTTCAAGTAAATAAATTTGTAGCGATTAATTTTCTATGGATATTCCCATAAAATATTATTTTGATTATGCGACCTAAGAATGGATCTGTTGTTAAAACCAAGTATCGAGGGGGAAGAGTACAGCATTGGATTTCATTGGGTGGAAAGAGGTGCTGATTCAAAACTTTTCTTCTAATTTAGAGAATCTATCTAATCTTCTTTCCATAGTAGCATACATAAATAACTAAGCCAATTTTATTTTTGGTGGTGTCATTAAAAATATTCAATTGTAATGATAACCCACTAGAAAATCAATTCTAATGATAAGCTGATAGTCTTAGCATGAGACAAAACTGTTCTAATGAATAAAATTATGCATGGGGACTAGCCCCATTTTAATAATAAGCCAATAAGCATTAGAAAAAAATCGAATGATTAATAAAAACGATTTTATGATACATGAGAGAATCAAAGCATTGAGATTTATTAAAAACACTATACACCACGAAAAATTTTCAAGTTCTCTTATGGTTTTTCTGGAGTTATTTTCAGGGAACCTAACGGTTATGTAATTTATAGTAAAAGTTAGATATTAAAAGTTATTTTGTGACTTTTATCGTAATAAGCTAAATATAACTCTTATTAGTGACTTTTATGGTTTTTGGGCATAAATAATAAAGGGTTTTCCATTAGGTACATAACAATTTCGTAGCTTTATATGAACGCACCTTTAAACTTTTTTAATGAACTGTCAGTGTCAAAAGGTTAGTTAAAGTTAACATTTTCATCATGGTTAAGTTCACGAACCAGCAACGTTTGGAAATTATTAAAAATTACTTCCGAAATTCTGAGTCGGTGGTCGCCACTTTAAGAGCGCTTACTCCAATTTTCGGTAGCAATAATCGTCCCACCCGACAGGCTGTGCGTGCTATAATGGATTTGAATCCAAGCAAAATATGCGTTATTGGTCAGCAGCAAATCCATATGTGCTTCTTGAGACACCGTTGCATCCGCAAAAAGTTACTGTTTGGTGCGGTTTTTATGCCGCAGGTGTTATTGGGCCGTATTTTTTCGTGGATGAAAACGACCGTCATGCTACCGTCAATGGAGAGCGCTATCGTGCTATGTTGGAAGATTATTCGTGGCCAGAATTGGATGAACTTGACATCAACGATATGTGGTTTCAACAAGAAGGTGACACTAGCCACACAGCACGCGTCACAATCGATTTATTGAAAGGCAAATTCGGTGAACGTGTTATCTCGAGAAATGATCCGGTGGAATGGCCGCCTCGTTCATGCGATCTAACGCCATTGGATTTATTTTTATGGGACTATATCAAGTCACTGGTCTATGCCAACAAGGCAGCAACTTTAGGCGAGCTCAAAGACAATATCAAACGCGAAATTGACAACGTTTCGGTCGAAATGTGTGCGAGAGTGGATCCAAAGAATCGATCGCTGTAAACGGGCTCGTGGTGATCATATGACCGAAATCGAATTTCATTCATAAAATGTAATGCTTGCACTACACCCACAATAAATTTCAACTCAATATCTCAAAAAATGCTGTGTTTTATTAATAGATAAAATTGTTATGTCCTTAATGCAAACCCCTTTAGTTATTTTTGACTTTTATTTTGTCGGGCAAAAAAAAAAGTTTTTATCGAACTTTTGTTTTTCCGGTCAAACAAAAAAATATTTTCTGACTTTTATTTTTTCAGACAAAAATAAATGGCCAACCCTACTTACAAAAAAACGGCTTAAGCTACTGATAAAGAAATGGTACCATTCGATTCAGCTTTTACGCGCGCATATTTTAAGTTTGTAAGAACAAAACTTAATTCTCGATTTATTAATTATTTAGAGTTAAGTTTTACTAGCGATTTTCTACTAAAACCTCGCTAGAACTTTACCATCATAGTTTTCTCCCGAGGAACCAATCAATTACTGGATAAGTTTACATAGTTTCTCGACACAGAATATAAACAAAGCCTCCTCCAAATTGGATAAAAATAAAAATTTTTTTTGTAACATTTTCGCATGCTAGCGATTTATTTAAAAAAAAAAATAAAAATACTGTTCTAATGCCAAGTATACAACTTTAATGCTAATGCTTGCTTTTAATCATTAGAATTAGTCTAATGCTAATGCTATTTTGTTTTGCATTAGAATTAGTTTCTTTAATATCAAATCTATTTAGTTTGCGATTTAAACTAGTGCAAGAAAAAAAATTTGTGGGGAATTTAGGAAATTTTGTAATGACTTAAAAATTTCGCTTTGATGGTTCTAGTTAGCTAAAGCAATATGCGAAAAGCTTCCCTTTTTTCATACCGATTCAAATAGATCGGGATCTTTTATTCCGTGCTCCTGATCATTACGCTACCATCTAATAATATTAATTCATTATTATTAGCCGCAATTTCTTTCATAGAGTTCAGGAACAGGAACAAAAGTTTCTTTAAAAACTTTTTTTATTTTTATCCAGTAGTTGGTAATTGGCATCCATGTCCAGCACAAGCCATAATGGTTTTTTCTATAAATCTGTGATAAGAAGGAAAAACAACTTAAACCGACTTAAGATAGAACAAATTTTATCATATCGTTTATAGATTATGTATAATTTAAAAATAGACTGTTTTGAAATAGTTCTATTGTTTCTATAATATTTCTATTCAGTGCTTTCACACTCGGCTGACAAGAAAATAAACTTAAGCTGTTATTCCTTTTTAGCACAGAAATGATCTATGGCGGATATATTTTTTGAAATGATTTTTAAATAAATTGAATTGAGGACCTCCAAATCAACACGTAATAAAAACATACTGGTTTAGTGTATTTTATTGCGTTTTGATTGAATAAAGTAAACTTTTTAAACAAAAATGTTTCGAGAAAGAAAAATGATCATTGGTTCGAGATTTTTAATTAAAATTTCCAGAGCGCAATAACAAAAAATTCTTGATTTTTTTTTTTTCATTAATTTTTTGGAGCAATTTTTATAGAAACTGTGATTTTGATTTTAGTTTTATTGAGTCACGTCGAAGTTCATAGACATTAAGATTCTTCAAATTACTGAACTAAATTCGTTTTTAATATTTTTATTCTGTATCTGTGGTAAAAATGAAATCGAGCCTAGAGACTTTAGATAGAAAATATTATATAATATATTTTGGATTATAAATATTAATATTATCGATATTCTGAAAGATTTTATATAAAATTATCACAGAATTTCCTTTCAACCGGATCCAAGGAAGTAAACCCAATGTCGTGATTTTCATGAAAAAAAGCTTCAGAAAGGTGGCAACATTCTACATAACTTCCTTGAAATTTATTGCGCTGTGTTATTTTTAAAACTTTTTTATTTATTATATAAAATTTATACATTAATAAATTATTATGGTAATAAGAAAAAAAGCAGCTGCTTTGAGAACTTAATATTTTATCGTTTTTTTTTATTGATTTAGTTCAGGCAGTTTCTTTTACTCTTACAAAATATTTTTGTGATATTGAAAAGTTAGAAAAGTGTTTAAAGATTTTTTAGTGTTAATGAAATCAAAAGTAACAGAAATTAAAATTTCTTATTAATTTTTTTTGTGAATTTTTTTCAGCCACGTAGATGTGTATAAATATGTGTATGTGTGTGTGTGCATATGCGTGAAGATGAATATGAATAAGTGCTGTTGTGTATGTATGTGTGTACTCTTGCAAATTACACATTTTCTTCAGTTCCGTTTTATGTTTTTTCATTCATATAATAGTTATGTAAATATTTTATTTTTTTGTAATTACATATTTTAAAATTTAAATTTTTACAAAGCTTTTTACAAAAATATATACATATATATATATTTATGTATGTATAGTATAAATAAATGCCTTAAAAAGAAAACAAAAAATACTAAGTAATTTCATTTTTTTCTTTGTGTTTCTGGTACAATTATAAAGGAATCAAAAAAAAAAAAAAAAATATTTAGTTAATTGTTCACTGAGGGAAAAGGTTCGTAGTAAAATCAACTTCGTTTTAAATATTTATTTATTCCTTTCATTCGAAAAATATTAATTTCATAATAATTTCAACTACGTACGTGGTAATTTTTTGATTATTTTTTATCACTGCTTTCACTATTGCTGCACATTTTTATTTTTCATTGGGAGCTTCGTTTGTGAAATTTTATCTTGAGTTAACAATTTGTTTTAAAAATACCTTACACATATATCTTGGCAATTACTGACATGAGTTATTTACTTTATACTTTATTTGTACTGCCAAAAAGCACATAAACATTTAATTAGGAAATAATTAAAAATGCCAGCAAAAAGTGAAACATGAAAAAACTTTAATGTTCATTATCAAAATGTGTCTTGCCATTCCAAAAGAGAATTGCATATTCAATTTGAATATTTTCGTATTCAATTTATTTTCTATACCGCACATAGTTAATTTGAAAATTGTTTTAATTGCAATGAACAAGTATTTTTAACGTTTTGATATTTTTCAATGACGTTTTTAATTGAAATTATCCACAGTTTCAAGTTGAATTTACTTTTACATATTCCCCAATTCAGTGTTAAAATAAATAATAATTTCGATTTACTTCCAAAAATAAAAAAAACAAATGCATTTCTGTGTTTTAAACCACTACGAAAAAAAAAACAGTTACAAAAAATTCATACAAATAAATAAATAAAATTTAGAAAATTTTGAAAAAACATATATATGTGAGAAAGTTAATGCCAAATTCATACAAAAAAAAAAAAATAATATTAATGAAAAAAAATAAAATTTTGAAAAAATGATTAATAAAAATATTGTAGGTATTTATGTTGCACATTTCTGCATTCAACTTTCCAAAACTAATAATATTTAGGATATTCACCGTAGCGCTTAAAACTTCACAGTGAACATCCCTAAAAATCAATTAGATTCAATTAAATTGAAGAGAAAACATGAATATAAATTTTGAAAAAAACAATAAAACCAAAAAATTTGTGTTAAAATATGAAAACATTTTGTTTTTACTTAATTATTTTTGAAACTCACAAATCAAGCTGGTCATAGTAAAGAGTATCTACAGTTCCGCCATTTAGTTGTTGTGTTGATCCGTGACTTCTACTAGGTACCGCTGGTGGTGATTGCGTATCATCATCGTTCGCCGCATCATTATATTCATCATCGGTATCGGCATCTTCAGCATTATTGTTATCGTTATCATCATCAACATTGTCATCATCATCATCAGCAGCAGCAGCATCCATTGTAGCTGCCTCTGAAGATGAATCTTCCACTGACGATGATTCTTCCACTGAACTAATGAAACGAACGTTGCGCTGTTCACGATCACGTTCCACTCGTATACTCGTAGACTCGGCAACGATGTCATAAATTTCGGTTGTATGTGGTGGTACAATTGTCAGCAATGTTGCTATTGTTGGTTTGGCAGTAGTTCTGGTTGAAGTGGTAACGGTCGAGGTTCTTGTTGTTGTGGTGGTAGTGAAGTGATGTGGATTATGTTTTTTATTTTGTTTCTTGTGCTGCTTGTTGTTGTTACCACCATTATTTGGTACGCCGACAGATTTACCATGTTTTTTATTAATGCCACCGCCACCACCACCGCCGCCGCTTGGACCACCACCCCCGACTCCACCTATACTGATGATACCTTGACGTCCACCATTGGCATTTAGTTTTTTACGACGTCTATTGTTTGAACCCAATCCTCCGGCGCCTTCATTAGCAAGTCCATTTCTATTACCATTATGTGCTTTTTTATTACCACCACGACCATTTTTCTTTTGCCCGCCACCGCCACCTCCACCGCCACCACGTTTGGGGGCACACGACACTGGCGGCGGCATTTCTTTACCATTGGTTTGCAGCTGTTGCTGTTGCTGTTGCTGAAGCGCTTTACAATTCTTTTTATTGTTGTTATTATTATTGCCCCTTTTACGTAAAGCTTGAGGGTTCCTTTGGCAATTATGTTCCTCTTCGTTCTCATACAGACGACATTTTCGCCGTTTTTTCTTCTTTTTCATGCCACCTCTGTGATTTTGATGTTGATTGATAGTTTCACTACTATTGCTAATGCTAATGTTACTACTAGTATGGCCATTATTAGTTTGAATATTGCTATTCACACTACTACTACTACTACTACTACTACTACTAATATTATTACTACTACTACTGCTATCTAATGCACTAATTTTATTGCTACTACTATTTCTAGCTTTATCATTGGCAGCAGGAACGTTGATCAATAATTGACCATTACTATTATAACTACTACTACTATTACTATTTCTACTACTATTACTACTACTAATTCTACTACTACTACTACTATTACTTCTACTACCTATGGTATTACTATTATTCTTTTTACTATTATTTGTATTTCTATTTCTATTGCTATTATTTCTACTATTACTACTGTTTGGATTATTGCACTTGGGTCGTGCTTTCAAATATTCAATATCGATCAATTCGATCAATGGTTTGCCAGTATCACAGAGTTGACGCAAGGGATGCTTTATACGATTCGCTCCAAAGTTTTTCGCTATTAATTTCTCTTCTCGCTCCTGCGACACCTCCACGGTGATCGACTTCGCATACTGGAACATTTTTTGAAGCGGACGGGTTGGTGGTAACTGCAGCTGCCGCAGTCCACCGTGATGATTTAATGCCAAATATTTTGTGTGTCGCGCATTTGAATTATATGTGGAGAAATAGATGTTGTAGTTTAGCTGCTCCATGGTCTCATTGAAGACACAATCGTCGGTGAAGTCTTTCTGTAACAAAATACTATAATATATTATTTGGTTATTTTTTCAATGTTTGCTTCTATAGATTAGTTAATTGAGATGTTTAACTGTGCTTTTCGGTTTTGTGTGAGTGCTTGACTAAGTGAATTGATTTCGATGTAAATTGAATAGGAAGTGAATGCGTAGTAATGGATTTGGTTAGGTAGGCGGTATTGAGTTAATGACTGTAATACAAATAGACATTCAAAGTAGGCGGTTTACAGTTGAATGTTTGAATGTCTTATAAAGAACAAACCAAAATGATCATAATAACTTTACATAAAAATTATCATTCATGGATGTTCATAGAATTTCCGATCATGCGAACTAACTCAAATCGAAAAAACGGATAGAGGTAATGCTTGATGATTGTAAGGCTGAAGACAAAGACACTAATTCTAGTACCACTAGTTCTTCTCGATATTTATCAATTATTGATCTCCCTCCCTGAAACTATAAAAATGGGGATACTATTAACCCTGGACGGCATTTCTTATTTTTTTTGCACTAAGGTCCATCTTCGTCAAATCGACGACGCCTTTTTTAACTCGTTGACATATGCTATCTATATAAAAAAATTCTGGTTTTATTATTGTGTTTTATTAAACACCATATTATTTTTTTTTTCAAAATTATTAATTGAATCATTTTTTCAGCTTTTTTTTAATTAAAAATTAAATTAATTAATTCATTATTTTTTCGTTAACACAACAAGGAAATTCGCATCGTCGATTCGACGAAGAAGTGCCGTCTAGGGTTAAGGAAGGCTACTTGGTAGGAAATTCAAATCTGCCCTATGACAGAGTCCAGTGTATTAATTTGTTTTACTTATTTTACCATAGAGTAAAAGTTAGTTAGTAAAAGAATCGATGAAGCATTAACCCCTTCCTACTAAACGGCGTGCTATATGATGATGACGAATCTCCAATTAGGGAATTTCTGATTTATATTTTAATTGCAAATTCTAAATTCTAAATACTATGTAGACCCAAAAATTATATTATAAGTAGGTAGGTAGGTAGGCGATTGTATTTTTAGCGCCTAAGTAAAAATTTGTTCTTTAACCTTTGAAAAAAAAAAAAAAAAAACCGAAATTGTTGTTTAAAAATAACCACTGTTGCTCCAATTCTGTCGGCGCATTGTCAATTAGAAAAGCAAAGCAATAACAAAGAAAACAAGATTCCGCCAAACAACTTTGCATGCCGCTGAGAGTATAAAAGCAAACAGTTTTTAGTTTTGTTGCAGTTTCAGTGGATTCTTTTGCAATTTGAAAAGTAAAAAAAAATAAAGCATCAAATGTCTTTATGTCCGCCCGTCCGTCCGTCCTGTCTGTTTGCCTGTCTATGCCTATGATGTCTCTGTTATGCTGCGTACTTTTAAGTTGCATACTTCCGCTTATATATTTCTGTTTAATTTTGTTTGATTGTGATTGTGGCTCTTGTTGACAATCATTTTAACGAGGTGCTGAAAACTAAGTTCTTTTTACTGCTTTGTTTTTATTTAGTTTTTATATTTTGCATTTCTATTGCTAGAGTTTGATGCACTATAACTATAAGCTATCTGACAAAATAAAATGAAAAAAATATAAAAAAAATATATAAAAACTATATAGTTTATTTAAGTATGCCAAATAAATATAAAAATATTTATGTTGGCCACAACTGCTGGTTAGTTCTGGCGGGCTGTGATTCTGGTTCCATAAACAGAATCATTGCAGCCAAAGGAAAGTGTTGCCAAATAAGAAATGCTGAAAGTTTTGCATTATTTTTTTCTTTTTTCTTCGCACATAGCAAAAACTCTTAAGCTGTGCGGATGAGCAAATCGTAAATATTATTGTATTATTTATGCATTTTTGTGCCCTACATACAAAGTTGATCCATTTAGCGCGATGATTTTTTTCTTTTTGTAATTTATAAGTGGAAGAGTGGTAAAAATAAAGCCACAAATGCTCAGAATTGGCATTTAATATTTACTTATGGGAATGTCCAGAGGCATAGCCAGGCACAACTTAATATTGGGGGAATGCACAGTGATTCGTCCAATAGACTAATGTTACGAAATTCATGGACCCAACACCTAACAGCTTTAGCATCAATTTACATGTAATACCTCTACTAAGAAGCATCCAATAAATCTCCATCAATCAAATAAATACTGTGAGTGCTATAGCAGCTTAAAGCCGACTGACTTCATCCAAAATTTTAACAATGCTCAATTTTAGCTTTATAGATGCGGATGCAAACAAATTCTTAACCCGTCGTTAGTCGCGCACCTGTTTATGAATCCAATGCAAATTTGAAAACGTTTGTTCACCTCAACGGCAGAAGCAAAATTAACGAGCGTACATCAGCTGGCGAAGCGGGTCAATACTTTCAGTTTTTGGAACAGGTGCGATTCAGACACAACTAGAACAAAATATGGCAATAAATAAAAGTAGTTTAGTGCAAAACACACCCCGCATGATTGACGGCGGGTTAAAAATTTTTGAACCCTCCTGCGTACGCGCCTGGTACCATGCACCAACTAAAACCTTTTCCAATTACTACTTTGAAGCTATCTGTTTAGACCAAAATGTTTGAGGGAGTAATTCATTGTTTCCGCTTAGGTTATTTCATGTCATATCGAGCCATGATCGCCAATTTATCGTAAACGACAAAATCATAATTTTTCTAGAGACGCTTTTTTGTGTTTTTCTTTTAAGCGGTTTAAAAAATACCGTAATTTTGTATACAAAGATAAATTATTTATATCTATTTATCGAACGAATTTTGTTTTTTGAAATCTGTGCGTAACTTATGGCGCTTACGATATTTTTCGCTGTCATGAATTTGGTGTGAAGCATGAAGTATTGAGGCGCTTACGATAAATAATTTTTTCTTTTTAAATTTTGCAACTTGTCTCGTTCGCAGTCGAATCTTCGTACTTTTTATTTGAATGACTAAAAATTAAAATATCTATTAAAATGTGTCTAAGGCAGTCACAAAGAAATGCTCTGAATAGGGAGGTAATTGAAATTAGAGTTCTTATTCAAAAACTGTTTATTAAAATTCAAAATTTTGAGTTTTTTCTTTGCTTTTTGATTGGTCAATTAAAAAAAAGCGTTTTTGAATTTTCTTCGTCCAAAATATGATTTTTGTAAAAATCATTTTTTTCAAATCTGATATTCTTCTTCTCTGTCCGTGTGCTTAAACTTTTCACACAAATTGCATTTGTCGGTTTTTGGTTGATTTTCCTATAAAATAATGCATTTTGGCAACAATTTAATAAATATTTAAAGTTATCATACTTTTGCGCCATGATTCACCTAACTTTTTTTTTTCGTCCAAAATTAACAATTTTTGCAAAAATTTTTTTATTAAATAGAAGTTCTGCTGGCAAATGTAACTGCGTAAAATTAAAAATTAGTTATTTCTTTAGCTCAAGAAAACTGTTGAAGCTGGTTGTGTTCAAAGTGTCGCTTACGATAATTCTGCAATCACGTGTACATGTAAACATGTGAAACGATAAAATTCACGACTCATTTCTTTGGCTATTATTTACTTCTGACATTTAAAACTTTGTATAAAGGTGCACCTGGTGCTCAAATTTTATTTGTGATCAAAAAACAATTTTCGAAAAAATGGCGCTTACGATAATTTCGCGATAATGGCTCGATATATAAACCTAAGTCAGAATTAAATACAATAAAATAAATTCTAGTAGCCTTTAAACACCTGAGAAATAAGGGTATTCCAATTCGTGGTGGACCGAATTTATTGTTTTTATTTATTTTGGCATTCAACAAAACTTTGTTAGTAAGTCAGTCAGTCAGTCAGTCAAAAATATCACCTCATCACATAGCAAAATAATCAAAAAGTGAATGCTTTGCATCTGCATCCAGCAATAAACTTAACTAAAAAAATACTGAGCTATAAGTTTAGTAAATACTACTAAAATTTAACTACATATTTCTTGTGTGATGAGTTTCGTATGCGCCTAAACTCTTTCGAGTCTCATCTTGACATATACTTACATATATGGCACAACTCCCTCCTCCCTCCTCTTTTACAGACGCTAAGTGTATGTGGATATGTATTTGTATTTATATTTCTATATGGGGGAATTTGGCAAGTGGTGGGAGTCGTTCGTTTCTCTATGGTCTTACGGCATGAGTGACAGCTTTACGGTTGAGTCGCCAAGTGCTGCTACTCTGCTCTCTGCTGGTTGCTTCTTTTGGCAGCAATCTTCATTTAGGGAATATTTTTTTATTTTCTTCTGCTACTAAGGGATTTTTGTTTCTTTATTTCTCTACTCCACTAAACTCTTAGTTTTCGTCGATAATATTTTCGATTAGATAATGTGTTTTTCTTTGTTGCTATTCGTGCGGAAAGTGTGTCAAACGATTGAAAAGTGCACCTATTACACTGTATAACATCAAAAATATTTCTGAGTTTTCATATGATTTTACTGGAGTTGCTTTTGATGCTGATCACTACTCCACAAACATATATTATGGGTTAGGTCGGACTTTTGAGATATCGATGATTTTATAATTTTTTAATGTGGAAAAAAAGAAACGTTTTATAAGTTTTTACAACATTTGCAACAAAAAAAAAAGTTTTCAAACAAATTTAAAAAAAAAAAAAAACATTTTGTTTATTCATTATTTTTTTTTTTATTTGAAGAATAAATTAATTGAAATGAATACTTTTTCTAAATCATAAATTCTAATATTATTTTTAAAATAGTTTTTTCTTTTTGCTTGGCGTGAGTGAATATTGTTGTGAACAAATTTTTTGTTTGTTGAAAACGTTGTAAAAACTCATGAAACCTGTAGAAAACATAAAAAATCGAAAAAAAAACTTTCTTTCCATGCATCCCCCCATTATCCATTTTTTGAAAAATTTAGGTCGAATAAAAAAACTTTTTTTTCTTGAAAATATTGTAGAAAACGCAAAAGTTCGAAAAAAAACATTTTTCCCCTATGAATTAAAAAAAAAATTTTTTTTTTGTTGGCAACGTTGTAAAAACTTATAAAACGTGTACAAAACACAAAATATATAAAAAAAAAAACTTTTATCCACGTACCCTACCCTACCTTGCCATTTTTAATAACATCATCGACGATATCACAAAAGTTCGACCTAACTCGAAAAAAATGTTTGTAGAATTGTGATCAGCATCGAAAACAACTCCAGAAAAACAAAGAAAAAATTTGAGAATTCAGAAAATTTTTTTAGACCCATTTTGTTGTACAGTGTTATTATTATGTATTATTATTACATATTTTGAATTCATTTGGGATGTAAAAAGAAAAAAAATATTTAAGATACTTTCAATTTTCATTTCAAATGAATTCATTTAAAGCAACAACAATTTACGTAAAGATTTACGGAAAAAATGCATTTCAATTTTGGATAAATGCCCATTTTTGTGTTAAATACTACTTTACTCTCGTATGTTTATTGGCAGTAGTTGTGGCATTTTAATAGCTCTTTAAATTTTTTAGTCTTTTTCTCTTTGCCATAAATTTATTACAAATTTTAACATTTTGAAAATCTTGTGACTCTGAAGTCATGTGAAATAAATTTTAACATAATTTCTGTTAAATGAAAAAATAAATTAAAAATTCCTTTCATTTCAAATTATTGCTGACATTTATGAGCCGTTTACAAGTATGTGTGCAGAACAATTTTTTACCTTTTTTAAATATGAGGAAAGACCATGACATTTTAATAGATCACGCCAAAACTTCTCCACGGAGCGGCTTTAGAATTATTATTTGCTAGATAAACAAATTACATATCAATAAATGCAAACAATTCTGAAATCATTTTTCCATTAAATAAAATAAACCGAAATTACGTTAAACAGTAGGTAATAAAATTGAAGGCTAACTGAACCATATATTACCTTATTTAATTTTATTCAAAATAAATTTTTCCATTCCACAGAAAACACCACTTATCCTTTACCGAAATATAGGGTAACATGAGCGCAATCCTCAACAAACACAAGACGCGTCAGATCATAATCAAACAGATTTTAAGATAAGGCGAACTCATTATCACAGGATGTGTTAAAAATCGATGACGCCAATGAAACAATGACAAACGAAAATGATAAAAAAAAATCCAAAAATCCACCAAAAACCAAAATAAATAAAACAACCGATCGATATGTGATGATGGGTAAAAGGTGTGAGTCGCTAATAAAATAAATGAGTTTATGGGATAAAATTGACAGAAAAGGAACGTTAAACCAGAGACAAGGGGGAGAGAGAATGACGATTGTGCTGGATAAATGCATATATGATCGCTGAATTGATAACCCAGATCATTTGAGATCAAAGAAATCGTTTGGTCGGCTTTTTTTTGTATAAAAAATGCCATTAGATACTAAGAACTGTTAATCGACATTTGTTTTTATTTTAAATTATTAAAAAGGATTTAAATAATGAACTATAACATATGGATGGAGAAGCTGAAGGATATCAAAAAAAAAAAAGGAGAGAAGAAAATGTGTTTGTTTTTTAATTAATTTTAATTTAAAATCAATGCGGCTTTTCCTTTACCAAAATAGCCGCATGAATCATTTACACCGTTCAATTTTAAATGTCTATCAAAAATTCGTCACATTGTCTAGGAAAATACTATTTTTATATATAGTATTTATGTGATTTGTATAACAAGGTTAGATAGTATTTTGTTGTGTGTTATAATCTTTTTTTTAGCTTACCTCCACATACATATATGTGGTATATTCAATATAAAAGCATTTCTTAATCAAAAAACAAATGTAAATAATTTTCACTTTTACTTGCCTACTTGAAGTGCATGAGTACACGCACAATTCTGTTCATCAAAGTGTTTACTGTAAAATATTAGGGCAAATTATGCAAATGTCATCACTGATGCATTGCTTAGCTTATTCTTTTTTACTGCTATTTTCAGGGAGCATGAATGTATAAACTCGTAATTGTGACTAACTTCATATCTATCATACGCGCCTTTTTTTGACATTGACAGCTATTCCATCTCGAAGAGCGCCAAAATTACTATAAGAATTGATCTGTCAAATAATTTTAAAAATTTTACAAAAGCGTTTTACTATAGCTGAAAATGGCGAATTTCGTGCCAACAAAACAACATTTGCGGGAAGTTTTAATTTGCTTCTTCCATTTAAAGAAAAACGCAACTGAAGCACATCGTTTACTCACTGAAGCTTATCCTGACTGTGCAATAGACGTTAGAATGTCTCAGGTGTGGTATGCCCGTTTCAAAAGTGGTGACTTTGATGTTGAAGACAGGGAACGTTCAAGCGGCCCGAAAAAGTTCGAAAATGAAGAATTGAAGGCATTACTCGAAGAAGATTCATGTCAAACGCAACAAGAACTTGCAGAATCTTTGGGAGTTGATCAATCAACCATGAATGATTCAAAAGCAAGGAAATTGGGTGCCGTACGAATTGAAGCCGAGAGACCTGCTGATTGAACGACAGAAAAGAAAGGATTTTCGTATCGTATTGTGACTGGCGATGAAAAGTGGATACGTTACGATAACCCAAAGCGTAAAACATCATGGGGACCGCCCGGGCATGCATCAACATCAACGGCAAAGCCGAACATCCATCGATCCATTCTCATGCTGTGTATTTGGTGGGATATGAAAGGTGTCGTGTATTATGAGCTGTTGAAACCGAATGAAACGATTACTGGCAACCGCTACCGACTACAATTGATGCGTTTGAGCCGAGCATTAAAGGATAAGAGGCCAGAATATGAGAATAGACACGGCGAAGTTATTCTTCAGCACGACAATGCTCGGCCGCATGTTGCAAGGCAAGTAAAAACATACTTGGAAACGCTGAAATGGGAAGTGCTACCCCGCCCGCCGTATTCTCCAGATATTGCTTCTTCTGATTACCACTTGTTCCGATCGATGACATATGGCCTGGCTGAACAGAACTTCCGTTCTTTCGAAGAACTCAAAAAATGGGTTGATTCGTGGATAGCCTCAAAAGATGAGGAGTTCTTTCGACGCGGAATCCGTATGCTACCAGAAAGATGGGAAAAGGTTATGGCTAACGATGGACAATACTTTAAAGAATAAATTTATAATCAGTTTTCACAATAAATGTCCAAATTACGAAAAAAAATACGAGTTTATACATTCATACTCATGTATGACATTTTCGTCGTAAAGTGGGATTAACTCCAAACGCCCACTCCCGCCGCCTCTATGTTTCACTAGTGAGGATGGCAATGGTGTTGCTTCAGAAGGTCGTACATCTCGTCCAAACTTTCGTTAGATCTACTGCTTGGGTCAGGCCAAAGGTTGATCTTAAAACAAAATCTATGAAACTATTTTTCTTTATGATTACATGAACAAATTATGTCAAAGATTTTTAAATTGAGTTTTTTATCGTTACGTTCTTGAAAGGCAGACCTATATCCATACCAGCTACACTATTTTCTTTAATTTATCAGCTTTTTTCTCTGTTTTTTTTATATATGCAATATATTTTTTGAGTGCATGTCGCTTGGGCATTTCAAGTTCATTGCATTTCACAAAAATCACATACAATTAACAACATTGAACTAATTTCACTGTCAGGCAATTAAAATTGTTTTGGCAAAACAGACAAGTTGACAACACCACAGCAACACAGACTGATGGCAACAGCACCAGCAAGAGAAGTGCCAGCCTATGGACCAGTCGCACGCAGCAACAGTCAGTATTCTGACACTATATGCATGGTGTGTGGAGTGCGGAGAGGCACGGCTGGTATTTACGCATACACGAAATGGAAAATGTTGTTGCTGTTGTTCCTGCTGCTGCATAACAAAACGGAAATTAACACACGATTATTTTGATACAACTGATTAAAAAAACAGCAACATGTAGAAGAAAACAACAACAATAGTCTACATTCCACCTTCTCCCCATAGAATTCCAAATGAAAATTTTGTCTAACTAAAAAAGCAAAGAACAACACGGCAACACTTTTTTTGGTTTTTATTTTGATATCATGTCAAAATTGTTTCTTCTATGTCGTGATGACGCCAAGTTGGGGGAATATTTTCCATATCAACTTCTTCTTAGAAATATAAGTATTTTCTATGCAAATATTAACATTATTTTATTATTTTTATTGGTAACTTAAACAAAAAGAAAAAAATTATATTAAAAATTTTTACTGCTGCGATACAAAAATGATGTGCTATAAAGTTGTCAGCATTGATTCTTTGTAGTTTTTCTGACAGATGCGACAATTTTCTATGGAAATTAAATTTTCAACAAAGCATTTTTCGTTTTTCTGCTTGATTTTTCATACGAAATCGCGGTTTATGGTAAAAAATATTTATATAGACTTGCCACTCTTGAGACTTATGGTTGATCTATTTTTAATTGTAGAGAAGAATACTTTAAAAAGTTGAACTATTTACGTATGTATGAAGAAGAAGAAGAAGGAGTACCATTTAATTCATAATTACTGTAAAGTGCAACTAATGCTTGCTTGCCATTGTCAGTAATGCATTAAATTAGATTTCTTCCTCCACACACCCCATCCCACACATTTTTCGAGATACATGACTTTATTTGGCGACGCGACATTTTCGACATTAGTTGCAGTCTTTTTGTTTAAAATAGACGTCGAATTCTTTACAAACTGCCAGTTAAAATAAGCGCAGAAAATTACAAATTTGATTTACATAAGTATTTGTGTGATCTTCAAATTAGGGAGAAAAGCTATAAATATGATTGTCTTTGATTCTTCACTTATCCTCAATAGAAAGGAATAGCTCTATTGAAATTCCGGACTTCTCTGTTATTGGCGAACTTTCTGCCTCCATAACAAAGGAACGAATTTAGCGGAGTTTCATTTTCGTCGTGTAAATGAAAAGAATGAAGAAGAACTTTCACGTCAAACCAACAAGAATCGGTAGATTCTGGAGTCCCTTCATATTGTCTTGGTTATGACAGCCAGGGGAATAGAGCATAATGCTTTTTCTATCAATTCAAAAAGGTCGGATCCTGAAGCTGCAATTCAAAGGATCGTTCATTCAATGGAGTAGGTTACAAAGCCGAGATGAAAACGACTGCCTTTTATACCTTTTTTAGACTCATTTACGCTTTCCTGGAGGTAAAGGTAAGTGAAAATAGTTGCAATGAATTTTTCACCTTTTCTGACGTGATCGATCATCGAAGAAATTTATAAAAATATTTATAAAATTTTTCAGGGTAAATATAAGGGATCGACCATCTAGAGTCGTTGAGAAGGCCCTCTTCAAAACCCAGGCGAAACGAGAGAGAATAAAACAGTTCGTCACCAGAACTTGGGAGAAAAACTATGTTTTCTTAGGAGGTTGATGATTTCAAATTGCAGTAAAACTTTTTTGGAGTATATACTTTTCTTTCATAAATGGCGATAAAAGATTTCGGTCACCGTGCGAATGTGTCAGAAACTGCATCCTAAAAATTAAATTTTCGACCAAATTTTCGAGTGAATATCACGAAAGCGTGCTTAATGTTGCCTTCTAAGGCTGTAATCGTTGTTAGACTTAATATCTCTACCAAAAATAATCCAGAGGCATTAAGGCGCATGATCTTTGAGGCTAGCTCATAGGTCCGTTTCTGTGGATAACGTTCTCGCCGAACTTGCTAGAATCCTGTTGGAATCAAATGTCTTCTAGACAAATGTTTGGAAACAAACAACCGTTGATCATTACTCTGTACCGGACTCCATTGACGGCCTGTATCATTTTTGAAGAAGATAGCCCAATGATGCCTCCGGCCCACAGACCGCCCCAAACAGTAGATTTTTCGGGATGCAATGGCAGTTCTTCGATCTGTTCTGGATTGGAGTCAAACCATAAGATTTTTGACAAAGCTACCAAAACAGAAATAAGCTTCATCGCTGAACAAAGTTTTACGGTAAAACATTAGATTGACTTCCAACTGTTCAATCGACCATTCATTGAACTCTCGACACATGATAGTTCTCCGGCTTCAGTTCTTGTATCAATTAGATTTTGTAAGCTCGCAAACCAAGATATTTGGACAAAATCTGTCACAAAATGAATGGGCAAAGCGCCAATTCTTGTTATAGATTGCGAATCGATAAATTCGGGTCTTCAGCCACATTAGTTTCAACAGCCTCTTCTGTCTGCTGTCTGCACATTAAGATTGGGGAGGGGTTTGAGTCAAGAAGTGTAAAGATAGATCGAAATTTGTTAATCGTTTTGTGTATGGTTTTCTCACTGGGTCGATTAGTGCTCTATAAACATAACTCACTAAACACTGATTTTATGAAATGTTCCGGTGTAAGTCTTTGCTTGATAAAATAATATCAAAACTAAACATAAATTAGTCATTAGCAGTCAAATTGATTGTCGCTGGAAAAAAAGTGTTGCCAATTCAATACATAAGTTTAAAAAAATAAAACACTTTTTATTGTATATACTACCATGCTTACTCTTTCTGGTCACTTTAACCCTCTAGTTCCCAATCGTGTATCTAGATAGTCTTCATCAAAACGGGTGTAATTGCCACCTTAATAGTTTTTTGTTGCTACGTTTTATGATATCGTTTATAGAATTTCTCATGCTTTTAAAAAAAATGCGTCAGCTATGAGTTATGATGCGTATTACAGAAGTAAGCGAGAGTCAAAGTAAAAAATTTGTGAAAAACATGAAACTTAATTATTTTGATTGAATTTGAGATAAAAATAAAGCAATTAATAAAATGCTTCCCGTCATAGGAGTTGAATTTTTATACAAAATATTTGATTACTTAAAACAAATTGATAAAAAGTTTATTCATCAACAAATGCTTTTAGGCATTCAACCTTTCCGGCTTCATAAAACCACGCCCATTAAATTTTTTAGAATTTTTAAATCAGATTTATTTTTTCTACATCAAAATTTATCAATCTCAATTTCTTTTGAATCAATCAAAAATTTGGTAACTTTTGGTTAAATTTGGTTAATGCTCGTAAAGCTAAATGAAAAAGAATTCAGTACATTACAGAATCGTTATAACTTTTTCTGTGTCAAATGTTAATGGAAATCACAACTATATTTATATTAATTTCAGATCCAGTCAATCTAAAAGAAATTCATAAATTTATGAAAATATTCACGAATTCTCCATTTCGGGTAGATTCAGAAATGTAACACTGTGTGACAAAAAAAAAATTGCAGGCACTCTTATGGAGACCTAGCACAAATTGTAGGTCTAATAATGCTAAGAAAAATGGTATGGCGGAAATTTCCCATACACCCCCAAAATCTCGTTTTATGGTCAAAAAACCGTTTTTGGGTAGGTTCATGTAAACAATCGCTCATAACTTTGCTAATTTTTATCCGATTTATGTTCTTTATTTGAAAAGGGAAAAATAGTTCTTTACGACCATGTATTGTTTATGAATTGTCATGAATTGAAAACTGACGAGACTGCAGTTGAAAGAATTTGCAATTTTTCGATTTCAAAATCATTTTTTCGGATTGGACGATGTTTTTACGATATTATCCGATCTTAGAGATTTTTCGCGACAAAATTTAATGCCGTTTCGAATGACCTTTTTATGAATGAAATTGGATGAAAATTGACGGGGTTGTGTGAATTTTACGTTTTTATTATTTGTAATCATTCTGTACAGTGCACTATGGGCCAAATCCGTTTTTAGCCGTCCAAAATTCTGAAATTTAGTTTTTTGGCTCATGAGGTCATTAAAAATTACTCTGTGAAAAATTATAACGATCGGACTATTACCACGCCTACCTCCCATACAAATAAAATCGCGAAAAGGGTATAACTTGGTATATATTATAGATATGATCATGAAATTTGGTGTACTTATAAACATTATTATTGCCATATATTATTGCAAAAATGGGATAGATTGGATTATTACCACGCCCACCTCTCATATATGCGAAATTTTTAAAACTCTATACCTTGGACCCATTGTATATATAGTGATGAAATTACATATTTTGGTAAATAATAGCATATCACAATTTTAAACTGAGCACTGACTTTGAATAATGAATGATGGGTCGGGAAACAACCTTCTTTTGTTAGTAAAGGTTCAGTAAGAACACCGCCATAAGGTGAATGACTCCACCAGAAAATAGGAATCATTGAAAAACGTTTCCAATGAAAGAGGCAAACGTTTTTGAATCAAAGAGCAATCTGCACTGTGCACTGTACTGAATGATTGTAAATAATAAAATGTTCTTAAAATCTGAAAATTCACACAACTTCGTCAAAAAAAGATCATTCAACACGGCATTAAATTTACTTTGAAAGTGTTTTGTCGCAAAAAATCTCCAAGAAGTCCAAGTCCAAGCCGAAAAAAATAATTAAAAACTCGAAAAATCGCAGCTACGTTCAACTGCAGTCCCGTCAGTTTTCAATTCATTAAAATAAACAATACATGGTCAGAAAGGACCATGTATTGTCCTTTTTTGTTCTTTCAAACTAAGAACAAAAATTGTAAATCGTATAAAAATTAGCAAAGTTATGAGCGATTGTTCACACCAACCTACCCAAAAACGGGTTTTTGACCATAAAACGAGATTTTGGGGGTGTATGGGAAATTTCCGCCATACCATTTTTCTTAGCATAACTAGACCTAAAATTTGTGCTAGGTCTCCATAAAAGTGCAAGATAACTGTCACACAGTGTAATCAACCGTTGGTAATTTTCATAAAAACTTATACATTTAATATAAAGAGTGATTCGTTCTCGACAGTCAATACGAAAGGAGACGATGAGAAAGGTTCAAACAAATATAAAATAATGGGAATATTTTCACATGGCTGGCAATTAACTATTTTTACACCTTGTTCCATTTTTTTCGCTCTAATAACACAAATATTTTTTACTTATTTGAAAGCTAATAAAATCATCTTTCTCTACTCAAAACTATTTATTTCATTGTTAATGTACAGTGTAATTTCTTGTTTTTAAAATTTTCCATTGATCCGAATGGATTTCGAGCTATGGACCTAGGGTTCGAAGCTAAGAAAACAATTTTGTATTATTTTTACCAATTTCAAAAAAATAGTTTTCCCTGGTTTGCTCATTACTATGCAAATAGCAGAGAGTTTGTTTTCTTTGATTTGCTTGTTTTCCGCTTTATTCCTTAGCTCGGCGAATCAGTAAAAAAAGTAAAATTTTTGAGCTAACACTACTTCAAAACTTATTTATACGCTACAAAATTCATCATTACTACTCAAAAACATTATAAAAATTTGAAATTAATTAATTCTATTATTAAATATAAAGACTTGAAGTTTGTACCAGTTATTCTTAATGCGTTAAAACTTTCTTTTAAAATTTATCTTTATTAGCCACTAATTTTGGAAGTTCTTTTAATTTTAAATGCTAAAATCAATTAGTTATATGTATGTACCTATATTCTGTTATAGTATGAATAAAATGTAGGTACTTAAGAAACTACAACTCAATTTCACATTTAGCAATTTATTTTTATAGCTCTGAATATCTTATCCAGAATTCATGTTGTTGAGACATTTCTAGAAAACCACACACATATTTTGGCGCCATATTTTTATGAAATCAAAGTCGAAGCGCAGTGAAAATCTTCAATCCAGAAAACTTAATTCTAATGACAAAATAAAGGGTACACCTACAAATTGAATTCAATAATCTAAATTGCTATATAACTCAAATTATAATTAACGCAGTGGAAAATGATAAAAATTAAAATGAGTGGAGACATAGAGATCAAGTCTTTATTCTATAACTATAGAATATTGAATATAAAGGAAACGAAGGCATACAGAATGACAAAAACTTTATTGCCAACGTTTTCTAATAAAATTATGTTGAAAAAAAGTCACAAAGTCGTAGGTGAGGATTCTATTTGGTTGTTGTTGCTGTTGTTATTGTTACAATTTTGTCGCCGCCTGCCAGCCGTCTGCGTTTATCGCGACGACAGGATAATAATAATGATAATGGTCGGACTGAAGAAATGGAGAGCAACTCTATACTACATATGATAAGAAGACGAAGAAGAAGTTGTATTGGAATGCATTGAAAACGCAATTAATTTAAAGGTCATTATTGTGGTTGGTATATCGAGTGGCAGAGTGGCAGAGGCACAGATCGAATGGCGGCGCATCGACCGCCCAGAGTGAAGTTCAGTTGGTTTTCAAGCTGCAGCATTGTTTTTTTTTTCTATTTTTAAATTATAAAATTTTTGGTTTTTTGTTATTAAATTATGTAAATGGCCAATGAAAATTTCTATGGAAAAGCATAATTTTTAATTAACAATTCAAATATTTGTTGTTGACTATTGAGAGAGGCGGTGATTTTTGCTTTGTTATATTTATCTAAAATAAATTTTTTTATAATTTCTGTTTTTAGATCAATTTATGATATGAGGTGGAGTGAGAAGAAACAGTGTAAAATTTTTGAACATCATAACCACAAACACGTTATGTATATAACTTTTATTGATTGAGATCAGAAAATATTTTCTCACCATTACTTATGCCAATTTGAAACGCTCTGTATTTAAATTCTATAATTGAAGAACTACATATTATGAAGACTATGTACATGTGGCTGTCGAGTCGACAGTATCGATATGGTCTTATTGTTGTTTGAACTATTGATCGTGTCTTTTGCCAGATTGGATTTCAATCATCATAGTCTTAGTCAGCGGAACTAAACCTGACTCTCGTGTTCCATCCAACTTGGCAGCGAACAACACTACCTGCTGCTAATGTTGCGAAATTTGTTGCTACTTCGTGATCCGTGTTAAACACCATTCTTGTTACGCTAAAGGTGTGGATGAGTGCATTTGCATTCGCCCTTCGGCACTAATTAAAAATTCTAAAATAATCTTGTCCATAAACTGACTAAAAAAAGCAACAATTTACATTAAATAATATCTTTTTTACATTACTGTTATATCAATTCTTCATTTTAAATATTAAACCAACAATTTCAATGTTAAAATTACATAATTATCATATCAATTATACATTTTTCATGTTGAATTCAGTAATTTTAATATTACATTTTATAATGCAAATTTTGGCAGAAGATTATAAACGAAAATTGTTATTTTCATGCACTTTTTTATTTGTGTATCTGCTTATCCCAATTCAACAAAGAAAAATCAATGTAATCCAACAAATGCTTTCAAAAGAAAATCAAATAGAGCGTGACCATTGGCACAAACCATGAAAATACAAAAAAACACACAAAAGAAAGAAAATGTATGGCGCCCGAAAATGTGTCAGGCAATTATTCTTATGCGGCACATTTAACAAAAATAATAGCAAACAGAACACACCAAAAGGATACATTAAGTGGACAAGTGCAATGCGTTGAGAGAGAAATCCAAATCCTTTATAATACATTTGAAAACATTTTTAAAACTTGTTCTTAAAAAAAAAAAAACCCCCGAACTGAAAGAAAAATGTCACATTAATTTTCTACGCACCGCAGGAGTCTCAAAGGATTCAAAACTATACACACATATAATTATTGTTCAAAGGATTTTAAATATTTAACTAAACTTCATTGTAACCAACTTCACTTATCACTTTATATATATATAATTTCTATTGCTTTACTTCACTTCTTGGCTTAATTATTTTACGCATCATCCGTAGAAAATCAAACTACAATAAATAAATAAACACACAACAAAGAAATTTCTCAAAGGATAATCTCATCATCATTATCTTCTTCTGAAATGAAGAAGGATATCATTCACACATATGCACAGTCAGAGAGACCGGCAGACAGACACACAGACAAAGTCACACAATAGAATCAGGAAAAAAAAGGTTTCAAATGTTTTTTTTTTTGTTTTTTCCTTTTCAATTATTTTGGCAGCTCGGGTTCAAGTTCGGAGCTCACGATCTATTGTGTGACATTATTGTGTGAAAAATGAAGTGCTGCAATTTCAATAAAATTCTCACTGTGATATTTTTATTTATTGCTGCAGTTTTACCTCAATCTTTTATCGGTTTAGAGGTTTTTCATTGTTTTTCTTTTCCACAATGACACAATTGAAGCTGTTTATTTATGGCTTTGTCAATAAAGTGAGGTCATTGTATATATTTTTTTAACGTTATTTGTCAAAAAACAAATGAGATTTTTTTTTATTCGAAAAGAAAAAGGATAATGTGTGAATGTATGTTTAGGAAAGTACATATATCAATGATGTACAGACGTATATGGAAATGATATAGTAAATTTCTATGTAGTATGTATTTAGTTTAGTAATATGAACTCGCACAGCTGCCAACGTTATGTGAAAGCATTTATCTATGTATGTACATTAAGGCGGGTCAAATTTCAGATTAGTCTGACTCAGTGAAAATCGTAAAATTCATATTAATTATTTTAAAAATTTTTCGCGAAAAATTCAAATATTTTTTGTGAACTTTGAAAGGTAATTTTTTTTTAAAATAAATTTATTAAAAAATGTATTTGCTCAAACTTTGAACCTATTTTTATATCAAAACTAGCTCGAATATCAACAATTTGATAGTAATAAAAGTTGTTAGACTTTGTTATGCAATAAAAGCAAAAATAATTTTCATAGAAAATTTAGTTTTTGTTGGCCAGCTGCCAATTTTCCTACTATTAATACTGGTTCCGAAAGATGGCAAAATAAGCCTGTTCCAATAAGCCAATGATTATTATTCTACTACAATTCATTTCGAATTTTTGCTGAAGCAAATTGCTTTAAAAAATTCGTCCAAAAATTTGACATGCCTTAATGCACTTGACAAAAAAGAATTGTTAGTTTTTTCCTAAATTGCTAATGACTTACCGAGCCATAGGCCACTCCACATGTATCCATGCATAAATATAAACATGTGGCAACGCTTCGTATTTTAATAAGCCCCTCTTCAACAGAATTTCGTTCAAATATTACTAAAAATAGAGAAAGAGAAACAAAAATATTTAATTTTATTACATAGAATTATGGTATATATTTTACAATCGAATAATTTATTGCCAACTCATGCTTACTAATAAAACCTTAATTCAAAACAAAAAAAAAAGTTCTGCTCCATAATGTATACAAAATATAAAAAGTGTAATTTTAACCTTGCTTTTATAGACCACAACAATTAAAGTTTTAATTAAACTTTAATTAAGAGTTGAAATATTCTAAAATCACTTTTCAATAACAAAGCATAAGCATTTGTTTTTGAATAGGATTTTTCCTCTCAACATTTTTAAAATCGAAACGAAGGTTGACATGAGGCAATGTTTACGCTTTATGGTTTTATGTATGTCAAGCAAAGTTAAACACAAAAGTAAAGTCCCACCAAATTAAATGAAGATAGCACAAATTTTTGTCAAATTTTTAATAAATTATATAGTAGAAATGCCATAAGTCCTCCATGATAATCGCACTTGTCAATCTGACTGTCTGTCTCTTTTTTATATAAGAACTATAGTATGTATCTAAGTATATATTAAGGTTCTTCAAGTCCAATAAAAAGAAGCAAGTTGTTTCAACTCCTCTTAAAACTGAACTATGGATATTTTATGCGAATTCAGAAAATATTTCAGCTCTAGTAATAAGCTGTCGTGAACTGAGGTTTTTGACGTGGTGAATCCGAATCTGACCTTAAAATATCCTCAGCACACCAGGTTTTAGAGATATTCCAACCCTGAAAGTACTATTCCTCCCCTTTAATTTTATGGCGTTAAAAAATTGTTTTTATTTGTCTCCTAGAATTCGTCTCGATATTCGGAACTTGAGTGTCATCAGATAAAACTTTTAAAATAGAGAATAATATAACAGACGATTTCTCGGAGACAAATAAAGATTTTTTCTACATTTCCTAATATATTTTGAAGGGGAGAAGTGAGAATCTTCTTGGACTTCCCTAGTCCTCTCATCGAAGTCATTGGGGTTCCGTAATTTTCTTGTTCGTCGTCATCTTGGATTGGATTGGTGTATTCTTCTTGTTCGCCAATTTCATCAATGGTTTCTTTATGTTTTTCTTTAGTGTCTTTTGTAATTTTTTGGGACAAATTGATTGTAGCATTCTGGACCAATTTTCAAAATTTTGCCGTCAAAAATTCTACGCAGTTCTCCTTTGGCTGGAAAGAGTTCGTAAGTGTGACATCTCTGCTTCGCAAAATTTTTCTAGCTTCTGGATCCCAAAACCTATACGACTTCGGTTGTGTGGACTATCCAACAAAAATGCATTTCAAATTAACCTTTACCCTAAGCCTTTTTTAGCATGTATGCGGTCGTTCAAAATTTTCGGAAAAAGCTAAAAATCGGGGTTTTTCCAGTCCATAATTTTCACCTCTCAGGCTTAGTGATGTGGATCTGTTTCGAACGTAATTCGCTGGAAGGACTGCTTCCTTTGTTTCTATCCATCAGCTACGCTGTTTGGTTATGCCTTATATTCTATGGTGAATTCATATTTGATGCCTTCTTGCTCAAGACAGTTTTCCAAATTGTGGATGATGTATTCGGTCCCGTTGTCCGATCTGATTGTCTTAATTTTTCTATCAGTTCTTTTCTCAGCCATACTTTTGTACTCTATACATTTTTCTGCGACTTCGTTCTTTTTCTTCAAAAAATATATTTCGTACCATTTCGTTTTGTCGTCCATAAAAGTGGCGAAGTACTGAGAATTTTCGCGAATGGGCCCACACACGTCCATGTGTACAATTTCCAGTAATTCGGTGGGTTCAGAATTCGACTTAGTGAATTGTTTCTGTATCTGCTTCCCCTTGATGCAAACTTCACACACATGTAAATTTTCCTTCATATTTGTATTTATTCCTATCACCTTGTCCTCCGATAAAATGTCCTTTAGATTTTTCTTATTTAGGTGGCCAAAATGACCTTGCACATCTGCTTTCTTCAGCTAATTCTACGACGTAGTATGGGTCTTTCTTACGGGTAGAAACCATAATTTTTGGTAAAGACGACTTCGAATCCGTGGTATGTTATTTTCGCTACTGATATAAGATTAGATCTGAGATCGCGAACGTACAATGTGCCTTCAAATTCCCACTATCCCACAGCCTTCGATTTTAAATCTAAGCACTATATTTCACGTTCGATGTTGAGTTGCATGACAACTTAAGTATTTCTAGTCGATTCGTGGCGTTTGCCTTCTGTTTGGTTTGGCTTGGCAATGAACCGTTTTGCCCTGCAGTCTCTCCCTTTGTGGCCAGTTTTTCCACTCTAGTGACAGGCAAACTTCTGAATTGTTGATTCTTTGGTTCTGACTTTTCTTATTTGCAACCATTCCATCAATTACGTTTTCGAACTTCGTGCTCTTCCAAGAGTTTCACTTTGAGTGCTTCTGGATTTGGTAGTCTTTCTTCAGTTTCAATGGCGATTCGAAACGATTCGTTTTCGTCAGGAATACCGTACAACAAGAGAATGGTGAGCAAATCATCAATAACTTCTAGTTCCATTTCTTGTGTTTTATCTATGGGATCGAAAAAACGTCTTAGATGGTCTCGCAGGTCTTCTCCATTTCTCATCTTCAGTAGAATTGGTGATTTGAGGAGCATTGCTTTGCGGGCTGATCCTTTAGATTGGTATATGTTGTGCAACTTATCCGAAATTTGTTTCGAGGTGGTACTGTTTTTTATCTGCTTCAATTCTGTGGGAGCAATTATCAAAACGAGGCCCGATTTTGCCTTCGGATCACTAGTCTCCCAATTGATAACCTTTGCGGGTGGCTCGCTAGGTTTTGTGCATTTGCCCATTAACGTACTTCCTAGACCCGTTCTTAATGAGCAGGGCCTCTACTTTAATCTTCCAAGTGTCGAAATTCTTCTTCCCAAGATCTCCATTCTTCACGCTGGTAAAACTTATATTGTTTTTCTTTGTTTTTTAATTGTTTTCAAACTGTCCTTGGGCAGTGGGCTGGGCTCATAACCTGTAGTTATTAGGTTAGATGGAGTCAAGAACTTTGTGAAATTCGACCAAAATCAAAAAGGAATTTCAACCAAAAAAAAAAGAATGAATTTGGACTAAAATAAGTTTGTTTCTTTTTTTTTGGTTCATGAATCATGAAACTGTTTTAGAAATGTAACATGCAATCTAATTTTTCCTTTAGTTCTTTCTTTGAAATGTTTTAATTGAACTCATGAAATACATGTAAATTAATTGAGTCACCATAAATTAGTGTTTATTAATGTTTCGATAATGGTGTCATAAATAAAACATTTTATGATTAATGTTAAAAAAAACTTTTACTTAAATTTGAGAAACAATAAAAATAAAATGTAAACTTTTTTCCAATTTAAGTTACTGTGTCAAAGGCATGAAAACCCTGCAGTCACACAGTCACTCAAAGAAACAAAAACCAAAGCGCTATTCCATCATTTCCCATCACACAGAAATACGCGATTCTGGTTTATTTTATATTTTTTTTTTTTGTATTTTGTTTCTCTGCTTTCCAGCCTTTCTACATATACACACTTCTTTTATGAACCGCATAAGAAGGTGTTAACATATATGAAAATTATTCAAAAGAAGTTATTAACATGTTAATTATTTTTGGCCAGATCAGAACCCGCTGCGCATCACCGCACAAAATGCGGTCTCATCAAAAGAGGAGACGAACCTCGATGAAACGATGAATTCACAAATGAGAACAGAACATTCAAGAAAGAAAATAACATAAACATTTCTGAGATGCATTTATACCATATCTTCAAGATGCAAAAACAACGATTTCTTGTAAATTAACAAAGAAAATGTAAAGAGAATTGGCTGTAACTTTTTAGGCTGCATATAAAGAAAAAGCATAAAGAAAAAACAACAAATTATGTTATGCCAAAATATTTATATTGGTAACTGTTAACTTTGTCAAACACTATTTTCAAACGCTTAATAATGTTGGCTTGCTGTTGGCTTATATTAATCACATTTGAACCTGTTTGTTTTCGTTGTGTGTTTTATTTACATTTTTTATTACTTTGACATTATTTGCGCCTCGTAGTGACTTAAATGTGACTTAAATGCAGCAGCAATAACAACCGGCAGCAGCAGCAACAACAGCAATGAGATATCACATTTAACAAATTTTCATTTTCAAATTTATACAAGTGGAAATAACATGCCACACACACTCACACACGCGCATACTCACTCACTCCCAATCGGTTGCTTGCTGCTGTTGCAAACTGCACTCGCTGTGTGCCAAATTGTGTGGTCAGTGTGGTCAATTACCCTCCTCGATTAGTTTATTCCAGTAACAGCACACGCTGCTTACTTGTTACTCGTACTCAAATTCATAGTCGCAGTCGCAGCCCAGCTGTATGTGTTTTTTGTCCGTTGCATGCAACCAACAAGCTTTGTTGTTGCTGTCGTTGTAGTTGTCCATTTTTGGGCAACATTAACTTATGTCATAATGTTTTGCCAATTTATGTGCATATTTTTATTTTACCACATAGTTTTTTTTTGTTTTTAAAGTACTGATTTATTTTTTTTTGCCGTTATCGATTATAATCGATTACCACAGCTCGATGCGGGCATATGATACTTGAAAGCCAGTTTCATGCTTATTATTATTGCTGTTGTATGTTTTCAGCCTTTTTTTTTTTTGGTAAGAAAATGTGTTGTTGTTTTCTGTTAATTTTGACACAATTCAAGTTCAATAAGCAGGAGTGGCAACAATGATACCAAAATGCCACGGTTAAGGTCATGGTACGAACACGCAGATAATCAAATACGTGTGTGTGCTTTACATAGCTGTTTTTTTGTATGTTTGTATTGCTTTGCTGAGGAAGAATGTAGTACTTTTCGTAATGCAAAATCTGTAATTATACAGAATTGGTTTCTATAAAGAACCACCAAAGAGGACAATTTTTCTTTCCCCATTCCTTGAACCACTGCGTTAAGATGTTATTGAGATAAATAGGCTTAATTGAACAATAATGCCAAAAGAATAACAAAAGTCATAGAATAAGCAGGTCAGGGGATCGCCTCGGAATTCGCTATGGTTCCCAATCCGTGATTTTTGTGATAGTTCCCTTATTTCAACAATCTATATAAGTGAAAATTTTGTAAAGTAAACGATAACACTGTGTGACAGTGAAAATGTACTTTCCTCGAGATATAGCTCAAATTGTAGGTATAGTCAAGCAGAAAAAAACTGCATACTCAGAATTTTGAATTGACCTTCAAAATCAGGACTTAGGGTCGAAAAACCCATTTTTGATAGGTTAAAGCATATACTTGCCCATAACTTTATTTGTATTTATCCGACGAGGAAGTTTTTATATTACACTTAGTTGCTTACAATGATATATAAATAGGTAATATATCTTACGAAATACCAGAGCTAGAGGGCAAAATATAAAGAAAATTTAATTTTTTTTTTATAATTTTTATTTTGAATGTCCTTTTAATCGACTATTTTGCTTACCAGTGTATATCTAAAGGTATAAATAAATAAACTACATTTAATTCTGTTTTCAATGAGTTAAAAATTTTCAAAATCTATTGAGGTTCGATTGAGTTATTCGACTTCAAGCACCATATACTGGAAAAAACTGCGAGCATTTTTAAGCTGCTGTATTGTATATTTACTTACATTCTACGTATTGAATTTTTTTTGTGTAATCAAATAAAAGAGTTAAAGAAGTCAGCCACACCTCATTGGATTTTGAAAATTTATAGCTCGTTGGAAACAGAATTGAATACAGTTTATATTCATATACTCTGATATAAACACTGGTGAACCTGGTAAACAAAATAGTCGTTTAAAACGCCATTCAAAATGAAAAAATGTAAAATTATGTTTTGCCCTCTAACTCCGGTATTCCTTAACCCTCTAGTTCCCAAATTTTTGATTGATAAAAAAAAGTCGGAATTGATTAATATTGACGTAAAAATCATAAACTGATATAAAAACCCAAAAAAAAACTAATGGGCGTGGTTTTATGAAGTGAGAAAGTTTGAGCGCCTAAAATTATTTGTTCTTGAATGAGCTCTTTATAAATTTGTTTTAAGTAATTAAATATTTTATATAAAAAATTCAAATTCTTAGCTATCCATAGCTAATGACGGGAAGTATTTTATTTATTTTTTTATTTTTTCACTTTTATCTCAAATACAATCAAAATAATTAATTTTCCTATTTTTCACAAATTTTTGACTTTGACTATCGCTAACATCTGTACAATGCATCATAGCTCATAGCTGATTCATTTTTTTAGAAGCTTGGGACATTCGCTATATGATATGATAAAATATAGCAACAGAAAACTGTTATGGTGGCAGTTCCATCCCTTTTGGCGAAAGCCGTCTAGAGGCGGGCTTGGGAACTAGAGGGTTAAGATATATTAACAATTTATATATCGTTGTAAGCAGCTAAATATCTTCTTTCCAACAGAACATAAAAACTTACACCTGGGATAAATAAAAATAAAGTTACGGGCAAGTATATGCTTTCATATCAAAAATGGGGTTTTCGGCCCTAAGTCCAGATTTTGAGGGCCAATTCAAAATTCTGAGTATGCAGCTTTTTTCTGCTTGACTAGACCTACGACAGGTGTGAACCTCGAAAAAAGTATATTAAAAACTTTGTTTTTGGTCACACTGTGTAATTGTTATGCTTTTATATTCAAACCTTTATCCACTCTTAACTCATTAAGTCCTAATGATGCGTATACGCACAACAAAGAAGTATGTATATTTTAATGAAAGACAGAAACTAAAAAAAAAAAATAAAAAAATTCAAGAATACCATTTGCTATTTGACGATAAAGGCGTGTGGTTGAAGATTTTTTGGTTTTTAATCGATTTGCTTTCGGACTTAATGGATTAATTAAAGTTTTATCAATTTCAGAGACTGCGAGGTGCCTACGTTTGTATGGAAGAACTAAAGTTTCAGGGTTTTCGAGGACCAGAGCAGAATAAAAGTTGAAGTTATTCAAATTCCAGCAAGAAAAAGCCAAGAATGAAGTATTTTTTTTTACCATCCGAAGACCATGCAATATTCAAATTCTTAAGGGGAACCAGATTAAAGAAGAAGGATGCACAATAGAAAGAACCGCTCCAATAATCAGAAATAACCTTTCTATGATACGATATCTCTCAAATAAACAATAGAGCATAGTTCCTTGTGATTTAACAACCTTAATTACTAGAACTTTCGCCTGTTCTAGATCTATCAGTATAAATGCAATTGCAATCTGACTATGGCTTTAACCCTGTTGTACATAATGAATGAGGCTTAATTTGGGCTGGATTTTTCGCCCCACAAAATATTTCCTCTTTTTCATGAGCAACGATCAAACTGCGAAGTAAATGAAATATTCATCTTGGGGTACCCCTAAAAAAACACTCCTCCTTTGATCCGCTAGTAGATCAGATTTTCTAAAAGTAATAATAAATTAGAAATTATTTATGTCTAATCAACACTAATAGAACTTCTATAAAATCAAAAAACAATAAAAAATTGTTTACATTACCACAAAAATATTTATATTTTTATGTATAAAACAAATAAAATTTTTCTTTGCACATATAAAAAGTTTTTTTTTTCAAAATTTATATATAGGAAATCCCTTTGGAATTAGAGCCCCAAATAAATGAAAGTTAATAAACCGTGAATATATTTGTTTTATTGTACGACTGTGTGTGTATGTGTGAATCGATACATTGTGCATTTATAAAGGATATGAAAGTTTAGTGTTACAAATTTACATATTGTTTGTGGGTTCATGCTACGGTGGTGTTTCATAATATTCACATTAAAATAAAGCCTTAAAAAACATTTTTATTGGTAGTAAAAAAATGTAAAGTATCTTATTTAAGTATATGAATACGTACTTAAATATTTGTTTAGATGTGTGTACGTTTGTATGAAATAATAATGCAAAAAAACTGAGTTCATTGACCTGAATATCTCTTCGTATCTTATGCCAATTCAAAAGGCGTAAGGATATCAGAGGAAGCACTCCTGTGTACGTTTGTTCATAGGAGACAGTAGAATACAAAATATTTCCAATTCATTTCACGAATTAAGCTGGCGTTTTTTGGGAAACAAATTATGATATACCAAAATGGTATATCATAATTTGAAGTACTTGACTTCAGCGTTTATCTGCAATTTAAGACCATTATCTGCAATTTTTAATGAGAAATAGCGGATTTTTTTTGCTAATTTCGTTTTTTAGCCTAACTAGTCATAGGAAAAATTTCAAAAAATTCGCAGTGATGTTTTGGTTCGGGAGACATATCCGGAATTTTTTCGTAAATTTTTAAACGCGACTTTATCATACTAAAAATAGGTTTACTATCTGATTTTCCGTTTGTGCATAAGTCACTTCCGAATACTCTTACTCACAAATTCCCAGATTATTGCAAGGTCACAAAAATTAAAAACAATCGCTCTTATGCAACACCATAAGGTTCATGAAAAAATCAATTGCAGAATTTTATTCCAAAATGTTTTTTTTGACAAAACAGAGGGGGGGGGGACACTTTCCATTCACCCCGAATTTTCATTATGGGATATATCAAAAAACATTTGTGGTACGGTACTAAGATTTGATATGAAAGGATTATTTCCTAATCTGATTTTGTGCTAAAAGGCGTGGGTTAATATGTATGACGCCTCCCATGCAACCCTGATTTTAAATACTGTACATTTCTTAAATTATTTGTGGTATAGAATTAAAAGTTGGCAAGGCAACTTTGACTACCAGTGACATTTTACAAAGGAAACGTGACTAGATCTTTTAATCTGGGCGTGCCACCTCCTATATAAAGGAAATGATTAAAACGGTATATTTAGGAGGCCATAGTAAGAAAAACAGTTACAATTTGTGTTTGAAGGCGGTAAAATTTCGTGTTTTTTGCGCAAACTAAATACCTGAAGACGTAACTGGGGAACCATAGTTCAGAAAACATTGAAAAGCAAGTAGACAAATGCACGTAGCAGCTCCCGTACCAAAGAAGCAACCCTGCCCGCCTCTTCTTCTTTTTCTATACCACAAAAGTCGATAAAGGACCTAGACAGAGCATTTCACATCCAATCATATTATGTGAGTTAGATTTGTACACGCGATATAGCTTGATGTCGAATCCGAACGGCGAAGTGAAAAGCGTTTTTTACTCTTTGTCGTGTAGAAAAATTTTTAATTTCTATTTTTGATTTTTGACTGTGCCGAGCATTGAACCCGGGCACCCTAGTTAGCAGCCTAGCACACAGCGACCCTGCCCAGCTGATTGAATATATAATTGGCATACAACTTTCCCACATCCATAAGATCAATACTTTGATAGACACATAACAAGTAGTCACTTTTTTTTTTTACAAATATAAATGAATTAACATTAAAAAAACACACACTCTACAAAAAGCCTACATAAATCTTACACTTGCTACTCTATTAACGATTTATTTTTCAAATCGCTACCAGCGAAATCCAAACATGGTCAATAATAATAAATCAATAATTTAAATATGGTTTCAAAAGATTTTAAATAAAAATAGCATTTTATTTGCATAGAAATATTATGTAGTATTTCATATTTCATTAGCAAAACCCACATAATTTTTATACGGATGACAACTCCAATTTTTTTCAAACTAGTGAAATAAATAAGAAAAAAACGTGTGTGCACAGCAAAACAAACTAAAACTTAAAAACAATTGCTAAAAAGAATTTTTTTTTAAAGAAAAAGGTGACAAAAAAAAATACAAAAATCGTGCAGTTTTTGTCATATTCGAAATTAGCCTCTCAACAACAAAGCAACAAAATAAATGCAGTAAAAATGCATTTACACAACAGTGACAGAACCAAAAGTATCCTCATCATCATCACCTACAAATAAATTCACGCACTAGCGCTCGCTTCTTGTGCCACACGCTCCCAGGCAAGCATCACACGCGAACAGATGCAAGAAGTTTGAACTTTTTTCTGAATATGACTATATTTTAATAGTATCTTTAAATTAAAAGTAAATTGTTGTGATATTAAATGTGACATTGTGAGTTTTTTATTATTATTTTTTTTTTTTTTTTAAAGATGTCGTGATATTCTCTTCTGCATGGTATAAATAAAAGTGAAATGTTGGAGAATATTCTATGAATTTTATGAATTTTTAAAATGAAAAGAATTTTTATTTTGACACAAAAAATCATGTAGATGTGTTGGATTGCCTTCTAGCTAATGAAAGATAATTTAATTTTTCTGGTCACTGAAATTTGTGAGAATTTTTTGTTTTGTGCCCACAAAAATTTTGTCACTTCAACGATATTATGTAGTTTATTTAAGTTTATATTTTCTAATCGGCTTAACTTTGACGGCGCTTGTTTGTTTCCAACTCAAAGAACAATTTCTTGTATTTCAACATTTACGCTATTGTTTCTAGTAGATACAATAATAACTTATCTATGGATTAACAGACGCACATACTCATATGATTTTCCTTTAGTTTTCGCTATCTATAAATGGATCATAATTGATTGGTGTTCACTTGTAGCAGATTATGTGACATTAACGCACCATTAGCAAATAATAAAATTAGAAAAAATTAAAAAAAGAATTTTCGGTATATTGTAAAAAAAATTGTATAAGTATTGGATGAGTTTATTCCCATCAGAAAGAAACCGAATCCCTACAAAAGTAGGTAATGAGATCATTTTTGAGAAATTTTACCTATAACATGAAACTTTAAAACCACCTATAAGCTATAAGTAACAAATTTTGGATTTCAATTCTTGTATTGAATAATTCGTAAAGCTTTAAAAATTGTAATAATGTTAATTTTCGCGATCGCGCTTAGAATATTAATTAAAAAAAATGGTTTCAAAGGATTGACGAACAATTATTGTGGACAAATCACGTGAAAATTCTCTCAGGAAAAATAGTTTTATGGGAAAGGATCTCAAAATAGCAGGCAGTAGGATGGATTCAGTATTGAAGTATTACTTTTTCTACAAATATGATAAAGTATGTAAAATCATCAAGAATACCAAAAAGAAACTGTTCCCAACTTTGATTCGTTTTTTTATAACTTGATACATAAAAAGCATTCACTTTAAAGTTAAAATTGAAAGCCCGCTGGGCAAAACCTCGAATTTGATATACATATACTTTCTTCGTTTAAGTGTATTAGAAATTCAAGTAGAGCAATTTTATTGTAAAATTTGCTTGAAGAGTATTTCAAATACTTGTATGAGGAAAATGTTGTTACATAAAGTTCAAAATGTCATTTAAAATATTCGCAGTATACCTAAAGCAATATGAAGTGAATTTCTATTAACAAAAGATTTCCTTAAATGTAAGTAATTTATCTAAACACTAAAGTTAAAGTCCTTAAATAAACCCTTAACTGTTAAACTAAAATGGTTATTGACTTATACAAAAGTTTCTGTTTGCACGTACAAATTATAGATACAAACACGCATACACACGCACACAGAAACATGCGCAGACCCCTAAATCCCCAAGCCGGCAATGGATGCCGGCCGGTGTTCAATTAAATTGTTCACAACAAAATTCCGGCATAATAAAAACTTTTCCTCAATAACATAGTAACAACAACAACGTAAACAATGTGTAAGCCACAAATTACATTGTTGCAAATACCCTCGACAAAAAGAAGAAGAAATATCTTAAGCAAAACCAAAAAAACCTGGAAAAAAGAAAATCATGGTAGCAAAATTTAATACACGTTTAACTTCTTCATAGCGAAAGGAAATCACCCCGAAATACCCAAGCAAAAAAGAAGAGCGCTTCATCTTCTGTCATGTAGCGAGCAACAGCAGCAGCAACAACAGCAATAACAACAGCAACAATAAGAAGATACATTTTTTTTTTGTTTTTATTTTTTTTTTTTTTTTGGAGGATAAACAAAAAATGAAAAACTTTTCACTTTTAATGAGTTGGCCAAAGTTATTAGACCCTTACAACTTTGTAGTGTTTGTACCTTCATTTGACATTGTTGATTGCCATTGCGGCTGTTGCTCGCTCTTTTTCTTCTTCTCTTTCTATTGTTGTGAGTGTGAGTGTTTTTGTTTGTAAAAGATTTGTTTAGTTAAATATTAAAACAAAGTAAGAAAAATTATTTGCCTTTTATGAGCTTCACACGCCCTTAACGCCTTTCAAACTTGGACGGAATATCACCAACATTCTCTTGTTGCTGTTGTGATAGTTGTTGGTTTTTGTTATGTGGCGCATAATCATTAAGCTAAATAAATATTACCATATGCCTTATTTTGTTTTCCAAGTACTTAGCAGTAAATGAAGTCAACCCTGAAAAATTTGTCGGCATTTTAATTAATTTCTTTAAGATTTCAATTGAAATAAAAAGTGTTAAGAAAAAGAAAAAGTTTTATGCATTTGGTTTATTCTAAAAGAGTTTGTTTATCTATTTGAATACATTGTAATAAAATAAAATTAATTATTTTTATGGATAGAGAAAAATTTTAAGAAAATATTGTATAGGTTGATTCATTTTACTTGAGACAAAACTATGTGTTGTTTGAAAAACTGAGCACTTAAAATGGAGGAAATTATTTAAGCTTAATAACTCTCTCAATAATTAGCCCAAATTTTCAAAGCCATTTTTAAGTCAACTTTAGTTTTCTAACGGTTTGTTTTTTTTTTTTGTTGAATTTCTTATTATCTCTAGAATAAAATTCTTTACGGCAATAATTTTGAAATGTTTTTGTTATTTACATTGGTATGAAATGTTCTTCTCTGCTGTTAAACTGTTCCCACCGCTATGCAATACTTTAACAGAGTTATGCAATGATAACAGCGTTGCTGTTAACGTAACAGTGATAAATGTGAAATAATCACTGTATGACTCTATGACGATGATGAAATGTAATAGAATTAAAAATAATACTAAATGCAAATTACAATGAGTTACAATAGAATCTACATTTGTATACTTAAATTTAATTACTAGTGACAGGTTTATAGGTAAACTTTCCATTAAACTAAATCAATCAATACGAATAATTTTGTAGCATCTCTGAAAACCCCTATGAACTTTATCAGAAAGATTTTTACTTTCGTATTGGGATTTCTTTGTGTTAAACTAAAGTCTCTGCCAAACATTAAGTATATAGAAATTTTCTCTCAGAAATATATATACAGTATGTGAGAAAAGTAAGTTGTCAAAAATTAACCAATACTTAATACCAAAAATCTTCCCAATAATATATGGCTTTAAAATCAGTTTTACATTACTATAAAACTATGTGGAAAATTATTAAAAAGATGATGGGAAAATGCTTGCCCAAAAAGAGCAAAATGCTTACCGAAAATTGGGGAAATGATGCTAGTCAAAATTAGGGAAATGATTACCTACAATTTTTTTTTAGTCTTTTTGTCTATTTTTTTTTTATTTTTTCCAAACATTTTTATGTAAAAATTGTGACTTTTCTTCTTTCGAATATTTGTTGTTTTTTAATATTTAACGCAAGCTTCGGTCGGATATTTTTAAAGCAACAGGCATTTTTCTTGCATTTTGTCGGGGATTTCGTCGAACTCTGGATTTGACTTTTTGTACCATTTCTGTTGAATTTGTTGTTATTTTCGTCCGCCAACGTAACGATTCATTGTATCGTTTTATGGTTCGATATACAAACATTTTATTAACATTAAAATGATTAAGCTCTCAAACAATCGCGGGCTGTGACTTTCCTGTTAAATAAGGCGCTATCACACTATTAAGGAGTGAGATCGAAAAAATCTTAACATATATAAAACTCAATAATTTTTAAACGGTTGATATTGGAGTTTTGATTTTTTTTATTTATGGCGTCAAAGAAAGAAGTCTTTTTTCAAACAATGTTTGATGTATATTTCGGTATTTATAGAGCCCACTGTAACAAATGACTTGCTTCTTTTGCCGTAACTGCATATAGCTTGCCATACCAGGAATTTTTTAGGAAATTTTGTCTGCTTTTTTTCTAAATTGTTCTTCGACATTTCTTCGAGCATCAGCAACATAAAAATTTTGACCCGGAAGCTGCGTAAAATCTGCCAGTACATACGTTTCGTCGTCCATTATACAACATGAATATTTTTGTATGATATTCGATTTTAATTTCCGAGCCCTACTTTTGGCGTATAAATTTTTTGCAGCATTTCTGTCTGGAACTTTTTGGACTTTGTATGTTTTCAAACCTGCATTGGCTTTAACTTTTCGCACCAAATAGTCAGAGCATTGGGCTAACCAGCTGCCCGGTTACCAGATGTGTTAGAAGATCTCTTCAATATGCTTTCTATTTTCTTGGCTTTCCCAATATCATGTAATCCTTGTTTTCTTCCCGAACCAAGTTTCCTATCGTTGGTCAAATTCTCCTGAAACTGTTTAATAACATTGGAAACAGTTTGACAGCAGACTTTAAATTTTTTGGCCAATTTTTTGTAGGGCCAAATTGGATTTTTTTGAAAATATTTAATAATTTTAAAACGTACTTCTTTTTTCTTTACTCATTTTGATCAAACTCACAATAAATCACCATATTTGTCATTAAAAATAGCAACTGACATATTTTTCAAAGATAACTAGATCAAAGAAATTTTTAAATTTTACACCCAAAAAAAATTATTAGGTAAAACGTGTGTTAAGATGTTTTCAATCTCACTCCTTATGTTTGAGTTCCATTACTTTCGAAATTTTTTCTACAAAACTTAGACACCAATGCTTTTTCAAACTTGTAAATAATGAGTTCTCATCGTACCAAATTTAAACGCTATTGCACAGAAAGCTCGACTGGTGTGTCAAATTAAGAATTTGACAGCACTTCAATCTTCGCATCCTATAATATATTCGAACAAAATTGATAAAAAGTGAAAAGTTGATGAAAACAAGTTAAATAAGACGACTATCATTTTTGGTAAACTTTGCCCCGATTTTTACAAGCATTTTCCACTCTTTGACAAACATTTTCTATTATCGATAAGTATTTTTCCATTTTTGACAAGCATTTCACAATTTTTGGAAAGCAATTTCTCATCTTTGACAAGCATTTTCCACTCTTTGACAAGCACTTTCTCTTGTTAAGTATTTGTCTATTTTTGACAAGCATTTTCTCTTTTTGATAAGCATTTCCAGTTTTCGACAAGCATTTTCCCATTTTTGACAAGCATTTTAAAATTTTTGATAAACAATTTCGCCCCATTTTTGACAAATATTTCACATTTTTCACAGCATTTTTCCAGTTTTTGACAATCATTTCCCTATATTTGTCAAAACATTTCCCATTTTTCCATAAATAATTTAAGAATAATCGTTTTCCCATTGTTATATATGCACCAATAATATAATGAAGAATACAATTTTAGGTCTGATTTTTTTTTATTTAATATTACTAAGTTCGATAGTGTAAGAGTAAATTGTAACGTTCAAAGTGGCCACCTTTTCGCTAAAAAATTAAATCAATTAGTCTTCTATAGCCATAATTTCGATCTGAAGTTTCCCAACCTATTATTAACCAATTTTCTTTATTCCTCATTAGCTGGGCAGGTTGTTCTGAAAATAATTTTCAATCTGTCCTTACATTACTGCATCACGTTTTAGTGGTGACCATTAGAAAACTTACTCATTTTTGACAAAATACTTTTCTCACCTACTATATTTTTTTACTTTGTTGATTTCAATGAAGATGTAACTCCAATCTTTTTATTCCTCCTTACATTATTTTACCTTTGCATACAATATTAAAAAGGTGGATGATTTCACGAAACATTAACACAAATTTAATGTAATTGAGCTGTGAAGATGACAGAAACTTTTATATTTGAAGTTCTATTGAATAAAAAAAAAAAAAAAAAACAAATGCTTTTTATTTAATTGAATTATTTGTTATCAAATAAAACCATCAAAATATACAAAATGCGCTCATACTTTCATGATCATTGTACACAATTTTCTACTAATTTTCACAAAAGTTTTAATGTTTATATTTATTTGAAGCTTTTTTCTTCGCGGTTAGCTGCAAGTCACTACAAACAATTATGTTTATTTAAAAAATTTTAACATAAAACTTTAAAATCAATACATTCCATATCGATTCTATGCATACATGTACATAAGAACAACAACAAACGTGATGAAACAATTTCGAAAATGATTCATAAAAAAAATTTAAAAAAAGAAGAAAAAGTTTCGAAAGAACTTGCAACAATTACAAGTATCATCTAAGTGTGTAATATTCATATATGACATGTGCCAAGCGTTGATGCTTAACAACTTTATATTCATCAAGTAAAATGCACTAATAATAATAAGATGAAGAAGAGAAAACGAGAAAGAAGAAGATGAACTAGAAAAGAACAACAAACAAATTTTTTTTAATAGATACCAAAGTATCTCAGTATCTACACGAATTTTATGTTTTTCTTTTTCTTTTTTTTTTTGGAGGAAAGGTGAAGTACATAAGCATATGAATATATAAATAGTATCTAAATAAGCTTAAGGTGTGAGTGCATGATGTGCATAGTGCAAGTACAACAAGAACAAAAAAAAAAAAACAACTTTAACAACAAAATTTGAGTTTATTTACCCTAAAATTATGCGTACACGGAAATTGTACTATGTAGTTTTAGAAAAAGCAAACAAAGCATAAAAAATATCTAGTGAACTATTCCAAGCAAATTAAGTAGAAGATGAAGATGTTGTGGAAATGTTATTCAGGGCTAAATTCAGCAAATGACCTGAAGGCGACTTTGAAATGAATCTAATGGATTGGGGTATAGCTCGTATTGGAGGGTCTCATAAGAAAAAACGTATTTTTGAGTATTCCCATCTGATAAATCATTTTGACATTGTTGCTCTCTAATTTACTTTACTGCATTCTTCCCTATCCTATGTCTTTCGGTGTTTGGGATCCTTTCAATTTCACAACGCCCAACGCAGACAACTCAAAATACCGCATAGGTGTCATAGTGGCAGCGTGCTAAATCTTTGGGTCCCGTGACTCATGAAAATTGTCTTTCGACTCCGAGGGTCAGACCATGGTTACTATATGTTTTTAGGGTCGCTGAATCCGAATCCGGGGTCTAAAAACCCCAGCATGTCAAAATACCTCGTCATCTAAGCTATTTAACGTTTCAACATTTTAACTTTAGCTTTAAACCAAAATTAGTTCAACCCATAAAACCTATTTACTCTGCAAAGCAAAGGTCGACATTAACGCTACTCGTGGTACCCTTGTACATCATATAGCCCCTACAATGACTTTTGGCAATACAATTTTAATTTGTGGAAGAATAAATAAATGATTAGATAAATGGATTGTATATATCTACAATATGAAAAATTATGTGTAAAATTCTTAACGACTAGAATAAATGAATACAGGGTGGGCCATCTACATGGGACCCATGTGATTCTTAAATAAAAATTTTTAGGAAAAAACAATTTGATTTTTTTTTTGCACAGGCATTTATTTTGATGCAAGGAGATAAATATCAATTACCATTAAAATATTATTTGGCTCAAGTGCTTGCCTTTTTCCCTGATGACAAAATGTGCTCTTTTTTTGGCATTTTCCATCACTTTCTCGAGCGTAGCTCCCGTTATCGCCGCTATTTCGCGTTCGATGTTTGCCTTAAGTCCAGCCAAAGTCCGTAGTTAAATGACTAGAATGTTAATCAAATGACTCAAGTATAGGAACTCAAAAATTAAGCTGTTGGAATAGACGATTTAAAAATCAGACTTATATATCAAATGTCAGACTCTTTTTGCTATTATAGCGGGTTCTTTTCTCATCAAAAGATCTATGCAGTGATTTACGCTTTCTATCCTCTTTTCGTGTATCTCGCTTCAACATCCAATTGAAATCTGCCGTCATATTTCTATCCCACCTTCCTTGATATCGAGTTTCCACGACTTTAATAGCTTAGTGAAAGCGTTCGCCTTGCTCTTCACTAAAATCACCTAGATTATCTGGAAATTTGTCTAGATGTGCATGCAAAAAATTTAATTTCAAATTCAACAGGCTCCCTAGCTTTTTAAAATCTTCAACCATTTTGCCAGCAATCTTTTTATACTTCGGACTTTTGTTATTTCCTAAGAAGCTCTGTGCCATATCTTTAAAACCAGGCCAGGCTGCTTTCTCAAGTCGATTCATTGTACCAGTAAAATTTATATCTTTAAACATAGTGCGAATTTGTGGTCCGTCGTATTCGACTTTCAACTTAGCCTCAGAAAGTTTCTGAAATTTGGATTGAAGGTATTGAAAACATTTATGAGGTTATTTGAGTTTATTTTGAAACTCTGACATGCTGGGGCTTTCTGGACCTCGGATTCGAATTCAGCGACCCCAAAAACTTATAGTAAACATGGTCTGACTCCCGGAAACGAAAAAACATTTTTTTTTGTGTGGCTGTGTTACTTAAAATTGAATTGTTATTGAATATCTCAAATAGACAAAATATATAGTTCTGGGAAAGATACAAATTGAACACCTAAAATTCCATGGAAAATGTCTACTTCGGTCTTTGGATCTGGCACAATAAAAAGTTTCGCACAACTGAGACAAACAGACTAATATATTTTGCTGTCCAATGAAACTCATAAAAAAACCAGGTTCTTAAAATGGGTTCTGGTAGAGCTAAACAAAATTATACTTCTTCCGGAGTTTTAAAAGTTTAAAAATGTTGCTTATTATATTTTATTATTGGTGACTGAACACTAGAAAACACCATTAATTTATTTTTAATCTATTAAATTAACTAAATAAACCATTAAAATTTTTATTTTGTGGTGCAAAATATATATTTGGTTTGGAAAATATTTTGAAAAATATTTTAAATTTAATTTTTATTATTTTAAAAAGTTTAACGTCAATACAGTTTTGAAATTTAAATTTTTTTGCTAACATTAAAATTTTAAGTAACAAAGTGTGCAGTTATACATAATAAAATTTTTCTTTTAAAATTTAATAAAAAGGCAACATTTTTGTGGTAAAAGTTAAACTCCAATAGGAGGGAGCTAAAATATTAATATGTTCCACAAAAATATTTTGCAGACAAATTTACTATAAGTAAGACGCTGAACTCTCAAATTATCGGAGATATAGAACTAACCAAGATATTTTAGGTTTTATACAAAATATAAATCACACGCAAATACTTATTTTGAACTCAATCAGAGAACATTGTCGTTTTTTGTTTGTTTTTAAAATGTATTATTTGTGGCTAAAGCCCAAAAATTTTCTATTTTATATATATAGAGCAAAGAAATACTTCCTTAAAACGTCCCTGTGCGGCTCATATACAGCGGTCAGACTGAAGATAATATTTAGAAAATATGAGAAAAAAAAAGATTATTTTTTAAAAGAAGAAAAGTGAAGATGAAAATGTTTTTGTTTTGATGAGGTGAGAAATATAGGTACTCAATGAATATTTATTTTTCAAGTTAAGAAATTATGTAAATTTTCTAACCAAAAATAAGAAAAAAAAGTTTACTTTAATCACTTTGAACTGCAATGAACTGAAATAGAAGTGTTTTCTTTTCTTTTTTTATAGATGAGGAGTGGCATATTGATTTTTTCTAATCTTCTGCAAATCTTTCGCTCATTGATGAAAGTGTACAATTTTTTTAGGCAATGATTTCATTGATCAGGTAAATTAGAAATACATAAATAATGATGAACGTTTACCGCATATAATGATACAGTAATACACGGTTAATTGCGTCATTAAAAATTCTTTCTTTTTAACTTAAAAACACAAAGCATCTCTAGAGACACTGAAAGACTAATATTCTTTAATTAATTAAAAGGGTTTAATTAATCGCATATGCATATGTACAATTAAAATCCTAGAATTATAAAGAAAGAGTTGACAATGAACTAATATTTCCCACCCTAAATGTTTGATTTAATATAATTCAAGATTTTCATGTTACCGCGCTGTATTTACATTCAATCAACTTGATGAACACATGTAACATTTGAGTGGAAGTTTTAACATTGTAGCCATCAGATACATCCGAGGTATCCATCAGTTAGTTTTTTGGCAGCTATCAGTTGTAATATACTCGGGGTACATGTCTCTAAATATGTATGAAGTAAGTATGTATCTTGTAGATACAAATGTTTCACATGCACTTCTCAAGTCTTGCACTCAAATTTCTTCAGCTAGTATGAATACCTTTTCTTGGAAGGGGAGAGGGAGTGCAGAACACATACAAGTAGGTACTCAATTTTTTCATAGAAACTTTCGATTTCTTTTTTTATATATATATTTATTTGTGGACACATCTGGAGAATATTTGTTTTATTTTTTGTTTAAGAATTTATGCGTAAAAATATCATGTTTTGAGTTTTCCATCACACTTTTCCCCCTGTTTTCCTTTTTCATTTAAAAAACGATTTGTTTAATTTTAGTCAAACACTTTTTTTTTGTTTTGTTTTTAGACCACCATCGTTTTCTTCTATTGTAATTAACATATTGTTGTTGTACATATGTGTGCATACCATATACCAACACTCATACACACACAACTTAATGGTTTTTATAGTAAAATGTTTGTTCATACATGTGTGTAACTGTATGTTTAGTATCCATTTACATTTTCATGTTTTATGAGTATTTTTAAACAGAATTTGAATCCAAGTTGACATTTTTCTTTAAATTTTTCTGCTATGATTAGTGTTAATAGCAACAGATTGATCATCATTAGGATGTGTCATGGTGAGTGTATGTATGTCATGGTATAAATATTTCTTGACAAAACATATTTAAAAGTTTTTTTGTAGCATTTGTAATGGGTAGTTATTAATGAAATACAAACATAAATATTTACGAGAGCACATTTTTGATAATATCCCACATTTTTTTTTTAGAAATGACCTCAGCATAGTCACATTTTTCAATTTAAAATATTAATATGACATATTGAGATACATACATACATATTATATTTTCAAATCGCAATGCGTATTAATTTATATTAAGAAGCCCTCAATTATCATGCACTCTTATTATGTACACAAAAGTTGGTGACATTTTATAAGTTTTTGAAAAATTCTAAATTTATAGACGATTTGTAATTACATATTACAATTTCAAGAAGATCGATAGAAATGGAGACCTGATCCAAGAATCAAAACTAATGAGTTGGGTTCGAATGACATGGCTGTATCATGAATGTTAGGAGATAATCTGGAAAAGAGTCATGAAAAAAATCTGATTGATAAGTTCTCTGAATTCTAAATGACGGACGGTAAAATATTTTCATCCAAATTATGAAATCAGAGGGTATAGCACCATAATGGGTCATATACGTTTGGGCTTGGGGAAAATTAATTTTTAATTAGTGAGTTATGTAATCATCATTTTATTTAAACGAATTACAAAAAATTGAAAAATGTTTTATGTGAAAATTTGGAAAATTGTGGAAACTACAGCCCTTGCCGCGAAACGCCTTTTTCTATCATTTACGGTGATTGAGAACAGCTCAACAGATATTAAAATAAGAAAACACATTAGTATATGGTATTGCATTACCTTGTTAATGAAGAAAGGGTTTCGCAAAAAAAAAATGATTTTCCCAAAAAAATCGATGTTGAAAAAAATTTAGCTTTCCGTCAAAAAAAAAATTTAGATTGATCGGTAAATTGGTTTTCGAGAAATCGTGGTCACCGCAATGTCACTTTTCAAAAAACAGAATTCCGAGATAATCGCGTTTAAAGTGCTGTAAATGGTCGTAATTTAAGTTCTAGTGCCTCAAATTTTAATGAAAAAAATTCTAGAAAGTATATGATTTGAAAATATGAACAGAATTTTTTTTTTCGATTTTTTATCAAGTTGGGCGTATATAATCCCTTAATAAGATCCTGGAGATAAAACTTAGTTCTATAAGTAAGACCGGGAAACTACACAACAGTCCATGGTATAGTAAACCAAAATTCAGCTTAAAAACTGATAATATCAATTCACTTCACCAAGGAACAAATTTTAGCTGCAATCTCCCTGAAAATTGATCAGGTGGTAATTGCTAATGCGCTGGCTCACTTTGGTGAAACCCCAATAAATTTATTGCATATTCAAACTTTGTTTCCAAATAAAAAATAAAAAATTGTTGGTAATAATCAGAGCTGTAAAAGAGTGCAATTAATTGAGGATATAAGTCACAAATGAATAATAATTTTTGATTGCAGTTATTGAATAATATATTTGACTCCAGAATAAAAAATGCGGTTGGAAGTCTTTTTTGGAGTCGCCAATTGGTTATCCATTTAGTAAAGTATTTTTTAGAGTCAAGGGAGTACAGTCTTTTTCTGAAATCATGAGACTGCAAATCTTATGACTCCAAAATCATTACTGCTTTGAAGTCACTTGGAGTCACTTGAGTAACCTTGAACTCAAATGCAGTCAATTGCAATTTGTAGTCAATCGGAGTCACTTGGAGTCTTTTGGAGTCAATTGGGATTTTGAAGTCAATGGGAGTCACTTGGAGTCAATTGGGGATTTGAAGTCACTTGGAGTCAATTGGGATTTAAAGTCAATTTTAATATATGTTTTATTTAATATGTAATTTATATCTTCTCTCATAAATACTCAGGTCTCTCAAACTGATTCTTTCATAAATTCTCAGTTTTCTACAAAACACACGCCACAAATAATATAAAAATACCACAAATTTTTCACTTCAAAAAGGTTTTCACTTTTTACGGTAATTCCAGGCAACTCGCGTTTCAATATAATAATTAATACTTTTTACTAATTTATTTAATATTAAAAAGAAAATGTTTTGACAATAATTTCTGCAAAACTGACATTCGAGTATTGTAAATGAAATAACAAGGTGTATTACCTTAAAAATGTATTAACAATATCTAAGCTAGAACTCGTAAAAACAGTGACTCCAATTGACTTCAAGTTCCCAATTGACTCCAAATGAATCCAAGTGACTCCAATTGACTTCAAGTCCCCAATTGACTCCAAAAGACACCAAGTGACTCCCATTGACTTCAAAATCCCAATTGACTCTAAAAGACTCCAAGTGGCTCCAATTGACTGCAAATTGCAATTGACTCCAAATGACTGCATTTGAGATCAAGGTTACTCAAGTGATTTCACCCTTTCCGTACCATGGTGACATCGATTTCACAAGATTAATTTTCGCTATAATTGATGCAGAGAATTGATGGCTCTTTAATTTCAATTTAAAAAAAATTACTGATACTGTTTTGATAACTGTACTGTAGCGGATTAAAGTGAAAAAATTGTGTTTTTTCAATCGCTAACAATATTTACTCAAACATGATTTCTAGTATTCTTAAATTTTTGTTTACTTTTTTGGAAACACAAGTTTTGACACCGGTGGCCCTAAGATCTTCTTTGGGAACTTTTTAAGAAGTTTTTTACACTGAAATGGGGGTTGAAGAATTCAAATCTGAGCTCGGTTTTGCTCTATCGGATCTAGTTTCTTTAAGGTCAAGAAAAGGTTAAGTGAAAAAATAATACTAAGTTGCTTTGTCTATCTCAAAAAAAAAAAAAATATCTGATAAAATGTGCAGAACAAGTTCGTAAAATATCCCATTGAGAGTCACAGTGTTATCGGTGACCATGAAAGTTCAGGGTTTTGGAGGCGCAAAATGTATGTTTAGCTCAAAAATTGTAATAAGAATTCGGATTCGGGTTTGCGTTATCTTTTCTGGTTTCCTTATGATTCCGAAAGGGTTAAATGGGGTTCGACTTTAAACAGCTCTGTAGGGATGTTGTCATTCCGAGAGCTTTATTAGCCTTTATGACTGCGTTGTGCTTGACTTGTTCTTGTTACATATGGTAGAGCTTTGAATACACTTGTATCTGTCTCTAAATATTTATTTTCTGTTAGATTTTTACAAGAATTCAATTGATTAAATACATGATTAATGCGAACAAGCGTTCTAGTATCAATTTGGGGCATTTGTATAAATATATATATAACTAACAATATTAATTTCACTAAATATTAATAGAAAACGACAAAAAAAAAAGAACGAAAAAATTGCTCAAATTAAAATGGTCCACATGCTTCACAAGAATATAATAGAAATGTTAGCAAGCAAATTCATTTTTATTTCTAACTAAATTGTTTCTATCGAAGAAACCATTTGAAGTTAAAAATTACTTAGATATACATACATACGAGCAATTATGTAAATGCGTCCATATATATTATACACATACTGACAGTAGTTATTAATAAACAGAGTACTTAAGTAGCAAACATTTGAATAACAATGTTTGTCATTTGGATGTTAGCAAATTCAAATTATTAATTTTTAACACATTTTAATTGTTAATAAAAATGAGCAATAAACACATCATAAATGTGTCATTTTAAACTTTATCTCCTTTTTCGCATAAATACTGTCATATTTCCGCAATTAATCAATAAAATTTGACGAAATTCGACAAACATTAAAAAAAATTCGCCGAATACATATTAAGAATAATAACGAAAAAAAGAAAAAAATTGAGGTCCCATCATCATCAACACAATCGCCATTGATAATGTCAGCCAGCCAGTTCATCACGTTCATCATTGATGTCCATAACTCACACACTCCCTGGGTAATTCCTTGAAACACTTCGAATGCGTGAGAGGGTGAGCGAAGTTTTTGTTTAAACTTATCAAGTTTTGACAAAAATTTTAATCACATGATACTCACAATGAATGGCAATAGTGCAATTGACATTTTCAAGTGTTAAATTAACTAATGAAGCATAATGTGCAATGCTGGAATGCAATCGTTAATTGTAAGGTGTTGATGGCATGCTTGAAGACCCAGGCACGCACGAACAACTTGTGATTTTTTGATTGGTTTAATAATTTGTGGTATTTTTTAATAAGTTTCACCGCTTTTCAGTTGGCATGTTCCAATGATATTAACGTTCATTAGCATAAATTTCAAATTCACACATACATATGTAAATATAACGGTGACACACCCTTAAGTGTAAGTTTTTCTCTTCTTCACATTTTTTTGGAATTTTTTTTTAGTTACTTGCATTTGCATTTCAAAGAAGTTAAGCACTAGAGTAGCGCCATAAATTTAATTATACCCACGCATATCTACAAAAAAAGACGAAAAAACACGTTTATAAAACTTCAATCAATCAAATGTCAATATGACATAATAGCAATTATAGAGTTGCTGTTGTTTGTGATATTTCAATTACGGCAATTGCATGCAGCTACCAAACAAAACTTATCACAGTGATAACACCGTCGCGACGTCTCCTCATCATCGTCATCTTTTCCTTGTTACTACCACCAACACACATAATTAAAATGTCATGAATGTGTAATGTGTAAATTATCATTTATTTCCTTTTTTTTACGTTTTAATTTTTAAGAATTTTTGTGCTCGTCGTCATCATCTTTGTTCTTGTTGTTATTGTTGCTGTTATTGATTTAATTTAAAGAAGTCCAAATGTGGCATGAAATTTAAAAAATGGTCACTATGATTTTGTAACGCACAGTTCGATAACCTTTTAATTGTATATATTCAAACTGCATACCTACATATGTACATCTATTAGAAATGGCCATCTGTATTTCATATACATAAAGTGTATTATATAAATATGATATGTTAATTCATATCAATATAAATCATAAATACGAAATTAGTTTTTGGCATCATATACGCATGCACTAACGGATCTTAGGGTAAGGGGATAAAAGCTCTTCTGCTCCCTCCCCCCTTGTCTATAAAAAGCGTTGGTCATGAATAAAAAGAAATCATTTTAAATTGATGAAAAAATTAAACCTTGGAGCTCTTCGTGAATGTCTCGATCCATTAGTGCCTGTGAATATGAGGAAACAGCCAGAACTTTGTTATACAACACCAGGCCATGCTCTCTGTACACCTGGAATATACTACATATTATTACAACAGGCGACTCAAGTGATGAATTCAGAAGCCGGCTAGAAAAACTAAAACCAGGATGTGTTTAGTCTCGGTATGAAAGTCGACACAAAAAATATATGTACCTAGCTTTAAATCCAACGTGATCACGTGAACGTAATCGGAATAAACACACAGAAAGTATTTATTCGCACCGAAATTCTAAATAGCAAATGGTCCTGGAATGAACGCGATATCAATATAATGGTTATTGATTGAAGTATGCAAGGATAGAGAAGAAGATGTAAATCTAGAAGAAAACTAGTGGGCGAATACTGAAATTTTTTTTTGCAGATACAGAAACTTTCATATTTTGGCTAATAAAGAAATTTCGCTTCGAAAAGTGAATAGTGTTTCAATTCAGATTTGACTGTGTAGGTCTAAAAAATTGGCAACATTGCAAATATTTTTCATATCTGCTTTTACCATACAACGTGGGGCAAAAATAATGCCATCATGTGAATGTACCATAATTTTTGCAAATAGCGTCTAATGTCATTGTCTTTTGACATTTATGTTGTAGACAGATAGAGAATTAGTTGGCAACAAGCAATGGAGCGGTCTTTGTTTTAACGCAGCGTGAATTTCGTCTTCCGTTTCCTCGTCGTCCTGCACTATGTGCGCGAACAATTAAGCGTTTAGTTGATCGTCTTGTGCAAGCTTAGTTCACTAGAAATGTCGCAAGAAGTGGCCGGCCCCATGGATCCCGTTCAACCGAGAATATCGCTGCTGTGGCTGAGGACGTCCGAGACAGTTCACAAACATCGGCGAGACAACGATGCACTAAATTTTGTAGCGGCAGATATTCGTTGCGTCGAATTTTGATGAAAGACCTGAAAATGTTTCCATACAAAGTGCAAACCGTTCATAAATTGCTGTCTACTCACCGTCAAGTGAGGTTAACTTATTGTCATGTTCTATTATACTTGGTGCAAAAAAAAAATGATTTCGTAATGAGCGACATTTCATTTGGGGGGCACGGAGAATATACATTAAATTCATGAAGAGTCATTGCATCCCCTCAAAGTGACTATTTCGTGCGGAATTTGCAGTGATAAAGTGATTGGTCTTTATTTTTTTAGAGGATGGCGATGGTACCACGGTAACTGTAAGTGGTGAGTGCTACACAGATATGTTACACCATTTTTTTGCGCACATTGCTGAATTAGGTCTCGAGTATTGTTGGTTTCAGCAGAACGGCGCAACTGTACACACAGCTCGAGCAACGATAGAGATATTGAAATACCAATTTCCCGGCCGTGTGGCCTTCTTTTTTGGCGATTTGAACTGGCCGCTCAGATCGCCAGATCTTCTTTATTTGGGGCTTTTTGAAATGTCCCGTTTACCACAACAAACCCCACAACTCGCAAGTCTTGAAAGCCTCGAATGATAAACTAAAATATAAATCAAACTATTTATTTATCCTAATTATAAGAAAAAATGAGAAAATAGGGAATCAGAATATTGATGAAAACTAAAATCTCATTAAAAAACCACCACAAGCTTTTTTTTTCTACGCTGTAAAAATAAACTTCAAAATTTGTGGTTAAATAAAAAACAAATTAAACGTAGAAAGAATTCAACCAAATGTGTAAATGTGCAAAGAATTAAACGCGCAGACAAATTAAGATGCCATCAAAGATGCATAGAATCGAAGAGCAACAACAACAGCAACAACCACACACACAAACAAATGATGTTAAACTATTTTTATAAGTGGGCAATAAATCAATTGCGCTCCACCCAACGGGCGGTCGGTGTAATTAATTCTAAATTGAAATATTTTGCAGCTAAAAGGCTTAAAACGGGTTAAATGAAGAGAGTGCCATAACAGCAAAAACAAAAAAACACAACAAATATTAAATAGTACAACTAGTTGTTGCCTTTTGTTTTACATTTACAGGAAAATAAGTTGCTGCCATCTATGGATGAGTTGCATTCAATTTTGAGTGTATGCATTTCGAATAGTTCAAATACATTTTTTCTAGGTATTTGTCGAGCAGTAAACCAGACGGACGAAATTCTGAATGGACGGACAGACATAGGACGCACACGCTGTGGTGCTGAAAAATTTATAAGCGTTTTTAGGCTTAATTTGAAGTTATACGCTCATAAGCTTTTATGACGTTGAATATTATTTTTTTCTTTTCTTTCATTTGAACTTTTGTTCTTTTTTTTAAGTTTAATTTGGGGGTTGGGAGAGAGGTATGGTTAGTGGTTTAAGGAAATAAGATTTATTTGTTTAAAATAGATTTGTTGCATTTTCATATAAATATGTAATAAATTTTAAAGGGTGGTTCTGTATCGCCTTCTATTGGGTGACCTCTGCTCTGGTTTAATCTTTTGTGCGCTTATTTAGATTTAATTCAATAATCTACTCTGCCAATGCTTTAAGAAATATTGCCATTTGAATGTAACATATTCAATAGTATGACAACAATAAACTTGCTCGATTTCACTGCAATATCTTGTTATAATTCTCGATATGACTTAAGCTCTAGTTCAATTAATGTTGGAATTTGAACTAAAAACATAACATTTCTCGTGCAATTAAACGCCCATCATAATAAAGCTGGGCTCATATTTGTGGTTCGGGCGAGAACCTGGTTCAGCCTTACTTAGTCACATATCGATCTTACTTTTAGAAGTAAAATATTTTCGTTCCTGAAACAGTGACCAGAATACCGGAACCAGTAGCATAGGAAGTATTTTAAGAGAGATCGGAAGGGCTTCTGAATTTCTTTTTAAAAAAGTTATGGTTTTACAAACAGATATTAATTAAATTCCTTCGAAGTATCATAATAATGCTTCTGCAATGTCCCCAGTTTTGACAGAAGTAAGAGGTCTTGCGCATTTTCCTCTTATTGAAATTGTTGAAATTGGCAGAAAAGATGATTCAAATTTTAAGTGAAAATACTTCAATCAAGAAGATTCCAAATTTTTAATTAAAAATTCTACTTTATTTGGTAGCAATGAAGTTTTAAAGTTGGAATTTCATACTCTAAAATTTGTGTATACTTTTTTTAATGCATAATCTAATGTTAAGCCGATTTTCAAATGCAATTTATACATGAATACAAGCATTAAAAAAAGACTTGGAAAGTTTTCAACCTGACATTATAAACATATAAAAAAAAATGAATTTATAGAAATATTTCTTAACTAATCCAAAAACTTTAGAGGGGGGAAAAATGTCTAGAAACGTATTTCCAGATTTTTCTTTAAGCAATGCAAAAAAGTGTGTATAATTATAATCCAAAAACCTTTTCGCCTGACATATCCCAAAAATGTTTTTTTTTTTAATTTTTTCAGTGACATCTCCTGCACCAATACGCTGTTTTTTCGAAGTGTAGGGTGCGCCTGCTAGAAGAAAAATGTTCACCCTACCTATTGATTTACTTTCAGAAGATGCTCTAGAATGCGACCATAATGATATAAGAAACCAACCTACATTTAAGTCTTCGATACGAATTTCGAGCGATTTAGTTCAAATTAATACAGAATATTTCCACTGATAAAAACAGCTAATATGCAAAATTTCATCCCGAACCACTTTTACTATTTTTAGCCATGTTTTTTTATGACAGTGCTTCATCTGTGCAACGTTCCAACAAAGCCGCAGATCAGTTCAGTTAAGAATATTTCCATTCGCTTCGTTAGCAAATGAATAAAAAGCTAGGTTAAGGTTGAACATTAGCAGGTAGTCTCTGCTAAGTTGTAAATGGAAAGGAACTACAGACTACTTGAGGTGCGCAGATCACACTTCATAATCCCCAAGTCTAGGCTTTTGTTGCTATGCTTTGTTTCTATTACTCAATAGCTGTGTTTCTTTTGTCGCGCGTACCCGGTTTTAAAAATATTATTACGAGGGCATATTCCTGCGAAGCAATAAAACCGGGATAAAAAAAGTGTAGCCGAGTCATAGTTTGTTAACAATCAGCGGTGCATTTATTTGTACCATTTACTCTAAATGTGGAAGTAGGCAAATAAGAAATGATAATAGCAAAGGCAAACAAAAGAATTTATATAGCGATTAAAAACAAAAGAAACACACGTGGACTGTGGTATGATTAGATAATCACTACTTTGGTTTGTTGAATAGTTTTTACAAATGACAATAAAATGTGGAGCACACATTTTATCCGTCAAGCCAACAGATATACAATCAATTAATAATTGGGGCCTCGGAAGGTCAAAAATCTTCGCGATTGCCGTTACGTGGAGCTACGCAGGGTGTCCGGATTACAAGGGAGATAATAGAAATTTTTAATTTTTGAAGTGAAACTTCTTTAGCGAGGGTACACTCATACGAAACCAATAAGAAATGGAGTTATACTGTTGTTAGTGTTTAGCGAATGAAGTCATATGGGGATCGGCTGCATACGTGTGCTTTAGTGAGAGAGCTTGATTCCATATATAGTAGCAGGATTTTCCTTTCATGTATAATATACGTGTGCTACGTTATGTTTGTGCCGATAAATATAGAGAGAATTAACAGAAAAAAGTTTTAGAAAATAGAAAGAGGAAGAGTACAAAAGCTTCAACAACAACGGTCACGTGAAAAATCGCACTCTAACAAAACCAGTAAGAAACGAAGTTATACAGTTGTTATTCGGCTACATACAATCAAGCAGATAGACGACTTCTCACAGTTTTATCGTATGACCTTTAGTGAGAGAGTTGCATATAACTGAACTTTCCTTTCATTTGTACTAAGTCGTGTTTGTGCCGATTAGTGTAGAGAGTATCAACAGAGGAAAAGCAACAACAAAATAGAGAGAAGAGGACTACGAAAACTTCAACAGAATGATTTATGAATGTTTTCTAACAATTCTCTAATAAACAACATAGTTTCACTTCAACTGTAAGTGCTTGCAGACACATGATTCTTAACTCTGTACGGATTACAGAAAGATCCGGATTAGGCTATATCCTGATTAGCGAAGTTCTACCGTATTTGAAAAAGCTTTGTTTCAAAAAACTTATATTTAATGATAATTAATTTTTTTTTAAACATGAAACATGATAGATTATGTTAAAGGAAAGTGCTCAGAAAAACAGGGTCCTTGGGGCCAAATACACATGGTATCTACAAAAATGATCTCCTCGAATATCTATCCATTTTGAAATCATTTAGTACTCTTGAAAAACCTTGCAAAAACGGGCGCCCGTCAGTTTCCCCAGTTCTCAAAAAGTTTGTTTCCTAAGAAACGAAGTCGACGAATCGTGATTTGGTAAGAGATAAAATGAACCGCTATAAAATGCGAATTAATATCCTAAGAAGGTTTTAGACTTCCTAACGAATACAAAACTCTGGGACTCAGGGAGTTTGCCATTATAGACGCAATCAAAACCTAGGTGACTAGGTGGGTGACTGAATCCAACCTAATCTATGTTGGATCCGTATAAACCAAAATTATGATATTTAGGCCTCTATAGTGGGAGTGTACGATCGTAATCAGGAACCTCAAATTACCGTTAAATAGATATTCATTCCTCGTTTAAAAAAATCAAAATCTACTATTGGTTTCATTTTGTAATTTGATATGCAAATCGTATCTTTAAGACATTATGCATGTGTGTGTGTGCAGCTATATGTTTTTCTTTTTTCTTGCTTAAATTTTTTTATAGATATTGATTTTAACGCTCACGGTTATTGGTTGCCAACTTGCAGCAAGTTGTTAATTGATTGTTTATTTTCTTTTTTTCTTATTTTTTTGTTTTGATAAATGATGTCTTTATTGTCTTTTGAGTAGAGTTGTTGTTTCTGTGTTTTTATAGTTGTTGTTGTTTCTGTTGCAACTTCATTTCTTTTTATTTTAATTTATTGTGTGTTTGAGTATCTTCACATTAAGCATGCGAGTGCTTACATATTTTTTATTCTATTGTTTTTATTTTGTTTTATTTATGAGCTCTAATGATAAGACAACGTTTTAAAAATCGATAAAGAAACACGTTTATTTAATACTTATAACCTAATTTAATTCTATTATAATTAATCACTGTAGTTAATGTTTAGGCAGTTTGATTTTTTGGCTATTTAATTTGTAGTATTGTTAATTTATCTTTTAGATAAATTATTTTTATACTCGAATGTAATTTTCAGATATTTTTTCCTCACACAACTTTCATTACACTTTCATTTTCAATTACAACACAGGCACGTAATATCGTAGATTCAATGTCAGCAACAATTGTAGCAACAGCGCCAGCAGTCAACGCGTTTTAAATGTGTCACTTTTTTTACGTTTTTTTTTTTTGCTGTTGTTTTTTACTGTCCGCATTCTACGCTCTTCGCCCTTCGTTCTTAATTCATTTGCAGCAGCAGCGCATAATCCCTTAAATCAAATCAGATTTCATGCATCGCTGAGTGCAACAGTTGGTCTCGTGAATGAATTGCAATTATTTATTTTTTTATTGTTGGTATGGTTGTTGTCGGTATTGTTGTTGCCGCGTGCATTGCTGTGCCATAAATTGCACATTTTTTGCTAACATACCAACATTCATACACTCAGCAATATTATATATATTTATTTCCTAGAATTTTTCCCCCTTATCGTGTGCTCTCAAGTAGTAAGTGAAAGTGTTTATGAGTTCAACCTCACAAGCTTAAACTTTCACTTTTGTGTTTACTTTTTTATATTTTTTTACAACCCCCTCTTGAATCTGCAACCCTCTTTTTTAACAAATAAACAACAAAAACCGAAAGTGTTTGCTAATAAATTTCATATTTGTAATTCAAGTAATATTATGGTTTTTGTAGCTGTTGTTGTTTTTGGTTTTATTGTTATTGTGTTGTGTCTCTTCATAAGTAGATTTTGACATATTGTGGTATATTGTTTTTTTTTATCCATCTATCTGTATAAAAGGATTTCCTTTCCGATTGCAAACTCAGTTTCATAAATATAAATTTATTTTCCCTTTATGATTTTTATGATTATTTGGTCATTCAAGCCATTGTTGAAACTTTTCCTTTTTTGGATTAGAACTTATGCTTTTTATTAGAAAAGGCAAAGATTTCAGTTGAGCTTTAGCAACTGATACAGGAAATAAAAAAGAAAGTTGAGACACGTTTTGAATTACAATAAATCCAACCAATAATGACCTGCCAGGGCTGCGAAACGAAACGGAAAATAGTCATAGTTCCGAAAGGAATATACTAGAGGGAGCAAGAAAAGTCATTTCGAGATAAATGCTTCGATTCTCTTAACCCTTAAATGGGTTTTGATGCCTATTTGAATCGTCTGAAAAAACACTTATAGAAAGAAAGTTTTACTGTTTTTCAAATTAAAAAGTATTGGCAGTTGCAACACATTTCTTGAATTCAAATTTATGCAAGGCATTTTCTTTTATGAAATGTTTTACAATGCTTCCACAGTTTCTGTAGTTAACCTTTTACTTAGATGGGCCTTATTATAGTTTATTTACGAAAATATTCCTTCAACATATGCCGTGAAATGTGGAATTACAAAAACATGTACAAGTTTTTTAAAAGTCGAAACTTAATCTCTTCATTTCTAAGTCTCGTGTTATAAATCCCACTCGAAAATTCATTATTTTCTTTATTCATTTCCATGTTGCGTTGAATGAATATTTACTCGAGAACAGAGTTGATTTTTAAGTGAACTTTTTCGCACATTTTACATAGTGTACAAAATTGAAAGTTTCGTCAAAATTATATGAACCTTACATATGCCGTGGAATGGCATCACTGATGGTCACGAGCAAAAGAAAGGTTATATTAGAATATATCTGCAGCGATGCCACAGCGGTGAAAACAAAAACGCTCCTACTTAGTAAGAGGTACAAAGGGGAATTCATAATTGTGGCGGTCGAGGGGCACGCGGAAAAATTGCAGGACCACATAAAGTACCTCGGCTGGGTTTTTGATAGGAAGATGACGTTAGGTGAGCACCTGCGCCGCACATCTAAAAAGGCTGCAGCAATCATGGAGGCACAAACGAGAGAACTACCAAATGATGGCGGCCCACAGGAACGAAAACGGAGGCTCAGTCCTCAGTAGTGGACTCGATATGCTGCGGCATATGGCCAGGAATACCACCTTCACGAATGTGCGAGATTGTCTCGATACATAGGTGCTACGCGTTTAGAATACGCTGTGCATATCGCACAATTTCCTATGTGCGTGCCCACTCACAAGATGCCAATCATCACCAAAGCAACTGAACTATAGCGGTTATACGCGGGCGCATCAAAACCCACTAGAGAGAAGAGGCAGGAGTGTCAGTCGCTGTTGATGGAAAAATAGCAGAAAAAATGAGATCAGTTTCCAAAGGGTAGGTGGACATGCGCCTTGATTCCTGATGTGAAAAAATTGTGTGACAAACTGGACTATAATGTCACACAAATATTAAGTGCCATGGCTGCTTCAGAAGCCATCCCCACAAATATTTTATAGGAGATGACCCAAATTGCCCAGTGATTGGAATTGAATAGACTGCCTTAGATTCGACCCTAAAAGAGAAGCGCTGAGAACAGCATTTGCAGTAAGTTCATCGGTATGGAACTTAGTGGAAGTGGACAGCGATGGCGACAACAATTGGAGGGCGTTGCGGAATCTTGCACGTGCCATTATGACACAATTAAGAAACGCGCAAAGGGCGAATGAAAACGAAGAGCGTGAGACTCAAGGAACGGCAACACGTGCACTGAGCTGAGGCATATTGCCACTTGGTTTCCATGCAGAACCGAATTACTCACTGTTGGACAGAGGATCCGCTAGCCTAGGCTAGCTGAAGCCGAAAAACTTAACGGTAAACCTAGTTGGAGCACCGTCGGACATCGAGGAAGTTTTGAAGTTAAAACCCAAACAGACGGGATATAGCCATTTAATGCTTCCTTGACATACTTTGGCTAACAGATCCAAGGAGTGTTTTAATTCTAAGGTCCTCATATATTGTAACCTAATTGTTATGGCGGCATTGAACCTATTTATTTTTCAAAGATTGCGTGCTTGCTCTGCGAATTACAATTCATGTTTCAAAAATCGCCGGTTTTTGTAATAATCGCCCCACCCTGGAACCATCAGTCCATATATTCTTAAAAGCAGTGAACAAAGTCAATATTATGCATATTTAAAAGGATGCTTTATCTCAACAAAAAGTCCTTATTATAGAGAGGGCACCATGTTCAAAATTCTGTTTTTGTTTTGGTTGCATGAGTACGCTGAAAAAAGAATTGAATATCAGAGGCATTCACCTGGGGGAGGAGCGGGGGGGGGGGGGAGTTCAGTCGCTAAACAATTGTCAAAAACGGCAAAGGAAGGAAGATAAACGGTGATTTCTCAATGCAAGAGAAGAAAATAATAATAGTAAATCTATTGGAAAGCAAATAATTAGCTCGCTACCTCCGTTGCGGCCGCCTACCATGGACATTTTTAATTTTTTGTGCCTAAAAATTTGTTTTAAAAACTCAAGTCTTAAAGTTTTAAGCCCGCCAAAAAGCGGTTGGTTTTGTCGGTCTATGAAAAATAATTATGATTATGCGCGATACATTGACGGGTCAAAACTGAGGAATACGCGTTGAAGTTTTCTCAAGTACAAAAGATTGATCAATTTTCTCCTGTTTGCCAAACTTTAACTTGAGTGTTCCAGGGAAAATATAGAAATTTTTTCCTATAGACAAGCTATAATCAAAGCCATTATCTTAAAAAACACCAAATCAAAACTAATGGATCAACGTAAGAGATTTCGTTTTTACATTTGTCTCTAAAAACCAAGTTACCCCAGACATTGAAGCTAAAGATTCGGATTTAAAACTAATTTTTCCGGATATGTTTTTTATGAGATAATAAACAAGTTCATGATGAATGGTCATAAATCACAAAATAAGGTAGCTCCAAATATTTTCAAAATTTGAATGACATTTTTTTAAATAATTCAAAAGATAAGCCGAAAATTGTTTACAGATGTATATAAGTTATGCGAAGCATGAAATTATACGTAGTGATGAGCACAACAACTAGAATTGAACAACAATTATAATAATCAATTGGCCAAACTCACACATACAACTAGAATAGTTGAACTTGCACAAGGTTAAAGATAATGCACTAATTAAATTCTAAGAACGCCCTGAGGGGAATTACTGCAGCATAATAGAAAACAACTTCTAAAACTAGAAAAATAAGTATGTGGCTAGACAAAATAATGTATTACTTTATTATATTATATAATTATTTTGAGGTTTACTAGAACTGTAGTTGATTTATCTATATGCTAATTGAACTTATTATAAATTAAAGTAGCATGTAGTAGACTTACGCAGAATTATTACATAAATTATTCGAATTAGTTAGACTTACCTGAAAAGAAAAGAAAAAATTTTTATGGTTAATTGATATGTAGATAATTAATTAATTAAATATTTTATATTTTAAATACATTTTCTAAATATATGCCCAATAGAATATGATAACAAAAGTGTCATAGTTAGATCCTAACAAACAATCTTATTTTCATATATCTTGTTAATCTTAATTATTATTATAGTTTGTGATAATTTAATGCAATAATTTCACTGATTAACACAATATAAAAGTAATCAAAGAATAGTGAAAGTTTCTTTTCATTCCTAAATAAAGATAAAAATGTTTTTCAAGCCTAATGATATCATTAATTTAAATAATACTTAAAAAGATATAAAATAAAAAACAAAACAAGCATTTTTCTTTGTTTTTAACAAATTAATATTATATTTTAATGCAAATGCTTTAAAATAACAAGACTATTATTTTTATAGTCCAATTCTAATCAATGCATTTCTTTTTGAAAAAATTTCTGAATTCCACAGAAAAAAAACCTACACTTTAAAGCTCACAAATTAGAAAGATGCTTAGCATCTAGCGCCTCTTCGTTACACATGAAGAAAATGGGCGTGGAAATGCACATAAATTTAAATTTTTTGTATAACAAGCTTGATTTCGTTAGCTTGAAATAAGATACAAAAGTCAAAAGCCCGCAATGGGGATTTTTAGCTTAAATAGATTGAGATTTCTGTTGTTGCTTTTAAATAACAAGATGCGATAAGATTGCATGAAATTCGAAATCAATTTGAGGAGAAAACAAAAGAAAAAATTAATAAAAAAAATTAAGTTATATCTAGTTATAACGAATCTATAATTTACGCTACATTTGAGGAGATTCCCAATCGGCCAGAATGAGAGTACTCTGCAGAGGAGTGGAATAAAAGACATTTTTAATTTCAGTATGCCTTCTTCTGGATCAGTTTCTTATAAAGTCGGCTAAAATTTCTTTCTGTAAGCTAAATAAAAACCCTATACCAGTGTTGATATTTGAGATTTTTTGAAAGTACTGAAATTATGTCAAAATTGTACCTTTTTGAATCTAATTGTACCTACCTATAAAAGGTATTATATATTTTTCTACATAATTCAAACACGCTGAGCTCAATGGTTTTTTTGGATTCTTGTTGAGTTTTTTGTATGCACATTAAAATGCATCGAGAACTTAAATATATGTTATGATTCCCAAAATATTTCGGCTCTAGAGATTACTGTTTGTGATCTGAATCATTTGGAAAAATCTCAAAAAATCTACTTTTGTCTACAGACATTTTTCTGTAGGCTACTTTCTCCCAAATAAATAATAATAATAAATAATGTTTGGGTTCTGGACTCGAGATAATGACTTCCTATACTATTTCTAATAGTTTTGTTAACAGATTTTTCAAATATTTCAATGTAGAACCCACCATACAAAGATAATCAAATTGACGACTTTTCACAATTTGTTTTTCAAATGTGACAAAAAGCGGAATGAGCCCAAATTGTACCTAAAATATTTCGATAGTGCCTAAAGTACTTTGAAGACCAAAAAGTGCGCTCTTGTGCTGATCACCTAGGATATGCAATGTAAAGTAAACCAGTAATGGTGAGTACTGGTGAAGTAAAAACCTATTGCACAAAGTAAGTATTCTAAAAGTTTTTTCGGAGTGATCTGTTTTCGATGGGAATATAATTAGATCTTATGTTCCAATACAATTTAATTTACTTCACTAAAGAGAGGAAATCTTAAAATATGAGTAGTTTATGAACAGTTTTCCTCAAGCCTGCTTAGCTTTGGTCTGCTTCTAATTTCTTAATTTTTTAACCTCTACATTTCCAGGGCTGTATACGGATATCATAGTAAAGAATATTAGGTTTGAAAAAAAGTTTTGTGGGACAAGATCTTGTGTAATATCTCTTGGCACACTATTTAAATAAAATCCTGACTATAATTAAAGAATTCTCTTTTGCAATCACTCAATATGTCATTGCCTTACGACTCTGTTCTCTGGGCTATGTTCTTCTGCCGCGTTTAATATCTAAGTATCTTCTTTTCAGTTATGGATATGAGCTTTCTCTATCTTCAATTGAGACATAATAAAATTGAACTTTACGCCTTCCTGGAATGGAATTTCCACAAAACTAAAACCAACATTGCCATATAATGTAGAGTTATGTACTTGCCTTTGCGGCCTAAACAAACGCAAAGAAAGCCACCAGAAATGCAAATTAGCTAAAAAAAAGATGAAGATGAAAATCAAATGGTGATCTTAATTAATATGAACATTTGCTCAAACACATAGAGCATTGAAGCTGAAGCTATAGCTGAAACAAACCACTTGACTTGAGTTAAGAGGCGTAACAAACAACAGATTTGTGAAGCAGTTTTCTTCATCACACAATCACACACACTCAGACAATCAAAATTAGGTGTTGAGTCATTAATAAAGCGCGTTTATTTGACTTCCTTCTTCTTCTGCAGAGCAACACACAACACAAATTTATGTCATTAACAATTTAGAGAAATTCATGCACGAGTGAATTCAATATTGGAATGTTGCAAGTTGCAACTAGCTATGCTTGCATGTTGGTGGTAAAAAATATTAATAAATTCATACATGCTTTCATGTTGTTAGTTGCAGTATTTGGATTATTTCACTTTCATTTATAATTTGTAAATTGCATGTTTTCACAGCATATATTTATATTGATTTACATACTTACTCGACTGCTGCATTTATTTACAACTAAAAGCTTGAGCATTTGAGTATGCAGATTTTTCTGTTGCCTTTTGCTATCAATCAGATAAATTTATGTTGGTTGTCGTTGTCAACGTCGTCTCTGCTGTTTTTGTTGTGATTATTGATTACCATCATCAAGTATTTTCTAATGGAGCAAGTCCGTGCGTCTGTCTCCTCATTTGTCTGTCTGCATTGCTATGGCGCATACTGTGAATGCGTATGTCGCAGCAGCACACAGTTACCATGCTCCAGTTTCACAGCGTCACATTTCATTAATCAAGTGACAAAAGCAACATCAACAAATGCAGCAACAACAACAACAGCAACATCGAAACCTATCCGAAGTATCAAACACAAAAACATAAGTAGTTGAAAAAAAATCCAGTTAAACTTCTACTTGCTACTGTAGCAAAATTGTAAAATTGCAAAATTGATTTTTTTTGTCATTTATTTCATTTTTGTTTTTCTTTTTTTTTTGTGGTGTGGCACATTTTTTATGATTTTTTTTATTCTTTTTTTTGCTGTTGCTATTTGTTTGGGGTTGCAATCAATTTGTTGCACATTTGCTGACAGCATTTCTGCTTTTATTGATTTTTTTTTATATGTGGTGGTTGCACCTTGGTGTGCGTGCGTGTGTTTATTTGCAATTTGTAATTGAGGCTGCAAAACTTATGTTAAGCGGTATTTTTATTGACAGCCATTTTGACAGTGCAACATTATGATGTATAACTGTTCATTCGAGATGTCGCACTAACAAATCTCGTTGCTGCTGTTGTGGTTGTATTGGGTGTAAGTATTACAAGTTTAGATGATGCTGCACATTTAATTAAAACTTGAAAAAATCTGAATAAATTTTGTAGGAAGTTTTGTAAAATGTGTTGGCAACCCATACACATACATACATGAATTGGCACTATGGAAAGTCAAGTTTGACATTTTGTGGTTTCCATAAATCATTGGAAAATATTAAATATATTTTTTAATTAAAAATTCAACGCATCGATGTTTATTTAGTAAAATACTTCAACGTGCTTAGTTTATTCTCATAAAGAGTGAAAAACGAGAGAGAAATTAATTTGACAAATTAGTACACGAGGAGATTACTTAAATAGTTATTCATGAGTATTCGGTTTCATGTGATCATAATTGAGTTTTTAATTGAGAGTATTAATGTTTTTTAAAATTTTCTCACGAAAATTTATCATTTCTTGTAGAACATAAAATGATTTCAATATTTTTGGTAACTCCAAATTGTGGTCTTTATTTATTGCTATTTAATTACACTAGTTTACAAACAATTATTTTTTTCTGGGCAATGAACACCACATCCAATTTCTATGTAAAGTTGGTCGATGAGTCTGAAAAACAACTCAATTTTAAATTTTATATTGTGGTTTTAGAGATAACGCCAGTTGAATTTTTTTTTTTTTGGACCAAAAAATATTTGTCCTCATAATTACGAATATTTTGTAAACTAGAAGTTCAATTTGAACAAGCTGTATATGAAATTAATGACATTGAAATTTCTCATCTTACGTTTATAAATTTTGATGCAATTAGATAAATAGTTTATGCACAATTAAGTAAATTGTCAAGAAAGGAAAATATCTTTAATCTCTATATTCGGAGAAGGTGACTCTCAGGGTGACTGGCCAAAAGAATATTAAAATATTACGGAGCAATACCGGAAATCTCGATACCAAAAAATAATATGATACCGAAAATCCGTCTAAGACAGTCGAAAATTCTAATTTGGAACTACACCCTGATGCGCATCAAATCTACTTTGTTGGCCATAAGTCACAAAAACTTCCGATTTGCTTAAAATCTATTTCACAGGGGTTTTTTGGGTCGCAGATTTAAATCTGTGCTCGAAATTTCGAAAAAAAACTATTCGCTCTCTGGCCGGAAAATGTTCAAAGTTTAAAAGTTTTGACCATAATTTATACTTTTTATAATATTTTTAATGAATTTCTAAGAATTATATTAATGATATTTGTTATAAGGAGTGAAAAAATCTGAACATATATAAAATTCAATAATTTTTAAACGGTTGATCTTAGAGGTTTGAATTTTTTTATTTAATTGATAATATTTTACAAATTACAGAAAAATATAACTTTTATAGTTCTAACCACTATTTATGAACTCGTGGACCTTTTTTGGTAAACTTTCCATTAGAGATTTGATAGTTTTTTCAGACACCTTTTTGGAACAGTTTGCCCATCTCGTTTTAAAATCTCTGATATTTTGGGGCACATTTTTTGAGCTCTTTAAGTTTTTTTTCACAAGAGCCCAATATCTTCCCACTGGTCTTAGCTCAGGACAATTTGGAGGATTGGTCTCTCTTGGTACAAAAACTAGGTTATTAATTTGGTACCACTCCAGAACTTCTTGCCGTAGTGACATGATGCCAAATCGAGCCAAAAATATGTGGACACATTGTGCTCTCTTATGAAAGGAAGAAGTCTTTTTGGGTATTTATAGAGCCCACTGTAACAAATGACTTGCTTGTTTTGAGGCAACTGCATATAGCTTGCCACACCAGGAATTTTTCAGGAAATTTTGTCTGCTTTTGGATCCTAAATTGTTCTTCGACATTTCCTCGAGCATTAGCAACATAAAAATTTTGACCCGGAAGCTGCGTAAAATCTGCCAGTACATACGTTTCTTCGTCCATTATACAACATGAATATTTTTGTATGAAATTCGATTTTAATTTCCGAGCCCTACTTTTGGCGTCTAAATTTTTTGCAGCATACCTGTCTGGAACTTTTTGGACTTTGTATGTTTTCAAACCTGCATTGGCTTTAACTTTTCGCACAAAATAGTCAGATCACTGGGCTAACCGGGCAGCTTTTCTACCAGATGTGTTTGGAGATCTTTTCAATATGCTTTCTATTTTCTTGGCTTTCTTAATATCAAGTGGTCCTTGTTTTTTTCCCGAACCAGGTTTCCTATCGATGGTCAAATTCTACTGAAACTGTTTAATAACAGTGGAAACAGTTTGACGGCAGACCTTCAATTCTTTGGCCAATTTTTTATAGGACCAATTTGGATTTTTTAGAAATTTTTTAATAATTTTAAGACGTTCTTCTTTTTCTTCGCTCATTTTGATCCAATAAATCAACATGTTATTAAAAATAACAACTGACATAATTTTCAAAGATAATTAAATCAAAGAAATTTTTAAATTTTGCACCCAAAAAAATTTATTAGGTAAAACGTGTGTTAAGATTTTTTCTCTATTTCAAGAACTTTTTTTCATTCAATTAAATTTCATAACAGACAATTTTAAATAACGGTATCTCAGGAGGAGAGTGGCTACTAACAAAAATATTTCAAGCTTTAAAGTATTATTGTAATAGAACAAAAATGGAATCATTATTTTTAGAATGGAATTTACTTTGGAAATCGATTTTTGGCTAACAAATCGAGGGTTAGAGAAGGTTGGTAGTTTATGGAAATGAACCCAAAGAGTAATTATATTTATTTTGCATTTGGATAAGTAAGTTCATCTACAAAAAATGTTAAACTTTATGTAGAATTTATAATTATACTGATCTTTATACCTTTTTCATAAAATATATGTAGCAGATCAAACTTGAAAGAAACCGATTTTTTTTTAATTTCTGTATTTAACTTCTAATAAATTCTAAAAAAAAAATGTTCTTATACTGTTGTCAGCCTGAATAAAAAAATGTGGCAACCTTATTTTCTTTTTATGTATTTTCTTTTATATCGTTTTCGTATTATTATTTTCGAATGTAAATGTCAGAGAAAAGGAGACAGACGCGCCGTTTGTTAACGTATATAGTTGTGTTTGCGGTCCTCGGTTATTGAAATACTGTTTTATTGTTTTGTTTCATTAATTACATTAAATTAAATGGATTATTTTACTTTATAATTAAAAAGTATTTATTCGACAATCACATTAACTAGGCAAATATCCTGGTGACACTATTTTATAATAAAAAAATTAGATTGCTCATGATTGCTTTGTTGCACAGTTGGCCGCCTGATTTTCTCGGGGTAGGCCAATTACTATTTAAAATACACAACAAATTTTTAATATTTTTTTACTGAAATATTGTATTGGAGACATAGAAAATAAGTTTTAAAAATTTTAGAATTAAATCACGATTTCTGGTACTTATTTAAAATGGGTAGCACCTCTTCTTTATAAATCCCTTCAAACTTCGTTGGGATCATTCGGAATCAGTTCGAATTTTACCTTAACTTTTACTTTGGTTCTGATTTTCATAATTTTATTGTCTTAGTGTGATTGGCTTCATTATGAAACAAATATTTGTATGTTCATTATTTTGTATAAAGAAAGCCTTTTTATTCTCAAATTTATTGATCACAGAAACAATATAAACCATAAATATATTTTCTTTAATTATGCAAAACAAACAACGGCAAGGTATACGCCTATCGGAATATATTTCACTGACTGCATTCATTTAATACTATAATTGTAATGTTTTTTTTATAAATGTTAATTGCAGAATACATAAATTCAATATTTATAAATTTATTTGTATAAAATTCTAATGCTGATAGTATATACGAAATGACTTAATTTACCATGTAAAAACACTCAATAAAAAATTTGTTGCTTTATTTTTTATTCAACAAATATTAAAATATGCAAATGCATATGCAATAAAGATAGCGGGGGCCCAACTCGCTCATCTGCCTATCTAAATTTATGACACTGACAGCAAAAATGCAATATATATTACAAATTATGAAAATGCATTTTATTTGCATTATCAACAGCGATTAATGACAAAAGACAACAATAAATGTTTACATACATTTTTGTATATCAAATGCAGCAAGGAAAAAAAACGAAATTGATAAAAACTCTTAGTATAAAAAATTTGATTATGAATTGCTCATTTTTTCCCACAGCAGTGGAGAAAGTCATGATGTCTGTCATTCGCTTTGTTATTGTTAAGGCCATAGATTTTTGGAAACATATTAACACATATTAACGCCTTCACCCTTTGTATTTGTCTTTTATGTTGCATATAACTTCTTTTATTTTTTTTTTTTTGGTTATTTAGATGCAATAAAATTTATTGTTTGTAAAATCCATTAATATTACAACAACTTATATATAATTTTCTTTTTTTTTTTACTTTTTTTAATAGCAAATAGAAACAAGTATTAAATAAACAAACAGAAATATTAATTTTATTTCCAGTGGCGTTTATTAACAGCTAGTATGAACATAAATCTATTGGCAACCAGTTAACTTTTTGACAGACACATTAAGATGTTAACCCTCCCAGGCAAATTCATGCTCCAATATAAAAATGGATAGCCATCATTGTAAGAGTTTAGTTTTTTATTAATATTAATAAAAAATTAATAGAAAAAATAGATTTCAGCGTCTTTCATGATCAGAATTTAACATAAAAAAATGAGCCAAAAATCACCAAATTTTAATCCAAAATATATAAAAAAATTAAAATTTTCCTTTTAATTCGCCCTCTAACTTTGGTAGTTCTTAAGATATATTTCCAATTTGTATATCATTGTAAGCAACTAAATGTCCTCATTTGAATGAAATATAAAAACTTACTCATTGGATAAATAAAAATAAAGTTACGGGCAAGTATATGCTTTTCACTGTCACACAGTGTTATTAGAAGTTAGGTCGAAAAAGTTAATATTTTTTTAATTGCACTTTCTCAAAGTTTAGAATCTCAAGAAGATCTCATATCTGAGTATTGTTTATGAAGGTATGAGCGTTTGATATGTGCCATCCTCGAGTAAGCTCTCTCCATGCCCGCATTTTTTTCGAAATCAAGTTTTCTGCAAAATGCACTGGCACTAATCCTGATATCTCGAAAAGTAATTTGCGAATCGATTTTAAGTTTTACAGAGTTTATCGTTTTCACTAGTGATTGAATGAAGGATTTATTGCTTTGATGATATCTTTTTCCTTTTACCCAAAAACCAGAAAAAGAATCTAAATAAGTACAATTTAAATTTTCAATTAATCGGATAGAAATTTCCCGGGTTATGTTTCATTCATGTCAAACCGCTAGGAGAGGCTTCGAAAAAGAGCTATAAAAATCTTTACAAAATTTTTCCACTCATAAATGTGATGTAATATCATTTTTAAATAGTTTATATATGTTTTAAGCCAATAAAAAAAGAAATCGGAAAAACAAGGGAAACATTTTCATCGTTTCAGAATAATGTGAAATAAAAAGTCTTCAGAATATGTGGAGTGAATTTTTAAGTGAAAATTCAAAAAATTGCTACCGTTATGTGACAGCAAGTAAAAACTTTGAGTCTGAAACTTCAAAAACGTTTTTCTCGAATCACCTTTTTTCGAGACCGATTTACACGATATCTCTAAAGCTACTGTATCGATTATACTACATTTTTACTACAGATCGATAAAATATCTATTTATCGTTAGATGAACCAAAAAAGCGTTATGTATAATAATTTTGAATTTTATTCTAACAATTTTATGCAATAAAATATAGATGAGTTTTGGCGTGAATTTTTTTCATTCATCTAAAATTGTAGTTTTTTTAATTTTTAATTTTTTTTAAACCATTAAGGCCTGAGCGTATAACCGCTGGTGCAAAATCGACCAAACTTCACATGGAGTTTATATTTCACCTAACTAAAAAAAAGTTCTAAAAAAAAAAAATTCTTATCCCACTTAGGCCCAGCGTCGCGTTTTCGCAACGTAAAAGTTTAAATTTATATTTTAAATAAGTTGTTGATGAAAATGAATTAAAAAATGAATTTATATCAAATATAGGATTGTAAAAAAGCAACACCAAAAGAAGTCTTGAATTTAAAGTGTTTTACAATTTCGCATTAATTTTGAAAATTGTGAAAAAAAATTGGTCAACTTTGGATCGAAATATATATGTAGATTAGAATAAAGAAATCGAATTAAATCAAACATAGCATAATCTAAAACATCCAATATGATTAAATAGCAACTGCATCAAGATCAGATTTTTTAATTATTTGCTCAGAATACGAAAAATTACCAAAGTTGCGTTTTCGCAACGCGCAGGCCTTAATGGGTTAATTTTATTTTTTGTTCATCAAATCTTTAGCCATATCAATAATTAAATCAATGAAAAAAATCTTATATGATATTTTTGATTTGAACAGCCTAAAATGTAGATATTTTATGAATTACCGGCTAAGAGACGTCGTAGTCGAGCTCAAAGCACGTGCATAATTCTTCAAGAATAAATATGTAAAAATTGTTGTAACTTTTCAATTAAACAATAGTATGCACCAATTTTCTGATCATTTAATTCAATACTTTCTCAAATAAAAATTTTCATTTCAACAATTAAAACTAGAATTACCTCTCAAATAAACAATTATGAACATTTTAAAATTAAATTGTTCTTTTTTCATTTCTCGTCCTTTGGGAGAAAACAATAATAACACTATTTACCAAAATTTTTGCACAGACTTCTCATAAAATTTTTGAAAATTATTTTTAACTCTTAAACACAAAACTGAGATTAAACAAATTCTAACCGGCCGCCTTCTTGCAATTTTCGACTTTTGAAATACTGGCAAAAGTGATCGCCGTAACCTAGCGGCTATTATGCTGGACTGTTACGCAGGGTTTCGGGATCAATACTGATGGGCACCTCTTGCCTGGCAATGACAATTTTTATAACTCACACAACATGAATGGATGTGATCTGTCTAAGCCCTCTATACACAAGATGAAGAAGAATACTGGCACAAGCTAAATTGAAGGAAAATATATTTTGGGGGCCCCAAAAAAATAAAAGTCTCGCAGACATTGCTGTTTGAAAATTTGTTGTCTCCAAAAAATCTTTGCTCAGAAATCTTTCCAAAATGTCGGTTACTTCTTTGGTTTCTCCCGAAAGAGGCAAATATGAAGGGTGAATTTTTCGAGATATTAAGGCATGGAGACTCCTAGGTTGAACACATGATGAGTGACTACTGTTGGACATGGATTAGAGAAACTGATAACAAATTATACAAAAAACAACGATTAACTTCAAACAAGGGGTAAGATTTTGGCGGGTACAAAAATCCAAAAAAAAAATTCTAATTTTGATTGAAATAAATTGTCATTAAGTACCAAAATTTGAGAAAAACAAATATGTAACAACAGACAAAAAATAATTAAAAATGTTGTTGAGAAGTCAGTGGGGGGAAAAATTAAATTTTGCAAACTAATTTATGTATTAGTTGTTCAGTTTATTTGTTTATTCAACATTTTTATGCTCAGTTTTTTTTTAATTACAATTTAGCATGAAAATTGCTAGTGAAATTAGTTAAATAAATTTAGAATTATTCGATAGATAATAAAATAAATTATTTCTTTTGATTATTTTTATAGTTTATTTTATATGCAATTTCAAGATTTGAGATATGTATTTATTTATATAGGTATAAGTATATTAAATAAATTAATTTTTATTAGCATTATAATTTGTACTTAAATTGTACTGCGCCAATAAAATTTAAATTTTTATTAATTAAGATTGACATCTCTGTTGGTTTTTTAGATAGTTTTGAATTTTTCGGGCCAAGAATTTTTTTTTTAATTTTTATGTGTAAGAATTTGTCTATTTGTCTGCCTACCATATTCTTAATGATCATTCAGTAATATGATACTTTATTGTACCCGAATTTCTAAGTTATTTTCTAAAACAACCAAATCTTTGTGTATAAATATTTCTTTATTTTGGTTAAAAATTATGCAATTATTGGCCTTCTTATGTTTCTTATGTGCGCCTGTCTACTTCCAATTTAAATTATTGCTAGTTAACTCAGTTGGAGATGTGGGTTCTGAATACACAAAATACCAATACACAAAATATTTATGTATTGGTGTAATTAACATTAAAAAAATTTTGTAATAATAAAGTATCGAATTTTATGATTGCCCTAATTTTAATATTGTATGCACGTGGTATGCAATTTAAATAAAGAATTTGATGCGATTGTACATGCATATAAAATAAGTGGATTCACACATCGTATTTATTTTCTGATGAGTTCAAGGAGTTCATTAATTCACTTATTATTTTCTTTAATATTGTGCATTATTCCTAGCAGATAAATAAGTTAATAAATAATAAATATTTTTATTAGTATTTTTAACCCTAAGAGATGTACGAGTAAAACACCAGCAGAGGTATTCGTTTGCTCTCCGAGATTAACATAGTATAAAAAAAATTCTTGGTACTTGTATACGAATCCCGCCCAATGTAATGTTTACCTTAATCTTCAGAAGTACTCGTCTGAAGTTTTCGTTGGGATACTTCAAGCTAAACTCAAAATTGAAAACTGCTTAAGTAACGAATTATATATAGGAAAAAAAATGCCTGGCGATATTTTTGATAATATTTGCTTTAGTTATACCTCTAACTTCAGTATTACTACAATAATTTTTAATATTTGGTGAATAACAAGGAGCCATTTTTGAAAAAAATTTTTGGCCCCAAATTTTGGATCATTCCTTGAAACAGACGCAATAACAAAAATATGAGTAGTTTACCGTAGAGGTGTAATGAGTGTAAATCAAGGTCAAATATGGTTGCACTGTGTTTGTTCTGGAAACTAAAGCCTTAAGGAGGAACTAAGGTCAGGACGACCGCAAGAATTTGGTGAAAATAGGTTGTGGGTGCTAGTGGAGCAAGACCTCAAACTCCAAAGTTAGAGTATTAGCATATGCTTAGTTTTCGGAGCACGAAGTACGGTACTAAAGTTAAGATAAGAAGATAATTTAGTACACAAAATCTCCATGCAATTCGAAGTCATGGACGCAATCGGAGAAGATTATCCATGTTCGTGTGGGTGTGACATAAAGTGATTGTGGCAGTCGATATGAAAACGGAACAGATTTTCCTTGATTTATTATTTAACTATAGTGGAAGAAAGTTAATTTTACTACAGATAGTTCCGCATTGCAACTTATCAATATTAATATCATCATTGTTCGAAAAATATGAAAAAACAAACGTTTTTTCCGAAGTTTGCATCAATTGCGCAACTTCGCATTTTGCCAGTGCGCTTCTATAAATTCTTCTTAGTTGGTTTGTGGCAATGTTTGCAAATTCCCTAGCTTTGAATTGCTATATTACACTGCGGTTCAATGAATTAGTTTCACAATAACAAATTTTGGAACGTTGATTTTTCTCCAATTTTTAGATTAGCCATAAAATTTAAAAAATGAATGAATAGGAAATGCTTTTTCAATGAATTTCGTAATTGCGTTGAAAAAACACAGTTGTCAACAGTGAACTGCCTATTTTAAAAAAATTTTTTTTTTGGTTCATTGAATTTGGTTTACGCAAAGAGTTGACGATATCTTAAATGCTAAATTTTATAAATAAAAGTTGCTCTGAATTAATGTTGATTGATGTATTTCTTAGAGATTTCGTTTAGAAATGGGTAAAAACAAACAACTTTCACTGGCCGAGAGAATCAAGAGGGGCTATGGGGACAGATGGGGGCAGGTTACTTGAGATGAAATATTTCTAATACCTTTTTGTGCATTTCGTCTTCAGACACTGAAAACGAAATCTGCCGTGTTGAGGCTCGAATTCGCACTTAATTTTATGCGGAATAACCCGAAAACTAGGTCATAACACGAAAACCATTTTATATATGTGGTTTGTACGGGAAATAATAGCGGTTATGTTAACCCTTCCCTGTCCATGCTGCCAAATATGGCCCCACCACTTTGGACAGTAATAGTGGCGCCATCTTACGTCCAACATCCAAATCAGAATATGGGTTTCGTAGATTGCAGCTTTCTGTATCGATGCGCGTATATAACGGTATCAGAAAACGCCAACTGTCAAAAGTTATTGCCATTTTTAAGTGCAAAAATATGTTTTTCACATAAAAAAAAATAAAAACTAAAATTTGTGATTTTCTATTTAGCCGAAAGATATTGTTTCTATAAATTTCACGCTGAATAATTGGTATACATTTTAATTTTTGGTTATTTTTCTCAATAAAGTGATTAAAAAAAGTTATGCATTTCTATTTTACTTGATACTGCCAAACGAACTATATATCGCCCACTAATTTCAAATTTTAACACTTGTAATTAAGATATTGAAAAAGCCATTGAACAAAAGTTGTTCAGAATGAAGAATGCTATTCCTTCATATTTTTTTAAACAAAATTTGCCTTGTTAGGCATGGAAGGGTTAAACTTTCTTACCGCCAGGTAAAGGGTGGTGAATTGCACCTTGAAAGTATGCTGTCTTTTTATTAGAATAAACTGATTAAAAAAGGGGAATTTTTAATATTAAATATAGGACCCTAAAAGTATACCACACATTTATTATTTTGTCGGTAAATAGAGTGACGGTTATGTTAAGCTTTCATACCGCTAGGTGGAGGGTGGTAAAACGCACCTCGAAAGTTTGCTGTCTTATTATTAGTGCAAACAAATTAAGAAAGGTGAATTTTTAATATTAAAAATAGAACCCTGAAAATATACCGCACTTTCATTATTTTGTATATAAATATAGTTGTGGTTATGTTAAACTTTAGTATCGCCAGGCACCCCGCAAGCATGCTCTCTTATTATTAGCATAAACAGATTAAGGTGAACTTTTTAATATTAAAAGTAAGACTCTAAAAGTATGTCGCACTTTTATTATTTAGTATGTAAATATTGAGGTTGCCAAGTTAAACTTTAGTACCGCCCGATAAAGGGCGTGGAATATACTTATATATCAATGGAATTAGTGGAATATATCAAAAATTGTTTTTATATATGATATTTTTTATCGTATACTTTATTTTGGTTAATAGTTTATTATTTCCTAAATAATATTAACATTGGGAGGTGTAGACGTGCAAAAAGCGAAGAATGTGCGTTGAAAATAGAATTAAAAAAAAAACATATGAGCTTTGCCGTTTTTGGAATATAAAAATGAAAACTTTTATAATGAAGTAAACAACTATACGTAAAGCATGTTATCACATTATGTGACGAGTGCAGAAGGAACTCATTTTAGTTTTTTTTATCTAAATTTTTGTCAAATTTTTGTTGCACAGTGTAATTTAAGAAAATTATTCTACACGAGAAACATAAACTTTTTGCTTACTTCTAATGAAAGTAATAATCTTAATATAAGTGGGTCATTTGGCTCTTTGCCGCATGTTCGAAGACTTTGAGTGACCACTGTTCGCAAATATATATTTTTATAGGTATTCTTAAATACTAAAAATATCCCAGCCGGCATTCCTAAAAGCTGTGCTAAACAATTTCAGTCAAAGCTTACTAGAATTACTCATACTTTCATTTAGAATAAATTTTATTTTTGTTAATAAAAAATGATTCTGGCAAAACTTTTTATGCAGGTTTCCAAAAGTTCTTTGGCATCCAATAAGGGGGAGACAAAAAGCGATTTTAAAACCATACAAAATCGAAATGTGATTATATCTTCCTCTTTTTGAGTAATTTATATCGAAAACTTAGAATTGTTCTTAAACTTTTTACAAATGTCTAATTTAATGTCATAATTTCTCTATTGCGGCTTGTTTCCCTATTCCCATGAATTACTGCATACTCCACTGGGGACTGACGACATTTAAAAAAGTATATCAGAATTGTAAATATTAAGTAACAATTTAAGCTGATTGCATTCAATTTTTCTTGCTTTTGTTTTTGTTTTTACTGCGATTTTATTTGTTCATAAATTTTTTAAGCAAATACATTCACACGCTTGCACAAACATAGACAGACAATACACACACGCGTATAGTTATACAAATATTGCAGGTATGTGTGTGTGTGTGTGTGTGTGCGTATAAAATAAACAAATAATCATCAGAAATATGAAGAGCGAAATAAAAACAACAATAACAGAGCAACAACAGCACCAGCAACGACAACGACAACAACAACGACAGCAACATCAACATCAACAATTTGCATGTGCGATCAATGAGCCACTGACCTAAGACAACATCATTTGCATTGCGATTTTGATACATCCATACATATATATATATGTGTATACACACTACCACCACCAGATTATGATAATGCAGGGGGGAGGGGGTTACTGGTGAGTGGCTGGCTGGTATGTGTGTGTATATGGCTGAGGCTGCTGTTGTTGTTGTTGGATGGTTGTTGGTTGCTGGTGGCATTTGCGGTGCGAACGATTATGACGTTCACATTTTCAGTTTTCGCTCACAATACACTAAGCGAAAAAAACTCTAAGTACAACAACACAAAAGTGACGATAAGAAAATGTTTTGTTTTTATTGTTTTCGTTTTGTTTAAAACGAACATTGACAGTGGAATTGCTGGAACAACAATAAAAACTCGCAAAAATATTTGCCTTCGTTTTGTTTGTTTTCCTCATTTTTGCTGTAGTATTTTATTTTAGTTTGTAATGTGAGTTCAGCGTTAGAAACAAAAACAGAAGGAGCTAAAGTAGAGCTTCAATACATTTCAGCTGCTTCTTTTCGTAAAAATTTGCTATTTTTGCTAATTAATTACATGTAACGCTTAAAGTATTAGATACAAAATATTGCCTTTTCGCCTTTTCACAGCAAAGTAATTTTCTTATTTGCATTAGATATTCGCGTACTTTGTATCTAGATACATTTACATCTATGCACATATGCATTTGAGTTCGTTTTGCACAGCGTTGAAAATGACACTCATTCGTCAACATGATACGGTGACAGCGTTACGTTACATCCATGTATACAGTCAACGGTAATTGTTGTAGTGTTATCAGTTTGACGTTGACGTTGGTTGTTGCGTTGGATTACGCGCTAAATCCACGTGCTTCACATTTGACAGACAAGTGGAGCACATCGAAACTCACTGTGTGTGAGTGTGTGTGTGTAGTCAAATGTCGAAAGTTTCGCTTGTAAATGTTGGAAAAGTGTGAAACGTTAACAAATTGCCGCAATGTGAGTTTGTATTAAGTATCAGAAGTAGTACCGTTTTATAAAAAAAAATTCTGTGATAATTTTTTTTGTCATTTTTTTGTTTTTAAAAAAAAAATCTTCAAGTATTTGCAGGTATGACTTGCAATTAAGGTTGGCAGTTGCAAATTAGGCTTTACTTGGATATTGAAAAAATTACAAAGAAACTTTTCAAACTCAGTCCTAGGACAAAAATTTCAAATAAAAAGCTCTGAACTTTATAAGTGTTTTAGATAAATGTTAACAATAAAGTGGCTAAAAAATTGATGCATGTTGGAGTTACAAGTTCCAGTTCCTTTTTTTTCACTGTAAAACTTAAAAAAAGTCATCTTAACTTAAAGAAGGAAAAAGTTTAGACGGGTAATTAATGAATCTGGTGGGCGAATTAAACTTTTTTTTTAAATTATTTTTATAAATGGAAAAGTAGAAAAATTATTATGTACTCAAATTGCATAAATGTAAAATATAATCAATTTCTTACTTTCTAAAACTTCGTCAACTCCAACAAACAACTATAAATATTTTTTTTTAATAATTAAAATTATCGCAAATAATTTTAATATCACCCAAAATAATTATTTTCATTAATTACTCGAAATCTGACCTTCACCTGACGATGGAATCAAAACGAAACAACGCACAGAATACTGAAGCTACGTAGTGTGAAGCTCCGGTATTCATCTATCGACTGAGCGGCATGAATACACATAAAAAATTTTAAACGAATTTTATATATTATCAAGCGGTTGCCCGTCTGGAGACGGTCTTGCCAACTAGAGGATTAATAACGCAATTTTTGCAAGACAAATTGAAACTAAATTGTAAATTTAATATGTTTAATATGTGTGCATTAATCGGTTGAACGGTACTTGAGAATACAATGTCTAGAGAAAAATGCGTTTAAAATTAAATTTCAAAAGCAATGAATTGTTTTCGACCTGAAAAAAATGTTCGTGATCAGCATCGAAAACAGAAAAAGCTGTCTTTGAAAAATAAATAATTTTAATGCTTCCACTACACACAGACTTTAGTGGCCTAAGAGGAAGGGGAGGGGACGGGAGACGGGGGACGGATAAGAAATAAAACCCTCTTCTTGATTTATTGTATTTAAACATAAGTTGCATAAAAATTAATTAAGGATATTTCCTTCCCATTATAACACCTCCCGAAAAAATCAGAAAAAATCCTGGCTATGGTCCTGAAGGAGAATATTTTCTTTGAAATATTCTAAAGTTTATGATAGTTATGAAATTTAACTGAATAAGCCAGAGAAACTGAATAAATTTGTATTCAAAATAAATTAATAACTAGTCGGTAAGGCTCCTGTAATTTTTTTGCGAAAGAAATCCCAGAATGAAAAACAAATAACAAAAGAGAACCAAACTTCTCATTGGTGTTTGTTTTGTTATTTGTGTATGCAAATCAGGGATGCCAACTCATTTTTTCTCTCTCCCCGATAACCCTCGAGAAATTCACCGATTTTTGATCGCATTCCCCGCATTGGTATTATATAATTTCATATTATAACAGCGCTACACGCAGTTTCCATATAAACAAATTTTCAAAAACGAAATTGACCTCAGTGAGTGTTATTTTAAGTAGACCCTGAACTTTCTCGGTCCAAAACTTAACAAATTTTTATGGGACTGTTAGATTAATAGTAACGTACTTTCTGACTCCGGAATTCTTAACGCTTATATGTTCAGCCCACTTTTGAACATCAAAGTTCTCAAAGGAGAAGACATGGGATTTCTTTTGACTCAAATAAAAAATGTCAAAACTTTGTTTTGAGAAAAACGGGCTCAAAGTTTTGACTATCGGACAAAATACTTTCAAATAGCTCACTTTTTTAAAAATCGATTTCTCCAAACCAATAAATTGCAGGTCCTGCTTAAGAAAAGATGAAGATTTTAAGACCCAAAATATGAAATATTTCATAAGTTAAACGTTTTAAATAAGTTAAAATTTGACAAAAAATATTCTACAGACTTTAATTACTAAAAGCTGAACGACTTCAAATTCCCCGCATAAAACAGCTCATTTCCCGATTTCCCGTACTAAGTAAAATTCCCCACAAATCGGGGAATTCCCCGCAAGATACCGTTTCTCATGTCTTCTCGCTTTCTCTTATTTATTATTTACTCCCGCCCAAGGTGGATTTAACATGGTGGTAGCAGCATTACAACAAGTTCAACGTAACAATAACAACACGCTACTTTGTTGTTGCTAAAAATCGTAATTGTCAAAAGCACAAGAACAAATGCATGGAAAAAAAAAAGATTTTGACAGTTAAGATTATCTTTATATAAAAAAAATTAGAGAAGAAGAAGACAGAGCTGACGCTGCTATCACCTATTATAATTTCGCCATGCTCCTGCCTAAGCAATGATTTTTTCAACGATGAATGCAATGCTTTGTTCAATGGGCAATTTTAAAACACTTCCGACGCTAATATTTTGGGATTGGCTTGACCGATTTTAAATCTGATCATTTTTGGCTAACCTACTCGTCAAGCTCGTGATATAATTGATATATAATATGATATCGTAGCACTTCTGGATCTTCTGGAATAAAATTGTAGTTACACTAATAAATGTATAGATGCCATCTAATTGAAGTATTTGCAATAGGATTGTTTGTGTAAAAAAAAGACCAATAATTACATTCCTTTACAACCCTGAATGCATGGAAAAATTATAATATTTTTGTAATGTGAAGCGAGTTTTTGCTTTGATGCTGTACTACTAGAGCGCCGAACAATCTTATTTTGGGTTTAACTTATCGATAAGTCATCACTAAAGCAACAGCAGCTAAGCTTTCCATTTTATTTTATTTTCTATTATAACCACAACGCTCTTATAATGTTTAACATACGTAGAATTTTGCTCAATTTCAGAAGCCATAGCTGGTATGACAAGATCGGATTTTTTCCTCTCCGCAAGTCCTTAATAATTCTTGTTTCACGCAAATCAGCCCCAATCTTTCGTCAGCATAGATAAAGTCCTCTGGTAGAGGATATTTTTCTGAGTATCTCAAAACCTTTAAGTGAACAAAAAAAAAATTATCAAAAGGTGAAGGATCTCCGCTTCAGAAGAGAGGAGCATTACAGCATTGAATATTTTTAATATTGCGCTTTATTATTTCATTTGCTATGTCAAGAGAGGCACATACGCATTCTCCAATAATTTTACAAAGATTTTAACTTCAAGGCTTAAACAAAGGAACAATTTATTGCAACAATAACGGAGGCGGAACTTATGCTTTGGCGCTGGTCTATTTGCAGCTAATGAATCAAAACTTCTCTTTCTGATTCCTACATTTATCTTTATGGATTAACACCATAAATGGCAACAAATAAATGTTGCATGAAATTACATAAAATCTCTTGTCAAATTACAAAGTTCAATTATCATATACAAGACACATACACACACATAAAACATTTTAACAACTACAACAAAAAAAACAGACAAATTTATTATATAGTAAAATTCTTAGTTGCGATTGTTTTGTGTAATTGTAAGAGCATATAAATAGGTCAATTTTCATAAAAAAAAATACTTTTTATAGGCATTTCAAACGAAATACTCACACGCTCATGCATGGATCGTGATGGACCCCACACGCTAAAGCCAAACCACAAAATTCATGTGCCTCGAACTTTAGCATCTTCAAGTGTCTTCTTTCTTTCTATCTGTCGGATTGTCTGTCTCTTTGATTATCCCTATATGGTTCTATGAGCTGCCACATTCTTAATATAAACATCACAAAAGCAATCGAATGACACAGTGACTGACGCGTTCGCTTATTTTGTGTCAAAACTGATAATGACAACATGTTGACAATACATAATTCTAAAAAAAAAAAACACACAAACTTGCTGGAAATTTTATATTTAAATTTCGGTTGATGGAGATTGTGGGTGCACACCGAAGGGGAGCAAATAATTATTTTTCAAAAGAGATGAAGATGTAGCATGAAATCAATGAAATGATGAAGAAAGTTGAAATACTTTTGACAGCGGCTTCCTTTGACATTTAGTTAAGGCATAAAGTTGAAAAGTGTGAGTGTTGGTGTATTAATGAGGGTAATAGGGGTTTTAGGGGGAAGAAAGTGAGAGAGAGACAGTGTGTGAGCACACGTTCAAGTAAATTATGTCATTCAGATTTGAAATGTATTGAACTGTAACAACAATTTCGATTTATGATTTTGTGGTAGAAAATTTTCGGGAATTCTAAATGGATTATTTTGTCAGCATTTTACTGTGGCAGTAAAAAGCAGTAGCAAGATTAATTGTAGACCACAGAGTATTTATTAATAGATTATAATCTAATTTGACGTGTAAAAGCCTAAAAGCATCTAAATGATATTTTTGTTCGAATAGTAAAAAGAAGAAAAATTAAGTTTAATCGTTTTTAGCCTTTTTCATAAGCTAATAAATAAATGATTAATATATTTTCTTCTACATAATTGCATGTAAATCTAAAAAAAGACGCTACCTTTTAATAATATTTTTATGCGAACTTAAATCAATTTGCATTTTCATTCTATTTATAATTTTTTCTCTTACTTAAAACAAACATACAAATAAATAAATAGAAAAAAAACTTGTGACACAATAATTCTGTAATTAAATTACAATGTATGTAATTGTCTGAAATGACATGATATTACGCTTCTGCTTTCTGCCAGCTGCAGCGCCATCCATAGTTTTTCCTCTTCTTATTATTATTATTCTGCTACTTTGTGTGCCTCTTGTCAGTGCATCGAGTGAGCTGTCAAAGTTTCACTTAATGCGATAAGAGACTAACTATTTAATCGTTTTCATCATATACATTTTTGAATCATTCTTTAAATAACTTCATGAGAGATTTTCTATATATACAATATGTACATACATAGATATGTATGTATGTAGTTACTCTTGTTCCAGAGCTCTATCGTAGATCCCAGATAATTTATTGCAAACAATGTCTTGTTTTGCCTTTGGTATCAGTATGTATGTATGTGTTGTAAGTTGTATATATGTATTTTTTTTATTTTGAATTTTTTTCTTCTTCAATTGAAGCTGCAAGCAAATAATTCAGCCATTGTGTTACTTGGACAAATGCTTACAATTACTATATGACGCATTTCGTTCGTTTGCAGCAAGACCGTCATAAGTCAAAAAAACATTTTTTGTTTGAAAAAATCGCATTTAAAGTTTACAATGAACTACCGGTCAATTAAAAGCAAAAACGACACATACCCTTTTTAAACTTATGACAGTCTTGCAGCAAATGAGAGATGAGATATATGGTATATTTATGAATATTTTTTTTTCTGTGAATATCAACGATTTTTTTTTCGGGGAGCCATGCGTAATAAAGTTTTACGAAACTAATATTTACGTACAAGAGAAAAAATATGATGATGCATTCGATGGGACCTACCTAGGGAAGCCAAACGCACACTGGGGCCGCTCCATATAAATAAGTGGTGCTCAAAAGTCGATTTTTAAAAAATGGGTTTAGAAAAAAAATTTAAATGCCTTTATATTCACAAATAATTGGTACATCGAAAGAAAACATTTCAACGTTCTACCTTTTATAGTATAGGAGATATGAAGTGTCAAACTTGAAAAAATTATTATTTTTGTTTTTTAATATGATCAACCTAATCAATGTTATATGAACATTGTGTTGTTATTGCAAAGTTTTCGTTAAAGCTATAAAGTGGGGTATGCAAATAATATCCACATTTTTTTTTTTGTTTTCGTGCGAAAAATCTAATTTTTTATTTGCAAAAATTCGAACTTATCTCAAATTTTTTTAAAGTAAACTTTTAACATACATTTTTTTTCGAACGGGCAAAGTGATTGGGGATGTATTAATACCCCAATAATATACAAACCTTCGGTAACTAGAATCTGAAGATAAAAGCCCAATCAATTTCCCGTTAGAAAATAAAATGGTTTTAAAAAAATTGCCTCCTTTTTTTAAAAAGAAAATTTTAGATTTTGTTTAAGAGTAAATTAAAATTCATACAATGTATAAACTCGTAATTGTGACTAACTTCATATCTATCATACGCGCCTTTTTTTGACATTGACAGCTATTCTATCTCGAAGAGTGCCAAAAATACTATAAGAATTGATCTGTCAAATAATTTTCATAATTTTACAAAAGTGTTTTACTATAGCTGAAAATGGCGAATTTCGTGCCAACAAAACAACATTTGCGGGAAGTTTTAATTTGCTTCTTCCATTTAAAGAAAAACGCAACTGAAGCACATCGTTTACTCACTGAAGCTTATCCTGACTGTGCTATAGACGTTAGAATGTGTCAGGTGTGGTATGCCCGTTTCAAAAGTGGTGATTTTGATGTTAAAGACAGGGAAAGTTCAGGCGGCCCGAAAAACTTCGAAGATGAAGAATTGAAGGCATTACTCGAAGAAGATTCATGTCAAACGCAACAAGAACTTGCAGAATCTTTAGGACTTGATCAATCAACCATTTACAAACGATTAAAAGGATTGGGAATGGTTCAAAAGCAAGGAAATTGGGTGCCATACGAATTAAAGCCGAGAGACGTCGAACGACGATTTTTCACATGTGAACTGCTGATTGAACGACAGAAAAGAAAGTGTTTCTGCATCGTATTGTGGCTGGCGATGAAAAGTGGATACGTTACGATAACCCAAAGCGTAAAAAATCATGGGAACCGCCCGGACATGCATCAACGGCAAAGCCAAACATCCATGGATCCAAGCTCATGCTCTGTATTTGGTGGGATATGAAAGGTGTCGTGTATTATGAGCAGTTGAAACCGAATGAAACGATCACTGGCGACCGCTACCGACTACAATTGATGCGTTTGAGCCGAGCATTAAAGGATAAGAGGCCAGAATATGAGAATAGACACGACGAAGTTATTCTTCAGCACGACAATGCTCGGCCGCATGTTACAAGGCAAGTAAAAACATACTTGGAAACGCTGAAATGGGAAGTGCTACCCCACCCGCCGTATTCTCCAGACATTGCTCCTTCTGATTACCACTTGTTCCGATCGATGATACATGGCCTGGCTGAACAGCACTTCCGTTCTTTCAAAGAACTCAAAAAATGTGTCGATTCGTGGATAGCCTCAAAAGATGAGGAGTTCTTTCGACGCGGAATCCGTATGCTACCTGAAAGATGGGAAAGGGTTGTGGCTAACGATGGACAATACTTTAAAGAATAAATTTATTATCACTTTTTCACAATAAATGGTCAAATTACGAAAAAATACGAGTTTATACATTCATACTCCCAATAGGTTTTTCCAATTTTTTGAAAAAAAAAGCTTTTTAACTTAACCTTAAAGTTTTAGAAGACATTTTCAATTGATTTTTAGTTTTCTCCGACCCTATAATAAGCTGCATGAGCACCTTGTCACTTGACCACAATACAAGATCCTTTTTTAGATATGTTAGAAGTAGAGCTAGGCTTAAGCACATCTGATATAGAACCAGAAGCTGATTAGCAATTAGGAGCTGAAATAGTACAATTATTACAATTTTTTTATCTTTTACATTTTAAATATTTGAATTTTTCCTGATTTGCTTTTTTTATTATCTATTATTTCATATTTAATTTTTAGTTTGTATTAACGCAATTTGATAAATTTACTCAAATTTGATTATGTAATACAATTTTTAAAAAAATTATATTTAATAAAACTTTTTTATTCTGAAAAAAAAAATCCTTGACCAATTAGTGACCAATGTTGCATACCTACATGTGGCACTATGAAAGCTTCCTTTAAATTGTACAGAAAGTTTCAAGATACAAAATTTTGTTAAACTGATATTACCTCGGTCACCAATGGGTTAAATAATGGTCACCAATGGATTAAATCATTTAAAATTTACTTAATAAAATATATTTAAATGAGTTTAGTGTAAAATTGTGATATGCTTATGTTACTTTGGTCACAAATGGGTTAAATCGTGGTCATCAATGGGTTAAATCATCTAAAATTTACTTAAAAAGTATAGCTTAAATGGGTTTGGTCGAAAAAACTAATTTTAGAATTTTGAGCACTCACTTATATGGAGCGGCCCCAGTGTGAGACGTAGTGATTTTGCCAGTCCCTATACAGATTTCCTTGGAATTTTTTTTTTAAGTGCTGATTTTAAAATTTTGGAATCAGTAGGTACACAAGGGTTTTTTGGGGGTTTTGCATAACTTTCCTAAATCTATATCTAGCTTTCATCTTAAACTCATATCGTCCCACAGTTAAATTAATCGAACTTTGAAAATTCAAAAATACATTTATAAACGTTTTCCAAAAGTAATCACTGTTTAACATTTCTATATATTCTGGCTTTAAAACATTTAAAAATATTATATTTCATCTAACTTCAACGCTAAGTAAACAATTCATCAAGTTCAAATAGCAAACTTGATGTAGAAATTATAACTTCACAGGTCTTCATATATTTTTAAGAGGCTATAGCTGACCAAATTATTGTAAAAAATCATATGGAAAAATACGCATAATATTTATTCGATCCGAACAAACAGCATATCGATGAGAAGGGTATTCAATTACTTTTTTAACGATTTGCAGTTCATCTTGATCGAACTCTTTGTTTGGACTCCACAAGGATTTGAGTGAAACCATTCCCTGAAAAATACAAAATTATTGCGCGCCAAAAATTCTTACCGTAGAAAAAAAAAAAAAAAATTTTTTTGTGTTCAAGAGGTCTCAATTTATCCACCCAAACATGTTTTGTTCTTGGTACCTTCCAAGACTTGAAATTTGTAAACCAGTGTTATCATATCAATGAATTTATTTTAATCTTTTAATAAAAATGTATTTCTGTCTGCATAAGTTTTGAAAAAATTTAATAGAAGTTTTGACTAGTGGTATATAACCAAATGTAGAAAAATTTGCAATTTTTTCGTTTTCACACTTTATTGCAAGTCACTGAAAGAACTTTAAGTTGAATGCTCACTTTTTAGATGGTGGAAAGAAGCAGACTTGGTTTCGGAAAGCAAAAGTTGCTTGAAAATGTAGTACAGATTTATACTGAGTTTTCAATTCAATTCAAGTTCAATGTATTGAGTTTTAGATAAAAATTCTGACTACCCTAGCCTATCCTACCAAACAGCAGAAGATTGTGCTTTAGGAAGGAAATCCACATAGAAATTGTTTGTAATTTTCCTAAAAATTGGCATTTCCGAAATTTTTGGAATTAATTCTACAAAATTTATTTAAGTTACATTAGCGACTATGTAACTTTGTACATGATTGCAGAATTTACTTTACTCAACATTTCAAATTCGGGGATCACGATTTTTTAATAAACGCTTAATCGATCAATCTGAAATTAATTTTTTTTTTTTTTTTTGAATTTAAATTAAATGAAAGATGAATGAGAAATCGATGCGAGCGATTTACAATAAGAGATATATGTGTCTTTCAATTTTTCGTCGTCTCGGGATTGCCACAGAATTTCGTGGATACGACCCATTCAGCAGATATGGTCGAATTTTAATTGATTTGGAGTTGAAGTTAATTTCATAAGCAGTTAGTGTTCTGCTGTAAGAAGGTATAAAAATAAGTTTTTCCCTGTAAACCTCTGCGTTCCATTTACCTTTTAGTCATATACCACACATGAGCTGCGCTTGTGCTAGATTTCACTCTTAAAAGTAATCAACAAAAGTTAATTAGTTACAATAATACTGGAAATTTGTATTTTGTAGTGAACTACTTTAATGAAATGCAACATAAAAATTTTATTCTCATTTTCATTATTTTTCATTTTTTTTGTAGATAAAAATTTTATCACAACTTTTACTTTCTACACCAATAAATATTTTTCTAAAAATATTCACTTTCATCATCATAACAGAATAAAAACCTTGTTCTCAAAACGAAACAGCGATAAAATGAAATAGCAACAACAACAAAACGATATGAGTTGTTTAACAATTACAAAAATTTGGGACAAAGTTTAGGTGTCAAGTTCAATATACAGAAATACAGAGGGAGGACAGAAGCCGTGAACAATACACAAAAAATGTATACAAATATAAAAATGAACTCACTTCTTTTGGTTACTATATATTGTATCAACAATACAAAAAAAAAAAAATAAAAAATTATTGAAAAGTAAAAATTTTTCCAATTTAATCGACAACAAAAATAAACAGCTCTGCAATCTTATCAAATATTAACCAACAGTAAGCTACAGCAGCAACAGTAAGTAACTCGACAACAATAATAATAATAGCAGCAACAACATCAGCAGCAACTTCAGAAGCATAGCAGAACAATCAAATTAGCACATATGTAAGCAAGCAACAAATTAGTAGCAATTATTTTTTATGACAGCAATAAAGTTGCGGTCAGAGCAGAGCAGTTCAGACCAGGCCAGGCCAGACGAGGAAAGACTCGATTAACCGACAACGAATAGCGAACAAACAAAAAAAACGTATGTGTTTTAAAACACACACTAATTTTATGCTCTTTTATTGCCTCAAACAAACAAAATACAAAATCTAACAACACAAAAACAAAACAACCAAAAAACAAATTTAGAAAAATTCTTTTAACCACATGCGCTAAAAATTCATTTAACTTCCTTAGCGACAAAAGCAATTTGAATTCTTTAATAATTATCTTTCTATATGCGTTAGGGTGTGTTGAAAATAAAGCAAATCGTTTATAAATTTATGCCTTGCAAACAGTTACTCTTTAATCTCATTTCACGCTCAATCAAATTTTATAAAAAATTGCATATGCCGCTCAAGAGGGCAAGGCGAGTCTAGCTTGTATTGTGACTGAAGGATTCAAAGAAAAATCGGTCTCTAAAAATATCTGGAGCTTAGACCAATATTTGATCTTTTTGAATTGATATCAATTTTAGTCTCTTTACTATTTGCCATGTTGTCCTTTCCCGTATATTTCCAGTTGGCTGTAGTATACAGAATCGGTGTCTACCAGTGATGAAAAAGTAGGTACAATTGTACCTTTTATACATTAGGTATAATTGGCGCATTTTAGGTACAATTTGCCATTGGCCTAAATGAATTTAACACTTAATTACAAAAAAAAATATTTTGTAATAATTACCTACTTAAATGTATTGCTTAACTTTAAAGCTCACATCTCTGACATTGCTGTTTATAAAAAAAAAATATGGGAAGAATAATTTTCCAAATCGAATAAAGTTTATTGGTGTCAAAAGAGTCATAAGAAAATTTTTGAAATTTTGCAAAAATTTTATGAAATTTAAACTTCGTATGACTTTGAAACTAATGACAAACTTTATAAGTCCTGATATATTTTGAAGAGGCTACAGCTGACCAAACTTTTTTTAAAAAAAAACCTTTGGACAAATAGGCAAAATTCAACAATAATGCATATTTTCAACATTTTGCTGTCTTTAACTTATAATATCTTCTAAAATACTGTGTTAAATGCATTTGATTCCAGGGAATACTTATAGCTCTTGATGGGGTAAATACTTATATATTTAATTTTTTTTACACCTGATCACCTTAATCTCGGGGGGTCAGCCAAAAACTACTGTACCCTCTAAAATGCAGAAACGAATTTTCTTTATTTTTTAGGTACTTAAAAAAAATGTGGTTTAAAAATATTCAAAATTGGATCATGCCATTTAGTACCGAGACGAAATGGGTTAAATTCTTGTCCCCTCAAACCAATTTCACGGAAATTGAAATCAGAATATTTTGTAGCCCTAAAAATTCACGTAGAATTTTTATATTTGTAATGAAGAAATTATTAAACAAGAGAAATTATATCTATTTTCTAGTTTTTCTTAAGGGGTTAGGTCCAGCCATAAAATCAAAAAGACGAGTATTTAAAAGAATTTGTTTTTGACAGTAATTACAGATATTTCTGAAAACTATCAACACAGAGTTATTATACTTATTCAAAAAAACTCATGTTAAGGACTACATTAACTATTAACCTAATGATTCCTTTTTTTTGATGGATTTAAGATGAACCAGTAAAATATTCTGATGGTCACTATAAAGCAGGAACGGGGTCCAACAAAGATGGTGAAAACTTCGTCAACAATAAGATAAAAATAAGAACTCTTTATTGCTAATTTTTGGAAATAAATGTATATACTGTAAAAAACATAATTATTTAAAATACTAAATTTTTTCAAGTCTCTGACTGAACCTAACTCCTTAACACAGAAACACCTTTATAATCTTGGAAAAATCCTTTTACTAAAATTTCAAAAAACTTTTTTCGATACACCCTTAAACGTGCATATACATGGTACATATCTAGGGGAAATAATCATAGCAAAATTCAATGCAAACTTTGTTTCTAAAGAACATTGTTACATTAAAATTAGAAGTTTGCAAGCGATTATCATCATTAAGTGCAAAAATTTCAATTAGAAAATTTCGCTTTCATCATTATTCAAATTTTGTAATTTTATGAGCAACTTTTGTAATTTTATGAGCATAAATATCAACAGCACTTAAGCAGCTACAAGTAACAACAGCAGCAGTGGCAATTTGCAGTAGCAAAACTAAAAACATTAAGAATTTTTTTTTATTGGACTCTTGAGGGAATGGTGTGGCAGAAGCAACTAATCTTTCTTGAATCATAATTTCTAACTGCATACTTAATAATAGATGCAAGTTGCTGTATGGTCTGATATAAAAATTGGAATTAACTAGTAGCGATTTATGTTTAATAAAACGAGAAATGCGCATAGCGATAATCAAATGTTTATACTTCAAATATGTATTTTTTTTTTTTTGATTCTAGCTTTATGATTGAGCACAAAGTATCTATGATACATACATAGAAGTTAACAAATTTACATTTGATTAATGCTATACCGAATTTTCGCTTTTGATTTCGTTTTTCAAAAAAAAAAACCAAAATTGAGAACAAAAATTTACACACTTTTTAAATAACTATAAAAAAAAAAATAGTGCGAATGAAATTAAAAATTTACATTTTCTAGTTAGATGCATGCATAAGCGAAAAAGATATTTTTCAGGTGCGTGTTTAAAATCAAAATAATAATAAAAAAAAGTTGTGCGTATATTGCACGTTGCACTGCAACAATGTTGCAAAGTGTTGTAGCTGCAAGTAAATATGTTCTCACAATTCGGAATTACGTAATCTTTATATAATACAAATTTTTATAATTTAGGTTATTTTTTGATTGCATACTTAATATTGATATGTACATAATATAAACAAGAGTTTGTTGATTCTACAACGTGCTAACGAAATATATGTGACCTCAACCAGACGGATGGCAAGAGAAATGAGTTCAAAAATTTTGAAGTTTATACTGAGTGGGTGTAATTGAAAGTTTTTAAAAAAATGGTTCAAGAACATGATTAACAAATAACATTGTGCAGCGGCCCAAAAAGCTCAAGAGTTTTGAAACTGGATCTTATATAATTCAAGTACGCTGAACATGATGACGTTTCTAGTCATTCTCTATAACGTCAAATTTCTTTTTTATAACGGTTTAAATATATAAGTACAAAAAAACTGCACAATGGAATTGACCAAAAAGAAAAGCTCTAGTGTTTTGAAAGTGGATATTATATATTTTGAGTATGTTGAACATGGTGGCGTTTTTAATTTTTCTCTATATTGTCTAATTTTTTTATAATGAGTTAAAAAGGAAACGTCCATAAAAAAATTGTTTGTAGATTTTTAAACACAATACATTTTTTTTTTTTTTTCAAAACGTTAAAAAATAATTAGATGATATAGAGAAAAACTAAAAACGCCATCATGTTCAGCGTACTCGAATTATGTAGAATCCACTTTCTAAACTCTTAAGTTTTTTTTGGAAAATTCCGTTGTGCAGTGTAATTATGCATAAAAAGTTGTTAAATTTTTTTTTATTTAAAATTTAATATCACTTATCTAAAATTATCAAATTTATTATATCAGTAGAATATAAATAAATTATAATCATAAGAAATTGCAAATATTTTACTTTGATCGGAAAATATGTTTTTTGGCAGATCTAAGTTTCTTTTCGAAAAATAATTGTTAATCTTTTATATCCATCCCATGTTAGTCATCAATGAACTACAACAGCTGCCCGGATGGAGAAATTAAATACGCTGAATTTCCCATCCTATTCAAAATACATAATCAAATTCAGTCTTTACAGTAAACTCAAGAACCAGCTGAGCCTGTTTATCTCAAGTTATACCAAGAAAAAATTAGGTTTTCCCCAAAACTTAAAATTTAACGGTGAGTACGCAAATTTGAATAATTTTTACATAATTGCAAAGGATTTTGCCTTCCTTTGGAGATCTAATTACAAATTTTAGAGATGTCAAGCACTTAAGAAGTATTCGTATTGCACCATCTGCATATTTACCAAGAATCCACGTTAATCCGTTCTCTTCGAAATTAAGGAGCCATTAAAAAAATGCTTCTTTTTTTTTAATAATGTGATTCCTACCGTTCATGGGGAAAAACGACAAATTTTAAAAGTTTTTTGGAGCCCACTCTCCTATTTATTATACCACAATTTTAGAAAATAAAAGCTATTTATAAATTTATTACATAAAATAATTACTAATTTAAATAGAGTGTGATTTAATCAAAACCTAAAAATTCAATTTTTTTTTTCTGTTTACTATAAATAAATACAATAAAATGCATTAAAATTATTGCGTTCAATTATGTTGCTTGATCGTATTTACGTCATACACATTCCCAGTTTTTGCCCTAGGTTGCTGCTGGGGGTTCATTGTGCAAATACGCACAAAAATTAAGACGATTATAAGAATGTATTTTTAAAATTTTCATTTCACTTTTTATTATTTTTAATGTTATTTTTTTTCTTTTTGTTCAACAAACAAAAATTCTAAAAATTACATTGAGCGTGTGTGGTTTAATTTTTCTTTCTGGTACTTTTCTTTCATTGAGAAAATATTTTCTTAACGGAATTTTCTTCAAAAAACAACAACAGCATTGTAAAAACCAGGGTACAACTCGCTGCTGCCAATCATGCAACAAAAACTATTTTTATTTTTTTTCTAAATTTATCGATTTGCATACGATGCACAAATTACACAATGAATGAATGCATCATAAATATTAACAAATATTCATATATAGTGCACCAAAACTAATAGTTCATAAACCGTATATAGAACAAATGCATAATTGAACATACCACATTATTAGATATTATTATTATTATTGTGTTATTACTCAATCGAAAACCGCAAAATGGGAACATTTACTATGCCCCTTCAATACTGGTAGTGAGTAATAATAATTACATTAATAAATCTATTATGGTGATTTTATTATTATTTTGTAGTACACCCACGATTTCTTCGATTAACATAAATAACAATTACATGATAACACTTAAAAATGTACAATAAATAATAAGTGCTCTCAAGTATGATACTTACTACTGCTTCTACATATAGTCGTTCGTTTGTAGGGGTGAATGGGGAAAAAATTGTGTACATGTTTTATTCTTGTTACTTTTGCTAATAGAAATTTGTTAATGAATATGTAGTGGAAATTAATTCGACTTCGACAAGCGACTTATGAGTTATTTTATAGAACCGACGAACAGTCGGCAATTTTAAGCTCGTAATTTTGAACCGACTCCTGAAAATTGTGTCGTTTCGTTTTTCAGAAAAGAATTTGGAGTTTTTTGTGTTTCAATTTGAAAGTTGCTCCTCACCCGTTTCTTAATATTAGCCTGGCTGACTTTCTTTCACAATAGGTTGACTATGTAATGTTTTGTCTTTTAGTTTGTTTATAACAAATACAAAAGTGAATAGATCCAAGATTAAAGTTATTTATTCACAGAATGTAAATTCAACAATTTGAAATGGGGAATTTCGTTTCAAGTGTTTCGAGTTACTTGACGTTCATTTTGATGGATAAACAAGAAGCCTCAGCCCAGTATTTGACCTCAAAGTTCTCAAAGCAAAAAACCTAAGCTTTCTTTTGACCCAAAAAAAAAATGTTCCCCTTTGAAAAAAAAAAGTCAAAACTATTTTTGATGTAATAAAAATTTGAATTTTTTTCTTATTGCAAAAGATTGAATAAACATCGATGGACCGAATTTTTACAACGTTTTCAGCAAAAAAAAAAAAATTTGCAAAAAATTAAAAACGTTGTAAAAACTCATAAAATGTGTAGAAAATATAAAAAATAGAAAAACATTTTTTTTTCCATGAATTTTTTGAAAAAATTAGGTCGAATTAATTTTTTTTTTTTATTTCTTTTTGCTGTTAAAACTCATAAACAAATCAAACATTTTCCACATACCCCTACCTTACTATTTTTTAGGAAATCATAAAATCAACGATATCACAAAAGTTCGACTTGCCCCGAAAAAGTTTTGTTAAGTAGAAATTATTCGTTGGAGGATGTTGCACTGCGACCTATAAGATCTATTGTGCCCTCTTCGCGGATCTAGAGTGTATCTCTCAGCCCAGTTCCCTCGATGAATTGTAGTATTTGTCGTACTTTACAGAGTCTTAGTTCATCCTCGGGTATGATGAATTGACCAAGGTATTTCCTTCTCTTGGGCACCAGGGCGGAGCATGTTCCTATCACATGTTGTGCGGCCTCGTCCTCTTCACTGCACAACCTGCAATATGCATCAGAGAAAATTCCCAGTTTTGTTAGGTGATAATTCAACCTACAATGTCCTGTTAATAATCCCGTAATGATTCTCAAATTGTTCTTCGTTAGTTTCTTACAGTCCTCGTAGCGTTTTAGGTTGTATGTCCCTAGCGCTAGTTTGGATTGTGATAACCCTGGTAAGTTTTTCCAATATAATCTTCTTTCTCTATCCTCTTCTTCCCAAATAATACGTGAGATGTTACCCAATCCTAATACACAGAACGGTTCGGGCCCTACAAATGGAGATGATGCTCCTTTCTTGGCAATTTTTTTTTACCATTTCGTTTCCATTAATCCCTACATGCACCGGAACCCATAGAATCCACACCTGATTGAGTTGGCCCAGAATGTTCAGCTTATCAATGCACTCCATCACCAGCCTTGATGTGACTTGGTGAGAATTAAATGCTTTGATAACTGCCTGGCTTTCAGTCAGTATTGCTATTCTGCGGTTCCGGTAGTTGCGTTCAAGATTTAAGTGCGCACATCTATATATCGCGTACACTTTCGCTTGAAAGATAGAGGCGTTGTTACCTAGTGGTTCAGAGTATCTTTTCCCTGGTCCGTATACACCCGCCCCGGCTCCATCGTCGGTGAGTGAGCCGTCGGTGTACCATGTCATCATGTACTGGTTTACCTTGTATGTTCTTGATATACCTTCCCAATCTTTTTTATTACTAAGCTCAGTTTTAAAGTATTTTTTAAAGCTGAATGATGAAAGTATCGAGTCCCTTGGATTTCAGGAAATTACTCAGCGAGAAGCTCTATCTTATTTCGGTTGAGATAACTGCCTGTGCTGATGTTCTTCGCTTGGGACTGGATGTAAATATGAAGAGGAGTGAGATCCAAGAGTATCTCCATTGATGCTGTTGCGCATGTTCGCATAGCTCCCCTAATACATACACATGCAAGTCTTTGTATCTTGCTAAGAGTGTTAATAACAAAGTAGTAAGTTTCCTTGTTTTGATTTTCTTCTTTATTTGTATAGTTAGTTGTAATTGTTGAGTTGAGACATGAGTTGCTTAAAAATATAATTATAAAAGAACTCTTCGCACCATCTACCTCAACAAGGAATGGAAATTAAAATTTCAACCTTAAAATTTTAAAAATATTTTATTTAAAATAATTATGTATTTCAGAAATACCCAGGCCTGCCCCATTCACCCCTATTTCAAGTGTCAATAATAATTGTTATTTTGCATGCAATATTTAACATATTTATTATTATAAATAAATAAATGGTGTAAACTGAGCATGAACATAATGAATACCTACGACCAATATGATTTTCATTATTGTTTTTGTTATGTTACAGTGACTTATTTGGTTAAAAGCGCCATTGGCCATTATTGCTGTTGAATTTTAAGTAGTTGTTATATTTTTTTGTATTATTTTTTGTATTATTGCTTACAATATAATGCTCACTGATTGTTGTGGTCGGCCGGCCTATCTGTAAGTAGCTTATGTCTACTAAATAAATGAAATATTGTTAAAATCTACTCATTACTTCATACATATGTATAAGTATATGCGTGTGTATGGCAATTGTTATGCTATATACGATAGTATGATGACGTTGTTGACAAGTATTATAGACAACAGACAACCAGAAGTGCATTTTAAAGTATGTTTGAATATTGAAAGTGAGGCGCTTATGCTTAAGAAAATATTATCATAAAAAAGGTATTATGTATGTATATACAAACATAAAAAAAGAAGAAATTTATGCTATGTAGGCATATTGGTAGAAAAGCGATTCATAAGTTTTGGAGTTGAAATGCTCGTTAAGCCCAAATAAAATCAATGAAAATAATAACGACAAAATGTATTCATAAAAATGTACAACTCTATGTACCTGCATAAATATAAAATTGGAAAAATGCCAAATCATTGTAAATACGTGCTTTATTAAAAATTATTAAATCATTAGAGATACACTTCGAAATTAAAAAAATAGAGGTACATACCATTTATATAATTTTCTATAAATTATTTAGCAATGAAATGCATTTCTTTTCAAATTAGGTCAATTTAATTGTGTCCGAAAAATATGAAAAATAACCCAAAAAAATATGAAAAACGAATAAGAAAAAACTGATCCATATTTCTTGAGTTTAATGGAGTGTAGAATACATTGAACCCAAAAAAAAAAGAATTGATAAAAACTCACATACACAAATTAATTCACTCAATAGAAGTGAAACTTCTTTGGTAGTTCTGCAACTGCGAATATGAAAGAGGAATAAAAGCAGAATGAGAGAGAGAGAGAGAGATAGTGTGTGTATGCGAAGGGTATTCGAAGAGTTCATATAAGAATACGCAATATATCAATTAATAATATACAATTTATTTCGTCAATTTTGATTTTATGAAAGAGTTATAACAACAATTACGTTTGATATATTATTATATGTGAAAGTAAGCCATAATATGTACATACAGTAGGTGGAGAAAATAAGTTGTCAAAATGAAAATTGCTCTGCTGACTGTTGTTGAGTTAATTCACGTCAAAAATCATAAAAAATCATCGCACGAAAATGTTCACGATTTAAATCCATTTTTTGGCCGAGATGAATTTTTCAAGTCTCTGTAAACACACGCAAAGAAAAAATTCGTTTCTCAGAAACGAAATTTTCACTGAACGAACTTCGTTCATGGAATGTTTTCATGATGAACGAACATTTATTTATCATAAACGACTGTATACGGTTGCCATGAACGAAGATTTATTCATCATAAACGGTTCAATTCTTTCACAATAACCGAAAAACGTTTTCCACAAACGTTTCTATTCGGTTGCCATGAACGAACATTTATTTATCATAAACGGTTCAAGATAAAAAGAGAAGAGAGTTGTGGACTTTCGTTTAGCAGAAACGTTTTTTTCATTTGCCAGAAAAGAAAATTGCCTTAATTTGATCGTCAACGAATTTTCGTTCATCATAAAATTGTTAATATTTTGCAGAAAACGGTTTTGGTTTCTGCAAACACGGCAACGTTCTTCAGAAACGTTTGTGTTCAGCGTAAAAATAATATATTCTCCACAAACAGGCGATAAACGTTTTTTTTCTTTGCGTGTAACACAAATAGCACTCGTATGACAAAACGTTCTGACTACGTTTACCATTAAAAACGTCAAAATTTACGATGCTGATGTCAGATTTGACATATCTATCTATCTATCTATCTATCTATATTGCCATATCTCAAAACTTAAGTAGCAACCCTCTTATACGAAGCACACTTCAAAGTTGGGTAAAAAAAGAAGAGATATTTGTTTTTGGATTTATTCGTCTCCATTTAGGTCACTTAGATACACTTAGGCCATGGTTATATTAAAATCTTACTTCGCGAACAACATAAAGTTGTTGTTGCATTGAGCACCAACTGAGAACCATTCTCTTTACTCACTGTCACACCGAATACGATGAACTGGGTATATCCCAATGTGCTATTTTATAAAACAGTACCATTAAAGACAAAATAATAGAAGGAAGAGCATGTAAGTTGGACATAGCTTTATCTAGCTTATCAAAGTTTATCAATTTAGTGTCTAATTCTTGTAGATCTCGCCGTGAGCCGTAGGTATCTGTTACCCTTCACAACGTATTCATTTTTTAAAAAACTGTTGTTTAAAAATTCGTTTGAAATCAGGAATTTTTAATTTATCTTTGCCTAAAATGAATTAATTAGTAATAAAACATCAACAACACGGCTAGAGATTGATAAATTAGAATTGAAAAAAAGGGGAGAAATAGATAAAAAAAAATAACACAAACGGTTTATTCAATTAAACATTGTAAAGGAGTACAAAAACTGAACAAAAACGGAAAGAATCAAAATTTCAATGAATGATAGAAATTGAATTGATTCATCGTAGTGCCATTCGAATCTTAATGGCATATTCTTTAAAAAACCTTTCATAATAGCACGGAAAACTCATTTTCGGAAGTTTATAAGCGTTTGCGCTTCGTTTTTTATAGAACATGCTTTTGACGCTTTTGAGCATTGTCTCGGCATCAACATTGCCTCTTTCAGTTTTATTGTTTTATGCTTCAACATGCCAAAAAAAAATTAATGCAAGTCATTTTCAAATAATTTCCCAACTTTAAAGTGAATAAAAAATATATTATCAATATTTACCTATGTGAGCTAATTTACATCCACCGAATAACCGAAAAGAAGCATTTTCAATGCCCGGTCAAGCATGGCAAATTAAAGAAATACACAAAATTATATCGAAGTAACATACCAAAAAGTCAGTGCCCACGCAGGTCCAACTTACACGCACTTCCCTTTTTAAACAAAGAATAAATAACATTTCGACCAAAAACAATTCTGCAACGAGCTCAATGTAATCACCTCAGGGCAAGTAGACCGAGAGAAAAATTTGATACTTACGTCGAGTTAAATCTCCCATGTAACCACGGCCGTAGGCTAACCATTTTCCATTTTTTTAAATTTCGCTGTAATATTTGTCGAGCTCTTTAAAATAACAGTTTACGGTGATGATAACTTATAAACCGAAAAAGTCACTGCGAGTGAGTCCTAATCCATGTATTTTTCTCATCGCTATGGCGGAAATGTGAGCCGGGGTTTACCCTCTGTAGAAGAGTACTTTGTTTTTTTTTTGCCAAATGAGGACGTTTTCTTTAATTTCGCTTTTTAAGCAGTACAATAATGCAATGAAAATTATTTCATGTGCATCCAAAATATACATTCACCATGACTTTTCCGGCCCATGGAAAGAAAGTCTTAACCCTTTTCGGTGCATTTTATGGTATAGAAGCCCACTATTTTGACTGTTGCTTTGTCTCCAGCGTATAGTAATGGACCCATGTTTCATTAACAATTGTTCATCGGCACAAAAATTCGCAAGAAACCCCATCTTAACAAGCTAATGAATTTTCGCTTAACGGTTATTCAACACGATGTCATATAGTTTATTAATCATTTGCGGAATTGTAGCCTCATTTAGACGTCCTGAAAATCAATCAGCCCCTTGTGAAACATTTTAATTAATACTGAAAAGGCCCAACAATATTTATCAGGCTTTGATTTGGATTCTGATATGGGGTTTTCACGCAAAAAGTAATGCTCTGGTTGTCCCATTCAACTTCGAACGAAGGTTCGATTTTAAAGTTTAAATTTAGACTAAGAGCTAGAAAATATCTGACTGTTAATCCTTTGCCTTAATTAAACTAGTTCTGCTTTCTTCCACATCTTTTCGAAGTTTTAAAGAATAATTCTTAGTTAAGCAAGTAAACATTTTGCGTTTCAAAAATCCCTAAATTTAGAAACTTTACCGGTGGCAATGGAAGCGGCAAGATATTAGTTCATTCCCAGTCAACATTTGTGTGTGTGTGGGTGACATACAGTAGGTGGAGAAAATAAGTTGTCGAAATGAAAATAAAACTTTAATACCAAATATCTTTTCAACAATAGATAGCTTTAAATTAATTTTTACACCATTGTAAAACTACATAAAAGGTTGTTGAAATAATAATAATAATATTTTGAAGTAATTTAGTTCTGATTTCTTTTGAAGTTTAATATTACTAGGTGGCAGAACGATGGTGCAAAAATAAGTTGTCAAAAGCTTCAACTCCAAAATGACAACTTTTTTCGCTAACAGTTTGAGTAAATTGGTCTTCTATAATGAAAAAAAGATTTTTACATCGTATTAAAGTTTTATTTTTATTTTGACATCTTATTTTCTCCACCTACTTTATGTACATATCTTCTACTTTTCGTGATGAAGCGCCAGAGAGCCACCGTGTTTCGCTGGTTTTCGGAATTCAATCGTGGTCGTAGTTCGCTCCAGGACGAATTTCGTGATTCGGCTCAAACGAGAGCCTTTTGAGCACTCAAAACATCGAATTGATGGGTCAACCACCGTACAGTCCTGACTTCTGTTTATTCCCTCACATAAAAAATAAATTGCGAGGTCAACGTTTTTCGTCGCCTGAAGAAGCGGTTGATGCGTTCAAAACACATGTTTTAGAGTTACCCCATTCGGAGTGGAAAAAGTGCTTCGAAAATTGGTTCAAACGCATGCAAAAGTGCATTGATCTTCATGAAGAATATTTTGAAAAACAATAAAGCCATTTTCAATGATAAATATTTGATTTTACTTGTTCGATCTCAAAACTCAAGTAGCAACCTCGTAAACCTCGTATAAAGTCAAATCATCTCGTTCCCAATTACGCTTATTGCTAATAAAAATGATAAACCCTAAATTTTTTACAAAACTCCACTGCAATTTACATACATACATATGAGTGTGTGAAAATGACGATATCGAAAACCAACGATCATCGAAACGTAATACGCTCGATCACTTAATTGGAGTTGTATGTTTCATTAGCAGCATGCAATCGATTGCTTGTAATCAAATCAACATATAAATTCTCGTTTAGCAATCAAAAAATAAGAATCAGTTCAGAAACGATCGATGATCACATCACAAACGATCGATGATGGTGATCAACTACCAGAGTCTGATGAAGTGAGTATGATGAGCGTTTTTCGCCCGATGCCCGTGAATGGATAAAGTGTGAATGCATTTATTTATGTGTATTATAGTAAAGTTTGACCTTAACTGTTAGCCAGACAAAATGTGTTAAAATTAAGTTTCAGGCGACGATGGCTACGGCATGTACCACATACATATGTATGGATTTAATAGGCGTGGGCGGGCGCGTGTGTTAACATGTGTGAAAAATGTCAGTTAATTAAGTTAAACAACAATAATCGGGGTACACACAAGACACGAGATCAATGTCAAGCATTCAAAATAAATAGGTCTCCCTCTATATAATCGTATCCAAGATTTATGCATGTTTTGATTTCTAAGCTATAAATTTTATAGCATACAAAAATTTTGACTTGCAATAAATTTTAAAATAATTTGAGCTTAAGTTGAACGCGTGATTGCATTCGAATAAAATGTGTTAAATTTGACAAATTGCACAAAAAAGCAGTAAAAAACTGAAAACTTAAATAAAAGTTGAAAGCGACTTAAGCATTTTCATGAAAAACTTATTACTTTAAGACACTCAAAGTATGAAAACAAAACAACATAATTTATTGTACACAGTTTTACTTACAGACTTGTGACATTTTGACATAATAAAACTTAAGCTTTTAAATGAAAGTGATTAAATTAAGCCCAGGGCCTAAGCGACGACAATGACAGTGATGCGTGTCTTTTTTTTTTTTTTTTTTTTTTTTTTTTTGATTTATGTATGACAACTTTTTAAATTGGATGTGTCCAAGACATTACCATAAAGTAGGTATTTTTTTGTTTGTATTATATCAGGCAAGTGATTACCTCAAAAGACATAAGAGAGAAACTGCTAATTTGTAACTTAGCTTATTTCGTTACTTATGGTTGTTTACTTTTGCCTTTTCCCTGCTAATGTTGTTTCTAATTTAAGCTAACAACTTTTTTTCTACAATGTGACTTCATTTGTGAACTCTTCTCATATGTGTTGACAATCATGCTCAAAGAATTTCTCATGTTTTTCTTGCTGGTTATAACCTTACAATGCCAAACATACACAAACATAGCAAATTTAACATGCAAATATTTTCCAAGTAAGCAGAGGAAAAAAAAGTTCTTATTATTAAATTTGTGCGGTTGAAAAAAGGATAGGCCAAATGTGTAAGGAGTCTACCACTCAAAGCACTTTTTTCTTGCAGTTGTGGAAATTGCAAAAATATGCTAACTACACACGAAGTCAAATGGTTATTATTATAAAATAACTTAGCTTATTGTTGTGTGTGTGTAAGTTAAATCTAAATGGGAATAGAAGGAGTGAAGGGGAAAAAGTTAAAAAAATATCATAACTACTAACTACACTGTGCAAGATGGAGATGGAAAATTGATAGCTTTAGAAATTCTTATTAAGCAGGCAGTGCGGTCAAAGATCAAAAAAGCTTGTCTTTCTAGCATAATGATGAAACGCTGATAACACTATTAGAGGTCTTTTGAAATAATTTTAAAAGTGAAACTATTTCGCAAACGTTAGGTGGGTGTAAAAGTACATAGTCAAATTACCACAAAACGTAACTAGTGTAGTAGGAAGTGAAACGATAGAAATAGCCGAGTATATGCGTTTTTTTTTTTTTTACTAAAAATCCGATTTATTCAGAAGCAACGATTCTCTCTTCATCCTCAGAATTCCCCTTCCCCCTTGGATCCGCTAGTGGCCAATTGAACAATATTTTAAAAAGAAATTTTTGTAATTTAACTAATTCATTTGTTAGAGTGTATGAAAAAATCTATGTAGAATTCTTTTAAATTTATATTTGCATGCAAATCACTTTGAACCTTCTTTACTTTTTCAAACAAGTCAAAATACAATAAGGAAGTTATACACATACACATAAGCGTTAATTTAATCAAAACTGATTGCTAAAGATGACAATTTTCTTCCTATAATTTTTACTAAGGCAAAAAAGTTTTCCGTTTTTATTATGAACTCTAAACTACTTACAGTACTTAGGTGGGTGGAGTGGGCCAAACTGATTCATATGCAAATTGAAGATGATAACAAAAGGAACAAAACAAAAAAAAAAAAGAAAATTTGATGAGGATTATTTTATGCAACTTTCTTGTTTTGTGTTTTTGACATTGATGTAACCCAAAAAAATAGAAAGAATATAAACAACAGAGTTCAATTTGAATTACAATGAAAAGGTGTAGTATTTTTTTTTTTAGTTATTTTAAAAGCAACAATTAATATACAAATAAACAAGAAATATTTACATACTCGTAGGTAGAAATTAACATTTTAAAGGAAAGTTCATCAAACAAAAAAAGAAACGAAAAAATACCTCAAAAAACAAAAATACCTGAAGAAAACAGTAATTAACCTAGTAGAAATTTTGTTTGTATATTTTTACACTCTAACAAGAGTAAGCAATAAAATTGTAACAAGTAAAAGAAAACTGCAAGGCGTTGTGTGCTATTTTTATTTTATAAATTTTCCAAAAAAAAAAAAGAAGAAAAAAATCTAAAGTAGAAAATCAAATTGAAATTGTTTCATCTTCGATTCCAGCTAGTATAAAGAAAAATTGAAATTCTCACGGTGAGGAAAGTGACTGATGGATGCACTTTTGAATTACTTAACATGCTGTTCCAGAGCAATTTCTTGAGTATCTGAAAGTACATAAATTTGCATGGAAAAATGTGTTGAAAATTAAAATGATTGTGGTAATTTAAAAGAAGTACAAATAGAAGTAAAAGAGAACAAAAAAAAAAGCCAACAATTGCATAAACAAACAGCAACAACTGCTCACACACTTTATACAACAACATTTTATCATCAACATTTGAATTGGCACAATCGGTACGATATAATAAACACTTTAGACAGAAGATCTTACAGATCTGGCACTATTGCTGCTGCTGCTGCTGACGCTGTTGTTGCATCAAGTTGATGCTGATGTTGATGATGACGCTAATGTTGCTTGGTATTTTCAACTTTGATTGACTTCAACAGACTCTGATGGTCGTTGTTTTTTTGTTTTTTTTTTGCTTTGTGTTTTGGACTTGTTGATATGTTGCAGTTGGTGTTTAGTTTATTTGATGAGTGGCAAAAGACATAAATCAGTAGTTAACACATAAAATGAATGGGTTTTTAATAGAGATTCACATAAGCTTTTAATAAATACTACATGCTTATTTCATTTGGTTTTTTTTAGTAATTTGTTAACTTTCAGCAGTTTCATTTTCATGTGGCTTTTTTCGAAAAAAAAATCAATCTGAAGTTTTAATCGTTTTTGAAATGTTATTAAAATTTTGTGGGTAGAATCTAGATACCAGAACTAGTAATCCAATTTTGAAACAGCAATTTGTATATGTCAATATTTCAATACTCAAAAAAATTATAAAATATTTGTTTGTGTATTTTGGCGGGTGTAGTAGTATTTAGCCTACTCCAAAAAAGTATATAAACCAAAATCATGAACATTAAACTTTCTCCGTGATCAAATAGTATGAAAATATTGAAGTTTGGAAAAGTAAAAATTTTCTGAAATTTAACTATTTTTGCATACGTTGTTTTTAAGGGAACCCTGCACTTTCTCGGTCCAAAATTTTATCAACTTTAATAGGAGTGATACATTTTTAATTTTCTTGACTTATGTATATTGAAAAACTTGGAGTACAAAAAAAATTGTGTATAAGTTTTAAAAAAAATTGTACAGTGGATTTTTTGCAGCTTCATGGAGGACGTTTTGACGCACAATTACGGCTCACTGGAAAGAAAAAAAAAGTACCGTTAGAAAAATTATGATTGTGGGCCCAGGACATATAACAATGATTTTGTTTAACAAAGTGAAAAACAGTCAAAATTGTTCCTTTTCAAAAATATGACTTTTTTTTATAAATTAATTTTATAAATTAACCAAACTTATTTTTTCTGGTATGTACTGGGGCCACAAACTTCAGACCGATCCGTTAATTTTAATATTAGTTATCGTGCACACCAATGGCAAAAACCTTGTTTTGAGACAAACAGGTTTAAAGTTTTGACTATCGGGTTTTAACTAATAAAATATATTTACGTTCGGCGTTATAATCGGCTATATCTTCGAAAGTACTCGGAGTTTCTTTCGGAAAATTTTCACTAAAATACTATTGAAAAATAATATTTTCCAATAAAATACTTTTAAAAAATCGATTTGTTCAAATCGAGAAAGTGCTGGGTCCCTTTAAACTTTGGTCAGTATTTCTTTATGAAAAATGTTCCAGTTTTTAAAATTATGTGCACATAAATAAGATAAAGACTTGGTTACCAAATTATTTAACCCTAAGCCTCACAACTAAGCCTGGCAGTTTCAGAAAAATTTGTATTGCTATTGTGTACCTGGTCCAAAGAATTTAATTTTGTGATATTCATATTTTTTATTTCGAATTTAAAAAAGTTTATATGAGGACAGAGGAATTTCCCGCGTATAAACTTTAAATGCAATACTGCTCCTGTCAACTAACATCTGTTAATAGATTACTGTCAAATTTTGAGCAAGCTGAGTCATTTAGTTTGTGTTTGACAGTCATTGAAAGGAGACAACTTAGTGAATTTCGACAAAAATGGAAAATAGCGAATTTCGTGTGCTTATCAAGCATTATTTTTTGCGTAAAAAAACCATCACCGAAGCCAAGGAAAGGCTTGATAAATACTATAGGGACTCTGAACCATCAACTTCAGTAGTTAAAAAGCGATTTACTGGATTCCGTTGTGGTCGTCCCAGCACAAGTGATGCCGAATGTTCAAGCCGCCCAAAAGAGGTAGTCACGCCAGAAATCGTCTTTAAAATCCATTGAATGAATTGGACGATCGGAGAATGAAAGTGTGTGAGGTAGCTGAGGCTGTAGGCATTTCAACTCAGTGGATACATCACATTTTGCATGAATATTTGAACTTGAAAAAGCTATTCGCGCAATCAAATGAAGAGCATCGAGTATTTACATTTATTTACTTGTATAGAATCATAAGCTTATTTAAATACGTATTAAATAAAACTTAAAATCTAACTGAAAATTAGTTTAGAGAAGCGTTGCCAGGAAACATTAAAATTTAAATTTAAAACATAGAAATTCTTAAAATAACGCAGGACTATAAAATTGACTTTATAAATAAAAAAATTCAATATTTTTTAGCAATTCACAAGAAATGAAATAAAATGATTTCATTGATTGAGTGCCAACTTAAGTAACAGCAACTTTTTTTTTATGCACCCACATTACGGGGTAGGAGATTAAGTGGAATTAATTTTTATATGCATCTACGTTAAATGCACTAAATACTTTTGTTTATTGCTTGATGGGTAGCCAAGTTAAGTTTATTTTGTTTACATTATGTGTTAACATCAGCCAACAGTAACTACAACAACAACAATCGCAATCAACAACAGCAACTGCAATCAACAGCAGCCAAACATCAACAACATTTTTGTATACATTGAAAGTACATCAAAATGTGTAGATATTGATCTTGCACTTGTGTCACGATCACAACTTTTTGTCTTCTTTGTTAGTTAAATGAATAAAATTTCATTTGAAATTGTTTCTATTTTTTATTTTTGTTTTTTGTTTTGAGTTTTTCAAATGAAATGGAATGGAATTTTCACTTAAGCAAGAAAAAGAGAAAGAGAAAATTTGTAAAATAAAAAAAAAAAAAAAAAAAAAAAACAAATCAGGAAAAACTTTCAATCAATCAACGCATTGTTGCAATATTGATTTAAAATACAGATCACTAGGGAGAGAAATATTGCCACTGGCATCGTTCTCTGGCTTCATTGTTCTAGTAATAATGCAATTGTTGATGTGCAAAAAGTTCAAGTCAAGTTCAAAAACATATTTCTATTTGACAATATTTACATAATTGGCAAATTGACGAATTTGAACTGTGTTAGCAGTGAAGAAATTTTAATTGAACAACGCACAGATATTTCATTCATTCTATTTTCAAGTGATCGATCAGATATATGTAAATAGGTATTTATGCATACATATGTGTAATGTTGTCTATACTGATCGTATATGACATGAACAACATATTGATTAAATATCGAAAAGAAATTATTACATCTACATACATACATACATACATACATACAATATAAATATGTATGTAAAGTAAATTGATTTGATCGCAGTGCATCTCGCAAATGTTAAACTGAAATCTTGGTTTTTCTTGTCTTCCTTGTTTATTAAAAATAAAATGTAGAGTATGTAGACAGATATGTATAGATCGTGAGATCAGTGATCATCAACATCATGATCATCGTCAGCATACTGATCATATATAGTTGACTGTCTACAACAACAACATAACTATTATGATCAGGAATAAACTCATGATCATCTTTACCAACAACTTCATGATCATCACCACCACTATCCACATGATCATCTTGCGGATCATCAGCAAACAGATCGTGTGATGTAACAAATGTTACCAATGTTTGAATTCTAAACATAATTTTTCGTCTATCTCTTGTCTTCTACTTACTTAACATTTTTATATATTTACGCAATAACTTGTCATAATAAATTTCCATTTATTATGCAAATTAGTGCGAAAAATATTAACTATGGAAATTCCTAATGTTGTTCCACCGTATCGTCCAGACTTGCAACTGCAACGTTGTTGAAATGTGAAAGAAGAAGGTCATTAACTTTTAAATGCAACAAAAAATATTTCAACTCTTTATTGCCATCGTCAGGGAGTTGAGTGCCAATTTAGAAGTCTAAAAAAAAAAAAACTATTTATTAGAGTTGAAAAGTTGTTGTTCCATGGCGGCTGCGGCGGTGGCGGTCAAGTCGACGGCCCTGGCGGTCAACTTTAGCACTTGCGTACATAAATCAAAGCATCATTTAAAAAGTTTTGAATTGCATGCGTCGAGCACGCATTAGTTAAAAAATATAATAGAAAATACTTATACGTTCACATAGACGGAAATATTTCTAAAAAAACAAAAAAAAAAAAATTAAAAATAAAAATAACCAAAGCACTGAAAATTAAGTGTAGAAAAATGAGTTATCGATGTGCGAAAAGCAAATGCAGCATGTTGCAGTGTTGCGGCATGTTATACTTAGTTGGATATATGCAAAATGATCTTATTGTGTCTGTGTGAGTGTGTGTGTGTGTGTTTGCTTTATGCAAGTCTATGAATTAATCTAGTTGAATGCGTTAAAAGATAAATTATGTGTTGATGCGCGAGTACGACGACTCCATGGAATTTCATAGAAGTTCAACCGCATCATGTTGCAGTTGAAGGGTTTTTGTTTTTACCTTTTGGGTTTTGTTTTTATTTTTAGTTTTTTTTGTATCTTATGCTGCATCATCATTTTGAATAATTATGTTAGATTTTTTATATTGATAAGCATTTTGTTGATTTTAATTTTCTATTAATAATGTCATCAATTATATTGATAAATGAGTGCGGCTGGATAACATAGAAAGTGAATTCGTTGGATGGAAACAGAATCATGATTATCAGAGTAAAGAAATTTTGTGAGAATTCAATCGTAGTTTTTTTTACAATTACGGGAAAAATACCTCAGCATTCAAATTCTGGTGATGATTTTGTATATTAGATCGAAGAGATTTTTGAGATTTTGCGTTATTTGAAGATCACATTTTTTAACATGATCGCATTTTTCCATTAACCACATTGGTTTTTATATAAATGAGCTGATTTCTTTTTCGAAAAAGTATTCTGCCATTTAATCTTCGAATCAAATATATTCAAGATCATTGCTGGTCTGTTTCTTTTTTTTAATTCAAAATCAAAGCATTTTTTGATTTTTTGATCAAAATTAAAACCAAATATTTCTTTCCAATCAAAAGTTAAATATGCACGAATACAAATTAAATAAATAAGATCAGTTAAGTCATTTATCATTCTCAAAAAAATAATTCTAATTAAAAGCCAGAGTGAATGATGATCAGTGATTTTCTATGATCCTTTGTGTATTTAAAAACAAAACTCCTTTTCTGTCTGAGTTTCATATATTAATCATTGAAACTAAGTTAGTCTCAGCCAATAACAAATTCAGGTATTTCGGAAGGAAGGAGAGAGGGAATCAGGATCAACGATCATTATTATTATTGTTCGGTAGTGCAGTGGAGATATATTGTTCCGATAGACCATAAGTCCAGCCATTAATAGAAATATTAATATTGATCCTACTTTTATGGTGTTTAGATTCACTTCTAGTGTTTGATGATTGCCCAGATGCTTTCTTTGAGTATGTATAAGCGCGGAAATAAAAGGGGATTAAAAGTTATTAATTAGTACTTAAAATTTTTTCCTTTTCAGAAAGTCAAGTCAAACCCCTTGTCAAAAAAATGTGACGCATTGTGCAATTAGTATGGAAATTAATAGGGGAAGTGCATATAAGTTGGGCATTGTTTTGTTTAACCTAAAAAAATAAATATTTTTTACACTAAGACCATTAAGCTAGTAATTGAGTTTTGCAGATCTGAAATTTCAGATTTCGTCTTTATTAAAAAAAAACCATTATCTTACAATTCGTGTAATTTGGTCCATATGGACGTTATTTTTTCTGAAATAAAAGGTTTAAGCATCGACAAGTCATAACAAATCAAAAACAAGGTTGAAAATTTATAAATTAGATTTAAATAGAAGGGGAAAAAATAATGTAGAATAAGCGAACAAAAATCATTTTCAACTGATTTTACAGTGACTTTCAATTACGACCCTCGGCTTTCATTAGCAAACTGAAAATCAGCATGCATACTTGCACTCAGGCCCAATTAACACGCCACTGAGGGAAACCTACTTCTCTTATGTTGATTTTAAAGGAAAAGAGCCATCAGATCAAGATCTCTTTTTCAGCCAAAAAATGATTAACCCTTTCGGTACATATTTTTAATAGAGCTTGAAAGATAACTTTTGTGTTAAACTTATGATTACCTACAACTTCTACAATAAATTAAAAAATGTTTCAAACCTCTGCATATGGTATCCTCGTTTGTTCGTTATTGAAAGTTGAAACATTAAACTTCTGAAGCTATAGACAAAAATGGGTTAAGACTTTTTCCTCAATTTTTAGAAAAAAATATTACTTGAAAAGTAATATTTCCACTTTGCAATAAATTATAGATTTTTTTATTAAAATAATGCAAACAGATTTGATGATCAATTTTTGTACACAGATTTTTGACTTGACTTCAAAGACAAAACTCTTTTAAAAAAAAGCATAAGCACCAAATTTTAAATATTTGGCAATCAAAAATCATGAAGTACACTTAATAGAATCGAATATATATAATGTTATTAGTAAAATTTATTTTATGCCAGATTAAATTGAGTGTCATCGTATGGTAACAAATTACTGGAAGGGTTAAAACAAGACAATGGAATTTTTCGGTTGATTTCAAATCGGAGCGGCAGATCATCTCCTCTATAAAATTGGAAAAGAAAGCTAAAGTGAAGTCATTCGATTATTCAGATCGACCGGATATAGCTTATTTCACCGTTTCTCACGCTTTCTTCCTTAATTTGAATTCAAAAAGGGCCAAAACCACTGAAAGTCAATGCAAACATTCGAGCGATATTAGAAAACCTGAACAATCGATCATTTGTGTCTATTTTTCTCTCTACCCCTCCTAAATTTCATTAGAAACCTGATATGGTAGAAAGATAAATCTAAAACAAAACCAATCTATATAATTTAATAAGTTCACAATGTCTGCTTTAAAATTAAAATTGCCGCACTTCATAAAAATATCAATTTCACGCTTACCAATCCTAAAATAGTATACTTAATGTCAAATAAAGTTATGGTAAGCGATGGCGAGACAATAATACTAATATAGAATAGCCATAGCCATTACAACAACACTGCAGTTACGACTACCACGACACCTTGTTCTGTTGTTGATATCAGTGACATATTAAAAGATTTAATCTGATTTATAATTATATGTAACTAAAAAACTAAAAGCGCACATTCTGCGAGCAAAAATAAATAAGCTTAAAATGATCATGATGATCGTAATGATGACGATCTTGATGATGATTATACATACGCCAGTGATAATGTGCTGCATTTAAGTATATCGAATGTACTTATGTAAATGTGTGGTTGTTGTTGTTGTTGTTACTCAACAGGATAAATAAAATAAGTTGGTATAAAACGCGAAGAAGCAGCAGCAGAAACGTAATACAAATTCAACGAGAATGTGTAAATTGAAACTAATTTAAAGATGGTGTTAAAAACAAGTTGCCTTTACACCCGATCAGACAAGCGTAAAGGTGAGCTACACATTTAAGCAGAACAAGAACAACAACAACAAGAAAAATACGAAATGGAGTAGCTGCTGAAAAATTCGTTTCGCACAGAGAGAAAAACACAAACAACAACAACAAGCCACTGCTGTTGTATTTAAATAAAGTTCAAGTCAATTTTTGTTTTGCAGGTTTTGCAGCAATAGTTCGATATTTCGATAACCAAATGCAGATTTTTGTTATTTAATTTTTTACAAAATACCTCAAGATGACGACGACGACGACGACCTTCTTGGAGACCTGAAGACCACCGACTGTGTGTAAGTTTGTGTGTCTATGTCTGAGCATGCCCATCACTGTATGCTGTGATTTTGAAGTAGGTATGTACTATTTTAAATGTGTTACCCGGTATGTTTGAAATTGAAAAGATACAGATACAAAACACAGAAATTAACGTTTGTAAAGATATCGATTCCACCTACTAAGATGACAGACCCATAGCAAAAAAAAAAAAAAACAGCTGAAGAAGAAGAAGTAAAAGAGATCCAAAGGAATGTCTACGAAAACCCACAGATATGCATAATTACTACTACTACTACTTCAGCTGCTCTTGCTCTGCTGTCAATACTATATGGTGTTGTTGTTGGTAATGCTATTGATGTGGTGGCATGCGGCTTCTTAATCAAAAGTTACCTGCATGTGTCCTCCACATCTCCACGTACATGATGTGGCCAACTGTGACGTGGCATTGGTGGCGGCGGTGGCAATGACGATGGCGTTGCCGGCGCTTACCACAATTTCGAAGCGTTAATACGATAAATTGTTTTCAACTAATTTAAATGGATCGCATGACTGACATACCGACAGAACGACAGACAAGATGTTAGTCTATGCAATAATCAAGAAGCAACAGGAAACCGACATCTCAACAATTCTGCCATCGACAAATGCATTAAGAGTCACCAGTTTTTTTTTGCTTTGTTTTTTGCTTTGTTTTCATGTGCGCGCGCTTCTTTTGTAAACATCAATTTCGTATGTGGTTTTTGCAAAAAATAAAAAAATAAAAATGAGAAAATGTAGACAAATAAATCGAAGCAAAGGAGATCTGATTAAAATTGATATATATGGTTTATACTCATAGTATAATATAAAAAATCGTACGTAGGCGGATCCATACTTCATTACCACAACCACAAGGATCTGCAAGCCAGAAGCGTAAAATCTCAGAATCACAAAGTGTGAATATCGATCGATCGATGATTGTAAATGGCTGTAATTAAAGCGTGTTGCGCTTAAAATGATTTAGTAGCACTTTAAGTATTTATAAATGCAACTATAGAAATATTTAATTGAACAATTCTTTTTTGTGTTTTGTTTTTTGTAGAAAACGAAACTTAATATTTTTAAGCAAAAAAGGAAAAGAAAACGCCTTCACTAGTTTCTGTTCATTAAGTTTACAAGTGTAGTTGGATTGCTGGTTTCCGGTTTTCAAATTGAAGGTGTAAAAGTTTTTTAAATACCTACGCATATTCTTCTCTAAAGAATCTAGACAACTTATTTGTTGTTGTTAATTAGCTATTTAAATTGTTATGCATTCAGTGAGCGTTTAGTGAAAGTAATTCTAAAGAAATAAATCAATTTCATTAGTTTATTTACAACACAGAATTTTCTAATTGAAGGCAACTTTCACATACATATCTACATATACACATACATATATGCCTAATGATCTAGAACAGCTTTCTTTTTGAAAAAGTAAATATTTCTGTTTAAAAAAATGTAGAACTTGAGATCGTTTAGACTGGCCTTATGTTAGATATGAAGCTGACTTAATATGAGAATGAGTAGATTGTCATTTCTAATTAAATCCGAGCTCATATGGTGTGCAAAAGGTTAGTAGGAATGCCGTGGGATTTCATACCAAGTATTTTTTGCTGAACCAAAAATTGTACATAATTCCAGTATACAGCATTCATAGATTTTTGTTCTTGATGAGAATGTATTTCTTCATTGTCACAACGAATTTTCTATGAACAATATATTGGGATAATAATTTTCATTCCACTAATTAAATTTTCGAACAAATGTTTGTTTCCCCAAAATTATAAGGGAAAATGAGGTGAACTCGACACTGTAGGTGGACCCGACACCCCCCAATTATCTGGATATTGAGAAAACCAAGATTCACCTAGGTTCCGTATGTATTATTGGACGCGCTATTAGTCACTAGAGTTAAGAGTAGAGGGTAGGCTGGACTAAAGCAATAACACTAAGTCTCAGGGGTCATTGTACTATATCCGTGATAGAGCCAGTATAAGAGAGTAGAGAGACAGGAAAGAGTTGAGAGGGGGGTAAAAGAAGAAGGAAAGCCTAAGGTCTCTCAACCCCGAACTTCTTAGTTTCATTGACGAACTTTAGAAACTCAGGAAGAGGAAGAGTATGGATATTATTCATACTCAAGACATACATGTGTTGTGCCCTGTGATGACACCCACCAGTAATCTCAGGTCTTTCTTTGTCAGTTTCAGAAGAAATTTCACTGATTTCCTTCTAGGTTATCTCACTAAGCACTTTGTTGTTCTGCAGGAGTCAAACTCGGACCATCTCTCTCTATTGATAGAACGCAGGAAGTCGTTGATCCAACACATGACCTCCCCAGAGTCTATGCAAAGAAAATGTTTCGTACCCTATGGTGCAATTTCAGAACCTTCATTAGCTAGTTTATCAGCTTGTTCATTCCCAGCAATACCAAAATTTCCTGGAGCCCATATAAGGCATAACTTGTTGTGTTTTGCAATTTATTTTTGCCTTACACTCGCTGACCAATTTTAAGAAGCTGGCAGGGTTAGCAAGGGCCTTCAGTGCAGCTTGGCTATCACTGCAGATGGCTATGCACTGCCCATGCCATCTTCTCTCTTTTAACCAGCCTGCTACGCCCAGGATAGCGAAAACCTCCGTTAAGAAGACTGTCGCGATCTGTCCAGTACAAAAAGTACTTGGTCTCATCGTTCAAGTACCAACTAGATCCAATATCGTTTGAGGTTTAGGATTCGTCGATATAGAAGACATGACGGCCTCTCATATCTTCTTCATGATGTCATATCTTCTTCCGAAGCGGATACAAGGCACATGATTGTCCACGGCCATCAAGAACAGTGGGGACTGTAGTGAGAACTGGTGGTTTATCTAACAATGCCCATAAACGCCTTGAATTGCCGGTCTCCATTTAACCGGAGTATGTAGGCCGCTCTCATCGCTTCTTCTCAAACTTGAAGATCCAAAGGAAACAAGTCAAGCAAGGCATTGAGGACATCAACAGATGTAATACATATGGTATTGCCAGTGGCGGTACGTCCATATAAGCCCAAAAGCCGGGCTTGCCTAAGAATTGTTAACTGAAAATTTGTACAATATGTACTTACAAAATTACTACTTTTATTTTAACTGAAAGAATAATTTTCTTTTAAAAATTTTTATTTGTATTACCCTGTTTTTCAATAGCTCGATATGTACTAATAAAAAATTAAATGTGGATTATATAAAATACACACAAGCATTCATGCTATCGCAGTTCATCAAGTTGGCTTTTAAATTTTGTAAATGTATGTTTTCATAACATGCTATCTCGCTTATTCTTATAGGAAGTTCAATATGCCAATTTTCTACTACTATGTATGATTTTATATAGAACTTAAAAGCTGGCTTTCAGTTTTTGTTTGGCATTTGGAAAGTATTTACTCCACTTTCTTTTACTCCTATTTTTTTGCGCCAATAGTTTTTAGCAGAGTTTCGAACCGGTTAAATTTGGGTTCTTGTTCAGGTTCAGGTTCAAGCAAAAAATAACAGTATGTGTTTCGGTTCAGGTTCAAATAAAAATGAAGCAAAACAAGGTTTTTCAAATAATAGTTTTACTTATTTACATCCATACATTTAGTTACTTTGCAATTTGGATTTTTTCATTCCGTTGACATTTTCTTATATTTGATAATTTGCAGTTTTATTAATAAGGTTTATATTAAGAGAAATTATCGTTTAGTTTTAAAAATAGTATATCACTCAACTATTTGTTTTTTAAATGATACCTTTGCAGAGCCAATATCTATTTAAGTCCAAAAATGCCTTTTCTACGTTCACCTCTTGAATTTATATGCTCATTTTATATTTTTAATGTTAATATTTTAGCACGTCTAAAAACGTTGGTAAAGTCCAAACAGAGCTCCCATATTCCTTCTTCAATGCTTCAATCGGGATCTAGAGCATTCCACCCTTATTGTCAATTTTAGCCTTTTTGGTTTGATAAAAAAAATGCACTGGGCTTGCCTCATCAGTAAATGCTAGGCACGCCACTGGGTATTGCACCAGTAAATACCCAGGCATACAATTCTCTTAAGCCTGGTCAGAGAAGATGCTGTGGACTTAACCAAAGTTCGTCTTCATACGTGACAATAGGTCTCACAAGAGCAATGTATAACCAGTATACTAGAGCTGGATTCAGACTACAAGGCTTGCCGAAAGCTCGCCTGCACTGCCAGAAAACCGTCACTGCACGTGAGACCTGCAACTCGACATGCGGCTTCCATAACAGTTTGCAATCTAAAGTTACCCCTAAATATTTTACTTCAGAGTACAACTGTGTTACTCCCTTCATCGTTTGTAGTAAAAGGTCATCCTTCTTGCGATTCCTAGTGAAGAACACTAAAGTACTTTTAATAGGATTCACTGTAAGGATCCTGCAGATCGCACCAAACCTTGATCTTGTCCAAGACTCCTTGCATTTTAATACACACCGACTGTAAGGAGCGTTCCAAGATTAGTTCTCACACATCATCAGCATACGCTTGGATGTGAACTCCAAATTCTAAACCCAAATTCTGCAAATTATTAAGAAGGGAATCCACTACGAAACACTATAGAAGAGGGGAAAGTACACCACTTGGGGCATCCTCTCTCAATCTCTCTCCCCCCGTGAAAAGCAGCCATTGCTGATCAACAGGATTTTCCACTCCAATAAACATGCTGTAGATAATTGAGAGGGTTTTGACTCAGAACTTTCAGCCTGATATGCTTTTCGACCATTCGCTCTAAACTTTTAACCAAAAGCGATGTCAAGCTTATCGGTCGGAGACTTTTCGATGGAGCGTAATTATCCCTGCCCGGTTTAAAAATAAATACAAATTTAACCGAGTGCCAAAGTGTTTTCACAATTTTAGGCTATGATTTCTCGAAATGCTTTGTTTTCTGATTTAGATTCATCGCACAAATGTGAATACTTAGGAAAATAAAAACAAAGAAAAAAAACACTATTTGTTTTCAATCACTTAAAACCCAGGCCTGTGTTATAGTTGTTTTTGTATGCCTAATTAAATTCTGAAAACATCGCTTCAAAATCAAGAAAAAACCAATACTGGAATGTAATTTGAAAAAAAAATTCCGGTACGTTTTCTATTTTTTTTTTGTTTTGTTTTTTGGTAAAAATCCAATATCTAAGAAAAAATTTTACAAAGTATTCAAATTCAATAAAGAGCCAATTCCATTAAGAGAGCGTAATATTTGCAAGTACATATTCAATATTTCTGAAAATACTTAAGCTTAGGTATTCACATATGTTTTAAAATCTCAGTAAGATTAAACCGAATGATTTATTAAAATTTTACTACATTTCCGACGCGTTTACAAACGATGAATATACATGAAAGAAAATCAAATAATGTGCTCATCATAATATTATGAATCGATATGAAAATTCAACAAGAATTTTCAATTTATATTCTATAAATTAAAAAATCCAGCAATGGAAAAAATCCCGCAGAATAACAAATAAATAATGCAGTCAATGCAATTTGACTGCAAGCAAATGAATGAAATTGAAAACATTACTTAGAGCGCCTTTTTAATAAAGAAACTGTCTAGAAAACACATACAAACAGACACTCAAACGTAATATGTGGTAGTAGGTATTCATACCTTGAAGATTAGTCTATAGCCTAAGGCAATGCTAAATTTGTTGCGCTTGCGCCTTCGCATTCGCCTGTAAATTTTATCGCTTCTCTAGAAATCAAGGAGCACGAAGTGCAACAACTGTGTAAAGTCTTCAGGCTGCTGCCGCTGCTGAAAAAGTGATAAATCTTTCTATTAGCCTCGTTATGAGTTGATGATATGCTGCTAGCACGTTCTTTGTGCGCTTAGCAAATGCACTACAAAAAAAAAAAACAAAACAGAAAAAAAGTGCTATGACTTTGTTATCCAGACAGTTGAAAAGCTGCCGCCGCCGCCACCGCTGCAATGTAACAAAAACAACCACAATTGGCGGCGCATCGTCACATTGTCGAATAAGACAACTAAATCGCATGTGCGTCTTGATTTTAATCTGTGTCTGTAGTGGAGGAGACTCTGAAATGTGAGGGGCGGGCGTGCTTCTATTTTTTTTAACTTTTTTTTTTTTGGCGCTTAGTCTGCAAATCTAGGATCTTGCACATTTCAAAAGTTTTTCATTGCCATTTTTATTTTATTTCAGTTTTTCTAGAATTTTTTTTTTCTGCTAATGCATTTATGCAATAATTTATAATCTATTTTAATCAACGCACTGAAAGAAACGAAGTACAAAGCCGAAGAAATATAACAACGCGCATGCTCAATTACCTTGTCTGCATTTAAATGAAATTCTCGCTCTAAGTTTCAAAGTCGGCATTCGTTCACGTTGTAACTAGTGCCTAAGTGATTTGCCAAGATAGCAGGTGTTAATGATTTAAATGGAAGAAGGTTAACTATCATCAGATATATGTACATAGTTATGTACATATGGTACATACTTGTATCTGTAATAAGTTTGTGTATATATGTGATTAGTAGTTTTTGTAAGCAGTTGATTAAGATATAGATATGTACATATCAATCTTGCACCGTCGATGTTGGGCTTATAATCGTCCGCTGAAGGTTCAAAAAAAATTTCTGCCAGCACCGATGCTGTGGTCTTGTTTGTATACATACCAATTCATAATGCATAGAATAAATTCAACAAAAACCGCACTAAAATTTAACAACCCTGACCTTAAACCACTAACTGCCCTAAACATTCCCGAAAAGAGGGGGCTTGGAAATGGTTTTACTTTTTCGTTCATTAAATTTTTTTTATTTTATTACCAACGATCATAATGTAAGAGATTTTTATCGGTAAGGAAGAGAGGTTTTGTTCCGAAACCCTCTAGGATCCGCTGAAACTTCAAATAATACCGTGCTTCCAACCGCTCCGAAAAACACGCTTAAAAAAAAAAGTAGTTCATTATCAGTACAAATCTGGGAAAAACTCATCTTTACTAAACACGTCAAGTCAACAGAGGAACTCCGTAAGGAGGGTTTATTTGAACCTTACTACGGCTGTATATAGTAAACGGTTTACAAGTATATCAGGCTAAACAAGGAAAACGTGAACGATCTGGATGACCTGACTCTGATAGTATTAGAATTGTGTCCAGACATGTCCAGCAGGATCATGCGAAGGGCACTGGGAGAACTCAGTCTTTGAGTTCAAATAATAAACCACTGATGCTTTTCACTAAAACAACCAAAATACCCTGCTTCGCAAATCAATGGAAAATCGATGACTATCCTTGATTCTAAGCTAATTTGGAGACTGAACATGCAACCATCGTGTGAAGAAGGCGAGTATCGCATTCTATACCTGAAAAAAAAATTTCTAGGCAATGGAGGCTACAATTAAAATTAACCTTTTGCATGTACAAAGCGGTTGTACATCCGCAGTACTGGAACCATTTGGACATGCCTTACAGCGGCTCTCAATGTGCTTATGCACCTGCTTTAAATAGGTCTCTGTATCGAGCAATCGGTGGCCATAAGCGCGTTGAGGTTAAGGTAAGCGAGACGCTAGAAAGAAAGAACATTCTGCCATATTAGCCTCCTCATGTCCCATAGGGGGCATGTGGCCAACAAAACGGACAGGATCATTCCAACCGTGACTTTCAATAAGGCATGATAATAAATAACTTTGGTACTCCAATATTCACCACAGTATTCCAAGATGGGCCTTAGCATTGGAGCAACAATTTTCTCGGAGAGACTAGGCATTAATCGATCGATCCGTCTCCTTCATTCCGCTAGTGTATTCCAGACGGAACATTTTTAGCAATTAGGGAGGCATGTGTGTTGCTAGAAACACATCATAGGCTTAAAAAAAATGCTATCCCATTGGATAACTAGGCCGCAATCATAGCTTCTGATTCAGCCGTCACAATATCTAATCTAGTGAAACAGTGCAGAGAGAGTCCCTGGACTTTGGTACATTGAAGGCAATGAAAAGGCAGATGAGTTGGCCCAGAAGGTTTTTACTCTTCAGGAGTCTCAGGTTGAATTAATATTCACACTTTTAAGCTCAGTCAAGAGTGAAAATCGTTCTAAACCTATCGGAATGGAGGATGTGGTATCAATACGGTGCGAAAGGGCTAATTCGGTTTGGGCCCGAACCACCACTTAAACCAATCAACATAAAAATCTCTATAGTTTGCTAGCCGTTTTTCGGAAATTGAAAATTTCAGGTTGATATACGACATTTACTACAAAAATTTGGTCCAATTGAAAAATATTTAGGTCACCCGCAAGGAGCCTAAAGTTTACAATTTTCTTAAAAAAATTTAAATTCCCCATTTTGTTTTTTTTTTATAATGAAGGATGAAGTAATTTTTTTTCCAGATTGAAAAATTTTATCAATAAGGTGTGAAATAAAATAAATAAAATAATATTCTAATGAAACATTTAGGGCTCTCGCGCATTTTTTTATAAACTTAAAGAGTTTTTAGAAAAATTATGCAGTTTTTCTTAATTTAAGATATATTGATGAAAGTTTTTCTTTTTTGCCATTAAATGCTTTATTATTTGTGTTAATATAAATTAATTGCATTTATCTTTCATTATAAAAAAATATGGAAAATTTAAATTTTCTTAAGAAAATTATAAACTTTGGGGCTCTTACGAAAGATCTAATTCTTTTTCCATTGGACCAAATTTTTTTGAAATATATGTGGGTCTATAAAAACCACTTTTTATGGACTTGAAATTTTGAATTTCCAAAAAACAGTTTTTTGGATACCCCCTATTGAACAAGTTATTCGTTGGTTGTTTTCTTTGTAAAATTATGACTTCAACCGACTCGAATGCCAAGGCGATTATTCGACCACTAATCTCCCACTTCTGCTACTCTGATAATGTTCATAAAACACTTGTAGTATAAAAAAATAAATGTTAAAATATTTCTGTAATAAATTTTCATTTTATTCTTATTTATCACTTTATGCCTAACATTTTTTACACACCCTAATCCCCGAATCTCTTTCATCTTGTTAGTTATAATGACTTCGACTACTTTAGTTTTTTAATAATCTTGTGATTAAGTGTTCGAGTGGAGTATTAAATAAATACCAGACACAATATTAGTACTCAACTTGTAACCTTTTAATACTAAATATATATCAATCAGTAGACTTCAGTTTCTCCCATACATTTTACAAGTTTCTATGTCAATATAAATATACTGAATAATCATCCTCATCGATTCAAAGAAAATCTCAAGTGTGTTTTTATATCCTTGAAAGTATTTCATGAATAAATTTCATACACAAAGGGGGAGGCATCTATCTACATTCTCCACAGCTTAGTTAAAAAATAAGGGCAGATCTTTCATATAAGAAATAAAGCTTATGACTAATGTATTGCATTTAATGGATCCTTACACTCTCAAATATTTACCCTCAAATAGATTTCAAAAAAAAAAAAAAAAAAAAAATGGGCAATGAAATAATATTTTCATCTTTGAAGAAAAGTATGTTTGTGGTACAAGGTAATGAGGTTATATTAATATAAACTAGTGATGGGATTTTACTTGTCAAAACAAAAAATGATGTTACATGATTTTTGACTATTTGAAGAATTCAAGATGACAGACACAATTTTTTTGAATCTCCGCCTGCATTTTCTGCTTAATAAAATATTAACTAAATTTTGCTCTGGAGTTGCCTTTCAAAAAAATAGAGTATATTGTATCTGATGACAAATTTCCTTGCTGCAACCACGAAATATTAATTGCGAAAAACTAAAAAGGAAAATACAGATACAAAGTTACAGGGATTTATTTCTACCATAATTTTGTAAAATTTGACGTCAATAATATTTTGTGACGAGTAAAAATTGACACTCCCATCACTGGCATAAACGATTGCTTATTTTTTTTTTATACATTTATTTATTATCTTAATTCCAAGATATAGTGTATGAAAAATCCAAGGCACATTTATATATTTTTAATCCAAACTTGCACCGGGCAATGTTGTGTGTGTACGCAATCAAATATGTATTTATGTACATATGTTCAATATATAAGTAAGTAACTAATGTTACAACAACTTTATTGTAACAAGTTTACTAATTGTTTTCTTTTTAGCATATCGATGACAACTTTTCTTACAAATGGCGGCACTTGCTTGCCTTTTCATGTGCATACAAATGTAATTCAAAGATTTTCAATACTTTATTTACAATATAATTTTAAGCTATGTTCAGTAACTTTATTTCCATAGCTTCAAACTTGTCAGAGTTTAATTCAAGATGACAGACACATTTTTTTTGAATCTCCTCCTGCATTTTCTATAAAATATTTACTAAATTTTGCTCTGGAATTGTCTTTGAAAAATTTTTTCGATCAAAATAAAGAAACATGTGCTCAAAAACCCCTGAAGCACAAAATTTCCACAAAATCAGGCGGAACTTTGCTTTGAACGAAGTTAGAAAAATCAGGGAAAATTTGAAATTATCCTTGCACTGGAGCTCCATCTATGAACCGACTGGTTTTGGTGAAATTTAATGTACCAGGGATTCTTGAACTATTTGATCTAAAAATTACTCCAAAGAGATCTCTTGAGCAAAGCTAAGAAATATCAAGGAAAAGTTTCCAGTTTCCCCTCATCTATTATGAACTAAGCACGGGTTTATATAATTGGTTGCGAAACACCCAACCTAGACCCTCAACGGGGTTTTGTATCATATATATTATATATTAAGTACATTAATCTTTTAGTTACAGGTTTAAATAGGTATGAAGATACTGATTTTAAGTACAAGTATAAGCTTACATTTTTTTTATTCCATATCTAGTCTATAATCTAGTCTGAAATAAAACTTCAGAAATTCAATCATTTTCGGAGATAATATTTAAAAAAATTTTAATTCTTAAATTTTTGCATTAAAATGAATATTTATGTGCCAGCAATTAAAATATATGAGAAATCTTTTTATTATTATTTAAGATAATTACTTACGTTGTGATTGTGCACAATATCTACATGTATTTTAATATAAAAGCTATGAAGCCATTGAAGAAACTTACCTAAAAATAGAAAAAAATTCAAATTAATTAATCATATAAAATTAAGGAAAAAATGTTAAATTAATTAAATATAAAGTATTTTAAATCAAGATAAAAAGGAAACTAGATTGCCTGGGTGGTTAATCAGTTCATTTTAAGGTAGGCAGGGCAGCAGTAACAAATCCAGAGGGTTACTATGAGGGCGTGGGTTCGAATCCCACTTCTGACAATATATAACATTAAAACACGTGTGGTACGTTTAGCTACCAGCAGAAGACTGGCTTTTATTAAGGGGGAAATAGGGTTAGGACAGCGTTTTCTAATGATTTTCATGAATTTTTTCATAGTATAAAAAATGAGTTTAATTTATTGAAACTTTGAGAATATTTTAAACATATATTTCAGTATATACTATAAGATTGAAGAATTTCCTTGAAAAACACCGAAGATATTAGCGATCCCATATTGCAGGTCACAATCAGACTCAGCATTTTGCGCACATTCTGGAAACCGCAATTATCATCTGAAATCTAACGAGGTTGTAATTTACATTTATTATAGGTCTCTCTTCTATGGTATATGAACCTAAATGCTTTCAAAAAAATAGAAAATTGAGTTTTTTACAGGGCACAAAAAAGCATTATTTTTTGTCATTTAAAAAAAAAAAAAATTATTTTACATAATGATAATATTCCGATTTTAGGTTCATACAGAGCTATGAAGAAAGTAACTGCCAATTTTCAAAACGATTGGTTGAACACTTTTCAAACTAGCGTGTACGCAAGTTCAAAAAAAGTCGTTTTGAGGAAAACGCGTTTGAAAAACGTGACGTACTCGGGGCCTGAAAGAGAGCTACTCACTTTAATGACTTATAACAATAGAACGAGTCAATAGCTTTGCTAACAATTTATGAAATAAAAAAAAAATCTATTTTTTGAACCTTCTAATCCTATTTCCCCCCTTAACACGTCATACATGAGTATGACCATTATAAAGGTGTGTTTAGTATTACTTATGTTGCAGAGGGCGGGTACAAGGCTTTCCAAAAAATATGAATGCTTATTAGGCCAGGGCGATTTGGCAACCGCTTTTATGATTCCTCTTCACCTTACAAACAAAAAATCCTTCTACGACATAGGTCTAAAATGAATTTCGAGGCTCCGGAATTTGATTTTTATGGAAAATGTTAGATTTATATAGAATTTTTAAGGCACTAGGAATTTTTGTAATTATTTTTTCACCTCAAATTTTGGAAGTTTTTAGAGTTTGAGAAAAAGTTTGTTTACCAAAAAGTATGGGGGGTTCCTAGAACAAAAAACAACCTCTACCCTCTTATTCTTGGAAAAATTACCTCACAAGGTATGACTAGTACAAAGGAATTATAAAAAAAAAAAAATTCCTCAAGGGTTAATTTTTTAAAAAATGTTGGACCTAGGTAATTTTGACCTTGGGTGACCCCAACTACTTTTCGCTGTGGAACATTGCTTACCAAAACCTAATGATAGGTTTCGCGATCGTGTACCCGGTATAGTCATATATCGAATAGAGGCTTCATATAACACCCCAAAGGGCGGGTAAGTAGGATTGGTGGAGTGTTTCTGTCTCAGTAATTTTTTCCTCCCTTTTATAATAAACAACTTTCTCTTAGCTATGAGACATGTACAAAGTAAAATAAAAAAAATTTTATACTGGTCCCACGTATAGCAAAATTATAGGTTTTGGCCCCCATACCGGGAATCTCAGGTGTGATAGAGAAAATCTGAGTACACGGTCGGATTTAACGACCCCAAATTACCCTTAAAAAGTTATCCATTCGACGTTTCAAATTTACTGTTCCACTGTGTAATTACAAAACTTCCAAGTGCCTGGAAAATTCTATAAAGATCAAATTTCGGAGCCTCGGAATTCATTTTAGACCTATGTCGTAGAATAAATTTTTGTTTGTAATGACAAGAGGAGTCATAATTTTGACCGCGCGATATCGAAAAATTTCAGTCCATACAAATCGCCCCGGCCTAATGCCTATAGTATTTAGAAATCATTTTACAGCGCAGCTTTTTGTTATGAACCAGTGGTTTAATTTAACCCAGAAATGCCTATATGTAGTACACTTCAAAAATATTTATCTTTGATTACTTAAATGAGAATATATTATTTCATATTGGCATATTTGGGTTAAATCTGAAATTTTAGGATTAGTTTCGGAGTGCTTAATATTGGTTTTAGGTCTCTATTTTTTATTTGATTATAGATTTGATTTTATGTTTTTGTTTTTAACTTATATTAAATTTGTTTAGTGTTTTTATTATTTCGATTCTTGTTCTGAAGTTTAGTGTGACTTTTAATCAGACTTTTGTACTGGCTTTTGGTCGACTCTAATTACTTTTCTGATTATTATCCTATAACTCTTCAAAATCAGACCTCGCCACACCGACATCCTACATCTACCAATTCGTGGCAATGGCTTACGTTAAACTAATTACTTGGCAATTTTTAGAAGAGTGTTTATAATTTTTAAACAAAATAAACAATAAAAGCAAAGTATTGTGGTAATTTTAAAAGAGATAATTGGTTTAGAGGAAGTAGAGGAATCAGAAATAATTTTAGAGATCATAGCTGCCCGGAATGATATATAAAATTTAAGCTTTTTACCACTCCCTCCCCCTCTTGCCGATGAAAATCTCATACATTTTGGTCGTTCATCATGAATGAAAAAAAATTTTAGAAGGAAGAAAATTTAAAACCGTCTCTTAGAAAATCTCTGGATCCGCTAATGGGGTCGTACATAGACAGATAGATATTATGTTGTATTGTGACTAATAAGTCTATTGTACTTCTAATAGTTACTTTAATTGTATTCAAACCATCTAGCCAGTATTGCCCCAGATATAATTTTATCCTACGAGTGAGTTCCTCGCAATTCAGGTGCTTCTTCTTTTTTTCAGCAAAAGTGACAGTCACTGACTAGGTTTTTCTTAAACACTACTTTCCTTGCTAAGCAGTCGGCGGTTGTATTCATTCATGTATTTCTGTATGCCAGGGACCCTGTTTGCTTTACGTAATTCAGTCAGTAGGTCTTAGCATCCCTAGACCGGCTTTGGATATATCTCAAACAAATCCAGAGTTCTGAACGTTGCTTGATCGTCTGAGTATATTACTATATCTTGTATAATGTAGCAACAATCTTCATTTCGAAAGGAATCTTTGTTTCGATGGCTCAAAGCGTCCGGCATTCGGTCCATATACCTCTCCATTTTTAATGGAGAGGTGTGTAGTTATGTGCTATGAAAAAAGTTTCAAGCATTTTAGTGTCCCACTCTTTCTTATTCCTGAGTATAACTTTGAAGTGTTTCTCAAAGTTTCATTTTTTGTTCACATAATCCTTGAGTAGACTGGTTAAAGCTCTCTGCTGCTAATAGCTTTTTTTTGCCGTAATGACAATATCATCGACATAACTCTGGCAGCTATTGAAAAATTGTCAAATATCAGATGAATTTAACTCGGACTCGGTGATTCTTTTAATGGCATCGTCTTGCTAGTTGTCTAGCACGCTCTTTCATTCAAACTGAGTGTGATAAAAATTATAAAACATTATTCAAACTTACTCTCTCTTTAGATAAACTCAAGATGGTTTTCTGTTAGCGTTGTGAGGAGTTCGTCTACATCAGAGCACTACAGAAGAGGTTACCATACACCCTCCCCCTCCTTATGGGGACCCTTTTGTAGTTTGAAGTCTTATTGTTGTCAACCCCATTATGATCTTTACTGTCGTCGTGTTAAGCTTAACCATGAGGGCAGCTGCATAGAACTAATATAGTATAAAATTCTAACTAAAACAAACTTTAAAACTATGTAACGCCACTGTCTCTGATATATATATTAACCATACCTATCTATCCTTATATATGCATGTACTTGCAAGTAGATTACTTAAGCACATAAATATACAAATTTTAAGCAGATGTTAATTGAATATACACGCCATTGAACACACAAAGATGAAATATGAGAAAGAGAAGCAAAAAAATAAAAAATAATAATAAAATCGGAAAATTTTGTTTATTTGTTATTATTTAACAAAAGTGTTTCAAAGTGTATAACAGACACACAAATGCACATGACTTAATTAAGTTTAAATTTTACTTTTGCATTTTTAACAATTCCATTTAGTTATAAACTCATAGTAGCAGCAATTTATTAATACAAATTCAATTTGTTGCCCATCAAAAAGATAATATAAAATACATTAGGCCCATTTATTCCAAAGATACACAAATAATTATCTCCAATATTGGAAAGGCAGCATAAATATTTAAAGACGCTTAGCAACAAGACTGTAATTAATTTTCTTCTTTTTTTGTAATTGAAAAATTAACAATAATTTAATGGAAAAGTTAAAAAAAAAACACACTAAATAAATTGTAATCTAAACAAATTAAAATGTTTTAAAATTTACGCAACTGATTAAACTTATTCAGTGTAGAAACAGCAGGGGCAGTGATTATTACATCACAACTTAAAAACAAATGAGCAATTTATACCGCACTAGATGATGATTCGGTTGGCGCATTTAATGCCTTAAATACTGATGAGTAAGTATAACATTTTTTATAATCTTATAAAACCTTTAGAGTTAATTTACAAATGCAAATTTTGAGCAGAGGCGTTGGGAAAATACGTTTTTGGGGAGGCTAAAATCTATTCAAGTAGGCATTGATTGAATTCCCAAGCATCACACGAAAGAAACTCACACTCGACGACATCTTCAATGACATAATCATGCACTTCCATTCAAACTGAAAATCATGAAAATTATAAAGTTTTATTAAAATTTACTCTCTCTTAAGTTAAAATCAAAATGATTTTCTACTTTTTTCCCCTTAGCCAAGTAAATAGTTATGTTAAAACATATATATGCATATTTAATGACCAGTTCCCAAATAAATATGGAAAACTAATATACCCTAATCTTTAATGTGTACCACATGCTCATACATAAATGGGCGTTAAATTAAATGTTATTTCTTTTTTTTTCATAGTAGGTATTCATAGCATTCCAAATTGTTTACGTAGTTCGTAGTTGGGTACTTCATAAATTTGCAATTTATTTAATGGGCGGTTTTATGTTTATGCAGAAGCAACTATGAAATGCCACTTCCAATACTACTTACTTTTTTTACTACAACTTGATTAGGTTACACTAACAAATATTCATATACATAACCCAGTAACAAAAATTTTATAAATAATTATCAGTACCTAGGTATAACAAGCTTCGTGCGAGAAAATTATATCGAAACTGGGGAAAAACTTGCAAAAAGCCAGGGGCGGATACAAGGGGGGAAGGGGAACAGAGGAAATTTCCCCCCTTCCTCCACCCCCCAAAAGATTTTCAAAAAGTTTGGCATCAAGGGTTGTTATACAAATTTAAAAATTTACTTCCAGCTCCATTTTATTTGGTCTTAAAGTTCTATGTCAAAGTAAATGATGAAACATCAGCCAAATGCCAAGTAAAAGCCGGAGTACCATAGGGCAGTGTTCTGGGTTCTGCTCTTTATTCGATTTTTACCTACGACTTGCCTGAAACTGATGGTGTTACTATAGCTACTTATCCAGACGATACTGCCATTTTAGCGTCAAAATAATCTCCTACAGAAGCTGCTAATCTAGTTCAGACGACGTTCAACAACGGTTACTTCGTGGATGGGTGCTTAACTGGAGTTCCATCTGCCTCAGGTTCGATTCCCAGATAGGGTTAAATTCTTAAAAAATTTCCAAATGGATTGTTCTAATAAAATAGATCATTTCGGTGATTTAGTTATTAAATAAGTACGTGACTCAAGTACCAGTTACACAGGTTCTATTCTCAGGTAGAGAATTGAATCAACAAAAAAAAAAAAAAAAAATTATAGATTTCGGGTCGATATAAAGAAAATCACAGATGGGAAAGAGAAAATTTGAATACAGGGTAGGAATCAGCGACCTTAAATTATTCTTAAAATTCTACTACTACTCGATCCATTATAAACCAATCTAAAACCGAAAACCGAATAAATGTATCTTATTGTTATATTTCCACGATCCTTTACCTTGGAAATAGATCATACAAATTGTGAAATGCTTTGCTACAAGAACAGGGTTTGCCCAAAATGCGTAACGTACCATTAAGTTTTCACATGGCCATACCTTTGAAATTGTTAGTCATCGAAATAAAGTTTATGAATAAGCAAAAAAAAAAAAACGATACACGAACGAGAAAAAAAAACGCTCCAGCCCGCGTTTTGGTTCATATGGAGAATTTTTATAAAAAATAAAAAAATTTGTTTTTTCGACCAAAATTTAAAAACGTTGTAAAAATTCATTAAACGTGTAAAAAAAAACAAACAAGAAAAGAAAATATTTTCCATGTATCCAACAACCCCCTGCCCTCCCCTTCCCCTCTCCCACTTCCATGAATTTTTTGATAAATTTAGGTAAATTTTTTTTTTGTTGAAAACGTTGAAAACTCATAAAACGTGTAGAAAACACAAAAAAACATTTTTCCACGTACCCCTAACCTAATCATTTATTAAAAAATCATAAAAATATCGATATCACAAAATTTCAAGATGACCCGAAAAAAAAATTATTGTAGATTCGTGATCAGCATCGGAAACAAGTCCAGAAAAACCGTATGAGAACTCAGAAATTTTTTGTCTATGCTCATTTTGTTGTACAGTGTAATTGTAGAACTATCCTTAGTAATATTTTCTCATCAACGTAAGGTGAAAAACACAAAAGAGAAAATTATGATAACATAATGCACCAATGTTGGTCTATATGAAGCTATTCGCCGCCAGTGTAACCTAACCGAACCTATCCATAGTAGAAGGATGAAGTGTCTATTCATTCCTTACTGGGATATTATAGTACCTAAACATGTATTTATATGCAGAGACAAGTGGATGCTAAGGTTGATGTTAATATTATTGAAACAAAGTAACCGATTGATCTTTCATTGAATAAAATCGCTATGCGTTAATCATCATTAACGTTTACGAGCTTTGCTAATAAAATTTACTTAAATATGCATGAGTGTGTGACTATGAAATTGACTACACTACTACAACAAAAACATTAACAATAACAACAAAATGAAGTATGTAAATAACTCACAATCAAATATTTTTGAGTTAATTTTATTTATTTTGATTTAATTTTAGGTTTTAAAATTTCTTCTTTCTGATTGTTTTTGTTTACGCGGCGTCTATGTATGTATATGTAAAGAAGAGATAAATTAATGAACACAGAGTATGGCTAACAAAAGAGGTTAATGCTATTAACAGATGTAGATACATATCTAAACATACATATGTACAAAGTCTGAAGCTTTGAAACAGGTAGGCAGCAGTACAATTTAATTATTTATAAATACATACAAACATCCGCAAATGAACTAAATACATTGTTTAACAATTTTGTATATACTCAAGTATTTCCTAAAAACTTTCAACAACTTTTAAAGTTTAGAAAATGAAATAATTTTCTAAAATTTGGCAATAAATTTTTGGTATTTCTCAAATGTTGTAAATGACTTAAGATGTATGGTTTTTTTCTTTTTTTTTTTTTTGTTGGAAGAAGGAAATTCGCTTTCTCTGACCTTTTACTAGAATTGCATACATATGTGTATACATTGAAAATCTTAAGTTCAAAGAAAATGTAAAGAAGTTTATTAAAATAGAAAAATATAAACTAAAATTACTAAGTGTAAATGTATGAATGATTTTTAATTTACTTTTTTTTTCTTCCACATTTTTTTGCTTTTAAATAAAGCATTTCCGTTTTTAAGTAAGTAGGTACCTATTTCAAAAAAAGCTACAAATCAAAATTAAAATGATCAAACAGAAGTTGTGGCATTTTTTTTATAGAGCTTCTTTAGATAGAAAGTGATTTTGGTTTTTTCTTCTTAACAATATCTTTGGCATTTAAGTTTTCACGCTTGCAATTGCATGCGCCATCTAGTGAATATACTTATTTATGAATTGTTTGTTGGGTGTAATGATGATGGATTACCAATTTTCATTATTTTTTTTTTTTTTTTTTGTTCCTTTAGCTATTCTTTTTTCTCAAACACAAAACATAGGGTAAACTAGTCAACTATTGTACCACTTCTTTAATGAAAAAGTATTTTTCATACTTTTAGTTTGTAGACGAGTTTTACAAATTAATATAATTTAATTTAATTTGTTTGTTCTGTTCAAAGTGTGGAATAGTTTTCTTACTTAAGCGAGTACGGCCGCATTGTTCATACTATCATTTTGTAGTTTTATTAAACTTATCAAAATCTCTTCATATTCATGGTCAGCTAAAAAAAAATTAGCCAGAAGATGCAAGTCTTCCTTTGGTAAGTACTGAACGATTGCAGAGAAATTGAAATGTAGTTTCTTCTTTTTTCTCATCGAAACGACTCTGAAAAGTCTGAGTAAGCAAGCGGCATTGTCTACTATTACTACTGCAACTATGCTGTTAATTATAAGATTTTTCGACCTCCTGAGGAAAAAGGAGAGCCACAATAGCTTAGTGTGGGAGTTTCACGACATTTGTTTTATATTTGTAAACTCTAGCGGATCCAAGGGGGAATTTTGGGGTTAAGCCCTCCTCCGCCTCGAATTTTTTTTTACTATTTATTTGTGATTGTAGCGGCTTTGAAGTGGTAAAAAGTAGAAATGAATCTTTAAAAGACAATGTCAAAGACCAAATTGCCTAACAGTGTTTTTGGTTCTGACTACAGTATTCCAAAAATTGTAATAAAAGAAATTGATTTTGGCCCCGTCTCATTTTCTGCAATAACCTGATTTCGCATTTGCAATCTGGTTATCAAAATCTACTAAAAATTAATTTCAAAACCTCATTGGAATGACCTGTTGCGGTCAATTTTATTAAACAAAATTTGTTTTGTTATTCAATTTGAGAGTAGGAACCTGATCGACTTATAACCAATTATGTACCAGGTACAAACTACAGACATATAGCTTTAAATGGCGAAATTCAATCAGACTTATGAGTGAAAAGTATGGATTAAAAAAATCAATCACCAATCATAAAGTAATGACTAATTTTTATGAGTCATGCCTCGTTGACAAATAACTAATTATTTTAGTTGTAACCATGACTAAAATGCTGATTACGATTTAATATTTTTCATTACGAAGTACCAGAAAAATAGTTGATGAGTTTTAATATCTGGATGAGGAATGCGAAATTTATTTATAGCGAATGGTTAAATTTTGATTCGTTTGTCATGAATTTTTAGTTGGGTAATTAATTAATTAGAAAAATTAGTTTATTACATTCACTTTGGTTCAAAAGGATTCGGGTTACTAGTTGGCATGATACATAAATGAATAGTGCATGAATGTTTGAAACGGTATTAGCAGTCGACTATTCTTTGCCAATATTGTGCAGGTACTAGGACAATAATCAACGCTCCTGGAGTACCGTAAATTCTAATTAGATCGTTTTGTCTTTTAGTCCATCTTTATTTACCATGTTATTATTATAGGGCAAGGTTGGAATTTGGCGATTTTACTTTAAAAGAAAAATTCACTAAAAAATGTATTCATGGTTTTCAACAAAGAGCCATACAAATGTAAAAAATTTAAAGTGCGCTGTTAAAAGTTTATTAAAATATGAAAAAATTTCTTACAAAAAGAAAACACTCAATACATATACAAAATATTCAAAACAAACTCGTGTATGTGTTAATATCTATTTGTGTATGTGTGTGTAAAACCATTTGATTATATTAATGTTTGTGTCGTGCCGCAAGTCGCGCCGCATGTCATCACTTCTGTTAGTTATTGTTGATGATCAAGCGGCAGTAGCAGCAACCGCTGCTCTCTCTGTGTTTGCGATCTTACAGATACAAATACATAAAATTACAGTTGCTCAATGTTAAAATCACTTGCTTCCTCCGCCTCCGATGTAAAGAAGGAGAAAAAAAGAAGCAAAATAAAAAAAGATTTTCAAAAAAAAAAAAAAAACAGTGAAAGCGAACAAGTGCCTTGGCTTTGCTGTATCTCTTTAGCTTTAGTGTTGAAAGATTATGATCAGCAACAGCAGCAGAAGCAATAGCTGAAACTGTAGCAAGTCTCCCTAATAGCGATCGCGTGCGTTGGGGTTTTCTTTTCATTTTTGGGAGGCGATAAATGAACGCGCGCTTTGCATTTTACCTCCATTCAAATTTGTTTTATTGTTTTATAAGAAAAAATTAAACTTAATTCCATAATCACATTTAATTGAGTTTAAACTATATACTTAAATATTTATTTATATTTCAGTATGTAGGTATATAATTTAATTTTAATTTTTTGACTAAATGTGATAGATTAGCTGAGCAGCTGCGATAGTAATTTCGTTTATGTGTGGCTGGCCACCCATGGCAGAAGTTGAAACAAACAAACAAACAAACAAAATGTTGGAAGATTTAAGCATGTTGGACATCTTTATTTTGAGGTAATTAAGTAGATAAAGTAAAATTAATAAAAATTATGGTTTTTAATACGATAACTTCATAAAGATTGAAAGCTTGTTAGTTTGATTGGAAATTTACAAAATTTTTTTTAACTCAAAATGACAGTTTGAATTTGAAGTTATGGTGGAACGAGCCACTCATTCGAAATCAATTGGAGTCAATTGAAGTCACTTCAAGTCACTGGGAGTCAATTGGGATTTGAAGTCAATTCCATGACATGAAGATTGCCTTCTCTGACTCCAAAAAAGATTTTTCTAAATAAATATCTTACCAATCGGAGACTATAAAAAAAGGTCTAACTGCATTTTTTATTCTGGAGTCAAATACGTTCTTCAATAACTGTAATTAAAAATTGTTATTCATTTGTGACTTATACCCTCAATTGATTGCATTCTTTTACAGCTCTTACCCTTGCTTTCTAATTGGAAAAAATAAATTGTTGTCTAATTTTTGTTTAGACAATTCTAAGCCACACTTTTTTCAATAGTTCTTCAGAAAATTCAAAATTGGTTTCAGAATATTAAATTTGCACTTTAGAATAAAAATAAATAATTTAAAACGATTTCAATTTATTCAAAATTCCAAATATTCCAAATACCATGTGTACTTAAGAGAATTTCCATTTGTACCTCAGAAAATGACATTTCAGTTTGAAGTAATCTAAAATCAATTTGGAATAATTTAAAATCAATTTACAATAGTCTGATATTGAAATATTCTAAAGTGAATTTGATTTGTTATTCTGAAATACAAATGAAATATTCTCAGATTTTCTTAAGTTTTTGAGAACAGGTTCGTGCATTTTACACCAACATTAACCAATATTGTTTCAGTAATAGATACAATGATCCAATTTTGAAAATTTTCAGAACGCAATTTCCATATATCTTCAGTAAAAAATTTTAGTACTTAAAAAAATAAAGAAAATTTGTTTCTGAGTTTTAGAGGTAGCTTTTGGCTGACCCAAGAAAATAAGGTGGAACATAAAATAAAAAAAAAATAATTAAATAAATAAATAAATTTTACATGTTTTTCCATTAGTTGTTTTTATAAAAGTTTAGACACCTGTAGTCTCTTAAAAATATATGAGGATCTTTGAAGTTATAATTTCTACATCAAGTTTGATATTTTGTTTACGTGATTTTTTTTACTTTTTTTTTTTTTTGGATTTTCAAAACTACTTTCCAAAAAAGTAAGTCTGTTTACCTGGCCTTGCAGTCCGGTGAAATACAATTTTTTTAAATTACACTGTGCAACAATTTTAGGGTCATGGAATCTAACGGAGAAGCGACCAACACAGGTCGATAGTACTGGCCCAGAGTAACAAAACCCTAAGAGGGTTTTACAAAAGTTAGCTCGCTTTTAAATATTGTAGCCTTTCAAAGTTTAGCTGTTTTAGTGTATTTTTTAGTTCTATTTCTGTTTGTAATAAAAACAAAAATTTTAAAACCCAAACATTATTAAATTCTATACATTTTTGGTACTATTATTATTGCTTATTTTTTCCAAAAGTCATGTAATGGATAGTTTAAACTTCTTAATATGGAAAACTGTATAATACTAAAATTGTTTTTATTCTTATTTTGCTGAAGAAAGTGGTAAAAAATGAGCACTTTATTTTTAAAAATAAACTGCAAGAGGCAAAATTTGAATGGCTATAACTTTTAAAAGCGAACTAACTTTGCAAAACTCTTTTAGGGTTTTGCTACTCTACACCAGTACTATCGACCTGTGTTGGCCGATTTCCCGTTAGAAAAATGTGTTGCGCAGTGTTATCTAAATGCAATTTTAAAGTCAGTATATATAGAAATGTTAAGCAGTGGTTACTTTTGGAAAAAATTTATAAATGTATTTTCGACGAATATTACAAAGTTGCTGTTGGATTAATCGAATGTTGGGACGATATGAGTTAATCTATCTAATTTGTTTTAGGCCAATCAGGAATTTTGAAACTAGCTACACAAATTTTAAAATTTGGCAATCACCTTTACAGTAAAACAAATCTACATAAGCGTGTTCTGATCAACTTAATCCACGATATAAGATTCATGTCAATTTAAATAATCAAAAGTAATAAATATTTGAAGAAATCCTTGTGAACTACTTATGTAATTACCACGCCTCCTTTGACATTATAAATATAAATTTGAATGGTTTTTGTTAAAACACAATAAACCAACAATCACATTTAAATAAATAAAATGATAGAAAAGTAGGCGTGGCAGTTATGTAATTCAGTTATTACCTAACACTAAAATGATTATTTATTAAATTTATCATATTTTTAAACAACAAAACACAAAACTTTTATATAAGAAACTCAGATAAACGAATGCCGCCTGCAGCTCACAGCTCACAAAGAAGGAAAACTCAACTCGCTCAGTAATAAAATTTTATACTCTTGACACACACACGCTCGTTTGTTCCGTAACTTGACAGATACACTGTGCTATACATATGTATGCACATATTGCGGCAGCAACAACACAAGCACGCGTGCACTTAACCAGCAATCACAAGTCAAGTCTCTGAATGAGTGGTTTCACATTTTCATTCATTGGTATTTGATGTCGTTTCGCGCAGAAAAAAAGAGTTTCTTTTTATTATTATTATTACGTTATCGCAAAATACTACTCGCTTCTTTTGCTTCTACTTCAATTTCAGCTTCTGCTACGTTGTGGCGCCGCCGCCACATATATATTTAAGCGTATGACAAAGTGATATACAGCAAATGCCAATGCAACAAATGTTACTGTTGTAGTGTGTGTAGTACGAGCCGCTTTTATTGTTGCCCACTTTGCCTTGTCAACGTGGGTGGTGACACTGATTTTGGACTCAATCATTGTCATTCTGAAGATAATATTTCTTTCAAAAGGAGTTTATCCAATTTATGTGTTTAAGTCATGGTTTAGTTGGGGTGACACACACATTCGTATGCAGTTTTGAGTAATTTAAAGGACATTTTAAAAGACTATTGAGTGACACAATTTTTTGTAATGTAGGTCATTGGGTTTGGTATACGTAAAAGAACTTGAAACTTGCATGATTCATAGAAATTATATTTTAAGTGCTAAATGAGATTCCACCATAACTTCACCCTTGCACAATCCCAATTTACTTTGTGCGAAAAAGTAAAAAATATTCATAATATTGAAAAAAAAAAAAACATAGAAAACAAAATTGTTATACTTTTTTCGCTACCATCTATAAATACATGCTTATAAAAATTATAATTTGTGGTGATGATAAAATGTTTTTTTTTTTATAATTGCATTGGTGAGAATTTTTTTAATATTGCATTTACAATTTCTCATCATTTTTGAGTTGTTTATGATTATGGTAGCTATATTTGAAAATATTTAGAAACGAATAAAATTATAATGTTTCCTTTATTGCCATTATTGTTTAAAGAAAATGGTTTTTGTTTTTATGACCACACCATATGTATTCAGGGACGAATCTTGGGGAGGGTTCTATGGGGGCCCCTTCTATATTTACAGTATGCAACAAAATTGAGCAAATGAAGGGGCATTTTTGGGACATGATCCATGATCCATGTCCAAAAATGGCGTCAAATTAAAAAGTGTCAGCATAGTAGAGTTTTTTCAGATCCAGATGAACAAAAGTGGAAAAAAATTTTTTAAATCAGTTAACTCCTTCCGGTTCCAAAAGGGTCTTGATGATTTTTCAAAATTTGACCAAACATTTTTTCAAATTTCGCACCTCTTTTATTTTTCCCTGAGTGTACAAACATAATGCAAAAAGAATTTTTGAAATCGGATAATATTTATTGGTGCTGGCTGGTAAGTTTTCAAAAATTCAGTAAAAATTTTATGAAAAGTAAAAATTATGTTCGAAACTTCTGAACTTTTGAAAGCAATGCAATTTTGCGAAGCGTGTTTTATCCATGCATAGCAACAACAACTAATTGATAAGTTTTTTATTCATTCGTAAACGGCAGAGTAACGGGAAAAAATTTAACTACGTGCTCACTAAATAATTATTAAAATTATTAGGCGTTGAATGAGCAAGTTTTGAGTTTTTCGTTTTGAAAAAAAATAAAACTCAAACATTAATTTTTATTTCCGAACAGGAAAATAAAACTCAAAAAATTAACTTTTATTTCTGAGCCAAAAAATTTAACTCAAAAAATAATTCTTATTCTTAAGAAAAAAATAAAAAAAATCGAACAGAAATTGTGAAGACTATATAGCCAATTTTTTCAGCAGGAGTAACGCGCGAAAAAAAAAATTATTTGAATTTCGTACTATGTCGACTAAATTCCATTTATATATATCCCATAGCATCGGGAAACACAAAGGTCAAATCAATTGGTTGCTTTCGCTCTTCACTGTGAACGTTCCTTTCACTTGTGTCTCGTATCTGATCGAAATGGTCCATAACTCAAATCGGCACAAAAACGTAAAAATAATTATATAATTCTAGATTTTTTTCGTGCAATAGCTTTGTGTAATAGAAAAGGACTTAAACTTATGAAACAATTCAAAATACAGCTCAATTAATTTTTTTTCTGTTGATTCTGATGGCTTTGAAATGTATCGCAAATTTCATGTAACGTTAAAGACTATTTTTTACAAAAAGTTTTTTCTGAAAAATCTAACAAAACAAAAAAAAAGGAATCGACCAACTTTTTTCGAGAACTTTTGACTTGGTTTCTAGATACAAATGCATTGTTTGAAAATAATTCAATTTCCTCGCTGTATTGGCCATCAAACTTATGTAACGTTAAAGACCAATTTCGTTGAAAAAGTTGTACTTTGTGATTCGACATAAAAACATATTTACTGTTCTCAGAAACCACTGAGCCGGGCATAAAGTAGCCAGACGTACTGATTAAGTCAGTACAAGTACAAATTTTTTTGGATTTTTTTTAAAGTACTGATTTTAAAATTCTGAAATCGGTACGCAAACCTAGCAATTTTTGGAATTTGCATTATTTAACCGCTGAGTTTTGTAATCTTTATAACATTTTTGTTCTTTTTATTAAATTTTTATTTATTTTGAATTATTTTAATGAAAATCAGACAGAAATATAGGTTTTGTAAAACTCCCAACTGTAGAAAAAATTTAAATTTTTTTTCATTTCACTCAAAAAACTTTCAGATTATTGTTGAATTTTTAGAGGAAGGAAAGAAACAGACTTTCCTTAATACGTTCATAAAGTGAGCTTATAATTTAAAGTAAAAATCTATATATATCTGGAAAATCTATTGATTTGTACTGATTTTTGTATTTAATTCAATATACTGATTTTTTTGATAAAAATTAATGTAGTTTGTATGGAATTTATAAACAAAAATCGAGAAAACCAAACTTTAAATTTCATCAGTCGATCTGGAAATTGTTGTACTTCAATGACGTGTTTTAGAAAGTTGTCTAACTTAATGAAAAGAATAAAAAAAATGAATATCACGTAAATTTAATCTGATCTTATGGCCTTCTTAGCTGAAAAAACCCTAAAAATATTGAAACTTTTATGTTTCTTGCACCAAAGCGCACCTTAGCGGCAGTTATTGGTTAAAATAAACTGCCGATTCAAATTCCTCGTACCCGAAAACCCCCTGAAAGACTTTTTGATGGTAAAAATATTTGCATTTAAATGATACTACTCCGACGCGGCCATAGACTAAAACAGCAACTTCAAAATGAAGAAAATCACTTAAAATCGCCAATCTGGAAAAACTGAGAAATCGCTTTTCTATATACAACCCAATCTTTCGGAAAAACTAAGAAAAAAACCCGAAATGCTCTACAGTGTTATAAGTAGTGGGGTGCAAAATAGACCCCGAGCGAATGACGGCGGATTAAGACACTACAATGTGATTGGTTTTTGGAAACCAGTGAAAAACAAACAGAACAATGATATTTTTAATAAATATTTTTTTTTTCACCTTCTAGCAATATTTAGTTTTTATTGCATCATATTTTCTTGTTTTTTAAAATAAAATCGATATGATTATAGATTTTTTCGTGTAACGTTAAAGACTGGACATTTTGGATCTTAGAAGTGCAAGATAAATATTTGTTTGGTATTATTTTGATTTCAGTAGTTTACTTGATCTCTCTTATTCGATGTAGTGCCTTAGTTTAGATTTTTTCCTTGCTACTTTCCCTAATTTTTTTCAAAATGTAGAGCTACCTCGAAACTCACTTCCAAAAAATGTAACGTTAAACACCACATAAAACTGGTTATATCTTCGAAACGACAAAAGTTAAAAAAAAGCTTGTTTATATGAAATGTAGGTCTTGAAGCCTATTTTCATGTCCAATTTGGTTTCATGGGATATTTTTGATTGCGTGCGACTTTAACGTTATAGACCAAAAAATTGGCCATATACGTTCTTTAAGCCTCTTATACATAACTTAAAATTAAACTAAAAACATGGAACAGTAGCCAAGACTTTGAAAAATTAATTGCTTAGATTTAATTTTCATAGTCTATTAAAAATATAATAAAATAATTTTTTTGGTTGAGCAAAAACATAAAAATTAAACATTATTTTTTATACCAGATCAAAAAAATAAAAACCTATAACTAATGACTAATTTTAATTTTTAAGGGTCACGCTCACAAAAAAAAAAAAATTTACTGGCTTGAATAAAGTATGTAATCAGTATCATTCTGGTGTACTAAATTATGCTCTCGAACATTTGGAACAACACGATTTTTTGAAAAATAATCATTATTTTCGGTCTCTGACTTTTTAGTTCCGATTCAAGTTTTTTCGTTTACTTCTCTTAATTTTAACTTTCATTCACTACTAATCAAACAAAATGTATTGAAGAAATTAGAAGTTGTTTTGGAAAATTTCTGATCTCATTCGATATTACATACTATTCCGGAGTTTTGAGTTGATCTGTTGAAATTGTTAGACAAACAAAGCGGAAGGTTAGAATTATCCAAAATTCTGAGAGTTTTAAAGAGCGGGTTAAGAACTGACTTAGTATAAACCAATGGAAAACTACCGATTTCTAGTGATACTAATGAAAAAATTATAAAAAACTGTTTCTAGATTTTATAGGCAAAAAATATCTTAAGTCTTTGGCTGAACTTTAAACCACATTAACAAAAAAAATTTTAAATAGATATTTTGACGCCACGGATGAAAAACTTTTCTGCAGAAGAAATCAATCTTTTCCTCGATTTGGTAAAAAATAACGTAGGTCCCCTTCCCCACAATTTTAACTTTCTCTCATGGTTACATTTTTTCCCATGCAGGGCTGCATATGTTTCATTTAAATTTCCAATATTAAGCATTTAAATTTACCCTATAGTTCTGAAATTTTTGGTTTGATTGATAAATTTTGAAGTAAAAAGCATCAATCTGATCTCAAAACCCTTATGAAGCCGGAAAGGTTGAATGCCTAAAATTATTTGTTGTTGAATAAACTTTGTTATCAATTTGTTTTAAGTAATTAAATATTTTGTATACAAAATTCAAATTCATAGCTACTCACAGCTAGTTTTTTATCCAGCTAGTATGACGAGAAGTATTTCATTTATTTTTATTTTATTTTTACCTCAAATTCCATCAAAATAATTTATTTTCCTTCACAAGTTTTTGACTTTGACTGTCGCTAACTTCTGTAATACGCATCATAACTCGTAACTGATGCATTTTTTAAAAGCTTGGGGAATTCCATAAACGATATGATAAAAGCAATAAAAAACTATTAAGGTGGTAATTACAACCGTTTTGACGAAGGCGGTCTAGAGATATTCTTGGGAACTAGAGGGTTGAAATTCTAAATTTAAAATTTAAGTGGGCACACGTCAAAAAACGAATTTCATTGACAATCGAATTTTGTTTTTGACAGATTATAAGTTTGCAGAAAAAGAAGAATTTTTGTGTGTGTTTTGTGACAATAAAAATACATAATATTATTACCTTTCAATTGGATTTGGATAACAAGAATTTATATAACAATTATGGATAATTAGAGTAATGGCAATGAGTTGCTCTCCGACTCTTTTTTTTACCCTTACTTTTTTTAACAAATATTACAAGAGCAGCTGTATGAAAACAAAATGCAGAATGTTAAAAAAATGTAATAGATCTTATGGTTTTCCTGTTTTTACAACCATGTGTTTGAGGGTTGCTGAGTTACTTTCGACATTTCAAGTGAATTTCGTTGAAATTCGTCTAAAATTAAAAATTTCATTTGACAGTTTTTGTATGACGAAATTAGGTATTTCAGACGCATTCTCGTGTGTCCGCATTATAAATTGAAATTAACTTAGAACTATGAAAATTAATTTCAGAAATTAACTATCAATTGTAATTTAAATAAACACTATGAATTTTGGTCTAAGTGCAAATTCCCATTCATTGCATTATTGATAAACAATAATGAAATAATTATTTTTCACTTAACAAATTATTTATGTGAGATAACCAGAAGCGGGTAAAACTTAAGGGAGTAGCATGGTAGAATCGGGCAGGGCCGTAGCCAGAAATTTCGAAGAAAATGTTCATAAATAATTTGTATCAAACTGATTTTTAAATACAATAAATTGAATCAATGATACATTTGATGGACCCTATAAAATTAAAATTTTAGGAAAAATTTTCCGATTTTTTTTAATCTTAACCCCAAAAAAATGGCCAAAAGTGGCAAAAAATTCCCAGAATAATCAAATTAAATTTTTTCAAATAAATATTATTCACTCTAATGCATTTCTTTTTATCGTGAGAGACATAATTTCATTAACTCATTGACTTCCCACTTCTGATGATGTACCCAACCTCAAAAAAAATTCCAAAAATTTCAAATGATCATCATTGGGAATTTGAGCCACTATCAATGATAAGGAACCCGGATGAGATTGGCTTATATTCCCTAAATTCGTGAAGTCACAGCATTGAAAGAGATATTTCTAGTCGTGGTGCTCTGAGCAATAATGCGTTATAAAATTAATTTTAAGATGGGTTTCGCTAATAAGATGGAGTTTTTGCGAAAGAATTTTTCATGTTGAACACGAATCTGAGGTCAAAAACTTCCCATCACCTAACGTTTTAGGAAAAAAAATGGGGTTCAAGCAAGTCTTATTTTACAAGGATCCGATAATTTTTTCTATTTTTATTAATTTTTAAACTTTTCAAACTGATTCAGGACGAAACCTTAAATCAAAAACAGTTTCTGACCCAGAAAAACTATGAATGCAGGAGAGCTCAGTATCACCTTCTCTTTTTGAATCCGTAGTCAAACCTTATGTCGAAGAAAACAAATCGAATTTGATCGCTTAGTGTAACTAAGATTTCAAATTTATTTTCTATATTTGACTTTTTAGTTAAAAAGCCGATGGAAGTAAAAAATATCGTTAAATAGATTTTATTTTGACTTTTTTTCTATCCATTGGCAATTAATCTAAAAAATTAGAATAAAGTTTCCACATTTCGGTGAAATTTGTTTTTCTTCGTTGTACAATATTTTCGAAAATTTTAATATTTTCATAAATAATATTGAAAATATTAAACTAATGATTAACGATGATTCGTTCATTTAGTAGAACAGAACCCTGTTTTAATCTAGTTGATATGTGGCCGCTTTTGGCCTCAATCTTCCTAGATCATATAGAAAATTTTCGATTTCAATGGTGTTTTTTGTAAAGGAAAACTGTAAACTTTTAAGTTTTATATCAAAATATGTATATAAATAAATACAACTACTCTGGGTTACAATTATTTACAGAACTAACAGAACTACAAACTATATACAAGAAAAAATAAATAAAAATTTCCCAAATAAAACGCCTCAATCATAAACTAATAAAAGTGCTACAAAGCAAAAAATTACTGTCGTTGCTTTAATTAGTTGAAATATGAAGAGATCCCAGTGCTGAAATAAATTATTTTTTTTTAACATGAAATTGTCATATAAGGAAGTAGACTAGTAGCTAATTGTAATTGTCAATCTTTGATATCATTAAATTCGAATGAATTAGAAATCAATTGAAATTACTATGAAATCATTTAATAACTTTTTAATAATTTTCAACAACAAAGTCGTAGAGCTAACTAAAGTAGTCAGTTGATTCCAAACTGGGTAGAGATATATGCATTTGTAAATAGGTACGTAAGTGTAAATATCTGTTTGCTTTTGTAATTATATTGTTAGACACGCATGTCAATTGGCACACGAGTAAATTTATTCTAAAAGAAGCACGAGTGAATATATATAAGGAAAGATAGATACTACGTAAAGCGTTTCTCTTAAACTTCGCCAACTCCCACGTTACGCCAACTACAAATTCAACCATATAGTATATGGTATTTGCATACTCAATGCAATTTAGATATCTCTATCTTTTGCCACAAAATGCATCTCAATGAATGCCTCATTGAAGCGTTAACTTCATAAATACACGGCCACTTTCTTTGCATTTGCGGAAAAAATCTTTAAACGCCCCCACGCACACATGGAAATGCTTAAATGCACTAAATAAATAAGATATAACTAACTGAGAGTATTAAGTATCGTGGTTGTTGTTGTTGCTGGTGTTTAAGTGCAAAAGAAGTGTTACTACTACTACTACTTGATGGTATACATACTTAAATACTTATAGTCATATGTATGTATGCATAAATTGTATAATCGTAAAGTGGGAAGATCATTAATATGTAGATAGATTGATACTTTATAAGCGGGCGCAGGGCATTAGATTCACTTAAGAATTGTTTCCTGCAGCGGCGCAGACGTGAATAATTCCTAATAGGCACATATTGATTTTATGAATTCTTAAGCAAATAAAATTTTTTTTATTAATTTTATTATTTTACTTCAACATTTTTCTTCTTCTTTTTGTTCTGGTATCTTCTAATGCATTATCGTTAACATGGGAAAGATTAAGTTCAAATGTAACGCTCTGTTGGCAGCCAACTGTCAGAATGGCGCTATAAAATTCTGCAATAAAACAGCTCCACCAACAACAAAAACACCTATAGAAAATTAAACAACAACAAAAAAATATTAAATTCCTAGAATTCATAAAATCTATGATTTTATTGATGTGGCAATAACAGTTTAAAGCTGACAGTAGCTAAACTTAAGCATGATAGTTTAAACATCATTTTATAATACATAACACCTTATCGAATTACAAGTACAGTGGTGTCCAAGAGAATAATTCGTTGACTGAATTTGACAAACTACGAATATTTTCTTTTTCGTTATGGAATCTTTTTTTAAATTTCTCATTATTTTTAACTCGTTTAAAGTCGCTTATTCACAAATAAACGCAAGCCGCTAATACACACCACAAACTTCAAAAATTATAAGTAAAGAGTATTAAACTTGAATCAAGACGAAATCTGAGATGATGAAGAAACGAATATAGCTTAAATTTATATGAAAAAGATACACCGCGGTTGCTTTTAGTACAAGCGCGTAAAATAAACGCGACTAATAATATCAACCCAATTTATAAGTTGCTATAAATTAACAACAGCGGCGTTTGGAAACATACAAATTTCAGGAAATTTGTATGCTTGGTCAAATTTTCTGAAATTTAATTATTTATTTACTATTTTATTTTTTTTTTGCTAATTTTCATAAATTCCTCCAAAAAAGATATGTCTGCTTATCTATGCTTTTAGCCAGGTAAAACATAATAATTTTAAAAAATGAAATACAGTTTTGAAGTCCGCATTTTACACCCCCTCTCCCCCTTTTACCGATTTCATACATTTTGATCGTTGACCATGAATTAAACAAAATTTTAGAAGACGAAAAAAAAATTTGTTTAAAAAAGTCAACTAAAAATACAGTTCATGATAGTTTTTTAGGAGACTATGAAAATTAAATCTAGAGGTTAATTTTCAAAGTCATGACTTAAGTTCATGTCAATTTCGTTATTTGAAGTTATATATAAACAGGCTTAATGAACAAATGTAGTCATCACAACAACAATGTATATAGAGACGGGCAAATCAGACGGCCGTTTTGGAATCCGCCACAATTCCTCATCAGTGATCTTAGTGGTAGTTCTTAATCTTTCAATATCCCATATAAGCTACTAATATTTGAAATCATAACCCAGAATTACGGATTTGATTCCAAATATCTTCACTGAATAGAGATATTGAAAGAAACTACCACTACCGTTCTATACACTTATGTTGTTGTTTTTTTCCCATTGTAGCTAGTCTGCATAACAGTTCGTTATTTGAAAGTCTAGTACATGGGAGAGTGTGTGTGTTTGTGAGAAAATGATTCTAGGTGTCATTTTTTCTGAACGGTCCCCATTCGATCAGTTCATGATAGTTTTTTAGGAGACTATGAAAATTAAATCTAGAGGTTAATTTTCAAAGTCATGACTTAAGTTCATGTCAATTTCGTTATTTGAAGTTATATATAAACAGGCTTAATGAACAAATGTAGTCATCACAACAACAATGTATATAGAGACGGGCAAATCAGACGGCCGTTTCGGAATCCGCCACAATTCCTCATCAGTGATCTTAGTGATAAGTTCTTAATCTTTCAATATCCTATATAAGCTACTAATATTTGAAATCATAACCCAGAATTACGGATTTGATTCCAAATATCTTCACTGAATAGAGATATTGAAAGAAACTACCACTACCGTTCTATACACTTATGTTGTTGTTTTTTTCCCATTGTAGCTAGTCTGCATAACAGTTCGTTATTTGAAAGTCTAGTACATGGGAGAGTGTGTGTGTTTGTGAGAAAATGATTCTAGGTGTCATTTTTTCTGAACGGTCCCCATTCGATCAGTTCATGATAGTTTTTTAGGAGACTATGAAAATTAAATCTAGAGGTTAATTTTCAAAGTCATGACTTAAGTTCATGTCAATTTCGTTATTTGAAGTTATATATAAACAGGCTTAATGAACATTTGCTTTAACCCGAACCAGACCCCTAACCGAAAATTTCGCGTGATCGAAGCCAAGATCGATAATGCTGTCATATATGTTAATGGTTATATCTATTGAAAAAGCTTTCCTATATGTTTGTATACCATTGAATTTTTAGGTCATTTCTTAGATGACACAATTAATTTGAAATTGTTTAGTAGATGAGAGACATAATTAAATTGCAAATGCAATTAAGTGGTGGTGGTAAAAAAAAGCTATTTCTCTTATATAGAAATTTTTATAGCGCAAATTTTGACTAAATTAAGCAGACAAATCAATTAGGGGGACGCAATCAAGCAAAAACTACTGTATGATAATTTATTGTATAACCATAAATTCTGTTCTATTATAGTACCCGCCACTGTAATAACTAAATACATGCACTGTAATGATCGTGTGCCGACTGTAAGTATCTCTCAAGAATGACCTATTTACACTACATGATATATGCTTATTTTTCTCGGTATTAAGTATAAATTTACTATAAAAAACATAAATATATAGATACTTATAAATAATAACAAAAGTATACACATTTTTAAGAACTATTCATGCATATACATAACGCCCATTTCAAATATTATTTCAACAATCATCAATCGAGCATTTACAAGCATTGTACTACAATATAATGTACTCAATGTTAAGTTGCAACTTTATTTATTATTAAAATTATGACACTTTTATAGTTTATTAATGATTTTTATTTTATGGCAAATTTACGATAATGTTGCAGATAAATTATTCAAAAAAAGGCACATTATAAATTCTCTATAACGCCTACATTTATTATTAACTCGAGATTGGCATTATGATCATGTTGCATTGTAAACATTATAATTCAATAGATTTTTTTACGCTTAACGCTTAAATGTCAACAATAAATACGACGACGCATTTAAATGCAAATTATATTCGTTTTTTGTCATAACTAATTGAACCACTTTTCCACATTTGCCACACTGCCGCAAACAACTGAATTTAGAATAAGAAAAAACGGTTGCATTTATTTTGACATATTGTTGACATGTGTCATTATTATATATGCAAGTTTTACATATTCTGTGATAATATTACAACAAATTCAAAAGAGATTAATTGAAAATAATATAAAAAATGCAAATTAAGTTTAGTATTTAGCAAAGGCTTAAAATCAAATAGATTTGCATTGTCATGAAGAATTTGATTAACAAAAACACAAATGGAGATGTCAATCGATTTTTTGTATCACAAAACGAGTGTTTTACTCAAAGAAAAAATTATTTATAATCCAGAAAATATCAATTCAATTTCAGAAAATGATTTTGCCAAATTTTAGGAAAACATTAAACATCTCAGACAAAAAATCAGACCTAACCTAAGACCAAAGCAAACCAAAATAAACCGAAAATCAAACTGATATTCGGACAAAATATCTGATCCAAAGTCAGATCAGAGGTCAGACCAAAACTCAAAACAAATTCAGATCAAGAAATGTACCAAAATTCAACCCAAAAATCAGATTAAGACTCAGATCAAAATTTAAATCAAACCTTACACCAAAACTCGGACCGAAATTTAGACCAAAGCTAACTAGAATTTAGACCAAAATCCAGACCGAAATTTTTGACAGAAAATCAGATCAAAACATAGAAAAATGCTAGAGCTAAAACTAATTCAGCAAATAAAACTAAATTAGGACCAAAACTCAGTCCAAAAACTCAAACCAGAAATCAGACTAAAGATCAGGCCAAAATTCAAATAAAAATTCGTACCAAAACTAAGGCTCCCATCGAAAATCAGACCAAAACTTTAACTAAAATTCTAACTAAATTCAGAGCAAAGAAAGCCAAATTTCAAAACTGACTCAAAAATTCAGACAAAATCACTTAAAAATTCAGATCAAAATCGAAACACAACTCGATCCAAAATTTAAACCACAAATCAGACTAAAACTCATACCGAAACTCAGACTAAAAATCAGTCCAAAATTCTGATAAAAATCAGACTAAAATTCAAAACAAAATTCACGCCAAAACTAAGACTCCAATCGAAAATCAGACCAAAACTTTAACCAAAATTCAGAGTAAAGATGACCAAATTTCGGGTCAGTCCAAAACTTACACAAAAATTCAAACACAAGCACACATAAAAACTCAGGCCAATATCGAAACAAAACTCAATCTAAAATTCAAGCCACAAATTAGACCAAAATTCAAACCAAATTCAGACCAAAATTCACATGAAAAATCAGATCCAAACTCACACACAAAATTCAAATCAAAACTCAAGTCGAAACTCAGGTCGAAACCTCATACCAAACATCAGGCAAATTCAGAAAAACTCAAACTTAAAATCAAACTAAAATTCAGACCAAAAAACCAAATTAAAAATATGATCAAACTCAGTCTCATACTCAGATCAAAGTCGGACCAAAACTCAAATTCACACCAAAATTGCGACCAAGCTTAAAGCTGAACTCAGACCGAAATTCAGACCAGATTCTGAGGAAATATAGACTAACATTCTGAATTTGATCTGACCAAATTCAGATTAAAATTCAAACCAAATTCAGACCAACAATTACACCAATGCTAAGACCAAAATTCAGGTAAATGAAATGAGATTTAAAATCATGGCATTACTACTTAACATTTTTAGGAGAGCTCGGATTCCTCCAAAATCATTGATAAAGAAGTTTCAGTTTGAATCATCAGTTTGATAATTTCGTATTGTTTTTAAAAGCAAGGCTAAAATTTGTTCAAGTAGTATCTAAGTTTATTAGTTGCTCTGGTATTAGGAAATTAGATAAATTTGTTAAAGCCTGTTTCAGAGAACTGAGTAATTAAATTTCCCTTTTTATAGTGCTTTATAGGTAGGTCTAAAAAAGTTCTCAATAGAAAACATCCACTTCAACTTTAGGTACAATATATTTTTCATTATTTTTTAAGTTCCCTAGCATCAATAAAAATATTAAAAACTTTTTTCCCCCAAAAAATATAAACAAAAATATTTTTTAAACAATAACAAAAACAATTATTACATAACTAACAAAATTTTATGATGTGCATCGAATATGACAACAACTAATTGAACTAATTTTTACGCTCTCTAATTTCACACATTTTCTGTGTATGTCTTTCTTTTCTACATTTCATTTTACAATTTCAGTAATGATGGATTGTAGATGTTAGTGCAAAGTATTTCCAGCCTTCGAGAGTATTTCATCAACAATTGACACTTTTCAATTGTTGTGCATTTACATATTTACACACACTTACATACATAGATACAAATAACAGTGCATGCGAACTCGTGCACTTTTAGAAACTCTATATGAACGTAGTTACTCCGCACAATGTAGTATATCATGCATATGTAATAACTCATACTACTTACATACAAATGTACTATACCTATATATGTAGATATATTATAATTAAAAAATATCTATATATGATAATTTAAGTCAATGGCCCAGACAATGTCTCACCATGTCATCAAGTAAATGCTTCATTGATAGATTCATATATACTTGTACATACAGACATACTCACACATATAAAAATCTTTATATGTATTTGAAAATATTTTCAATAATAACTAAATTATTCATTGCTGGCAAGCAAAACGTTTAAGAAACTTTATGTGTTTGAACTAACGCTTACACATTTATAGAGCAGCAACACCATCAAAAGGGCACAACCAAGAGTAACAACATAAGTCCAAAAAAAGAACAAGCACTAAAAAAAAGTTATTCTATTACATTCAATTGGGTTCACTTCCTACTTGTGTCAAACTTTAAACACACACACACACACCTACATGCATGAATATGTGCACTAGACTTGAGTGTATTTTCTATGTAGTTACATTCTAAGTGCTTAAGTAATTGGCATTACTTCACACACCACACAGTAGCAGCTAAGGTAGAATCACTTAAATTGAACTCCTCTCCTAAAACCAGCAACCTTGAGTACAGAAAACAACAAATATTTTTATACAGATCATGCTTCGTTTTTTCGAGCCATTGATAATCAAGAAATTAGAAAAGTTTGAGACGATGAACCGTCATAGTTCGGTTTCCGAAAAATTTTTTAAGTGAGTTTTAATATATTTTATTCTTCTATCAATTAAGAATAAATTTAAATTATATTTATATAAAAAACTTGCTTGACAAAATAGCAGCCGTTTAAAAAAAAAAAAACCCAATTTTTTTGGTCCATTTTTGTTTTTTTTTTTTTTGCTTCAACGGACGAAAACAATATTTCTGATTCAATTTTTTGACAAATATCGCTCGGTTAAGGTTTTACTCAACAGGCTGTAAATTATAAAATACTTTAGATATGAAAATATGCGTGTTCTAAACACAAATTATGTAAAAAAAAAAAATCGAATTTTTCGTCATCATGAACGGTAACCTCCCCTTTATACTCCAAACAACAATTTAAATCTTTTCGTCCCTTATCGATGAATATGCAATTTAAAAAAAGAAATTTTTGAGTAATGGGACAGATTACGTAGAAAGCAAAGGCCTATATTTCAAACTTTCAGGCAATTTTTGCAAAACTAAAGGGAACCCCTAATCAAATAATCGCCTTACGAATATTCTTTCAAATTTGGGGAGGAACCGTTTATAACTCCTTTCAGTAAATCTTTTTCGGGGAACAACTTCTTTCGTTGAAGGCTCGAATAAGGTCGAAAAATGATATCGCCGGCGATTATATCATTTTCCCAACGACTAGCAGTATAATCTTCTACGATCGAAAATGTTTGCTGTATTTGTTTTCTTAACAATCAATATTGTTTCTATTAGTTATTATGAAAATTGGGTGTGTTAAAGTTCTTTCAAAGGTCGTATCAAATACCATATTTATGTTGAAGAAGATTCTCCATTTCCATGTTTAAATCCAGATTTTACTCAGAGTATCTTCTAGCATTCCATTCGTTTTATTTCAAAGTATAAACCTAGAGTCTACTTGCATGCTTCCCCATTTCTTTAATTTTATGAAATGAACTGCAATATTTAGAGATTCCACCCTATGTTTAAAGCCACGCATAGGCGAATCGCATTGTCATCGATCTAAAAGACTTTGGGAGAGAAGTATGCAGAGTTACTTACTCTCTAAATTATAAAGTTTACGTAAGTACAGTATAGTAAGATCAGCGGAAGTGATCTTTGTGAAAAATTTTAGCAGCTAAAATCTTTATCAACTCAAATCCGTAACACAGAACGCAATGACTTAACCCATACGCGGCGATTAAGGCGTATGCGAGTGAGTGCATTTATATACAAGCATGTGTGTATATTCATATACTCTCCAAATGGCCGCTAAATGACAGTAGCAATAGCAATTTGACACTATCCAAAAAAAAAAAAAAGGAAAGGAAACTGTCAAGACTGCCTCAGGGGAAAGAGAGTGTTTACCGCACTTTAACTATTTCATATATTCGTTATGCTGTCTCTCAAGTTACTTGCTGCTAATGTTTTATTGGTCAGACAGCCGGTGAATTTTTGCTTAGTTTTGGTGGTTTCGATGTATTTTGTGACGTTGTTGTTGTTGCTACTGCTGCGGCACATATACATATTTGCGCGTATCATCAATTTGTGTATGCCTACGCGTGTTGTGCGTATAAAGTTAAGTTGCTGTTGCTACACGCTTGCTACTTGCAATTACATATTGCTACAGTGGCAACCGCATAAATATCGATACAGTACAAAGTACACAATTTTTATTGCCAACATGAGCGGACAATTTGTCTATTGGAAAAATTAAGTGCAAAATTTAGAGCATACACATTGAAATACTTCGATTAACTACTATCGTATGGTTTACATATGTAGTTGTGTTAATAGCTTAATCTAATGAGTTAGTCAGTTGCAATACAATATCTAATAACTTGTGAATTTAATAAAATATTTATGTATCATATAAATACAATAATTCGATGGTTATGCTCACAGATGTGTTAAGTGGCAAATATGGTACTTAACGCGGACCAGTTGCGTTTTCAGTGGCTATTATTCGTTGGAAAAGCAGTAAACTCATTTTTACCAAAACGTTGGATGATAACTGAACCGAATCGACTTATATTTATGTATTTACAAAAATATTAAAACAAGTTTTATATTTTTGCAAACAAAGTTTGACTTTCCTCAAAAGTTTTTTAAGCGTATTCCCATGGAAATCACTAACCGTTTGTATTTTTTGAAGTCAAGTTCGACATCAAAGATATTCAAGAAAATATCTAGAGAATTTGGTCTAAAATCGTTTAAATGTTTTATAAAACTTTCATAAATTTTTCAAGAAAAAACATGCATAATAGCTTAACCCATTTTGTTCAGCTATCAGTTCCAGTGGAAAGATTTCAATGAAAATTTTAGGGAATGTCTATTTTGACGTTCTTATGAAAAATTTTATGAAAATGGAATAAGCGGTTCCCGAGATATGGACTGGTTATTTCATTCACCAGAGGGCAAAAAGATTAACTCTTTGCTCGACGACGATTTGATGAAAAAAAAACAAAGTTTGATTTTGAAAAATAGTCCAAATTACATTTGTGTGAATTTAAGAAGTGAAGGCACAAAGTTTAAAATTTTGAGCAGGTATAGGAATAAAATTTTTTAATTATAATAGTTTAAAACCAAAGTTAAAACTCCATTTCATAATAAAAAATTAATGACTTAAAAAAAAAGTTGTTAAAAAACATTGTTTTACATTGTAGTGTACAAATTCACGCAACTCTAATGTACAATAAATAATTTGGTTACTATAGTGTACAAAAGACGTGAAAGGTTGATGGTTTTTGAATTATTTTTTGAGGGTGTTAAAAAAATTGTGATAGTGTTGATTTGTTTTTGAATAACATAAGTTCAACAAACGAAAAAATAACAAGGTTCTGAAAATGTATTCTGATAGAACTCGGAAAAAAAATTATATGGGCTTCGGCGTTTTAAAAGAAGTTTACGTCAAATCTTTTTTTTACGTGGGCCTAGAGCTTGCCCATTTCTAACAGATTAAGTATGATAAACCATAAAATAACTTGTTAGTTTTGCATCAGAGCATGTTTGTATGTTGTATATATATATTTTCTTCTAACTTATTAACCCTTTGACACCCACCATTATTGGTCTTTTTTGCCTTTTTCGAAAAAGTTTATTATTTGAACCATTACGAGGATTTGCAAGAGGGTTAATATGTTCAAGAAATATGTTGCCCATGAAATTTTACTATAGGTCACTGAAAAACAAAAATCTGTATACTTGACTTAAGTAAAAATAAACCTAAATTCGAAAAATGTTTGAAATTTTCACCTTTTATACGCAGTGGACAAGTGTAACTTTAAAAGTATTTTCTAAACTAAACGTTTATTTTACATTGAAAAATAAACCTTAATTGTTTTTTCCAAGAAAAAAATTAAAATGTTGTTCCGAATTTTTACTCCTTTCATACATTTTGGTCATAATAATGCACAAAATTTCAAAAGCTCTACAGCCTTTCCCAAAAACTTCTTTCAATCAAAGTCAAAAACTACAAAATATATTTTTTAGCCCCCAATAAAGTTGAGAAGGGTTACAAAAATAATTTTTTTAGTATTCATTGATTTGGAAAAAGTTGTGTTATTTTAATTTGCAGTTGTCTAAGTTCGTCGGACTTACAATATATTTATATTTATCGTTTTAATTGCCCTCCTGCTGATGTGCCACATTTTACATCCGCTTCACTTTCAAAGTCTCTAAGACAAGCTTACTATTTCTTTCGTTTCTCTAAAAAGTAAACATTGAAAAAATTGGAATATTTTCTCTAAATTTTAGAAATGTGTTATTATTAAAAACTCAATATGTTTTTTTTATTTAAATTTTCTTTAAAATTTTTCAAGAAATAAATAGGTACAATAAAAAGCATATAAAGAGATTTACAGAAATCAGAACTAAATCAGTAAAAATCCGTAGATTTACGTATTCATTTCAGAATTTTAATAAAGTTGTATGTTAAAATCAAATTAAACAAAAAAGACAGTAGATATACTGACAAAACCAAAATGTCTGGCTACCCGCAAATATTTAAACTTATCGAACTTTGACTTTGGAAACGCATTTATAGAAAATATACGATCACAAAATGATAGAATTAAAAGGATTTGTTCGTTTTCAAAGCTTACAAATTTATATCAAGATTGAAAAATCGGCATAAAATAATTACGAGTATAATTCTAATTTCAAATCACTTCAATTTTTGCCGTCAGCGGCTTAGAAAACCTAAAATGTTGCGTTTTCGCAACACTTCGTACTTAATGGGTTAATGTAAATGAAAATAAGCTTTAGAAAGAATCAGTACCCAAAGGTTTTCCCAGCCCTTTTCCGAGGGTAGAAAATCAAAACGCCATAATGCAAATTGTGCTGGAAATTTAGAACTACAATTAATAAAAAATTGCGAATTTTTGAAAAATGTTCGGAAATAAATATATTGAAAAATTAGACTTAAATGGAGTAAGAAAGAGAAATTAAAAATTGTTTATAAAAAAATATTTGGAATAGAAATAAATTTTGGAAAGTTTTTTTATCCCACTTATAAAATTTTAAATGTCTGTCTATAGGTTCTTCTGAAATATTTTTCGAAATTCTAAAAAATACACCTAGTCTTTTATACCCAGAGATATTTAAATATCTTCAATTTTCGAGCTGATCCAAAAAAATGTAGAAATTTGATAGATTTGATCTGTATAGAATAGTGAATTAGACCTAGTGATGTAACAGATGTCAGTTTAGCGGTTCCGAATGTTAAAAGCTGGCATTTGTGAATGCGGATACGTATGCTGATCCGAATGTAGAAGAAATATTAAACACAAATTTTTTTAATACCTTTTATGTTCATTGTTGTAACTTTTTTCAGAAAAAGATGCAAGATTTAATTGCATTTTATAGTAATTTTTAGATTCTTCATAGTCAGGAGAGGAATTGGGTAGAATATATCCCAGATTTTGATGGCTAGGAATTTTCGACTTGTAGCCTATTTCTACGAACTCTTATATTAAACCTGCACAACTGAACAATTCTGTGGTCAAAAGCAGTAACCGCTTAAGTCTGAAAATATCATTTCGAGTAAATACGGTTTGAAGTTAATGTGATTGGTTGCCACTCTATGTAAGCGAATAACTTCCTTTTTTTTTATAACTTTTGTTTTAAAAAACATAAAATTTTGGGGATTTCACGTAAATGTGCATTGTTCGTTTGTCATACTTTTTGATATGTTGATAAAAATTAAAAAAAAAAAACAGTAACACCCCTTGATCAAAAAGTTCCCGGAATATCCATCGTGTGGCGCTCCCATCGTTCCGATTTGAGTTTTTTTTGTTAAGTTGGTACATCTGTTGTTGATATTCCCTCTAAATTTAGCGTCATAGCTTGACATTGGCAAAAGTTACGTAGCCAAGAGTACATCTATCTCTGTGTGTGTTGGCGATTTTTTACAATTTTACTAAATTGTATTGTATTAAATTTTGCGTAAAAAACTGATTTAATGGTGCGCGAACGTTGGAAAAGTTGGAAAAGCGTTTCGGCAATGATTCTCTAAAGAAAACGGTCGTTTACCAGTGGCACAAGCGGTTCAAAAGTGGTCGTGAGTCAATCGAAGATGATGAACGCAGTGGCAGACCATCGACATCGAAAACCAACGAAAACATTGATGAAGTAAAAGAAATTTTGGTCAAATTAACCGCAAAATTAACCATCAGAGAGTATTATTTGGGCGTTATGAGGAGTTTTCGTGAAGCAATTTGCCGAAAGAAACCAGAATTGTGGACAGAAAACTCGTGGATTTTGCACCATGATAACGCACCGTCGCACAGTGGCATCATTATTCGTATTTTTTTGACGAAAAATGCAACAAATACCATCCAACAGCCACCGGATGCACCTGATTTGGCTCCCTGTGACTTCTTTCTGTTCAATCGAGTTAAAAAACCATTACCATTACCAACGCGTTTCAGCAGCCGAGAGGAAGTAATGGAAAAATCGCAGGAAGCACTGATGGACATACCCAAAACCAAATACAAAAAATGTTTCGAGAATTGGATCAAGCGCTGACATAAATGTGTTGCAGTCGATGGGGATTACTTTGAAAGCGAAAATATAGATTTAAATGAATAAACTTGTATTTTTAATTTTCTGAATAAATTCCGTGAACTTTTTGATCAAGGGGTATCTTTTATTCGATTTCCACCATAACAAGAGATTTTGAGTAAGTTGAGGGAGCATTACGTTATCGTACTATTTTGTTAAATATAGTATAGTAGAAATGGAAGTTGCGTCGTCAGCATCAAAGTTCCATAAGAAACTAAGCAAACATATTCCCAAAAACATAGTCAATTTATTAGCATAACAAAGTGTGAATGCGAATGGGAATATCTCGCATATTGCGAATGCGAATACAGGCATCCGTTACATCACTAATAAGTACTCAGAACTTTTTTTAGTTGAGCGATTCTATAAAATTCCTTCCCTATAACTGAACTACTGATGGAAAATGTATTGAAATGGATAATTTCTCAAACATTTTCTGACAAGAGTAACAATATATTTTTAAATGCTGAGAATTAAGTGTCAGCAAACTTGTTTTAAAATTAATTTAAAAAATATATGCACATTTAAGATATGCGTTCAAAATGTGAATACGAGTTCTTCATGCATTTTAGCATTAATATCAATTATATAAATTGAAAATGAAAATAACGTCAGTTAGACAACACAAAGCATATGAATATTATTGAACTCAATACTACTGAGTTCAAATGTTTTCAATATCGTCATAATTTTTAGAAAAAAAAAGAAGTAACTAAATACAATTTTATAACAATTTAGTTCAATTGCTTTATTTCAAATTCTTTATACATGGTTTCAATATTTTATGAGTATGCAAATCTATTTCACATTAAAGAACTTGTAAAAATATTGCCAATTTAATAGAATATTCAATATTTGTTTTTTGTGCTACATTTTTGGTAATAACAATAGAAATATTAATTACACTGTACAACGGCCAAAAAAGCTCAAGAGTTTTGAAAGTTGATCTTATATAATTCAAGTACGATGAACATAATTTTTAGTTTTTCTCTGTCACTTTTTTATAACGGTTTAAACAAAATCATATATGTGTAGAAACACTGCACAATGGAATTGATCAAAAAGAAAAGCTCAAGAGTTTTGGAAGTGGATCTTATATAATTACAGAGAGAAAAAAGAAAGAAAAACTGAGAACGCCATTATGTTCAGCGTACTCGAATTGAGCTTTTTTTTTTTGGATTGAATTTTTATTGAATTGTAGTGCATTGGAATCATTGAACTTTACATTTATAACATTTTTTGTAGTTATTACCTAGAAGTTTCCCAACCTTAATAATTTTTTTATAAGGTGCAATTTGAATGCAGAGTGTGAGCGGAAACAATTAATATTTTGGGATTTAAACGTGAACATTCTCAGGAAAAATTTTAAAAATGTACTTTTTCAATGTTTTATCAATTTTCACGTTCTATACGTAATTTTTTTTTTTGGATTGATATCTTCAGTTTATTGCACATATGAATAAACACTCTGGGTAGCAGTTCAGTAAACTATTAACTACGCTACGGCGGCTATGGCTCATTCTGTAATAGATTTACCATATGAAGCATATGATTTTCCTTTCTACGGTCTTACTTTTAACCCGTTGGGGCTTCTTGTCTTTAGTAAGCCCTAATTAAATTCTCCGTAGAATATTTTTGTGGAACACTTTAACCCTTGAATACCCTTTTAAAAGGGAGCTTTCATGGAATTTGGTCAGAAAAAAGACCTAAAAGACCCATATTGGTTGGAATTAATGGGTTAAAATGTTATGAAAAAAGATTCCGTGTAAAATTTGAGTATGGGTTCTTGAAGGTACAATTCATATTAACCCTCTCAGGAGAATGTGTACTTCCCGTGGTAGGAAAAAATCTAGATGTTGATTTTCGTGTTTAGAAGCCCCCAAATAGTCAAAAAATACTATTCACGAATTTTTTGATGCTCAGGTTTAGCTGTAAGCGATGTACACATATTTATACAAAAAAAACGTTCAGGGAGTTTTAAAATACTCTGACTTACACAAAATGTTTTTCTATCGACAGAGGAAGGTTCTATCTACATTAGAAATTTGTTTTTTACACATCTTTTTATTATTTAGTATTTTTAATAATTTTTTGAAATTCACAACACAAAAAAAAAAATAGAGTACAAAAAAAAAGTTATCCCATAAAAGTCACAATAGTTTCGACGGTTATGCTTTGATTGTAACAAAATAATATCCAAACAATAGAGGAAAAAACAACAAAGACGCCCATACCAAAATCGTTTGGTTGGCATTTAAATCAAAGTCTGGAAAAATGTTCAAATTCATGTACATATATGTGCACGAAAATCCTGAGAGATTTGCACACGATTTTTCATAAAATTTTTGACTAAAATTTGGAAATTTCAGCCCACTGAAAAAAACAAAAAAAAATTGTGATAAGGTGGACCAAAATCCAGCTGGGGTTTTACTACCCCTAACTAATACTTTCATATGAGACAGGTTTTGTTGAGCCCCGAAAATGTTTGTTGCACAGTGTCAGCAGAGTTTAAAGCTTTGCAATCGCTTTAAATTTTTTATTTTCGGAAGTTTCAAATGAAAGTCAGACTAAAGTTTTTAATGCAATGAAATTCTGTTTATGAATAGAAAGAATACTCTACTTTCGGAGAGTTAAATGAAAGCGTGATTGTTAAAAGACATGAATGCACTACAATTAGTGCAATTTCAGTAAAGGAATTCAGTTTTTCCCCCTTCTCGCTCAGGACAGAATTTTTATTTACAATTTTAAATTGAATAATTTATTTTACAAGAACTTTACATCAATCTTAAATTTGTTTCTTTGTCTTTTTTTACTATTTGCAGTTCAAAATATTTATGCTAAATATTATTGCACATTTCAATTTGTAAATACACCCATATGCTTAAGTATTCCGAGTGTTAGCGAAAAATCGGTCAACATAACGCATACATTTTCCAAACATCCAATAAAAATTATGTACTTTTGCATGTGAGGTGAAGAAACAAAAACAACAAACAAGCAAAATATACAAAAATGGAACAAGTGCACTTGAGAGACAAAAAACACCCACTGTGCGATCGTGGCTACCCAGAGGCTAATGCTACATATTCAAATAACCACCAGAGAGCAGACGCAAACAAGTTGATTTATCTATCATGTCTACAACAACAGCAAAAATAAAAAATAAAAACCAAACTCTAAATGCAATTGGCCTATATATAAAAAAAAAATTAACATGTTCATGAATTTAAATTGTTGTATCTACTCGTGCATAATTGCAAAATGCAATGATTTGATAATTTTAGGTTTTTATTTATTTATTTTTTTTTTCATTTCTGGAAGTATATTTGGTTGACTTTTTAATTGAAATTAATGTCTTTAGGTAGTCAACTTCAATTCGTAAACAAATTACGTAATATGTATGCTTTAAAATTTGCATATGTAAATTGGCTTGAATTTGGATTTTATTTTTTTCAAACAAAATTTCTAGCATTAGTTTCAGTAAACCGGTATTCTTTTTAACCTTATTGCTAATCTGAAATTGAAATAAGTCTTAGAGAAATCTTTCCCCTCCTTTTCTTGGTGGAAATCATGACGTAGTTAATATATAGAAAAGCTGCAAATTTTCAGATTTGGACTCAGTGATCTAAAATTTAAATACCTGGTGAAACAAAATCCTAAAACTCATGTTATCCTATAAATATTTAATTAAATAAACTTAAAAATGTTACAATATTGAGAAACTATATTTCTTAAATTTCAATTGTATTATTTGAATTCAGAGATATTAAAACAATCATTTGGTAATGAGTCTCGAACACCCAAGGCATGCAACCTAAGGTTAAAAAAAAATATATATATGCACGTAGATTGAAAAATTACTAAATATTGAAGATATTTGAATTGGTTTTATTGTATGGGTATTAACACTGTCCAACAAAAGTAAAAATTATCCAAAAATAACTATTCGCATAATCTTTTAAAACACCGGAACACGAATAATTTTTTTTTTTTTGAGTTCTATAATAATCAACTTCACTACCCTTGGTCTTGGACTGTGTAATATACATTTATGGAATTTATGGTCAATACCTCAGTTTACGAAAATGACTGCTAAAGATTTGAAACATGTTTCCATAAAACGTTAGCCTCAGCATTCATTTTGGCAATCAAGTAACATTTTTTTTCAAAGACTGGAAATTTTATTTTGAATACTGATTTTTATTTTGTTCTCCGCTAAAAGCCGTTATACACAGTCTGAGTTTCTCATATGGGAATTTTCGTCCTCTTCTTCTGATAAAAATTCTGAGTGATATTTTTGCATGAGTTTTAGCATTTCCTTGTACCAGCTATAAGCAATATAAACAGAATCAAAATTTCCCATTTGTTTGAGATGCTAGTTTTTTCGCTCAATGATAGTAATTACTGGCGGACTTTTTTGTATGAAAACTATTGTTTGATTTTTATGGTTTTGCTCAACCGAAAAATCAATTATGTAATCTTATATTTTTCATTCAAGAATAAAAATTATCGTTTGAGACTAACTTTTTCGTTCAGGAATAAAAACTGTCTTTTGAATTATATGAGTTTGAGTTTAATGGTTTTAATGATTTTAATATTTTTTCTCATGAAAAAAAATTATTTTTTTAGTTTAATTCTTTTACCCAGAAAAAAAAAATAAAAAGCAATTTTTGAGTTATATTTTTTTTTACAAGCACTAAGCTCCAAACGCCGCTTAGCTTTGTTATTTTGAGTACATAGATAAAATTTTCACATTATGCCTTCCAATACAGCATGGAACCGATTTAATTTTGGTGTACTCTTTGTTCTGCGACATTTGAAACAAGTCGATTTTTTTCATTTAATTTTTCAAAAGCTGTAATCTGTTTCATGCCATAGGTCGAAAAGTGTAAGTTTGATATTTTTTAAAGCCGGTAATCTTTATTTTATCAAATTTGTTTCTACTTTTATACCACAACAATCCTACATGGAAAAAAATATTCTGTAATAATTCATTGGATTTCTGATAATAATTACAGTTTTCCCTGTCTTGCCCGGATAGTAAACGAAAAACTGTAATAATTGATTACGATCAAACAATAATTCCCTTGAGATTAATTTATAATATCCAGAATGAATCAATAAAATTTACGAATGAATAAACACATTGTACTTCACAATACAATTAATATTATTGGTGTTTCAAATCAATTTTTACAGAGTGATTTTGTAATTTATCAAATTGGAAATTGAATTTTTACTAAGCATAATAATACTTTTGATATCAAAAGCAATAATTGAAGAGTTATAGAATATTTTGTTCTCTTCCCTATATGTAGCTTCAAATCGCATTGATCAAAAGCAAACAACTCGACTAGCTATCTTCATAATTCTAGGGTAATTCAAAAAAAGATGGTTTTTCAGATTCAATGGTTTTTAGAAAACTGTTCGATACAATTATGAAATGGCATTGGATGTCCATTAAGACTTTTGCTAATAAAATAATAAAACTTTCATTTAATATAGTGTAAACATCTCATATCTTACTAGCTTTCGGTAAAAGGTCCCGGATAAATAATAAATAATAATAAATAATTGAAATTTATTTTATTGAATGATAATTTATAGAAAAATATTTGATATATAAAATAAAGTAAATGTATGATTTAAAAATGAAAGCCATGAAACAAAAATATTTTCATAAATTTTTACAGTTTGCCCCGCAATTTTTACTTGCCGATCATATAATATTTCAATAATAATTCAGTATTTTTTATAAACTCAATTTTTTCTTTCTGAAACTGGTATAATTAAGTTTTGGGCTGTTATGTTTGCAGTTTACCCATAAGTTTATATTGAGTGTCTCATGAAATTTCTAAATTACAGGGCGAAATGGCAATTTTTCCTGATTGCATTGTGTGACAAAAAAATTGCAGGCACTTTTATGGAGACCTAGCACAAATTGTAGGTCTAGTAATGCTAAGAAAAATGGTATGGAGGAAATTTCCCATACACCCCCAAAATCTCGTTTTATGGTCAAAAAACCGTTTTTGGGTAGCTTCATGTAAACAATCGCTCATAACTTTGCTAATTTTTATCCGATTTACAATTTTTGTTCTTAGTTTGAAAGGAAAGGAAAAATAGTTCTTTTCGACCATGTATTGTTTATTTTCATGAATTGAAAACTGACGAGACAGCAGTTGAAAGTTGTTGCGATTTTTCGATTTTTTAATAATTTTTTCGGCTTGGACGACGTTTTTACGATATTATCCGATCTTGGAGATTTTTTTGAAAAATTGCCTAGACTGAGTTTTTCACATCTGTTTGTATTGTGTGAGCTATATTCCTAAACGAATGGCAAATCTGAAAGACGAAAGAAAAGTTGACGCCATGGCATAGTGGTTAGTGTGCTAGACTGCTACGCAATATGCCCAGGTTCGATGTTCAGTACTGTAACTAATCAAAATTACAAAACAATTTCGCTACATGGCACCATTTCCTGGCTGGCAAAATAGCACCCCACTAAAAGTAATAATTGTCTAAGAAAAGCTTTTCATTTTTTATTTTATCAAATAATTAACGAAATAATATCCTTTCTATAACTTTCTTGGAAGTGGCATTACTTTGAAATTCTACAAGTAAAATTTATTTCGCTTAAATAATAAAACTCTAAACTTAACAACTCACCAGTATTCAAAATAAAATTTGCATTTTTTAACATAAATTTTAGATTTCCAAAATGTATGAGATGGTAACTTTTACACTGTTCATGTGATTTGCGGTAATTAATTAAGAGAGACTTGATTTCATACCGCCATGTATGGAACTGAAACAGCTTATTTGATAGTCACAATTGCAAAAGCGAAGAAATGTCACCAAACATTCTTTCCTAGCGTATGGACAGAACTGCTTTAACCCGTTAGCGTTTAACGATGCCATATAACATCGCAACTTCACCTAATTTTTTTATGTCAAAAAATCCTGTAAGCTATCAAAAAGAATCCCACAAAATTTCACATGTCTGTCTCCTCTGGTTCTCGTTGGTCACTAATGGATTAATGTTCCACACTAACATTTTTTGCTTTTCATCGCTTCATTATGCTCAATGTAATGATAGTATATACCTTTATAACTAATTTATTTTCAGTTTTTCAGAATATTAATCAGAGAAATCATTACAGCTTGATAGTAGGTGGTTTTGCCAAGTCGGCTCATGGTGGCAGAAAGCAAAAAAGATCATGTAACTTAGTCTCCTTTCACTAAGCTTATTCAGAGACGATTCAAGTGGTTGTTAATTACCTAAATCTTTCTTGTGAAACTAAATGCAAGAGGTTGAAATCATTAGACCAGCTTTTACATCGTCTCGCTCCGCTTCTACAATTCATGTATGCTTGTAACTATTACCAACAATATTTGTTAATCGCCTTAGAACATTGTAAGTGTGAATAGTTACCAAAATACTAGGCCATACACACGAGAACAATCAAAATAAATTAACGGCGAATAAATTTCACCACTCATTTCACCACTTTTGCCAGAATGTAACTAGCTTACTAACTGACTGAATGACTGACTAACTGACAATCACTACCACTACATACTACAAACATAATGGAAAATCAGTGTCGGCCATGGATTGATATTTGGCCTACGCGAAAATGAAATAAAATAAAACGGTGTCGTTTTCTTGCTTGTTTTTGTAGTCAAAATAATTTATTACCGAAAACTAATGAAGACGTATTTTTGTGTTTGGTGGTTGTTAACAACAAAAACAAGAAATTCAATAATATATTTACTATATAGTAAGCAAAACAACAAACAGTAAAACTAAAAAAAGTTTGTTGCAACAAGAAAAAAAAAACAAATAAACTACATACAAGTAAAAAACTTTCAAAGAAAATATTAAAGAAGAAGAAAAAATAATATTGAAATGTATACATGTGTGCATATATTTATGTGTGTATGAACATGTATGCCTCTATATGGATGTGGGATCACATGTTTGAACTAAAAACGGCATTTTCTAAAAAGAATATCCAAGTTTTTTTAAGTGCAAAGTTTAATTGTAGTCAAGTCAGCAAACGTTCATGCACATCAACAACAAAGGGCCAGCTAAATTTAACTGTAAACTTAAGGAAACTGGTTTTGATTCCCAGCAGCTAAACGAAGCACATGCTTTCTTGAGGTTGAATTTGTGTCCTAGACATTTCGAACTCAGTATGCACATTATTCCGTTAGTATCCAAGAATGTTTCAACTCAGAGTATCAGAGTGGCCAAATCCATTAGAATGGTTTTCCTATTTGGTATGTACTTAAGGAAATTCAAACCTTTTCAAATGAGGGCTAAAAAATTAGGAAATCAGATCAAATGAACACGACTCTTGAGTTAATTGAAGTTGCAAGCATTGCATGAAAAATTAAAAAAAATTACAAGCTTGAGGCTGATATCTTGGTGGGTGAGATATGTGTTTTTTTATCTGAAAACCCCGGACTTTGAAATAAATACTTATTGACGTCAAGCTTTTCGAATGTAATAAGCATCACAAAATTTAATTGTATAATTTTTGAAAATTTCTCCAAACGGGCCATAACATAAAAGCCAGCCTAATCTATGTGTAAAAAATGTTGAATTGCCTACTTCAGATTATTTCAAAGCGATTTCAAAACTGCATTTATTGTTTTCAGGATATTCCAAATTTATTTCAAAATATTCCAAGCCAAATATATTCCAGATCTTTAAAATTTCAAAGTTTTCCAGATTGATTTCAAAATACGCAAAACTTCATTTCAGAACCATGCATCGCCAGTGGATAAACTCTGAACATCGTAAAAGATGGCTGGAGGCCACCGAATGCAGGCAGGCAAAAACGGCCGTGAAGTGGTCGTGCAGTAAGCCAGCCAAAGTCGTTGGAATAAACCAAAAGACTTTGAGCTGGCTAACAGTGCTGACTACGGGCCAGGGCCCCTTCAGGTATCACCTCAAGAAGATGAAACTTGTTGAGAATGACACCTGTAGGTTGTGTCTGGAGGAGCTAGAAACATCGGCGCGCTTACTGTGCCTATGCCCAGCGTTGGCGAGCAGAAGGTTGGTAATCTTGGGTCATCGATACGTTGATGAATCTGAGACTAGCCAGCGCTTAGAGTAGAGGCATGAGGCTATAGGGGACGAAAAGGAATCCGTCTGGGTCAGATTTGGCTAATCTTCGAACTAATAATAATAATAATAAATAGGGCCTTAGCAAATTAAGGCAGCGTTATGTATACTTACAGACGACCTCGATAGTCTAGTGGATAGTGCACTAGACTTTCATCCAGAAGGTTGCGGGTTCGATTCCCGTCTTGGTCTTGTGGTTAATTCTCATAAACTTCTTATATTCACTATCGATATGAAGTGGATGAGAATTATAAGAATGTGTACAAGTACACACCTTGGTTGGTAATGGCAAAACCACCGAGCTGATAAAAAATTGCCACATAGCCGTTCGGAATCGGCGTTAAACTGTAGGTCCTACCATCGCCACTGTGGTCTAGTGGAAGAGTGCCAGACTCTTGTTTCTGGAGATCCGAGTTCGATTCTCGGCTTGGGTATGTTTCTTATCTATCTTTCTTTCTCCCTTCCTTCCTTTCTTTCTTTCTTTCTTGGGGCTTTGGTACAAAAGATCTTATAGGTCGCAGTGCCTGACTTTCGAGTCGTCCTTCCTTCAAATAATAATAATAATGTATACTTAATTCTACATCACAATAGAATTTTAAAACAAATTTCTGCCTAACTTCCTGATGATATTGTATTCACCAGATTTGGCATCTGTGATTTGAACATAATTGTGGTTCAACCCCAATATTCCGCCTTGGATACGCTAGTGTTATTGCCAATAAATTCATTCCAGTATATGAATAAAACAATCATGAAAATGAAGGAACAACAGCAAACTTGGTTTCCTAACCAGTTGCAATTAACTGTCAATCACTGTATAGCTTACAATAGTCAAAATTTTTATTTCTACCCAAGCGATGACATGACTTTCGAAATTGTGCGTTGCACGAGGTCAAAACAAGTGCGCGGTTGTTGCTGTCGTTGTTGCTGCTGTTGCTGTTTTTTATGTTTTGTGTACTACTGTTACCTTACAACTACAACTAAGCATTTAATTTTATGCTTCAATGCAGCAACATTTTTTCTTTTGGCCTGACTTTGAGGGAACTACCAACTTGGCGCAAAATACAAAAAAAAATTCATACGCTCATGAATATTTATTTGCTTGGCGCATGTGTGAACGCTGCCAGGCAATTTTTATGCATATGTAAAAAGGTGTGAAAATTCAGACGAATTTTAAATAAAGTTTAAAGCTTCCGACAAATTATAATTTTTACCTTTTTTTATTATACATAAAACCTATCTTTAAAACAAAAAAAAATATATAGTGATAAAGACTTACGAAAAAATCATGATTGAGTTGTAAATCAGCGTTGACTGACTGACTTCGAGGCAGCATCAATTGGGCGGAGTTAAAGGGAAATCATTGAGCACGCCGCTGAATAAAATAACTACTTTGTCTGTTACTTTTTTCAATATGATCAATCAGAAAGGAAGTTGTGCGTGCACCTACTTACAATTGCTTAAAGTACTTTCACTGCAGCATGCAGTCTCTTTTCGAATCCCTCAAAAAGCAAAACAGAAAAAACCTAAACCAGTGCTATATATTACAACTTGCTACATACATGTTGCATCTCTTGTATGCAACACTAAATTACTGTAAGTTCAAAAAAAAAAAAATTGCCATCAAGAGCATCAGACTTTGAAGTAGAGCAACAACTGAAGGAAGGCAGCAGCAGCAGGAGGGGAACAGCATCAACAGAAGGATCGCAGCATTAAACTCGGCGTAGAAAGGGGCGGCACGTAGGCAACTTTAAATTTCCAATTTTATTTTTGCGTTGGCATGTGCGTTAATTTTCAGTTGTGCTCATAAAAATTTGTAATACTTATTTATTTTTTTTTTTTACATACTTTGCAAATAAGTCAGTATGCTATTTTTGGTGCATACAGCAAATTTTAGTGCTTTACAGTGCAGGTATATATTTACAGAGCCGGCTCAAGGTATTTTACCGTTATAGGCGAGCTATTGCCGTGACGCCGATGAAAAGCAAAAACATAGAACAGTTGAGGACGAGTCGAGAATAATGATCCGAATCAGCGTCAATTTAGCCTAAAGGTGAGTGAGCCAGCTGCCTCAGGGCCCCGCGGCTCTAGGGGTCCCGAGCAGCAAGGAAAAAAATTGAGAAATAAAATTCAAGAGTAAATTTGCAAGGAATAAACAACAAAAAACAAAAAAAATAATAAAATAATTCTCTAATTTATTTAAATTTTTTTGATTTCGATATGTATCGATATACAGTTTGATCGAAATTCTTTATTTGCAAGTATGGTTGACATTCTCAGGCGAATGTAATTAAATAAAGAGGGAAAATAGAGATAACAGTAGGTTTTGTTTGCCATGTCACATTTCTTATTTGTTTGAAAAATAACGTTCAAGTTCAACAAATTGTACAAATCATAAATGAATGGTGACATAGCTGAATTTCATTTGTATGAATTCAATTAAAATTGGCGCATTATTTAGAATTTTAAATTTTGCAATATTGAGAAAAAATTTTAGGGCCCCGACATAATTTTGCGTCGGCGACCCCCCCGAAAATGCTAAGACAGCGATGATCAAAATCTAATTTTTGTAATTCAATTTCAGAATTTTAAGATTTTAAAGTTTGAAGTCGAACCGCGGGACTTATGAACATAGGTGGAAGGAGATTATAAAGTCATTCAAATAGATTGGACTTGAATATTCAGCGTTCATTATTGCCACTTGTTCGAAATTTTTGTTAAATGCATGTATTTTTCGTGAATGTGACAAAGTATGTGTTTACTGCATCACAAATTTTTCACCAAGGTAATATGGAGGAACAGAAATCTTGCTAATGTTAAACAGAGTTGGGACGAAGCGAGACATCAAATTAAAGAAAAATATTATAGAAAGGGTTTTGAATAAACTTAGCTCTTTAGATATATGCGGCAGTTAACGGTAGGTCGCACCAAAATAAACATATAGTAAATATTGTTCTAAAAAATTGAACCATAGTTAGATTAGATTGTTGAGGAGGTGGGCAAGACGGTCCCAAATCACTGCTGCCAACTTGGGCCTATTGTGTGATCCATAGTTTATTTAAAATATCAACACGAACGATTACGGTCTAAATTAGGACCATATTATTGAGATAATACAAACTTAGATTAATATTCATTTGGGTTATGATCGTTTTTCCTTGCATTTGAATGGGCGAAATTGAATTTACTCTGATCGTTTTCCTTAAAACACGCTTTTTTCGCTGCAGTTTTTACACAGAAATCATGAGCTTTTTCGATTTTTATCGACATAAATCAAAAAGTTTGCATCATTTAAAAAAAATTTAACTTTCATCCTAAATGTAACGCTCGCTCCACAGAGGAAATACTAGTATGCCAAAGGCATAGAACAGTGTTTCTCTTTCATAGATTATTTATAAGCACGGTTGCCACTTTGGTACAATTCTACTGGTACATTTTTTTCCATTTTTCTGCACTTGGTACATTTGTACATGTTTTTCAAATTTGGTACATTCTGTGGGCAAAGTTAGAGACGAAATGTGGTTTGCAGAATTGACTAAAATTTATATTCATGTTAATGAGCTAATGCTGAAAGAAAATTTTTTGACTTGAGTCTAATAAAAAAAACAATTAAGGAATAAATTACAATTCAATACTCTTATTAATGTACTGACAAAAAGTTCTTAATAAAGTTATTTATTCGATATGAAAAAAATGGTAAATTTTTTCCCCATTTGGTACATTTTTTTGTAAATATTGGTACAAAATAAAATGAGCAAGTGGCAACCGAGTTTATGGGCAGGAGCTTCACGAACCTAACTGGAGCTCCTGGACCGTATTCAGCATAGAGCGATAAAGCTAATAGGAGAAGATATGCCGTCAGAATACATCAGAAAAAGTAAGGTACCACACCCACATATTAGTCAGTAAATTGTATATATGGATTGAAGGGGAGACCGGAGCAAAGCCAGTCAAAGGCCAATGCCGGTTATTAAGCAGCTATTTTATGTTGCTAACTCTTCCTAAGAGCAAATAATCGCTACTGTGAATACCTGCCATGGTGAGTATGCGTTAACATTTTGCGTTTTGTAACACCGTATAGTAACACTTGCTTCATTATTGTAAAATTTTTTAAAATGTTTTTTAAGATGTCAAGAAAAATTTTTTCTCTACAATTTTTTTCGAATTTGGCTGCATAACTCTTTTACGTCTGAATTCTCCGCTTGGAAAATCTCCGGATTCGCTTGTGATTCAGACTAACTGTGGAAAGAATGAAGTTTTTCCGAAGAATCTTTGTAAGTTATACGTATTTACAAACTGTGATTTCAATTTTTCACTGGTTTTTGTTTTAACGTCATATGCAACCCATTTCCTACAGGGTATTTTATTCCAATTGATGTTATTCCTATTTGTTTTTTTTTTTTCCTGGTCATTATTCAAAAGTTGATGTGTAATATATTTGTTATTGTCCAGCAATCACAGCAATATATGTTCTTTGAGAGCGAAGAATTAATCGTGAGGGGAAAAAATATAACATAATAGTGTCACGAAGAAAAAAATAATGACATTATTATCAATATGCATATAAAAGAAATAAAAATAAATAAAAAATTCCACAATAATTTTGCACCCTTTACGAGAAGAAAGCATGAAAAAAACATTTTAATCCGTTATCATTTATAGGAATTGGCTGCATGCAACACGCGCGAACTGTGAAATGTGTGTCAATGCCTGCCTCAATAAAAAATTCTAAAGAAACTTACAAAATAAAGCCCAAAACAAATTTTCATTTTTACAGTGCGCTCGCAATTACGTGAACACTGCATAACATGAACACCGCCTAACGTGAACACTTTTTATTTTACATTGAATATTCTAAAACGTGAACAAGAACAAGGGTAAACCTCCTATAACGTAAACAGTAAGTAATCCCCTAAATAATAGCAAATGTCCATTTTGTCGTACAAACTCCTGAACTTATGAAACACATCATAACGAGTGACGAGACATGGCTTTATGAAGCAATAACCTTTGGAATAGCGTTTCGTCATCGAACCAAAATTTATGAATTTTAAAAATCGCAAAACACACTTTCCTAATCAACAGTTTTATACAGATGTATACATGGTGGATAGAACACATCAAATAACACTATATGACAATTAAGTATGTATATCAACTTTCAGCAAAAAATTCTAAATGAACAATTCCCGGTTTTTATTTGACAGAATGTATAATCTTTATATGATAAATATAAAATCGAGGAGAAGGCTTTGGTAGCCAGTGCTCCTCTCAATTTGGTAACCTAATGATTTATCATAATTTTTCTTTTGATAAAATGTAAAAACCAAAAACAAAATCAAAAAATGGGTAATCATGGTTTGGCGTGTTGTCGTGTAAAACAGCATTAATCACACAAAAAAACGTTTCCTCTTCGTTCATTAATTAAAAATTATGTTCTACATTATTACAATAACAAGTTTATTTATTTAAATGTGTTAACGAATTAAAAAAAAAATGAATAAAACTGCTAAAAAAAAAAAAAATTTATGAAAATAAAATGATTTAATAGCCTATTTTTGTTGTTGTTGCACGGTTTCATGTTAATTCAGTTATTTAAAAAAGAAACGTGCCAAAAGCGTGTAAAAAAAAGTTCATTGTCACTTTGTCATGCGTTAAATTGGGCTAATACGGGGTATGAACTAAATCATAAATATTCAAATTATAAACTTTAGTTTTTATTTTAATTTATAGTGCATATTTTTAATGTGGATTTAATAATATAACGGTTGTGGTGTTTGATTTTACATTTCGCATGCTTTTCGAGCTATGCGGGTTATATTTATGCACGAATGGATGCATTTTTTCGTCGTTTTGTCGAATCCTAACGTTGAAAGTAAAAATGTTTTTCATGGCAACTCATGCTTACGAAAGTTTTCATTTCTAGCCAGAAAGAGATTTCCTCAGCTCAACCTTAAGTGTGATTTCATTTAAAATGCTCCCTTTCCAACCTAATCTATTGCAAATAACAAGTTTGAAACGAACTAGATCAATTCTTCAAAAAGTCGTTCGCCATTTTTAATTTTAAAATTCTGTTTACATATTCGGATTAAGCGACCCCAAATAATTCCGAATAACAAGTTTACAATGAATTAGAATAATTTTTCAAAAATTTTTCCATATTGGGTCCGCCATCTTGAATTTTAAAAATGTGTTTACTGTTTCGGATCCCCCAAAAAACATCGAATAACAAGTTTGAAACCAACTAAATCAATTTTTCAGAAATTTGTCCGCCATATTGATTACGCCATTTTCAATTTTGAAATTCTATTTACAGATTCAGATTTAGCAACCCCGAAAACCCTCGTATAACAAATTTCAAATGAATTAGAATATTTTTTCAGAAAGTCGTGGCCTCTATAGTGGCAAATAATTTTTTTATTTTTTTTTATTAATTATATTAAATATTTTATGGCCTTTATTTGAAATATCATCAAAAATTCTATTATAAGGAAATCATAGAGTTGCTTCAAATAATTTAAAGAAATTTCACTCTACGCCGTCTTGATTGCGCTAATTAGGGATTCCCGATCATCAAATTGTCGTCCCAGAATCATATACTTTGCGGACCATCCATCCCTAAACATTTTCAATAATATTTAAGTCCGATGAATATGGTGGCCATGGCAGCAAACTAACATTTTATTCCACTATCACGCTCGGAGCGTTATCTTGCTGGATCCAAGGCCGTATTTAGGGGGGAGGTTTGGGGGTTCTGATCCTCCCCCTCCCCGAAAGGTGGAAACTTTATTTTAATTTTTGAGATTAATTGCCAATGGATGGAAAGAAAGTCAAAATAAAATCTATTTAAGGATATTTTTTACTTCCCTCGATTTTTTTTTTTTCTAAAAAGTCAAATATAAAAAATAAATTTGAAATCTTAGTTACACTATGCGATCAAATCCGATTTGTTTTCTTCGACATGAGGTTTGACTACGGATTCAAAAAAAGAAGGTGATACTAAGCACTCCTGCATTCATAGTTTTTCTAGGTCAGTAACTGTTATTGATTTAAAGTTTCGTCCTGAATCAGTTTGAAAAGTTTAAAAATTAAAAAAAAAAGAAAAAACTGTCAGATCCTTGTAAAATTAGACTTGCTTGAATCCCAATTTTTTTTCTAAAACGTGACGTGAGGGAAAGTTTTTGACCTCAGATTCTTGTTCAATGTGAAAAAATCCTTTCGCAAAAACTTCATCTTATTAGCAAAACCCATGCAGTTTTAGGAGACAATCTTAAAATGTAATTAATTTTTTAACCCATTATTGCTCAGAGCACCACGACTAGAAAGATCTCTTTCAATACTGTGACTTCACGAATTTAAGAAATATAAGCCAACGTCATCCGGGTTCCTTATCATTGATAATGGCTCAAATTCCCAATGATGATCATTTAAAAAAAATGAGCCCCTACCATTTTTGGTAATTTTTTTGAGGTTGGGTACATCATCAGTAGTGGGAAGTCAATGAGTTAACGAAATTATGTCCTTCACGATACAAAAAATGCATTAGAATGCACATTGAATAATATTTATTTTGTTAATTTTTTGTCACTTTTGGCCATTTTTTTGAGGTTAAGAATAAAAAATCGGAAAATTTTGCCTAAAATTTTAAGACATTTATCTACTTTTGTCTTTAGTCTAATAGGGTCCATCAAATGTATCATCGATTTATTGTATTTAAAAATCAGTTTGATAAAAATTATTTATGAATATTTTCTTCGAATGAAAACACTACCCCCTCACCCCCCGCGAAAAAAATTTCTGGCTACGGCCCTGGCTGGAACGTCTCAGGTGTTGGGCCAAAGAAATCCGCAAATTTGGGAAAAGCTTCTTCCAATATCTTTTTGTACGAATTTGTGGTCATTTTTGGTGAAGGAAAATGCTGTTCAACTGCGCCAAGAAATGATACCGCACCCCAAAACATCACATCTTCTTCACGGCCATGAAGGCGCTTTTATTTGTATTTACCGAATAGACTTCATATTAATAAAAATTTCACATGAAAAAATGTTCAATTTCTGTGGAAAATTGCCGGCCCTCTAAAGGTTAATGCATTAGAAATCTTTTATATTTTTACCCAACTCAAAATTTCATTCATATTAGCAGCTACATATATTCAACCTGATACTACATTGTGTGCTTAAGGATGAAATTCGGCCTAAATCATCACTTAACTTTGCGCGTAGTTAAAAAAAAAAAAAAATAAAAAATTTATCAATGTTATAAACACCAAAATTTAAACGAATGTAATTTTTTTATGCAATCTTAGAAAAAAGCAAAATTCGGATGCAGTCAGTAGATATAACCGCTCTGCAATCGGTGTAGATGCAAATAGAAAAAAAACTGCATTTACTAGTCCTTGACGGTTTTGCTTTATTGTATAACAACAAATTATGTAAAAAGTAAAAAAGTGATTTTTTTGTAAATTATTTTTGTAAAATTGCTGAATTGCTTGTGCAGAGGCCCGGGTTCTATACTCGCCCGGCCAAAAAATTGATTACAAAAAATTAAAAAATTTCTGCCTCTTGGCTGGCACTCGAAAAGATGCAAAAAGCTCGGCCTAAGGCCTCAATGCACTATTTTGCCATAAAATATATGTTTTTCTAAATGTTTAACAGATCAAATATACATAATTAATTTATACATCTGCACAAACTTGACTCGAAGCGTGATTTACATTTTTAAGCTATTTATTATTCAAGCTATTCGCATTCTTTAGTTTAAACATATAGCCAATTGAAAAACCGGTTTTGAAGAAAGGTTACCAAAAATAGTTTGCAAAAATAATCAAATAAAGTGTTAGAAGATATTTTTTTATAGATCAGAGTAAAATGTAGAAAAGAAACCATTTGACCATGCGACATATATGGCATTAAAATTTTATTGACAGAGTGGGCATACTAAATTTTCAAACTAAAACGAAGCCCTTCTTTTCTACCATAATTGAGAATTCGAGTGGCTAGAAACGCTCAGACATATGCGAATTAAATGAATGATGATGACAACAAAATTGTGTGTAAATATTGATTACTTTAAGCCAAATCGTATTTGGTCAAAACGAAACAAAATTATGCATTATAAATGATCTCTGCTTAAAATTTTCATTTAATTTGTAAAAATTATTTATTTTGAAATTTGTCAAGCAAAGTGCTTTCAAAAACTAACAATATCTTTCTAAATCTTAAAAAAATTTATATAAATAGTAACTGATCGTGTCATTTGCCATTATGATCACATTTTTGACATAATATACTCAACGTCTGTTCCATGTCTATATGTCCATTCAACTCAGTTCATATATTTATTTTTATATTTTATCTTCTAAAATTTACGAAACTTTCGAAGAAAATTTCAAGAATTTCTATCACTAATGAGCGCTTCCCACTTTCTCGTCGTTGTTGTCGTTTTGTGGGCAAAAAGCAACAACATTTTTTTATGTTGTTGATGATGTACAACATATTGCTTTGCATATACGTGGGTGGTTGTTTGGGCGGCGATATTTGGTATCGCCATCATCAGGAACATCAACAATAAATGACAAACTTTCGTCAAACAACAAATATTCAACTCTTTAATGATTTACGAGAGCACAGATGGAAAATTGTACAATTTTGTATGTATAAATTGCTTAAAAATTAATTTTCATGTACATTTTTGTGTCATTTGTTAATTGTGAAATTTAACTGTATTAAAATTGCAACTAAACGGCCCGCTGAATTCGCTACTGATTATTGTTTTCACCTACGAACTTTCCCCATTTACATATTTTCAAAACACAAAGTATCTCCACGTTGACCTTGATCAAAATTTAAGATCGGAACGCTGTTTTAAAACTATAAGAAATGGAATTAGAATTTTTTTTTATCACAGCCTACACTAAAAGAAATTTCTTATTAACCCTAAATCCCAGAAAACTTATTAGGGGCAACACGTACATTTCCCATGGAAATTAATATTAGATTCATATTCAGCGAAAAAAAATATACGAAAAAAGGCTTTAATTGTTTTTTTTATGATGACTTGGTAAAACTATTATTTTAAGATGAGGTGGTAGACTTGCAGCCGCCATTTTGGTCCACCACCATGCAAAATCAAAAAATGCCTTGTTGTATTCAAAACTAGAGATAAGCTTTCATTTGAGCCCAAACATGCCCTAAAATACTTTAATCAATTTTGGACAGGGGGGGGGGGGGGGTCTCCCATTGACAGAGAATGCCCCATATACGTACTATATATCTTTCAATCTAAAAGAGATACTTAAATGAACTTTTAGGGATGCTATTTTCAAACCACTCCTAAAACTATTATATTTATTAAGGCAATTTATTAACAAAATTTCAGTTTCACATTAAAAATTTTTCAGTCTTTGCCCCTTGTCTTGTTTTTCAAGCATTATTCCTGTCCAACAAATATTGTCTGCGCAAAATTTCCCCAAAGGGTTTATAGTAATTTCAAGGTGATCACGACTGCGTACTCAGTTTTTCTCCATCACTTCTTATTCTCCCACAATATGGACCTGAATTCGGAAAAATTGGGACTATTAAGAAATTTTTTTATCTTAACAGATATGAATTTGATGTCTTCGGCAAAGTTGTTAAGCATAAAGAGAATAAAATGGATATACGCTTTTCATCCATCTCTTACCCTTTCTCTTGTAACTGGTTTTTTATACTCTCTTCTAACCAAGTTTTTTTGCATTAGAATCAGGCCACTCGCACTAAGTAAGTAAGTAATGGAATCCTTTGTTGTTGTAATTACGTTAGAAACTTAGACTTGTACCATCAGTTTATTTAATATGAAAGATCCTTTTCAACTCCAATCTCTTGAGCTTGTTGTGGGCAATTAGCAATTCCAATTCCTTGTAGTGGAATCAATATTTTTGTTTTTTCTCAATGCTATTCAGTAATGGAATTGATAAAAGTTCATTTCTAATACTGAATTGAAATGTAAAAAAATCAGTTCCTCAAAGGAATTGAAAAAGTATTTAAAAAGCAAAGAATTCATTTTCTTCTGTAATCCATTACTTTTGCAGAATTAAATTCCAAAAAGACTGGAATAATTTCTCACAAGTCCGTAAAGACTTTTGCGTTGAATCCCAAGAAGTTACAATGATCGCGTCTAGGGTTTGTTGCAGCAACAAAATGACGCGACCACCGTTTGCTTTAGAATTCAAATCACAAGGAATTTATAAAATTTTTGTCATAAAGAAAGAGAAATTCTTGAGTTTTCAAGTACTTTTTAAATTTTTTACGAGAAATTGATTATTTTAAATTATAATTCAGAATTGATCATTATTCCAATTCCATTACAAAGAAATCGGAAATATTAATTACCGATTACCGCTCCTTATACTGGAATTAATGTTGTTTTTGCCAATTTCTTATCAATTTTATTTCCACAATGTAACTGTAATGGATTTAAATTTACCCACCTCTGCCAATTTCAGCTTGAGCGGTTCTCGAGAACACATGCTTTGGAGAAAACTAGTTTAAAGTTTCAAATACTAAGAATTTTCTAATAAGTTGTATAAAGTTGCGGCTATTCAAACAAATTTTATCGGAGACGGAGAATACAGAGAAAGAAAAAAATTTGTTTGAATAATTTGTAAATAGACGCCTCCCCTCGACCAATCTTTTTTAATTCAGCTATACATTCCAAGGGTTAAACTGTTACAAAAAAAAAAACTTCAATCTGATAATATGGAAATGGCATATCAAATTTAATATGCTAAATAGCCGAAACGCTGCCAAACTCAAAAACAAACGACAACTTATACAAAAACTTAAATTTTATTAATTCATTAAAAATTGAGAAGTCAACATGATTTTAGTATATCATACTTAAATTTCATAAGTTCAAAAAATTATAATCAAAAAAAAAACAAGGGAAAAGACGATCGTATCAGGAGCTTCAATTTCACAAAAACCGATCTTGATTTGAGAGACACGTCTCAACCAACAGTAGGTATTAAAAAATAAATTAACACCTATTTCATACATACTCATATACATGATCACAAATTGCCAATAAAACTTAAAAAAAAATACTCATGCTAGCCGGCATTCTTCTTCCTCGTCTTCTGGTCTGTTTGAAGTATATCTACTTCACAACATGTAGATCACTTCAAGTCTGAATTGAATTGTGTGCTTCCTACATATCACCTGTGCTGATGCTACTGCTGCTGGACCGCTGATGATAATGATTATTATGATCATGATAATGATAATGTTGATGACGTTTTTATAATAATGAAATAAAAAATTAACTGACAATAAGCTGGCAACCAAAAACGAAAACTACAAAAACAAAAATGTCAAAAAGTAGCGGTAGGCTGAAGTTGTTTAACACAATCTTGTTCTCTTTTGTTAACAAACAAAATAAAAAAAAAGGAAACGATTTTTGGCAATTTTTTTTTTTTTTTGTATTTTTTGCAGGTAACATATTTTCTTATTTGTTGTTTCATGTTGTTAACGGTTTGTGTTGTTCGTTATCAAAAATTGCAAATATTTATGTGTGTGTATGTATGCTTAAATTTGCAATGCATATCGTTTTCGCTGTATTATAGCGACATACAAGAGCACGAGCCTGTGTGCTTTGATGTTAACTTAAAGATAGTGTGCGGATACATGAAGACAAGTGGTTGGAAAGACAGACAGACAGACAGTCAAAAGCACAGACAAGTCTTGAGAAACCGGAAAAAATGTACCCATAGTTTGGAGTTTATGAACAATACAAAGAAATTATGTGGTATTTCATTTTTTAAGCAGATAAATATCATCAACAAATGTAACATGAGCCAATTGGCTTCTGATATGTTGATTGAATTATTATTTTTGTTTCAGAAAAATAAATAAAATTATAATATACAAAAAGATGACTGCAATTCGAAATGAACTGTTGAAATATTTTGGACAAAAATGAGTCATTGATTGATCGGGAAATGTAAAAATCACTCAAATCTCCCATTCTTTAAAATCAAAGTGTTTTAGCATAATATGTCATTAGCCCTTTGCACTGAACCCTTTTGTAATAAATCCATCAAAACAGTTTTTTTATTCCGTGAACTAAACTATGATATCTGCAGTAACCCCACAGATGCCTTAATGTCTACAATAACTAAAAGTCAAAGTCCTGAAATAAAGAGTGTTTTTTTAGAAGTGTGGTTTTCAAGAAGAAATAAAACGCATATAATTTAATGTTATGGCGAAGAATTTAGCTTTATTATAAAGATAAGGGTTTGCCATTATGTTTTAAAACTGATATCGGGCAAGTGGCCGCCGCGGCTGGCTCGAATAAATTCCAGCCGAGAGGCCCAATTTTCGACCACTTTTTGCAGCAATTGGGGCCGTATGTCAGTAATAACGCGCCGAATATTATTATTTTTCAAGGCGTCAATCGTCTCTGCTTATAAAGGGTATTTCAATTCAATGTGTCACAAATTATAGAAGAAAGTCTAGAAGGGATGATATCGATGGAAGCTGCAACTTTTTTAACTACGCGAAACTTGTTCTGGAATCGTGTCAACAAAATCGTTGGTGCCGAACGATTGCGGGTAGATTAGGAATGTCACCACTTGATATTCATATTATGTAGAGCAAAACCTTTCATTTGACACTTCATTCGAGGTCTTTCGTTATTGGGACAGATTACACAACAAAAAAAACAACTTTAACGCACTCGGCGCCCTGCTTACGCGGCAAATAGGGGAGTGGCACCATTGAATTTTCATTGTTGTAGCATACAATACTTTTAATTTATAATACTTTTTCTGGTTTTTCGAAATCTCATAAATTTGCTTAAAAACATCTTACGAAACTAAAAAAACAGAACCTATGATTTATTTTTAAAAAAAAAAGGACTCAAATTAATATATTTTAAAATATATCATCCTAAAAGGAAGCCAAATATAAATTTCCATCAAAACGGTTTAATGTACTTGAAATCGAAACTGTTACTTGGCATGTCCCGGTAACAGAATAAAACTAAGTTTACAGATTTCTGGAGCGACATTTTTTTGGAAATAAAAAAAGCAAAAAAAAAGAACCCAAAAGGGAAATAAAGAGTTAAGGTGGGACTATAGTTCCTCGATTTGAATCCAGACTTAGTTTTCAGAGCTAAAAATACCAGTTCAAATTGATTAAAAATATGGGGCACTAACCGTGGATACTGAGGCGTAGGGAATAATGATAATTTTTGTAAAAGATTTAAAAAAGAAAAGAAAAAAAATACAAATCCTAATTGTAGTTTTTTAAGCATTCTACTAGGGTTAAATGTCAACATTAGCAATTTTTTAAGCATGTTAAAATTGCAAAACATTTGAGATTTATATTTTCAAGCGGTTAAGAACGAAACGATGCGTGTGGCTAAATAAATGAGATTAAAATGAAACAACATTATTTTGTTTTTTTTTTTCAAAAAGAATTTTCACAATATTCTTATAAATACAAATTTTAACTCTGAATTTCTTTTATCTTATTTTGTTTATTTTTGCTAATCTGTTGATCTCTTTAAAAATTTTTTATTTATTTATTTCTTTAAAAATTTCCATTGTCAAATCTGTCAAAATTTTCCATTTGTTTAAAAATTATTCATGCTGTCCAAAGTAGATAGGGATTAGCTTTTACAAATTTTTTTAACTTAAAAAAGACAAAAAATATACTCCACGAAATAGTTATAAAGAATTATAAATTATGAAATTCAAGTTAGTTTTTTGCAAATCCGAATGAGTGTACTTCGTGAAAAATGCATCTTTAATCTAACCTTGAGCTCTAACAAATAACAAAAAATCTAATTTCGACACTGATTGCTTTTGGAAGCTTAACACCAATCACTTGATAATGCGTCACTGGTTTATGAAAAATGTGGTGATTTAAAAACTAGCACTTGACAACGATATGCGCCTACCAAAAACCACAAAAACATGACATTTCCCAGTTTCCTCGACTTCCCACTTTACCCGTTCTTCCCCTACTTAATCTACTGGGTAACATCATTAACCAAAAAAAAAAACAATTTATGCCAATCATCGCGTTATATCTCACATACTACACGCCACTGAATATAACGTGGTCCTCTAGAACACACGCATCATTTCTGACGTTTCATGAGTATTTTTATTTGTCATCCATCCTGTTATAATATTTTGAGATTATTTTTATTTGCGTATGTATTTTGCAAAAATAAGAAGAAAAAAACTCAAATTGTAGATATTATTTTGTCACGGTAGTTTTCAGTTCAACGAACCTTTATATACTATTATTTAACTATTATATGTGCGTATCTACTATATACCAACCTATGCATGTTTATTTCAGAACATTCTGCAAATGGGGTAATTAAAATCAATAACATGTTTTTTATTACATGTTCCAATATCAGTTCCATAAAATTGCACATTATCAGCAAACGAAAATATTTGGCCTCATTTATACGACATTATGATTATACGACAGTATATGACAGTTTGTGAAACGGCCAATTGTTTATGAGAGAAACTCAAATTATGTACCATAGAGGCATTATCATAAGCCGACGCAGCGAAAAGAGAGGCAGGTTTAGTTCACACCTTCTAAACAAAATATCGCCCAATTTACTCTATAGTATTATATTCAAAATCTATGATTTTGAAAATATTACCTTCTTTATTTCTTTAGTCTTATGTTGGGTAGATTTTTTACCTAAAAAATCAGTACATTGAACATGAATTGAATTCAAAAATCAGTACAAATCAGTACAGTTTCCAGCAAATTATACATTTTTGTTTTCTATTTGTAAACCCACTTTTTATAACCACCAGGGCAAGTCTGTTTCTTTCTTTTCTCTAAATAGTGAACATTAAACTGAAAGTTCTTTCAGTGACTGGATTGAAGTGAGGTATCGAAAAAATTGTACATTTTTCTACATTTGGGAGTCCCACTACTTAAAACATTCATTAATTATTTTCAAAATTTATATTTTATATTTTTGTATATTATATACATATATTGAAGGATTTTAAAATGTTAACGAATTCTTTTGATTTAAAATACATAGACTTAGAAAAATCAGTACTAAAATAAAGTAAAACATAAAAAATCAATAGATTTGCGTATTGATTTCAAAATTTAAAAATCAGTATTTGAAACAAAAATTCAAGAAATCAAGTGCACATATTGAGAAAATCAATACATCTGGTTACTTTAATGTAGGGTCACAATATCAAATGAAAAGTATCGATACAATGTATCGATAAAGTACCAAATAAAAAGTACCGAGTACTCATAATTACCGAAATCAAAGAATCTAATCTAAAATTTAAAACTTCTCAATTTTGAATCAGGAAATTTATGAATTTGCATCTTGAAATAACATAACACACTATAAAAATAATTAATAAAATTACTTTGTATAATTTATGAACAATGCAAATATAAAACGATGATATAAAAAAAATTTTTTCCAAGAGTTAGAAAAAAATTCTTTGTAACAATTGGATACAATATCAGCGCTTTAGCTACGATTCTAAAAAGTATTGAGTAAAAATTGTTGGTATCAAACAGAAAGTATCGATATGATACTAATTATTGTCCCTAGGTCTTTGTCTTTCTGTTTCTATAAAATCAGCAAATTGGCCAATTCTCTAATGACCTGAATCGAAAGCTACTTTATAAGACAATAACTTGATTCTTGAGCTTCACTTCAAAACTCTTTGCTCCTTTTTAGAAGTTTTACCACAGTTTTAAAATTTATAATTCAGTGTAGCTTTAAATTATGATTATTTATATTTGGTTTTAAATTGATTTTTCTAAAATATAAGAAATTATTTGAATATCAGTCAAATCTAGGGTAGCCAGATGTACTGATTTGATCAGTACATGTCCTGATTATTTTTTTTAATACTGATTTTTTGAAATCTCGAAATCAGTACGAAAATGTACTGATTGTATTTTGTTTTGATTTTGTACTGATTTTTTCAAATTAATATTTTGAGAATTTTTATGCTTAACTCATATCGTCTCAAAGTTCGACTAATCGAACAGGAACTTTGAAAATTCGTCAAAAATACATTTATAAATTTTTCCCAAAAGTAATTACTGTATAATATTTTTATATATACTGACTTTAAAATTGCATTTAGATAACTTAGAAATATTGTATTTCACTTGACTTCAAGGCCAGGAGAACAGACATACTTTTTGTGCAGGTGCTTTTGAAAATCAACAAAAAATAGTGAAATTAATTATTTTGCATTGAAATAAGAAATTCGCCCAGATAAAATAACAAGCATCATTAGGAAATTATAACTTCACAGGTCCTCATATATTTTTCTGAGGCTACAGCTGACCAAACTTTTGTAAAAACATGTATGGAAAAAAAACAAGATACAACAAAAATGCATGTTTTCTGTTTTTAACTTATAATAACTTCAAAAATACTGTGTTAAATACATTTGATCAGAGGAAATATTTGTTGCTCATGATGTTTACACCTGGTCACCTTATTTTCTTGGGGTAAACCAAAAACTACTATAGCCTCTAAAATTTAAAAACTATTTTTTTGAATTTTTTTAAATACTAAAATTTCTTATTTAAGACGTATGGAAATTTCGTGTTGAAAATTCTCCAAATTGGATCATGACATCTATTACCGGGACGATATGGGCTAACCTTATTGGTCTTAAAATCGTTTTTGCAGACAGTCCCACCCTGTTTGTTTCTTTTTCAGATTGTTCACAAAGCGAAATACATACGCGTTTCTGCTATCGAGGGGAGAAAAGTAATATTTGCTTGAAGAAAAGTCGGTTAACGTAAGTTTTTAAATGAGTGACGGGAATTTATTATTAATTGAATTTGATTATTTTCCTCAGCTCCCACAATTCTCAAAATATGGAAACTGATACTTAATCAACATTTTCTACTGGCAAAGAAAAAAGTGTAAAAGGAACACACAAAATCGGAGAAAAAGTTTCAGGACATTTATACCACTATATTACATTAAAATTACTAGGTAGTAAAGGAATTAAAAACTGTACTGATTTGTACTGATTTTCACTGATTTCTAATATCTAAAGTACAGATTTCGCTGTTCAAAAATCTGGCTACCCTAGTCATATCAGAACTACGACTACGATCCATCGATTTCATATAAAGACTGTGACAACATACATACAACACACTACAAAGATAATGGAAAAATGGTTTTCAATTAACTATATTTTCTACACGTCAGTTTTTAAAACGTTTTCAACTAAAACAAATTACTTATTTTATTTACTCTTTAATTTCTAATATTTTTCTAAATCGTAGATTCTAAATTGTTTTTAAAGTATTTTTTGTTACTTTCCTTTTTGCTTGGCGTGAATATTGCTCGTCAGAAGTCTTTTAAATGAGAGTCGAATGAGACAGTGGGAACATTTTTCATGCATCCTCCCTTTTGAATTTTTTGAAAAATTTAGAACGAAAATAAAATTTTTTTTTTTTTAATTTTTTAAAATTTTTTTTTTTTGGTGAAAACATTGTAAAAACTCATAAAACGTGTAGAAAACATAATACATCGAAAAAATTATTTTTTTTACCCTACCTTACCATTTTTTAAAAAATCATAAAATCGTCGATATCACAAAAGTTCGAGTTGGCCTGAAAAAAATGTTCGTAGATTAGTGATCAGGATCGAAAACAACTCCAGAAAATCCATATGACAACTCAAGCATTTTTTTAAGCCCATTTTGTTGTACAGTGTAAGTAAAAAACTCTTTAAGATTTTATAGATTGCAGAAAATGGATATAATTAGCCTTTTGCCCACTTTTGGGTTAAGATTACTCGAAAAATAGATGAGAACATAAAAAACTGTGAAATAAAAATAAAAAAAAAAAAATGTTTTATCCGCAAGAGCGGAATTTTGAGTGTTAAACACTCATCCCCCTCCCCCACCCACTAAGACTGGAAGTTAATTAACTTGTACATTTTTCCTCATGGAAAAATCCTGAAGTTGTGACTGATTTGGATAATCTTAATCTAGATCGTTGTTCTCTAATTGAAAAAACTTTGAATAGAAACAAAAACCTAAAACGCGCCTTCAAAAATCTCTGGATCTGGTAGTAATTTTAATAGTTAATAAGTAATCAACTAAATTTAAATTACTTATAAATAAAAAAAAATAAGTGTGTATGTATGTAAATTGTACTTACTGTATTCGCTTTGATCATTTTGAGTACCATTTACTACACCATCTGGTGATAATTGTAAATAATGATTTTCAAAAGACAATTGCACTTTACGTAATGGTCCCTTTAGATCTGATGCTGTTGATCGTTCATTACGATACAAATTGTTAATGTATTCTATATTTTTATTATAATGTCTAGAATTATTCAGTCTTCTTGTTTTCGTTTCGACAATATCAGAGGATCTTCTGACTATGCCACCACCGTTGCTATGATTACCGATTGAGCGTATACTACGTTCGGTGCGTGATAATATTGCAGTATGATGTGATGATGAGAATATAAACGATGAAGGGAATGCATCATTATCACCATCACTGTTCGATATTGGTGATTGTGATATTGCTGCTGTTGATTCGGTATCCAAATAATCATCGATATCTTCTGCAATGGAAATTTCTGCGTGTGGTGTTGATGATGAGGATGTTGATGATAAAGAAGAAAAGTATGATATAGTTGGTTTTGGTGGTATTGTTGGAGGTGATGGTGTGGTGTTTTTTATATTAATATTCTTATTTTCGCTGTTGTTGTAAATTGCATTTTCTTCAGTTGCAGATACTGTAAATTGTTCATTATAATTATTAGCATTAATGGCAGTAGAAGTTGTAGTAGAAATGGCAGTTTCATCTACAAACGTTCGTGTATTGCTTTCAATATTGCTTAAGATTTCATTAAAATTATTAATTATATTTTTATTATTGCTAATACTAATTAAAGGAGATATTTTTTCTTCTTCTTCTGTTGCTGTTTCAGCATCTTCGTCTTGTTCATTGATTTTTTTACGTTTACGTTTATTTGCAATTAAATTTAACATTTTGTTACGTTCTGAATTGTGCAATTGATCGTGATGTGATGTCAACATCATTGTCAATTTATCATTATTATTGTTTAAATTATTATTACTATTATTGTGATTATTATTGCTTATGTTACTCTTGTTATCGTTGTTAGTTATAATAGAAGTTGTAGTAGTAGTAAAATTGATTTTACTAGAATCGCTGCTGTTATTACCATTTGACTGTTGCTTTTTATCATCACTAGTTTTTTTATTATTTTCATTTCGATTATCATTATTATTATTATTCTTAGTAACACTATCACTATTGTTATTGTTATTGTATGAGATATTATAAAATTGAAATTCTTGTTGTTGAGTTGCTATTGATGTTGCCGCAGTTGCCTCTGTCATGTTGAAGGCATATGTAAAATTGTTAATTGCTGTTACTACTGCCAATGATTGTGATTGCTGTTGTTCTCGTTGTTGTTGTTGTGGTTGGCCATTATTATTTATCACTGGTTGAAATATCGTTGGCATTGCATATACGAACAGTCCTGGCCATTCGACCATAATCGAAAGGAGGGCACCCAGCAGCGCTAGGGCCCTCCAATCCAGACGTAAATTTCTTCGCATGAACGAAATAAAATTTTTCCTCTTTTAATTGTATGAATTTTTATTTTTTAATTATTTCTTCTCGTTTTATTTATTTTTTTTTTTTTGTGATTTCTTGATAACTTTATTTTCGCTTAATTGAAAGTGAGGTTTATTTATTTTGCTGTAGTTTTCTTCGTCTCTTTTTTTAGGTAGCTCACGAATCTTTACGCTGGAAATGTTGTAAAACATGAGCAAATTAGTATTGCATGTAAATTCAACTTTACGTACAGGTTTTTTTGCCCTTAACGAAAACAGAGTTTCATAAAAATGAAATAATAATTTACTGACGGCTTTTTTTACTTTCTTGTTTTACAATCTTTTATTAAATTTTCACTTTTTGTTGCTGTTGCTTTTATTACAACTTTAGGTCACCCTATTAAAATTATATTTAACACATTTAAATTGTATTGATTTTCGTTGATTTTCTTCTTCGTCTTCCTCGTTGATAATCCATCTTTCAACTTTAACCGATTTTTTTGACATAATCTTCAGTGAGAAAAATGATTTCGATTTGCTGGTTATATATTTGAAGTGATTTCTCGATTTACTTAACTGAATAATCTCAATAAAAAAAATTGCATTGTTTTGTAAAATTTTATTGCTTTCTTATATCTTAGGATATTACACATTAAACGTTTGCAGTTCGTTGAATATATCTGAAAAGAAGAGGAAAGAAAAACATAAGTTCATTTTAAAATAAATATATATTTTTTTTACATTTCAGCTTTAATATTAAAAAAACTGAAATTTGGTTTATATCTTTATTGCCCAAAACAAGTAATTTTGACTACATAAGTATAACACATACATATATCAAAAAACAGAGAGGGGAGGAAGGTAAATTCAACTATTAATAAATGCATTCATATCATGTATACAAAATCAGAAAAATTCTATTAAATTGAATCAAAATAAATACATATTTTTTGTAAATGAAATTGAAAAGCAGTCAAAATGACTTTTTTGGGCAATCTTGTGTTAAAATATTAGGTGCGTTCGATTTAATACTCTTTACTCGCTTAACACTAGATTTACTGACAATATTACAAACCCATTTTTACTGAAATTCGCCGTTTTGACGGATATATATATAGGTATATATAGGTATTCCACATACCGATATTTGAAATTAATGTTTCTAACAGAAAATGAACTGAAACAAATATTTATATTAATCACAAAAACTCGTCATGATTTTCAAAAAAATTTATTTTATTTTCTTTGTTAAATAAATCTAAAATTTGAAGCCCATCGAATTGACAGGTTCCGTAAATCTAGTATTAAAGTTATAAGCGAGAAAAATTGTTATGGGGATACAATGACAAATTTACTATTTATTAGTAGCCGTAATCTTTTGTCCGTTTATGAAAATAAAGAAAATCTTTTTGTAAGCGAGTACCGAATCTGACGAATCGAAAACGCATATATTTATCTATGTAAGTAAAGAAAAATGTAATTTTCTGCATTAAGTGACTCACAAATTTGTGGAATTTCCTACATATAGTGACTCACAAAATTGATCAAGCAAAGCAACTTTTTTGGGACCTCGATAAATCGCTCACTCATTTTTCTTCTTTTTTTTTAATTTAAATTTAGTTTCTATCAGATCTTTGTAAGTTTTTTAAAAATATTACTTATAATTTTTTGTTAAAGAGCCGACTAATATTTTCGATCCAACTCCGCACAAGTTAATGAACTCCAAATGACCTAAAATTTATTTTGCGAATGTGAATTAACAAAATTAGAACCTGTGCGTTAAAAAATAGCGTAGAAAAATAAAGGACACTCTAATTTACATTGATATATAGAACTATGATCAATGTTCACAAATTGCTAAATAACTTTATTCATTCATAGATATTTTTAAGACTTTGCCATGTTCTGTTCAGGAATTAGCAGGAATTTCCAGGTTTTGAGGAACATTTCCTGGTCTCCAGCTGAACGCTTCAAATTTCTCTTAAAAATTTGAATGTGTATGTCTTAAAAATTTGCGAATTGTTGCTACACATATTTTAGCTGCGTTTTATTCGCCACTCGCTTCTAGTTAAGTATAACTAGCAGCGATATTTGTAAGAGAAAACAACAATAACATATCGATAATTTTTTGTAAAGAATAAAAAGGGTATATTCATTGACATGTTTCGCTTTTTATTCCATTATGAAAAGTACTGCTTGGGGAAATTCTTGCTCTCCAACTGAGATTTTTTTACTTCCAACGAATTTTGTGATGGTCAGCCTAGCTATGTATTATTTCTATTGTTTAAGGATTACTTTAAAAACTACCTAATTTTGAGTAAAAATCTCTACTAAAAACTAAACTAAATAATTCTAAAATAAGGGAAGAATTATTTAACATTTTCACATAAAATTTGTTGTAATCATGATAAATTCCTGCAAATGCATTCAAAATTAGAATTTAGTTTTTTTTTCGCCTTCTTTTTTTTTTGCATATGTCGTCCGCTTGAAAAGAAAATTGCGTGGGTTTCAAAAGATTTAATCTTTTGACGCTCCCCTTGTGAAACATATGACATTTTAATAGCAAAAAGAAAATAATATTCAGCAAATGTTTACTGAATATTTATTTATATATTTGTATATCACATATAAATAGTTTTCAAATAGCAAAAGTAACTTGTGATTTATGTATGTAACAATTTACTTGAAATCTTGATTTTTTAATATAAACCAAGGAAATTATTTTTATTTTAGTTTAGACACAATCAGTAAGTGAAAGTCAAGAATTTTAATGAAGATTGAGGGGAAACTTGATTCTTGAACATCGGGAAATTATAATATGGGTGTTCACGAATTGATGTGAAATTACGCGAATGCGACTTTTTTTGGCAAACGTGTCAGCGTTCAATGCAAATATTAGAAATGCGAAATAGTTTAACTGCCAAAATATTACCACCACCTTATTGAAAAATAATGAAAATATTTTGGTTTCTTCTTAAGAATTTAAACTTTTTGTGTTAGGCACAGGTGGCAACTATTTTCAGAAGCGTCAATCAGCTGGTTATCAATTTGCAATCACACTCTGCCGCATTATTTTATAAAGATTCAGAGCAATCTTGATTCTTGAACTGATCCCTGGTTAATTGACTCCCTATTAATTGCGTTCCCCTATTATTTGAGTTTCAAACTGTTACTATGGGTATTCACGGGTTAGTGCAACAAGCCTTTGCGACGTTGCGAAAGTGCGGATTGCGGAAGTTTGATACCTTTCTACCTTTAAATTCGTAAGAAGAAATCAAAATATTTTCAATATTTTTCAATGAGATTGTAATATTTTGATAGTTAAACTATTTCGCATCTCCAATATTTGCGTTGGACGCTCACATCTTAGTGATTTAAGTCGCACTTTCGCAATTTCGCACTTTTGCATCAACGCGTGAATACTCATACTGTTTAGTTCAAAATTTGTCACATAATTGCGTTTTATGGTTGATTGAGCCTACAAAAATTAACAAAAATGTTGCTTCTACTGGCCAAAACAATATTCCATTGTCATCTTGGCATTATTTATCGAGTCAAGTTCAATATAATTTTCATCTCCTAGTGTCTTCAGTTTGGCGCATAAATTTTTTAAAGTTTAAACTGATTCGATAGTCCTTCAAAAATCTTGATAGTATCATGAAAAAGTGAAGTGTGGTATGTCCTTCAATGCAATTCTGCACCTCGTTTGCGATAATCGTTAAGTGAAGTAATGAAAGAATCGGAGACAAAAACAAGCGGGGATAAAAATCTTGTTCCGGAGTCAGTTTCCGTAAATCGGGGACGAATAGTCATTCATGATTTTACTACTTTTTCTCTTCACCTGTTATAAATTAAAATTAAAATAATATAATAAAATAATCTAAGCAATTTTTCATGATTTTTATTTGAATTTTAACATTAATTTAGCTCTCTAGGTTAGAATAGAATAGAATAAAATAAATTAGAGCAGATTATTTTGGGAATGCACAAACACTATGACAATCACACAAACACACGCAACACACACAGCAACACATGTCATTAGAGACAAAACAATAAAATGTAGATAACTAAAAAAAAAATACGAGGAAAAGAAAACTTTAAATGTTAAAAATAACTAAATGTGTACGGATAAAAATCGAAGAAAAATAAACCTAAGAACAGCCAGCACAGCTTTTTTATGCAACCAACAATCTGTAGATAACTTCGCACAGTTTGCAGCAGCAGCAGCAGCAGCAAGTTGCTGCAGTATACAGCACAGCAATGCAACACGTCCGCTGCAGTTATGCACAGTGGGTGAAGTGATGGATACAGTAAAGCGGCAGCAGCTGCTGGCTGACAAAGTGATGATGTTAATGTTGCTGCTTCTGATGATGATGATAATGATGATAGCGGTGGAAAAAGTTACGCAAAAGTTACGCGAAGAAAGTAAAACATTAAAAAAAAACAAAAATCTATTTCACATTTAAGTGACACATACATGCAAGCACACACAGACACACGCATACAACCCCATAAAAAGACGACAGCAATTTCAACTCACAAACTGTGTCGAATTTTGAAAATAATCTCAACGAGCATTCTAGCAGATTCACTTGAATGTAAATTTATACCCTCAAATACATTGAGGAAATTGCTCTAAAGAGACAGCAATAACAACAACAACGCCGACAACAACGACGTTGGCGACTTTAAATATACATATATGTGAATATATAAGAGTACAGACACATTATAAAATCCCTTGTCCATTTACAATGTGAAATATATGTTGGCAACAAACCAACACAAATCATCAACAGCAACAACAATCACCAAAAACAAAAAAAACAAAAAAAAACAACAACAACAGCAAACATTACACTTTTACTTATAGTAAATAAGATAAAATTTATAAATTTAGATTTAATTTTTGTTTGGTAATTTTTAGAATAATAGTGCATGCATTTTCCGCACCTCATTTCAGTTCACCTCACTCCTGCATGCATATATACATACTTACATAAATAAATATGTTTATATATATATATATAGTATATATGTATCTGCGTGCAAATAATGCATGAATTTATGCATAAACATATTTTTCACTAAATTTTTGCCCACTTGTTTGTTATACTTGACAAACTTCTTTAATTGAAATGAATTTCTGTGGAATGAAACGCTCACCTCCACCGTCTGCTTTTTTTCTTCTTAAAAATTGAATTTTTGAATTTGTATATGGGGCAATCCATGCCAATAAATCCTACAATCAACATTCTCATTTCCGATTTGGCTGAAAATTGGATATGTTTTTATATTCTGTAAGAAAAGCTACTTAATTATTTTGATTTTTTTTTTTTGTGAAGCCGTTCATGAGATATGAATTTTCCAAAATTCTGATAGTTTGTAGTTTTTTTAAATAGTGCGTTTTGATAATGCTATACAAAAAAATATCAGAAGCTTTTTCACAAAAGTTTTTTTTTTTAACTTTAAGATCGTTTGTTTTTTTTTTTTTTTTGAATCTCAAATATACTATTTTCAATTCCATAAATTTTTAGCCTAGTCTCATCGTGGGTAAACGATTCCTTCTATTTTTTTTTTATCAAGTTTCAAAATTTATGAAAACCTTTTTATCAGTTAAAACTTTAAATTTTTTTTAAATATTCACCACATATCTGTCAACATTGAAATTTAAAATTCAAATGTTAACTACGCTGAAAAATTTTTTTTACGGTTTTTATATGGTTTAAAATTCATTTATATTGCAGTGAAGTTATTGGTTACTGTGTAATAATGGCATCTTAATGCAAATTTAATATGTATTGCAATCCATTCGATTTAAAATATCACAAAGCGAAAAAAAGTTTGAGGTTAGCTTATACTGATTTGCAAGTGAAAAATAATTTAAGATATACATATTATCTGTGAACAAGGTGAAGGGAAAAATTAAAGTTGCAAGCATTTGAAACTATCAAAAATTACAAACTATCCGAATTTTCGAAAATTCATATCTTATGAACGGATTCACAAAAAAAAATTTAAAATAATCAATTAAGCTTTTCCAACAAAATATAAAAAGATATTCAAGTTGATTGTAGGATTTGTTGGCATGGATTGCCCCATATTTAGCTACCTAAATTTTTATTGCTTTCGGCTACATACCACATCTCATATTTTCGTGTATTTACATCTATCTTCGAATTTATGCATGTATGTGTAGACATTGCCAGATTTTTAGATTTTTCTAAATTTTGCATAAAGTCATAAATGCAAAAGAATGTGTCGTTGCGACGCACAATGTAACGAAGGTGGGCAAAAATGTAAAAAAATTTTTGTTGAATTTTGAAAACATTTAATGTTACAAGAAAATAACTTGTTTTTGAAATGTTTCCGAGGTAGAAGCAAGCACAAGTTGCAATCCATAATTTTACTTAACAAACATGAGATATATGAGAAAATATTTAATAAAAATGTACAGAAAAAGTTCATATAAAAATCCAGTTGAGGACCACAGGGGCACCGAGGACCCATGCAAGTTCAGGCCTTCAGAGGTGCAAAATTTACTTATGTTTTGATCAAAAATTATAACAAGAAGTTGGGGTCAGGCAATACGTCGAATCTGGATTCGGTTTTGCGCAATCTCTTTTGGTTTTCTTATGGTTCCGAAAGGGTTAAACTTTAAAATTAAAATTTAAAATAATATTTTCATTATAGTTAACCCCAGTAAAAAAAAGTTATGTAGATATTAATTTAATGTTTGTTAATTTACATTTTTCTTTTAAGATTATTCTGGCAGTAATTATATGGAAAGAGGGCGTGTTCCTTATCCGATTCGGTTGAAACTTACAATAGTAAAACTTAATATTTATTTCATTGTTTGTCCCATATTTTATTGTTCTACAATAACATCTTCTAATTTTGTCTACGCTTTGTATGGAAACGTTACACTGTGCGACTCACACATCATTATTTTTACATAATGTTATTGTCGCTGCTAGTGATAATGTTGTTGTTGTTTTGGCTATTATTATTGTTATTAACACAATTTTTATATGTTTAAATATAGATGTTGCATAGACATAAATGCTAATTACTTTTACTTCCATTTGACACACACTTGATTAAGATAATCATAGGTTTTTTCTTGTTAGTAGGTGACAAGTAGCCACAGTTAGCTCAGTGATTACAATGAGCAATAAAAATTAATTTTTCTTGCCCAGGTAGTTTTTTTATGGGGTTACGGATTATTTATCTGTTTTCGCTCCGCGAGAAATTAAAAAAATGTTTGTTATCTGAGCACGCTCCTAATTTTATGTAGGAAATAATTAATCCGAAAGAACGTTTTCCATTTTTCTTAAATGTTTGATCTGTGGGATCATACGGAAATGGGTAAAAAATGCTCAGAGTTTCATAACAAATAACTTTTTCTCAGATACCAAACATTTTATATTTAAAATTCATTCAACTCGGCTAGAGTTACCATGGAGAAAAATACCCATAATAAATTTTTATAAAACAGAGAGAATAAATACGATGATATATTTAATGGATCCTAATAAACAACAGAATATTGTGATTAAGGGAGGGCGATCACTTTTCAAATTATTTTGCCAAATTCTTTACATAAATATTCAATAACATTTACAAATTTTGGAATTGGCCCGATAAAATTTGTTAGAATTACACGTTCGCAACCTTAACACGAAAATTCATTGCACTTTAAATACATTTTTCTCTGAACATTGCTTTCAAAGTCAGTAAGTGAGCACGATTTCTCAAACACCGTTCAACCGATCAAGCAGAAATTGACACAAATATTAACCCTTGAAAGTCCAAAATCGTACTTCTAATAATACTGTATTCAAAAGTTTACAAGCCTTTCAAAACCAATTGGATTTAGCTTAAAACCCATATATGACTATTTTCAAGCGTGCTCTACAAGATCCCGGCGTCAGAATTGAATTAGACTGGAAATTATCGGATTTAAAAAAAAAATTACAATACATCTTGAATAATTTTTGATAAATAAATTGATTTTTGACCTACTTACACAATGATATACACTTTCGGATATGTTAAAATACGCTCCAAGCTTCGAAATGGTGACTAAGGATGGACGGGATGGGCAGACGGTATGAATTGAATTTCCCCTTTCAATTTTTAAAACTCAATAAAAAATAATGTGAAAGACACTCTTGCGAAAATTATATTTTGGAGTGTTATTAATAACACTGTGCAACAATTTTAGGATCATGGAATCTAACGGAGAAGCGATCAACACAGGTCGATAGTACTGGTCCAGAATAACAAAACCTTAAGAGGGTTTTAAAAAGTTAGCTCGCTTTTAAATGTTACAGCCTTTTAAAGTTGAGCTATTTTAGTGTATTTTTCAATTTTATTTTCTGTTTATAATAAAAACAAAAATTTTAAAATCCAAACTTTATTAAATTCTATACATTTTTGTTATTTTTTGCAAAAGCCATGTAATGGATTGTTTAAACTTCTTGATATGGAAAACTCTATAATGTTAAAATTTTTAATAACATTTTATGTTCTTATTTCGCTGAAGAAAGTAGTAAAAAATGAGCACTTCATTTTTAAAAAATAAGCTGCAAGAGGAAACTTTGAATGCCTATATCTTTTAAAAGCGAGCTAACTTTGCAAAACCCCTTTTAGTACTACCGACCAGTGTTGGTCGCTTCTCCGTTAGAAAAATGTGTTGCACAGTGTAATATTATGGAGTGGAAAAACTCTAAATATACTCCAAAAACAGTTTTTTTGGAATCCGAAGTCAAGCCCCATGTCAAGAACGACAAGACCAATTTTGTTGCATAGTGTAATGAAAATTTCGAATATAAAAAGGAAAAGTATTTCAAAATCGGTGAATACTATAGATTATAAGTTTTATTTTGGTTTTTCCCCTTGCTCTATCTATTAATTACTATCAAAAATTAAAAGTTTCCGGTGGGGAGAAAGGGGCGTGGTCAAAACCACCAAACTTATTATGGCAAGTATGAATATTCGGCAAAGCGCAAGCCCATCTTTGGATTATCTAGTTTTAATGTTATTATTTTAAAAAGTATGGATTCGGGGAAAACTTTAATTTAAGATGTATCTAAAAAATTAAACACATTTTTTTTTCAAAAAAGATTTTACTACAAAATTTTGCACTTAGGTTTTTTGCTGGACTTCAAAGACAAATTATTAAAAAAAAATTACATAAGCAATAAATTTCAAATGTTCGGCAACCAGAAAACGTGTAGAATACCTAACAGAACTGAATGCATATATTATTATTAGTGAAATTTGTTAATCACCTTAAAGTGAATGTTGCTTATACGCAACATTGGGTATGAAAGAGTTAAAGAGGCGGCTTTAATTTCTTTGTCCCTTAAAAACAAAATATCAAATATATGAAATATGTAAAAGGGCGTTTATTCATATAACCGCCCTGGGGTCCGCTAGTGTACACACATATTATTATTTTTACCCACAATCGGACACAATATTTATGAAAGAAGAAACATTCTTTCATAACATTAATAAGCTAAAAAGCAAAACTACAAGTTTGTAATGTAATCGACGACCAATGTAGAAAAGACAAATGTCATTTAAAGTAGAAAATTGTTTGTTAAAATTCAATAAACATAATTTCAATTAAATTTTTATGTCCGATCATTTGTGCAATTAAAATTACACAAATATTTGGTGATTAATATTTTTCATGTAAAGGATATTTCAATAACATCGACACGGAAATACAAAATTAAACATTAACACAAAAAATTGAACATGAAAATATTACAGCAACGACATGCAAAATACATAAAAATAATTGTAGGTGAGTAAGTAATTGAAAAGAGCGGCAGCGGAAAGGAATAGAGAAGTAAATGTTCTTAACACGATTTCAAAATAAATGTAGACAATGTAACATTTTTTGGTATCATATTTCAATATTCAAACCAAACTAAACAAATAAACAAAAGCAAAATGCCAATGAACTCCGTCCGGCACTTGGACAAGGCGGCGACAAGCGACATTTGTCCACTATTCAAAAATAAATTAAAGGAAACAGAAAATGAAAAGTGTTTTGTACTTAAAAAAAACGTGTCTAAATTATTGCGTAAATGGAAATTTTTAATGCTGAAGCTAGCTAAAGTATTAAAAGCAAACATAAAACTACAACAAAAACAACAAAGTTTCGCGTTATGCTAACGCAACATTTGATGTTCTACCACAAAATTACCTTTAGTTTTTCAGCATTATTTTTTTATTTTTTTTTTTATTTGCAATTAACTAGTGAAAAGTGACATTTGTTGAAAGTAGAAAACATATTTATGTAGGTACAAATATAAATACATACATATATGCAAATATTAAGAAAGTGTAGGGTACACACGCACTCACTCTATTTATATATGCAAAAAATAAAAAATTTTATGTGTAATTCTAACATTTGTTTGCATGCCAGGCCAGGTGCGTCAATTGCGTCGTTAGTTCGTTTAACATATGGAGGTATTAAGAAGTGTCAATGTTATTATTAGCAAAAAAGGAAGAAAGGTGCTACGTGATATACCTCAAACACACACACACTCACAAATGGACGCAGTATTAGCTTACACACATTTCCTGCATGAATTATGTGACAATTGTGTTATTCTATTAAATTAAATTAAATTACAACTCTTCAAATGTTTAAAGAAGTTTTTAAAGTTTTTAGTGTTAACACATTGGCGGACACTCAAAATTGTATTGAGGTGGAAAAAGAGACACATGATTTTTTTTTTTAAGTAATCGTAATATTCGAATTTTGCTTATACCTACACATTTTTTCAAGTGCTTTGAGCATTATATTTTATTACTATCAATACTTTAGTATTCACGTCGATCCACAGATCAGCTCAGTTTTGGATGACGTTGATGCTTTATTTTTCCACCATTACACAAAAAAACAGCAAAACAAATAAAAAACCAACCAGCTCACTGGGTATAAAAGGTGAAAATTTGAAACAGTTTTTGAATTTGGGATTATTTTTACTAAAATCAAGTTTATAGAATTTTGTCGTTCAGTGATCTATAGTAGAATTTCATGGGCAACATATTTTTTGAACATATTAACCCTCTATCGACCTCGTAATTTAACTTTTTTTGAAAAGGGTAAAAAAGACCCATAACGTTGGGCACTAAAGGGTTAATATGTTGAAAGAAAATATTCTACGGAAAATTATATTATAAGTTGTTGAACATACAAACAAGCTTTGATGCAAAACTAAAAAGTTGTCCTACGATTTATTGTCCTTAATATCTTAGAAATGGGCAAACTTTAGGCCCGCGTGAAAAGAAAATTAGACGAAAACTTTTATGACGCCGCAACACATATCGTCGCCTGGGAATTGATTTGGCGTATGTGTATAAGTATTCCTATGCCTATATGCCAAATCAATTCTCAGGCGACGATATAATTTTTTTTTCTCGAATCCTATCAGAATCCACTTTCAGAACCTTGTTATTTTTTTGTGTGTTGAACAGTGTTATTAGAGTTTTCGAAAATGCATATCTCATGAACGGATTCAAAAAAAATTTCAAAATAATCAAGTAAGCTTTTCTCACAGATTATAAAAAGATATCCAAGTTTCAGCCAAATTGAAAATTAGAATGTTTATTATAGGATTTGTTGGCATTCATTGTCCCATTACGCACATATATACAGGGTTGGCCATATTAGGTGGGCCCAGTTATTTAAAAAAAACATGAAAAAACACATATTTTGCTGCTCAAGTGGAAAATCATTTAATTTTATGATATCGAGCAAGAGGTTGGCCTGAGCTCGAATGGAGTAATGTGCCCGTTTTTCGACATTTTCCCCCGCTCCAGACGAAAAAGTGCAGCAAATACCAAATCGAACGACCGCGGAGGCCAGTCAAAATCACAATTTTTAATATAACCGACCGGGGAACAATGGCTTCAAAAGACCGAGGCAAGCACACAAGCTGTTGTGTGAGGTGGTGCGCCATCTTGTTGAAACCAGAACTGCAATTATGAACAACCGTCTTCAAAACATCAAAATAATTTCTCAATCGGGAACAATTTCAATTTCAACGCGTTCGATTAGTGTGTATTGCTCCATAGCAAAAATGTTCTGAGACTGACGCTTGAAACAAGTGCTGTTATTAATCGATCCGACGTTTCTTGTCAAAGTTATAGTGTACATAGCAAACTATGATAAAAGGCTGAGTTGTTCTTGTTCTAACTTTTCGTCTCGGGAAGTGCCAAAAATCAATGTTATTATCAAACAGGTTAAAGAAAATCAACTTGACATCGAGTATCATTGAAAACTGCTAATCGTTTTTAATATTCTCATGTATAAATCTTATCTGAGCTCTCATTATGTTTGAGAAGATCCCTTGCGATATTTTTAAATTAAGCTTAGAGCGGCTAAAAATATAGACATTGTGTATATAAAAGTTTTTATGAAATATAAAAAGAAAATAATTATTTAGTATATTTTTCGTAAGAATATGTTTTTTTTTTTGTAAAATATGTATATAAGTAAAATATGTAAAGTAAGTAAGTAAATTTTTGACAAGATTTTCTTGAAAAGCTTCACATGAGATTCCAAAATATTGCTTAACTTGCAACAAGAATTTTATTGTGTTAACTTTTATTCTAGATTTTTCATCTGTCCCCATATAAATTATATTAGGAAATATTCGTTTTACAGAAACATTGGTTTCTAGAAGGCTTTTCACTTGCTGACCTATTTCAGATTTCTGAAATCGAAGACAGAACTTCAAAATCGGCGACTGTTCCCGGAAATTGGAAACGTCTGGTCACCCTTATTGTATTTCCTCTATCACTTTAGTTTTTAATTATTATCTAATTTCTTATGAAAATAATGCTAAAGAATTTCCCTCCCATTTTGAAAATCCACTTAAAGTTTTTAGCAACTGAGTGTCTGTTTAAAATTTAATATTCATTTATACAACTCACCCGCTATAAATGTAAATATTCATGTTTAACAATTCATAAAACAAAAACTTTCTATTAAAAAAAAACACAGCCCATTTAGAACTTTTCATTTAGCCTACAAAAGACAAGGAGAATTCATTATTAAAAAAAAATACATTGAATTTGATAACCTAAAATTAACAAATTAGTTCACATACACTGACTGCATTTATCCAAAATACCGAACAAAAAAAAGGACAAGATTTAAAATTCACAAGTGAATGAGGCGGCAGCAAGCCAGCCAACGAACAAGTGAGCGCCTCCTCCTCCATCAACCACAACCAACTTCAACTGCAAAGTGCAGCCTAAATTACAGTGCTCACCAATTGTTTGTTGTCGTCTTGTTTTCGTTCTTCTTTTTTCGTTGGTTAACTTAATTATAGTAATCATTTAAAATTGCCTAAAATCGAAATGAAATTGCGGAACAAATTCATGCGTGCGTCCAATGACTTCACGACATTCACTTAGTGACCAACATTTTATGAGCAGAAAATTAGTAAAAAAGCAAAGAGTCAAACTGACAGTTAGTCAGACAGACTAACAATTTTTTTTTTAGCAAATACAGAAACAAGTGCTAAACCTGTTTAACCTAAATTTGAAAAGAAACACATTTAGTTACAATACTGATTTATATGTATATATATAAAACAAAGTGGTAGGCATTTTGTTGTTGTTGTGGAAGTATGTATGACATAAAGACAAACCGTCAGTCAGATGGGCAAATGTACAAATGATGATATGATGAGATGAATTTACGGAAGTTTGATTGGGTGCCTTGAGTTAAATAAACATAAAAACATTTGACTAAATCACTGGGCTAAGTAACTGGCTAACGAGGTGACTATTGATTAAACCCTAAGTTTCCATTCAAAAAGACAAATAAACATTAAAGTATTGGTGATTGTTGTTGGGTCAAATTGGTCAAAATATTTATGTAAACTTTTTAAGCTATTGGGCTTATTCACGAGAAATGAAAATTTTTCGTTTAGCTTAAGTTTGTAATCTGATATTATTGAAGTCGAAATTGTTGTGTTTGTTTTCTTTGCTCTGATTTGATATGATAAATTAACATAGAAATCAAATTATTTATTCATCTATTTTGACATTTGCTTAATATTTTCCCACTGGTTACATAATTGCATTTATTTTATTAAAATCAAATACTGTACGTTGTTTTTCCAGTTTGTAAGCCTTACTTAAATAAGTTTTATTTGATAGGCATTTTGTTTAAAATTTTCTCTATCATTTTCAGTTTTGCATATATTGATTTAAATTAGACATTTTAAGACTTTTATTATGATTATTTCATTGCATACAAAACGACGAAATATGGTATATGAGGTTAAGCTAAGTCTATACTTGCATATATTTATATATTTCAAAATATATTATGTCAATTTTTATGGTCTGTATATCTATTTATGAATGAAACAAGCTTAAAATGAACATTTTGTATTTTTTTTCAATAAAATAAGATAAGCTCAAAAAAATGGCCTAAAGCTGCTTTAAACTTGTATTGAAATTGTTTTTTAAAATAATTAACTAAATACCAGTTTCATGTGTAAAAGTCACTTACTCTTTTCTTAAACAATTAGTTTAAGAAAAGATGACTCCAATGGGTTATAGTTAAAAGTTTTGTTTTAAGCTCTATTCGAAAAATTGACCTTAAATCATTGTAACCTTCCACTCTATTTTTTTTCTTGTAAAGCGTATATATAGTATGTAACAAAAATGGCGTCAAATTAAAAATTGGCAGCATAGCTAAGTTAAACCGTAATTAGCTCCTGATGGGTTCCGCCTTACTAGCCAACAATTTATTGATCCAATATATCAATCCATAAAATTCTTCACAAAAGAATTTACTTCTTACGTAAATAGCTCAAACATCTTTAGAAAACTGTCAAAAATATCAAAAATGGTCTAGAATGTCCTTAAAATATTTATAGCGTAGAGAGAGAGAATGATATCAGGTACGGATTAATATTTTTTTCTTTTTATTATTCACTTTTTAAGGAAGCCAAATTTATTTCGACTTGTTTTTAACAGACTTGCATTTATCTTTTTTATTTATTTAAGTTTATACAATAAAAAATTATTATAAAAATAAAAAAAACAGCACTAGCGTCATATGCCATCGGTTGAAAATTAGGTATTATTTTCTTCACTACTCAATTTGTCAAAACTTATACCTCAAGGGCCAATTTTACAACTCAAAATATTTAAAAAGATTGCGTTGCTCCATGTTGGATTCATTTTGAAATCCACCTGCACAAAACTTTGAATATGATAATTTTCGCCTAATAAATTTATAATACAAACAAAGACAGACACCTACGCACATTTCATTAAAGTCTAATACAATAAAATATTATATATGGCATATTGCTATTAATTATTATGCAAATAATAGATCAATAAAACTGCACTAAAATAATGAAAAGAATATACAATACAACAAATTTCTTTTATTATTTAAATCACTCACTACCAGTGGCGAATCCAGAGAAAGACTATGTTGTCTGCAGCTAAATTTTAGTCTGATTTTTTGTCTGAATTTCAACTGTTAAGTTTGATTTCTGGTTTAAATTTGATCTAAACTTTGCTTTTAGCTTGGTCTGAATTTCGATCCGATTTTTGCTCTGATTTTCTTCAAAATTTTTCCCTGAATTTCTTCGTGATTTTTGGTTTCAAAAATCGATTTTAATTTAGTCTGAATTTTGATCTGAAATTAGTCTGGATTTTTTATTTGAATTTTAACTCTGCATTTTGGTGTAAATTTTGGTCTGAATATATTCTAAATTTTGGATTTTTGTTTATTTGGTTTTTGGTCTAAATTGGGACTGAGTTTTGGTTTGAATTTTGGACCGATTTTAGCTCTGAATTTAGTTCAAATTTCTGAATTTCGGCGGGATTTTTTATTTGATTTTTTCGTGTGAATATTGCCTAATTTTTGCTCTGAATTTGGTCTGAATTTTGGTATAGACTGCAAACTGATTTCTGGTATGAATTTCGGTCTGAGTTTTAATGTGATTTTAGTCTGAGTGTTAACCTGAGTTTTTATATGAGTTTTATAGTTGTCTTAATTTTACGGATGTAGTCTGGTGTTCGAGTTTCAAAAAACCGATTATTTTTTTTTAATGTGTTTCAAAAGTACAAAAATATTGAGAGTATACTGTAAATTTCAGACCAAAATTCAAAATTTTATAGCACATAGTCGAGAGCAGCTGTTGGTTAAACTGTATGTTTTGTTAAAACTTTAAAAGCGTTTTTCTCTGAACAACGTTTTCTTGATCGGCCTAGGGGTTAAGGTCTTTCATACCCAATGTTGCGTATATGCAACATTAACTTTAATGTGGCGTAAAATAGGTGTTTAACAAATTTCACTAATATTAATATATGCATTCAGTTCTGTTAGGCATTCTTCACGTTTTCTGGTTGCCAAACATTTGAAATTTCTTACTTAAACAATTTTTTTTTAATGTTTTGTCTTTTAAGTCCACCAAAAAACCTAAGTGCAAAATTTTGTAGTTAAGTCTTTTGCACTATTTTTTGAAAAAAAAAAATGTGTTTAATTATTACTAAGCGGAAATTTTGTTTATCAGATATGTTTATAAAAGATAAGAGAATATGAAAATAAAAAAATTAGAGAAATAAAGCTTCATAGCTATGTTTTTTAACCTTTAATAAAGGACAAACAAATCAATGTAGATGCAAGAAATTTGGTACAATGATTGTGGTAGACCTAAGTAACCGTAGTTTCAAAACAAATGGTTTCTATCAAGCTTCATTAAAATTCGGGCGTCAAAAGGTTAAAGAAATTCTATAGAGCCGAATGCGCTGAAATTTTAATACGCTATTCTACACATCAATGGATCTCGCAGGTAGTAGAATTGTTTATTTGGAGTCATTATTTTTTAGGTGTCCGCTTTAGGCGTAAAAACACTAAAAAATATCTTAAAATGAACTCCAAACATTTTATTTTGTAAAGTTAAAGATGTCAATAATAACATATAAAAAAATTGAAATGATTGTATTTTATTTTGTTATAATAAAAAATTCCCGCAATTACCTTGAAAATAAGGCCGGAACACCATCCTTAATAAGTCTGATTCTGGGTTTAAATTATGATGCAAATTTTTGTTCTAAATCCAGAACAGGATGTCTGAATTACGGACTGAGTTTTCATTTGCTATTGGTCTGAATTTCTTTTTAATTGATTTTGGTCTGAACTTCGGTATAGATTTTTTCTGGTTGTTGTTGTGATTTTTGCTCAAGTCTGAATTTATGTCTAGTTATTTATCTGATAACTATCTTATAATCCCTTTGTAAAATCAGCCCTACCCAAATTCAAATCCTAGATCCGCCACTGCCTACTACTGAAAGACGCGAGCTAGTAACACAAACAAATGTGAGTTACAATAAGTCAAGCTTTTAATATTTTCTTCTTTGAAAATAAACATTCTTATACAAATATTAAGGCGTTAATTAAAAAACAAAAATAATAAAAAAAGAGACGTCAATGCCATGAATTTTTAATAAAAAAAAATTTTTTTTTACAACAAATTTTAGTTCATATGCAAAAATAAAATGAAAGAAAAAAACAAAAACCGATTAGAAAACGTGAATGATAATTATAAACAAAAAACTGGTTCATAAAAAGAAACAAAATGTTTAAAAATAAAAAATATTTACATAACTAAAAAAAAATATTTAAATATATATAAAATCACAACTTGAGGCTCAAACAAATATGCCATGCCTAAAATATTTTCAGTGTTTTTCCAACTGTAAAATGTACTAAAATAGTTTTTTATTCGAAATATATTTTTATGTGTTTTCAAAGACATTTGAGCTAAGTACAATATCCAAACAAAAAGAAACATAAAATTTCACTTTTAAATATTTCGTAAATTTCTTTACAATTTTAGTGTTTTTCATTGTATTTTTATAACATTGTAAAAGAAATTTCGTAATCAACTTTTAACCGAAAAAATAAAGAAAACTAACACATCATACATATAAATGGGATTGAAAACAAAATGTGCTTTTTACTTTTCAATAATTTTGAGTGCATACAATTTCAATGCCAAAGCCAAAACCAAATCACCAGAGTTTAGTGCGGATGTAAACAAAATTTTTCAAAAGCACTTGAGATTTTTCTTTCACCCTTTCTTCTCAATCGTTGAGGCCAAATACTCCAAAATATTTCTTGAATGGTTCAAATCAAGTCGTGCGCATCTGACTAGGTCTGCTAGTGACTATGTTGAATGGATAGATTCAAGCCTTTGAAGTGTGAAGGTAGGCCTAGACTTGGACTTAATGCTCTAGTTGAAAATAGTAATAGTAAATACTAAAGTATAGAGTGCCCAAAAGTGCAAAGTGTCGAGTATTAAAGTATCGAGAACTCAAAGAATAGAATACTAAAGTATCGAGTACTAAAGTATACAGAACTCCAAATATCGAATTCTAAAATATTGAGAACTAAAAGCATCGAGTACTAAAGTATCGAGTACTAAAGTATTGAGTACTCAAAGCATCGAGTACTAAAGTATTGAGTACTCAAAGCATCGAGTACTAAAGTATCGAGTACCGACACCGTGCCTCTAAGTACAACCCACAATTCTGTAAATGCACTGATTTTATAAAGTTCAACTACATTTTTTCAACGGTGTCATTTGTTTGGATTTTCCAAAAAAAAAAAAAAGAGTACAAAAACAAAAAATTAATAATAACAACAATTATTTTTTAACGGTTCCCACTGAAGTGAAGTTGCCAATGCCATTGATGCTTCTGCTTTTGTTTTTGTCTTTATCGATGCTCATTTATTATGTATGAATTGTTTACAAAAAACTAAAACAGATGAAATTTACAAAAGGAAAAACGGAATAAGAATAGAAAAATGATGTACTCAAATGTTAATGCACATATGAAAGTGCAAGAACATAGAATTAAATTTCAAATTTAAATTAAAAAAAATTGTAATAGAGAAGTAGCAGCAACATCTTGAAGCATTCAAATGTAGCGACGAAAATCTTTTGTAATCGAATTTCTGTTCTTTCTTCTTTTTTTTTGTTAACCGGAAGCAATTGTACAACTATTTTAAATATTTTGAATCACTTGTTGTTGCTGTCGCCGAGATTTGAAGCAGCAAACAATTATACAAAAAGCAAACAACAACGAGACAAAATATAATAGAAATTTTAATAGAATCAAGAATATTTGTAGGTAGTAGCAACAGCATAACCAATACAATTAACAAATTACAACTACATTTATAAAAACAACAGCAACAATAATAAAAGAAATAGAAACCGCAAAATATTCACAGTATTCGGTAGTGTCTGTGAGCGTACTACTGTATTACGTATGACTGAGGTAACACCGCCAACCCAATCGGAAATGCTTCATTGAGTACCTAATTACACTGTGCAGCAATTTGACGGTTTAGAAAATCAAATGGCGAATGGATAATTTTTTAAAAGTAATTCTAGGTCGCTGATTCCGAAGCCACTATCCGACTATTTACTCAAATTTTCTTCATCACGTCTAGAATCGCCGCTAAAAGGACCAAAACCCTATAATGTCGGTGTACGCGGGACAAATATAAAACTTTTCTTATTTTACCTTGTACATGTTTCATAGCTAAGAAAAGGGAGAAAAAACTTATTAAGACTTCAACACTTCCATTGCCCATCCTTTTGGGTGTCATAGGGTTTTCGTAAAAAATATTCCCAATCGAAAAATATTTGACAGATACCAGTAAATTGTTGATACGAGTACCTACAGTGCCGGTCATACTATTTGCAACCAAAATCACTTGCACTTTAAATGACTTCTTAAGCTCACTAAAATAATTTTTATCAAAATTTGTTTTTTTAAAAACACAATGTATTTATTGCCATTTATTATAAAAAATTAAAAGGACAATATTATGTTGCAAATAAAAAAGAAAGAAGTAATATTACAATAAAGTCTGAATTGAAGAGGTTAAAACATTTGCAACTAGAAAAAGTTAATATGGAAATTGAAGAAAAATCGAAAAAGTTTTCAAAACTTTGTCGCATATTCATTATTAGTGATCACTGTGGCACCTCGATGTGGTATTGGCTCAATTAAATGTTTCACCTAATCGATTCGAACTCGCTTCGATTGCTTGAACATCCTCATACAGATCCTCCAGTTTCTTAAACGTATTCGTGCCAATCTTTCGCTTCACAAGCATTCAATGACACTCAATTGGGCTTAGATTGGAAGGGGGAGAAATAGTTTATCTCAAAAAGAAATTTAAAAAAAATTTTCATTTCGATTTCGCGAATTGTTAACAGCGGTATCGCTGATCTGCGTCATAAAGGTAGAAGACCTCGCAAAAAAACTTGTAGAAAAACTAACGAAATCACAAAATTGGTGAAAGCGAATCAGAAAGTGAAACCACTTTAGTTGGACATATCATTATCGACAATCAAGCGGATTCGGAACTCCTATACAAAAATATTAAACTGGAAAGGGCTTAAGGCTTCAATTGAGATATTCGCAGTACTGTCTGCAAACTTTAAAATGTGGTTTTATCTTCTGATACTGGCAGAATAAAAAAAATATTTGTTATCTGAAAAAAAATTTAAATTGCATTTATATCTATTAAAATACCATAAAAAAAAATTGCTTACAAAGATTTTTAAATGTTGCTGATATCTATACAAGTAGACCAATATGAGAGACCTTTAGAGAAAAGGTCAGAGATATAAACATATAAAAAAATATAAAAAATAAATAGTTTTGTAGAGAGCTATAGCCCTTGAGCCCCCACTCCTTTGATGAATTAATGTATTTGTGATTTTAATTCTTTGCAGAGACTTCGGGTTTTCATATTATGAGATTACACTCTGTAAGCGACCATGGGGTTTTAAGAATCCAGTAATTTGTAGATGATTTTGATTTAAATAAAAAATTCGAAGCCGTTTGGAAACATATATATACTTCTATACGTAAAAATATGTAAAAGCCGACCAAAAAAAAATTTAAACTTATTTTTCTTAAAATTTCCTTTTTAGGTATCTTGAAAATAAAATAAGCTATCGACCTATATTTTAGTCGCTGGGAAAGTAGAATCTAGGTTTGATATGCACGTTAGGGTGGTGAATTTTGAGCTCAATCAGATAAAGGGAAAGGTTGCTTCTCGGCCACTACAAAAAAAAAACAATTGCAAGGAGTAGAGGCTAAAACATAACAGGGATTTTTTGTCAAATATTCACCTCTAAAAAAAATTCCAAGAAAAAAAAGCATTTATTTCTTGAGCAGGAAAAAGTAGTAGCCAAGAAAATTTGAATTTTGAATATTTCGAATTAAATAGAAAAAAAATGTTGCTGTATGCAAATTTAGCCTTAGGTAAAAGTAATATTTTGCGGAATTTGAAAAAAATAGGTTGAATCTTTTTTCCGAATTTTCAAATTCTAGGGGCCATTCCCTTATTCAAATGAGCACAAACCCCGCTAAATCATTTTATCATGGAACTAAACTAAGGTAGCCCATGAAAAATTATAGAAAATTTAAAAACTGCCATATAAGAGCCACCCTACTGATTCATTGTAGAGTTTGTTGCATTTTGAAAATTTATGGAATTTTAATATAATGCTACTTTGCACACTAGAGAACACAATTTCTAACAAAACGCCGTTTGATTCTTTTCAGACGTCCTGGACCAGAGTTACCGTTTGATTGATAAACCTCTCGGGTAAAAGTCTAGAGCTAGAAAATGAGAATATGCCTTAATCCCAAAATATTTTTCTCCCATTTTCTTTAAAACACCTGACGCGCAGGTAATCCTTACTCCGAATAGTAAGTTTAAATTTTGCAAAAACACAAAATCAGTTCTGGTGTTGCGCGCGGAGCCTATAGAAAAAATTTAATTCCTCGAAAACCTACCTAGCTGGGAAGAAATATCAAAATGGGCTTTGAAGGGAATATATGTAGAATACAACATTCTCCGTCATTTTCTTTAACTACGGACAATTTATAGTATATAAACATAGCAATAATAGTATAGTTGCCTGTTGCTTTTTGCTACTTTAACTATTTGCAGGCCTCATCCAATCTCATCTAAGTTTGAATCAAACATTATTTATAGCCCGGCATAAATAGGTTCTTGACCAACAGACAAAAATCAGTCATGTGGGCATGGCACCTACCATACAAGTGAAATTTTGAAAAAGATTTATTTTTTTTTGGAAAAATTTAAGTTTATTCTTTTCCCCTTGAACCCTATTTTCCAAAAAATATTCCAAGATTTCCATTTCGATGGCCTCTGAATTCATTATTAACTTGATTTACAGCTTCTCCTTTGGAGAAATACAAAGTTTTCTGCGTAGGTTCAATCCTCAAATCATTTCAAACCCAATAAAATTGTTCTATGATGTGCTCGTCACCTTTAAAAATTGCTAACCTCCATAGAGCTAAAATTGTAAGGCCCTTCCATTCGTGTAGATCTGAGCACACAATTGTCTGTTGTCAATGTAGGCTATACAATATTTAGATTGTCTCATATGAGACTATCCAAATAAAAGCTCTTTTTATATGTCAATCATGAATTGTAAAATTTCCAAGTGGTATTATTGCTATGTTTTCCTGTATAGACAGCTATTTTTTTTTTTTTTTTTTTGTGGTTCATACATAAATATTTCTATGTTGTTTATTTTTGTTTTAAATTTTAAGTGAGAGTGCTGTCAACGAAATGACGACGAAAAGTATTTAGCAGCTTACAAAAAGTACAACAACTATAACATGAAAATGAATGAATTACACACACACACACAATCACATACACATAGTGCACAAGCAAACCAGAAAAGCATTTAAAATTTTATTATTTTTACAAATATATTTAAGTATCTCCTACTACATCAATTTCAGATACTACGACGGCACAGTAAAAACTAGAAGACAAAATGAAAATAGCTCAAAACATTCATTCTGAAGCAGCAGCGAGAGATGCAATTTGTAAATGCTACCAAAATACGCTGTAAATGTAATCAATTTGATCGATTTTCACACAATTCATACATATGCATACACATATGTATATTTATTTATACATTTGTATTGCCCACTTCTGTCTGTATGCGAATTAAAAACAACGAAAGCAACACTTTGCTTAATTTTTACATTTATTGCAGTCTAATTAAAAGTCACGCACTTTTCACAAAAACAAAAATACAAACAAAAAAGCAACAATAACAACAGCACACAAAACAAACAAAAAAAATTGTAAAAACGAAACCTAAAAGCCAAAACAATTACTATGGTGCCCTCCTCGCCATTTTCCCTTCATTTATGCGCATACATACATACATACATATGCCACCCACCGCACTCGCCCCATCACCCTCTCTCCCTCCATAGTTGCTTTAGTTTTTAAGTTATTCATACAATTTACACATAGGTACACAAGCTTGTGTGTGTGTTTGTGCGTGTATCTATGCCACAACATTTATTTGGTCTAATGTTGCTCGCTTCAGTTGAAAAAGTTTGTAAAGTTTTTTTTATTTTTTTATTTTTTTGTGGTTTTGCTTTTTATTGCTTTTGTTTTTGGCAAGCGTTTTTTGTTGTCTTTTTTTATTTTTTGGCTAAAATACTATATTGCTAGAGTTTCTATTCCGTTTTTATGTTTTTTATTTTCTTTTGTTTTTAAATTTTAATTTTTTTATGTTGACGACATTTTTCATTTATTTTATATTTTTTTCTTGGTGTATAATTTAGTTGTTGTTTTTGTAAGTCAGTGTAAATTTATGATGGATAATTTCAGTTTCAGTTGGTTGTTTTTTTTATTAGTATTTGTTTGTTTTTTTGTAAATTTTGAATTATGTTAGTATATAAATTTGTGCCTTTAAATAAAGTTAAGCATTAAACTTTATTGTGGTGCAGTGAGAATATTTGTAAAACAACAAATTTATGATAAAATACATAAAACTATAATTGCAGGAAACTTTAGCAATCATTTTTGTTTTTTTTTTTTTAACTAAATATTTTGCTTAAAACTTAAATCCTCAACATTTTCGCACATTTAACACTTTGTGGAATATGTGAAAAAGTTTCGGCACTTCAAATCTCTAATGTTGTCTAAAAAAAAGAAACTGGAGCGACATCTTTAATGGGCTGATGGTATTGATTTGGTTGACGTATTTCTAGTTGCATTAAATCGAAAAAAATAAAGGAATCGCAATGAAATGAGAAACAAAAAAAAGCTTTTACCATCTCCGAACATTTCTTTTTTGATTCTGATTGTTTTTAATATTCAAAATATCGTTTTCATCGGGTCATTCTTTTTGAGAAATAAAGTCCCTGAAATCTTTAGTCTGGCATGAAAAAAGTTTTTGTATTCAGAACATATTTCTTAACCCATTTTGGCCTGCTACCAGTTCCCGTTAGAATTTTTATAAAATATTTTTACAAGTGGCAAAAATGATTTCCATTAAGGGGTCGTTCACATATTACATACACATTAGGGTGGCCCTTATATTTCAACTTTCTAAAAGTTTAGTTCGCAGACCCCTATCTTGTTTCAATCAATAAAGAACGAATCTGTGCTCAATCGGACAACTGCTAGGCGGCCCTCATTGACCATGAAATTGTACAATGTCGCCCGGAAATTTATTTTTTCAGATAAATCAATTTTTTGTTCTTGGATTTCTTGAACAATACCTTTCCATGAAGAAACAACACCGAGATGATTGGCCAGAATTGTTAAAGTTAACAATGATTTATGCATTCAAGAAAGCCTTTCTCAAGACCAGTTTCAGTTATCTTATAAGGGGAAGAACTCTTAAAATTCACCAGATGGAATTAAACCACCTTATAATTACTTTTTGTTCATGCGTCAATTGATGAATTATCAGGAATTGATGAATTATCATCGAGAAATCAGAAAGGTGCTGCGGCCAAATTTGTCACCCACCTCGAGTACTTAGCTCCCAAAACTGTGGCTCTATCATTATTTGATGCAAATGTTCTAACAGCGGTTAAGACAAATAAAGCTTAAATTATATTGGAAGTAGGCTACAAAAAAACATTTTTCTTCGTTTATAAACATCGAGTCTAAGTCTTTTGCAACTCCTGGTACAAAAATTTTCTTTGCCAAATTTTCTATCAGCACCGATTTCTTCAACAAAGAGCTTTCAAAGTAGAAAAATGATCGAGGTTACAAAAATGGAATTGAAAAACTTGAGAAGAAAGTTGTTGTCGATGACGTTGCAGAAAAAAATGTGAAACTCATTCAGAAGTACAATACTTTAACTCTAGTTATGCTATTTTTCATTTTTACCCCAGAAATATGACAAGAGCAACTGTTATGAAGACAAAATGCAAAATGTCAAAAAATATATCATATTTTCCCTGTTTCTTACAACGATGTGTTTGAGGGTTGCTGAGTTACTTTCGCTATTTCAAGTGGATTTCGTTGAAATTCTTGTGAAATTCACTATTGATTCTATAGATATTATTCTTGTAAATAAAAATACGTTTCTCCAATAGCAGTTGTGGGCGATTATATTTTTCATACTGTTTCAGAAATTGTGAGAATTTACTTTTAAAAAATTTGATTCGGAAGGTTTTCACACAACTTTCTCGATGTGTCCAAATAAATTTCTCTAAGAAGAAACAAGAAAGTGATTAAAATAGGGAAGATTATACCGCTTTTGAACGGAGTTAATATTTTCGTATACTATGTTTCAACTTCAAGGCGTTTGAAGGTCGCCTAGAAGTTGTCCGACGGAGCTGAAGTTTGGCACAGCCCGGTTTTTTCTTGATTGGAACCTGATAAGTGCAAGGCAGTAGCAACATTTTTACTTTTGAAAAAGACCTATAGCTAAGGGCCACCCTAATACACATATCACATATTTCTTCCGCTGAATTTGAAAATTATGGCTAAATTTTTTTTATGAGAATTTTGTGAGACATTGTAATTTTTTTAATTTTTTCAACTTTTTTACAATTTAAAAATTAAATCTCGAGCTAGAAATGTGCGTTTGTTCTTATAGCTCAGTCATTATAAAGATTTTCATCATAATAATTCTTATCTGAGATATTTCTTCAGTAATTGTTAGCAGGGGTCTGGTAGATGGAAAAACCACAAAAATCAGTTCTGGGGTTACAGAGCGACCTCCCCAAAAAACACCTCCTTTGGTGAAAAGCCTTTTTTGTACTAATAACTGGTTAACCGTTAGAGATATCATAAAAGTATTCACTACAAAAAAGACTTGAGTTATTTCCTAAAAAAAGGCATTAGTTAACTTTTTCGTATATGGCATAGTTTTTGAGATATTCAATCTTTGAGAAATTGCTAATTTTGTACTTTGGATGTACTGTGGATGCGCGCATTTTTGTTTATTTGAAATTTCGCGCGTGCAGCGTGCAGAAAAATTGCACTACAAGCTAGGAAGAAAAATTAAAATAGGTTTAGAAGTGGATATAAAATACAACATTCTCTGCCATTTTCATTGACTACGGATAAATTTTAGTAAATAAATATAACAATATAGTATAGTTGCCTGTTGGTTTTTGCTACTTTAACTATTTGCAGGCCTAGTAAAAATAATTGGTTTCACTATATGCTATAAATTTTTTACCTTTTAGTTAAAGACATTACTTCTGAAAATGCTGAAAAGTTAGAAATAAAAACATTCACATTTTGCAATTTTATCAGCATCTTAAACTTAGCCAAATTTTGGTTTTTTTTCTGGCTAATTTTTTATATAGGTATTTTGTTACAATGTGTTACGACCAGGGGGGGAGGGGTCAAAATTGGTCAAAAATTCCGTTATGTAATATGTGAACGGCCCCTAAGATAAAACTTATATTTAAATTTTTTTCGTTGACTTCCGGAGACATTATTTTTTCAATTTTTCAATCACACAATGAATTTTGTACAAAAATTATGAATTTTTAATAATTTCACAAAACTTTGCAAAATTATTATATGAATTGGTACAATGGTCGATTAATCGACCAGTACATTTTGAACGCACATAACTATGATTTTATTTATATATTTAATAGAAAATTTTATGAATTATATAATTAATATATACTGTTGACATGCTCGCACAAATTGTATTAAAGGATTTTTCTGGTTTCAACATTTTAAATCAATCACTTAAAAAAAAAAAAAAGTATTGGTACTGGTTTTTAAACTCCCTTTAGAGGGGTAGGAAATTATGATAGAAATATTTGTTATATACAAAGAAAATAAGAATTTGTCACATAGGCTCTCCAGGAAAATAAAAAAACAGCAGGCCAAAATGTGTTAAGGCCTTCAAATATAATATTATGAATTATTGACCTTTAACTATGGAAGTGCATTTTTGGGGCATAGTCTGATAAAAAATTTTAGTAAAAAAACGGTTTTTTGATAATTATTTGTTCTTTAAAAACTGCAGTTTAATATTTTTTTTTTACAAAACTGGCACTTTATTTCACAATCCTTTTTTTGAATACAATAAAAATTCAAAAAAATATAAAGAGAGGGTAAAATTCACCACCACCTCCACAATTAAAGCAATTAATGAAATTTGTGTCGCCTTATCGAAGTGGTTAGTGTGCTGGGCTGCTACACAAGGTCCCATAGTTTAAAACTCGGCACAATCAAAAATGGATAAAAATAAAATTCTACATTTCTATTCTATCTATTTTTTCGTTGGCATTTACCTTTTGCCTCCAAGAGTTAAAATTTTCTAAAGAAAGTTTTTGGGGTTGTACAACCAGAACGGATGCGAAAACCTAGGCCTAGGTCTTCCATAGGCTGTTGTATCATAAAAGAAAAAGAAAGGCGAAATTGAGAATGTTATAAATTGAACTTAATGACCTAAGAAATGTACTAAAATGAATGGACATTATGTAGAACAAATACAACATTATGAAATTTAAGAGAGCTCTGTAGAAAAAGTTAAAAAAATTAAGGATGATTGGAATTTTTTCTTGTACTGGAGCACCATTAATGGACCGAGTAGCTATTGAAATTTTGCGCATTAATGTTTTTTGGGCCGCGGAAACAAATTTTTGGCCTCTATTTTATTCCAAAAAATATTCCAAGTAGCACATTTTTAATTGTGTTAAACATATTGTATTAAACCCCTCTAAAAGTTCCCTGTATGTCGATATATGTATGTCTAAGTCCAATCAAAACATAATAAGTAAAAAATAAGAAACTAAGGCTAAGAAAAATCAATCAAACAAACGACAAATTTTCATTAATTATTTAACCATGTCACATTCAATAATGATTAATAAATTTAGTATTAACCATGATTAAAATAATGACTAGTTTTTTTTTATCTGTGGAATCTAAAATCCAATTTTTATTATTCTAATTGCAAATGTTTCCTATAGCGAAATTATCGAATTGTGTATTTATAGCGAAAGTTTAAACATTAAAATCGAGTCTTGTTATAATATCACTTGCACATTCGTAGTTTTGTCATATCGTCAAACTACTGAATATATTTCTACTTCCAATTTTTCATAATACTGTCAATGAATTGCATGACTAATGATTGAATGGCAAATTCATTTAGTAGTACCTTGACTAACTATTTAATTATGACTAAGTTTAGTCACAATTCTTTAGTCATGACTAAAACTTTAGTTGACTAATTAGATAATTGAAAAAATTATTTGATTACGCCCTAGTAAATATACCATAAACCGACGGTTCAGTGGTGACCACCACTAAGTACAGGTTTGGTAAATACTCGTTTTTTAAGACAATCTTTATTAGGAATATCTCATTTTTACCCATGTATTCCTCACAATCTGGCACAGAACTTGCAAAACCCATCAAGTACAATTTTTGAAAAACAAATAATTTTAAAAAATTTTTTCAATGTTTTTCAAATATTTTAGTTAATGAATCGCCGATATAAAATAATAACTCGCAACATTAATATTATTTCCATTTATTATTTCAGAATATTAAAAAATAAACTATTTTTACATTTTTAATTTATTTTAAAAACCGACAAAAAAATTTGAAAAATTGCGCAAACGACAAAATAAAAATAAAATAAAACAATTAACCGAAAATAAATTAGTCTCCAAAATTTTGGCAATTTTCCTTTATTTTCATTACATTTTTTATTTTGTTAACCCATTTTAAACAGCTACCACATATTATAATCCAGTTTTGAAAATTTATAAAACGCTATTTCTACATGTTTGAAATATAACAATTTAGAACTCAAAAAAATTATATAAAAAATTTGTTTTGTGTTTAATGATACAGTAGTAATAAGAAGTAATTGTAATTGTCGTACCCCGAGAAAATAAGGTGACCAACTGTAAAGCAAGATATACATACTCGCACACAAAACCATGAGCAATAAATTTTTCTCTGCAGTTAAATAGTATAAAAACCTTATTTTAGAAGTTATTATGAAATAAAAATAACAAAATTTAGGGGAACGAAACATTTTGTTTGAATTTACCATTTCCCCATGTTTTTTGTAAATTTGGTCAGCATTAGCTAGTGAGAAATTTATGGAGACCTGTTTAATTATAATTTCAACGGGAAGTTTTATATTTTATCAAAGGAACTATTTTAAAAATAAATAAATTTAGTTACTATTGTTTAATAAGTTTCATAAGCTCTTTCAAATAAGAGTAGGTACGTTCTCTTTACCTAGCTATTGTAGCTAAAAATTAAACACAATTTTAAAGCCGGTGTATATAAAAATATTAGGAATTAATTATTTTTTGAATAGGCATTTAAATTTATTTTTGATGAATTTTCAAAGTTGCTGTATGAAAAATCGTAGGCACAGATGTACAAAATGGGTTAATGAAGAAATCAATGACTCAAATATAATATAATAATTACTAGGCATAAATTTATGATCTATTTTTAGTAAATCATAGTTGGTTGTATATTAAAAAATAGTCTACTAACATAAATAATGCAATAGTTTTCACATACAGGAGAAAGTGTTGGTAAATAATAAAATAAATTTAATACAGTATATATGTTAGAATAAAGAAAATTTGTGAGAGACATTAATACATATGATGTTTTGTTCACTTTGGAATTCTATATTTACTACATATCTGTCTGTATTTTTGTTGTTTTCCTGCTGCTAATGCTCGCGAACTACGAAGAAACTTATTTGTGGAACTGAATCAAAAGTTTTAAAGCCTCAAATATCAAATGGTTATTTTTCTCATAAAAAATAATTTAACTTAAGCATTTATGTACATGCTACTCATAAACTCTATATTTGATGAGCTATAGTTGTCTGCATTAGCATTATCACTAATTGAAATTATTAATTTAATTTAACTCTTAATTGTTATGATGCATAATAAATGTTTATAGATTTTATATTTTTAGGAATTTCCTTTCTTTAAACACAATAATTTATGGCAAAAGCATAGACGCAAATACGAGTATCATTTATTCTTAAAATAGGAAAAGATGACTACTCTCATCTTAAAAGCTTAGGGTCTATGAAATATGGCCCCAGAAAAAATCACTTTTGATATCGCTGATTCGTGTTCAGCGGCCAAAAATACTCCAGAAAAACCGAATCAATGTAATTTATGCGCTCTGTGATCCCATTTTCAACTACAGATAGGTCGGAGATTCAAATAGTAAATTAAAAAAAAAAAATAAAATATTAGAAATCTGTCGAGTTCGAACAGTAAAGTTTTCGGGGCCATACACTTCTTTTAACAGAGAAAAGGTGGCGTATAATTGTTAAAACATTATGATTTATCTGAGAGATTTATCTGAGAGATTTATCTGAGTAATTATGCATAAATTTTATCTAAAAAAAAAAAAAAATAAATAAAATAAACTGAATAGGCATGAAATGAAAAAAGAGGAATAATTTAGTATAGTTCAAAATTCACAGAACATCATTTCTTTTCAAGCTTTGTTTATTTCAGTCATTCATAAAATAAGTCTCTGGAAAAAATTCATATCAAGGAAATATTGAAAGTTATTCAACAGAAAAATATTAGATATTATAGTTATTATACCCGTGCTCCTGCTGAATCCTTCCCCTCAAAAACTAATATATGTATTTTCCCAGGGCGAAAAAAACGCATTGGTTCTAAAACAAACGTTCTAATCTGAGCAAAATATTGTTCCAATGCACTATGGCCTAGAAACTCAGTTTGGTGGCATAAAATCGAATAATGCGAGTGCTTCTAATGTAATTCAAAAATCAACATTAAAAAGTGGGCGTAATAGGGGACCTGCCACGCCCACCTCTCATGCAACCAAGTTTGAATTTTCTATATCTCCGAAACTATATGTATATGATGCGCTTATGAAATTTGGAATAAGGATGCAAGTTGTCAATACCAAAGATCATGCAAAAAATTTTTGGGAATCGGACAATAGGAAGTAGTACTTCTGGTTAAAATAAAAAAATTCCAATGTATCTAAATAAAAAAAAATCAAATATTTTTGCTACTTATGTAAAATGCATTTGTCAATTCGTTAACTATATCTGTGGTGAAAATGAAAAACAGCCTAACTCGACTTATGGAAAATATTTTATCATATAAATAATAATAATATTATAAACTGATGCGAATTTTTAAATAATTTTTTAAAATTATACATATATCGTTTCAAGAATGTTTATTGATTTGAACGTTTAGTCTTTTGAAACGGTCCTATAGTTTCTATAATATATATATTTATTTAAAGCTAAAAAACTCGGCAGACAAGAAAATAAACTTAAGATGTTATTCCTTTCTATCACAGATAATATATTGTTGATAAAAGAATTAAAACCATAATTTTTATTCATTATCATCAACATCTAACTCCAACAAATATTTTTCACGTTCCATCTACACCATTATCATACCAATATTTTTCACCTTAACTGATTCTGAAAAATTAAGATTTCTTCAAAAGGTGCAAATTGTTGCAGGAAATTTAAACGCCACATTGTAATACACATTACGTTCCACTCTATATTAGCTCATTACCACCCACTGTATACGCTTGTATACATCTGTTTATTGTGAGTTTTTGTGAATACACCCTACGATAATTTTAAAAGTTATGGATTATTTCAAATCTAGCAGTATGTTACAAAACAAAATTTGGCGTTATTATAAAATTAAATGCTATTTATTTTACTTTGTGTTCAAGACTTTACGCGTGAAGTGCGCGCATGACGGTCATAAAATTTTCGATTTTATGCCACCACATCGGGTTTCTGAACCAAGGCCGTATTTAGGGGGGGTTTTGGGGGTTCTGACCTCCCCCCCTCCCCCCCCTGAAATGTGGAAACTTTATTCTAATTTTTTAGATTATTTTATTATGGATGGAAAAAAAATCAAAATAAAATCTATTTAACGATATTTTTTACTTACATCGGTTTTTTATCTAAAAAGTCAAATATAAAAAATAAATTTGAAATCTTAGTTACACTAAGCGATCAAATCCGATTTGTTTTCTTCGACATGAGGTTTGACTACGGATTCAAAAAGAGAAGGTGATACTGAGCACTCCTGCATTCATAGTTTTTCAGGGCCAGTAACTGTTTTTGATTTAAGATTTCGTCCTGAATCAGTTTGAAAAGTTTAAAAATTAATAAAAATAGAAAAAATTATCGGATCCTTGTAAAATAAGACTTGCTTCCTAACACGTGACGTGATGGGAAGTTTTTGACCTCAGATTCGTGTTGAACGTGAAAAATTCTTTCGCAAAAACTCCATCTTATTAGCAATCTTAAAATTAATTTTATAACGCATTATTGCTCAGAGCACCACGACTAGAAATATCTCTTTTAATGCTATGACTTCACGAATTTAGGGAATATAAGCCAACCTCATCCGTGTTCCTTATCATTGATAGTGGCTCAAATTCCCAATAATGATCATTTGAAAAAAATGAGCCTCTACTATTTTTGGTAATTTTTTTGAGGTTGGGTACATCATCAGTAGTGGGAAGTCAATGAGTTAATGAAATTATGTCCCTCACGATAAAAAAAAAATGCACTAGAATGCACATTGAATAATATTTATTTGAAAAAATTTAATTTGATTATTCTGGGAATTTTTTATTACTTTTGCCCATTTTTTTGAGGTTAAGATTAAAAAAAAATCGGAAAATTTTTCTTAAAATTTTAATTTTATAGGTTCCATCAAATGTATCACTGATTTAATTTATTGTATTTAAAAATCAGTTTGATAAAAATTATTTATGAATATTTTCTTCGAATGAAAACCCCCCCTGGCTACGGCCCTGTTCTGAACCATAGTGCAATGGGTACGTTTTCGCGTAAGGAATTAAACCTGAGGATCTTTGTAAAATATTAAAAGAAAAATCGCATTTGAATTTAATTTTTTAAGCGAATAAAAACATATCAGTCCGGTTGAAAAAACATGTCTCCTTTATTTGTACCGTTTCCCAAACCCTTTTTCTTTTTTTGACTTCTGAGTCTCCAAATAATTTATAATTTCTGTTGTAGTGGGACAATTTTTTTTAAATTTTACTAGCTATTAAGAAGTTCATAACATTGATAATTGCAATGAACTGCGTAAAATTTCATTGCTTTTGTTTGTGCTTAAAATATTTATTTTTTACAAAGTATTTTTAAAAATGTAATTTTTTCCAAAACAAATATTTTCATTTATTTTCTTAATATTTCTGTTTATTGTCAATATAATTGTTAGCAACAACTGCTTAAAACTTATAGTATATATTGTTAGTAATAGTAAAATTTTTCACAGATCTATTAAAAACAAAATAGTCTAAAAAGTTCATTAGCATCATACAATTTAAGAAAAACGAACAAATTTTATAAAAACATTATTAATCAGTATAAATAAAAAAAAAATCGAAAAAAAATTGTAAAAAAACTAGCAGTATTTAAGGCACAACAGACTAAGAAAAAATCATGGCTAACTTTGAAAAAAAGAGAAATATATAATATATAACCCACAAAAATTAATTACGTTATAATCTCAAACATTATAAAATATAACACAAGCAATTAAAAAAAAAAACTATTCGTAGATATGCAAAGAAAAACCAGCAAAAACTAAATGAAAAAAAAAAAAGAATTTTGGTTGTCATAATATTCATTAAAAAAAATGTACATATACAAACATACGCACAAAATGTTAACTCATACACACATACATTTGCAGGTGCTTTAAAATTTTTAACAGAAACTCATTGTACGTTTGTATCTGTGTGATATTTAAAATTTATTTTTTTTGTTTTACATAACAAAACGCACAAAAAAATAATTTTTCCACTTCTTTTTCTTTGCTTGATTTTATTTTGCAAAACACACACACTGACACTGACTGTTTGCTTTTTGTTTGCTTTTTATCTTAGAGATATGGTTAGCAGTTATTGAACCCATTAAATCACATGCACGCACTTTAAATTATCAAAAAAAAAAAAACAAAATCAATCACATACAAATTTACACATAATTTTTAACATTTTTTTTCAAAAAAAAAAAGGCAAAGCCCGCAAATATTTTGATCATATACCGAAAAAAAAGCAAACAAAAATAAATAAAATTCACAAAGCAAATCTAATTTGCGGAAGATGTTGATAATTTTTGTTTTTGCCATTTTTTTATTTTTGTTTTGATTTTTTCGGCTTTTTACAAAACATAACAAAAAAACAAAAGCATTTTACTTAGTAACTGTGCAAAAAATCTATTAATTTTTATTTTTTTTTTAAGATTTTTTGCAAACAAAAAAAAACGAAAGTGTTTCTTGCCGTTTATTATTGCTAAGTTGCTTTTTTGGGTTCTTTGAAGTGGTGAAGAAGACACAGTTAGGCTTCTGTGCTAATTTTGTGGCATACCTTTGTCATCACTCACATATTTATAATTAATAATGTGCTCAATTTCAAAGAAAACAAATTGAAAACACATTCAACAAAGAAGAATCTAGGGGATTCTTTTGTACATTGATTGAAGTACATTCTTTGGCTATTTATTGTTTTTAATTAAGTTTAAAAAATATGTGTGATGTAATGTCAATGGTATTGTCTTATTTAGAATATTCGAAATTCGCGCAGAAGCTTTTAAAATATATGAAATAATTGTTTTTTTTTTTCAATTGAGACTCCTTAAAATAACCACAGAAATATAAGAACATAAAAAAATTTGGCCAGAGATTTTGAAAAATAGCCTAAAATCTACTGGAAATTTTCAACCGACAAAAATATTGATTTTATATCTCATGGTAAAAAAAACAAGGAATATAGGAATATTTTCACTTTGAAATGGGAAAGAAATAATAAAATATACTGCTGCAATTTGTGTCATTAGTCCTAGATAAATTAGAAAGGTTATAGGTTAGGGTTTTTTGATATATTCTACTAGATTTCAAAAAGTAACTCCTATTACTCCTATCAATCCTTTGAATCACATGATTTCGACAACGAATACTAAACTATTTCTAATGACAATCAATAAAAACTGTAGCCTGCGAAGATTATTGGACTCAGTTGCATGCGGATCAAAGTTCATTAATGAATCATCTGGCTATGCGCTTCAAATGCACAATTTCAATGACACATTGATAACTCAAAATAACTTTAAAGCAAAAATCATTAACGTGTTTTTATTTTCAATCACGGTCAATAGTATTGAACAGAAATTTTCACTATGGTAATAGTTTTGCAAAATATATGCTCAGATTAAGGAGGGATTTCCAATTAGAACTTGGAAAAATCTATTTTTGTTTTCTATCGAAATCCCATCGAAAAATTGATTTCTATAATATAATTCATCTCCGCTTGACTGGCGCGCAAACTTTAAACTGAATTTTTTCAAAACTGCATTTTTTTCATTGGTTTGCATGATAACTAAGAAACTAATGAAATAGTAGTTTTAAAAATTTTCCTAACTCCTGTGCTCTTTACTTCCTAAATGAAACCTTATTGTTCTTAAACATGTTGTCTTTTTTGGGCACCAAGCAATTACTGCCCTTGCAAAATTCCTGAATAACACCGCAGTTTTACATTTTTGAAGAAAGAAAAGATGTTGAAACGAAAATAAATGATATCAAAATTATGAGTGTGCAAGCACTCACAGTAGAATTGAAACTGTGTTGTTTATTACAAAATTGTTAGAAAACATTTATAAAACATTCTGTTGAAGTTTTTGCACGACTTAGTACACCTATATAACACATGAAAGGAAAGTTCAGTTATGTGCAATCAAGCCGAAACTTCATTATGAACTCTCTCACTAAAGCACATACAATAAATCTGCGGGAAATCGTCTCCAGTGCTGCAGAAGGTACTCCGATCGGAGTATTCATACTCCGCTCTAATCTCAATCCTCCTGTCCTCCCCAATCAGGAAAAATCCTCCTATTTCATATTCTTGGATTTTTGGGTTGTATTCTTGAATTTTTGGTTGTAAACGTAAATCAAACTAAATATGTTCTGTTGGGTTATTTTAGTTTCTATCTGTGAAATATTTGTTACTATGACTAGCTCTACTTTATTTATCGCTGGATTACTGTCAAAATTCAAAAGTTCGTGTTCCATTTCCAAAAGTTTTTGCTTGTCTTTGTGTTAATGCTTGGAATTTTTGACAATTGAAATCAATAGTAGAAAAACCGCGTAAAAGTAAGTACACATTGGTAATGAATTTATATATATACATATATATTTTAGATTTGGAACTGGAAGAAATTTGGTGTAAAATTTTTCGTTTAAAGAATGCTTTAAAAGAAAAAATGCTTTCAAAATTCAATTTATTGGCGCAATTTTAAGTTTTCCACATCGTGTTTTTTGACTTATGACAGTCTTTTAGTAAATGGGAGATATGGAATCAAGCTCTCTCATTAAAGCATATTGAAATAAAACTGCAAGAAGTCAACTCTCACCATGATTGTATGCAGCCGATCCCCATATGACTTCGTTCGCTAAACATTAACAACAGCATTACTTTGTTTCTTATTAGTTTCGTATAAGTGCAAAAACAACACGAAATCCGTTGCAAAATTTTCGATTTACCCCCGCTAAAGAAGTTTCACTTCAAAAACTAAAATAAGTACCTTCTGCATTCGTCACATGATGTGATATTTTTATGGTCCAAAGAGTCCAACCATCGGTTTTTAAAATTTTCATTATAAGTAAATATATTCCACAACCATTTTTGATATAGAAATTATGTGCTGTATAGTTTTGGCCTTAAAGTAAAATGTATAATAAAACACACACTTATAAACTCACACATACTATGAAAGCACACACGACACCGACGTGACACTTGGTTTTAATTTCAATTAATTCACTCCACTATAAATTTTCTTTCAGCTCCGAGTAAAGATGTTATCACATCAAAAGTTACAAAAAGATTACTTAATTATTTCTACTCCAAAAGAAATAATGAAAATGAAATAAAAAATTTTAAAATAAAAATCACCGCTAACTGTACATTGATGAGTTCAATGACAAGCTGAATCTGCATATGAGGCATTTTAGGAGAAGCGGACAACGTAAAATGTGTAAAATGTGAAATTCTGATTTTTGTCCTAATTGAACTTCTAGAAAATATGAGTATGGACGCACAATTTTTTTTTATGAAGTTTATTTTCCAAGTTATGGGTTTTTAAAAATTGACGTAATTGAAATATGTATTTTCCAAAAGTAATTTTTTGAATTAAACAAATTTACAATAAAATATTGAACATGCTGATTTAAATAGGAAATTTACTGTTCTTTCCAATTATGGAATCAGACCGCAAATAAAAATTATTTTCGTGAACCAAACCGGAAGTTAAAGTTTAAAATTGGAATTTCAATAACTTCGACCGTTTAAAAAAAAAAATTATATTTCAAAATTTATTATTTAAATAATATCCTTAAAATTTCAAAATGGGATCTACTTTAGTGTAGCACTGAGCGTGGTAGCTATGTACTTTGATTCATGTATCGCATAAACTAATGCAGATCCCATTTTCAAACTTTAAGGGTATTATTTAAATACTTTAAGCTAAATTTTGAAAAATATTTTTTTTAACATTTACTTCCGGCTTGGTGCATACAAAAAATTTTAAATCCCGATCTAATTCCATAATTGAAAAGAAGTTCATCCCACAAAAATTTGTTAAGTTAAAACGTTTTTTGCACTGGTGTGTTAATCAGGTATACAAAGTAATTTTTCTTAAATTTGGAAGAACCGAATTGGACCTAGAGTGATCACCGCGAACTTTTTGCAGAAGTGGTACGGAATAATGGACATAATGAGTAATTTTTTTACAACTTGTTAAACTTACTTACGATTTTATAAAAAAGAAAAAACAATCCAAAAAATCATATTTTTCCTCCCCTGCATCTGAGTATACTCCTCAAAAAAATTCGTGAAATTCATTGGGGTTTATCACAAAATAAAAATATCCATGGATTTTGAGAAATAATTAAATATTTTGTATAACTATCTATTTGTTTCTTCCTCGAAAAGAACGATTAAAGATTCTTTTAAGAAAAACAATCACTTTCTAAAATATTCCAATGAAATCGAAATAGCACAGTTGGTTTAATTTTTGATTTACTACTATTGGAAAACACAATAGTGTTTTTTTTTTTTAATTCATTAATTTCAGGAATCAATAGAATTTATTACTGATATATCTCCGATATTAATATCTTTCGTATGCCAAAAGATATAATTCTAAAATTGTTATTATTTTTTCAATCAAAATAAGGAAATCGTCAACCATATTCATTCATGTTATATCCCTTAAATGCGATATAACATTTTTGCTTTTGTAAAACTGACCTGATGACAGACAAACATGCCTATGGATGAGGTAGAAAAAAACGCCGATGTTAGAAAAAATAATAAAAAGAAATTGGAAATAGATTGGACGCACTATTCACAAAAAAATTTAAACTACTGGAAAACCATTTAACGAAATCAAAATCATTCTCAAAGATTTTATTGAGGCCCTATTATCCACAGGATGCAAAAAACCATAGGTAAAAATTTATATGTTTAGGTAGTTTTGAACAGCACTTCTAAAATATGCCATAATTTGAAAAATGTAATTTTTAAGAATTTAAATTTTTGATAATAATTATATATAAAGAATAAGTTTAATATTGAAGAATAAAGATAAAAATCAATCGTAATTTTTCTTGATTGAAGAATAAAAATCATGACAATTTTTGTTCATTGAAGAATTTGAAAAAATCATGACATTCATTGAGGAATATAAATATGTAAATAAAACAAATATTTACCATCCATCACATTATTTTTGTTTTGTAAAAATATTTCCGAAATATTGTATACACTTTTTGCTGTCATAATCAGTGAATTTTATTTTTGATTGATTTTAATATATGTATATTTTTCAAAAATAAAAATTATGTTTCAAATGTTACTACAAATCTTTTACAAAATTGCAATTGATTTTTTTTTGCTCACAAGAATAATTTTTTTATTTAAACAACAAAACCTCTGAAATTCACTAAAAATATTCTTCATAACAGTTATATCCTTGATTACAATTTATCTTAAAATTTTTTCAACAAATACTTTTCTAAGTAACTTCATACAGATTTTATAAAACTAACCGTTTTTGAGATCTTTCAAAAATCCCACTGTGAAGTAAAAAAAAAATTGTTTTTGAAAAGTTCTAGGTATTTATCAACCTTATTTTAAACGAATTTGTTTGAGGATCACAACTCGATTTTTTTCGGTGAAGAACTCTGAGAAATTTTGGGAAATATATTCTTTATCTTGTGCAAATAAATCACAAAAGTATTTTATGAACTTTTCTCGAGTAAAGAGTATTTGTAGTGATTGCGGAGATGTAGTTCTTCAATGAGCTTTAAACCCAATTTTCTCAAAAATTATTTTTTTATTTTATTCTTGGAGAAAGCGAGCGATATTAAATGTAAGTATATGCCTGCACAGATTTTACTAAAAGTTTGAAAATTTAAAGCCAATATGAAAATAATTGTTCACCGAAAAAAAATTTTAATGCTCCCAATTGAATTTATATAATTTTAAAAACACAATCACATAAAATTTAATAAGTTTACAATTTTATAATGTACAAGTTTTATGAACATTTTCTTGAATATTTGTAAACCCTGAGTGCATCTTTATTTAAATACGCTTCTGATGTACAAATGTACAATAAATACAAAATACAAAGCCCAGATTTTTTTTCACAAAATTTTCAAAATTATTTCCAGAATTTTCTAAAAAGCTAACTGAAAATAGAAAAAAAACCTTTTTTACTGGTTACATTTTATCGATTTAGATTTTATAGATTTTTGAACTTATCGGAAATTTGTTTCTGTTTTTGCATCTTCAATGCGTTTTCTTACAAAAAAAAAAAATTACAACTTTTCCCAAGCACGGAGTACAAAAAGATTTTCTTTATGCGTTATCTTTTTGTAATAAAATTAATACATTTTTTCCAAAATTTTGAGTTTGATTTTATTTACTAGTAGATAGAAATACAATCTCCATTGCAAAATTCTTAACACAATATGCAACGTGAATTTTCTAATCAATTTTCAGGCCAATTTTATAATTTTAACAATTTTACAATGTTGCAAAGTTAATTGAATAAATATTTTCTTAATTGAAACAGTTTAAAAAATCTAAAATTTTTTAATTTTTTTTTTAAATCAGGCAAAATTTTTTTAGGCCTTTTTTTAATAAATTTAAATAGTTTTTGTTTTTTTGAAGCTTCGAAATTTTTTTTTGCTTTTTCAGCGCTTAAATTCTTGACCTCAAAAAAAAAAATCGAATAGCTACTTTTAGATAAAATAATAAAAGCATTTTTAACTTATTTTCTAAGAAAAATTACAGATTTCCTTTTTTAATTTAAATGTTTTTTTTTTGAAAATTTTAGAATTTTTTTTTTTTTCATTTTTAACACTTTTATCCTGGAACTAAAGTACACAAAAATCCTTTAAAAACATAAAATAATAACTATAATTTTTCTAGAGTTATCTCACCCAAATAATTATGTAACAAAATTAAAATTATCTAAATTGAATGAAAGTGAAATTTGCTCTACCTTTTTGTAAGTTTTTGCAACATTTATACACCAAATAAGACTTCGCACTTAAAGATTTTTTCAGCTCTCACTTCACTTAATTTCACTTCACTTTATTTTAATTTAAAATTTTTTTATTATTTTTTTTGCAAAATACCAAAATATTTTTTAATATAGTAAAAACAAAATAGATATAATTTTTTTTATAATTTTTGTTGTTTTTTGTAATTATTGGTATTTTATGCAGAAATACAAATTTCACTTTGAAATATTTTTATTATTTGACATTTCTCGTTGTTGTAAGGTATTTTTTTTTTATACAAATTTTTTCATATCATTTTCGTAGAAGACAAGTTTCAAAAAAAAACAAAAAACCGGAAAAGTTGCCGTTTATCAGGAATTTTTAATTTTGTGTATTTTTCGTCTACACGTCGTCGTATTTGTCGAAAAACTATATACAATTGTATATAGAGCGATATAAAAATATTTGATTGCAGTCTTGTTTCACGGCTTCGCTCACTTAATTGATGAGATTTTTCATTTTTCATTCAATATCTCAATAATTAAAAAAATTTAAAAAAAAAAAAACAAAATTGCAACATCTTCATTTTGATCATTCTTCAATTTCAACATCATTTGCAATAATTTTTTAAAACACTTTGCATGCAAAACTGAAGTGAAAAATAAAAAATTTTTTTTTCGCGTTATTGGATTGAAAATTTGGTTCAATTAGCGTGTTGTATTTGTATCGCACCGAACTACTAGAAACGCGTCCGCATACTGACAGATTGGCCGGAGCGCTCAAATGCGGCAAACGGCAAACGTTGCTGCTGCTGCTGCTGCTGGTGTGTTTTAGTTGCTGCTGTTGCTGTTCGCGCGATATTTTTATGACGTTGGTGATGTTGGTGGTGTTATTGGTGGCAACAACGATGACGGCAGCGTCACAACGACGTAGGCGCTGCTGCGAATGATGTTGATGACGATGTTGGTGATGGTGATGGTGATGAGTATGGATGGTAGTGGTAGAATGGGTACGGATACGGTCTACTCGCATCTTCTATGCCTCCCAACTTCGGTTGTCGTCGTTGACTTCTTTAATTTTGTTTGCGCGTTTTTTACTGTTTCTTTTATTTATTATTATTTTTTTGTCTTCGACTATGATTTCGTACGATTTTTCACTTCGTATGAATGTTTTTGTTTTATTGTTGTTGTTATTTCTATTTTTTATTTTGCCGGCACATACTCGCACTCGCTGCTGCTGTTGCTGCTGCCGGTTTGACTTTTCTGCTCTTAAAAATAATTTCGAAATTGTTTCATCCACAAACAACACAAAACAAAACAAAAACAAAAAAATACCACCGAAATTCAAATACAAATAAACACAGCAACAACAATGGCATTAACAACCTTAAAGGTAACAACACACCAACAACACATTGTCGAGTAGATTCAAGTCGAGTCGAGTCGAAACAATTCACTTTAATTCACACATTTAGTTACTTGTGTATTTACATACATACGCATCTGCATATCTACACATGTATGTGTGTGTGTGTTTCTATGTACATTTGTAGGTATGTAATCGCACTACATACTCGCATAAAAAATTCAATTCAATTTCAATTCAAATGTAATGTATCTCTTCTCTAACGTAAACGTGTGCATATGTGTATCTTTGAGATACTTCAAATTGTGTTATTATTATAGGTAACGCTTCTTCTTCTGCTGCTGCTGCTGCTGCTGTTACAGCTCGTGTCGTCTCTTCCTCTATTTTCTATTTTTTTTTTATAAATATATTTATTTCACTATGCTCGTGCTACACTTTCGAGCACTATTTAAGTAAAAATTAATTCACTTTAAAAATATTTGTTTTTTTTTTTGAAATTTTTTTTTTGTTTGTTGAAATTTTTACGTAAAGTATCTCACACGGTGTGTCAGTTGAGGCGTTTGCGTTCGTTCTTTACTTTTGCTTGCTTGTTCGTTTCTGTGCTCCGCTCCGTACCCGATAAATACGTGTCATTCGAATGCGTGCTCTGCAGTGACTGAAAAATTTCATTCAATTTGTGTAATTCTGCGCTTCTACTGCTGCGACCGTCTACTGCCGGCTGCTGTCGCTGTTGTTGCTGATGCTTCTTCTTCCTCTGCTTTACACTGTTAATGTTTGCTATGTTTGTAAATGGGAACAGTTTTTACTCACTGTGGCTCATTCAATGTTAATCGATTTTAACAGTTTTCTGTTGTGTGGTGAATTGGTGAATTTCATTTACTTGATAATAACAGCGGAAAATTTTCTTCTTATCAATTTGGGAAGTACTAATGTGTGTTTGTTTGGATGCTTGCTTTAGTGTGTGTATGTGTGTGGGAAGGGTTAAGTTAGTGTGTTGAACATTGTGCAATATGCTTCCGTTTCCGTTCTGTTAATTACCAGCAAGTGAATACTTAATTAAAATAAAATAATTTAAATAAAATAAAAATTTAATACTTTTAATTCAATCTTAAAAAATTATAAATCTTGAGGGCACGTTAAAAAAATGTCTGTTATTTTTAGAACATCATTAAATTGCAGTAATGTTTTATGTTTATATATAGCCCGCTGAATAAATGATTGTGGATTTGGGGAGTACTGACTGGAAAAGCTTTTACTAAATTTACTAAATAAAAACCAAAAATAGAAGAAACTATAAAAATTTTAAGTAATGTATTACAGGCTTAAAGAATGAATGAATGACTACATCAGTGATGACTACACTGATGTAGCCATCACAACAACAGTGTATATAGAGATTATAAAAATTTGATTTGAAAAAAACACCAGAAAAAATAAAAATATAAAGATTGAAGTGCCTTTGAGTTAAACTTTTTTAAGGTATTTTATTACATATTAAAGGCAGATTTTTTTTGTAAAGTTATTAGAATACAAAAAAAAAAAAAAATTCAATTTTAATTTTTGAATCAAGACTCAATAAATAGTCGAGTCTTAAAAAAAGTAGTAGTCTCATGGCCGACAATTAAAAAAAAATTTCCAGACTTTAAAAAAAAAAACAATTTTACTTTTAGATAATTTTACTCGGGGAAATTATTTTTTATTTTTAGGAATGTTAAGTAAAAGACAATAATGAGCACAACGCACAAAGCAGTTTTATAAAAATCCATCCAGTCAATCCGGAGATTAACAGTCGGCCATGCAAAAAAGTGAGTTTTGAGAAAAACGAGTATAATTTAAATGGAAAATTAAAATTAAAAAAAATTTTGTTTTGTAATCTTGAAAGCCTACATAACCTAACAAAAAAAGCCCGACCTCCAAATAAGTCGGAAATAAGGAAATAAGTTATTTTATAAAATAGGACACGCCATTTTCATCTTAAGTTACATCAAAAATAAATTTTCGAAAGCGACCAACTACCAAAACCTATAGCTACTTGTGGAGCAAAAGGTATCGAACTTCTCTAAGAATTTAATTTTTTTCCACTTCAATTCAATTTCTTTGAACTTTATCTAGTGTACGTTTTCAAGTTATTTCCGGGATTTTTCGCCTCCTACTACCTTGAGGTTTTCACCCTAGGATTTGTCGACCCAGTTAAGTGTATGGTTCCCTGAAAGTATGACCGATCCATATCCATTTCCGATTCAAATGTTATTTGCGATTATATTATTACAATCCCCAAATTTTATTGAGCTGCTTAAAATATCGTTTTGGTACAATCGTCCAGCATGATGATACTGACTAGGTAAGTGAAGTTTCTAAAATTTTTAGTTTATAAAATTTGTTTTTTCGTACTCTTTAATGAGTTATGAAATTTTTTTTTTTTTTGCATTTTTGATTGGGTTCCTCTTAGCGGCGTTCTTAGGATATCATCGAGGGCTATAAAAACAAGAAAAGAACATTAAATAACCTCGACGTACACCGCATGAAGAGGCAAAACCAGATGACAGCAAGTTGGTGCTCTGTACTCTGGAATTCATTAAAATTAAAAACCTCGACGTTGTAATGCATTCTAGATGCAATTTTGGGACACAATCAAGAACTGCTGCAAAGTCCATAAATAAAAATTAACCATGTTTTTGGTTGAAAATGCCAAGCCACTGGGATTTTTCAAAAAAAAAAAATCAAATTTCACTTCCAAATTAAGTTCCTGTGTCAAACACATATCTAAAATGTCACGTTTGAACAGACTTAGGTAAAGACTTTCAAGAAATTATTTTACTTAATTGACCGGTTCCAAATACTTTCTCCAGCCGCCTACCCATTGTGCTTATTCCGAATAGGATGAAAAAAAAAATTCATAATTGTATTTGATCAGATACATAGAAGATTCTAAAATTTTTATGAAAATGTCACCAGCTGGAGGTATCAATTCTACCTAAACCTTTAATGTTTGTGGTCTCCAGATTAAAATTTTCAATAGCAAGATTGGGTTCTTTCTACCTAAAAATTTTCGTCATTATTTTAAAAAATCTTTACTCATTTATAAAAATATCATTTTAAAACAGAGGAAGAACTTACGAAGTACAAAGACAACAAATAAAGAACCTACGAAGTGCAATGAGCACCAATGAGAACAAACGAATAGCATACGAAATACAAATAGTCCAGTCGGTAGAGTAAAAAATCCGCTGGTATGATAGATGGAAAAACCACAAAAATCAGTTCTGGGGTTGCAGAGCGACCCCCCCAAAAACCTCCTCTTTGGTGAAAAAAGCCTTTTTTTAACTAATAACTGGTTTTATTGTTCATTGTATTTGCTGTTCTTTTTTTTTAATGCAAATTTTTAACTTTTAAATTATTAAAATATATATGAACAAAAAAAATTTATTTGAGCTATATATTCAATTAGTTTATTTCTTTTTTTATTATTTTTAGGAAACAATAAAAAATTAGGCAAAATTTGGCTGATTTTAATATGCTGATAAAATTGCAAAATATGAATGTTTTTATTTCTAACTTTTCCGCATTTTCAGAATTAATGTCTTGAACTAAAAGGTAATACATTTGCAACATATAGTGAAACCAGTTTGTTTTTATAACAAGCAACTATACTATATTGTTATGTTTATATACCAAAAATTATCCATAGTCAATGAAATTGTCAGAGAATGTTGTACTTTATATCCCCTTCAAAACTCATTTTAATTTTTTCCTAGCTTGTTTAGTTTTCGAGAAATTAAATTTTTCCTATAGGCTCCGCGCGCAAAAATTCAAATAAACAAAGATGCATGTGCATCCACAGTACATCCAAAGTACAAAGTTTGCAATGTTTTAAATATTGTATATTATTGAATATACGAAAAAATTACTTAATACCTTTTTTTAGGAAATCACTTAAGCTTATTATGTATGGTAGATAATTTTTTGATATCTCTAACGGTTAACCAATTATGAGTAAAAAAGGCTTTTTCACCAAAGAGAGGGGTCTTTTTTGAGGGGTCGCTCTGCAACCCCAGAACTGAGTTTTGTAAGTTTTCCATCTATCATACTCCCACTAACAATTACTGAAGAAAAATCTCACATAAGAATTATTATGATGAAAATCTTTATAATGACTGGACTAAAAGAACGCTTATTCGAACAAACTAAGGGCAGCCAACAATAGAAAGAAACTTTTTAGCTTAAATATTTTCTAAATATCCATACCCTAGAATGAATAAATAATTTTCATGCTTGCAGAGAAATGAATCACAAAATCTTATTTATTGGGTTTCTGACATGAGTTCAATTTATTTTCAAAGAAAAGTAAATCAGATCTTGATCCAATAATAATAATGCCCATATAAATTTCAACACATGCCACACACGCACGCAAGTTGCACCCCCAAAAACTAAAATGCGGCATTTGCATGCGAAATTCCAACGTTTTTTTTATTCTTTGATACTCATATTTTGATTTTGATTTCGATTTTAATATTTGAATTTCGTATTTTTTAATAAAAAAGCGATATTGCTGCTACTGCTGTGTTATTGTCTGTCGGTTAACGAGGCGCCATGTTGGACTCGGCACATAAATAATCGGAGCTAATTTCTTATATGCGATTATTATAATTAATTTTCTTTTATTTGAATAACTTTGTGTGCAACTGCAACGTTGACAGATATATTAATTTTAAACGATATTTTTTTCGGGGTTTTTTTATGCATAAAAATATGCATATCCATACATAAATATGCACTTTGGTTGCTACCTCCTCGCAGTGAACGTGGGTAGGCGATCGTTGAAATTATTATTAACTAAATTAATTACGATATTATTTATGATGTTAATAATTATCATAAATACTCAATGCTCATTGAATCGTCATCATCGTTGAATGTCGCAGAGTGTTAAAATATCGGCGCTGATATTTTTAATAATTTTATGTTGATAGATTCCAATTTATGGCCCCCGAAACAAAAGAAATTTTTATAATTGAAGCAAATTTAATTAGACTTGCTTTCTTGGTTTTGAATTTTATTTTGCAAAATGTAGTCAAGTGACAAATATTTAATCCATATTTGAAGGTCAGACACTATAGTAATATTTCATAAAACATTTCGAAAATAAGATAAAAATTGAAAATGAATGCATGGAATTCAAATATTATTTCAGTTAAAAGTTACCATATGTTGAACAGGCCCATCCAATTTTAATTACATTGAAAGTTGAGTGATGAGTAAGAACACAATACAAAAAAAAGATGCCAATTGTTTTACTAGATACTTAACCAAAAAACAAAACAAAAAACAAACGTTGAATCAACTAAATTCACTTTGATTCAACAATTTTCATTAATGATATTGCGGTAAATCCAAAATTTAAATATCAAAGTAAAAAGTAGTGTTGAGAAGTTGAAATATAAATTATATTAGACATAACTAAAACTCAACTTGACGACGTAGAAAGTCCGGTTCGATTCCCGACTTGGTCTAATGATTAATTATCATAACCTTCTTATATTCAAGTGAACAAGTACACTTTTTGGTTGGCAATGGCCAATGACCACCACGTGATAACAAATTGCCATACCTGTGTACTAGATATAGACCATTGTCCATATCTGAGTTCTATTAAAGTTGAGTGTTAAAATTAAAGTCGTCTAGTTTCGTTTTAAACTAATTTCGTTCTTTTTTCTTCAAATTCAACATATTTCAATGTGAATTTGATACTTTTTCAAATAATGAACAACGTTGAATCAAATACGAGCATATCTCAATTTTTATTTTTTTCTTAGGTATATGAAATTTTCCAAAGTATTAGACAATTAATCTTCCAGGTATATTTTAATCAACTTTTGTTTAAAAAATATGTATCTAAAATGTTTCAAAATGGCGCAGTAAACCATTCACTAGAATGTCTCTTCGCCTAAGAGATAAAGCAAAAAATTACCAAGGGCTGCGTACACGATAGCGCAAAAGCTATTGAACTTTTTTCGGGCTATAGAGGGATTGAGCTCATTAAGTCGGTGATAGATCCACCTTTCAAACCATTTTTCAAAAAGTCTTTTTAAAGATTGCATTTGTACCTTTTGACCTCCATACTATAAGGAAATTTTGGCTAAAAAAAACGTAGAGCTCTTTTTGGCCGTCGTTCTAAATTCGCGGATGCTTAGTGAGGAATTTCATCGTATATCCCAGGCTATATTCATATATTCGTGGCACCACCATAAAATTCAAATTCAGCTATAATTTCTAGCGTCAATCTTGAATCTTCTTCAATTTTAGTCTTAAGCGGATAGCCTTAATCAAGGCCGTTCTGCACAGAAAAATGTCAGGTTTAAAAATTTTAAACCACTGGGAAACAGGTCCAAAAGATGGTATCAGATATCGTCAACCGACGATACAACCTGACAGAATTGGACAGAACCAATACAAACGAAACAGCATAACTTCGTTTCTTACTCGTTTCGTATAAGTGCAACAACCATGCGATTTCCGTTGCAAAATTTTCGATTTTCCCTCGCTAAAGAAGTTTCACTTCAAAAAAAAGGTTTTTCAACCGAGCAAAACAAACTGGGGAATGGTCAAGGTTATAGAAGATTATTAACGGCATATAACAATGAAATTAACGAAGCAAAGCTTTGTTTGTTTGTTTGAAAGCTGCAGTCCACTTAATCTTAAATTTCCTTATGTCCTTTGAATCACCTTTCCCCTCCTTCAGTTTCCGTTTAATAAGAGCCCAATAACGTTCCAGTGGCCTCAGCTCTGGGCTGTGTGGTGGATTTGCCGTCTAGGTACAATATTCATATTATTGCTGGTGTACCACTCCATCGCTTTTTTCCATAGCGGCATGATGCCAGATCAGGCCAAAAAAGTTCGATACATTATGCTGCATTACAAATGGTTTTCATCAATTTTGCAAGCGATCACCAATATAAATATCCGTGTTGATTGACCAAGAAGCTTCATACGGCTGGCTTCTTTTACCGCAGCTTCATGTGGCCTGCCACACGAGAAATTAAGGAACTTGGACTTTTTTTGGGCTCTGTACTTTTCTGGCATTTTTCCTCCGCTGATCCGCTACGTAAAAGTCGTTGCTCGAAAGCAGCGGAAAGGAGCACTGAAATTTTGTTACAAAGTTTGTCTGCAATTTTTTGTTCTATTTCTTGCGTCAATGTTTTTCGTAGCATTTTGAACCGGACCTTTCTGAACTATATATGATTTAAGGCTAGCTTCCCTTTTTACTTTGCGGACAAATGGTTCAGAGTAATTGCATTTTTGAGCTACTTATCTGCCTGAAGCATTTGGATTTTTAAGAAAAATGTCCTTGACACGTTTAGCTTAGTGTAGGTCTCCCGATCCACATTTTCTGGCAGATTTTACTTTTCGATCAATATAAAAATTGTCATTAAAGTCTTTCAAAACCCGGCTAACAGTTTTGGCAATTTTTTACTGACTCCATTTCGGATTTTGAAAAATGCTCACCATGAGGAAACACTTTTGTGGAAATGAAATTATTTTATTTTGGCTTCATCTATCATTAAACCAAAGACGATGATATGATACAAAAGTGGGAAATGAAAAACTATGTTACAATTTTCGTGCGCACTCCTTAGCAGCAATCAGTGGCGGTTCTAGGATTTGGGTTTGGGTTTGCTGATTTCACTAAATTAAAAGATAAATATCAGACTCACTATAGACCAAAACCCAGACCTAGACCAAAAACTAGTGCAAAAATTTTATCAAATACAGGTCAAAAATTAAAAGATAACTGAAACAAAACTGAGACCAAAATTCAAACTAAAATCGGATATAAATTTAGGAGAAATTTTGACCATATTTTAAACTAAAATTCAAATACTTTTTTTAGATCGAAGTTCAAACCAAGAAAAGAACTAAATTCAGATCAAAAATCTAGATCAAAATGAGACCAAATTCAGACCAAAATCTTGATTATGACTTTTGTGATGGATTTATATTGTTAAATGATCTTTTTTGAGAAAACAATTTCCTTTGAGAAAAAATTTTGTTGAAATAATTTGATACATCTCTATTTTTTGAGTCATTTTTGGTCGAAACAAAAACCCGAAAAAATATTAAATTAAGATAACAGTTGATTTGGATAGTACTTTAAACGAATTTTTAAAATATATATTCATATCACTCTTAGCATCGATATCACTATTAATATCGGCCTTGTGGCGAGTTTACGATCTCACAACTCCATAACTAAGAAGTTCATTTTTATGAAAAATTAAATAGGTTCTTTAAGCCTGTTATACATTACTTAAAATGTAAATATATCTTCATTTTACCAACAAACCAATACATTTTAAATTTCAACGAGATCCGTACCCGCTTTCGGGTACCGGGCAACAACCGGTTAAAAACAAACGATGTTCAGACCTCGAATCGGACAAAAATTCCAACCAAAATCGACCAAAATGAGATCAAATTCAGGTCAAAACTCAGACTAAAAACCCAAAATTCAGACCGAAAGAAAACAAAATCAGTTTTAAAATTCATTCCAAAATTCAAAAATTTAAATTTAGACTCAGACCAATAGTTAGACAAAACTTTAGGCCAAAAAGACACCAAATACCGAACGAAAGTAACCCAAAATTCAGACCAAAAACTAGTGGGAATATCTGATAAATATTTACATCAAACAATTTTAACTTAAATTAAACAAATACTAGACCAAAATTCCAGACGAATTCAGACCAAATTTTAAAACAAAATTCAGACCGATTTTGGACCAAAATTCAGACTAAAATAGTATCAAAATCAAGCCAATTCAGACGAAAATATTGACCAAGAGTTAGATTAAAACTGAGGCTAAAAATACGCCAAATACAAATTAAGAGCAAACCAAAATTTAGACCAGAAATCAGATCAAACGCTGGAAAGCAAAACAAAATTTAGACCAAACTTGGATTAAAACTCAAACCAAATTCAGATTAAAATTCAAACTAAAATAAAACAAAATTCTGACCTACAATCAAACCAGAATTCAGATTAAAAACGAGCAAAAACGGAAAAGTTAAACCAGTATTAGACTAAAATTCAGTACAAAATTCAATCCAAAAACTAGACGATTATCAATCTTTCTACAAGTAAGACATTTATAAGCTGGCGTATATCCTTCCCACCTCCCCCTGGATACGCTACTGGAAGCAATAACAGGGGAGCAACTTAAGAGAACAAGGATTACTTTACTTACTTACTTACTAAAGTTTTAAACTTCAGAAGAATAACTTTGGCGAGGTAGAGACAATTGTAAATCACTGTAGTCGCCAATGGAATCATTCTTGGTTAATAAACCAATTCAATAAAATTCAATTCATTAAGGTCTGCAATTAGAATATAATTTTATGATTTTACTCGATAAACTCATTTTTCGCCTTCTTCGTCTAATTCAGAGGTTCTCAACTGTATTCAACCTGCTCCTCCTTTTTCGAATTCTTTGTAGTCCCACGCCCCTCTCCGCCCTCCCAAAGTTATGACAAAAAATATAACAGATCTACAGAAACGAGAGATACAGCATCTAATAGCTGATCGAGTCAATATCAATTTATTTCAATTGTATTTTTATGCTACCAAATCAAATAATCAGTGCGGAGTATTTTTATCACCTTTCTTAAAAAAGGGCAAAGTCACAACAGAATCAAATACAGACAATTTTAACGGGTAATTTTAAGGATTTTCGTAAAATGGGCGTTCGATTTTTGTTGAAAATCCATTTTCGATTTCCTTGGTTAAAAATTGCTGAAAATGGCTAAATAATTTATTTAAAAAACCTGAGCTGATGGCGGAAACGGACTATGGAGTCGTAATTTTAATTAATATTTTAACGCAAAAAATGAGATCAATATTCTTACATTATGAATATTAAAAAGTGTTTTCCATTGTTTTTTTTTTAATAAATTTTAACTTTTCGCCGCATTTTCGGGTTATACTTAGTTCAAAAGGAATATGTGAAAGAAAAAATTATTTTTTTTTTATATTTATTGAAATGATTCCACGCCCCCTCTAAATCTGTCTACGCCCCCCTGGGGCGGCTCGCCCCACCACTTGAAAAACTGGTTTAATTACTTCATCTATTTAGTATAATATTTCTTAAGGTATGCAATTGTCCACATTTTAATAAATGTCATATCTTATCACAACTGCTACTCAAATTTGCAATTACAACAAAGACATAAACTTAACTAATGGAAAATAAGCAACTTCATTTTCATAATCTCTAAAAATTACGTTTATTGTTGAAGAATAATGGCAATCGCGTTTTCAGTGAATTAATGTATTTGCTGAAATTTGTACTTGGAATTTCAAACGGAAATAAAAACGAAGGCAAATATTTTACACGAAATGCTTAACTTATCAGTATTTAGATTTTGCACAAACAATGTAAATGTTTTTGTTTTTTGTTTTTACCCGTCATTGGCCCTATCAATTATTAGGGTTTCCTAAGTATTAGACGAAAAAAAAAACATACGTCACTTACTATTTGCTAGATAAAGCAATCATATAAAAACAACGACAATAATATTATTGTAAGAAAGGGGGGCGTTTTATGTATGTAGGTCTGAGAAATGTGCGAATATTTTTTTTTTCTCTTGCTCTTCTTTTGGTTTTTGTAGCTTTGGCTTTCCTCTAGTATCTATCCCGGCAACAGCAGTTATATGAATTGCTGACTGATAAGCGCGTGTTTGCAACAATTGTTGTTAGCATAATCTTTAGGCATTTGGAATATTGTTGTTGGTGGATGACGTATATTGACGCCGTACTTTTTTCGTATACAGATAAGATTTTTTGTGTTTTATTGGTTTCTGTGTTTGTTTTTGGTTTTAGTTTAATTTTTGATTAAAGTAAATAACGCATCAAATATTTTTAATGAAGAAAGTGAATGAATTTATGTTATTTAATATATATGGCTAAGAATATTACCGACAATATCTATTAATTGTTAACGGAAATTATATACGGTGTAAATCTTTGAAGTAATCTAAATCTATATAAATAACTACATATGTATGTATGTATAAAGATATGTACATAAGTTTAGTGCAAAGTTCGTTTTATCTTTATTGCTGAAATCTTTTGATTAGATTACAGCGGCATTAATAGTTACATATTATTGTATTTCAGAAATTTCATAAACTTTATTTTTTTTTTTTATTTTAATTTATGTAATATCTATGTTTTTTTTTAATAGAAAGTAACTAAATTTATGTTTTTCAATATTGATAGCGGAGAAATAAATTCAGTGTTACTTACTTCGGTTGAGTAGACAGTAATTATATCTCTTCGACCTATCTCTTTAGTCATGTATAAAATTTACAATGTTGGTACAAAATTGAGATTTTTCTTTTGTTATCGAATAATTGGAAAACTACTATCTGATCTAGATATTTTTACAACAGCAGATAATTTCTTGTATATCGAGGGCTTACATTCAAAAAATAGAGTTTATTTACAATTTTGACAAAAATCTGTTTTTCATGGCAAACTCTTCACTGGCCACGGGCGACGTCTGATATGATATTAATTTCGAATTTAAAAATCAGTTCAAGAATTATTTTCATTTTCTGTTTCGTTATTTTCTTGTCTACCGTGGAGTTTTACGATATTGTGATTGTATGTGTATATCCACATACACATTATAAATGAGACAGTTCTCATGCCAAGATCAATGTAAAATTTAAAAATCATTCAATATATTGGCTAACGACTTAAATAACCAAAGATAAATACACAGAAAATTTCACTTCTATGGGAGGTTGACGTGGGTGTTATCCGATGCTTTTTACAAAAGCTATTTCAACAAAGTGAACTGAAAAGTGAAAACTCTGGTCCACAAAATTTAAAAACAAATATCGGTCAGTTCATAGATGGCACCCCAGTCAAAGGGAAAACTCAAATTTTCCGAATTTTTCCAAATTTTAGTAACTTTTACTCTGGAGCAAACCTTTGAAATAATGTTTAGATCAAAATATGCCAAAAATGGATTCCTTGAAATATTGTGCATCAGGGTTTGACCATTATTTCATTTTAAATATACACAATTGCTCAAAATAATAATTGCACTTCAAAACTAATAATTTTAATTAATCTACAAAACTTTTGTAGTTATTTAAAGGGTGAATTGTTAGCGGAATATAACATATTATTCCTCAAATTATTGTGTACTTGAACTTTATGTAAATGAAGTGCAAATTAGCTTACAACTAAAAAACCGCAGTAACTACTTTATTAGTTATTTACAAAATACTTTAAATTTTGTCATAAAATAATAAGTTTAGAAAACGCCACGCGTCGAAATTCGGTTTGTAAATTTTACATAAGAAATCCAAACAAAAAACATGAAGTTTTAAAGAAATAGGGTTTAAAAACACTTTTATATATATTACAATTAAAGTGCTAGGGAATAAAACAATTATAGACAAAATAAAAAAGTTCCGTGTAAAAATGAGTGGTTAATAACTCCAAAGTTTGCACTCTTCTGAAAGCAGAAACAGTGTGTCGAAAAGCAACAAATTTTGCAAAAAAATATGGAGTTCCTATAAATACAAATAAAAAACATTTAGAATTATTAGATATTTCCAAAAACTATAGAAAAATAAATAAAAATTATCAAGATCAGGCTTTCCTACTTTCCAAAATTAATTTCGCACCCATGTCTTCGTACATTTGTGTGATGGATGACGAATCATACTTTGTCATTGAATGGCAGCAGAAATATTATTTTGAGTCTCCCAATGTGAAAGCACCAGCCAAAAACAAATAAATATTTTAAGATGGCCGCAACTTATAAAAAATTCATGGGCTAAAAATATTCGATTTGATGTAAACCTAAAAACTACAATATAAATTTTCGTACCGTAGTTTTCTGCTGTAGTTTTAGAACTCGCTCAAGAACTCTAAAGTTGGAAAAAATTAAAGAACTCTTCACATATAAAACAGTTAAAAATAAGCATAAAACACATTCTCTGCAATTTGATTTCCAAAATGTGATTTAACGTTTTTGTCGATAAACATTTTAAAAATTATGGCTAGTAAAAGGTATTACTACCTTACGTATTACTACCTTAGGTATTAATACCTTTTACTAGTATCATATCGTTTTTTAAAAACAGTAGCTGGGAAATTTAAAAAAATTTTCTGATTTATGGTATTTGACAGCAAGTTCCAAAAGTTTTGTTATGGTTGGCTATTGGCGAGCGTGCAACCAGTAATGCTTTATTTTTTTAAGATGGTTTGGGGGTGAGTTCACTGAATTATAAGAAAAGGTGCACGGAAAAAAAAGATTTGTGAAAAATAACGTGTGATATTCAAAAAAAGCAGAATAATCAGGAAAAATTGCAATTTGGCCTTGTAATTTAGAAATTTCATGAGATACTCAATATAAATTTATGGGTAAACTGCAAACATTACAGACCAAAACTTAATTATTACAGTTTCAGAAAGGAAAATATTCAAAGTGACATGGAAAAAATTGAGTTGATAAAAAATACTGAATTATTATTGAAATATTCTATGATCGGCAATTAAAAATTACGAGGCAAACTGTAAAATTTATGAAAATATTTTTGTCTCATTGCTTTCATTTTTTAAATCACACATTTACTTTGTTTTATTTATCAAATATTTTTCTATATGTTTTCATTCAATAAAATAACTTTCAAACTCATTGGTTGGCACCTGGTTGGCTTCTTTCTGTAACGAGACATTTTGGATTATTTATCCGGGACCTTTTACCTGAAGCTAGTAAGATTTGGGATGTTTACACTATATTAAATGAAAATTTTATTGTTTTATTAGCAAACGTCTTAATGGACATTCAATGCCATTTCATAATTGTATCGAACAGTTTTCCAAAAACCATTGAATCTGAAAAACCATCTTTTTTTGAATTACCCTAGAATTATGAAGATAGCTAGTCGAGTTGTTTGCTTTTGATCAATGCGATTTGAAGCTACATATAGGGAAGAGAACAAAATATTCTAAAAAGTATTATTATGCTTAGTAAAAATTCAATTTCCAATTTGATAATTTTCAAAATCAAACTGTAAAAATTGATTTGAAACTCCAATAATATTAACTGTATTGTGAAGTACAATGTGTTTATTCATTCGTAAATTTTATTGATTCATTCTGGATATTATAAATTTAACTCAAGGCAATTATTGTTTGATCGTAATCAATTATTACAGTTTTTCGTTTACTATCCGGACAAGGCAGGGAAAACTGTAATTATTATCAGAAATCCAATGAATTGTTATAGTATATTTTTTATAACCATCACCAAAAGGATCAAATAATTTTGTGGCCAAACCTAGCGCCTTCACAATAGGCTAACACAAATCCCAATGTTTTGGAATTAAATATGTGCCGAAGAACTACACCCGTTAAATGTTCCACAATTGAGTCCGTTCGAACTTATTTTTCGACTAACCTAAATAATTTAACCAGAAATACTGCTTGCCGACTCACAAACACCAGATGAGCTATTGCAACCGCAAATCAAATTAGCATGCAAAAGTGAAAGTTTACCTTCATCATGGACGAAACGTATCATCGTGAAGCTGCCAAAGACGGACGACTTGAGAAACTGGGTTTCGCCCTCACAGAAGATGCGTCGATCAACCTAACGAACTTCGGATAGTTATCGAACAATCTATTTAGTGGCGCTCACCATTATACTTGCTGTTCATCGACTTTAAGAAAGCCTTCGACTCCGTTAAGGATCTAGTCTGGTGTTTCAAAAAATCGATTTTTTTTTTTATATATTGAGACTATCTTGTAAAAATTCAAAATATTAACGAAGTTATAGCACATAGTCGAGAGTGCCTGTTGTTAATCATTTATCTGTTGTTAAAACTTTAAAAGCGTTTTTCTCCAAACAACGCTTTTTTGATCGGCCCAGGGGTCTAAAAAAATTCTACCTAGGCAATTGAGCTGATATGTTATTTTACATACTAATGGCTATCGCAGGTATTAAATTGTTTATTTTCAATCATTATTAAATATTTTTACCCCAATTTTCGACAAAAAACAACGCGATTTTTGAAAAAATGGCAAACCTACAGAACAATAATCTATATGACATCAAGCGCCGTAATCACCCGGGCATGCCACACACCTTTTTTTTAGGTGTCCACTTTGGATGTAAAAATCACTACAAAAATAGCGTAAAATAAACTCTAAACAATTTTGTTGTACAGTTAATGTCATTGTATTTTATTTTATTATGATAAAAAATTCCCAAAATAACCTTGAAAATTAGGCCGGAACACCAGACTACATCCTTAAGCGCAATATGGAGACCTCTACAAAGAAATTGAGTCCACCAGAAGCTTATTCGAATCATCAAAGCGATGTACGAGTATTCTGAACTAGCAGTACACAATGGCAACATCAGCAAGCCATTCACAACCAACGCTGGAATCGAACCACAATGTCCCCTCTCACCCCTTCTCTTTGCTATCATACTGGATGAAGTTATGGCTAGCGTATGCTCCAAAAGGAGAGGCGTATCGTGGAGCCTCACCTGTTCTCACATAAGCTCAGTGACATACAAGCAAAAATCAGTCTTTTGATCAGAGAAGCACGTCACGTTGGACTCAAGATAAACATCAAGAACACCAAGGCCATGAATAAACAACGATAGCACTGAACATATGACAATCGAAGGTAAGCCTGTTGAATACGTGGAAAAATTCTGCTACCTAGGCAGAATGATGGCCAAAGATGGTGGAGCAGAGGAAGACGTCAATAAGCCCAAAGCTGCGTTTGGACGATTACAGCCAGTATAGAGAAGCTCGCAAATTTCCAGAAGAACAAAAATCCAAATATTAAACGCATATGTAAAATCAATACTCATAAAATAGAAAATAAAAATTTTTCTTCACGGCCCCACGCTGGCAATGACAAACCTCAAAAAGTAAAAAAATGCCTATGAAAAGCTTTTCTCTTCGCCGTTCGAATTCGGAATAAAGCTGTAGGCCCCTTCCATTCGTGTATAAATATTACCCACACAACATGAATGGATGCGAAAAGCTCGGCCTTGGCCCTCCAGGGGATTTTGTGCCATAATAGTAGTAGTAGTGGAAATGTTTTGTAGAAGCCCTAAGCTCCCAGATGGAGTAAACACAAAAAAAATAGGAAGGTCTCCAATGAATATTGACCAAAAATGTATATTGTTTAATTAAAAAAATGAAAAAAAAAACAACTGAAATTGAAAACGGAATTGAAACTTTTTTGTAAATATTAATGTTTTTCTTATTAAATATTAAATTCGCCCAGCTTCCCAGTCCGGTCCTGGCAAAGTAGGAGTAATACGAAAATTACAGCCAATTTATCCAAATTAAAATATTTTATTTTGAATGTTGTTTGAAATTTCGAAATCGAAAATTTTTTTTAAAAAGTGAAGTGTTTTTTGAATTTTTCTGATTTTATGTGCCAAAAAGGCTATCATCATTGCAATTAAAAAAAAAAAGTATCCTATAGACATCTTATGAACATCAGCTTTATAAGAAACAAAAAAAATTAAATTTGGTCCAGTGGGTTTTGAGCCAAATCTGAACTTACAATTTTCATACAACCAATTTTATATATTAGTATAGATTAAAATAATAGAGGAGCTCCATAGATTAATAGCAAAGTTGAACGGATACTGACATTACCCATATTTGTACTAATACATATAAAATATTGTCATTTATTCTCTAAGTAACTTTTGTCAAAAATTGTTTTCCTCATTTTCCCACATGGGTTAAGCCCATTTGAGTCCGGTGTATACAAAAAGTACAGGAGAAAAGTGAATAAAGTAGTTGTTTTAGCAACCTATGTCAGGCAATATTGAAAGTATATTTGTGTAAAATTTTCAAAAAAGGTTACAAACCAACATGAACAATCCAAAAAGAATGTAGAGGGGGAAAACTTTTATATAAGTATAACAGAAAACCATAATATTTACTTTTTAATTATAAAAATATTAGAATAATGTAAAGGAGGACATTTTAATACATTTATATCATATTTACATGTTTTTGATAAAAAAAACCATAGACTATTCAAAATGAAACACATATTTCCTACACATTGCTTTGCAGACACAAGAGGAGTTCGGCATTTTTCACACTTTTCTCACATGTATTTATTTTTCATTATATTTTTATTTGTTTTTCACGAATTTTTTAATGAATTTGTTATTTTATATCTTTATTTCTCAAATTTCAAAACAATTTATTTATTTTATTTTGAGCTGAACAATGGGCTAATTTTCTTTTGAAAATTAAACGTCAAAACATGCCGCCATGTTAAAAATGAGAGCGGAATAATGCAAATGCCAAAACGGCATTGACAAAATGGGTAATGAGAAGAGGCTGTCATTGCTACCCGTTCAACTTTGTTATTAATCTATGCTCCAAATCAAAACAATAAAACGACACTGAACGTTTTTATTGCGTTTTGATTTAAAGCTCCGCGGTTCTAAATCGTGTGCCATTTTTTTTAAAACCAATTTGTGTTATTGGGTGCATTCAGAAGGTACAGTTGTTGCGCAACTGTGACGTGTGTTTCTTCTGAATGGGTTGTTGTGAATTTCCGCTCCGTGGAGATGTTGGCATTTGACGCCATTTTTTCCATCATTTTATATTTCTGCTCTAGCGGGCCAACATGTTGTCTCAAAAGATCTGCGCCGTCGGTGGCTGGTAGCCGATATTTTCTTTTGTTTCGGCGGCTGATATAAAAATACTCGAACATAATATTTTAAACAATTCTATTATAAGCAAATTTATCTGTTTAATGTTATTCAATTCATATTATGAAGTTTGTCGTTCATTTATACAGTGAGTACGGCTTAGCCGATAAATCACGGCCGGTAGCAAGTAAAAACAAAGCGGCGGCGCGAAGTTGACTGTTAGCTGCACGGCGCAGGTTTCTGGCTTATAGTTAAAAAAAAATATATAAGAAAATATGCATGATGTCTGCCGAAGATACAGTTTCAATTCAATATACAATTGGCGAGTGTATTTAATAATAGATATCTTATATTATTTTTGTCTTTGATAAAATTAAAATTTTTTCACTTTTTTTGTTTCTCAAAAAATAAAACAGCTGTTTCTCAAAAATTTGTCAAATGATCCATCATGCCATTCAGAAGACTCAAAATGTATATACGTAGCAGAAGCGAATTTAATCTCAACATGTTGAGCATCCGGTGTGTCTGCTGAATGCAACCATTGTGATGACCAACAACATATGTGCATTAGATGGCTTATTTGCCCCATACATTTTGCTAAAGTATTTCAGATCTTCATTGTGACAGCAGAATATAAAAATAGGGTGCTAAAAACCAATTAAAATGAAAAAAAAAAAAATTTAAATTTGTGAAAACTGGATGCGCTACTCCGAAAACCGTGATTTTTAAGGATGTTTTACCATAGGTTTGGGAAAAAAGTAAAAAATGCCGCTAAAGGGAATGGCGTACCCAGTTTTTTGATACAACTAAACCGAAAGCCACCCCAAGCGGCTAAAGTGACCATTTGGCACTTTTTTGTACAAATTTTTAAATTTAACCGTTAGGGTTTTGAAGATATCGGTAATTTTTTTATGATTAAAGTACATAGAATTGTAGGTAATTCAATTTAGTTTATTTAGAATATAAAAATTTTTCAAATCGAGTTATATTTGAACAGGTAAATTAACTTTTAGTGAACCCAGGTCGAGTAGAATCAAGTTCACCTTTGACAAATGTCGCCAAAAAATTGCAAAAAGCAAAGCAGACGTTGAAAAAATTGCCTTAAATTAATGAAACTTACCAATTAAGAAGTAATTACTTAACTTTTAATATTTTCTCCATACTAAATCGCTTGGGTCAAAATTGTTGATTTATATCAATATGTAATACAGGTGTCCCCCGTATAACACGATAGTTAGGTTCCAAAAAAGCATCGTGTTGTGCGGATTCATGTTATACGGAAAAAGGAAGCAGTATATAAAGCGGAGTTAGGCTCCAAGAATTTAGGAATCTGCCGTATTATATACGAAATCGTATTATACGGGACAAGCAAGTAGTACAAAAACAGGGTCATGTTCCAAGAGTTTTCGAGCTGTCACATTCAGGGGAAATCATTTGCTTTATGTATATTTTAACTTTTTGTACGGTTTGATACATTTTCTCTCTTCTATAAATAAATTAAAGTTTTTATTTTTGGTTGTAAAAAGTAAAAAACAGAAAGTTAGTATATTGATTTTATATAAAAAATTTTAATAATAAGCACTTAACAGAAAATTTATTGGAACATTTAAAGAAAAAATTTAAATTTAACAAGCAAAAATGACAATGAAACTAGAAGACAGAGTGAAAGAGTGAACTGGAATTTGATAAATACCATATAACAAATAAAAATTAGAGTTACTGTTAAATAGCTAATTAACAAATTCAAAAAGCAATTTGAATTTCTAAATTATTTTCACTAATCGTGTTACACGAGGGATTAAGTTATTTTCAAATCGTGTTGGAAGGAAATCGTGCTATAGTGACATTGTGTTATATGGGGATTTCCGCTATTAACAAATCGTGTTGGATCGAAATCGTGCTCTACGAGTGCCGTGTTTACGTGGGAAACCTGTACATATAATACTTTAATTGACAGACGTAAATAAAGATTACAAATTTCCACGATAACAAAATTTTTTCAACTCCTGCTTTTTTTTCGCGCAATTTTTCGACGATTTTGTCAAAGGTGAACTTGATTGTACTCGACATGGGTTCACTAAAAGTTAACTTACTAGTTCAAATATATCTCGATGTGACAAATTTTTGTATTTTAAATAAACTTAATTAAATTACCTAAAATTCTATGTACTTTAATCATAAAAAAACTACCACTATCTTCAAAACCCTAACGGTTAAATTTAAAAAATTTTACAAAAAAGTGCCAAATGGTCACTTTAGGCGCTAGGGGTGGCTTTCGGTTTAGTTGTATCAAAAAACTGGGTACGCCATTCGCTTTAGCGGCATTCTGAAAATCTTATATATGCAGGTTGAATGCTTTTTCCATACAAAATCCCAAACCTATGGTAAAACATCCTAAAAAATCACGGTTTTCGGAGTAGCGCATCCAGTTTTCACAAATTTAAATTTTTTCATTTTAATTGGTTTTTAGCACCCTATTTTCATATTCTGCTGTCACAATGAAGATCTGAAATACTTTAGCAAAATAAGCCATCTAATGTACATACATTCACGAAAACATCCATATCTGTGATGATCCCATAAAAATGTATAAAAGAAATAACGATGTGTCGCAATGAAGCGAAATAACTTTTATTTCTCATTGCTATTATTAAGTCAACAATAAAAGATAACTTGTTCAATGTAAAGCTTATGCAACACTGACAAATCAATAACATTCCTTCAAAACGCGGACATCAATGAATAAGCACAATAATAATTCTTTACAACCAGATGCAATTGTACATTTTTGGGGGTGGATTTCAATAGCCTCCATGTTTTCTTTAACGGAAGAAATCCATTAAGGAAGTCGTCTGATGAAATTAAAGCAAATATCATAAGAAATGTATTGCAGAAAATTAGGTCAAAGTGTCTAGCATCATTAATAAAGTAGCATTAAAAGAGTAGTACAAGTATGTAGCATAATCATAATGGAAGTTCACAAGTTTTTCTGCACTAAAGCTGCTACTAAGTAAACTTGCAACTGAATTTGTGGCGCCTATGAAACAAACAGAAAAAAGAAAGAGGAAACATTTTCTTCAGCTTCTGTTTCTTCTTCTTTTGCAATTTCAACTAACTCAAATTGTAATAGACAGGGGAATTTCTCATTTCAATTTCGCACACACATTTTCATTTTTTTATCTTGCACGCGTCTTTGCTGGGGCTATAACGCCATAAATTTAAATGTTATTACCATAATGCGAAAACAGTTACCGTTATGCCGCAATAAGAAAAGTGATTTCAATATTTCAATGACACCTTAAATATATCCTCAAGCAGCAAGCTGACCAGTCAAGACTATGCAATTTTCGTAGCGCAATAATGTGTAAGAGAGAATTCATAAAATATTTGCAGCTATCATATGCGATGCATCAATCAATAAATTTGCAACAAATTTTCTTTTCAATTTTTTCTATTTTTCTCCTTATTAAATAATAATATAATTTATGATTGCAAACGCCTTAAATATCAATGATCCTATAAATTTTACTAACATCTTTACCTACTGCACTGAAGAAATTTTCACGCTTACAAATCTCACCTCAAATTTATAGGAGCATGTATGCATGGTGTGTATGTGTGCGCACGCCCACTTTTATCAATGGAATTACATCAAAAGAATTGCAGACTTTTCAACGCTTTTGGTGTTTTTTTTTTGTTAACCAAAGCCAAGTTTGTCTTCACTTTATGTAATGTGCGCACACATATTAATTTCAATTTATTGTAAGCAGCGATTCTTAAACTTCCAAGTCGTTAGAGAAATTTGTGTACTCAAATCATGTTTTCATAACTTTGGCTTGGCGGTTGTTAGCTTCCAACCAACCACCAATAATTGCAAGTTACTTTACTTAAAATTTGTCTAATCTATTATCAAGCGGCGCACACTTTCTTCAATTGGTATTGGAGAAACGTAGGCCGGCGCCTAAATACTTTTGGCCTTATCGACTTTCCAGAAATGCTTACGCAATTGTTTACTGTCAGTTCGAACACCAATTGTTGATGATCACGACGATAATGATGAAGTGGTGCAAAAATGCTGTTACCTCCGGAGGCAGTTGCAGGCAGGCAGCCGTTCTTCAGTAGATATTTTAGATAATATTGATGGCAATAATTGCTGGTTGTTAAATAAAAAAGATGCGTTTATAAATTGCAACTATTAGAGTGAGGATATTTGCTTTTTGTGATACTTAGTATTAAATTTATGGTATTGTAGTAAATTTTAAAATGAGAGCCTAATAGTTTGCAATTATTGCTTTGAGCGAGTTGCAGTACTCAACAAATTGCAACTTTTTTTCTGCGTCAGGCATAATTTCTATATAATTCTGATCACGTTGACGTACTTAGGATTTGAAATATTTACATTTGAAAATTCTGAAAAAATCTAAATTCAAAACATTTTAGAAAAAATGTAATTGCTGTCCAGGGGCGGATACAAGGAGAGGGAACAGGGGGAAATTGCTAATAATACAAGAAAATAAGAATATGGGCAATATCATCAATATTGTCACTGACTTTCTGGAACGCCAAAATTATTGCTCTGCCATATCAAAAAAAAAAAAACTATACACGAACGAGAAAAAAACGCACCAGCCCGCGTTTTGGTTCATATGGAGAATTTTTATTTGCCTCCCGCGCTCAAATCAACAGCACATCCTTTTCTATGGGACGTTGCAAAATAGTTCGAATACATTTTTATACCAAATTCGGATTCGAACACCGGAATCATTGCTGAGATGAATTTATTTTTGAATTGCGATGATGGTCCGTCGTTCCAAATTTTCAAACTTTCAGCGATTTTTGCATTCCGGTAAGCAACTTCCACATGAAAAGAATGATGGTTTCTTTTATGTGCGGTTTCTAAGAATTAATGGCGCCGTCGATGATAAACTAGTAGCAATCATTTTATTTCAACAAAAAAACATTTTTCACCGCCTTCTACACAGATATGAAGGTAGCAAATTGCCGATTTTTTTTTCGATCCGAAAAATAGACTTAAAATGCTCGAAAAAAGTAGTTTTAAAAATTTCTTAACTTGTTGGACTTTGCGCAAAAAAAAACTTTTTAGTATTTTAGACTGTTACGTTACAATAAAAAAAAGCGACTCATTTCAAAGCCATCAAACTTGACTACCAAAAAATTAGCTACAATTTATTATGTTCTATCTTCAATAGCGAATGGATATTAAAAAAACATCAAAGATTGGGTATAACTTACCTTTTAGTTGTGCTCTATGTTTTTACCCCTTTTCCACTTCACAAGAGGCACATTTTTGTAATGATATTCATATTGCTCGATACCATAAGATACATATTAACTAAAACTAAGAACAATTGCGTGGTATTTAAAAACAAAAATTTTTTTTCATTAGTTTCGATTTCCAAATTTCGGCCCATATGCGCATATGAATTCCAGCTAGTAATAGGGAAATTGTTGGACACAGCCGTCAAATCCCACAGATCTCACGCAGTTTTAAAAGGCTACGATAAAATCTAACCCAAACCAAATAGAACACAAAATTCCTTTAGTGGTGTGGTTAAAGATCACCTCATACCACCGATCATTACCTGAAGTAAAGCCTCGATTATGTAAAAGTATCGTTGCGTGACGTAGAAATCTATTGAAGACAGAACTCTACATACGCTGAGTTAAGATCACTTACACGCACTCCATGCATATATCACAAAATCGATACATGACAGTTACCAACGTCACGAGACGCTACGTTTTGTTTAGATAATCAAACCTTGATTCCTACAAATTCATTTCTTCAGACAAAGGGAAGTCAAGGAAGATGCCGCGATTGATGGATATCGTCTAGTTTAACAGCCTATGCGAGTAGGAAGAGCTCAGAGATATTTGAGTAGGGATATCTGACAATGAACGTCGCTCAAAATTATGACGGAAAATGATTACCGAAGACCCTCGGTGGGAAGCCTAACTTCCAGTGAGGTTCTTAAGTTCCTAAGAGATTCGTGATTTCATCCAGGTCTGAATCTGGAATCTATCCAACCTTAATTAGAAAGTAGGACGACCTCGATAGTCTAGTGGGTAGTGCACTAGACTTTCATCTGGGAGGTTCGGGTTCGATTCCCGTCTTCGTCTGGTGGTTAATTTTCATTACTTTCTTATATTCACTATCAATATGAAGTTATGAGAATTATAAGATAGTGTACAAGTACACACATTGGTTGGTAATGGCAAAACCACCAAGCCGATAAAAAATTGCCACACCGCCGTTCGGAATCGGCGTTAAACTGTAGGTCCAACTATGTGGTATCACAATGGGTCGTTCAGGCCTAAGTGTGTCTCTCGACAGCCACTCCAACCTAACCTAATTAGAAAGTAAATTAATAAACGTGGACAAAGGTAAATCGGAAATGCATAGAAATATTTCTAATTATTGGAACGCCAGGTTACTTTTCTCTACTCAAATACAAAAACACAAAAATCCTTCTCAACCTCAGTCGTGAAAAGTCCAATTAGTTATATCGTCGATATTTCCTTATAGGGAGCAAAGAGCGTGCAGGCTAGGGTCTTTCTTACAGAAGCTTCTACTGAAGTTGTCACGATAAAATGTAAGGAAAGGCAATAAGTTACTTTCTGTCATAGTCCTGGACTTGTCCAACGACGAAAACGGCAACGGACTTATTGTGTTAGCTGCCGCTACAACCGTTTTGGTAGCTTCAATAAAGTTTTTCCAGTCGCCTCCCATATATTCGCACTGGTGCATTTAGGACCCCTATACCTGGTCTTCCCAAAGGAGATTCGGTCGTCCTCTTCTGTGCGTTTAACCACCGTGGCTCGAATAAAATACCTTCCCCGCCAGTTTCTTCCATGCACTCAACAATACCCAGACAGCAAAGTCGCTGGAATTTAACGCGCTTGACTATATCAGTGTCGGCGTAAAGCTCAAGTAGCTCATGGTTCCATCTTCTTCAATACATGGCACCCTCACACATGCTTTTTTACTTGAACCAGCAAACTACTTTTACAAAAATATATTAATATGTGTTTGAGATTAACAATCTCAGGAATCTGTCTTTCATTATTAAAAGTACTAAATGGTACTACTGAAAAAATTATTCTGAATTCCTGAGTATTTGTAGTAACATAACACGTTGATTACACTTTTATTATGTAACCAAAACTGTAATTATAAAGAAATATTCTCCATTAATTCCGATATTCTAAGGATGTTCCATGTTAACTTGTTACTTGTATTTTTCTAAAGCTCGCTTTTCAGAGCTAAAATTATTTCTCAAGAAAATGAAATAATAATTTTAGCAAATTCACTTAATATGTAGGTAGATATTTGTAATAAACAAAATATAATATCAATACAATTTATTTGAAATATGTTGCATATTTCTGTAAACTCAATCAATCAAACTGTGGGGTTTTTTTTTAATATTTGCATATAACTTTGATACGTACAAAATTTTATCTACACAATTCATTTTATTAAAACTAAAAAAAAAAAATATAAAAAAAATGAAAAATGTTATTGTTACCTTCACTTCACTCAAGATAAAATCTTAACAGTTTGTAGCTTATAAATTAATGCAGAAAACATAATAAAATGACATTATTAATGTGTTTAATTGTTTCATATGTGTTTTTGTTCGATGACAAGTTGAAATTTATATGTATGTAATTCTATAAAATTATATGATATTTTCTGTTTGGAAAACAGGGTGTTTTCAGAAATAATAATGATAAAATAATAAGGATTTCAAATTTTGCTTAAACTATGAATAGTGAAATATTATAAGCTTCTTTTGTCGTAAGTGATTCACGAAAGTTCACAGATCTCCATAGAGACAGCTCAGAAATTAGCTCAATTGCTAGGTTTATCTGCACTTGGTGTAAAATAAACTAATAATCCTATATGTATTGCGATAGTCTTCCAGGGCTACGTCTAAGCCCCTAGCTCTTTCAATATAAATGGGAAAATTATAAACCATGTAAAAAGGATATAAGGAAAATTGTAAATTTGCTGGTAGGTCACTATCTGAACTTCGTTAATTAAATTAGCCTGTTTGTGTAGACAGAAGTTTGATTTTGTACAGAACAAAATTCTTGTATAATCGTTTCTATAGTTGCAGCGTCTAGAGAAATGATGTTCTATTAAGTTTTTTAAACCCAAAACTCCCCCTTGGATCTGTTAGAGAAAAATTTATACTTGTGAAGATAATTTGCAGAATCGCTCCGTATAGATTTTCATTTGTGCGAATGCCTAATGCGTTATATGTATTAATTATTAAAGTTAGTATTTGAAGACTATTTACGGAACAATCATTAAATTTAGCCCGGGAATTTAGATTGCTAATACCAATCACTAGACAGAAAGGGATTGATTGGGTGTGGCTCCTTCCATGTAGACCAAATACTTAATACTAAATACATTGGAAACAATTTGCGGACCAATTACTAATTTTGGTGAGGGGATGCAAGTTTCTAATATAAACCTCTGGGTGTGTCACTACTCATATAAAATTAGTTGATGAAAACGTTATTTTTTTGGGGGCCTCATACACGACATGTTAAAATTTGGAACATGTGAACTCATTTCCATAATCATCTGGTACTTGTTTCTAAATGTAAATTTTATGCAAAACACTTTTTGGTTATATATCCTATATGGTAACTTGCCAAAAGTAATTGCCAGTGTGGCCAACTCAGCGCTTTTCCCGCTAAATTTAGTGCTTTTTGAAAATTAAAACTCCGGAAAAAAGTGATTTAACGTTCAGCGCGTTTTTTTCCCCAATTTAAAAGACACTAAATGCTCAGCTAAATAACAAAAGTTTTTTATCGAAACAATGAGCAATGAACTTATTTAAAACCAAAGTTCGTAACCGTAAGTCACTCAATTCAATAAATTCTTTACTTCATATAAAAACTGGATTAAAACACGAAAATTCATTTTGTGAAAACTACAAAATACCTGATGACGTAAATAAACAGCACTTGCGTTTATAATGCTTCTGGATTCAAACAGAGTGTGTTATGGCCAGAAGAAGCTGATAATATGAAGAGAATATAGACTTCGACATCGATATGTGATTTAAAAATATTTATGTATAAATATGTACTTATAGTTATAAATTATTTCTCTGTATATTTTTTTGTGATCAAAGTGTATAAAATACTCCTTTTCCATGATCTTATTTTAGTTTTCCTTGTAGTTGTGTAATTTAGAAATGCTGTGAATTAAAGAAAACACACGTTTTTTTCTTCATTTTAGCGGAGTTTGAAAAATAAAAGTTCTTTCTTCACACGAAATGGGTGCACAATTAATGTAAGTGAATACAAAACAAAAATAAATAGGAAAAATAATGAAAACATGAGATAACTCGCAAATCGTACTGTAATCATTTTCTAAGCCCCGTTCACTTTGAAATTATTTAGTAAGCAAAATATTTATTATGATTTCTATTGGCCCTTTCATGCCCGATGTTGCCTATAGGCAACATTCACTTTGATGTGGCATTAAAGAGGTGTCTAACAAATTATACTTGTAATATTATATGCATTCAGTAGTGTTAGGTATTCTTCACGTTTTCTGGTTGCCGAACATTTCAAATTTCGAGCTTATACCATTTTTTTATATTTTTTGTCGTTGAAGTCAAGTCAGAAACCTATATGGAAAAATTGTTCGTAAATTCTTTTCTATTAATTTTTCCACAAAAATGCTTAAAACTATTACTAAGCAGAAGTTTTTATTATAAAATATGATTATAACTAACAAGAGAAAGCTAAATTTGTGCGAATGATGTTTGTGAAAAATTTTACTTAAATTCTTAAACTTTATCCTTTATATAAAATATTTGAATCAATTTAGTACATTTAAAAAACTTTTATAGTAACCACTCGTGATGTAGTGGTTAGTGTGTCCGACTGCTGCGCAGGATGCTCAGTTTAAAAAATAGAAAATTTAAAATTTTTTAGTAGCTTTTTTTATAAAACAAAAAAATTTCATTTGTTTTTAATTAATATCTTCATTAGTGCAAACAAAAACAATAAATTTTTTCTATTCATCCATAGCTAACCGAATTCAAATTAAATATGTTTTAACGAAAAATCAACAACAGCTTTTTTAAATCGTTCAATATAGGACTTATCTGTAATATTTTTGATTTCATACCTCGACTAGTAAATTTCAAACTCTCTTTGAACTGACTAGCCTGCTTGCTCAGACCACAATCCCAGTCCATCATTGTTTTCCAAGCAATGTAGAGCTTGTTCTATGTGGCTTAACGCAACGTGTACTTTTAATGTTTCCGAAGCCTTGTGTAGGGCCCTTAGGTTTTTTTTGATTGAAAAACAACACTTCACAATCTTATCTATGACCTTGAATGCTGATATGAAAGGGGTATATGGCTGGAAACAATTTTTTTTTTGTTATTCTCAAAATGACATTATTTTCCGGGTATGAGATACAGCATATCACCGGGTATGAGGCGCCACTTAACTACTGTTTCGATTAATTTTTTTTGTATTTCTAGCCATGTCAACCCCAAAAAAGAAAATCGTCAATCAAATGGATGGAGAAGACGATAACTAAGAGGGAAATGATGAATGAAAACTGCCATTTCTTTTTATCTTAGAAAAAGAAAAAGGGCCTACACTGAAGGCCTACAAAATAAATAAATTTATATTTATAAATAATTTATATTTCATATTCCCCAATTTTTAGAGGATTTTTGTAGGTGTCTCATACCCAGGTACAAATATTTTTGTTTGCAAAAACGCAAGGAAATTGGTTATTTAATTTTGCTTGCTAATGGAATCACTATACTTTTTTCAGTTAAGAATTGCGAATTTTCATTACCTTTCCCACAGTATATAAAACACTCGATTTGGTTTAACCAGTGAAAATTTAGGGCTCAAAAACAAAACCCGTCTCAAACCCGTGAACATTCCCTTAGATATAGGGTACCTTAAAGTTTTTTTCTCACACAGAATTGAAACCAAACCGTGACAACGTAAATGGTTCATCAAACCTTGCAATATATGCAATTCCGGCAAAACACACTTTGCTACAACATAAACTTCGTCAATTTCTTCGAAAACGGGTTTGCTTCTGTGCAACATTTCGCGTTTTTCTTGTCTAAACCTAATGATTTGAATTCTAAAAAGTCTTTTTTCAAATTCAAATAATTTTAATTGTAGTTCTGCATATCGTAACCAACATCTTTTTCATTATAATGAACTAAATGATGAGCTAAAAATTTATGATCGGATCGGATAAGGATCGGATACTATTTTATAGTTTTAAAATGTTGTTTTTTTTTAAGTAAAAGGATTCAAACGAAAATCAAATAAAATTCCCCTATTTTCAATTGAAAAAAATCATTACAAAGAAATTCTGAAAAGTCCCAAAAAATCCAGGGATCCCGGGACTGCCATATTTCAATATCGAATACCTTAGTTTGCACTGCTGCAAGACAAAAATTGTTGTTAAGTTGGGTTGTTATTGCGTTCTGCAGAGTGATAGTTTATTGAAAGGTTTAAATGGGATTTTCTCAAAATTTTGCTTTTTTTACTTATGACAGTCTTGTAGAAAACGAGCGATAAAGGCTTATGGAATCCCCAAACAGGTCGTTAATAATCTGGGCTCAAAAAATTTTTAGTTAAAATTTTAGTATTAGTTCAAAATATATCAATAAGTCAAAGCAGACATTGTAGAAAAAACCCGTAGTTGGATATTTCTCTTCCCCAAGGAAATGAAAACATTAACTGGTTCACAAACCAACTAGAAAAGACATTTAGTGGTAAAAACATTTCGGTCATTTAGAAAAGAGTTCATATCTGAAAATTCGAGTTTTCTAAAGAAGAGTTAACTGAACACGGTCAAAATACTGAATCTTGGATAAAGTTAAGAACTTCAAAAATTTTCTGAACCGAGATTTCGAAATGAACTGGTGAAAAACTTGACATAAAAAAATTAAAAATCAAGTGAATATTTTCATAATCGATCTATGGAAATTTATGAAAAATTATATATTGAATGAAAGATTTATAAAAATCTCTTCTACTTTACAAAAATGTATAGAAATTTATAGTTCATAAGAAACTTTAAATTTATTTAGGAATACATAAAATTTACGAGCATATATTTTGTAAAGTCCATAAGAATCTTAAATCTTGAAATTTAATATTCATACAAATTTATGTAAAGCAATATTAGTATACAAATCTCAGGAAGTGAGACCTTTTCGAAATGACTCTAGTTGGACACTTGTCTTTTAAAACAATAACAAATCCAGATTTAAGCTATATTTGCATGTATACGATAGATCTATGCCTCTTTAAAAATATATTTCACAAAAAAAAAAACCAAAATGGCTGAAAATTCGAGATGATCCCTTTTGAAATGACCTATTCTTTTAATAGAAGTGTATTGAATTATTTGTCTTTACTTCGACTTCAATCCCTCTGACTTCGTTTAGCTTGAACTCTACTGTATTTCAAGCTTCAAATCCATAATTTCGCAACAAAAATCCATTGAATAATTAAAATCGATTTTACAACTGCAAAATAGTAAACAAATTCTAGCTCCCGCCAATTCCTCACTTGCCACATTGTACTGTAAATGCAGCAAATAAATTAATTTATGAAATGTGTTAAATGAAACAACAAAATCATGTTGTTGACAACAAACATGACAGTATATTTTGTAATTCAATACAATGCAACAACATGGTGCAGCAGCAATAATATCAACAACAGCAGCAACAACATGCAATTGAATATTGAATTGTGAGTAGGTATGTGTGTACATAAGTATCAATTAAAGTTGTCTGCACTTTTGTGAACATAAATATGTTGTTGCTATTGCTATTTTTGTGGTTGGTGCGTGCAAATTGTAAACCAACATAATGTCAAAAATTTAAAGGAACTTTATAAATACTTACACACATGTAATGTCGTTACAATTATTTAATACTTTTACAAAATATTTAACCTTGAAAATGTCGTTAGTTTTAAGCGCCAATTGATACTGGTCAATTCATAAAATTACATAGTCGTTCATATTGATATGGATATAGATAGGCATAATGTTGTTCTTGTTGCAAGAACCTTCGTTATTCTTTCATTTGTTAAATTAGGTGTAAAGTGGGATATCAATAACAAACCCTAATTTATTTCAAGACAAATGAAAGGACTGGGGTTTTTTTTAATCCACACAAAGAATGTCAGGATAATGCAACAAAACGATTAGTTTGCCGTCTCAACCTACTAGGTTTTTGTGTTTTTGCCTTTATTTTGTATCCAGGTGTATATGAGCTCATCTATTTAAACGTTTAAGCAACACCTTCTGAAATATACTTCAGACTTCAACTATACTTTTATTTTCATCTTCTTTTATTCTAATTTTTTCCATAATGAATATTTAATTTATGTTTCAAAAAAAACACCATCAATATTTCAAACATCCTTCTATTCCAAAACTACAAACGTAAAAATTTTTTTTGAAAAACTGTGCTCAAGTCTTAATTTGAGCATATTTAAATCTCTCTAATTAAGTCATTAACTCGCAACGCCCCTGCTGTTCTCATTAATCATTTGAAAGCATCTAAGTAATGCATAAAGAGTGAAAAAGGCTCAGTAAAAAAGGACAACAGCCATTAGAAGCACACATGCAAATTGAATGGTTATTTTTTGTGAGTTTAATGAAAATATGTAAAAAAAAAAATAGAGGAACACATTAAAGAAGAAGAAGAAGTCCAGTACAAGACGCAGCAAGTCAACAAGCTGCTTTGTGACAAATGCTAGACACCGGCAAATGTCTGTGGATGGATATAGAAATTGTGCGCAGGCAATAAAATTCGACACAGTGGCAAGTGTTTTGTTTTTGCTCACCAAGTGTGTCTGTCTAATAAACATTTATTCCTTCGTTTGCTAAGAATTTACAGCAGGTGGCTTTAACTTTTATGTTCGGTTCGATTTGTTTTACTTTTACCTAAGTCTAAGGCAGCTATAGATAACTTTCGCACATTCCTATCAATTGCATTGTGCCAAACATAGAATCCGCTTTCAATTACCTTTACCGTTTTTTATCGTAAATTTCATTTTATTACCGCACAAAGTCTAGTTTCAATTCAAGGCAGAAACCATAAGTTTCTGATAAAATTTATGTATTCCTTATGTATAACATCAAACATTGACAAATACACCCAAAGAAAATTATGACGCAATTGCTCATTATTACGAATTGTTTCCAGTACACTAGGAACCATGTGAATAGACTAGGGCTCAGGTTGTGGAGCATTTATTTTGATTTTTTTTTATTCCACCCCTAAGATAAATACTTTGAGTTTTTAGGCTAAAGGCTTTGATTTTGCATGGCTGGTGCTCAATTGCTGACAGTAGTGGACAAACCCTTGTTAAAGTCAAGTGCGAAGTCCATAGTTCTTTTGTGCGCAGTCTGTTAAAGAGATCTTGACACCGTCCAGCTATGGGAAGTCTACTACAATTCTACTAATTATAAAAGATCCTGATTAATCCCTTAATTACTTTAAAGAAGTCTTCAGGGTAATCGATTATTCGATTTTTTTCGGAAACCGGTTTTTGGTTTTTTGGAATTATGACATTTTGAAAAAACCTGTTCCTAATTTTAAAATTAGGGAAAACCGTTAAAGAAAAAATCGTGAATTTATAATTTTCCTCTGGTTTAAAAAAAAATGAGTTTCAATAAAAGTCTATTTAATAAAATTATTTAAATATACTTCTTTATTGACCAACTTTTTTAGTTCACTTAGAAGAGAATTTGATACTGAAGATAAAAACTTTGGTTCGATTTAATAGGTCGCTTAGTTTTTTATATAAAAACTGAAGAAAACGCTCTTCAAAGTTTTCAATTGCGCCAAGAATAGTATGAGCAAAACTAGCATTTGGTGCTTCGTAGTTTTGAAAATATTTAGAATTGATCTCTGTAACTTTGTAAATATATTATTGAAAAGTATATCTATTGATTAAGGTAATAAAAAAATGCATTTTTTGGACCTACTAATTCAGGACACCTTCTTGAGCCTGATAAACAGCACTAAAAAAATATCTTAAAATTCTGTGCGTATTATTGCTTATTTCAGATGAGAAGGTTTGAGGGACAACAGTGTTACAACAGTGTGTTGTTTTTGTACTTCTTGTGGGAAGACCAAGATGAGATGGTTGATTACTTTTTAGGTCTGTCCTGTTTTTTTTTTTTTCGCTTCAGGTAACGTAACGAAATATTGATGTATATTTTTCGAATAAGTTTTCGATTGCTATTCAATGAAAGCATTCAAAGTTTTTATAGCAAATTGTCAACCATTTTCTCTAAGTGTAGACAATAGGTGCAATTCAGGTTTAACGCACGTACATATGTTAGTATATTTATGGCTCGTGGTGGATATTTGGCAAATTAAAACATATCTAAAATATTTATATTTCACAGTTAAGGCGTGAACTAACATTTCCACCACAGACACGTACGATTAATCAACAATTCTAAAGTTAGCTACAAATGTAAATACAACAGAAAAGTTGTCTCCTTACGATATTGCAATCACACGCATAAATATTTTAAACATTTTATTATTATACATTCACAAGTAATAGTTATTAAGATGGTAAGACCTTGAAATCTATTCTGCTTGTTGTTTTCTTTTCACAGTCTCGCAAAATCAAATTGTAGTCATATCTCGAAGCCAATGATTTTCATCAAGACAAAAGCAACAGTAACCTTAAAGCAATCAAGAGATAAATTATTCCTAATCCCAAATTTCGATCGCTTTTCCGAGCAATTGTAGGCGTACATCACGAAGAGCGAGATCAATGTTGTATATAATGATGATTCGATACAAGTAAATACAAGTAAAAACTCGATACTTTTCATTCGATTCAAGTACTTTTTTTACTCTATGCTATAACATAAGTATTTTACTTGGTATCGGAAAAAAGGGTCAGTATCGGATACTCGATACTTTTGGAAAATATTTATTTAAAAAACTCAAATATTGCTATACAATCATCATTTTACAATATTTTACAGCAATCAATAATATATTTCAAAATGCTACTGCAGAATTATTCAAAATATTTCAGTCCATATTGCAATATTTCAATATATGACAATATTCCAGAAGCAGTACAGTATTGAAGTTCTATAAAATATTTCCGGCCATGCATGTAGAACATAATGTTTATTAAAACCTTTTCATTAAAATAAAATATTTTTAACAAGCTTTAATCTGTTGATTAGTTTTCCTTCTATTATAAATTTTCAAGCGACTTGCTAAATTAAATTAACGTCATCTCTATATTATTCACGTGCTTCCAGTGGAAATATCTCAAAACCATGATTTATTGGCGAAAAACTCGAGTTGAGTAGTATAAACTGTAGGCTCAACCATGTTGTATCACAATGGACCATTCTGGCCTGAATGTTTTCCTTGACAACCACTTAAAAAAAGAGTAATTTGTCTCTTTAAACAAGTATACAATACAAGTACATATTCGATACTTTTTTCCGATATTTTCGGTAGCATCGATACTTTTATTCGATACAAGTAATGAGTAAAAGTATCGATACTATGTGGGTATCGAATAAACACTAGTTGTATATCATGAATGCTGGAATCGTTGTTGGCTTACCAATGAAATACCACCAGAAAAAATAATACAGAGTCTCACGATTTTTGGAAGGCAATTCACAGGTCCGTTTCTGGAGATAACATTCTCGCCAAACTCTTCCTTCAATAAGTCAATTGTTTTGCTAGCAGTAAGGCATGTGGTACCAAACTGTTGAAGCGAAATGCCTTCTAGACCAGTGTTACTCATTTCTGGAACAGAAAATCGTTGATCATTGCTTTGTACCGGACTCCATTGACGATGAATTTTCGGCCTGCTTTTTGAAAAAGTACGACCCAAAAATGGCTCCGGCCCACAAACTGTACATTTTTCAGGATTCATCGATAGTTCTTCGGTTTGTTCAGGAATGAAGTCACACTTATTGACTAAGCCACCGGTACCGAAATAATCTTCAGCGCTGAACAAAATTTTACAAACGTACAAACGCCCTTTCACTGAAATCACGACGCAAATGATTCCTATGTTATGATTGGCCGTAACATCATGGTATACATCCAGCGCAGTACATTCATTTCTTTTAATTTTTTGTACCAGTTGGATCTTGGATCATCCGCAAAGTGGATATACAGTATCCAATTGTTCCATGGGACATAGGCGAAGTTTTTGTGATCAGTAGAAAACCGATAATTTAATGTTTTCATCCACAGTCGCCTTAACAGCAATAATAATATTCTCCTCTGTAAGCACTCTGTCTAGTATGGTTGGGGAGTTTGAGCTCAAAAGAGTAAATGTAGACCAAAATTTGCTCACTTGGTCGATTAAATGGGCCGTAAAATCTCCTCTCACTGATTTTGGAAATAAAATTCCACAACTTGCAGGCGACGTTCTGGTGTAAACCTTTAAACAAAAATGTGCTGTAAAAACACTGTCACAATAAAAACGCGTCGTAATAAGCTTGGCTGAATATAATTGCGGCGTATCGATAACAATCAGTTGCCACTGTTTATTATAGTCTTCTCATAAATATTTTACAAACATTCGTGTTTGCGTACTCCTTCCATCCCTTTTTCAATTAATTCCATTATGATAACAATAAAATTTTTGTATCTGCATTAAATCCATATTCAATTTCGAAATCAATCCCCGTCGCCGCTGGACCAAAAAATAGAGATAGATCTAAGTCGACGTAAAATCGTCGACAACTGCAATCCTGTTTAAAGCTTGATAAGCCTACCACAGTTCGCCAGCTTTTGGCGAAACACTGACCATTTGGTATCATGGTTGGCAAATGTGTTCGTTCGAGTAGAATTCACTGCTACCGAAAAAAAAAAAATCTGACAGCTGGAAAATGTCAACAATAAAAATTTCATTTGTTTACATTCGCCAGCTTCTGCGGGATGGTTGGATGCAGTTTCTATTCAATGGGTGTTGCAGACTCAATAAAGCATCAAGAGCTTCAATAACTGATGTCTGCAATATATACGCAGAAATTATTTTCGTTTGAAAGTCAAAGATTATCTTCAATATCAAAATCATATATATTTAAATATTAAAATTATTTATTATTATTATTATTTGAAGGAAGGACGACTCGAAAGTCAGGCACTGCGACCTATAAGATCTTTTGTACCAAAGCCCTAAGAAAGAAAGAAAGAATGGAAGGGAGAAAGAAAGATAGATAAGAAACATACCCAAGCCGAGAATCGAACTCGGGTCTCCAGAAACAAGAGTCTGGCACTCTTCCACTAGACCACAGTGGCGATGATGGGACCTACAATTTAACGCCGATTCCGAACGGTTGTGGCAATTTTTTATCAGCTTGGTGGTTTTGTCATTACCAACCAAGGTGTGTACTCGATAGTGAATATAAGAAGTTTATGAGAATTAACCACCAGACCAAGACGGGAATCGAACCCGCAACCTTCTGGATGAAAGTCTAGTGCACTATCCACTAGACTATCGAGGTTAGTGGTTAGTGATTTGTAAATTAGTCATTATTGTCGAATGAATACAGATATCCTTACCACCTGCTACCATATCCCATCTCGTATTGATGGTCCTAGAGAATTCAATGTATAATATATAGACAATTCGCAAAAGCATGAAGAAATGAGCACCCAAACTGAACACAAATCAGTCGTCAGCTGTCAAGTTGGCTGTAGCTGGAAAAAGTGTTATCAATTCGACCGCCTAAAAAACTCTTTATATTTTTGTAATAAATGAGCCCTGACTACGTCCGTGTCTGCCTATCTATGTACGAGTATTAGTATCTACTTTTAATCCCGATATATTTTTGCAACCCTGGGATTAAAGGATTTTAGAATGACAATATCGAGATTTGTCGGTATTTCTTCATACTAATTTTTTTTCAGCTGAAAGTGAATTAATTGATGAACTTCAATTTGATTCGTGCTTTTACGAAGCTATTTTTAAGTCAGTACAATTTAATTTTTAAAAAATGTCTCGAAAATATTACTTCAAAAAAGTTTTCGATTTTGGAAATCGAAATCCCGAGATTGAATACTTTATTATTTACTAATTACGCATGCGCAAGCCAACAATCTTACTTAGAAAGCATCCTTTTTTTCAATTATGTAACACGATATAGCGGTGCTTTGCGCATACTAAGCACACATACTCATGCACATCAAACGGGAGAGGAAAAAAGTAAACGCCACATTAAACGCCATACTCAAGAAAGAAACGTATTCATTGAATTCTGGACTTCAATATACAAACAAACACAAGTGATCAAGGTATGGAAAAAACAAAGCAAAAATGAAAGGAGAGAGTAAAAATGCGGAAAAGATTTATGTGTGACATCTATACACACCGCATGAGGTCGTCAAAGAGTAACGCACAATTTCTCGATTGCTTGGAAGGAGAAACGAAAGACGGACGGAAATTTAGTCGCAGAGAATAACCAACGGTCAATGTGTGATGTGGTGTAGCACTGGTGTTTCTTGTGGTGTGAATGCAATTTTCATTGGAATAGAATAAAATAAAAAAGATTATGAATATGTGCGAAGTATTAAAAAAAAAAAAATTCGTGTAACTATTGCATTTTTAATTATGGTTACGTAATGAAACCTAAAAGTTTCCTCTTTCTTCTTTCCATTCCAGTTAGAAATAATTAAATACTTTCATAATTTTCAACCCAAATCCTCTTCTTCACTTTTGGAAGTTATACATATATACATGCATACATATGTATGTATATGTGTGCTTCTTTGCCTACAGGTGGTCTTCGCTTCGTTCTAAATAAATCCCCAACCAATCCCAACATCATCGAAATGAAGTTAAAGCCACCAAGCAAAACCAAAAATAAAAGCCAAACAATTCACATTCTTATGTCACATCGCATAGTATCGCCACGCAATGTAACGCAACGCATCGTAATGCTGCATGCGTATCTCATCTCATCGATACACTTGACACAATATTTGTGTTAAAAAAACTACATAAGAAAATACTGCAGATAAATATTTTTTCTTTGGCTTTGACATTGAATTTTTTGTTCATCATTTTATTCGTTAAGTTTTCGTCATTCTTGGTTTTATTGTTGTAATTATAGTTGATTGTTGTTGTGGTTGTTGTTGCTATGTCATTTAAGGCATTTCATAAGAATTAAGCCACAATTTTTTGATGACATTTCAAGATAAATACTTCTTTCTTTAAAATAAAAGTCAAATCTTTTTGAATACAATATATCAATTTCAATTTACCGTTGTATCAATTTACATAAGCGCCAGATTCTTTTTCATTTTGGTATTATTTGTGTGGAGGATCTTCAAAATGTTTGTATTTGAATATGTGTGCATGCGTGTATATGTGTGCTTGCTTGATAATAGGAAATTAAAAATGATTTTCAATTCTTGGAAAATGTGTGAGTTTCTATTTAAACTATTGATTGCTCTTGTTCTTTATTATACATTTTACATGTGTAAATTAAATAAATCGTACAAGTTTGACATACTTATGTCAAAAATAAAAAAATTAAAGGCAAAACTCACTAAGTATAGATACTTAATAAGTTAGAATAAACTTATATTCACCACTAATAGGCTTCAAAATAACTTTGTGCAAGTTCAAAATCTGAGCAAAGATTTTGATGGCTGATCTTACCTAATTTGGGCCCACGGAATTCAATGGTTGGCTCGAGTTTTTGAGATAACGGTATTTTGAAAGTTTTCTTTCTGTGAAGATATTTGAAATCAAAAACTTGTAATTCTGGGTTGCGATTTGAAATATTAGTAACTTATATAGGGTGTTAAAAGACTAAGAACTATCACTAAAATCACTGATGAGGAACTGTGGCGGATTCCGAAACGGCCGTCTGATTTGCTTGTCTCTAAGTACATACAATGTTGTTGTTTTGACTACAAACGTTCATCAAGCCTGTTATATATTACTTAAATAAGATCCTCCAGGAAGTGGAAAAACATACGCCAAATCTATCAGAAATTGACCAGAAAGATAATTAGACAATATAAATTATGCTATAAGATGTAGGAGGAGTATATGAAATATTCATAGCTTACATCAAACACTCTAATTTCTTAAACATCACAAGGTTATCAATGTTCAAGGGATTTTGTCCTGGGTCCATATTGTTGAGCAAAACCAATTCAAAAACATCTGGATTCACCCGAAAGATTTTCTTAAAAAACTTTAGAACCAGTTCTTCACATTGCTTTTATTTCTTTCCACTCCCGTTTGAAATTCTTCATCTTTATCTTCACTGTCATATTGTCTTCAATAGGGCAAGGAATTTCATGCACTAAAAAATCGAAAATATGCGCATATAATATGCACTTAAAGTTCAAAAATATTCAACTAAAACTGAAAAAAATGCACGAAAAACATCTAAAATATTGCATGTAACTTAACAAACAAAGGACTAAAACAATTCAATTTAAAATATAAAATGAATTTATAAAAAGCAACAAAAAATGTAAAATGAACATAAAAAGTTTAACATAAATCGTAGTTAAGTAAATATGTAAATGATCATGAGATCAATCCTTATTTATTGTATTGTTGGCGTAAACAATACAAATTTTTTGAAGTTTTCAAATACAAAACTTTCCCGATTGGATCATAAAAAATGTTTATATAAAGAAAAAGATCGTTCTACATCAACACTCGGACGATAAGAGCATATTTGAAAGCACAAAATTCATTTATAGAATAGTTGTTTATAGAACAATTTTCTTCATTAAATTCCAAATTTACATATCTTACAGGGATATCAATAGCATCATCTATGGAAACCCATAAGAAATAGTTTCTAAGGCGAACTTGATTTCTTTTAATAAACGAATAATATATTTGTTCGATATAAGTTTTGCGCAGTGACGTTTCATGAGGAATGATTTCATTAATATATGTTCTCAAAAAACTTCTTAATTGTGGATTGTAAAATACAATGGAATATCTGCTGAAATAAAAGCTTGGCATAAATCCAAACAAAATATTTTAAGCCCTGCCGCTGCAGAGGTAGTAATCAAAGGTTGTATTGTTTTTTTTCTGAGCGCCGATCATTCAATTCTTTAAGTTTCTGGCTTTTCAAATGCTAGCCAACTTGAAATTTCTTTTTTCCGCAGCTCACTAAAAGGTTATCAAAATTATTAGAAAATTATAAATACGTAAATAAAAAAAAAAGGAAAATATGTGAAAACATGCATATATTGTAAAATATGCAAAAATATGCACTAACGATTGAATGCCATTTTAAAGGAAATTTCATGATTCGTAAAGATAACTTGACTATTTCACTTTTGAGATGCCCAGTAAAAACATGCATTTGCATGGAATTCCTAGCCCTAGTCATCAACATATGGAATACTGCCCCCAAAATGTTTAATTTATCCATTTTCCACAAAAAATATCAAAAATATTTAATGAAGTTTAGCTGAAAAATTAATTTAATCATAAACAGCTGTTATCTGACAGTTCGTGTTTTAGAAGAAAACGCCTTATAACTTCAAAAGGAGTAAATTTTTTCAGTCCTTTTTGTTTAATATTCCTCAAATGATAAAATCCTCGTTTTAATGTTTGATACAAAAAATAAAGAATAATAAGGCCCAGAAACTCAATATTTTGAGAATTAAATATCTGGTTAACAAGCGCCAACTTAGCCAAACAGCTGTGCACATAAACTCTACTCATGAATACCTAACCGATGGTGGTAGTCACTCCCCTACTGTGTTATTAAACGCATAAACTTTTTTAAAAAACATACACTACTGGCACCATGTTTTATCATATAAAAAATGAGTACGAGTGCGACACTCATAATATATAATATATGTATAATATAATAATATAAAATATATGTATATTATATATATTTTATATTATTATATATATTTTTCCTAAATGGAACACAGGGTCTCAATAAACAAGTTAAAGTTTGAGGAAAAAAAAACAGAATCTGAATCAATCAGGTTGTAATTCATTCACAGACTTGAATCTCCCGATTTTGGATATTTTATTGAGAAAAGCTTCCTATATGCTCACATTTGGTCTGAGAGAAAGCATTCGTGAATGAACAATAGTTTCCTCTTCTTCAAGTTATGCGTTAATGTGGCTAACTCATAGCTTTTCCCGCAGATTTTAGTGCTTTTTGAAAATTAAAACGCGGAAAAAAGTGATTTAGCGCTCTGCACGTTTTTTCAATTTAAAATATCTTTGAAAAATCGAAGAAATTTTCATTGACTAGAAGTATCAGATGTGTGCCTGTATTAGTGAAAAAGTTTAAATGTATTAAGTTTTCTCGCACTTTTATAAGGAAAAAAATTTAAAGCTTTTTTTTAAGAAAATACGCGTTTTATTCTTCATTTTAGCGGATTTTGAAAAACAAAAGTTGGCCACACAGTTATGCGTTGCCTAGATCAAATTGTCTGATTCATAGAATTGTTTAATGTCTGGAAGCCTGAAACGAGTTCTACAACTGATCTCATGTCAATCCTTCTTAGACTTAACATAAACTTTGTTCCACTAGGAGATGCAAGGCTAAGTTAGAAAACACTGAGGTATATGTAGCTATCTAACGCAAATCACTTTTTAATGCACTTACCACCTGCGTGACAGGGTATATGATTCGGGCTAAGGTTGATATTCGAAAATGTACTTTAATTTTTTGCATTATGTGTAAACGGTTAAATGCTCTCTTCTCCCGGCCCTTCAAATATAATGGAGGGTTGAGAAACAAACCGCTAGCGTAGAACTAATATTATACACTAAATAATTCTTTCATTGGTTAACGTAAAATTTTGCTTAACTCTGCCCATTTTTGTTTGCCATTTAAATGCTTCGTCGTCCCATGTGCTCCTCCTTTCCGAGTCTCTTCCGTACTGTTTACGATACTAAACAAAATAATAGTTGTTTAACAACAAAAGAAGTGGCTTAAAAGCATTAGTTACACTGTTTTTGTCGACTAGAAAACCTAGTTTTATCCCAGTCCCAAACCAATTAGAGCTTAGTATGAATGTATAAGAGCTTCCTGGCTAACCGATAAAATCACAATCTATCTGGTATTATAATTTTTATCCTGGCTACAATTAATGCATTTATTAAAGGTGTATGTATATATCTGACTAAAATAAGTTCGGAGGCATCTTCTGTGTCTCGAAGTATTCAACCCTAAGACCCTTGCGTTTGTACTCTGTGCAACAGGAACAGATTTAGAACTTACCCAAAGAGAAGTTTTGATAAGGAAAAAGTTTTTTCCTAAACAAAAGTGTTAAATACATCTACACAATGAATTCAAGTAACTCGGACTTCGAATCAAAATTTATCCAAAATCTGATAACTTTTTCAGTATTAATACAAAAATAAAAATAAAATCGCCAATTTTTAGGTCAGAGTTTTCAAATTTTACCCAACATTTAAAATTTTCTCAGAATTTGTAATAAATCCTTCCATCATTTTTAGTTAAACTTATAACATCCTACAATGCTCTTTTTAATTTTGTTTTAGAGCTGGACTTTTTTAAAATAATCAACGTAACACTGAACCTAAAATGCTAACTCTTAATGATACTAATTTGTTAAAAGTCCAGCCGAAACAGATATCAAATATCAATTAATAAAATAACTGAATATTTATTTACATAATTAAATTTATTAAAATTAACGACAATAACAATTAATAAAACAACAAACATAAAAATGCATCACATCCAATTAATGCCAAACGAAATTCTTGTAATGGAAATCACTACAAGTCTCAAGTTTCGTTAGGAAAAGGTAGGGAAACTTCTTTCAAGCACATTTTTGTCAAAGTTAATAAAAGTCAAAACATTTGAAGTGATTAACTTGAAAACGATCAAAAAAGAAAAAACTCGTCTTCTGTATATTTTTTCGTTTTTGGTCTGCTGTTAGAGATTTTCATTTTTAATTGAAAGCGCCAGAAACTCAATCATCAAAACAAAGCCCCAAAAATGATGCTGCTGCTGATGCTGCCACACCAGTGACATGGGAGGCCAATGTTCATGTGTATGTTAACTGAATGTAGTGTTTGTTTTTTAACGCATTGAGATTTGAATTCATTTTGTTGCTGTTGCTGCCATTGGTGATGGTGTTGGTATTGGATCGTTATCGATCGATTTAATCCTTCAAGATTTTGATGGCAGATAAGAATGCATCATTACAATATTTGTGCGGTTCCACTAACACCCTTTTTTTATTTCCAAAAAAAAAAAAGTTTATTATGTGAATAAGCACGTAAAGATTCTAAACCAACGATTGAGACAAGGAGCGGTTAAGGTTGCTTATATTGTGGGCTAAACGTTTTGTTTTTCGTTTCTTTTTTTTACTAATAAAACTGAAACATTTCCCTTAGCATAAAATTGAATAGAATAAAGTTTTAATGAATTTTGTATGAGATTATTTTGAATACGTCTTTAATTTTGCTGAGGGAGAATATATTTCAAAAAGCTTAAAGTTAGAAATTGGTTTTATCATCTTTCTAAAATTTGTCAAAACTATTTTATAAACCACATCCTTGGACTTTAATTAATAGTTTAAGAAATTTAGAATGACAACCAGTGTTTCCGTTTTGGTAGAATTTTGTCAAACATTTATGATAATTTGGTAAAATTATCTCTGACTTGGATGAGTTTTACCTTAAACTGGTTTGTCCTTTTTATTTGATTAAAACCCCAGACAACAGAAAAAAGTCTGACAAAAAACAAAAGTTGTTGGCATGACAGTTGATATACCTTTTTTTTTGAGTGGACCCATGGCAAAATTATAACGGATATTGTTGGTAGAAAACAAGCCCAAGTAAAAATCGTCCAAAAACCGAAAATGTGTAATCACCCAAAATGGGCATTCGTTCATAATAAAAGCTCAAAAAATTCACTAAAGCGAAAAAACAAGAATGGACGATTGTTCGCAATGAACAAAAACCCAAAAAAAAAAAATGGAAAATCGCCCAATCAGAGGTAAAAACTACAATTAAAATGATTGTTAATGCATTTTTAAGGGGTCGTGTTATGTTGCAGGGTTTTTTTTCAATTTTTTATACCAAGTTCCTTGCCAAGTTATACTGTTACAAAGATACAGTGGTTAATGCAGTACTCCTCCACTACATTTTCTTGTATTTTCGTACTAAAACCATAAGAAATTGAGTTGTTGTTGTAAATGTTGTTTAAGTTTTGTTAAAACTATATTTTTTCTGAACACTTTGAAATAAAACTGATCTACACCAGTTTAATTTTATGAAAAAGCATTAACAACGATGGAGGAGTACTACATTAACCACTGTATTTTTGTAACAATATAACTTGGAAAGGAACTTGGTATAAAAAAATGATGTACCTTACTACAGAGCAAAAAGAGCTTTACAAAATAAAAAATTAAATATTCTAAAAAAATGCCGAAAAAAATATATTTTTGGATTTTGAGTAGTGATCCAACTCAAAAAAGTTATTAATTACAAATGTAACAATAAAATAAGGGTATATTAATTTACTATGTAGCAAACTCCTCTTTTGCTCTGCGCTTAGTATTATTGAAGTTATGATACATAATTTGGTGATAAATATTGTTCCTAAGGGATTTTCTTAAACACCCTGTATCTCAGTGTAGGTTGAAAATACGCCCTATATCCAGAAATATTTTTTCTCTAAACTATCCGGAGAGTCTATATTTGATGATAATCGATTTATTTATAATAATACTTAGTAGAATTTGCATTATCGAAAATGTGTTCGTAAATTTGGTTTTGCGAACGACAGCACGTTTGCTCCAAAAAAATCATAACTTCTAAACAAAAAATGTACACACTTTGAAATTTGCACATGTTTTTTAAAACAGTATTAGCAATGTTTATGATTTTTTTCAGATTTGTTCATGCTCCAGAACAATGTTTACTTTTATAAACTATCACTTTAAAAGAAATAATCTTGAAAATTACCATAAATTTGGTTGAACAGATCCCGAAATACATCAACTGAAAAAAAAAATTTCCTAAAATTGTTAATGTCAATAAGTTGTTAAGTTGTAAGTTGCTCTTGAAACTCAAACGGGCCCCAGAAAGCCATACGGTCATATACCAGGCGACCGTAGAGGAGGTGCTTAAGGAGACAGCCAAAGTGGTAGCCAAAACGCACACGGTCACGCTGCAGTGCAGAGACCTCGATCAAGTCATAACCCCGTTGGACATTTGCGAAGCACTCCATGCTCAGTGCAAAATAAGGCATCCTGACGAAACAGCAGTTAAAAGTCTGCAGAAGAGCAGCCAAAAATGAGCGGAGACGGGACAAGTGTACTTAGGGTAATGGGGGGTCCGCTTAGTCCGAATCCGTGGTTAATTTCGCTCTGCTACGTCACAATGCAAAAAAGTCATAAAGACGCAACGAGTACGCATCGGTTGAGTGATGAGCAGGATAAAGGAAGTCAATTCCCTCAAATATTGCTATAAGTGCTGGGGCCATGGTCACACAGCGCTGCGCTGCAACGATAAGACGGACAGATCAGGGCTCTGCAGGAGATGTAGGGAAAATTAATACATGGCGGTAGCCTGTTTGAATAAAGAGAAATGCGCCCTGTGTAATGGAGCGCATGCGACAGAGAGCTCAAAATGCCCTCTGCTTCAAAAGGCACAAAAGAGCTTGAAATCATGAAAATAATTCAACTCAACCTCAACCACTGCGAAGCAGCACAGGAACTCCTGTGGCAAACAACAGTGGACCCTGGCTTCGATTTAGTGGAGCAATACGCGAATATGGACGGACACTGCTGGACATCAGCTGCGATGAGCAAAACAGCCATTTGGACTCCAGGCAAAAAAACATGACAACAAAAAATAGCAACAAATGATCCAGGCTTTACGTGGGTCAAGATGAACGGCATATAATTCGTTAGCTGCTATGCCCCACCTAGCATAAGTACAGAAGAAATTGAAAACATGCTGATGTCGCTGCTATCTGAGGTGCATATAAAACATCCGCTATTAGTCGCCGGTGATTTTAATGCATGGTCCAACACACGGGGCAGCGCTCATATCAATCAGCGTGCAGGATACTCCTTGAAAGCCTAGTACCCTTGGAGCTGGAACTATTAAACGAATACGGGCAATCCCACCTAGTCAAACTATTTTGTACTTTCTAGGAAGCAAAGTAAGACTTTGATTTCAGAGGATGCAAGTTCTGTAAGTCTTCCATAGAAGGGATCTCTCAGAGTTTTTTGTATGCGATCCGCTAGAGCCAGTCATATACGCATAAAGTGGAAGATTGTTTCTCCTTCCTCTTCTTTTCTGCAGCTTCGGCAGAAGTGATTTTAGGGAAGCCTCAGGCTCCGAGTTTGATTGCGATAGGGCAGTGTCCAGTTAGAATAGAAATTACCCTGCTTATGTGGACTCGGACCGGGTTTATAACTTATAACTTTATGGGACCTTGTGAATCACCTATATACGACAAAAAAAAACAGCGACAGGGTAACTCGGCACGTTGTAGGTTAAGTGAAATAAAAATAATAAATACTGAGAAACAAACATCAATATTTATACTAAAGATCACAAAGAACGGAAAAATTTCATTCCCTGCATAGTCTGCAGCAAATTTTCCCAAGAAGCGTATTCAAATATTTTTGGGGGGTATTGTCCTATCCTGGTCGAAAGGTTTAAATACCTACATTACTAAAAATGTGGTTAAATAAAATGTGTTAAGAATAAAATATTGTGACATACAACATATTCAATAAGGTAAAGCGAGATCAATTTATATTAATTACCTACGCTAATATTTACTATTGAACCTGAAATAAAAATCTTTGGTTGTCATAAACTAGATAAAACTATAGGTATCGTAACTATATTAATCACAATCGACTTCTATGCTGAGCTTCAAAAACAATTTTGCTGCTGCTTTCTCAGTTCAAGTAATTGGACGAGATAAAAATTGAATTCTGCAGTCGGTGCAGGTCTCTATTTAAAACTTCTCAAACTCTTAAAAACTGTACGCTTATCTGACTCAACTAGTATACTTCAGGATAAATTGCTAGTGATGAGGGAAGTACTCAGGCGATTGGCAATCTTTTTTGGAACAGGGTAAGGAGAACTTATTTGCGGACAATCAATCAATCGGGTGTCATAACATTTGACCCAATAGCGATATCTTTCAAACTGCTTGGTTAATATTCTTTTTTAATGGTTGCGTTCAGAAGATACACAAAATTTTAAACTGTTGTTTGTAAATTGCCAACAGTTGTTTTTAAACTGTTGTGTCTTCTGAACGGCATGATGCAATGATGTCTGTCCAATTTTTGGGAAACAACATGTTGGCATGAAAGAGCGGAAAAATAATATGATTGCAAAAATGGCGTCCAAATGCCAACAGTTGTGCTGAGCAAAAACACACAACTACGCGATCTCCTCTGTTGGGCAACAGTTGCGTCTTCTAAACGTAACCAATGCTATTCTCATAATGTAATTTTAGTTGATTTCTCTTGTTTTTTCACTTTCGCGTGTTGCTACTCTTATCGGCCCGTACCAATTTGGTTAAAAGTAGCTTACTTTGAAACCTTTGTCATTATTTCTATAGCTCACAAGAGATAATCGAATTACTTCGTAACTTATAAATCATTTCGATGGCATACACAAAACTCCTTTTATGATGCAATTGTTTTGTCTTTCACTCTCAAAATAAAGGATACCTTTCCAAAACAAATACTGCTTCTTTCCCTCTGCTAACAATAACTGAACTAATTGAAACGTCTTTATTACTTTTGGCATAAAATTTGTTAATAATAACATGCCACAATGATAATGAATTACACGAGTTTCAGGATTGCCGCAGGATATTTACTCTTTTTCTTCATTCTACAAAAGCAACAACTTCTTCCTGATTTGTAAATGAATTTTATTCCGTTTTTTGTGTATTTCTGAATAAAGAGGCGTGAACAACAACATTTTATTACTTAACAAAAACATTTTATGACTTTTTCATTCTCCATATTTTGGTGATTTCGAAATTCGATTATTGTTTTCAATATTTGCCAAAATAATTTTTTTTTTCCAATTCTTGTTTTTGGAAAATAATTAAAAAAGTTAACTGCTTTAGTAACAAAACACCAATACAACCAGAACAACAGCAACAACCGCATCAATTTAAGATAATAAACTAATTTTTACGAGCTCATTTAAAACTTACCAGAAAAAATCGAAAACAAAATCTCTGCGCCGCACAGCAGGAATCGAAAAATTCTACATAACTACAACTTATGATTACGAGCTGAACTGAGTTTAGCTGAACTGAGATTTAGTTTCTGTGGAAATGGAAATTCTTTAATAATTTCGTTGAAAACTTATGAAGTGTCAATATCATATCTTAACTACTATTAACTAGCCAGTCGTGCGTCTTGGGACACTGCAGCAGTCCGTAGGCGGGCCATAGCTGCAATTTTCACACATGCTGTTGTTGTGGATAAAATAATGCGGGGTTTCTTTTTGGGATATCACGATGGGAAGAAGACAACGTTCAAAAGCGTATCAAAAGTCAAGTACGTGCGAGATCATTAATATTTGAAGCTGTTAAACTGCATCCGAGTATTCCAAAAAATGGTCAGCGTTTTTATCATTTTGTTAGTGGGAAAATGCAGTGAAATTGATATGCGACACTTTACTCCACCGCAGTTCGTGTCTACTCTATGAACAGTTCTATTATTTGGTTGAAACAATACTGGTTCGCTTGAAATATTTAGACATTTTTATTAAATTTCTTATTAATTATTAAAATTAGATATTTGAGATTTGTCTTTCTTTTTCTATTTTTTGCCCTTTCAGTGATTTATGTTTTATAAATCAGTTTTATTTTATTAACTGCGTTTAATCACTGCTCATCTCTTCGTGGAGGAATAGGGAATGGTTCATTGTATTCAAACGCGCCAGTGGCGCAGAGAGCCTCAAAACAGAACAACGCATACAATTAACCCTTTTGTCTCCGAATTTTAATATGGGCCCAGATTAAACTTTGGTACACCCAAAAAGTTTCCTCAATTTAATTTTAAACCATGGTGTTCAATTTGAAGTAAGTTTTTTCTTCATTTTTGGAAATTTAATTGCGGTGCTGCCCACCAATTGAAATCAAATCCCAAGTTTCAATGAAATTGTTAAAACTAAAATTAAAGAAAAGTAAGATAAAAAAGTAATTAAAACACAAGAAAATATGGGTGTGGTAAATGGGCATCTTCAAATATAATTTTTTTTCTAAAACTTAGTCCTTACAACGCGTCTCTGCATAAAATTTTAACTCAAGAGCTTTTATGAATTACTTGCTCTATTGTTTACATAAATGCGCATGGAACAATGTACGTTTCCATAAACCTGTTTTTTCCAAAATTTAGTCGCACCAGCATATAAAAATTCAAGCACCATTTGGCTGCAAAACAAAAGTATCAAAATACCATAAAAGAACAAATTACCTTATTTAGAATAAAATAAGGAAATTAAACTTACATACTATTTTTGCATAAAAAATGAAAATGTAAGAAAGAGACGAATATGTATACCAAAAATGTTCTCCATACAAAATTTTTGTATATACAAAAAACTAGCTTTGCTCTTTTGGCCTTAGCAGATAATCGCGTACGCTTTGCTTTTCTTTTGAGTTTTTAAGTCGGGGTCTCTATTTCAAGCGAAGTGGTTTGTGGCTATTGACATAATTTTTGAAAAAAAAAATATATATATATTGTGAAAAAAATAAAATATATTCAAAAGATATAAATTTCAATAAAGTTCAATTTATAATTTTTTGGTGGCCATAAGGATCTTTTGATCATTTCAAGGCGACGATGCCTGTAGTGTTTGTAAAAATACGTATTAATGTAAACCTTAATTCTTATTAAAAATAAAATAATAAATGAATACAAGTAAAGAAAATATGATTTCTATGCCTTTTAATTAAAACAACATTGTAGAAAATATTCCATAAATTGAGGATTTCTTTTCCAAAAAGTAAATTGATTTTAATCCATGGAAAATTATTCCTCAAACTGAGAAAAATTTTACCTAAATTATATACAATTTCTCATATTTGAAAAATATTTCCTCAACTCAAAGAAATTTTATATATCTAAATGAGGAAACCGTTTTCCTAAATTTTATAGCCGTTTTTCGTCGAACCAAGTAAGTATTTCTCTGGGTGTAGTGAAATTTTGGTTGCTTTGAAATTTCACAATTGATACCAAATTTCAGACTTATACATATCTAAGTTTATCCTTTATAAAAAATAAAAATTATAGTTATTAATTTCATTTTACAAAAAATAAATGCAAAAGATAGTATAATATTATGTTTCTCTTTGGTTTTTGTCTTAAATTCAGCATAACACAAAAAAAAAAAAATAACATAAGTATGAAATTTTCAATGTTCGGCAATTAAAAGAAATTAAGATGACTTAACAAAACATTTCGGTTTATAAACACCTTTCTGGCAAATCAATGAAAGGGTTAAAAAATATGTAGTCCAGCAGAATAAATGCTTACTAGCGTACATAATCGTAAAAAACAAGGATCCATAATAAAAATTTTTTTTAATGCAAATAAAGTCATGATGTGTGTCGGTATTATTTTTTTTGTTGCCCATAACAATTACAGCAATCAAAATTTTATTTTGGTTACCCATTACCATTTGCGAAACTAAACACAAGTAGATCCCGCTAACCACGTACCTCTTCTAGTACGGTCTCGCTCTAACACGTTTCACTTTAGCGACATATTTTCGTTTAACACCGTAAAAATATCATTCTACACGGTATCGTAAATAAAAAAAAATTTTCCTCGTTATGTTGTTTAGTTTTTACACATATAAACGACACACAAAAAGAAAAAGGTCAAATTTTTTAGTGCACTTTGTGGAAGAGGATCCACTTGGCTTCATTTAGACATACTAAAATTTTCATGAAAAAATATTGAAATTGAAAGGTCTTGAGTTTTTGACTGGAAAATAAATTTTTTAGCGGTTGCAGAAAAAAATTCCTTCTAGAAGCACCAGAAACACTGGGAAATTTATTTTGCCCTTCATTGTATATGTTATGAACTGATGAATGTACTAGGATACGTAAAAGACCGCTAAACTAGACGCTTTGCCAGTTTTTGGTGCAAAAACAAATGTTTGGCTCCGAAATAGGTTATGGATTACCAAAATACAATTTTGATTGCGATATTGGTTATGTGTAACCAAAAAAATATTAATATAACTACTTAATAACACTTAACAAATAAGTAATACTTATTACATTTAAATCTTTTGGACAAGTTTGAGTGTAAAAATCTTTGAAAAAAGAAATATTAGAATCGTCTTTCTCTTTACTTTGAAATAAAATATACCTAAATGTTTAAACCCTATTGGAAAATGATGGAATTTTAACTTAATATATATACAGTCAACGCTCGAAACCGTGAACTAATAAAAACCCAAGGTGTTCACGTTTAAGAGATTGTTGAAAAAAATAATCTAAACTTTATAATCTTGAAAAATTAAAAAAAAAAAAAAAAACCAAATATTTTACTCAATGGATGGAACGTTTTTACTGAAAAATAAATCTTCTTTTTTCTTAGGTTCTTGTAGTAAACATATCTAGAGGATACCCAAAATTACAAAAATCATGAAAATTGATACACAATTTTGTTCACGTTATCGAACGTTGACTGTGTACACATCGGATTTTTAGTGCTAAGCCCTATAGTGTATTAGAAAATCTTAGTATGCAATTATTTTTTATTCGAGTAAACTTACAACATGCCGACATTCCAATTTGAAAAAAAGTATACTTTGCATATATGACGTCATATATGACGTCATATATGACGTGTGTGAATGTGTATTTCAAATGCATCACTGAGTCAGCCGATTGCTCAGAAAAAAGAATATAAATGAATGTATTAATATTGAAATGCCAAAAGATAGTGAAATAATAAAATAATAGCTGCTTTGTGTGGACGAAGAAGAAGAAACAAAGCAAAAGAAACATCTGCTCTTCAAGTTATTGTAAGCAATTCCATGCCTAAAGATATCACGTTTAATCAACAACTTACTTTCAAATCGCACATTCCAAGTCTTCATAAATGATGACAAAAGCAGAATGAGAAAACTCAACAACGGCTTGCCTCAGGGTTCTGTGCTCTGCTGTTCAATCTCTACATCAGCGATATTCCCGCGATCACCTCGAAGAAATTTGGATATGCTGACGACCTGGCGATTGCCACTCAAGACATGGACATGGCAAATACAGAACGAACCCTAACTCTAGACATAGAGCTACTAAGTATATATTTCAGACAATGGAGACTATGTCCAAGTATGACTAAAACAGAAGTCCGCTGCTTCCACTTTACCAGCCAACTAGCAAACTCCAAACTGAACGTCGAGCTTAATAACACCACCCTTAACTACAGCAGAAACCCGAAGTATCTAGGTGTAACCTTAGACAGATCTCTCACATACAAATAACACCTGACAAATGCAGCTGAAAAACTCAAAACTCACAATAACATCATCCAAAAACTCACTAGGTCAACCTGGGGTTCAAGTGCTTCAACACTCCGTACAGCCGCGTTTGCACTCGTATACTCCACAGCAGAATACTGTGCTCCAGTATGGCTCAATAGTTCCCTTGTGCACAAAGTGGACACCCAACTTAATAACACCATGAGACTCATATCCGGCACAATAAAATCCACGCCGATACGCTGGCTTCCTGTCCTGAGCAATATTGCCCCGTCTCATCTTCGCCGATTAAACACACTACTGAAGGAACGTAATAAAGCGCAGGAGAACACTAAGTTGCCCATCCACGACGACATTTCCATGCTGATGTCACGCCACCAAAGACTGAAATCTCGACATCCACCCATAAAACTCGCTGAGGAGCTAGCACATGATGTTTTTAATCTAAGCTCCACTTGGGCAGCAAAATGGACGGCGTCATCACAAAATGATAATGTCACCATCACGAGCCCATCATCTCAACTCTTTGGGTTTGACTTACCGCGCAACCATTGGACGACTTTCAACAGGATCCGAACTAATCACGGAAGATGTGCCGACTGGGGAAGTGTAAGTTGCCCCGCTTGCGATTGTGGACCTCAACGACAGACTATCCACCATATTATGAAAGATTGCATAAATCGATCCTATCCTGGGGACATCCAAGACTTGACGGATACCAACACTAACCAAACTGTGATAGACTGGATAAAAAACTTAGATGTTGTCATTTAGTTTTAACTTTCTGTAACTTAAATTGTTATATGTTGTGATTTATCTTTGTTCTTCTTATACGTATTTAAATTGATATTTGTGAATGCATAATGTTAACTTAAAATCTTGTAAAAAAAAACATTATTTCAAATTGCTGCAATATGAAATCCATACGTTAAATAAATGAATAAATTATTGATTAATACGGCCACACGACTCTGAAAGCCTAAGGTCTCATGAATCTAGCATCCGTTTTTTTGTTCATGTGTCAGAAACACATGATCAATACCGTTACTTTGTAAGTGAGTTGGTAAATAGTATAAAAATAAATTTTAACTAAAAAGTTTGGGAGAGTAAAAAAACACACCAAACACCTTTTTGTTAATCATACAAAAATATTAACGCAAGTATATTGAATGATAATTAAAAATTTTTGCTGCATCTATCTACACTTTTTTGTTTTATTACATTTTTTCTAGTGGCACCTTCATTAAAAAATAAGAGAAATTTTCTACGTTTGGCTAAGCAAAATTTCTGAAAAGTGATATAAAGCTGGAAGGATGAAAGTGAGGTTTGAGGAAAAGCATCATATTTGACGTGACTCAAATTTTTACTCGGATTTAAAGGACGTAAGATTATTATTATTATTTTTTTTTTTAATTTCTTAATACATTATTTCTTATATATTAATTACTCCGTGTATATCCGCATGAGGAAATAAGTGCTGCAGTAAAAGTACAAACGGAAAATAAAAATAATGCGAACAACAAGTCTTTCTAAATTAACTAAGCACTGGCTTTGTTCTATGATTTAGATTTATCGGTGAGAAAATACAACGTTTTACCATCAGCTGTAAATATTTCAAAAAAGTCATTAAATGAAAGTGAATGAAATTGTTTAATGTATAATGAAATGCGCCTACAAGATTGGAGATTTGTGTGGAAAATGGGCGCGGCAGTAATCAAATTATACCTACTTTTTACAATGGTTATAAGTATAAAATATCCAAATAACAACAGATTTTTATAGTCATATCTCCAATAATGTTTAAGTTATAGTTTTTTAATTTATAAGTTTATACGGGAGGTGAGCGTGGCCGTGGCGGGATTAAGTTAATTTTTGCACCATATACATATGTTCGAAGATGTGGTTTTTTAATTTTTCTATTTATATAGGAGGTGGGCGTGGCCGTGGTCGGATTAAGTTAATTTTTGGACCATATGTTTTTATAGCCAAAAAATTCATATACGCTTAATTTCGTCGCTACATTTCACATAAGTATGTTCTAAGCTGTGGCTTTTTAATTTCTCTGTTTATATAGGAGGCTGTGGTCGGATTAATAGAAACATGAAAATTGTTTTCAAAATATTGTTCGTATCCATATTTTTATACTAAGAACTGCTATTTTTAGAACCGTTCAAATCATGAGTTGTAAGATCCTCGTTTCTTTGTATTTTTTTTTATAACCTTTGAGGTACAAATTATTTTTGTGACAAGTATAAAACGATATTTCTGGCTTTAGTCTATCATCGCATTTCTCATTGATATTTGTGTTTGCTCTTGTAATCGAAAATCTTAAAATTATTATGTTTTATTTGCATTTAAAAATGTTAGAACTCACGTATATTTACCTCTTTAATATTTTTATTTATCTATTAAACGCTTATTTGCTTAAAGAAAAGAACGTTAAAAAGCTGAAAACTTATATTGTACGAATTTTCACACTATTTTTTGAGAATTTTTCTTTTATTTTCACTAATCCGTTTTTATAATTGCAATAGTTACAACACACACACACGCATACATAGAAACTCAACTTATGCAATTAAGTTTTATTGCTCGAAATTTAATAACTTCGCTTGAAGAAGTACATAAAATATAACTAAAGGAAAGTTGCATACATCCATAACAAATTTTTTTTTATAGCAAGTTCATAACTTCCTCATTAAAAATTATGTAACAAACAGGCAAACAAATGCAAGGAAACAAACGAACCATTATGTTTGTGTGAATATGCATATGTATGTTTGGATGATGAAGTGCCAATACGCGAATACACACTTTACACTATGGCAAAATCTATTTCAATATTTATACAACAATATCGCCAAGAGAATCTGCATATTGAAGATACGTCTGATATCTACAAATAGATAAAGAATTCCCGACATTGCCCGTAGTTTTTGTGCTTTCTTGCTTTATTATCTTCTTATTTACTTAAAATAAAAATTATGTGTCCGGCTTCCAGGACCTCAATCCGATCTTAACCATATTCCGTACGCACATCCTCCAGGTCGCCAGGTAAGAACGTAATTAATATATGAAAAACTTTGGATAAGCAGGTCTGGCATTTTCCATACAATTTTAAGGCTTTATTGGAAATATATCTAGAACCATTTATATTAAATACAACAATAAGATTTGATAGGATAAATGTAGGTGGGTTTAAAAAAGATGACGAGATACTTTCTATATATCCTGAATTTTCATTATGGGATACTTCGGGAACCATTTGCGGCACTAAGATTCGGCATGAAACTATTATTTTTCAATAGAATTCTGTGGAAAAATATGAATATTTTTAGGTTAGTGAGTATAACATCTCCCATGCAGCCCAGATTTTTAATACTGTATTTTCCTGCCTTTGAATGCCAGGGGAATGCTGCAAGGAAAAAATGAGTGTGTTAGAGAAAGTGGGTGTGGTACCTCCCATAAAGAATTGCTTGAAGTGGTATATTCTAGAAGCCTTTGTACGTAATATAATGACTGTTTCTGAGTGAAGACAGTAATAAATATTGTGCTGGATGTGGTTATTTTGGGGCAGATTAGCGTCGCACCTCCGACACACAAAAAATGAAAGATTGTATGCGAAGGCGGAGTCGACTTTAATAGCCTCGATAGCATTCATTAACCAACAAGGAAAATTGTTGGTCTTATTTTACCAGTACTGAGAGGAATCACTATTCAGCTATCCCAAGAAGTGAAATATCTAGGAGTCATTCTAGATACCAAACTTCTTTGGCGTTCTCATGTTGAGCAAAAGGTATCCAAGGCATTGGAAGCTTTTTGTCTATGTAAGGCTATTTTTGGCAAAACATGGGGACTATCATCTTATAAAGTCTAATGACTTTATAAGGCTATGATTCGACCCTTCATCACCTACGCATCCATAACCTGGTGGAGCAGACTCAATGTAGACAGCGTTAGGAAAGCTCTTGCCAGACTTCAAAGGACTGTGGCCATTTGTTGTACTGGAGCTTTTCCCACAACACCTTTCCCATCCTTGGATGCATTGCTTAACTTACCTCCCTTGATATTTTTGCTAAAGGAGAAGCTGTCAAAGCCATCTGTAGGCTTAAACGCAATGGGTATTGGTATGACACTTGCTGGGATATTGGTGACATTGTTGAAGGTACTTATATGGACCTAAAAGTTCTATCAATGCCATCCGATACAATGCCAACAGTTCCAGTTTTAACACAGCGCTATACAATACGAATTCCAGAGGCCCAAACTTGGTTTTTGTCGGGACCTGGGCCGGGAGTTGATTGTATGCGTATTTTCACTGACGGCTCCAGAACAGAATTCGGTTCGGGTTCTGGGATCTTTATTGAAAATGATGGAGTGCACCTTCATTTCTCCCTTGGGTTGTATGCTTCTGTTTTTCAAGCAGAAATTTTCGCAATCATCAAGGCAGTGGGCCATGTTATTGATAATGGTTGGAGTATCTGTGTATTTAGTGACATTCAGGCTGCGCTTACATCCTTGCTTAATCCTCTAACCACGTCTAAACTGGTTATGCATTGTAAATCCAGGCTTAATTGTGTTGGAAAACACAATAGTCTGCTGTTGATATGGGTTCCTGGACACTCGGGAATTTCAGGAAATGAATTGGTCGACCTTCTGGCCAAAAAGGGTTCGGAAACTGGTTTCCTAGGCCCAGAACCTGTACTCTCTTTGTCGTCTACAGCCATCAAGACCACCATTAATGAGTGGGATGACTTGACCTACAATCGTAAATGGGAGGACCTGAGGGACTTTAGACAGACAAAGACCATGTTACCTGTTATCTCGAAGCCTCTATCAGACTTTCTGTTATCACTTAACAGAAAGAGCTGCAGGCAGCTGGTCATTTCTCTTGGGCCAAACATTTGCATATGATTGGCCTGGAAGCTAGTGCCTTCTGTGCTTCCTGTGGTTTGGAGGAAGAATGTGAAGAGTCGGCGGACCACTTTCTTAGTGGCTGCCCTGCTTTCTGCCAGATGAGAGTAAGCTTATTTGGTACTGGAGTGTTGGGAGACGAACACCTGAGCTCTCTAACACCGCAGGATCTGCTAAGATTTATTAATAAATCAGGTAGATTTAAAGAATAGCAAAAGGGAACACGAGATATAGTACAATGGACGTAAAACTTGTCTGAGTGCTGTATTCTTGAATACTTCTTTTGTCTGTTCCAAAAAAAAAAAAAAAAAGCATTCAACCGTGAGGTGGTGCGCATGCAGTAATACATTTCTTTGAAATTTTGAGCAAAAATATGCAAATCTGCCTCACTGGGACGGAGGTAGACGGGCAGAGGGATGAAGGACGGAGGGTAAGAGTTGTCATGGATTACCATGTGATGCCACATTATTACTCTAAGGTAGAGCAAATGTAAAAGGCACTGCCTTGAAGAACTCTAGCAAAGATATCACGCGATCTTGACGTTTCACGTATTTTAGAATAATTTTCTATTTATTATATAGTTTTCAAAAACCAAATAAAAGTTTGTCACACACAGGAAAAGAAAACAGAAAACGATTTGTTTTGCTCACAAAAATTGCTAAGTTTTGTGTAACTTAGGCAAATTGTCAATAAACTTAGGTGTTTTTACCTAACTTCATATAAAAAAAATTATGCGAATAATCATAAGTTTTTTGTCTATGTGCGTTCCATACATAGCCAAAGGTTAAGCAACTCTTATTTCAGTGGCAATACGAAGATACTTAAACTGGTGCTGGAATATAATTTCTTATTCTCGAGAACTGTTAGGACTGGCGACGATTGTAATCTGAGATATCTTCCAGGCCCGAGGATAGGAGCTATTATTGCAATTTGTAGAAGTCCTTTGACTATCTTTTTGAGTTCATTTGAGATTTCAAATTCTAAAAGATATCAGGTACATATTTCAGGAATTTATGCTGGGCGTTTATGAATAAATGAATCAGTCAGCTAGTCAGGCCAAACGCATTTATATATAAAAGCGCTGCATGTGTGTATTGCTCCAGGTTGAAATGCATAAATAAAATGCACACTATTTTTTTTTCTTTTATAGATATTGCCAGGAACAACATATTGCTGCTCGACATCGTTAATAAAAGGGCATTTAGGTTGCGTAAAAGATGAGCAGCACATTTTCGTGCAAGAGCAACAGCAGCGCGCAAACTAACAGCATGAACAGCTTAAAACCGTACGATTCACAAGAAGGGTATCATCAGGTATCGATATTGGTATTGGAAATGGAAATGTGCAACCATTGGTGACTTCGGTGACTACAACCTAATGAAGTGATCAACAGCATAAAGATTTAGTTGAAATGTGTCACATTTCTCATCGCATCTAATGATGATTTAGGAACTTGACTTGAGTTTTGTGTTGCTACGATATAATAAAATTGAATACTGATTGTTTTCTTTTTTACTTAATAAATTGTGGATCTTTTTCGTTTTATTGTTAATTGTTTGTTATTTGTTATTTTTCACTATAGAATATTGTAATTCTATTTTCTTTTTCATTATAATTTCATTTATCTTAATTTGTATGTATATGAGAGTATGACAAAATTGGCTGGCGCCTCAAAACATATTTGATTTGATTTCAACTGAAATGTCTTCACTATTTGCATTCAATTAAATCAAAGCAATTGATCGCCTCAAAGAGAGATTCTTGAAATAGTACTTTAAAAAATTTGTCTATTTGTTTTTTTTTTTTTGCATTTAACACTTTTTTAATTTATCATTAATTTGTTTGGACATTTACATTTGGGATGCATGCAGCAGAAAACTGTTAAAAACAGAACTGTTTAAAGATTGAGTTCATTTCTAGTAGTACTGCGGACACACGAGAGTGAATTTCAGGCAAATTTAGCATTTCGTTTGAATGCATCTGAAACGCGGGATTTCGCCATACAAAAACTGTCAAATGAAATTCTGCGAAATTCAACGAAATGCACTTGAAATGCAGAAAATAACAAGCAACCCTCAAATGCTAGGTTGTAAAAAACAAGAAAAATTTGAGATATATTACATTTTTTAGACATTTTGGTATTCGTTTTCATAACACCTGCTCTTGTAATATTTATTTAGTGAATAAATAAAATAAAGGAGTCGGAGAATAACTCATTGTCGTTCTTAGTGATGATTTGATACAAGTAAATACGAGTAAATACTCGATAGTTTTAATTCGATTCAAGTATTTTTGTAGTAGATGCCATATCATAAATATTTTACTTAGTATCGAAAAAGGGTCAGTATCGGATACTCGATACTTTTGGAAAACTTTTACTTATAAAAAAGAAATATTGCTATACAATATTTAAGATTGTGAGTCGTATTGCAATATTTTACAGCAATTAATAATATATTTCAAAATGCTAGTGTAGAATTATTCAATATGCCTATTCAAAATATTTCGGTTCATATTGTAATATTCCAATGTATGAAAATATGGCAGTACAGTATTGAAGCTCTAGAAAATATTGCTGCCCATGTATGTAGAATATAATGCATATTGAAATATTTTCAAGAAATTAAAATATTTTTAACAAACTGTAATCTATTGATAGTTTTCCTGCTATTATAAATTTTCTTGCGATTTGTATCTAAACTTAATAAATATCACTATTCAACAAATTGCAACTTTTCCTTTACGTCGGGCAGTTCATATGTCATTTCTATATTATTCACGTGTTTCGTGTTGAAATATCTCAAAAACATGGCAAATAGACGAAAAACTGAGTATGCCATCGTTATCAGAGAAATAATGTATCAGGTGCCTGACGCCAATTTCGTGTTAAGTAGTGTATTTTGTCTCTTTAAACGAGTATTCGGTACAAGTAGATACTTGATACATTTTTCTGATATTTTCGATGGCATGGAAAAAAAATTCTTCTTCTTCTTCAAACTTATAACCTGTCGTAAAACGAATTTGAAATTCCTTTTTTTCGTGTGCCCACATAAAATTTGAAATTCAGAATTTCAATGAAATTCATTCTTGTGTGTCCGCACTATAAGATGCAAAAATTTAGCAACTGCTGCGAGTGTTTTAGAAACGCGCTGTTGTGAGTTTGTGATTATCACAACTGTTGGCATTTTGCAGCCATTTTTTGCATCATAGATTGCTTTTATACGATGGCTTTATTCAAGCAGGGATAATAAGAAGAGAATAAATGTCAGAAGTTACGCAAGATAGACAGAACACATGCGTATTTGTCTATTCCCATTGCCGTTCATCTCTCTCGCCTACAAAAAAAGTTACCCTGCCTGAATGAAGGCTTCGCACACTGGGGCCAATTATGAGTTTAATTCATACAAGCTTTTAATTTATACTCAGTATTTTTTTTTTGCTTTATTATGTTTAGTTAATTATAAAAAATAAAGTTTTAAAAATGTTTTGGTTGAAAAAAAATTTTTAAATTTATTTTATATTTTCCTAATTTCTAAAACTGAAGTATAGAAAATATTGCCAACAGGCTAAATGAATGATTAGAGTATTATAATATGTTTGGGAAAAAGTTTGCTTATCGAAAAGAATGGGGGGGAGGGTCCTAGAAAATCAAAACACCCGCTTATTCTTGGAAAAATAACTTCACAAAGTCAAATTTCATACTTTTTTAAACAAAGTTTGTAAAATTTAAAATTTTTAAAAATTTTTGTACTTTGACTTTTAAAAAATTAATTTAAGATAAGGGGGTGGAGGGTGTTTTGATGTTCTAGGACTTTTTGATCATCATACTTTTTGATCATCATATTTTTTGATCATCAAACTTTTTCCCAAACATACTCAGCAACCCCAAATTACTCAAAACAACATGTCAATTCGCCAGTCCGATGGAAAAAAACTTGATTTTGTGGCACAATGTTATTAATCACTATTATCCTCTCTTTCATAACCTAAATTACTATTATCATAACCTTCATTATCATCATCATAATCTTCATTGTCATCATAGTCATCGAGTTCCTCATCACCTGCTTCCCCAAGTGGCATCTCTAAGGCCCCTTTTGGTAGCTGATGTTTTTTTTTAGTAGCTTCCTTTTACTGGTTATAACAAGATCAGAGCTTATAAAATATATGTTCAAAATATCTCCATTTGGCTTCTCTCGAAAGTACTACAGCGAGAAATTCTCTCGGATATGTTTGAAATCTTTATTTCTGGCTTCTTGTTCTTCTTCGGATAACTTGCCGATGAACAAAATATTTGCCCAAAGTGGGAGGCATGACGTACCACGGATAGTAACCTGGCAGTGTTGTGCCCAAAAATTCGAAATTATGCATTTTTTGTATTAATTGTAGATCAATTTTCGTTATTTGTGACTATAATTCAGCATTTTCAAAGAAACTTCTGGCTGTATTTCTATCGTTGAAGCAGGTTTTGGTCGATCAATATTCAAACCAGCTTTATTTGGAAACTCCATTTGGATACGCACCCTAGTTTTTTGCAGAAATATATATTTTCGCAATCTGAGTTGTTTCACTAAAACTTAAATATTTATATATATAAACAGGTTAATGAACAAATGTAGTCATCACAACAACAATGTATATAGAGACGGGCAAATCAGACGGCCGTTTTGGAATCCGCCACAATTCCTCATCAGTGATCTTAGTGGTAGTTCTTAATCTTTCAATATCCCATATAAGCTACTAATATTTGAAATCATAACCCAGAATTATGGATTTGATTCCAAATATCTTCACTGAATAGAGATATTGAAAGAAACTACCACTACCGTTCTATACACTTATGTTGTTGTTTTTTCCCATTGTATTTGCCCGTCTCTATATACATTGTTGTTGTGATGACTACATTTGTTCATTAACCTGTTTATATATAACTTCAAATAACGAAATTTACATGAACTTAAGTCATGACTTTGAAAATTAACCTCTAGATTTAATTTTCATTGTCTCCTAAAAAAAAATATTTATAGTTAGCGCAAATATGCGCAAATTTTTATTTTATAATATGAAAGCTATTCTATTCTATATTTTACTAATATATAAACTGATTGACCCAATATTTTCCAATGCGTATTTGAAAATATACATATATTAAAAAAATAATACCCAATTTTAATACTTTTTCAAAAAAAAATTAAAAAAAATTAAAAAAAAAAACATTTCCTTAGCACGAATTTAGGAAACACATCGAAAAATACTTGAAGTCAAGGGTTCCATTCAAACAAAGTCTGTTGAAAGTTTTATATTTAAGAATTTATCCTGAAAACGTTTGGAAATTCCGTTTTTACCACTGCGCACAGCGAGACAAATAATTACTGAACTTTGACAGTTAACTACAGAAGAAGTAAATAAGTTCGAACATTACATTTTTCATTTAGTAATACAGAATTTTATTTAGTTTTACATGGTACCAAATATTATAATCGACTTCGTATTTCATTTTTCGAATTAATCTCCAAAATTTATGCACTTTGCCGCTGTGTGCGTCGTGTAAAAGCGGACATATTACACTGCCCTGCAAATTTCCATTTTTCTTGTGAAAAGTGTTTCCGAATGAATTTTTCGTGCTAACGACGGTCAAAAACTTCCCACCAAGCCACGTATTCGAATTCAAATAAATTTTTTTTAAATGAAACATTTAGGCCTGGAACAGAATGTAAAGTACGCAGTTGAAGCACAGAATGTAGCGTAGCAAACAATGAAGAGCGACAAAGAAAAATGTGAACAGAATGTGCACCTCTGAAGCTCATGTTTATTGTAATTGGAAACACACACAATCATATTTTTCTCCACATTTTTGCAATCAAAGTGCTTTAAATTGTAAACCAATAAATTTTTTTTACAAGCTCTATAAATAATTCACTACATTCTTCAATTTTTTTGGTTTGACAATCAGTTGTAATGCTTGAAGCGTGACGAAGTTGACAAGTTTAAATTTTGCGCTTCAGCTTCAGCGTTCATTTTATGATGAAAAGAGAGTAAAAACAAAACATTGGCCGCAAAACATTGATGGTGTAACATCAGCCTTGGTTTACCAGACTTTACCAAAAAAGTACGGGAACGGACCAATTATTTAGTTATAGTGGAGCACAATGAATCACATTTATTCTGCTCCTTCTCGTCTACCATATTATCCTCTGAGAGTTGTCAGAATTGTACACTTCTATTATTTTTATAACTTTTAAACGTGTTATACGATACTTTGTGCCATATATGTAGTAATTCTATATTGGCAGTACACACAAGGTACATTCCCCAACATTGGAGTGAGAAAACCGATAAACGAATGTACCCAAAATGACTTTTCAAAAATAAAAAACTCAGGAGCGGTGTCAAATATGTCAAATAATTTTTTTCCATCTTTCAGAGTTAAGTTTATGTGAAATTTGTTTTGAATTTGTTTTTGGTAATTTCAATAAAATTGTTTTGAATTTAATAAATTAAAAGAGAGGACGGTCCGAAAGTAGCTTTTTCTTGTGCAAAACAAAACCAAAGTTAATTAATTTATTTTGCATACGGAAATATGTTCATAGCTGCGATAAAAAAAAATAATTAAATGCGACAAAAATGGGCAGCAATTTGTGACTTACAAAGAAAAAAAAATGTAAAGGAATATTTTTATTTGCTCAGCGCTCTTCACCTCTGAGGACTATTAACAAATAGAAGAAACCAGATATTTATGTTTATAAAAATAGTTCAATTCGTTTTGGACCATATTCTTCTATATTCAAATTCATTGTGAAGGTAGATTACTGCCAATATAGAAGTATTACATATATGCTTTGTGCGCACTAAGACCATGAGTCGAAATTTGAATTATTCATATCACTGATGCACACCGTCCAATATATTGGACAGTCTTCACATTAATTGATATATAATTGGGTCAAACTTAGCGAAATTCAAATTTAGTATTATGAAAATCTCCAAAAATTAATATTTATTCCTGTGTACACGAAAGGGTTACAAGCGAAATCACAAATTTCTTTGGAGGAATTATTACCTGCACCACGCCAAAGTCTTCAAAATGTTTGCACCTTGTTCCAGGTTAAAAAAAATGTGCAATTTGAAGCAAAATTTGAGGGTTGTTAGTTACTTTCTTCATTTCAGATGCATTTCAACGAAATGAGTCTGAAATGCAGAGTTCCATTTGACAGTTTTTGTATGGCGAAATTCTGCATTTCTGACGCATTTCAACGAAATGTTAAATTTGCCTGAAATGCACTCTTGTGTGTCTACACTATTAGCTGAGGTATTTTCCTTCAAATAGATTTTTACGGGTTCTTCACTTTCATAATTATTATTTTTGTCCAAAGCCGCGACACTGTGCACCGTGGTTCGAATAATATAATACCTTCCTAGCCGGAACGTTTTCTTCCATCCGCTCAACACGAACTAGGCAGCGAAGCTGTTGGATTTTCATGCGTTTAGCTATGTCAGAGTATAGCTCACACAGCGCATATTGGATCTTAGATCTCCCAACAAATCAATGCTCGTCTGAAACCTCTTTGGTATCAAATGGCGCGGAAAGGTCTGCCCCAATTTTTATTAAAGTGGTGGTGTCAGTCAGTGCCATTTTGCAAAGACGAATGAGCTTTGCAGGGATACCAAAACCAAACAGTGCAGCGTGCACGGCTCAATTAGTTTGTTGAGGATGGACTTCAGTATTTCACACATTTCGCTTGATAATGCTTTGTATGAAACACTAAGGAGACTTATCCCACGAAAGTTGGACGGCTGAGGTTCTAATAACTGGGCATACTTTCATCCCGCCGTTAAGATCTCGTCAGAGTCGGGTGACGGTACATCAACGGAGTCAGTGTTTAGGGTTTCCAGGATAGCTTCTCCAATAGCGGGATTATTGCCTTCAGAGTTAGTAAAAATTCTTTTCACGGAGAAACAATTTTCAAATAAATCTTCTGCCTTTTTTTCCGTAAAGAAGCTGGGAATTCGGTCACCTCAATGACTGCCAGGTGCTATAAAATCTGAGGAACTTCGTCGGGACTCAATGATTTGAGTGTTGGAGCAATTATTGGCTCTAATGAGCACATTTGTAATTCATTCTGTCTCTCAGCATTAATCTGTGCGAGTAGTTTTGTTGTGCCTCAAGCTACACTCTTGTGATCTCTCGGCGCTGGTTTTTAGGTTTTTCGCGATAGCGGAATCTGAATTTTGTTGGGCATCCATTTTTCGACGAATCGCGATCGCCTTTTGTATGTGCCACACGTTTTTTTTTTCATTCTATACCAGCTCATTCTTTCAGCTCTAGAAATTTCTAAAAGTTGTTGTTTGAAATGTCAAATTTGACGAGATACTGATGGGCAGCGCCCTCTATATTATACTACACAAATTCAATGAAACGAGGATTCTTAAAGAGATTTAAAATAACGATACAAGAAATCATTTGCATTAAATCCGTTTTCGAAATTATCTCTCGTTATTGTCATTACACTCGCACTGGAATTGCAATCATGAACATAATTAAGTAGTGTTTAAATAACTTTGATTTCTAATAATTTAATAAAAAGCAAAGTCAAATTTTGTTTTATTCGGAAAAATCACTACAATGTGTATTGGGTTATAGGCAAATGAAATAAGAATTAATTCAAAGCCCGACATTTTTCGCAAAACAAAACAAAAAACAAATTAAAATCAGCAAGGGCCATAAAATTGCAACACTGCATGGAAATCTTGCTTGCATGTGGCAACACTCTTTACAACGTAACGCAATAGACTCCAAAATGTCATTTTTCATTCTTTCTGAAAATTAGTGTCAGTCAGTTTAGTGCAAAGCAATGGCAGCATTAGCAAGATTTACAAGATTTGTATTGCCTTTAAAACAAAATCTAAATTTAACATTATTAAGACGAAATTTAAGCAGTTTCAATAAAATTCAGAATAATGTGCCAAAGAATTATAGTAAATATCTGTGGATTGCCAGTGGTGGAGTGGCAGCGTTCGTTGCTGCCAATATTCTGAGAGCAGATTCAGTGAAGGCGTTGAAGATGGGAATGTTGCGGGTAAAAATCAATAAAATAATATCTGAGAAACTGTTCCTTTTAAAAAGTGAAAAACTGAAATGTTTTGTAAACAAACGATAATTCTCTTATCGCCCAAATTGTGTGAAATCTGGAAAAGTCCAATATGTGCAAGAACCAAAAAAAAAATTTAGAATTTCTATTTTTAGTATGTTTTGACATTTTATTACGTCTTTCCATTTGTTACTTACGTTTTTCCATTTTCTCTCTTGGAGAGTATTTGTATGTGCGCGTGTTTATGTTTTTGTTTTGATAGAATTTCACTCTACAGGTAATTTGTTTGGTATATTATGGTGTTACACTTTTGAACAATATACAATAGTGAGATCATTGAATTATTCAAGTGACAGAGTAATTTGCATACATCAAGTTTAGATAAATTATTAAAAAGGCTATTTATGTAATTATATTACTTAAAATTTAACAGAATTCATTATGTATATTTTTTTAATTTTTAAGATGAAGTTCGTTAGTCACTAAACCCGCAGATTACTATATACACATATACCATTCAACTGTATCATCAAAATGTAATTTAACACATCATTCGAATTTTAAAAGCTAATTATTACGGATCCAATCAATAAAAACAGCGTACTTCAATATAAGCACAATTTTTATCTCGGATTAACTTGTTGTTAAAGTGTAGAGCTATATAACTTCTTCTGTGCTAATCACAAGTTCCTGATAGTTTTGTTTATTGCCAAACAACAGCAGCTCAAGGCTTTTTAAATTTTTGGAATTGACAAAAATAGTTTCTTTTGTTATTGTGTACTTATTTGGAATATTGATGTTATAATGAATAATGAAGCTCACATGCATTTATAAAAATATGACAAAGCTAGCATTTGTGCTGATCATAAGCTTACAATTATGTTTTTCCTAATAAACACCTAAAAACGCGACCAATGCTTCGATTTACATACTTACACACCTGCTCAAAATAATAGTTACGCATTAGAATTTTAACTTCAACAATGCAGAAAACTATTTTTAAAACAAAACAAACGCACAATATCAAACCTATGATTTAAAATTTAATTTTTTATATTAATATTCAATATCAAAAACCATTATACAAAGTTAAATAAAATAGGAATTTAGTGGTAAATATTTGAAATATCAAATTATTTCTCAGTTACACTTAGTACCTACATAATTTGAAGCAGAGTTTGGTAAATCCGAGTTATGGAAAAAGCTCTTGACACAATTGAAGAGGCCGTAAAAGAGCTTTGCAATAGAATGGTGACTTATGGTACAAATGTTTGCAGTAATCAAAGAAAAGAGTAAGGTTTTGCCGTTTTTGAACAATTATATAATCCTAAAATGGTCAGGTAGTGAAAAAAATAAATATAATAAATAAATACATAAGAATACATAAATAATAACAGAATGCAATTAAAGTATTTTTTCGTGAATATTAAAATAAAAATCAGTAAAAAATAAAATTTGAAATTATATTACAGACTGGAAATTCAACCCAGATTAAGTTTCCGAGTTTCTGGATCTTTTAATAACGATTTTATGATCCCAAACGACCAGAAAGTTAAAAAAACGCGAAAAATCCAATTTTCAAAAAATTACCTTTTTGGTGTTTGATTATTTTTTATGTAGTTTGAGAGCATCAAATCGCAATTATGACACCAAAATCGTAATTTAAAGTAAATTTCCCATCGATCTTGTCTTTTCAAATTATAGTTTTCATAGTTTTAAGTTCGGTATTTACGAAAAACAAAAAATTCAAATTTTTACGTGCAATTTTCTAAATAAATCAGCTTTAGAAAATTCCGATGCGGCGTGGAAAATTTGTACCTCTACTATGTCTATTACGTCACAACGAATCGATTGGTATATTGTTCTTATAAATCGAGGAATACACAAACCTCGCCCTAGAGGGGAGGTTTTTTGTGGAATTTCTAATATACATATATATAAATATTTCGTAAAAAGGATCAGGTACGATTTCAGGGTTTGAAAATTTATAATTCTAAAGGAATTTGGAACAATTCTACGTAATATTTGGCTGAGTTCATTTTGATCATACTTGCCGGTGCTTCATGACCGCTGTGCTTGCATAGTTTAGCCTCATGCACAATCTTCCCCCCCGCATTAAGGGAACTTTTCTGTCTATTCATCCTGGTAAGTTGGCTTCTTATAGCCGTACATGAATTATTTAAAGACTAGCCAAGTTCCCAATTTCTGCTACAATCGACTTTAATGATTTAAATTGGTCCTTTTTGCATATGGTCAATATATATCAATCAAGATTTGTGTTCGTTTTTGGAGGTCTAATATGATTTTTTTTTTTTTACACATTTTTACAAAATTACGAGAAGTTGACCAATGCACCGTCTGTCGGCCGACTTTAATAGATTTGAATGGAAATGTTGAAAAAAAATATATGTTTCAAAAGATCCCATTTTATAAAAAATATGAAAAGAACAAATCCAATACTGACAATTTATAAAAACAATTTATAAGTTTTACCTATTTCTAAAACATAAAATATTGTACTATTATTCTCTTATTCTCCTTATAATGAGACAAATAGTTATTGTTACTTGTACATGTGAAAATCATACCCAATGTTGCGTATATGCAACATTCACTTTAATGTGGCATAAAATATGTGTTTAACAAATTTCACTAATAATAATACATGCATTCAGTTCTGTTAGGTATTCTACATGTTTGCTGATTGCCGAACATTAGAAATTTCTTACTTATGTAATTTTTTTTAATATTTTGTCTTTTAAGTCCGCCAAAAAACCTAAGTGCAAAATTTTGTAGTATCGTCTTTTGCACTATTTTTTGAAAAAAAAAATGTGTTTAATTATTACTAAGCGGAAATTTTCTTTATCAGATATGTTTATAAAAGATAAGAAAATATGAAAATCAAAAAATTGGAGGAAAAGAGTTATCCAGTAATTGTATACAGCTTCATAGCTATGTTTTTTAATCTTTAATAAAGGACAAACAAATCAAGGTAGAAGCAAGAAATTTGGTATACTGATTGTGGTAGACCTAAGTAACCGTAATTTCAAAACAAATGGTTTCTATCAAGCCCCATTAATTCGGCCGTCTAAGGGGTAAAATTAATTCTCTTATTTATAGCTTTATGAAAAATATCACATAAAATATAGTAGAGACATAAATTTTTTTGATTTTTGCCCACTCTCGAAGCACTATGTGTCGCTTTAAAGACATGGCAAAGCCATTGCCGAAAGTAGAGTCCGACTGGTTACGATTTTTTTTTTGCCAAATTGACGCTGATGATCGGCTATCGGAGAAGGTTTGGCCGGTAAGCAAAAAATCTGAATTTCAATAAATAAAACATAAAAGTATAAGTTCATTTTGTGCGTAAATCACATGCATATGTAGATATGTAAAAAAATTTAAAAATTAACAAAAATGTATATCATATGGTAGAAAATGGATGTGCTCTGAAAACTCTCTTGATGGAAAAAAATTGGCCGACAAAAGAACCGCCGAAAATCACTTAACCAAGTTTTTCGCCGATAAACCACAGAAGTTTTACACCGATAGAATTATGAGGCTACCGGAAAGGGCAAAAAAAGGCCAATATTTACTTGATTAAAATTGATTTTTAATAAAGAAAATTTTTGTTCAAATATTGACAAAAAAAAAACAGAAAATTTTTTTATATAACCCAATAGTTTTATGTGGAATTTGAACGGCGAAGTAAAAAGCTTTTTTTAGGCATTTTTATCCTTGGTTTACTATTGCCAATCAAGAGGTGCTGACTTGAAGAAAACCTTGTTTTTATTTTTAGAAAACCTTTATTTTTATTTTTAATCGGCGAGCATCGAATTCAGCGTATCAGTCCAACTAATAACCACTGTGACCATGGAAAAATTTTGTAATGCAATTTGGCAGTCGAGTATTAAAAATGTGCAGTTTATTTCTAAGGAAGTCCTTACATTACAAAATACAATACTGACCAAATAAGTCCTCCATAAAATTAGTTAAGGCAAAAAAAGGAAAAGTAAAATTATTTTATAAAAAACTGACCAATTCCTATCCAAAAACAAAACAGCTGTATGTGTAAGAAAGATATGAAATTGGATCAATCTTTAATAAAATAAACTTCATTACGAATAAAACAAATATATGTGTAAGTAATACATTCTTCCTTTGTACCAAATCTCATCAGATTCTATAGCTGCACATTTGGGATTATTGTGCATAAGATGCATGTTAAAACAAACCTATTGACCTACGCCAACAATGCAGTATCTGTTTAGTTTCCATTTCAAGGTTACGATGCAGTCATAAATCTTGTATTAAAACTTAATTTCCAAAAAAAAAACAGTAAATTACTTTCAACTTTTTAAATAAAATGCCACATAAATTCATGCTGGCCTATTCAAAGAATTTGTATGAGTAAAACTGCAGTTGGTATTTACATGGGTTTGTTATTGTATATCTACATTGCATCCTGATTATTGTGTGAAATACCAAACAAAGTTTCAAAGTTATTATGGCGCTTAACTAGGCACCAAGAATTCTACTCTGACACCTAGAGATGGAAAGACAAATTAGCAACACCTACGCGCACACCAATCCATGTAAGGTGCCAGAATTGAAATTATTTACATGTTAAATTCATTTATTCTAAAATGATTTAAATAACAATGCAATGAAATTTATCTATTCATCAAGCCTTAAATTGAATGCAATTAAAATTTTGAGTGATTTACAATGGACACAAAAGGTGGAGTCGTCTAAATTGTTACGCTGTCCTTCGAATAATACTAAGCAAATAAATTCGAAATCATTGCAGTTATGATGAATGACATGGAAGTTTCTTTTTATTACCACCTACAAATTTTATTTAAGCATGAGAATATTGATATTATAAGCAAAAGAAAAAAAGGATGATGTCAGTCATTTATGAAGAATTATCACCCATATTAGGTGGGAGAATAATGAATGAAAAAATATATATAAAAAAAGAATATGTAAAGATAAATAAAAGAAGCATTGAATTTATTTTAATACCCACAACATTGCAGACATGTCCCCAGACAACTGTGGTTCAGTTGCGAGATGTTGGAACAAACAACAACAAGTTGCCGATCTGGGTCTGGCTGGCATAGCATATGCTGTTGTGCGGCCGTGAAACGAAAGAGATGTGGGTAATTTAATATCAGGTTCAAGAGTTATTGGTCTCACAAAGAAACACAAACCAATACACATACGCGACGCGATGCATTCTCTAAGAATATTTCAATTCAAAATCAGATTGGTCGTTCGAGATTTGTTGCTGTTGTGAATGAATTGAGTCATTTTTAGCTCTTGTATTATATATGAAGCAAATCGTAAGATTTCGAATGGGCGCGCCACAGCTACAAACAAACCACAGACAGACAAACAAGTGTCATGAAATGAATACCGCCTTTAAATGTTATATTTATTGTTATTATTGGTATTTATTATTAAAATGTTGATGATGTCTGCTTGTGTCAAATCTAATAAGAAAATGAAAAAAAAAAAACAATTTTACGATTTATAGAGATTCAAGTAAAAATGTTAAAAGGTGAATGACTTTTTCATCAGAATATTTATATTTTTATTAAAAAAAAAGCAAGCAATTATGATAGGTTAGTTAGGCGAGTTAGGAAACGGTTCATATTTCAATCATAGATGAGTGTGTAAAATAGCTCCGTATTAGGGTACAAATTGAAACTTACGAAAGCCCAATAATTCCACTACAAAACCTCTTTTACATCATTATTGACGATTGGCGAAATGTTGACAATAGCTAGCAAAAGATGGCGAGAAACGCACACTTGCTGCCACACCAAACCAGATAAAGCTGTGCTACAAATATGCGTATAATAAAACATTTTATTTATTCTTTACTTGTTGAGTTAGAATATTAAAATAAATATTGTTCTGTTTTCAAAAAGAAATGATTGATGCCTTTTAGTCAAGCGATTTTTGTACGATGAAAATGAACGCTCAACATCAGAAGACGTTGCTGCGCAATACTTTTATATCTGATGAAGCCATATGTTTTATATATTTGTCTACCATTTTTTTTCCTCACTTAAAATATCGTTTATTTTGCTCAAACTTGTGTACCCCTCATTCCAAATTAAAATAGCTTCAAATTTTTGAGAATAGTAAATTCTAAACATCATCGAAAACATTTTGAATCTGCAAACAAATAAGAATCAATAATCTAACTTTTTTACTATTTCTAAAGTTATCAAACATTAGGCATTAATTAATAAACCTTGCCAATTTGGGACGATAATATGCCGCGGAAGTCGTCCGGAAAAACAACGTCATTAATGAGCGAAAGCGCACCACAATTGGCTTACTGCAATTGCTCCATGAAATTTTAGCCATATATTTGGGCGTTCACAGCCCCTTTAATATAGCATAAGGGACCCCGGATATAGTAGGAAAAATCCATTCAAGCCATATGACTTTGTGGGAATTTGACTATTTTCGCTACACAGTTATCCTTGTATTACTCTATATCTGAGCGACTCACGTACCGAAGATTAAACTCGCATAAAAAATTGAGTTTAATTTGCCCATTAGTCCATGCCAGGCGATTTATTTCCATTCATTTTGTCAACAACGACTTTTTGGCCGATCGTCTCCCATACAGACCGAACTTTCGTTTCTTTCAGCGTAAGGTTTCGACATTTATATTCACGTTGTAATAGCTCTTAAGCTCAGTCCTTATTGTGACTGCACTTTTGAATCGATAATTTATGGTTCTCTTTCAAGTTATTCCATTTTCTCTCGTATTTGTCTTCCATAGTCTTCTTGATCCTTTTGTCCTCTCAAGCGGGTACAGATTGCTCTTTTTCTGGATCAGTCCAACAGCAGTCGAATGTAGGCAACAGATTTCTTCAGGTATTTAACTTTATGACACTCCTTGATACCTAAGAACAAAAATTTCGACGTTTTGGTGGTGCCACAATTGTTTTTGGCAATTTTTCAAAAATTCTTCTTTTCGCCAAACAAGCGCAATAAAAAATGGTACATTCCGCTTAAATACATTCTTAAAACATAAACAAGGGAAGGAAAATTTGGGCTAAGTTAGGAAATATTACCGAAATTGCAGCAGTATTGCAAGTGGTGCGGTTTTTGTGACCGCCAGTGTATGTATGTATATGTAAATATACATACATATATAACTTTCAAAATTATTGTACTATACCGGTCCTTTATATAAACAGCTTTGGTACTTGCAATAAGTCGGTTAAAATTTTCGAACTTCAAGCGTATATACTCAGCTAAGCAATGCAGCCCATGAGCTACAGATTTTACGTGCAGCATCTTTGGATATAAAGAATGTAGGAACGTTATAGCTGAGATCATGTAAGCAACTGCGTTTGTTACTACCAAAAATACTTCTGATACTGAATCCCCAGTTCAAATAAAAATTAAAAGGGCACCACCTGTTATAACTTTCTAAAACTGGATTTTTTTTAATTATACTCAAGTATATGTTTTCAAAAGTGTGTTTGAGTTAATACGGTAAAAATGAATGACTCTTTTCTTCTTGGCATGAAAGTAAGTAGAAACTTTAAACGCGTTTTTCTTAATATGACATTTTTAAAGTCGGTGACCGCGTTTTTTTTTATGCAAAACTATTTTTTATACAGCTGAAAACCCATCGTTTTTTTTACTGAAAATCAATCACATTTTGCCATTTTGTTAAATACGTATATTTTTTCAAATCCTTCGATCAATCACTAGATAATAAAATTAAATCATTTGTTTATTTTTGTTGTGATATGTTACTTCCTGATTTTGTTTGAAGAAAACTCAGTTCCGTGTGTATTTTTAGCCCTTGCTCAGCAAACTTCCTCAAAATATTTTCTAGCCGTTAAAATATTTAATTTTTCATCTGTTCTTTTCCAATGATTATAGCATGAGTCTGATAAACTCATTCATTATATCTCAACTCTGTGTTTTGTTTCAAGCTTAGTCTGAATACCTAGTAAACTATTGTATCATCTTAAACAAATATTTTTATGTTTTTATTGTTTTTTATTACAGGCAGAAGAAGATAAATTAATTAAAAAGCTTTCATCACGTGAACGACGTTTCATTAAATTCGCATCAGCTGATTATGATGGACAACTCTATATGACACCACAAGACTTTCTCGATTCCGTGGTGGAAAGTGAACCACGTCGTAAGTTAATAACAAATATTTGTATTAATTAATTTATACGAAATTATTCAATTTATTATGCAGCACGATTAAAACGACGCACATTAAGCCAACAAGATCTAAACAAAATTAGAGATGAAACACCGACACTACGTAAAGGTACAAAAAATATGTTCAGATCGTTAAGAGACAAAGGTAATATACAAAATTTGGATAAAAAGTGCAAATAAATTTTGATATTATTATTTATTTTTTCCAGGAATCATTTCATATACGGAATATCTCTTCTTATTATCAATTTTAACAAGTATAACGTCATCTCTATTATTAAAAAAAAAGCCAGAGCTTAATAAAAATATTTATGTATTTTATAGAACCAACTTCTGGCTTCCGGATTGCATTCAACATGTTTGATACGGATGGAAATCAACGCGTTGAAAAAAGCGAATTTCTTGTTGTATGTATAATAATTTTAAAGCATCTACACTCGTAAGGAATTAGTATCCTTACAGGATATTTTAATTTTTTTAATAAATTAATATTTGATTTTTTATTAGTTTAATTTTTATTATTTTATTTTTTGGTTTATAATTTGATTTATTTATTTATTTACCAACTTTTAATTTCTATTAGATTCAAAGAATTTTGGGTGGCACATTTAGAGCTGAGGACATCGATCCTGCGCTACGTAAAATTGTAAGCCTAGTTTTTGCTCTTTACTTCTTTTTTAAAGCAGATTCATCTTAAATAATTTATTATAAATACATGTGAATATTTATAATATTTATATATATTTTTGTTAGCAAACATAAAAAAGGATAATAGTAATAGGTTTTATCATTGAATTTTAATTAATGCTTATTTATAATTTCTCTCAAACTTCATTTAAATTTATATAATTTTTTTTATATAGCTGCTAAGTTTGGTTTCATCAGCCGAACAAGCAACTCAAATACTTAACAAGAAGAATGGTAAAAATGATCCAAAGAAAAATAAAGGTTTTGTAAGTTTCGCTTCTTGTTTTTGTTTTTTGTTAATGAAAAAAAAAAAATGTTTTGTGTTGAATTTAAATTTATTTATCATTTTTCTTTCGTTCGACTATTTTTTAGTTTAATTGCTTACATACACGCACATTCAACATACAAACAATATGTATCTATGCAGCGAGACTTGATTCACAAAAACGCTTACAAAGTTGTTAAAGTTTCGGCTACTGCCACTCAGGACCCAAAAATTAACCGAAATTTAAATTTATCTTGTTTTGAGTTTTGTTTAAAATTGTTCTATTATTTTCATATAAAAGTTATTTTTAGATTAAATTGTTTCTTGCGAAAAGCTCGGCCTTGGCCCTCCATGGGCTGTTGTGCCATAATAGTAGTAGTAGTATTGTTTCTTTTAAAATTTAGATATATACTCACAATGTCTATATCTTGCAAATAATTCTAGGCTGTTTAGATAGTGCCGCTCTAGGGCCAACACAAATTAGCTATAATTGCTTACTAATACTATACAAATTACTTTATTACGAGATAGTTTTCAGTCTGAGCCATGTGCAAATAAAATTTAAGATTCCCTGGACAAATCGCATATTCATTTAATGACTTGGCTCCAATGTAAATTAGTTTATCTTTAATAAAAAATGTGTTAGCATTGTCTAAAATAAACTCAGAGATATTAATCAGAACCATCAAACCCAAATTCTTGTACAAATATGAAATGTGCAGCACGTGTAGAAAAACTTAGCCTAGTTACGCATAGTGCGTGTTTGGGTGTTTCCATGTCTTCATTGTCTAATGGACAGGAGCTGCATTGCAATATACCCAGCTTCTTAAGAAGATAATGACCTATAACAAGCCCTGTAAGGGTACGAATTTTTTTTTTTTTTTTTTTTATTTGATTATGAGTTTCGAATTAACAGCTAGTGGGTTGATAAATTTTTATTCTATCAGAAATCTTTAAGCGTAGTGCAATAGTATTTGAAAACTTTTGTTTTCCAATCCATTAGAAAACTAGATGGTACATCAAAAAAAGGTTTGGAAACTATGAGAGACCTAAGTGCCCCCATTGTTTTGCTAGAGTATCCACCATTTCATTTCCATCAAACCCCAAAAAATTTGGCACAAATACTGATTTCCATTTCACAGCCAAGTGTAATGGGGGAAGTCTAATTATTGCCTCAATTGCCGCAGTATAGCACATTTTCGGCTTTGCTTGCTGTGTTTTTGACCATCAAGCAATTGCTGCATAGGTGGCTATATACCAGTAGAGGGTTTATTATCCCCTTCCCCCGAAGGTAGCTGGTCTCTCTCCACTGCCCCTTGGGACGAAGCAGAACTGAGTCAAAGGCATTGAAATGCTATGTCTTGCCGATCACTACATAAGCATGGTGGAACATACCTAGAGTTATGGCCTTTTATTTTTCAGATTTACCATAATTAAAATGCTGTAAATCCTTCTAAAATCTTTCTATCAACAATAAGCTTCAACTCTACTAGGAGTCAGGACATTCTGTTATAATAAATAATGAAATTAAACGAGCTTGTTATAGCGCTCTCTAGCATCACACCATCACTCTGCGCCCAATACTCATTTTTTGACAAGCGATTTATACAGCTTCAACCTTTCTAAAAAATTACAGTTTACTAATTGGCGTAGTTACTGTGCATTGTTTTTTGAAAAATTACGGCAAAGGTTGCAGATGCCAAAGAGTTTTTTTTTTCCAGCTCTTAAAACATTTTGTATTGTTTATGGCTAATTTTAAACTGGAAACATTGTTAGATGCTGCTCGGTGTTCTTATTGACTCTAGAAAGTTGTAATAACACCTTGTCATAATTTTTAATTACTATGGTCTTAACTTAACCTTGAATATATGTCAGCAAACATTATTCAAATTAATAAGTATAAAACCGCAAACTAATAATAATGTGAGCAAGTAAGAGACCCCCACCCTAAAAGTTATGCTTTAGTAACTACGGCTAAAAGTTTTCTTTATTTTTTAATTTTGTTTAAAATGTTATCTTTTTATTTAAATATTTATTTATTAAATGCTTTCAGTTTTTTAATTATTTTTGATTTTAATTAAAAAGTAATCAATATAAGTATATTAACTATTACTAATAAACTAATATATACTTAATATACTTTCGCCGCCGCTAACACGCTAAACGCAACATGCTAACACCGTAACACACTTGATCAGATGGAAAGAATTTTTAGTGGCGTTTGGAAAGATAAGCGTCGTACAGACCAAGAAGCAGACTATGATTTTGAAAAAACAACGCCCAAACGCCCTGAGGTAAAATGCTTCTTCTTGTATTGAAAAGCATGTGCTAGTTACTTTTGTCGATATACATAATTTATTATCTTTGCTCAGCCTTAACCTTTTGTTCCTTCCAACCAAGTTGACATTTCTATTACGTATATTGAAAATATTATACTTTTACTCAATAGAAACCAACTGTACATATTCGTATTGCTAAATTGTTATTCATGTTCTCGTTGAAAATTGAAAATGGTTTTAATAATTTCAGGAAGAATACATTGACGATGATGAGGGATTGCAACGCAAACACAAAGTCGACACCACAATACAAATACATTTGTTTGGTAAAAAAGGCAAGGATGATTTACACTATGAAGGTTTTTACAAATTCATGGATAATCTACAAACTGAAGTGTTAGAATTGGAATTTAGTGAATTCTCCAAGGGCAATCAAGTAATTACAGAAGTTGATTTCGCCAAGATACTTTTACGATACACTTATCTGGATACTGAAGAGTATGATGCGTTCTTGCTGCGCTTACTAGATCGTGTCAAAGATGAGAAGGGTGTAAACTTTAATGAATTTCGTGATTTTTGTCGTTTTCTCAATACCCTTGAGGATTTTGCAATTGCTATGCGCATGTACACACTTGCCGATCGATCTATATCAAAAGGTTTGATATTGATTTATAATATTTAATGTATACTAAATATTTAATATGTATATTTTACTTTTCTCACATTACCAGAGGAATTTTCACGTGCTGTCAAAATCTGTACTGGCTATTCCCTTACCAAACATCTAATCGATACTGTGTTTGCAATTTTCGATGAAAATGGTGATGGTCTACTATCGTATAAAGAGTTCATAGCCATAATGAAGGATCGTTTACATCGTGGCTTCAAAGTAAGTCATGGTCATATTCTTGAGTATAATGAAGAACTCGATGAATATAATGAACCGGAATATCCAAAGTTTTCAAAGTGGCGTCATCGAATCTGTCGTCGTTTGGATTTTAATTAAGATAATTATAGTTAATACGCCACAATTAACATATTCACATTTAAATTGAATTAGACATTCATTTTTTTTTTGTATTTTCTATAAAAAAAAATATTTATTTAATTTCGCTGAAACCACTCCACACGTTAGTATACTCGTAATGCTTTATTCTTAATTTTATGCTGAAATTCGAACATCACTGTAATATCATTGCATATATTTTTGTCTATTAATAAATTTAATTTTTCATCATTCATAGCTTGTTTCTTAGAGTATTTTTTTTATAATTTGTTCATTAAGTTTGCTTTAATCCATGATATCTAAACAATAAATAAATAAAATACTACTATATTAAAAGCAAAAAATCACACACATGCACGCAATTTGTTTGTTCTATTGGTTTGTCATTGCTTTTTTGTTTTGTTTCTGCTAAGTTGTGTTACTAATTAATTCATCCTTTTGATTTTATTTTTATTGGATATATTAGCATGTCCGAAATGTGCACGTATATGCCATCATTCGAATACACTTTCAATTCTCAAAAATTTCATTACAAATAACTCATTTTACCATAATTATAAATGCACACGGAATTTCAATTTATTTTCATTGAAGCAGCTGGCATCCCTTTTTGTTTTCTCATCAAAATAGTTATTTCAATAAGTGAATGGGCACTAACCAATAATACAGTGCACGCAAATAAAGTTCTGGGTGGGAGCACACTCTTCTCACAAGCGTATTTTGCTAGAGGCTTCCCACCGGCGATATTTTTATTCACAATTTTTTAGTTATCGCCATATACCTATTCGTATGTTTTATATTTGAGACAGATGGCAAATTCTCCACACTCAGGGCATTTTTTAATTTTAGGTAATTTTGTCTCCTCGGCCTTGTCATTGCCAGAAAAAAGTTCCTTTTTTTTAATATTCGTATTTAATAATCATGATCGATTTCTTACTTAACTAAAGTGTAGTGAGCGTTGGGTTGTATTCAATTATATCAATAATTTAATATCGACAAATAAGCGTTTACTTTTTGTGCTGTCTTGCCCTAACCCATTATTCCAAAGAAGACGGAAACTTTTTGATCCAACTTTATTTTAAATGAATAACCAACTTTATTTTAAATGAATAACCAACAAAAATTGTTAAAATTATTTTTTTTTTGCTTATAAGAATACCAATATTTCTTTTTCAGTGATAGGTTTAGTTATTTTAAACATAACCTAAAAAAGCAAAAAATTACATTTTTATCATATTCAACAACCTATAAAATCTTCTTGTTGATATAAATCTGAGTGAATTTCATATTTTTTGATAAAGTACTTGCAGATACATTGGTTGGGTTTCGCAAACGCAAGTGCTCGACCACAGCTCCATGAGCAGGGTTGCCGTTTTGCTTATTTGTAAGCAAATTTGCTTACTTTTTTTACGGTTGTGCACACGTGTACTTTTTCTCATTTTGTTTATTTTTTTTTTAATTTAATTTGAACTAAAATTTGCAAGAAAATTTTGATATATTGGCATAATTTTTTTATTACTTCCTTTTATTTCGTTTTTTTTATTCGATAAGAATGGGAAGCACTAACTATGTTCATGCATACTTGGTATCATCCCTGCAAGTTATAAAATGAAAAATATAAGTAGCACCAAAATTACATAGGGCCACAATCACGACTGTGTACACATTTTTTCTCCATCACATCTAGTTCTACCAAAATGACCTGAAGTCAGAAAAATAGGGTCTTCAGGGGCTATTGAGAAATTCGTTTATTTCAGCAGATACGAATTTTATGTCTGATGCACAGTTGTTAATCACAAAGAGATAAACAATATACACTTTTCCTCCAACTCTTACCCTTCCTCTTGAAAATGGGGTTTACTTTTTCCATAAATGGCTGATCAAAAAACACCGTTGAGAAAACTATTGTACGGTATTTGGAGAAAATGTTTCTTGTTAAAAATTATGAAGGGCCCTAGAACAGTAGAATGACCTACTAGGAACATATTTCCCAGAATAATGCATACAGAATTTTTACATTAGAACTAAGCCATTAACACTACATAAGAAAATAATGGAATCGTTTGTTGTTGTAATTACATTAGGTTTCCTTGTGGAGCCAAAAAAGTTAAAAAAAAATATTTGACTGATTAAAAAAAAAAAATTTTTGTTGGCTCCCTATATAAGCATTCCCTGTCTTATTACTACTATATATGGTTTACTTTTTTTTTCAAATTGTTAACATTTTTAGAAGAATTTGATTACAAAATTTTTTAAGCCCTGGCAACTCTGTCCATGAGTGCCACAGAATAATTGCAATCGATAATCTCAGTGGTCAAAAGCAGTAATCGCTTTAGTCTGAAAATCGCATTTCGAGTAAACACGGTTTGAAGTTACTGTGATTGGTTGCCACTCTACGTAAGCGAATTCGTTTCTTTTTTTACAACTTTTGTCTTAAAAAACATAGAATTTCGGGGATTTGGCGTACATGTGCACTGGAATAAGAAGAATACGAAAGCATTTATAGCTTAATTCTGTTAAAAGTCGACTTAAGCGACTACTGCTTTTGACCACAGAACTAATTTAATCCATAAGCTGTCAACTGTCAGTCGCTCGACATTTGCAGATCGATACGTATTTTTAGTTTTGAATAAAAGTTTTTAAAGTATTTACCAAATATATTTATAAATTTTTAGCTAAAAACTTATTTTAATTGATTTAGAATTACAATAGTGATATCTTAGGTCACCCAATAAGGAAAATAAATTTTATCGATCAAATTGACTGTAGTCGATAATCGATCAAGATTTGCAATAGGGTACATTCTGTATGAGGCAGGGGATTGTAAGGGAATATATGTATAAGTTTTAATTTTAAAATTTGTTCCAATCCAATAGCAATAAACTATACCAATTAGAAACGTAAATATAATAATTTTTTATGAAGTTAGTACGAATGTTGGCAAAACACTTCTGGGTTAGATTAGATAGCTGTCCAAGGGCACACTTAGAACAGGACGGCCAATACAATACCACACGGTTGTACCTACAGTTTATCGCCAGTTCTGAATGGCGGTGTGTCAATTTGTTATCACTTGGTGGTCTCGCCATTGCCATTCATAAAATATGTATGTATACCTATTAATTAGTTAAAGTTTTATATTATCGTTATAATTAATCCATACAAAAATGATTTCAATAGATTTAATTGAAGATTTTCCAATACTAGAGGTATTTTGTTTTTATATTCCGGATATTTATCTGCGAATTAAGATTGAAAGCGACACTTAACACTCTAGTTCCCCAAGTTTTTGATTGATTTAAAAAAAAATTTGGAATTGATAAATTTAAATGCAAAAAATTTAATGGACGTGGTTTTATAAAGCCGGAGAGGTTGAATGCCTAAAAGTATTTATTGTTGAAAATACTTTTTATCAATTTGTTTTAAAAAATTAAATATTTTGTGTAAAACATTCAAACTCCTAGCTACTCACAGCTACTTTTTTCATTCAGCTACTATGACGCGAAGTGCTGTATTTATTTTTTTCACTTTTATCTTAAATTCAATCAAAATAATGAATTTTCCTGTTTTCACAAGTTTTTGACCTTGACTGACGCTAATGTCTCATTCTCATAACTAGGAGTCCCATAAACTAGGAGTCCCATAAACGATATGATTAAGAAGACAGTACTTGAAACATGATCTTCGAAGTCGTTTTTCTTGACCAAGTGCCCAAAACTTGAACAATCGGAACGTGCTATTTTGTATACCCCAGTTTGTAAATTTTGCAAACTTAGGTAAAAGTTTTTTCAATTCGTTAACTGCAGTGACCAATGCTAGTGGTAGTATTTTGTAAACCATCAATATAGTCCAGTCGGTAGAGTAAAAAATGACGCAAAAGTTCATAAAAAAATCTCATGTGAGATTTTTCAATTTTTCTTCAGTAATTGTTAATGGGGGTATGATAGATGGAAAAACTACAAAAATCAGTCCTGGGTTTGCAAAGCGACTCTCCAAAAAAAACTCTTTTTTACTAATAACTGGTAAACCGTTACTTTCTAAAAATTTTTATCAATAACTACATTTTCTTCAATCCCAATTTGCCCAATTATTCTCGCCACACGTATTTAGTGGATAGCACGTCCTGAATTAGGCCTTCATTTTTCAGCAATACTCTTTCTAATTTGTTGAAAATGTCGTTAACGCTTACATGATTTCGGAATTCCTTAAATTTTTACCATTCATCTCCGTTCACCATTCTTATGAACAGTTGTGCACTTCCCGTGAGCATAAATCGAACAAACCAAAATTTGCATTCGTCGTCGAAATCAAACATTTTAGTTATTTGCTCATAATCACGCACTCATTTTGATAAGGCACTTTTAACATCTCAAAAATTTATAGTGGATTTACCCCTTGCGTTTCCATTTTATAAAGCTTCACTTTCCTTTTGTAATTTTAGTATACGTAGGCGCTTTGCCAATCGGACTAATTTGTCATCGTTGTCGCTGTCATCGACGTTTTGCTGAAGTATATGTTCAGCTGAAGGGTTAACTGTCATATATGTATTTTCTAGAAGGCGAGAGAATTTGACGGAGGGTTCTCTACTACATGATTTCGTTGAAGAATATCGGATGATTCACCATCCCAACTTTCTCTAGTAGAACCCATGTTAGATCATTTTTCATAATCACTTATGCCTCGGAGACCTAACAAGATTTTAACATAAAATTGCGATTTTCTCAGAACTACACTTTTAGATATAAGCTACTTTGCCATATTGTCACAGATATAAACTGCTATTAGCTAAATTTGTGAGACACCTGCTTCCTGTCAGATAAAAATGAAGTGGTTAAACTAACTTAAAATATAAGGAAACTATTTTACATTAAAGAAATTGCGTAATGTACTTGTATACTTACTTTTATATTTATAATTGTTTTCTATTTATTTTACAGTCTGTGTCTAAAAATGAAGGATGGGAGGCATTTAAGCATTGCCTTAAAACGGAAATGAAACAAATTGACAGAAAGTAAAGAAAGAAGAAATAGAAGCAAGAAACTTTAAGCCTCAACTAATGCTATTTATTACTCTCCTCAACTACTCCACTGACGCTACAATGCAAAAATTTCGAAAGTTTTTTTGTGCAAAAAAAAAAATGAAATTTTAAAACCAAATACGAACAACGAATCTGTGTTTCAATTTTTGTATATAGGTATGAATTTTTGTGTTAAATTTATAAGTTTTTGTTAAAAGATAAAAAAAAACCGACAAAGTCAAAATTGTAATAAAACTCTGTTTATGATTTAAACTTAGTTCCATAGTCAAAATTTCATGAGATTTTGGCAATTGAACTAAGATTAAATCACGCATTGGGTTCAACACGCATTGAAAACTTAACTCCAAAAAGCTTGTTTTTTATAATGGAAACTTTTCAAATCATTGATATTCATTTGCAGTAATGTATTTATTTTCTACTGAATAAAATATAAATTTAATTGCATATTTTTATTTATTGAAGAAAAAAACTACTCTGTTTTTTTTGTATATTTTTTGTTTTATTGTTAACAAACTAAAATTGTAGTAAATTATTTGTGTTTTTTGTTAATTAATTTTACATATTTTATTTATTTGTTGTTGTATTGATGAAATAAAATACGCTTACTTTGATTATATTTTTTTGTATTATTTATATATTTATTTATTTATAATAAAGAGAAACTTTAATTAAATAAAATATTAAAGAAACACATAAAAATAATTGGTTAAGTGTATTATTTTCTGAATTGAATAAGATGAGAGAAGAAAACAATTTTAAAATTGAATAAACTATAAAAAATTTTTGAGCTTATATATATAATATAAATATATAAAATCGTATATAAACATTTTCATCTAAAAACATACATATGTGTAAATAAATCGTTTAACTAAAGAGAATAGTGCACACGTAAGTTGCATTACAAATTAACACATTCAAATATCATATTGATAATATAATGTTCTTATCACTAAAAATGTATTACCTAAAATTATCAATTATGATTTTATCACAGTTAAATTGCGTGCATTTTACACAAACACATTTTTTTTATTTTATTTTTTTAATTTTTTATTTGTGGGGTACATATTTAAAGAATTACTTTCGTCGTCATTTTTTTCAGTTCAATTTGAAGAATAAAATACACGCTTCACAATTATTTAGTTAGCAATTAAACTTAAGGAATATGTTGTAAAAATTATATGAAAACACAATTCGGCTGAACAATGAACGAAATATATATATATAGATGCATTCTAGTGGAAGTCAAGAAATTTTTATCAGTTTCAGGCTGCTTCTCAATTTAAACGCTAATCAAAAATTGAATTGTATACATAAAGATTTCAGTTGAGTTTTTATATTCATACAAAATATTGATAATTGTTCCCCCAACTTTCCTTCGTGTTGTTATAGGCTTTGATACCAGTTTTCTTATTCATTCCTCTTTTCCCAATTTTAGAGAACAATAAAAAATTCGTTCTAATTGATCAACAATGTAATCGTAATGATTATTTTTGTATTGCAAGGATTATTTTATTATCGTAGAAAAATGTAATGGCAACAAATTACAACAAAATAATCTGAACCGAAGATCGGTTGAAATTGTTAGTTAATCAAAGGTCGCTAATTTTCAATCTGATCATTAAAATGCCTTTTTACCATATTCAACAATAGATCTTGGTCAAAATTCTAACTGATTTCATAACAAAGTAGATGCTATTTTCAGAGCCTAACAAAAACGAGCACAATAACATTGCCACATGTGCAGTCGCTTATGTCTATAATTTGTGTACACGTGAACCTGAACCTTAAGTTCATGTTTTTAAAAGAAAACTACACGGTATTCGAACGTTCGTGTACACGTGTATGCTTAAACACATTCAAAAACGAATTTGACCATAAATCTCCGTACAACATACAGAAACTAATTACAGTTCTGTATCTTAGGCAATACCTTAGCAAACCGAATACCCCAACCCGTATTTGGAATCAAAAACAAGAATAAATGGATAAAGAATTTTTGTAAATTTTTGAACGTGACAAACTACCTTTTTCCACATTTAGACGAGGATATCTTGAATATATGTTGTGCTACGAACTGTGAATTCAGCGATCGGAAATTAACTAAAAAAAGTGATTTATTGTTCGGATTGTGTAATGAAAGGTTTAATGTTTGCTTAATCTTTGTTGAATAACATTATTATTTAATATACTTTTAAATTGAAATTTATTCATTTATTTCAAATCTAAAAATATTTAAAATTTTGAATGCTAATAAAATTTTAATTCTCATTACATTTTTCAATGCAGTTTTACTTTCAGTTAACAATTAGAATGATAAATCTACTTGGATTTAATACTTTTATTAAAAAAAAAAAATTATGCTTGATATCTCAATACTAATTTCAAGATATTAAATAAATGCAATTATGAATAATTCAGGGCAATATGCCCTGGACTCAGTATCAAGCTGTTGCTATTATAAAGTTAGCAATTAGTGTCTAATTTGTAAACTACATTTAGAGAAAACTGACTCATACATTCACAGGCATATTTTGAAATGCATCACTAACGTACGAAATTAACATTGGAACGCAAAGAAAAGTGTGACTTTGTTTAAATTTTGAATGAAAGTGAATTTATCAAGAAATTTACCTGCAAAGTAATGTTTTGAAATACCTACTTTAAAATACTTTAAGTTTAAACTTTTACTGAGAAATATATGCTTAACATTATTGCTGAAGTATAAAGTTTTCTTTAAAATCGTCATCAACTTTCTCTAACTTGTAATTTCTTATATAGACCCAAATGAAAACGATTATATCATTATTTCGTTCATTGTTTTCAAAGAATGTTTACGGTTATAGATTGATAACATTTAAGAATTTTAGAATTCTACATAATAAAGAAATTATTAAAAATAATTGTCATCAAAGCTTCATAGAAAAGGAAACAAAGAAATCCACAACTTATTTCAAGAACTTAAACCAGGAATAAGCAATAGAGAAAGAGTACATACAATTCTTACAATTAATGTAAAACTAAAGTCATGCTTATTTTTTTTTTTACTCATTATCTTGCGTTGGCAATGTCCATGTAACGTTCTTTTCTTTATTAGATTTATTATTAAAATTAGTAGCATTGCCATTATTGTAGTTACTACGATTCGATGCTTTTGGATGGCGACGAAATTTAAAATTTGCGAATACATCACGTTGTTTATTGGCATCATCGTCACCTCCGCCTTCACAACTGCCTTCTATGCCACCATCACCACCACCCGACAACAATTCCATATTACGTTGTAAACCAACACCGGTAACGGTAGCAGTGACGGCGGCGGAGACAGCACCACCACCATTTGTTGCGTTGTCATCAGCAATAGTTCCAGCAATTGATTTTCGAAAATTATATGCACCTTTTCTAATCTTCATATGTTGTGATTTGTCAAGTGGATTGCGTGGTGCATACGGTTGCTGCCGTTTTGGACTACCGCTGACACCACCTGGTGAAGCTGAATTCGGTTGTTTGGTCAATGGTTTCGGATCACTCATCAATGATGGGAATAGTGCGTCATCTGCATCAAAATACCATGGAGGCGTAAAATGATAATCGGAATTATAATAAGATTTGAAAATAGGCTCACTGGAGCAAATACTAAATGCATGATATGCATGCGATATTAACTGGGGAAATTTATTGACCCAATAATTGGTAAAACCATTTGGAATGGAACCAAGTAATTGTTGAACCTCCTCGGTGAGTTCGTAATAATGATGTTTCTAGTAGAGAAAAATAATAATAATTTTTTTATTTACGTGATGTAAGTAAGCAGGCAATAGTTCTGAGTTAAAAAGGAATACCAACTTAAATTTATTTTCTTGTTCCATATCGTTGAACAGAAATATAAATAAATCCAACAATTTTTTTTAAAATTCACGCCAATTTGATATAAACATCAAAAATATTTGATAAATATTTTCTACCTTAAGTCGAGCTATGCTGTTTTTCCTTTTTACCACCACTTTTACCTTTTTTATAAATAGGAATTTAGTACTTTTTGAATTTGCTGTTTATTGTTGCGGAATTGTGTAACTTTAAAGGGTATTCTTTTAAATTTGTTTGTAACCTTTTAATCTGGTCAAACGGATCTTCGCAGTGTTTACAGTAGCTAGCAGAGAAGATCAGGGAATGTATCAATGACAACAAAGTTCTTATCACTATTTTTTAGATCTTTCGAAATCATTTGGTGATATTATTCATAGCATTTTAGTTCGTAGGTTAAAGGTTCGGGTTCCTTAGGCTTATTTTATCCTTTCAGCCTGGTAAGTAATCAGACATACGTGCTACTGGAGTTTTTGGGTCACTTACTATTTATGCTGTATTTAAACGACCATGCTACTGTTTTCAACTTTTTATATTTTACTTATGATATTTTCTTTGTCTTTATCGCCCACAAGAATTCAATCAAAGCTAATACAACTTGCTGCTCTTCTTTTCGTTGACTTCTAATCGCTATGCCATTAACCCAATAAAATAATAAAAGTCTCTTTCAATTCCCCATCATCAACTGTTAGAGGTCATTATTGTTGTACCGCTACCTATAAGATCTGTTGTACGTCCCTCTTCGCTATCTAATCTAATCTGCTTAGGATGCCTCATCCAGTCTAGTCTCCTCAAGAAATTTGAGTATCTCTTCCTTCTCGCAAAACCTTAATACTGAGCTTCCCTCATCGCTTACTTTATAGAAGTGTTCTCTGAGCCCGCAGAGAACAATGAGACCAGCAGCTAATACACGCAAACTATTTTTATTAAGACCAATACATAATGTATATCTACTCGTATTATAGTTACCTAGAACCACTTTAGATTGCCTTCAGGTCGCTGCCCCCTTTTTAGCAAGCTCGCCTGCTTGCTCGTTTCCCTCTATTTCTATTAATATAGTACAAGATCTTTCTACCTTTCAGTTTTACAATTATAATTTTTAAGTCGGCCTATTGTTATTATATCGATTCGAAATCATATTTGAAGGCTCGATTATTTACTAGGTAAATAAAGTAATAAATTGACGAAAAGTCAGGTAAGCATTTTTAGATTAAAACATTCTCAACTTTTTCATTTCCAAGTGCTATTAAAAAAGAGTAATTCTTTACTTACTTTATTTCTTAAAGCTCTTAGGAGATCGCGCACACTAGCGCCCATATAACCGCGATATTTACGCAAATCATCCGTGATGACCGCGTCAACATGCAAGTTCCAATCATCACGCACAACTGTGCGTCCATTTTTCTCCAAAGATTTCAAGGGTTCCACATGAAATTGTAATTTTTCAACACGATCACTGACATCCTGTAGAAATGCTAAAATCTTCTGATCATGCCAGAAGATAGGATGATTGCCGATAGATCGCGCCGGAGGCCGATATTGTGCATCTTTGTGTATCATATCAGTAATAAGTTCTTCAGCTAAAATCTAAATTAATGCAATGCAAGAATTTAATCAATTCAAATAAACTAAAAACATAAGTATAAGAACTTACGAATTTGCTTGCTTCAATATCAACATTATCTTTTAATTTCGCTAAACTATAGTCATGTGTTAAGATATTATGTTGGCGTTTGAGAGCATCACCGAAGGCATGATGCCCACCACTTAGCACATAATAATAAACGCAACCAAGTGAAAAAATGTCAACTGAAGTTGTCTGAAAATGAGAAATTTATGGTTAAATTTTGAAATGTAGATATAGTTTTGAAAAAGTGTATTACCGTTCTTTGCCCTCGCATCATTTCAGGTGCAATCCAACCGTCGGTACCTGTGACGCCAGAACGACGCGAAAAGCTGCTCTTGCCAAAGTTCAGTTTCTTGCACAAACCAAAATCAGATATCATTACACGTACCGCACCATTTATATCCGGCAATGATAGTAAAACATTTTGTGGTTTAATATCGCGATGTACTGCAAAAAGATTCGATGTAAAAAATTGCCACATGTTTCATGCACAAAGCATATTTACCAATATTTAATGAATGCAAATGATTCAAGCCTGCAGCCGCTTGACGCAATACATTCCAAACGTTAATTTGCGAACGTAATTCCATGCAGCGCTCACCCTCTGTATAATCCTGCAATGTGGCCGCACACAACTCCACAGCAATATATCGAAACTGGCGATCTTGTTCAGTACAAAAATAGCGCACAACATTCTCGTGTGCGTCACTTTCGCGCAACAACGCCACCTCACGATCGGCGAACGTGAAGCATTCGGGCAACAAACGCTTCACTGCCACAAAACGCTCTTCGAAAGTGCCCTTAAAAACGAAGGTACCCTCACAGCCTTTGCCCAACACCTCACTAGAATTGAATGATATTTTGCCCACGCGTACATTGCCATCACCTAAATCGACTAAATCTTCAGCAGTAATTGTGCTGTTCCCACTGCCTTTGCTTCCATTATATGTTTTTGAACCATTCTCGCTTTGATTCTTCAAATAACGCATTGTGACGCATGTATACCAGAACATTGTTACCATTGCCAGAGACAGCAGAATTAATGCTTGGTGCACTTTACTACTGGGATGGTCCATAAACCACTCGTTTATGAATTTCTGTATCTTACTACTGTTTGCAAGTATGATTTTCTTTGTTTTATTGAAAGCATTCGATTCAATTTTAAGCTCCACAATATTCTCAGTTTGTACGCCTATGTCCGCGGAACTCTTCGGATTACTATTCCCCGAGAGTATACTAAAACCATTTGAATCGAGCCCAGCATTAGCAAACTCATGAATGGTCGCTAAATCACGATCATGTGCAACTTTTGGCGGTGTTGGTGATATTTGTAGATTAACATCGTTTGGTACATTATAGTGACCGAGCACAATACCAGCATTTTGTGGTATTACATCACTGATATAAACTGTATTGGGATCGGCTTCTCTGGGTGTGTTGTGCGGACCATCCAACAGTTTAATGGGAGGTGTGGTTGAAATTCTGGGTGTATTCTTGTCAACCAATGATGGTATCGCATACAAGCCATGGCGATGTTCACCCACATAAAGTGATTGACTACGGAAGGCAATAATTCATTTCATTAATAAGATTACAAATAAAATCGAAATTAGAAGAAAATTATATATTCTTACAATAATTTGACTGTATTGACATTTCCGCCTTTCGATTCTTCTAAAATCGATTCGAATGCTTCATCTGAAACCGTAGTAAATGGTACGCTCAGTAGTCCTTCCGAGCCTAACAGAAATGCTGCAACCACTGGGCTCGATAAATCTCTTTTCCACAAAAATTTCCCATTTTTACGATCTAACGTTACAATATTTCCATTTGAAGTAGTCGTCAAGTGTATATATTCTACAAATTTACATATATAAAAACAAAATCAAATTAATATGTTTACATTTGTAATGCAATATTTACATACCATATTCCTTGGTTATATCGGGTGTCATAGTATGTGCACTATAATCATAGAATGTAATATTCCATGGTTTCACATTTTTATCTTTAGCCAAACTATCAAACATCATCACTGTGTACTGCGTGCGTCCTAAATAAATTGAACGTGATGTAGCCCAACCAATTTTATCACCATCTTTTACAGCATCCACGGGACCACCGAAACCCATAACTTTTTCACGCCTTCCCGTCTTAGGATCAACTATAAACCAAGTATCGCTCTTTTTTCCTGAATATAAAATTCCATCGGATGAGCGACATGGTGCATTCGCTACCAATTGTGGTATTGTGTATGGTAACTTCTTAAGACTTCCCATATCACCCATTTGATATATGCTGCCATCTCTGGGATCAGGTAGATAATGAGGCATTGGAATATTCTGCTGTTGTTCAGCCTTAATTGGTGGTTCTGTGAAGAGATTTGAAAGTAGTAAATGAACACATTATTATGTTTTTTGATGGTTACAAAATACTTTTTGAAATTCCCATTAACAGGTACGTCCCACAAAAACCAAAATACTGTATCATCACTAAAAACATTTCAGGAAAACCGCAGAATATTATGGTAACCTACAAATATATACCTAAATATATGAGGCAATTTACCGACTAGTTTAAATATATATACATCAGACTGGGGATTTAGTGAATAAATTTCGCTCTTCACTACTTTTAGTGACAATGGGAGTAAGGCTCCATTACCACTAAACCTGTAGTGGTAGTGGAAATAAAAATCAACTACCACTAAGCCTTTAGTGGTAGTGGAAATAAAAATCAACTACCATTAAACCTTTAGTGGTAGTGGAAATAAAAATCAACTGCCACTAAGCCTTTAGTGGTAGTGGAAATAAAAATTAACTAGCACTAAACGTTTAGTGGTAGTGGAAATAAAATTCAACTACCACTAAACATTTAGTGGTAGTGGAAATAAAAATTAACTATCACTAAAACTTGAGTGGTAGTGGAAATAAAAATCAACTACCACTAAACTAGTGGAAATTATTCCCCACTACCACTAAACGTTTGGTTATAAAGAGAGAGAGAGAGCTCAGTTGGCGACTTAGTGGGAGTTAAAATTGTATTGCACTAAGTTGAACTCGTACAATATTGATTGTCATCCCAAAGCCTTATATAAATTTGTACAGCATTTGAGACAAATAAACCTGCCTCATATCTAAACCCTTTAAACCCAAGAAGTCCAATCTGTAAAATTATAAAAACAACATCAAATATTGTGTATTTCGTCATCTAAAATCCAAAAAGTAGTAATTACACATTTTATTTCTTTACAGGAGAAGCAAGAAATATTGTAAAATGAAAAATATTATAGATTTAAGAAGAATGTATTTGTGAAAGTATAGTATCACTTAGTTAGTTAAAGATATTCAAATATTTTGTTTTCTTTTGCTTAATTAATTCCTGTACTTGTAGTTACGGCCTTTTGGAGTTCCGTAGTAAAACCGTTATTTTTTGGCGTAGAAGTTTGAAATTTTGCAGGAACGCATAGTTTGAGCAAGTGCATCATAATTAATGAAAAAGTCGATTTTGAATTTGTTTTGTTATGGCTTTTTGGATTTTAGATGACGATATGTACTGCTAACTGTTGTTTTTTTCCAATATAGAAGTCGTTCATAGACCAATGTGATCAACTCCATTTTCTATTTGTTCCATGTGTTTGTACTAAACCACTTGATTAATACATATCTTTGAATACAATAGAAAAATAATAATAGGTAATATGGTAAAACAATTTATTGAAATCGAAAAAAATATTTTTTTTTCATCGAAATTGCACTTTCTACAAAGTATTTAGTATAAGAAAAGGTTAATATATTCATTCATTCAAACATTTATACATTCTTTTACAACGGATTTCAATTTGACCTTCAATTAAACACTCTACACTTACCACTAAATGGTTAGTGGTAGAGGGGAATAATTTCCACTAGTTTAGTGGTTTCGATTTACACTACCACTAAACGTTTAGTGATAGTGAGATTTTATTTCCACTACAACTAAAGGTATAGTGGTAGTTAACTTTTATTTCCACTACCACTAAAGGTTTAGTGGTAGTTGATTTTTATTTTCACTACCACTAAAGGTTTAGTGGTAGTTAATTTTTTGTCCACTACCACTAAAGGTTTAGTGGTAGTTAGTTTTTATTTCCACTATCACTAAAGATTTAGTGGTAGTGAAAACTATAGTGCAGTCAAAATTTAGTGATTAGGTCCCCAGTCTGATATACATGAAAATCTTTAAATTTCCATAAAATAGTTTAAAAGCCCCTATAACAGAATAAATAAATTTAAATTTTAGTCAAATTGAAAATTAAACTATTGAAACTGACCCTTAATACATATAATTGAAAATAAAACAATCCATACATAAAAATCTGCAAAGTATGGACTAAAGGTGAAAACAAACACATGTAAAAAAAAAAAAAAATATGTGTCTGCAAGCACTCACAGTAGAAGTGTTTATTAGAAAATTGTTAAAAAACATTCTGTTGAAGTTTTTGCAGTTCTCTTCTATTTTATTGTTGCTTTTCCTCTGTTAATACTCTCTACAGTTATCGGCACAAACACAGTCGTAGTACACGTATATAACACATGAAAGGAAAGTTCAGTTATATGCAATCAAGCGGAGACTTCCATTTCGATGCGATAAAACTGCGAGAAGTAGACTCTCTGGTTGATTATATGCAGCCAAATAACAAGCGCATAACTTCGTTTCATACTGGTTTTCGTAGAATGCAACAAAAACGCATGACCGGTGTTATTGAAGTTTTTGCACTCTTCCTTTTCTATTTTCTAAAGCTTTTTTTCTGTTGAAACTCTCTACATTTATCGGCACAAACATGACGTAGCACACGTATATAATACATGGCAGGAAAATTCAGCTTTATGGAATCAAGCTCTCTCACTAAAGAACATGAAAGCACAGATAAAACTACAAAAAGTCGACTCTCTCCATGATTGTATGCAGCCGATCCCCATATGATTTCGTTCACTAAACACTAAGAACAGCATAACTTCGTTTCTTATTAGTTTCGTATGAGTGCAACAACAACGCGACTTCCGTTGCAAAATTTTCGATTTACCCTCGCTAAAGAAGTTTCACTTCAAAAAAGCTGTGTAAATAAAATAGTTTTTGTAGCAAAAATGTGCCTAATTCGAATGAAATTTTAATTTTAATATCAGCTTTGAATTTGATTTTTATTTTCTGTATGTACATATGTATGTATAAATAAGAGTGTGCATATATGTAAACACCTATGTTAAAATGTTTATGTGACTACCTTGTTCAAGTTCAAACCAACTTAGACCCACAGCAGTGTAAAGATTCAATGTCATGACGATTTTCATATAAAACTTTTTTATGACATAAAATAACTTAAAAAATATGCATAATCAAAGTAACACCTCATAATGACAATGTACAATTGACACACCAGTAAGTTGGTTTTAATATACCTACATATACTAATTGTCACATGGCAGCAAATTTACTGGACCAGAACCATTCTGCGGGTTGCCATGGAGTTCCACGAAGCACAATCTCAATAAATGGCTTAAAGGTAAATCGCATCAATACTAGATGGAAACAAAAGGTATAAAAGTAGAGAACTACATTATTCTTGGATTAACAAGAACAGGTATTCGCATTGTCTCAGGTTTCTTAACTGGGCATTGTATAATATAAAGATAAATCAGAATGACTTATGTAGGTTATGTAACAAAGAAGAGGAAACAGCTGAACACTTATTGTGCCACTGTAATTGCCTAATATGGATCCGTCTTCGGTACTTAGGAAACTACTACTTAGAACCTCTAGAAATTGCGGACAAATCTCCCAAGAATGTCGAGCAATTCATAACGAATACAAGACTCAGAGTTTGTCACAATAGGCGCAACTGAAACCTCGATGACTAGGTGACGAGTTTCCGCTCTTAATTCAATCTAATCTAATTATCACATAAAATTTTAGCTTGATCTGTTGACCAGTTTGTTTAAGTAAAGCTGCTGTTTTGGATAGTCGATCGCAAGTGAGCTTTGCGATTTTTAAAAAGGCCAATGACAAGCTATTCTGTTCTATAGCATTTGACAGTAATTTCGTAAGTACACAAGCGAACGCTTAATCCAAAAATGAATTCAAAAAACATTTAATGAAGAACAGTTTTCGAGATATTGCCAAGTTTCCATATTTTTAATTTTGAAAAAAAAGTTTTTATTTAATTGCCAATATCACCGGTTCTTGTTAAACGATTTGAATAAAATTTAAATAAAAGGTAAAAAAAATGTTAGCCGCGATTTCTTTATTGGACGTTAAAACCCAATCTATTTCAAAGGAAAAAAGGATTGCGCCGAATAAAATTGTCCGCTACGAAAATGATGAAATCTTTTGAACCATTAGTTCGATTTTTTTATTTTGTAAATTATTTTTAGATTTGAAAAAAATAAAATTAAGAAACCAAGAATTGTTATTTACAATAAAAAGTTTTAATTTTTCTGGAACAACGTCCATTAATGTTTTTATGGTAGTGTCCAATACCCTCACAGCTGCTGAAGACTATTTTCTTTTGAAGTCTGGAAGGTCTTTGGCCACTTTTTTATTAACTTCATCTCCCTTTTTACTAAAGCCCAGTATCTCTCATTCGGCCTTAGTTCTGGTGGATTGGCTTTTCTAGGCACTAAAATCACTTCATTCTGTTGCAACCATCTAAGGCCGCTTTGCCGTAATGACATGAAGCGAGGTCAGGCCATAAAGAGTGGATACTTCATGTTGGCGTAAAAATGGAAGCAACCTCTTTTGCAAGCATTCATTCACATATATTTCGCCGTTGACTGTACACGTCCGGAATTTTTTGCACCTTGTACGTCTTCAGCCCAGCTTCACTTCTTAGTACTGCGCACGAAAGCTTCTGAGCAATTTCTTTCCCGATATGTTTGGATTTTTCTTCAGAATGGTCATGTGCCCCTTTCTTTTTACCAGAACCTTTCTTCCGAGCAATACACAGTTCTTTCTGAAAGCGTTTAACAATGAGAGAAATGATTTTATTGTTAGCCCCGACCTCTTTGGCAATTTCTTTAAATAATAATATTTTCTCGCACTTGCAGTTCGCTGGTCATTTTTGTGTTAAATAAATTTTTATTGAATATAAGCGACATATAATATTTTCTGACATTTAATTCAGAGCTTATAAGATAAAAAGAATATTTGGGTTCGGCCAAAAATACTGGTTTCGCCCATGTATAGGAAAAGCTGGAAAATATGAAAATTTAACCTTTCATATAGAGAAAAAAATATGTACATAAGTATTGATTTAGAGCAAACTAATTTTTTACACGGAATTTTTCAAATGAACAATTCGCGGTATTTTTTTTGGCAGAATGAATAAATTACTTTTAATTTTATTTATTATAGACTATGGAAATTAAATCTAAGCGTTAATTTTCAAAGTCTTTACTACTCTGTTCATGTCTAGTTTATTTCAAGTAATGTATAGCAGGCTAAGTGAACATATGTAGTCATCAGAACAACAGTGATTATATAGAGACGGGGAAATCAGGTGGCCGTTTCGGAATCCGCCACGATTCTTCATCAGTTTTATACAATAAAATTAATAAAATAAATATATTATAAAATTTCATATAACTATGTATACTACATATTGCTGCAATGGAAATTCCTAATCAATTTACTGGTGAATGCATACAAGTAAATAGGTTTTGTTAGTTTTTAAAAGTACTTCCAGGAAAAAAATACGTCGGCTACAAATGTGGTTGATAAGATGATCAACATGTCAAATATACCATGGACTCTTGGCCAAGCAACTTTTGATAGCAGATAATAATGTATAAACGATATGTGTGATATGCACAAAACGTTTACGTAAATATTTATTTTAAAAAGCATTTTTTATATGTTTGATTGCAAAAAAAAATCATTTTGTTGTTTGGTGTTTTTTATGTGTGAACTAACTGAAAAATAAAAGTTTTGTTTCAAATTCATGCTTTAATTTATTAGAACATACATAATTTGTGGCAAAAAAGTATAAAAACAAGTGTGTTTCTGGCTAATTTTTTGGCTCATATTTTAGGAACTGTGATAATATTTTAGAAGTCTAATACAGATCAAAGCCCATTCCAAGAAAAAAAAAGAAATTAAATTTTCTATTTCACAGACTTCAATACTGAGAATTCAAATTTCTACAATTTACAGATAAGGAATAAGCTGATCAGTAAACGCACAAAAATCACTTTAATTTAGCAATACACAAATTGCGAGCTGGCAAGCAAACAAAACAGTAATATATGTTTACCGGTCCTTTTAAATACAACAGATAATTTTAACTGTACGGTGGAGTTTACATCTGCAAGATGCACTCAGAAATATTTTTTAGATTAAATTGCTAATGTAAACAAAGAAGAAACTTGTGATTTTTCGTTCATAGCAATACAATCTCGAAAAAATTTTCTGAAATTGCAGCAATTTTCTTGCAGATGTAAACTTCTCCTAAGGCGGGTTTCAATAAACAATTGATACCGGAAATAAACAAAGACTAACTTAATATTAAAAATTTTTTAACAAAAGACGATAATAAGAGCAACAAAGTGGATACCATAAAATTTGAAAGACTATATTAAAGACCCTATTATGTAAAACGCAGATCGTCTTGACACTTTGCGTTGCTTATGTTTTGTTTGTGTATTCGTCACTTTACAGAACAAAACACAAACAACGTAAAGTGTCATGACGAATTGCGTTTTACATACCCCACCTCCTGTTTCTGCAACCCCCAAACTAATATCACTGATCTCTCCTTGTGCATCAAAGGAATCATATCTTTGGCACGACTAATCAACTTTCGTTTCTTTCTTATCCTTCTTCTAAATCTATAATTTTAATTTCTAAATTCTTCAAACAAATTAACTTATACGACCTTATTTAGCATGTTCATATAATTCATTTTAAAATAATTAAATTTAAGACGTTGTAGCTATAGCTTTGATTTTATTTAGCTTGTAATGCATGTCGTTATAAGTTAAGTGTTTAAATAAATAAATTTTTTCCAACCTAACTGGAGTTATGCTGTTTTGACTTTTACCCACAGAAATATTGTTTGTAGAACAATGGCTGATTTAAAGAAACATTTTAATTAATTGAAGGAATGAAACTAATTTAAAATCATAAATTCCACTTTTTTTATATTCTTTGGCATGTTCTATATGCCATTCTTGCTAGCTTAAAGGGTAACACCAGTTTGAAATTTGAAAAAATCAAAAAGTGAACTCAACCCTATATCAATCTAACATGCTTTGATTTTTGGTAAATTTTCAATTAATTTAAATAGTTTATTAGAAGAAGCTTCACAAACAGTACATTTTCTGTCATTCGAAGTATAGTTACCCTTTAACTCTAAGCTCGTATTTGGGGTATTCACTGCATCCAAAGCGATATTGGGGCATATTTTTATTCACGAGACATTCGTATAAAAGTTGTCACAGCGGTCAATACGCGAACACATTTGAAAAATCATTAATATTTTAGGCAATATGTTCTCAGTGTTGATACAACGGTGGTGCAACAGGATAATAACCATAAGAATAGCACCAAAAGTCGCATGAAACTCAAATAAAACGAGAAAGTTGTGTTATTGAAATGGTCCCAACAGTCTATAAATCCTAAACCTGTCAAAAATTTGACCGGATACTCAATAATTAAATTTAGTGTTAGCAAAACTCAATATAACACAAGGATGGGCCTTTGGGAGTCCTATGTGAATATATAGGCCACAATATCACAAGACTAGTATTGTATATATAGTATATATACTAGCGATGCATCGCGCTCTGCGTCCAATATTCGTTCGACATAATCACGCAGCAGAGTCGGTAATTCGAGCAACCATGGATCGGTTTCGCACCACGTTTACTCTAGTGATTAATGCGCATCATCAAAAACGCCGTACAGTGCGCACCGAAGACGCTTTTGCTGCTGTGGAGCAGAGTATCGAAGAAGACCCGAATGAGTCCATCCGCCATCGCGCGCAACAATTGGAGCTGTGCCCATCCACTTTATGGAAGATTTTACGGAAGGATCTTGGTTTACGGGCTTATAAAATCCAACTCGTGCAAGAATTGAAGCCGAACGACCATCAAGCACGTCTCACGTTCGGTGAATGGGCCCAAAACGAGATGGCCACCAATCCCGAATTTCACAAGAAAGTTTTGTTCAGCAATGAAGCTCACTTTTGGTTGAATGGGTACATTAATAAGCAAAACTGTCGCATTGGAGTGATAATAATCCACAAGCCGTTGTTGAGACGTCGTTACATCCTCAAAAAGTCACTGTTTGGTGTGCTCTATGGGCAGAGGGAATCATTGGTCCATATTTCTTCAAAGATGAAGCCGGCCATAATGTTGCAGTCAATGGGGAACGCTATAGAGCCATGATTAATGACTTTTTCGTGCCTGAATTGGAGGATGTTGATGTGGACGACCTTTGGTTCCAACAAGACGGTGCTACATGCCATACAGCCAACGAAACAATTTATTGAAGGAAACTTTTGGTGAGCGCATTATATGCGTTTTATTTCTTCTTGAAAACCACACTTCTAAAAAAAAAACCCTTAGCTCAAAAGAAAGTTCGGTTACATATGTCTGTCCTTGGATCCAACATTGTCAAGATCGTGAAGTCATAGGCGCCGCATGCTTTTTCAATAAAAAAAATTCGTAGACGTGTGGATTTAGGAAAACTACCTGGGATATTTGGCATATTTTTACATAAGACAATTTTTGTGAAATGCACAACACTTTTGTAGTTCTGGAACACTGGCAACCTAAAAAAATATATTTTTGTACTACAGTGCGCACGCGATAATGTGAACTAAGTAAAACCAAGAGTGTTCACGATTGCGAAGGTGAAAATACTATACTAAAGAACCCTTTTACAGTAAAATTGCGATAATTCGTACCCCGTTAATTCGAAAATCTCAATAATTCGCAACAAACTATTGGCCCCTCGAAAAAAATCGCTTTAATTCGCAAAAATTTCATACATTTTGGTCATCTCCCTAATTCGTATTTTCTTAATACTGTTTCCTGTTTAACCTCTTATAAAACGCAATTGATTGTTGATAATCTCTTATAATTCGTAATGCAAAGCAAAATTCTATGGAACTATCACTTTTTATGATGGAATTTTTTGTATTTTTCGTTGTGGGCAGGATACGCAACAAGAGCATAAGGCTAAAAAACTTAATTTCTTTATTTCATAGGGTGAAACTTAGTTAAAACTTAGTTTTAAACGACTATAATTTTTTTCAACAATTCTTTGAAGTTATATATAAACAGGCTTAATGAACAAATGTAGTCATCACAACAACAATGTATCTAGAGACGGGCAAATCAGACGGCCGTTTCGGAATCGTTTATTTATTGGATTTTTCTTTTATAGATTTAAGAAACTTACAATAATTATTCGAAGCATAAGACTAAAAAAAAATATATATGTTCTATGCCAATGCTTAGAATAAGTGCAGTTTAACAAGAATGAGAGTTACACCAGATCAACGGTATCTTTAATTTTTAAGTGTCTGTGACCCTCATCACATAAAAGGTTGCGAGCTAATGCGTTGGGATATCTTTTATTGAAAACAGAGATTTCTTCTTTTATTAGAGACACTTCGAATACAGCAATGTTGTGAATTAACTTTTTCAATCACAAGATTCGAATTCAATTGAATTGCTGACGAACGATGTTGAGAAAGGATATAAGAAAAGAAATCTAGTTTGTAGTTTATAATGTCTAATAGAGTAATCCAAGGAAAAGTATTAATTGGTCCTTGCCCCTCTTTAATTATATCTGTGCTTTGAAGTTGAGCTAGTTATTCGGAAAAAATTTTGAATATTTTCAATAATAAAAACTTGAATTTTTCCAGTATAACCTCGTTCAATTTTAGGCCTGAACTAAAAAAAATTATAGGCGGTTTTAACAATATAAATTTAATTGGTTTAATCTTGGAAATTCCCTATTTGCTCGCCACTGTACATATATAAACACATATTTAAGAAACATCTAACTACCAGGGTGGTGATATAGTTATGAAATGAACTGTATTATAACTTTACGGCAATCAAAATATTTCTTATAATTAAAATGTTTTCACAACAGAAATACAAAACTTTAAAGTTCTATAAAAATAAATAATAAAATAAAATTATATTTTATCATACTTATCCTACATACAAACATTTCAAACTGAGTTAAAAATTATTGTTTTACCTATAATAAAATAATACTCAAGTAAAAACTCATAAATGTTTTTGCAGTTAAATATATTTAAACAATTCAAAACATTACAGATTCAAAATTAAGAAAAGAATTTAAACGTTTATATGTTTTTCAATATTTGTTAGTCATATTTGGTTAAAAAACAGTCAACAACAAATTATAATTTTTTTATAAATAAACTGTAATACAAAGATTCTTTAAATTCTTGGATTTCCCAAACGCGATAAGAAAGTAACTATATTTAAATATATGCAGGCATAAGAAATTAGAATTATACTGCATACTCAATACAAATATAAAAATAATAAAACCTATGAAACTTAATAAATGGCTGTTAAAAAAAATTGAAAAAAAAATGAAAAATTATGAAATATAAATACCTACGTTAATTGAAAAATACCTGCTTGAAACAATAACAAAATAAAAATAAGAAACATGGTGACTCAACGTGAGCGCAGGTGCATTTAGAAAATTAAAATTATATATAATAGTAAATATCTATAATAGTTTTAAATGAAGAACAATGTATAGTAATTTATTTTACGGAGGACTAACATAAGTTCGCTTAGTTAGCTACAAAGAAAAGGCCAGAAACGATTTTAATTTCATAACTTTAATATTGATCGTTTTTTACATTTTTCGACATATGTTAATTGCCATTGATTTCTATACATTTTTAAACACGGTAGATCCACTTTGAAAAGCAGTCCTTAAAATCGACTTTTTAGGTTTCCAACTTCGACATTAACAGCATTAATTACCTCCTCATTATGGCCGTAGATCTTTGCTCTTAAATTTTTTTTTATTTTCGGAAATAACCAGAAATCACTCGGCGCCAGGTCCGGGGGATATGGTACTGGACGAATTTCACCAGTCCCTGAGAGCGCAATGAAGTTGTTCGTTTTTTCAGCAGTGTGAGCTGGGGCGTTATCATGATGCAAAAAGTAGCGACGCAGTTAATCTTTTTTCTGGTTTCCCAACAAGCTTTCGAAAACTTGTGGTAAGTAGATTTCAGTAAACCATTTAGCAATTACCGCCTGTCCAGATTTCAAAGGAATAACAACCACAATTTTTCTCTGGTAAAATAAATTGGCATCGTTTCTTTTGCTGCTGACTTCACCTGCTGGATTAGCACCTTCTGGGCTCCATAGCATCAGCTATTGCTTGATTTCTGGATTGTTCTTGAAGAACCAAGCTCATTATCTGTTTTATTGAAGGTGCTGCACTCTCCATTTTTCAATTTTTAAAGAAAATATTGGGCAAAACGCACACGCGTCTCCTTTTGAGAATCTGATAAAATTCAAGGAATTCATTTGTCAAAAATAAATTCAGGGTTGCCAGCTAAGCAAACTTTTGTTAGCCCCCTCGTAATCGTTATAAATCATGTTTACAAAATTGTAAATTTTCCAAATCATCAACTAACACCTCCGTCTACCAACAAAAATTTTATGAAATAGAGCATCGGTACAAAGTAAAAAATTGGAATTTCCTTTACACAGACGGTTCGAAGTCTGAAGAATCAACTAGCTTTGCAATAGTAAACAGCAATGGTTCCGTAATTTTATCAGGATGTGTCGCTCCACACTGCTCTATCTTTACAGCTGAAGCACTCGCCGTTTTACACGCAACAGAATTTGCTCATAAAAACAAAGGCAAGTTCATTATTTGTTCTGATAGCAAATCAACTATCAACGCTGTTAGAAATATTAACAACACTAACAACATCATTTCAAAAATTCGAAAATCCCAACAAAATAAAATTAATGTGGGTGCCAGGACACTCTGGTATACCGGGAAATGAACTAGCTGACAAAGCTGCAAACGAAGCTACTAAAAAACCAACTCCAATTTTTTATACAGCAACAACACTAGATTTATGTAATGTCATATGTAAAGCACTTGATCAACAGAAATATGATACATGGTTACAATATCAACATTGGTACACCAAATCAAACCCTGACGGTATAAAGCCGAGATATCCTAGCTCCTGCTCGAGAAAACATGCTTCAATTTTTATACGACTCCGAATAGGGCACACAAAACTTACGCATGAACATCTACTATGTGGGCATAACCCAAACAGTTGTCCATTCTGTCACGGTACTTCTTCCGTTCGTCACATACTTGACGAATGCTCATCATTTAGTAACATTAGGTCAAACCTATTTGGACAAGTTATGCCAAGTACTCTTCTAAAAGAAGTATCATCCACAAACATATCGAAAATCGTAAAATTTATCAAACAATGCAATTTATCTGACAAAATATAATAATATACATTTTGTTTTTAGTTTCTAGTCGAGTCGAAAGCCCTGGTCGCTAGTACTCTTTCCTTTTATTAGTTATGATAATTCATTGTTGTAATTAATAATATTAAATAAATAAATAAATAAAAATTGTAAATTTGGAATAAATATTTAAACTTGAATAGAAAACAAATATTAAATAGAAATTGAAATCAATAACGAACCCGATTATGAAAATATGTGTATATTAAAACTACGTGCACACAGCATTTAAAAATAAAAATCTTTAAAAAAAATATATTTCTTTAAAAAAATCAGTTAGCTTAAGCCTGAATCATGGCATTAATCCATATATACATGTAATTGTAAATTTAAATCACTTTGAACCGATAAATTTTCCTCTTCCTCTTGTTGTCCATTCTAAGGCGTAAACAATATTTAATCATAGGGAAAATTTTAATACGTAATGCTTTTTATTCGTCATCTAAAATTCAAAAGCCATAACTACACAACTTTTCAAAATCGACTTTTTGATTAATTGTGATGCACTTGCCCAAACTACATGTCCCCGCAAAATTTTTAACTTCTATACCCAAAAATAACGGTAACTACAAGTACATGAAAAAATGGACTTTGCTACAATACTCAGGAGGACTTTGGCTATCCAACAAATATGCACTGACCCCGATCATTTTCTGTCGCCTTCAATTTGTCGCATAGTGTAATTGATGCTGCTTTAACATTTCCCAAATATATTTACGTGCATGTAAATTAGACTTGCCAACCGTCTCCTTTTCCAGAGGGCAGTTCTATGGAAGGTTGAAAGATAGCGAAATGACAATTCAGAGAACTTTTAAACTTAATACACGTAATGTCATACGATTCGGGAAAACTATTCACTGAACGAATTGTCTCTGTAGTGTGTTCTACATAGTGGCACAATCTTCACATCGAATAGATGGACCGTACTGTGACTCTTCGCAATTCACAGCTCCAATTCTTAACCAAGGGGAATCGAGGGGTAAGAATACACTCGCTTATGAGACTACAAACAACATTGGGTTGGTTGGTCATCAATCAAGTTGCAGATGGATACGGTGTGGCTTTTATATTCTGTCGCATACTTTCAATTCTACTGGAGAGTTAGGGTTGAAAGAATATGAATGATAAATGTTACTGACATTAATAAAAAGAGCGTGGAAGACAGGACCGATGTATGCAGCACTCCAGCGTTGATAGCGTGTTTAACAGAAAAAAAAAACTATCGAGTAAAACATGAATAAAGCGGTCAAGGAGAAAACTCATTAACCAACGAGAGAAGTTGTGATAAACTCTGTCAAAGGCTTTGGAAATATCCAAATCAACAGCCTTGGTTTGGCCCAAGATATGGCAATTTTATAAGTCCATAACAATGTTATAAACACTTTTTATAACGTAACTGTGCGTAGGTTGGATCGATTTTTGCAAGGAAAATTTTGAGCGGCAAAAATAACGATTTATGAAAAAAGTGTTTTAAGGGAGTAAACTACCTAAACAAAGAAACCCTATTTAAATTCTTATAAAATTTGTGGTTTTTTATTTTTCGTTCGTTTCAATTACTGTATTTCCTCTTTTGAGTGTGGCTACCAAGTAGATGTGATCTATACTGCTTTCGCGAAAGCATTTGATAAAGTTAGCCATAATGCTCTACTTGCTAAGCTAGCTAGGATGGGGGCTCATTCAACATTTTTGGATTGCATCATATCCTATTTAAGTGCTAGACATTGTTATGTCGTTATAAATAATATTAAATCGAATCTTTTTATTGCGTCGTCCGGCGTTCCACAAGGCAGTATCCTTGGGCCATTGTTATTTATACTGTTCATTAATGATATAAATAAATTTATCGTTAATTCTAAATTCTTGCAGTCGAGTTTAATGTTCCCTCTGTGAAGTTGCGGCATTTTAAACCATTTGTTATTAAATACCATCGTTCTAATTATGCACTTAATGAACCTGTTACTCGGGCTTTATCTTTATATAATGAATTATCCATAGCTTTTGAGTTTGATTTCTGTATCTAAGCAATGTTTTAAAAATCTTGTGATTAATATATTCTAGTTTATACTGTATATACTTTATTGCAAAATTATTGTTTTAATTCTTGTCTGCAAGAAACTAATTTCATAGACTAAATAAATAAATAATTTAATTTCTATAAAAAATCTACCATTTCTAATTTTACTTAATTTGGCTACGGTTTTTAATTTTGTTACTGAACATATAAAAATCAACTAAGTTTGCTTTGTTAGAACATTAGTACTCGTATTTTAAGATATTCTCAAAAACGAAAAATTATTATTATTATTATTGTTTCCGCCACTGCATATACATAGGTGCATATGTGTAAAGATAGAAGGGGCGTTTTTGGTGTAAATTAAATTAACTATAAACTGAACAGGCTGACAAAAATACAGACGTAACATGAAATATAAATAATTAGTTATTTAAATACATTTTAGATGAATTTTTTATTATCTACAATAAGTAGTTTTGACTGCAACAGAGAATATGAGTTTCTAGTTTAGTTTGGCTTATTCTTATATTTTTTAGTCGAAGCAAAGAGAATATCAATTCGTGAATAACCGACAATGCCAAGTGATTTTAAAATTAAGGGCAATCTCACATAACAATATACAATACAAAAGTGGGATGTCTATAAAAAATTAACTTAGAAACATTAGGTAAGAAGGTAGGTAGAATGGCTATCTCCATTCTCCACTTATACTATGGAGAAACACAATTGGGTCTAAGGAGTAATTTTGATACCACGTTCTTATTTGATCCACATACTTTTCTTTTCGTTAGTAGTACGACTTAAAATACACTAGCAGTCCATTACTTACGTTAGTTTTAGTCACTTTAAGATTATCACCCTCAATAGTTTATTGCATTATTTTGCATATTACTGTATGAACATTACAGGATTATTACTGTAATATTTCGGGACCTTTAGAAATCATAATGATGCATAAACCATGTATGCCAATGTGATGCTAAGATCAGTTATATGAGTGGAAACACATATTAACACAATGAGACTTTAAATCACCAGCCATATATTAGGGGAGACTGGGGTATAAAAAAATAATTTTTTCTGAAAATTTCAAAGCTTGAATTTGTAGTACGAGATATAACCTTTCTTAGGGTCACTGTAGTTCGGTCAAATTGTATTAAATTATACAAGTTATATTAATTGGCGCAAAAATGATGTTTTTACGATTTTAAAAAATCTCGGGGAATTGTGGACCACTTTGTAAATCAATTAAAAATAAAAAATTGTGGTACAAAAACTTTATTTTTGATTTAAAACGAGAGAAGATTCATTATTAAAAAGAAACAAAGTAACATGAGGTCAAAAATGACAATCAAAATCAGTTCGAAATGCAATGTTTGCAAGTCCTGTAACTTGCAGTCATTTTCCAGCACATGCCAAACGAATAGCTCGATGGAAGGCATTTTGGCGGTTCATCTTTTTTTTTAGCTATTTTGATGGTGATGTTTAATAAAAAAAGAAGCGAAAAGCATACATTTTTATCAATTATTTATAAAAATTCGACGACAGTGCGATGTGCAGTGGTTCTCAAGTGGTAGGGCGCGCCTCCCTGGAAGGGCGTAGACTGATTTGAAAGGAGGCGCGGAGATATTTAAATAAACAAATATTTGATTACTCTGTAATGAACCATAATCATAATTTTTTGCATTTAAAAAAACAAACAAAGTGAAATGAAACTAGTGAACAAAAACAAACAAATTCAGAAATGTTTGATATTATTTTGTATATAAATACTTTTATTCTAATATTTATATTTAAATAGTTAATTGAACTGGTAGAAATCTCAACTAAAAATCTCTTGTATGCAGCAGAAAGAAATGTTGCGATTTCAATGCGAAAAAATCGCGACAATGTGTGCTGCAGAGACGATCGAAAATGATCCGAATTCGCATCGATAATAGATTGAAACCGCAAAAATACGAAAAATTGTTAAAATTATTATTAAAAAAAAAAAATCGAATGTAAAATACCATTTTCAAAGACTTCAGTTCAAATAAATTTTAACAGTGTTTGTTTTTTTTGCCTTAAGTTAATTTCTCGACTACCTTTTACTATCAAAAACTTTAACATTAGGAATTACGTAAGATAATGAATGATTGACTCTATTTACTAATTATTTTGTTAGTTTAAGCTAGCGGATTTCCAACTAAAACTTCACCATCCTAGTTTTTCTCACGAGGAACAATTCAACTACTAAATAAGTTTTATTGCCTAGTTTATCTTTAACGCAAACTAACCAGAGCCTCATCCAAACTACGGAAAAATCAGAATTTTATCAAGGCGAGTAAGATTTAATTTAAAAAATAGTGAACCAACATAAAAAATTGGTGTGTGAAAATCAAAGTAGGGGGGGCCGCGGGTTTGCCACGAATTCGAAAAGGGGGGCGTAGATGAGCACAGTTGAGAACCTCTGGTCTAGTGGGTGGTGCACTAGACTTTCATTTGGAAAGTTCGGGTTCGATTCCCGAACGGCTTTATCGGCTATTTATCGAAAAGGGGTTTAAGCCCCCATTTTCAAGAGGAAGGGTAGGAGATGGAGGAAAATTGTACAAACAAAAATTGTTTATCTCTTTGTAATTTATTGAAATACTTCCAAAAATATCAAATTTATTTACAGGGTGGTCCAGTTTAAGTCAGCATACATAACTTTAAGTCGTAATTTAGTTTCGAGAAAAAAAAACATATTTTTAACCTCTACTGCCATACAAGGTGTTTAAGAAAACCCCTCAAAAGGCATGCATATAAATTATAACTTCCATAATATTGAAGGTAGAGCGAATTGCATTTTTACACATAAAATTAATAGATCTTTATTCTGGTGTTACATTTGTGAGTATGCAGTAACTTTTTTGTTTTTTTTTTTTAGAAAATATAATTTTTTGCAAAAATTTGTATATTAATTTTGTGGGAAATGCATGAAACTGGATAGCCATGGCAATGAAATTTTATGTCTGAGAGCGCTTACTTCATATGGAACTGTTTTTAATCAGGCCTGTTCTGACATACGAAGCGGAATTGTTTAGGAAACGGATTCAAAAAGGTGTTCTGCATTCAGAAGAGAATTGAAAATTTCGAACTGAAATTGAATCTGATTCGAACTTATGTTCAAGGGGTATGTTTAGTGATTTTTGACATTACAATTGTTTTGAAATTTAATTAATTAAAAAATTTAGCAAGAAAATAAAATAAAACCAATAAAAAAAGTTGCTTTTAAAAATGTAAATAAACAAAATTTTTTTTTTGTAAAATATTTGTAAATTTTGTAATATGTACATATACATATATAATTAGGGGAAAATATTAAAATGCAGCTCGAAACACAATTTTTTCTTCTCCATTCTTCTGGTGCTCAACTAAAATTGCTGCCAAGCTGCTCATTTTTATCAATTTATTTAAAAATAAAACAACAGAATTTTTTAGTTGCTTTTTCACATTTAATTCTTTTGGTTTTTTTTTTTTTGACAATTTCTATTTGTTCAAAAATTTACAAATCCATACGCTCTTAGCTGATCGGGTTGAATCCGATTGAAATTTCATGAAATTGGATGTCAGAACATCTACAATCGTATTTAATCCGATAACAATTCGAAAATCTGATTGCAAAACACGGAACATCGGAATTAATTCCGTTTCCGAACAGAAACGGATTTCAGAACAGGACTGAATATCAAATTTTATAGCTTTCAAATCACCTTTACAAATTGAACAACTTTTTGCCTTTTTCTGTAAACTAGTTTACCTTTTTGTAAAACGTCACACGATCATCATACCAACTCAGAGTAATTTACAGTGCACATAGCACATCAAATGTTTTATTCTTTTTTTCTAATTTTGACAAACGTAAGCTTCTGGAAGAATCCCAATTAACAAAATACTAAATCATGTGTTATTTGTTTTGGTTTGTTTTGGAATAAAGTGAAAGCACGAGCTGAGAATTTTGGAGCGTAGAAAAATAAGAACATTAATTTTTTGTTGTCGTTACTCATCATTATTATTATTTTGACGGCTATAATAGTATCGATATGAAACTCAATAAAAATTCAAAATTTTTTTAATTATACAATATTAGTTTATAGTATAACTAATTATAACTCCTACACGCAAATAGTAAAACATTTTCCATGCGGCTACCGTTTTGCCTTCGTTGGCATACCATACACGATGTGATGATAAATTCTATTATATTTTGTTTTACGACACAACAAAAATAAAAACATTTAATTTTGAATGTGAAGCTTTTCCTTATCAACGATTGTCAGCGTGAAACAGCAAGTGCTTATTCTCATATTATTATCAAAAACATTTAATATGGTATTGTACAATTCAATTCCATTTAATCTTTTTTCCTTTAAACAACATTTAAAACAACTAAAACTGTAATGTGCTTTGCGAAGCACACACATCTGTCCATGTGGTGACATATCTACATGCAATACACCAATTGTGTAAATAAACGATACAATATTTATTGTTCTTTCCAAGAAGATTTGTTAATTTTTTTTGTAATGGGAACATGTTTTTTCTATTTCCTGCGAAATGAACACATTCGTTAAATATTCATAATTATAAAAATTAATTAGTGTACGGAGCACATTTTCCGTATTTATGCTCAGTTCGCACACTCTTGCAAAGCTTTTTTTTAATGTTAACACAATTTCACAGCGGTAGCATTTTGCAAAATTGCAGCTTTTATATACATATCTATATGAATTTATTATTATCTCTAAATTGCATGGTACCCTGCATAGCCAAATAATTCTAAAAAATGTATTTAATACTAAATAAGAATCTTACCATCTGCTATTGTCCAACGTATTTCGCTTGTAATTGGATCGATCGCTGCCAATCCGCCCCCTAACGTTGAAAATACCATAAGCGTTTCTTCGTCTCGCGCCAAGTCAGTGCAATCCTAAATATGAGTATATTTAAGGAATCCGTTTATTTTACATTCCAATAGCCATAAAGTATTACTACTTTACCTCTTTTACACTGTTGACTTCACCAACGTCATCTTTTGCTTTTTCTCCTGCTTCCCCTTGGCCAACAGATGACGTCGCTGCTGTTACTGCTATCACAGCTGCGGCTGATGCAATCAAAACACACCAGCAACAAATTAACGACAACGGCCAATATTTCTTCGCCATTTTTACAGATTTTCTTTGCTTTTACTCACTAGTTTTTATTTTTCATAATCTTGTTTTCATTACAAATTGTGCATTTGTTCCTTAAAGCATTTTCTTACACAAAATTCTTTTTTAAAGACCTTATTACGCACTTTAATTTTCACTTTTTTTTAATTATTTATTAGAAATACACCGCATATACAGTAATAAGTTTTGCCATTGTTGGATTTTTTAAAGAAACTAGTAGAAAAAGGCAAATTGGGAAAACTGATTATAATATTGTTGTTGTTGTTTTTGTTTTGGTGACAAATGACACAACGCAACCACAGTCAAGCATGAGGAGACAGAGGTGTTATATGAAGTTGGGCTGTCTTCAAGCATCAGTGAGACGCAATTTTTAGCCATATACAAAGTGGATATTGTTCATGGTGAAAGTGTTTAGAGGTAGATGCGTTTTTCTCGCGTTTTTAGTAGGCTTTTTGAACTTTTGACGAATTTACAAGGCATAAAAACGCTGTCAACATAAAAACGCCGAGTCGATATAAAATCGTCGGCGTATATCGACGACAGCTCTTCCATTTCATAGGGTTATGAGCGATTTCATTGACGTGTGTAGAATTCATTGTTTTTGTTTCCATATGCGCGGAAACCAATTGTATAGCTGAGTTAAATTTGATAGATTTTTATTTAATTTAGCTCAATAATCCTAGTTGAAACAGTAAACGGCGAACAAATACTAAGCAGCATTGCCACAAAATGCCTACAACGCATTACAAACTTAAACAAACATAAGTGAAGAAACATATGGGCCTACTTAGACTTAGAAGGTAACTTTCGATGTTGAAACAATAAGAAAAATGTTGTTCTACCTACTTATTCCGATAGAAACAAATTTGTTTCTTTGTGCTCAGAAAACATTGGCGCAAGAAGTCATGGAGTTTCAAATCGATTTATCAAGAAACAAAAAATGTGCTTACATGTTTAAAATCAAAATTTGCCTGATTAGGCCCAGGTGCTCATCTTAGAGCTAAACTTAATTTGCCCACTTCATATTTTGACAGCCATCAGCTGCTTTGACATCAACATGAACATAAGTGAAAACAATGTTATATGGCAAATTTAATAATTGCATCGGACTCGCAGGTGGAAGAATATATATAAAAAAGTTTATTTTTAAGAACAAACCAAAATAGACTTAGAAATATTTTTTTGTAAAATTTATTATGAAATAAAGTCAATTATAATTACTACAACTACTATTACCAAAAGTATCAAAATATGATAATAATTCAAAAAAACTACGTTAGTAATGTACTCCAATCAGTGCTGCCGAAGGTACTCCGATCGGAGTATTCGTACTCCACTCAAATTTCAATCTTCCTGTCCTCCCCAATCAGGAAAAATCCTCCTATTTCATATTCTTTAATTTTTGGTTGTAAAGGTAAATCAAATTAAATGTGTTATATTTTAGATTCTGTCTGTGAAATATTTGTTACTATGACTAGCTCTACTTTATTTATCGCTGGATTACTGTCAAAACTCAAAAGTTCATGTTCCATTTCCAGAAGTTTTTGCTTATTTTTGTGTTAATGCTTGTAGTTTTTGACAATTGAAATCAATAGCAGAAAAACCGCGTAAAAGTAAGTTTGCATATTTAATAAATATCAATAAATTAGTAATGAAGTTATAGACATATATATATTTGATTTGGGACTGGAAGAATTTTAACATTTTGGGGTTTATAATATAAAATACGCAGCAGGTTTTTATTCGACTTTTGAGTTTAGCTGTTATTCCTTATTGCCACAGGGTTTTTCTTGCGCTATTAGTGTTTTGCACTGAGAAAAATGTTTGACCACAAATTAAAATACAATGTCCTGTTTTTTGAAAATTTTTGGCAACGCATGCTAGCACTTGGTAGACCGTCTTATCTAGAAAGACATTATAGGGCAAAACATATTGAGTGTGAATTTATTAGGAATGAAGAGAGAAAAATTTAATATTACCTAAAATTAAAAATATTTTTTTTTTCAACTGATTTGTGATTCTTCGGTTGAAGAAGATAAATCATCTTCGCAGTGTCAAAAGGCATGTGTATATGAACCCATAACTTGAAGAATTCAAACCTTAAAAAATATAGTTTTGGCAAAAAGTGGACTATTACACTTATCCTAAAATCAAAAAAGAAATCGCCATCGCTAACTTAAATCATCAAAACTCAATTTCTATAAGTTTTTTCTAGAAACTGGAAATAAAGATTTTGTGTAACGCATTTTAGTTCTTTTTATTATTTTTTATTTTTTAAAGTAAGCTTGAGAGTAAAACTGAAATTTTATTCCATAAGAATGTAATTTTATTTAATTGTATGTAACGTAATGTAATTATATTTATAATTTTTTCGTTCTAATTTAATACATTTGCTCACCTGTATGTTTTTTTTTATTTGTGTTGATTTTTGTTTTAATTCGCGTTGAATTTTATTGTGCATTTTATATTGTTTACTTTCATTTTAAATTGAGTCAAAATTGAAAAAGGAAAACGCTAATGAAATAAGAGAGCGCTGTTGAAATATAGAAAACGTAAAAACAGATTATTGTAAATACACACGTAATGAAATGAGCTCCTAAACACATTAGACAAGTCTAATAAGGTCACTCTATTCTGGCTACCTGGACATACAGGTATTTATGGTTATGAAGTAGCCGACCACTGCAAGGAACGATGACGACAAGACCGACATTGGTTCAGAACCCTTGTTAGGTATAAGAATTTTAACATTAAAAGGCACGTTAAAAGAAGAGGAACAGAGCACCATATCACCCTACTGGGCACTCCTCCCTAAGCTAAAACAACCAAAGCTACTAATTAGGAGGTTTGACCCCAACAGCGTAGCTTTTTGTCTCAAGCTAAATAAAAGTAAACTGACGCTAATAATAGGCTATCTTTCAGGGCACTGCGAACTGGGAGAGCTTATAGAAAATCTAGGTATAAGTCAAAACAGCACTACTAGATTTGTTTGTGCACAAAAAATTTCAAGATAAAAGTGAAAACAAAATGCAAATATATAAAATAAAAATATTCAAAATAAATTTGTATATAACTAATAACTAAAAAAAAGTGTAAAGAATGCCGAGTTCCTGCTGTTTCTGCAAAAAATTACCAGAAGTGGTGCTCTTATTTAAGGCTGTTAATGCAACTGTATATTAAGTTTCCGGTTGTAACTTTTTGTAAATGGGCTGGCAAAAAACGAGAAGAATGTTTTTTCAAAAAATACCCAGAGAAGGAATGACGTACATTTAACCCTGGAAGTACATGCTTATTTTTTATACGTAAAGGTCATGCTTCGTCGAAACGACGACGGTTGATTGGTTTCCATTTTTTGGTTAATTTAGTATATAGAAAAACAACAACGGACATTTTTTGTTAATAATATTTATTTATAAATTAAATTTTCAGAGCTTTAGTACAAAAAAGTAACTTAAGGCACATATAATTCATCAAATTAGTTTGCATCTTAAAAGTAATATACTGAACTAAAAAGGAACGAGTTTTCATGAGAATCAAGTTTCATTATATGTAAGAGGCACAAAGCTCTATTTTGTGTTTCTCGCACAAGTTTTAATTACATTTCGAACAGGACGATTTTGTCATTCGTAGCTTATTAGAGGGACAAATGGCACAAATCATTCTATTTTTTCAGGATTTATTTGTTCAGTATTGTCATCATCAGTCGGCATTACATTTTTAATATTATTTGCACCGACGTAGTCAAAGTTGGTTTTTGTAAGCCCATCAGCTAATTGGCTTTCGACAAAGACAGATTTTTTTTTAAAAAACAAATACGATTGGGGGGCTTTTCTTTTATTTAAAACATGTTGTGAGCGTAATTGGCATAAAAAAGTCATATTTAATATTCTAAAATATTCAGTGATATTTTTGCATTGCCGAATCGGTCTTCGAACTTGATACACAATATTTTTTCAATGATTTTGCTTTTTGTACATACATTTCATAACAAAGAAACACCATCTCAAATTGCAAAAGTTACACAAAGGTCATTCTTCATCATTTCGACGACGGACATTTAAAAAATCATACTTTCATAATGTATATTCAGTTGAACTTCTGCACACAGCAACAGCTTGCCCACGACTGTCGCTGTATGAAAAACCAGCCCAAAAAAAACAATTTTATGAACACTCTTTCTTTATTTACCGTTTTACTCATTTAGAAATTTTTGTGTTTTTTGGGTTTCCTTATTTACAACGATCAATTACATAAAACTACATCGAAAATTTTAATATTTACCATTTAAATATTACCCAGCTAGCACCAGCATTCATCTTTTTGAAAGGTTCATGTTTCAAGAGCCTACCATAGCTTTAACGAGGAATATATTACAGATGCTGTACTTCAAAATCATGAAGACTTACGAACAGAGTTGGTAAGATATATTTAATAATATAGGAATATAGTTATTTGAAAAATTGAGAAGCAATTTTAAGAGGAAACATTTTTGTTTTTTTTTTTTTGGAATTTCTTAGAAATGAAGAGCCATTAATTTTGCTACCTAAAAATTTGTAATATCCGTTTTCCTGCAATTTAGAAACTGGGAAGAAAATCATCGTCTAGCGACTCCAAAATCTAAAGTTCCCAATTAATGCAACAGTGGTAAGTGCATTAGTTCGCCGGTATATTTTGCTGCTGTCGTTATTTAATTCTTTATTATGTTCTGTGAAACATTAAAAACACATTTCACTTAATTCTTCGAAAATAAAATTATTGTTATCTAATCAGAAAATTACAAATAAATACAAACAAAAACATATTTTGTTAAAGTTGTGGAAGTTGGCAAATGTATTTATATATAAATAGATTACATAAAGAAATTACTTGTATTTTATATTTCCAATTTCATTCTTTTTCAACAGCTCATCATGAAAAGTGCAATTCATGACACTCTGCTGACTATGCAGATATTTTTGATTGTCATCGCATTAGCGTGCATTGCTGCTAGTGAGGAACCCACGTCGAAGAGGTATCACAAAAGTTTTATTAATCCCTATCCTCGTTTCAAGAAATATGACGATGGCGGGGATCCAGGCAAACCTTTGTTCCTTACTCCACTAATTAATAATTCAACGATACCAAAGGAAACGGTACGAGGTTTGGCAAATGTTACGGGCTCACAATTTCATGGGATTGAAAGTTATGCTGGCTACTTAACCGTTGAGCAACGTTTTAATTCGAATATGTTCTTTTGGTATTTCCCAGCTGAGGAGAGTCCAGATTATGCTCCGGTTGTACTGTGGCTGCAAGGTGGTCCTGGTGCTTCGTCAATGTTTGGGCTCTTCACAGAGAACGGTCCTTTTGAATTTGATGTCAAAGATCATCTACAGAAACGCAATTACACTTGGAGCCGTACTCATAATCTTATCTTCATTGACAACCCAGTGGGAACAGGTTTCAGTTTTACCGAAAACGATGCTGGTTATGCGCGAAACGAAAAGGATGTCGGCCGTAACTTGCATGAAGCAATGCAACAATTATACGAACTTTTCGAGTGGAATCCAGATGCTGGCTTCTGGGTAACTGGTGAATCGTATGCCGGTAAATATGTGCCAGCACTTGCATATCACATACACATGGTGCAGAATTCAGTAGACACACGAGTATACATTCCACTGAAGGGTTTGGCTATTGGCAACGGTCTTTCCGATCCCTTACATCAATTGAAATACGGAGACTACTTGTACCAATTGGGTCTGATTGATGATAATGGATTGAAGACGTTTCACGATGCCGAAGATAAAGGCGCTGAATGTATCAAGAAACACGATATGGATTGCGCATTCGACGTCTTTGATTCGCTTATCAATGGTGATCTTACTAATGGCTCGATATTCAAAAATCTGACAGGCTATAATTTTTATTACAATTATTTAAAAACCGAAGATGACGGAAAGGGCGAAGCATTGGGAAAGTTTTTGCAATCGTCCACTACTCGTCGTGCCATTCATGTGGGCAATATGACGTTCCATGATTTGGACACAGAAAACAAGGTAGAATTGCATTTGAAACGTGATGTTATGGATTCTGTAGCTCATTGGATTGCGGAGCTGCTCAACGACTACACAGTGTGCATATACAGTGGACAATTGGATATCATAGTTGCGTATCCATTAACACGAAACTACTTGAAAAATCTTAAATTTGCTGCTGCGGAAAAATACAAAGTAGCACCACGTGAAATTTGGCGCGTCGACGGTGAAATTGCTGGGTATGCTAAACATGCTGGGCATCTTGTTGAGATAATGGTACGTAATGCTGGGCATATGGCACCTTCAGATCAACCAAAGTGGATGTTCACTTTGATACATCATTTGACACATTACAAGAAAATGATCTGAATGAAAGGGGAAATGATTCCTCGAAAATTATTAACTTAATATAAATGAATTTTGTTACATATATACATACATGAAAAGAAAGCAAATATTTACACTTATTTGGTTAAATAGTACTTTAATATTTTTACATTTTAAAAGAAATTTAAATTCAATACGTGTAAAGTGTAACACAAGTCAATTTGTATTCAACTATAAAAGATCAATGTAATATATTGAAAAGACTCAATAAAATTTACTTACTACTAAATGATGTAAAAGCTTATTGAGGGGCTACGTCGAGCTTTAGGTATCCGTTCATATAGTGTATGAGTTGATTGGAGTTTTTTACACTAAGAGTTATGTTATTGCAAGTCCAGAGGTGGTGTTTTGGAAAATTAGCTGTTTTCTATTATTGAATATATTCTTACATTTAATTAGCTTGAGACAGAATTGGTATTTAAATATTAACATATTACTTTATTGCAAAATTTAATTTAACAGTTTGACTTACATCGAGGTTTATTTTTATTTAAATTAACTGGAGACAGCCACCTCTTTTAAGTTTTTACAGCCGCGTGCTACCAGAAAGTGTTCCGCTGAATCGGAGCGGCTAGATTTTGGTTTAAAACGTTTCACTTTTTCATAAAATCGTAGCATATTTCTTTCTAGCTTTGGCACATCGCTATTATCCCAAACTTTGACCACAAGGTTTGCGCCCGGTGCAGACATGGCTAAAGCAAAACCTAATACCGCATAGCACAATTCCATAATATTCTCCTGATCTAGCATACGTACGCCAGTTGCATTAGGAGCCATATCAGAAAGTACAGAATTAACTGGACGCCCGGCAAGTGCATCCTTCAATCGTAACTGCGATGAGGGATATGTAAAATCCATACCACCAAATATTGTTGCTCCCTACTTATAAAATAAGGGTCGGAAATATGTAAATTTAAAAAATTGTATAATAAATGAGCCACAGTTGCATTTAACTCACCGGCACTGCATGGAAATGCAATAAATCCATGCTAAAAACTGAACCCTTCTGTTGGTTTTCCTTAGCGCCAGTGGAGTTGGTTCGATCTACTGCTATTTGTGTCCAACTACCTGGCGCAGCTCCACAATCGATGACTGTGTCTCCCGGTTTCATTATTTTATATTTATCATCGATTTCAAGTAATTTAAAAGCACTACGGCAACGAAAATTCATCATCCGTGCTTTCTCCACATACGGATCTGTCAATTGTCGTGTTAGCCATTCTTGTGAACTCTTACTCTTGCCTTTTAATTTGCTTGGTATTTGTTTTGTTAGACATTGGCTAGTGTAAATTAAACGTTTGATTAAAGCTAAATTTGAATTCATTTTAATTTCTAAATTCTATAACGTAGCAAATAAATAATGAAGAATGAGAACAGCTGATTTTGTTTACAAAAAATATTTCTCTCATAACTGTGCCCCACACAGAGTTATAAAAATATGTATTATTATGGGAATATTCAAAATTAAATTTCCATAGCACGAGTAATGTAATATGTTTCAAAGAATTCAGCCCAAAATTGTAGAATTGTATGAAATCGGTCCAACACGCGTCACACAGTCGAGCATGTCTTCGAGACGTTGACAAAAATCAAAATATTTCGATTTTCTTCGAACATGCTCGAATAACGCAGTTTTTTTGCGTTCACATGATAACATTCGTCATGAGACGACCTGCGGTCCTCAATCATGAGCGAAAGTCACCTTTTAGCTGACTGTAAAAATTACAAAGAAGTTTTCCGATGCGAAAAGCTCAGCTTACGCCTTCATGGGCTATTGCATGTACTAGTTGTAGCAGTGCAACAGTAAAAAACCGTTGTTTGTTGTTCTTCAATAAAACAAAAATCATGGAGGAAAATGTGCTACTATATTAGTGGCGGCTCATATGGGCGCAATCATGACTGCCTGTCTGAAAGAGAGAGGTAAAAAAATAAGTAGAGAGAGATAGGAGAAAATTCAAAAAAAAATCGGCGCATTGATGAATGTTCCACTTTCCTTCATAATTTTTTAGAAGTTGAATAAGCAGCATGAACGCAAACAAACAATGTGCCTCTAGGGCACACGCAATCTTCATTTTCTTGCTATTATTTTTAATAAAATTATTTTATTTTCTTTACAGATTGTTGTTTTTATTTTTATTTTTTGTTTTAAGTACACATTTATGGCACATAATTAATATTTGTTTTGCATTTTTTTCAAACAAAAGAGTATATTTTGACAAAAAACAACTCTGCAAAGAGCTGAATGTAACCACCTCGACCGAGCACGGGAGAAAATGTTTTATATTCGTCGAACACCGAGCACCAATATAACCAGGCACTAAGCAGCCACAAAAAGTGACAAAATTCCAATTCCACCGTTCCTTTCGGATTAGAAAAACTCCGTCATGGTTGCACTCATATGAGCACGACCGTCCTGCCCATGACGTTTGTACTTGCGCCCGTGTGAGCAGCCACTTCGAATTCAGTGGAAAAACCATTCCAAAATAATGTATAAACCATGGCTGAAGAATTAAGAAGGTAGATGCATTTTAACAAGAGGAACTTTGACAATTGGGAAAATATTTGTTGTGATACTTTTCTTCTCTTTGCAATAGCGTTGTATTTTCAGGGTTTAATTTTTAAGTGAGAATTTATAAGAAAATAATTTGCATGGTATTACTTGCACATTCAGTGTGGCCAACTCAGCACCTTTCCCGCTGATTTTAGTGCTTTTTGAAAATTAAAACGCGAAAAAAGTTATTTAGCGCTCACGTCTTTTTTCAATTTAAAATATCTTCGAAAAATCGAAGAAATTTTCATTGACTAGAAGTATCATGTGCGTCTGTCTGTGCCTGTATTAGTAAAAAAGTTTAAACATATTGAGTTTTCTCACACTTTTAAAAGGAAAAAAATTTAACGATTTTTTTTGAAAAATTTGATTTTGATAAAAAAAAGTTGGCCATACTGTGTACATTGGGAGAATTAGTTGCTCTTTTTATATTATTCCATTGTTCCGTTCATCGTTTTACTTATTCCGGCGGTATTATTTGACATTTATTATTCGTCTTCGTATGTAAATTTTGTGCGAGTGAATGGGATAGCCCATGGTAGAAGTATTTAGAGGCAGATGCATTTTTTTAAACAGTAGCCCTTTTGTGTTTTTGACAAGTGAGAGGAACATTTTAGAGCTACATTTTTTGAAATGGGTACAAAAGAGAGAGTTGATAGTAGATTATTAATACTACTTTTATTATAAATTGGCAAAAATTACTAGTACATGTAACTAGCATGTACTACAAATCCACAGTTGGAAAAATTTTGTAAAATTTAAAATAAATGTGAGAAGTGAATTGGTAGTTTTAAATAAATTGTATACGAAAGTTGAAAGTAAAAGTCGACTTTCGATCGAGTTTGGCAATTTAAAGTCGATCACAAAAAGCTGAAATTTTGTGCCAAAAGTCGATTAAAAATCGATTTCAAAATATACTCGTTTGTTTAATACTATTTTGTATGTAAGGATACTGTTTTGTAAAATAGCTCATTGCCACCCTGATTACTTGGCGTGTTCGGTGGACAATATACCAAGCATATCGTGTTCGGTGTGAGCAGCGCTGCCAAAACGACGATTTTAACGTCATTTTGACGATTTATTAACCCAATGACGATTTTTGTTGAAAAATTACGATTTTTTAGATCAACCACAGCTACATAAAAACTTCTTTGTTTTAAAATCTCTTCTGCCATTTTTATACATATAGTATATCACAAAAATGTCTTTTAACACACCAAAAAGAACTTTAGCCCAAAAAATCTTCTGAATATTAGACAGGTTTAAATTTATTTTTACCCTACTAAAAAGCTGCATAGAAAGCTGTTGAAATAGCACTACTTAAATTATAAATAAAGAAAATGTGGTTTTATTTTTTGAACTCAATACTACTAAGTGATAGTATAATGTGACAAAAGTAAGTTTCCAAAAACTTAAACATTAACAATTTTAGTGAATTGGTTTTCTACACCGATCTAGACTAAGTTTATTTACCAATTGTCTTTATTCCTCGATTCTGTGAGAAATGAGCTCTAAAACAATCAACCTTGATCTGCTTTTGCATTACCATTTGATGACAAGTCAAGACAAGTGATGATCATTAAAAAAAGCTTTCTTCATCATTATGAACACATTTCAATACACATTGCAAATACTATAAGATAATGTAAACATTACCTTTTAAGCTTTTCTCGTCAGGAACTGGTACATCTTTTGAAGGAATAAAGACTAGATATATCAGTGTCGAACTTGATTTCCAGTGATACAATTTTGATTATGCTTTCCATACACAAATATTTTAAGACCAGAGTATTTAATTCATGATGTTAATAACATTGATTTCCGAGACAAAGCAACATTTTTGGAAAGAAAATACATTTACGTTGGCATTTATGCTAAAGAAAAATTAATAAGGGCCTTCATTAAAACGTGCAAAGCCTTGTAAACTTGTCGAAATTTATATGAAATTTGACAATGTGTTTCAAAAGAAGTCAATTCATTACAAAGTTTGATGTCTCATCTTAAAAAATTAAATTGGGGACGAAAATTAATTTCACCAATTAGATGTTGAATTAATGGAGCAACGACATGTAGATTTTGGAGTTTTTTTCTGATGACGATTTTTTTCTGAAAATAGCGATTTTTTCTTACAATTTTGACGATTTTTGAAGTGAAGTTTCTAGCAACACAGGGTGTGAGAGTGAGTAAAGGCTTCTCTGTGTTCGGTGCAACAACAATTTCATGGTGTTCACCTTACATACATATTCCCAATATAACCACAGCCTAATTTTCCAAGTACCTTTTATTTTTTTGATACACAATACAATAAGTACAAACTGATGCAAGACTGCTATTATCAATTTCTGAATTCTAATGTTTTTGTTCTATACTAGTTTACATCGCTTGTATATTTCAACCAAATATTTACAAAATATATCAAATATTTTTTAATTAACAATAAATAAAAAAAAGTTATATAATATAAAAAAACATGTCCTGGGGCGAAGCATTTGGTTATTTGATTGTCGGTAATCCCATAAGTCAAGCTTTGATTACTACGGCTTCAGCAGTTGTTAACAGTACCGTTAGTATTGCTCCATTTTATCTGGTAAACATGATTGACAAGGTTCTATTCCATTTACTAGGGCATAGCTACGAAGAAACCTGCAGGAAGCAACTTTGTCCAAGCGGTGCCGTTGCCCCCATTGCCTCTTTGGCAAATCGCTGGTAATAATTACAACTTTATACGTTTGGCTGGAATAAGTGGTGCGGCTGCTGTCATTATGGGTGCATATGGTAAGCACAGTTTAGCCAGCATTGCCGATGCAAAGGATCAAATGGAAGCTAAGGCGGTCTTTGAAACAGCAAATCGATTTCATTTTCTACATTCATTTGCTTTAATGGCAGTGCCATTAGCGCATAAACCAATATTGGTAAGACATTTTTTTTCCTAATTAACAAATCGATGGATACATTTTAGAGGAAATATTAAAAATGGTTGTCAAATGTTTCAAGCTAAAAAATCGGTTCTGATTGACTATAGTTTCACTATATTTGGGCATCAATTGAATTTGATATGTGTTATATACACTTATAGTTTCAAGTCTGTCTTAAGGACGCGTTTTTCTCGAAACGTACTTTTTCAAATTGGCAGGTGCTCTAAATTTTGAAATACTTTAGGGATTTTGTGTTACCTAGGCTCGTTTTGTTCAGAAATATTTTTTTTTATATAAATAGTATAAAAATATCGCAAAAAAAATCTCATTATTTCGAGTCTTCTAGGAGATTTAAAAAAAAAATCGAGCTCACGAGCGGTAATAACTAGAGCTGAAATATTTTGGGAGTCAACATAAAATAAACCGAGGTTCCTTTTCAGGGGTGTACAGCCACAACTTTTTTTGGTGAGGCACTTATGACTTATTTCGAACAAGCATACTTTCAAGAGTTTATGTTCAAAATTTCAAGTCAATCCGAGCAGTAGATCGTAAGTTGCAACTCGACTTGTAGCGCGCTACTGTTCATGAATTAAGTGCACTCAAAACTTTAAACGTGATTTTCTCCGAATGATGTTTTTTACATCTTTGAGACTCAAAAAATCGACTCTTTTTTTTTTTTTTGCATCATGAGAAAATGTTTTTTTTCAAAATTTTTCGTTAAAGTACTCTGCGCTGTAGTACACAACTGTAAATTTTTTGTCTTTTTGATTACAGTTGAGTTGTTGGCATTCAATCGTGGTCACCGCCTGACTCTGCACAAAAACGCGCATCAGAACAAGAGCTACAACTTTTACAATTTTCAATATTTTTTCATATCCGACCACACTTTTTTTTCGTAAGAATATGTACTATGTATACCTGTTATGCTAGTTTCAAATAAATTATTTCAAATAGTCAAAAAAAAAAAAAAAAAATGCCCTGAGTTTCCCGTACCAAAACGTATGTAACCCTTAATGTACATATCCGTACCAGTGCAAAAGCGTATTAAGCGCCTGCGCGACACGTGACTAAATTTTAGCAACTGGCTAAATATTCCAAAAGTGCTTTAGCAACTTCCAAAGCTGGGCGAAATGTTTCAAATGCTAAATTGTTGGAAAGCGATCAGCTGTGCTATCAGCTGTGCTGTAAGCAATGAACAGAAGAAGTAGAAGACGACAAGCTGTTTTAAATTCAAAATATTTATTTTCAATATTTTATATTTTACTTTTGATTGTAAAAACACATATATAAATGCACGAAAACTTTTAATGTAGTTTTTGCATATTCCTATATAATGTATAAAGTATGCGCGAAGAATGCGAGCAATAACCAGAGTAAAATATCATCGTTCGCCGAAACTTTGCATAGTTTTAAACTCTTTATTAATTTTTCATTCTGCGACCCTTGTCAATACATAAATTACTTTATTAATATTTTTTGTTCACAGTAACCAATTTTGTTTACATCTTCTTCGTATTTCTTTTAATAAATTTTTTTGGCAGCAGCTGAAATTAGATTTAGCATGCTCCAAAAATAATAAAATAAATAAAAAATAAATAAAGTTTATTGGTGTCAAAAGAGGGTCAAAATCATAAGAAGATTTTTGAAATTTAGCAAAAATTTTATGAAATGCAAACTTCTTATTACTTTGAACCTATTAATAGGCATTCGATTTCAAAAATTATTTTTGCATTATGTATGTTTCCTCTTATAAACAGTAATAACAGAGCTATGAGCTTTGAAACAAATCTTTGCTGAAAATTTTTGAAAAATATAAAATTACAATCAAAATTTTACTTTCGCCATTTAAAATAAACATCTGATCTTACTGTCTAAAGTTTTCTTTATCGATACGTATAAATAAGAATGGAAAAATGACAACTGTCGTACAGTTACAGTTATTTATAACTCGAAAAGCATATTTTGCAAAAATTTTAAACAACTAACTGAAAAAAATGTGTTTTTATTTTCGAATTTTGTGTAATAAATATATTGCCGTGTGGACAAATTTGTGTCAGACGGTATGGGATAACACAAAATAACTGCCAAATAACACCAATAAAAGTTATTGCGAATGTATTTTAATTTATTCTCCAGATAATCGCCAAAGGTTACTACAGAGGTCAACCATGTAAATTAAAATAACTGCATCTTAAACTAATTTATTTGAAAACACGTAGAACAAACGTTGTTCGGAATCACAAATACTACCTCTGGGTATGTTTTTAATTGAAATCGGGCGTATTGGGCGTTTAAGGGTTAACTTTTAATTTCTTACAAAAACGATGAACCAATGAAGTATTCAATTTTAGGTACATTCGTTCCCATTTAGGTACAACTATTAGGTAGGGGACAGGGCCCAAGATTGACATTGAGCATAACATTTTTGCATAAGGTAGCGGCACCTACTATTTAATGTCATTGTTGTCGTTTGCATAGACGAAGATTTTTATGCACACTCCAAGAGAAAATACCTGCTTGTTTTTCTGCTGCACATTTTTTTTTCGAAAAACAACAATTTTTAATTACGTTAGTGAATTTATCTAAATTTTTGATTTCGAACAGATAAATATGGCTATAATCTTATTTACAGTATGTGGCCATTGAATTATGAACTCAAACATTTATTAAGAAATTTTTTAAATTTTGGATAAGTAAACCCTTTTTACTTAATTTTTGTAGTCAAATGAGCCAAATATAAATTGGATGGGTATTTATGTCAGCAATAATGAGGGATTGGGAATCCATAGCACCTGCTACTTTCTGCAAGCAGGGGTTTACATACCTTATCAAAAAAAAAATTGGGAATACATAATTTTTGTTGCTATTGTTGCAATGTTTTACGCAGGGGCGGATACAAGGTTAGTTATTGTTCTTTTGAGTTATTACGATTTACTTTCAATTATAAGAATAATGAATAATATTGCTCATTAAACCACTTTCCTTCTCTATGGAAATGTGCTGAAATAATAATGATACCTAAACCAAATAAACCTGAAAACTCAGTGCCCTCAAAAAGACTTATAAGTTTGCTGGCAATATTCTCGAAAATATTCGGAGTAGTAGATTGCTAACAGTACAAGAAAATTAGAATATAGTTCCGAATCACTAATCGTTAATTGCTCCATTTTATTGATCATTTCAGTGATTTAGTTTTTAAATACGTGACCCAAGTACCAGTTCAACGGGTTCTATTCTCAGGTAGAGAATTGAATCCACCAAAAAAAAAATTATAGGTTTCGGGTCGATATAAAGAAAATCCCAGATGGGAAAGAGAAGATTTGAATACAGGGTAGGAATCAGCAAGTTTAAATTATTCTTAAAATTCTACTAATTCTCGCCCCATTATAAAGCAATCTAAAACTGAATAAATGTATCCTATTGTTATATTTTCCACGATCCTTTACCTTGGAAATAGATCATAGAAATTGTGAAATGGTTTGCTACAAGAACCGGGTTTTCCCAAAATGCGTAACGTACCAGTAAGTTTTCACATGGCCATACCTTTGACATTGCTAGTCATCGAAATAAAGTTTATGAATAAGCAAAAAAAAAATAAAAACGATACACGAACGAGAAAAAAAAAACGCTCCAGCCCGCTTTTTGGTTCATATGGAGAAAATGTTTCCTGTATCCGCCACTGCTTTACGCGTAAGTAAAATTAGTTTAAAGCGGAAAATTTAAATAAGGAAATATTGCTCTGAGGCTTCACATATTAAAAAAAATACGTTTTTATTCGTTGGTCTCCGGTCTCCGTGCTGAGTTGATTCTTTTTTACGAAATTGACAAAAAAAAGTGTAGATAACCGAGGAAAAAGGCACAAGTTGCTGCTTTATTAACGGAGAAGAAACTCAGCTAATCCAAAACTTCAGAAATAGTGGGAATATGTAAAAGTTCTGTCGCAAAAGCTATGGATAATTTGAAAGCTGATAACTGCTGCGGAAAAAGAAAAGCAACGGCTTGAACAAATCGAAAAATTATTAGAAATGCTCTATTACAATGTAATGCGCCATCTCGAGCTATCTTAAAAGATTTAAATGATAGCGGTATCGACATATTGCTGAGAACACTGCGCCGATGCTTCAAACAAATTCTCTAGCCTGCAGGAGTACTGCAGAAAAACTACCAAAACTAACAAAGGTAACGCAGACTACATGGGGCCCAGCTTCACAAGAGCTATTCCACTGACTAATGGAATAAAGTCAGTTCATTTTTCTCTGAAAATTTTTTTTTTGCATCTTAAAGCAGATAGAGTAAATTCAATAATTTTTTTAAATCTAAAGGTTATCTTCAGCGGTGAGTAACAGCTAGAAGCGGTGACTGATACTTAAAATTAGTCCGCAGGAGGTTCCATTAGCCGTATTGAGATGAGTGTGTGGTTCCAATATTAAAGCATCCACCAGCAGTGATAGTTAGAGCTGCATCACAGCTGTAGGTCCCGATCCATTTTATTTTACAGTTGAAATAATGCACTCAATACGTGGAAGTTCTGACCAATGTTTTTCAATGCATATTTGGATGCCTTCAGCATCCTGCGGAAGAATACTTCATTATGCAAGATTAATCGCCATGCCACACTCCATGAGAGAGTACAAATCGCTTAAATTCATTAAATTTGTAGGTACTGCGTTGGCCTGGCAATTCACTATCTTTAAATCCTATGAAGAATCGCTGGACCTATCTAAAATCAGTTGTCTACAGTAATAAATATAATACAATAAAACAGCTAACAGAAAACATCGAAAATGTGTTGAAAAACTACGATCCTTTGAAACAAATTATACAAAAATGTATTGAAAATATCCCGAAGCTCATATGAGATGTCATAGAATCCCCCTCCTTAATACTAATTTCAAAATATTATCCTTTTATAACCTTTAACTAACCAATAATACCAATTTGAAAAAATCCAACCAAATTTATTTGCATTTTATTTACGGTTAAACAAATTTTCTAAAACTTTTCTCGTTCATAATTCATTGGGCACATACTGTATTTATCGTATAATAATATTCTAAAACAATTTAATTGATATTGTGTCTGTACAAATTTTTACTGACTCAAAAAACGACGCCGTGTTCCCAAAGTTGGACATTTTGGTGACCCTCAGATGGACATGTATATTTTTTCATTGCTAGTGAAAATAACAATTAAATATAGCAACGAGGTATGCGTCTAAGCGTTTTTTATCCCAATTAAATAATTCTACATTTAAGAATGTCATATAAACGCATATCAGGTCGTGCTAATATTAATTTTGGAAAACTGGTACAAGCTCTCAAAGTCGGAAATATTGGTGTGGCGATAGCTGCTAGAACGTTCGAAATACCAAGAACTAGCTTGAATAGAGATATCAAAAACATCGAAGAAGATAAAAATATAGATCTTGCCAACATTGAAGTTGACAAGCTACTTCAAGTTAATCTGATTTATTAACAGTAATCGGGCCATTGCAAAAGGGAAACCCACTCCTAAAAGCAATACAGGTTGGATTTCTATGAAGAGCAACGTAATCACTTCATCAGAGTATATTGCAGATTTGGAAAGTAAAAAACGCACTCGTGAAGAAAAAAGGCAAAGTTTATCAAAAAACAACAAAACAAAAAGAGCAACCAACGCCGCGAAAGTATTTATCATCTCCAGATGAAGACTTTTGTAGCATCTGTCTAAAAATCATGCTAGCATTATGCCACGAGTGTAAAGTGCGCCAAAAAAAGCTGCCCCTGGTATACATGTACAAACTGTGACTCAGTTGATTCTGCCTAAAATTTTTATGCTATTTCTCTGAATAAATACAATAACAGCGACGTGAACTTAGTAGGTCTCTGTTTTCTTTGCGGTACTTTATTAGGGTGGAAATAAAATTAATAATGAAGAATAAGTTTTTTGGGAATTTTTCTGGTGATTTGGGACACGTGAGACATGAAAAAAGGTTTTTTTGGGAATTTTAATTTTTTGAGGTTAGAGACTTCATCCGCGAAAACTACAAAATAAGCTTTTTCCGTCGTTTTATGATGACTTTTGTAAGCGTAAGACCCGAAAAACAGCTTTTTTTGGACCTTTTTTGAGGTTAGGGACAACACGTGACATTTCTCATCGAAATTAGTATTAGATTCATATTCAGCGGAAAAAAATATACGAAAAAAGGCTTTATCTGTTTTTTTATGATGACTTGGGTAAACGTACGCTTGATAAAACTATTATTTTAGGGTGAGGTGGTAGACTTGCAGCCGCCATATTGGTCCGCCATCATGCAAAATCAAAAAAAGCCTTGCTGCATTCGAAACCAGAGATAATAAGCTTTCATTTGAGCCCAAAGCATGCCCTAAAATACCTTAACCAATTTTGGACAGAGGGGGGGTCTCCCATGGACAGAGAATGTTCCATATATATATATATATATATATGTAGGTATATGAGAAATTCCACAAAAAATTCCCCCTCTAGGGCAAGATTTGTGTGTTTTTCGATTTATTAAAAATATAAAATAGACATGGTAGAGGTAAAAATCGCATCGGAATTTTCCAAGAAGATGGAAAATTTCACGTAATAATTTGAATTTTTTGTTTTTCGTAAATATATAACTTAGAACTGGTGAAAACTAAAATTTTAAAAGAGAAGATCGATGGGAAATTTACTGTAGATTACGACTTTGGTGTCATAATTGTGATTTGATGCTCTCACTAATGGATTTTAAGATATTTCATAAAGTTGCAGAAATAATAGTAGAAAAAAGAATGGAAAAAGTAGTAGAAAATAGCAGTGAAAAAATAGAAGAAAGTAGTAGTAGAAAAGGTAGTAGCAAAAATTTTAACTGCATTATGATCTATATTATCGACATTTCCAGCAATTTAGCCACTTGCTAAACTTTAGTCAGATTTCACACAGACCCCAAGTTCAAAATTTTTTTTGTTGGCTCACCTAGACTTTAATACTCGTAAGTGGAGGATTCCAAATGCATAGGGACATCATAATGGACCAACTTTTTGGCCCCCGTGGACGCTCAGTTTCTCTGAGCACATCCCTCTAAACCAAACCTAGACTTTAATATATTCAGTGATCTACTATATATGACGATTGGACTTAAAATGATGAAAATAGCATATTATAAAGTATTAGATTCACTTCGCTTCTGGTGGAAAAAATTATATTTTGCGTTCTTCTGTAAAACATACATTTTGAGACGCCTTGCTCTGAAGTACTGTTATTAATTTTAATATTTATCTACCATATATTTTATATAACACATAATGAGTAAACGATATTGAATCCACAATGTGAACAAACTTTTATTTTTGAGCAAAAAAAAAAAAAGAAAGAAAAATCAAAAAATTATTTTTTTGAAGTAATAAGTATTAAATTTAGTTTTTTTCTTATTGCTTAAATGATTACGGTCCCTGGTTTTTATTACTATAATTACTTGTTTCTGATAGTCCAATTAAGGTATTGTTACTAAAACTCTTTGGAGCCAGTTCGAACGTATAGGTTTTCGAAGACGTGTCTCATATGCGATCACATTTTATCAAAATTGTTTTCCAAAAAAATCAAAATTTGGGCAATGAAAAAAAACTAAATTGTGTATTAACGAACACAAGGCAGAAGTGAAACTTCTTGTGAACTAAACGAAACACATGCAAATAACAAGCAAATGAAATTTTTCAATCGCTAAATTTTTTACTTCATTGGCTTGTGTTTTTTAATTTCATTTGCTTGTGTTTCGTTTAGTTCACAAAAAGTTTCACTTCTGCCTTGTGTTCGTTAATACACAACCAATTTTTTTTTGGGATTAATGCTATAACAAAAATTACAACTCTGTACCGGTAATGTCGATGACAATTGTAGCCGAACTCTTTTTGTGTGCGACATCTTCATGTAATTAATTGGACATTTGCGCCATCTGTATGTGAAATGTATAACGACGCTACACATTGTTCTTTCTGCCATAGGCGTGTGTGTGTGTGTGTAATTAATATGTTATATTGAATTAAAACTATTTATGAATCGTTTATTATATAGTTTGCTCGTGAATTCAGTTACGGTATATTGATATTTAGCCCCTCATGCACATTGCTTGACAAAATTATGTCGCATTGCAAACTTACGGACAAGAGAAAAGAAGTTTCACTTCAAAAAGTTAAAGAACATTTTAGCTCATATGGTATAGTAAAAGGGATTAAAATACTTGCAAAAATTTTAGAATTTTTAAATCAAAGAAAATTGATATGTAAAGCAAAGCGAAGTCAAATTTTTTCGAGTATGGCACGGCGTCAGTTACAAAAAGCAAAAAATACGTAGTGATTTATCAAATAAAGTTGCAGATGTGTTTATCATTTCTAAAATTTCTACAGCCAAAATATACCCAATTACGTTTTCAACCAATGGGCCAGCATTGACATTGGTAACATGACGTCCAGCTTTGTCGGTGGTTTCATCAACTTTTTTCTTATTGTGGACTCATAGGATCCTTTCTTCTGGATGTATTTCTCAAAACAGCTTTTGAATTTTGTGCTGTCGAGTTTTGTTAACGGTATGTCACACGTCAGCATCATTTTGATAATTTTTTTTTTGCCCCAACATGACAAGTAGCTAATTGCGTCTTCTCTCGGTTTACTTCCTGCTGCAGATAATATTTTTATTGTGTGACATACCTTAGCAATACAAAACAAAATGTTTCCACCTGTGCTAAAGATTTCATTCTCACAATATCAGCCATTTAAATTAGTAAAGGATTAAAAAGGCGCAATGGGGAGAAAACCCCATTAGGATGTAAAATTCTGGGGCTTCTACATTTTGTATCGGCTTCTGTAATAAGCGGTTTGCCAAAGAAATATTTTCATATCCTTTTCCATTACCTTTTAAATTCAATGTAAGCAATTGAATTTTAAGCCTAATTTTGTTTTTTATCTAAACAACATATTTCATTTGTTATCTAAAAACAAAGTTTGCCTTAAATTGTGAAAATATAGAACAATTTATTTTAATAAGCAACATATTTATTTTCTTAATTTTTTTAAACAATTCAAATAATACATACAGTTTTCTTTCATTTTATTTAAATTCTTGCTCCTTTTTTACAGACTGGTTCACTAATGGCTGCTGGCACGATACTATTCAGCGGAACAATGTATTATCGTGCATTAACTGGGGATAAAACGTTTGTGCATGTTGCAACATGTGGTGGATTCTGTTTGATTGCAGCCTGGTTAACGCTTATTTTCTAAAGTGTTATATTCTCACTTTCTTTCTTTTAAATACTCGTTATTTATTATATATTATCATAAAATAGTTACTTTTATCTCGCCTATATTGATTACATACTAATTGTTGATTTGTTTTGAAGACAAAAATCAAGTGATCAGTAAATGAGAGAATTATATATTTATATACATAATTGGCACAACAGCCCTTAACCAACAGAGGGTTGGATAAATTATCTAATATTAATAAAATATCATTATTGTTGTTGCATATTATTATTAAAAGCTGTAGTTTATATAAAAGATATAAATCTATAACATCGATTTCGATAGCAATGTACATACATATATGCAAACAACAAAAACAGTTAAAAAACTATTTATTGGTATATTTTAAAATGTGTTTTGTTTATTACTTTTCTTTTGTGTTTTAAATGTATTTATAGATTAGGCTTAGTGATGCCTAGTAATGCATGCAGCGTCATTATACTATGTTATAAGAACCACTGGTGGGTCACTTGGCAGCCAAGTTTATATACCTACATTCTAAGTTTATATTTATATCATTTCTTAAGATTTTTTTTTTTATTTTGTGTTCAATGCAAACCTAAATATGCATACATATTTTAAGTAAATACTTCTTAATAACTTTAGTTACTTTTTTGCTCTTAGGTTATCCTCATGAGCCTGTAAACATAAAATTATTAAAAGTCAAAAAGAACATAAAAAATATTTTCATTTCACCTTTTGCGCAACTTCAAGCAAATTATCAAATGTACTTATTTTTTCCAGTTTGTTTAACCATGTCATAAAATACTTGTGTTTTACATTTTGTGAGTAACTCAAATGGTGTAACAAACTCCACAGCACCTCCAATTAGTCCCACCTTCAGTTATTTTACTCTGAAGACCACTTTGAAGTTCGGGGATAACATGCTTCAGTTTAACCTATAGGAGATATGGTACCATATGTTAAAGTGTGTTGTAAATCGCATTAAAATTACCTCTTCCCATAGCTTTGCATCAGAATATTCATCGAATGGATCTAAATTGTAACGCAATGTACCGCTGAACAATACTGGTTCTTGAAGAATAATCGAAATTTTGCTACGCAAATCATGTAAACCCAAATCGTTTGTATCACGACTATCAATTACTATTGAACCATCATTGAACGATAAACGAAAGAGTGCATTGATCACTGACGATTTTCCAGCGCCAGTACGTCCCACAACGCCCACTTTCTCACAAGGTTCTATCTCAAAGTTCAGTGACTTTAGCACACGTTCCGATTTTGGGTCAGGGAAATAACGTAAGCTCAAATCATCAAATACAATTTTACCGTGTTCGGGCCATGTCTTTGGCGGCTTTTTATTCGGTTTGGACTCAAATTCGCCTTCTGGTTCAATATCCTCATATTCCACAACACGTTCCACTGCAGTCATAGAGTTTTCCATATCCGCAGATTGACGTATACCCCACTGTACCACATTGATCATACCCATAGCTTGCGTGATGGCCAAACCAACATCACCACCATTTTTCGGTGAGAAAATAAAAAAACTCAGAGTGATAAGGGAAATATAAAGCACGCAGGAAAGATCAAGCCAATATGCAAAAGCCCGATTTATTGCCAAGTACATAAAGTATGTTGAACTATGCAAATCCTGATAGTTATCAAATTCAGAGATAAGCACTTTTTGTGCTCCCAACGCGCGTATTGTGGAAAGACCATTCAAAGATACACCCATGTGTGAGTAAATTGGTGAACGTGCTGTGTATAGATGGAGAGTGTAGAAAGTAAATTACTGGAGCAATCTAATTTGAAAAATGTACTAAGTACTTACTAACAGCTTCCAAACGCTTCATATCGCGTGATGTACTCAAATAGAATGCACGTAAATTGTAGAAAATTATGCCAAGTTGCTACTGTTGCTAACATAATCTTATCTTACTTAACTTATCTTAACCTAATCCAGACAACTTGAAAACATCCTTCACGTCTCAAACAAGAATACATAAATTTCCACTGCTAACGAACAAAATGCGGGGTATCGGCCCGACAAAACTATATTAAATCACTACACACATTAAACAATTGGAATGGAAAATAATTATAATGACAATATGAGATAATGTTGTGGAAATAGCAACAAATTATACAAAAAATATTGCATTTATTTATGAAAAACGCAGAAAAATAATCTTTAAAATTGGCGAACTATTAAAATAAGCTGCGCCACTTTGTTACATGGCCATTTAATTACCATGTTTTTATAAAAATTATTAAGTAATTTTTTAAACAGCACTCATTTTTATAAACAAACAAAAACCCAACAACGCAAAGGATGGCAAAGAAAAAAAATGTAATATAAGTTAGTAAAAAGTCTAGTATAATTCATAAAATATTAGTATTTTCAATAAAATGCAACAGTGCATCTTCAGCAACCCCATTTTATTTGAAGTGATGCAGGTTTTTTTTCGACAGTAAAAAAATTTGAAGTGAAATGTGTTCATCCTCTCTTCTGCTCAGTGTTCATTTTTATTTTTCAAAGCAACAACAATTGCATTGTTTGACAGCAAAACATTGATCGCGTAACATCGCCCATAGTGTACCAGGGCATCCAACAAAACGATGAAAAGAGAGTAAGAACAGAAAACATTGACAGCAAAACATTGACCGTGTAACATCAGCCTAACTGAAATAATACAACGAACACGAGGACATAGCAGAGAAAAACAAGGATGGGCGTAGTATCAGTTCTGAAATATTTTAGTTTCATTTTTATTAATAAATGTTATTAAAATAATTTTTTTCTTTTCAGGCTTTATCATTTTAATCAGTCGACCGCTACACTATGTATATGCTTATGTATTAATTTTACATTGTATATATATGCTTTTTGTTTGATATAATGTTTTTCTTCAAATTCCAATAATTTTGTATTTTTTGTGTTTAATATTAACTTAGAAATATAATCCTTAAATGATTTTTGGTCCTACTGAGAAATTTCAAGAATCCTTTTTTGCTTTTAGGTTGTTGTTATGAGCCTGTAAAAATATGATTAAAAATTAGTAAAATAATACAGTGATAGAAAGAAGCTATATTAGCACATCCGCAGTGCCTGGGATGTGTATAGATGGCTTATTTGCTCCATACATTTTGCTAAAGTATTTCAGATCTTCCTTGCGACAGCAGAATATGAAAATAGGGTGCTAAAAACCAAACAAAATGAAAAAAAAAATTTTAATTTGCGAAAACTGGATGCGCTACTCCGAAAAGCGTGGTTTAAAAGGATGTTTTACAATGGGTTTGGGATCTTGTATGGAAAAAACATTTATCTTGCACATAAAGTGACCATTTGGTACTTTTTTTACGAATTTTTAAATTTACCCGTTAGGATTTTGAAGATAGCGGTATTTTTTTTTTAAATTAAAATACGTAGGATTGCAGATAATTAAATTTAGTTTATAACAAACACAACAATTTTTTAAATCGAGTTATATTTGAACTAGTAAATTAACTTTCGAGTACAATCAAGTTCACCTTCGACAAATTTCGTCAAAAAATTGCACGAAAAAACAAAGCAGGAGTTGAAAAAATTGTCTTATCGTGGAAATTTGTAATCTTTAGTCTGTCAATTACAGTCTTATATGTACAGGTTTCCAACGTGCAACACAGCACTCGTAGAGCACGATTTCGCTCCAACACGATTTGTTAATAGCGGAAATCCCCATATAACACGATGCCACAACAGCACAATTTCCTTCTAACACGATTTGTGAACAGCTGAATTCCTCGTATAACACGATTAGTGAAAATAATTTAGAAATTAAAATCGCTTTTTGAATTTGGTAATAAGCTATTTAACTACAACTCTAATTTTTATTTGTTATATTTATCAAATTCCAGTTCACTCTGTGTTCTAATTTCATTATTTTTGCTTGTTAAATTCAAATTTTTTCTGTAAATGTTCCAATAAATTTTCTGTTAAGTGCTTATTATTAAATTTCTTTTTTTTTTACTTTTTATAACAAAAAATAAAAGTGAGAAAATGTATCAAACCGTACAAAAAGTTAAAATATACATGAAGCAAATGAATGCCCCTGAATGTGACAGTTCGAACTTATCCCAAAAAGTTGTTTTTTTAAACTCTTTCAACATAACCCTGTTTTTGTACTACTTGCTTGTTCTGTATAATAGGATTTCGTATATGACACGGCAGATTTCTAAATTCTTGGAGTCTAACTCCGCTTTTTATACTGCTTCCTTGTTCCGTATAGTATGAATTCGCACAACACGATGTTTTTTTGTAACCTAAGTATCGTGTTATACGAGAGACTCCTGTATTACATATTGATATAAATTAATAATTTTAGGTCCGTTCCCGTACTTTTTGGGTAAAGTCTGGTAAACTGTGAGTAAACGAAAAATGCTCTCCCTGATTCATAAAAATGCACGGGAACGCACAAAACCACTTTTCTTGCACGAAACAAAACGTCAAATTTTAACGACAGTTAAATTCAAAAAACAAAGTTGCTGTGATATTTAATAAAATAAAAATTGTTAAATCTTACAAGAAAATAAATAAATAATGAAAAAATTAAACATAAATTATTCGCCTGTCTACTTTTGTAGAATCTTCGGGTTCACAATCACCATTTGCATTATTCAGAAATGGCAGAAGCTTCTACAGCGTCAGAAGTTGAACAGACAATTGCGTCATTAACTTGTGAAGAATGTAGTTAAAAATTAACTAATATACTATTAATTAATTTTCAAATGTCTTGTAAACATTTTTCAGTTTAAATATCACTTATTTTTCTAAAAATTCTTTATTTATTTATTAATTTCAAATTTTCAATATATTTCCACAAAATCAAAACAGCTGATAAATACAAAACAGCTGATTGTTTGACACTTTTAACATTTTTACCCGAAGAAAAAGTGCAGGCTATTTCGTGCAAAAAGAAGAAGACAATTACTCTCTCATCTCTGCTCTCATTTGCAAGTTTTTTGACTACAGGAACGCTTTCTGGGCTGTTTTGGGCGAACGCGTTCACCCGCGTTGTAGTACGGGAACAGAGGTTTTGACGCAAGCGATTTAGTATGGAAAAAATGTTAAAAGTTAGTAGTTACTTCTTAATTGGTAAGCTTCATTAATTTAAGGCAATTTTTTCAGCGCCTGCTTTGTTTTTTGCAATTTTTTGGCAACATTTGTCAGCATTTGATTGTACTCGACATGGGTTCACTAAAAGTTAATTTACCTGTTCAAATATAACTCGATTTGAAAAATTTTTGTATTTCAATAAACTAAATTGAATTACCTACAATTCAACGTACTTTAATTTTTAAAAAACTACCGCTATCTTGAAAATCCTAACGCGCAAATTTGGAAATTAGTAAAAAAAAGAGCCAAATGGCCACTTTAGGCGCTACGGTTGGCTTTCTGTTCAGTTGTATCAAAAAACTGGGTACGCCATTCGGCTCTAACCGGCCTATTTTACATAGGGCTAGATATCTGAAATTCTTTTATGTGCAAAATAAATATTTTTCCATACAAGATCCCAAACCCATTGTAAAACATCCTTTTAAATCACACTTTTGGGAGTAGCGCATCCAGTTTTCGAAAATTTAATTTTTTTTCATTTTGTTTGGTTTTAGCACTCTATTTTCATATTCTGCTGTCGCAAGAAAGATCTGAAATACTTTAGCAAAATAAGCCATCTAATATACATATGTATTAGGCGGCCACAATAGTGGTTTAGTAACTTTTTTTTTACAAAAATGAGTTACTTGTCGTTGCTGTTATTTATATAAGTAAGAAGTAATAATTATCGCTGTTCTTTCCCCCAAAAATATGAAACATTAGTTTCAGTATTAAACAATCGCCCTCCCTTCGGGAGAACAGTTTTGGAAGAAAATGTCCTCCGCCCTCCCCAATTTTATCGGGTTTTTGAGATAAAACTTAACTTTATTAAGAGTTTTTTCAATGTGGCAAGTTTATGGGTTCATAAGAATTTAAAAAACTTTGAACTTGAGACAAATAACAAAAAGTCTGGCGTCATTTTTCAACTTAAAAATGTAGAATGCAGTAATTTGCCGAATTAGGCAACCTATTTTGCAAATATTTTTTTTTTTTAAATACACATTTTTAGCATTCAATCTATCTGTCTATATAAACGGCTGAAAACCGATTCGCATCAAATTTGGAATAAAGATAATCTGACTTACTTTAACATGGTTCTGATGCCCTCATATGTGGAGGTCCGGTCGAAAACGCTATATCATATATTGTTTAGAAAATATGTTGGGTATGCAGATTGGTTCCAGTTACTGAATTCAATCGAAAACTCGACTGAAGTTGAAAAAACGCGTAAAATTTCGTAATAGACCGCTAGGATATGGACGAATTGCATCAAAACGTAAGAAATCGGTAAAATCGACCCAACAAAACGTAACATTTTTCTTTTAAAATAAAATTACTGATTGCCTGATTGTCTTGCCCTTAAAAAACAATATAAAAAAAGTTTCGTTCAATTTCCGAACGAAGCAGTAAAAGTGAATTGAAATCATTTATTTTCTTACTCGTTGTTAAAAGTGAATTTCGAACGAATTCGCATGTTCTAGAAACCGAATACACCAAAAAAAAAAGTGATTAGAATTCACTTTAGCAGCAACAAGTGAAATAAAGCAATTGGCTCAAAAAAATTTTAATGAAAATAAAAATTTCATGGCGAAAGCATAAGAACTCCATCCAGGGTACCTTATTTCTGAAGTTTATGAAGAAGCATCAAAACAACTTTTTGAGAAAGTATTTCTTCGACAACCTGTCCGATCGTTCAGCAGTCAGTTCAAAGAAATTGCAAGATTACCTAAACTCCACGAGGTGGGTAAGCGCCCAGCTGGGGTAGTACGAGTCCAACTTCAATTCTAGTTCGGTGAGAAAATGGTTTCAAAACGGCGCTATAGCGCTTTTTCTGACTCACAGTGTAGAAATACTGGCGATAATTAAAAACGGAAATGTATCTGATTGGAAAAAGGTAATTTTATACATATATTTTTCTATGCATTTTTCTTATTAAACACATCAATAGGTTTGGATAAATTAGAAAACAAATATTATTAAGAAAATAGCGAAGGTGTAACAGACACTGCACAGTTTGGTCCCCCTTCCACTTTTGAAAATGTAGCACAAGCTCCGATGAGCTCTTCACCTTAATAACATCCTCGAGTGACAGAGGCAGAAATTTCAACACCAACAGGTTTCACTGTCGTTAGTTAACTAATAACAATGGTTTAACTAATAACACTTCAATATAATGCTAATGACTGTGAAACCGGCCTTAAAGAACAAAGAATTACTCTTTTGTCGAGGGTGAATATTATCCAGCTGCTGATTATAAACACTATTTGATGTCTTTGGTTGAATCAGATTTTGTATAACTAAAGGCAACTTCTAAATCATTTCTTAAATATATATATCTCTTTCCACCTTGGGTTTATAATGACCATAAGACATAAGCTAAAATTGAGTTAACCTGCTCTTAGTATTCTTATTGATATAAGTTAATTTTGTGTCTTATCTGCATTTTTTAGAAAGGTATATGCTACTCTGTAATATTACCCATATTGACCCAGTGGTAAGCTAAGGATGTAGCCCATGCTTTATAAAAATGTTCTACCACATTTTCAAACCCTCTAAATGGCAGTGTTTGGTAATGGTTCCAGCCGGAATGCACAAAGCAAAAGCCAAACTGTCCTCGAAGCTTCCCTAGTCTTAACCATTTTTTGTGCACAGGTAGGAGTAGGGATAATTTAGTGATTTAAGAATGAGAAAACAATTTTGTTTATCTCTCAAGATTAGCGACCAGTAGTGCTAGCTCAATTCAACTCAATTCAATTCAATACAAAAATAAAGTTTTAAATTGACGATCAGTGGCTGACTAATAAATTTAAAGCCAACTCTATTTTGACTACGGCATAAACTGTACTACTGTTATGGCACAACATCCCGTGGGGTCCAAGCCCAAGTTTTTCATCAATTCATGTTGTAATGCAATGAACAAATAAAGAAAATATTTCCGTTTTTCCGTACTTTACCTTTTGTGCAACATCGAGCAAATTATCAAAAGTATTGTCGCCAGTTTGTTTAACCATGTCATAAAATATTTTCGTTTTACTCTCTGTGAGTAGCTCAAATGGTGTACCAAACTCCACTGCACGTCCAACATCTATAACCAGCACTTTATCGGAATCCATTACAGTGTGAAGACGATGAGCAATCGTGAGAACAGTACAATTCCTAAATTTATTTCTAATTGTTGTTTGTATTAAGGCATCGGTTTGTGGATCAACGTTGGCAGTGGCCTCATCCATTACAAGAATTTTGTTTTCACGCAGTACAGCACGTGCCAGGCACACCAGCTGACGTTGGCCAACGCTGAAATTAGTCCCACCTTCAGATATTTTACTTTGCAAACCACTGGTCAACTCGGCAACAACACTCTTCAATTTTACCTAAGAAAAGACATGATTCTGGCACATGAATGCTTAAAAGTACAATAAAATTTTGTGTAATTACCTCTTCCAATGATTCCCACAGCTTTGCATCTGAGTACTCATCAAATGGATCTAAATTGTAACGCAATGTACCGCTGAACAATACTGGTTCTTGAGGAATAATCGAAATTTTGCTACGCAAATCATGTAAACCCAAATCGTTTGTATCACGACTATCAATTACTATTGAACCATCATTGAACGATAAACGAAAGAGTGCATTGATCACTGACGATTTTCCAGCGCCAGTACGTCCCACAACGCCCACTTTCTCACAAGGTTCTATCTCAAAGTTCAGTGACTTTAGCACACGTTCCGATTTTGGGTCAGGGAAATAACGTAAGCTCAAATCATCAAATACAATTTTACCGTGTTCTGGCCATGTCTTTGGCGGCTTTTTATTCGGTTTGGACTCAAATTCGCCTTCTGGTTCAATATCCTCATATTCCACAACACGTTCCACTGCAGTCATAGAGTTTTCCATATCCGCAGATTGACGTATACCCCACTGTACCACATTGATCATACCCATAGCTTGCGTGATGGCCAAACCAACATCACCACCATTTTTCGGTGAGAAAATAAAAAAACTCAGAGTGATAAGGGAAATATAAAGCACGCAGGAAAGATCAAGCCAATATGCAAAAGCCCGATTTATTGCCAAGTACATAAAGTATGTTGAACTATGCAAATCCTGATAGTTATCAAATTCAGAGATAAGCACTTTTTGTGCTCCCAACGCGCGTATTGTGGAAAGACCATTCAAAGATATACCCATGTGTGAGTAAATTGGTGAACGTGCTGTGTATAGATGGAGAGTGTAGAAAGTAAATTACTGGAGCAATCTAATTTGAAAAATGTACTAAGTACTTACTAACAGCTTCCAAACGCTTCATATCGCGTGATGTACTCAAATAGAATGCACGTAAATAGTAGAAAATTGTGCCAAGTATTACTGTTGCTAACAGATTCCATGGGTTGATTATACAGAGCACAATGAAAATACCAGCAAGTGAGTAAAATATTTGCATGAGATCTATCATAATCAAAGGCAATGTTTCATCCACTTGACCCAAATCTTTTGCAAATCGATTCACTATACGCCCCGATGGATTCGTATTGAAGAAATACAAGTTGGCACGCGTAATACCGCGGAACATGGCATTATGTAAACTGGCTGATGATTTTTTGGTCAAGATAAAGAATAATAAACTTTTCAGAACAGATAAAATTATAGTCGCCACAATAATGCCTGAAAAAATGTAAACATCTGCAGGGTCCATTCTGTTATTAAGACGCACTTCATGTTGCTGAATTGTGGAATTGTCATAACTGGACGAGTTAGGCACATGTGTAGCAGTTCCACCACCGCCTTCATTGTAATTTTTATTGCTGTCATTTTTGTTCACCCTAAAAACCAACACAGAAATGTATACTTTTTTTGTAGATATACCCACATAAATTACATTTCAATTTACCAATAGGACAAATAGTAATCTCCACTGGATACCAAAATCTGTGCAGATATACAAAGTAGCATAGAGACTGCAAATAGCCAATAACCACCACTTGCTCCAAAATATTTCTTATACAGCTTAAAACTAACTTTTCCATGTTCACGTGACTCTTGTACTTGCATTGGTGAGTGATCTTCTTCAGCCACTGAATTACCCTGTGAGCTCATAGAGGAGATGCTATTTTGTCTCTCTCGTTGCTCACTATTTTGCCAAGACAAGTTCTTCTCTCCTTTCTTCTCAACAACATCACCACCACCATCCCCATGTTCATTATCTGTTAATAACTTGGCAAAATCCAAAACACTTTCACGCATGGATTCGTATGTGCCAATAGCGCTTATTTTACCCTTATCCATGATAACAATAATATCAGCTTGCTCCAAAAACTGCAGCTGATGTGTCACCAGTATAACGATATCTTCACGTAGAAAACCACGCATACACTGATCAAACAAATGATGTCCAACATGTGTGTCCACCGCGCTCAAAGGATCGTCGAGCAGGTAAACATCAGTTTTGCGATATACAGCACGTGCTAAACTAATACGCGCTTTCTGTCCTCCCGACAACGAAGCACCACGTTCACCCACAATTGTTTTATCACCATGTGGTAAAAGCTCCAAATCGCATTCTAGAGCACAACTTTTTACAACGGTACGATAGCGATTCTTATCCATTGGCAAACCGAAAAGTATATTCTGGCGCACAGTACCAGTGAAGAGCCAAGGTTCTTGGGATGCATATGAGACCGCACCATTCACAACGACGGAGCCCGTCTCGGCTGGTAGTTCGCCAAGAATAGCTTGAATCAGACTAAAAAACAAAATTTATATTTTACCAATTAAAAAATTCAGAGAGAGGTGCTTAAGACATGTATTCAAGTATTCGTTATACTGGCATTGGTTATAATGAATCGCCACCATATAATACCTAAATTCTACACGCTACCTTTATAATATTGGTAAGGAAAAAACCGTCTAACATATTTTATGCAAATACCCCATGTACATGGCACCGAACTAAATTTATTTAACATTTTACACTTCAGACCTCAAACCAATTCTTTTTGATTGAAATCGACTAGATATCCGCAAGCAGTATCAACTAAACGACCGTTTTCTCATTCTTTTATATGATTTAAATGTAAGATATGGGATTCTATTAATTAATTTAATTTTCAGTATAAAAATGTGTCAATGCAAAATGTAAATGTGAAAAATATAATTCCTTCTCTTGTGTACCAATTATTATAATAGATAAACTCATAAGTAATTAAAAAAATAAAATAAAACAGAACGCTCACATACCTCGATTTTCCTGAACCTACTGGACCAATGATCGCTGCCAATGTTTTCGGTTTTATTTTCAAATCGATATTGTCTAGCGTGTACTCTGCAGTCGTAGGATCCCATTTCGCTTTAAACTTTTTTATCTCAATGCTAGATTCAGTTTTTGTCTTCTTCATAACTGTTATGGGTTTTGTCTCTTTTCCATTTTCTTCAACAATTGTTGGCAGTTTAATCTGATGGTATTCATTGTCAATATCAAGTGATATTTCCTTTACTTGAGTCTCTTCGTGTTTCATGTAAGCTTCTATTCTTCTGATTGATACCAACATTTCAGCAAATCGGGCCAAAGCTGTTGGAAAAAATACTGTCGTCGTTGAGCGTAAAATGTCATAATAAGCAGTGATAACAAAAGCTTTCTCAGCGGTTAAAAATTGCCCCAATAAGACATATCCTATTAAACTGACGAAGATGGAAGCACGTGTGAGAAACAATTGAAATGATTGTGAAATACCACGTATCTGATTTAAATTGCATATAATATTCAATTCCTTACGGCGAACATATTGTATCAACTTTTCAAATGGTATCTCCCAAGCATACATTTTAATAACTTGTATGCCCGATATTATCTCATTCATCATGCGTATCCGATCATCGGTGCGTACTGCAGTGCGCCCACGTAGCACAGATGTTTTCTTACCCAAATAACCTTGCAGCGGTATAAAGAGCAACATGAAAACAATTCCGAATATTGATGAAACGCCAATCTGTAGAAAAATGAGGGTCAAGACATATTTAATCACAATTCCAATATAAAATGAGGTTACTTACCTCTCTATACATTAGCCCTGTTATAATTATTATTTCAAGTGGGCCCAGCCATAAATAATGGACTTGTGTTATGAGTGTATCGAAACGCCCCACATCGTTTGATATTAAATTCAGAATTTTTCCCGTTGTTGTAGAACTCAATGCTGTCTTGCTCAAACGCAAAGCTTTCCGATAAATCATACTACACATTGCTATTCGTATTTTCATGCCGACATGTAGCATGTCCAACTGATATGGATGCATAAGTAGTACATTGAATGCGCTACATAAAATCATTCCAACTGAATGAAGATAAGCTGTTGTCAGTTTATGATGATTGGCTGCAGGATCTGAATAATATGTGATTAGACCGCCCAGAAATATAGGTTGTGCGACTCTGTAGGAAATGAGATACTTTATAATGTTGAGTTCCCCAATATTTACACATTTACCGTAAACCAATTTCAAGAATAAATAAAACTAAGCCCAGCGAAGCAATACGCCAGCCAAATACTCTTAGAACCGCTCTAAGCAATCTTGGTTCTTTATGACTATGCTTGTAGTGTTCGAGTTCCTTTTCCCAGGCTTTGCACATTTTATCACCTAAATTATCTAAAATAAAGCATTCTTTTTGTATACTGAGGTTTAAGGGACTCTGAGTTATGGTATATAATGCTTAAATACATATTTAGTTATTTACCCGATTTATGTTCTTTTAGAGCTCGGTAGAGATCGCTTTCATCCAAAGTCTTTTTACGCCCTTTAAAAAATGTTGGCATAGTATAGCTAAAAGAGATGATACATATGTATATATTGTAGAAAAGGAGTATTTTGTATAATATGTATGTAGCTATACAATAATACTAGCAGTACAGGCCCTCTTTGTGGACCCATTCGAAACTGAACCTGGTGAAGTTTGGGTAAAAAGAAAATAAAAGTATGTTGCAATATAGAGCAAAGGACATTAAAGGTCTATATTATCAGTGGTCGGCATTTCCTTACTCAAACGAGCAGTACGCTCATCACACGCATTCTTACGCTCTTGCAATTAGTCGGTGTTCTGACAGCAACGAAGCAACATGAGCAGTGGGTGTGTTGATTTTTTTTTATGTTCACGGTGAGAAATTATATGTATGACTAAAAATTAACGCCAAAAAATAATTTATGATTTTGAATGCCTTTGGTAACATGCAATGAATAGATTTAAATAAATGCATTGGTAGCATACCATTTGTTTAAGTTTTTTATTTGTCATGTGACGGCTTTTAGGTTTAGTTTTATACAGTGTATGGCAATTACTCTGCGCTCACCAATACAAACTCATTTTCAATTTTGCCGACCACTGGTCTATATCCTTCTTACCCATCTCTAAATCTAATAGCGTTTCTCTTCTTGACAAAATGTTTAATTTTTTTTGCCTCGTGCAATGGCAACAATTTTTTAATATTGCCCACAACACTGCTAAAATGTTGCCTTTTTAGTGCAAGAATCAGCTAATTTGCAGGGTATCATTCTCATACCGTCACTTAATTGAGTACAAAAGTGTTACATTTTTCCCCGCTTAGAAGGCAATGTTTTTTAGAAAAGAACACAATACTCTTGGAAAGGTCTGCCTCTTTTTCAGAAAAGAATACGAAATTTGACAGCCCTCGCACGGTGCAGAAAAAATGCAACATTTTATCGAGAAAAGAAAACGCTATAAATCTAAAATCTTGTTGCCATAAGACGTGGTTTCCACAAACTACAAACAGTGCAAAAGGTAAAATCTCAGTCAAAAATTAAAAATCATCAAACTTATTATTTTTAAATACTTTTGTTTAACATATGACTTAATTATATGACAGCATATCAAACCATAGATATGCGATAATTGACATTATAACTGTTGATTTCTTTTATAATTTTTATTGAAATTTTATTTTTTCTTAAAATTCTTCTACTCATAAACGTATGACTTAAATGTATGTCCACAAGTGTATTCTTTTTTCAATACACTGCAGTGAAATATGTACACACATATTATGCGTGGGTAAGGAAGTGGGGACAGCGTGTTCTGAACACCCTGCGCTGTTGGCGGCAATTATGAATTATATTTGGAATATAATTTTATTTAGACTATTGCAAGTATAATTGTTGCAGGAAACAATGATAAAAATCGAAACATGATGGAAAAACGAAGTAAATGTAATGTATTAATTGTAATAACACAAAGCCGTCTTAAAAATCCATTTTTAAATGAATAATCTGTTTAAAATCCGTTCAAATTTTTTCTAGACCTGGAAAATCCATAAAAAAAACGTGTAAATCAGCTAATCTAGCAGTACTGGTAATGGCTCTGATTGTGTTAGGTTAGGTTAGGTTAGGTTATTGTGGCAGTCAGTCTGAAGGACCAACTCACTTATACCCTAATGGATCCATTGTGATACCACTGCGCGACACGGAAACCTCATCCAGTACTAATACTTGAAACCATTTCGAAGCTCTAATAAAGAGCAGGATTTGTTTAATCTTAGCACGAGATATATCCGTAAGAGAATTAAAAGCATATTCTGATTGTGTTATGATTGTATCAAGTAGTGTGTGAAGTAGTTGTACTATCTGAGTGGCTCAAGTCGTTTTAAAAGTGGCTACTTACCAAAACATTGATGACGATATTGGATTTGCGGTTTCGCGTGGATTTTCTGATAATTCATCTGCTTTAAACGATTGCATTTTCGTTTAGATTCTTTATTAAATAAGCAAAATATCACTGTATTATTTAATATTATTTTATAATTGCATATATGCATGTTCACCGGTCTAAAACCAGAACATATGTATTAAAATGATTGTAGTTTTATTTGAATAGTAATTAATCTTTCTTAGTTTTGTACTTTATTCATTTATCACAGTATTTAACGGGCAAGTATCACAGTGATTTTTTAACTTTATTTTAATTTAAAGCGCAATTCTCTTATGAAATGTGTCTCCCAGACGGCATTCACCAAAATTGTAGATTGATAACGCAAACGAAAAACAACACAATATATACTCCAAGTCAGTAAGCAAAAGATAAACCGTGAATAATGTTCTCTTTACTTTAGCTGGTGTGAAATGTTTTATATTCAAACCATTCAAGTAATTCTCTTCTCCAAACCGGGTCAATCTACTTATTCTAATGTACTTCGCGCAAATTCAAATGTGTAAGTGGATCATTCACACTTTCATTCCTCCATATAACCATAAACATCGAACACTGGATACTACAGCGAAAAGTAATCATCCAATTTATCTATTTAGAAATTAATCTCGTTGTTGCTATCTCATATGTAGTCGTTCTCGTGTCTACGCCAAAAGCAATACTGCTGTTATTCCCTACAAAATATCTTGATAAAAAAATTTGTTTTCAATTTTTATTTGGCTTATGTATACCGAACAGGGATGCCAACTAATTTTTTCTCTCTCCCCGATGACCCTCGAGAAATTCCCCGATTTTCGATCTAATTCCCCGCATTGGTATAATTTCATATTATAACAGCGCTACACGCAGTTTCCATATAAACATTTTACAAAAACGAAATTGACCTGAGTGAGTGTTATTTTAAGGCGACCCTGAACTTTCTCGGTCCAAAACTTTACAAATTTTTATGGGACTGATAGATTAATAGAAACGTACTTTCTGACTCCGGAATTCTCAACATAAATAAAAGCTTCAGCCCACTTTTGGACATCAAAGTTCTCAAAGGAGAAGACATGGGATTTCTTTTGACTCAAATAAAAAATCACAAAAACTTTGTTTTCAGAAAAACGGGTTCAAAGTTTTGACCATCGGTTTTTAACATATAAAATATACTTCATCTTCTTTATGACGTCTGACCGTAATTTGTAAGTTTACAGATTAGCAAGGATTAAGAGTTATTAATCAGTAGATACTGGACAAGACATAGCTTTCTGAACGGCCGAAAGAGGAAGTCGAAGCGCCGGGCGACTGTTTTGGCCTGACTGACACTCGGCGCTATAATCGTCTATATCTACGAAATTTTTATAAAATACTTTCGAAATATAATACTTTCAAATAGCGCACTTTTTAAAAAATCTATTTCTCCAAACTAATAAATTACAGGGCTTGCTTAAGAAAATATGAATTTTAAGACCCAAAATATAAAATACTTCAAACGTTTTACTTTACATAAAATTTGACAAAAAATATTCTACAGACTTTAATTACTAATAGCTGAACAATTTCAAATTCCCCGCAAAAAAACAGCTCATTCCCCGATTCCCCGCACCCAGTAAAATTCCCCGCAAATCGGAGAATTCCCCGCAAGTTGGCATCGCTGATACCGAACCAAAAAAATGTGCATGTTTGTGTGTTGTTACGTTTTAAATTAGTTTAAAGAGTACAAACGAGCATGCAATCAATTTAAGAGTGGTTATAATTCTCTCTCTCTTTCTCTCTCTCTTATGTACATGATAAACAATTTAAAAAATTAATGATACTGAAAACCACATCAGTCATGATATTTACCGTACAATTGTACTTTTTTAGTACAATTATAATTATGTATTTTCTATTGCACAATTGTGTTGCACAGTGGTCTGAAAAATTATTCTAGCACGACATAAATCAAAAAATATCATGTCGCGAATTACAATGACCATTACAATTTCTTATTTTAACATAGTTGAATCTCCTATTTTCAACTATTGTTCATCAAAAATTGTTAGCCATTTTTTTCAACTCCAAAACTCGAGTATGTGATTCCAAACGTTTTTTTTTATTTTTCCCCGACTACTAAATTCTGAAGGAAGTCATTGGACCAGAAAAAAAATTTTGTCGCGCTAGTAAAGCTGCCGACGGTACGCGAACAGTTGCCGTCGGCGGTAAAAACGCCATCGACGAGGACTATGCATTTTAATTTTGACAGCAGGTAGCCGTCAACGAGGAGATAGAAGTGTTCATGAAAAAAAAAAATAAAGAGAAAAGCTGTACTCCCACAAAAAATTGAACGCCATTTAAATTACATTCGACAATTAACTTCAATGCCGTTTAATTTTTTGGTGTGAAACCGGCGCTAAGTGAACCTTTTTTCCAATACACATTGAAACCGTTTTTTACCAAAAAGACCGAAAACGACAGCCAGCCATTTTTGGTCAAATTTGTCATTTTCAGCTCTCTATAATAATTGTGGGAAAAAATTATCCTAGCCACATTCATTCATTGCTTAACTCTATGCCAAGAAGTCTAAAGGAATTTATCAATAATAATGAAGGCCACACGTCTCACTAAAGTTGTGTATATGTGCACATACAAATCAAATTGCCTTTATACTTAGTTATTTCGAATTTTTTTTATTTATTTATTTATGTGTTTCTTCTTGTAAAACTGTAAAAAAATTTATTTAATTACTATTTTTAGTGTTAAAATAAATAAAATTTTGAATTAGAAACGTTTATAAATTGTTTGAAAATCGCAAAAAACTATTTTGCTTTTATAATTCGTTCGAATATATTGTCTAAAAATTACTTGTACAAATTTTTTTGTTTGATACTGTGTTTCTCTTCAAATTCCAATAATTATAGTTTTGCTGTATAATATTTTGTTTAATGTTAACTTAGAAATTTATACTGCATCGTGTCCGCAAAAAGCATTTTCAGTATTCTCGCATTTGCTGAATGATTTGTTATTGGTATTAAAATCTTAAGTACATAGTCTTTAAATACTTTTGGTACTACTTTGAAATGTCAAGAATCCTTTTTCGCTTTTATGTTGTCCTCCTGAGCCTGTAAAAATATTATTGAAAATTAGTAAAAAAAAAATAGTGATAGGAATAATATATTATTTAAGTATGCATCGATTATTATTATATGAGCAAAATGTGCAGATAATATATGTAAATTAAGTTCGTAGAGCTACATATAATAATATGATAATTTCCAAAATATTTCAGCTTGAGTGGTTACCAGGGCTCGGATTTTGTTGAACTAAAAAAACTTAAAAAATGACCAATAAATGCCCTAAAAAAACTATTGAAAATTACCTTAAAAAAATTATAAAAATTCATATAAATGCGTTGCAATAAATTACCATATACATATGTATATTCGTAAATTAGCAAATGGCAGAATCTAGAATCTTTCGTTCGTTGCGGTTCCCAAACTTTTTGGATCGAGGGATACTTTGCAAAATTAATAATTCCAGAGGAATACTTGTTTTTTTATATAAGTTATAAGGTTGTGTTTTAAAAATATACATATATCTAAGGCGGAGTTTACATCTGCAGGAAAATTGCCTCAAGTTGCTGATGTAAAAAAAAAAAAAAAAAAAGAAGAAACTTGCGGTTTTTCGTTCATAGTAATTTAATCCGGAAAAAACTTTCTGAGAGAAATTGCAGCAATTTTCTTGCAGATGTAGAGTTAAGTGTAAAATAAAATAGGTAAAAATAATAAATTATGTATATTCTTAATCACTACTGTGTTTTTGATTCTTTGAATTGCACATTCTTTTAATATTAAGCTCCATATTTTTGTTTTAAGCCAGAGTCAATCATTAAACCAATTTCATAATCACATGCGCTGAGACCCACTGCCTTAGATGTAACAACATAATGATTCTTAATTCAAGAGTTATCCTCAGAGAACTTTGGAAAATATTGTAATAGACTTGATTGTGAGTCATGCAAATTTTCTATTGTAAAATTACTTTGGAGACTTTACCATTTATAAGATTTAGATTTTATTTCGATTAAAATCTCGTCTAATGCAGAAATCCACAACTGTAATTTTTTTTATCAAAAGAAGCAATTTAATCTCTTACGTTAAAAATAGTTGTGTTTCTTCTTTGTAATGATAAGTTAATTTCATTTCACTTAGTAAAAATTTCTGCTAAATACGCAACAACTACAAACCATGAAGAATTTGATAATATATAAATATATATTTATATCTCGTTTTTGTTCATGTTAAAGAACGAATAAAATCATAAATATAAATTCTTTTTTCTCACGAAATAAATTTGATTTTTACTCTGAACACTTGTTTATTTTCAACGAAACATAGTTTGGGAACCGCTGGAATAGATGATAAACCAAAAAAAAAAACAAAAACATTCATCCACACTTTGGCATTTTGCTACATCGCGCCACAATTTCGTAAAAGGCTTCTTATTAAAAATTTAATTTTTCTTAACTGAAATTGATATTATATTTAATTTTTTCTACTAAATAATTACATAATTAATAAATAATAAATTAATGTTTTTCCCAAATCGGTTTCATACTAACACATATCTTTGATCTCAGAACATATATATAAAGCTATAACACAGTTGTGTCACGCACTGTATATTTATATGAAAAATTTACTTTTAAAAATAAATGACAATAACAACATATATCGTGGATAATAATAACACCATAGTTATCCAACGAGAAAACCAAACGTAGTTATGTGCAATGGTCAATAGCAATGATATGTTTGCTGCGGACAAGCAAACAAGTCTTGATTTGTTATCACTATTTCACGAGCCCACTACGTTTCATACATCATTTTAAAGGGAATAACATAAGCTTTCTTTTAATGTAAAGTAAAAAAATATCAAAATTGTCGCATTGCGAGAAAAAATTGAAAATGTGTTTGAATTTGAGTTTTTTAGTAAAAAACAAAATTACAGTACTTAAAATATTTTTATTGAAAAGATCGAACAAAACCCTATTAGAAACAGTAAAGAATTTTTGTAATAGTTTTATTTGATCTCACATTTGAATTTTTGAAAATTGTCATAGAGAAAAAAAGCCCGAACTTTACGCCCCTGTATCTAGGCAATCCGTTGATACCCTTACCCTTCTTTCGCATAAAAAATGTAGTTTACTAGTACAACAAGTATACCAAGTTTGACGCGATTTGCCCCATATGTAACATACAAGGCGACCTCGATAGTCTAGTGGGTAGTGCACTAGACTTTCATCTCTCCCAGATGAAAGTCTAGGGTTCGATTTCCGTCTTCGTCTGGTGGTTAATTTTCATAACTTTCTTATATTTAATCTCAATATAAAGTGTATGAGAATTATAAGATAGTGTACAAGTACACACATTGGTTGGTAATGGCAAAACCACCAAGCTGATAAAAAATTGCCACACCGCCGTTCGGTATCGGCCACACCGCCGTTCGGTATCGGCGTATCGACTGTAGGTCCAACTATGTGGTATCACAAAGGGTCGTTCAGGCCTAAGTGTGTCTCTCGACAGCCACTCCAACCTAACCTAAAATACATTTCATTTGTTATACATAAATGTACGTTGTACACAGTAGCATTTTATTAGGTAAAAGCACTAAAAGAGAGAAGAACAATCGAACAAAAGTTAATTCTAAGACTTTGAAGATTTCGAATTCTAAGATCATGAACAAAGTTTATATGCAGCGTAGAGCTTTCCTTGATAAAGCAATAAAAAGATGACAAGTCAACAAAATCAGAGCCCTGGTGATTACCATTTGTGAGCTCTATCGTTTTAAAAAAAAAAACTCAAAAAATGATTAGGTTGTGCTGAAGAAAGTTATATTTTACGACGACCAAGTGTTTTTTTAGGTCACGAAGCCCTCAGGGGCAGAGAAGCAATGCCACAATGTTATTTTTTATTTAAAAAATTTTTTGCTATATTTGCTTCTAGGCAGCGATGAAGACTGTCAACACCAATCGACCAAAGATGGGATGAAAGCACACCACAAAGTATTATCCTTTTGTCGAGCATGAATATTATTCAGTTCCTAAGGATAGGCAGAATTTGAAGACAGTGTCAGATTTTGTGTGATTTAAGGTCCCTTTAATAAAACGATTAACAGATTTCCCTTCTTTTGTTTAAATGTGGATAACGCCCATGCCACATAATGCTTGCTACAAATTCTCCCGCAACATTTCCAATTCTCTCTAAAAGGTAGGAATGCACTAAGCAATGGTCCATTGTTGAACGAACTGAACTACCACTGCTACTACTATTATGGTTCAATAGTCATTGGAGGGCCTAGGCTGAGTTTTTCGCATCCATTCTTATTGTGCGGGTTATCTATATTTGCATTTCAATGAAAAAAAAAAAAAAATATTTCAGTTTTCCACCACTTCACCTTTTGTGCAACTTTGAGCAAATTATCAAAAGTATTGTCGCCAGTTTGTTTAACCATGTCATAAAATATTTTCGTTTTACTCTCTGTGAGTAGCTCAAATGGTGTACCAAACTCCACTGCACGTCCAGCATCCATAACCAGCACTTTATCGGAATCCATTATTGTGTGAAGACGATGTGCAATTGTGAGTACAGTGCAGTTCTTGAATTTATTTCTAATTGTCGTTTGTATTAAGGCATCGGTTTGCGGATCCACGTTGGCAGTGGCCTCATCCATTACAAGAATTTTGTTTTCACGCAGTACAGCACGTGCCAGGCACACCAGCTGACGTTGGCCAACGCTGAAATTAGTGCCACCTTCTGTTATTTTACTCTGAAGACCACTTTGAAGTTCGGCGATAACCTTCTTAAGCTTAACCTACGGAAGATATTGAATTTTAAAAATCTTTAGAATACTGCAAAAACACCCTCACACTTACCTCTTCCAACGATTCCCACAACTTTGCATCCGAGTACTCATCGAACGGATCTAAATTGTAACGCATTGTACCGCTGAACAGCACTGGTTCTTGAGGAATAATAGAAATTTTGCTACGCAAATCATGTAAACCCAAATCGTTTGTATCACGACTATCAATTACTATCGAACCATCATTGAACGACAAACGAAAGAGTGCATTAATCACTGACGACTTTCCAGCACCAGTGCGTCCAACAATACCCACCTTCTCACAAGGTTCTATCTCAAAGTTCAGTGACTTCAACACACATTCCGAATTCGGATCTGGGAAATAACGCAAACTTAAATCATTAAATACAATTTCGCCTTGTTCTGGCCATGTCTTTGGTGGTTTTTTATTCGGTTTGGACTCAAATTCGCCTTCTGGTTTAATATCCTCATATTCCACAACACGTTCCACTGCAGTCATAGAGTTTTCCATTTCCGCAGATTGACGAATACCCCACTGTACCACATTGATCATACCCATAGCTTGTGTGATAGCTAAACCAACATCACCACCATTTTTCGGCGAGAAAATAAAGAAGCTCAGAGTGATAAGAGAGATGTAAAGCACGCAGGAAAAATCAAGCCAATATGCAAAAGCCCGATTTATTGCCAAGTACATAAAGTATGTTGAACTATGCAAATCCTGATAGTTATCGAATTCAGAGATGAGCACTTGTTGTGCTCCTAATGCGCGTATTGTGGAAAGACCATTCAAAGATACACCCATATGTGAGTAGATTGGTGAACGTGCTGTGTAAAGACGGAACGTGTAGAAAAAAATATAACTGGAGCTATCGTAATTTCAAAAATTTAGTTAATACTTACTAACAGCTTCCAAACGCTTCATGTTACGAGATGTACTCAAATAGAATGCACGTAAAAAGTAGAAAAATGTACCAAGTATTGCGGTTGCCAAGAGATTCCATGGATTAATTATACAGAGCACAATGAAAATACCAGCAAGTGAATAAAATATTTGCATGAGATCTATCATAATCAAAGGTAATGTTTCATCCACTTGACTCAAGTCTTTTGCAAATCGATTCAGTATACGCCCCGATGGATTCGTATTGAAGAAATACAAGTTGGCATGCGTAATACCGCGGAACATGGCATTATGTAAACTGGCTGATGAGTTTTTGGTCAAGATAAAGAACAGTATACTTTTCAGAACAGATAAAATTATAGTCGCCACAATAATGCCTGAAAAAACGTAAACATCTGCAGGGTCCATCCTGTTATGAAGACGCGCTTCACTTTGCTGAATTGTGGAATTGTCATAAGTGGACGAGTTAGGCACATGTGTAAGCGTTCCATTACCGACTGATTTACCATTTTTATTGCTGTCATTTTTATTTACCCTAATAATCAATATAAAAATGCATTCGTTTTGCTGTAGCATGTGTAAACTAGATTTTAACTTACCAATAAGACAAATAGTAATCTCCGCTGGATACAAAAATCTGTGCAGATACACATAATAGCATAGTGAATGCAAACAGCCAATGACCACCACTTGCTCCAAAATATTTCTTATACAGCTTAAAACTAACTCTGCCTTGTTCACGTGACTCTTGCACTTGCATTGGTGAGTGATCTTCATCAGCGACTAAATCACCTTGCGTGCTCATTGATGAAATGCTAATCTGTCTGTCACATTGTTTACTACTTTGTCTAGATAAATTTTGCTCTTTGTCATTATCTACAACGTCAGCAGCATCATCACCACCCTCATGCTTATTATCGGTTAATAATTTGGCAAAGTCTAAACCACTTTGACACATGAATTCATATGTGCCAATAGAGCTTATTTTCCCCTTATCCATGATCATAATAACATCAGCTTGCTCCAAAAACTGCAGCTGATGTGTCACCAGTATAACGATATTTTCACGTAGAAAACCACGCATACACTGATCAAACAAATGTCGTCCGACATGTGTGTCCACCGCGCTCAAAGGATCGTCGAGCAGATAAACATCAGTTTTGCGATATACAGCACGTGCTAAACTAATACGCGCTTTCTGTCCTCCCGACAACGAAGCACCACGTTCACCCACAATTGTTTTATCACCATGTGGTAAAAGCTCCAAATCACGTTCCAACGCACATTTCTTTAAAACCGTTCGATAGCGATACCTATCCATAGGCAAACCGAAAAGTATATTCTGACGCACAGTGCCAGTGAAGAGCCAAGGTTCTTGGGATGCATATGAGACAGTACCATTCACTGTGAGTGAGCCCGATTCGGCTGGTAATTCGCTGAGAATAGACTGAATCAGACTGAAAAACAAGATTTATATTTTTCCAATCAACTAAATTAAATATGTGTATCGGATTAAAATTCAAATTAAGGCAGTATTCTACCCGAGATGGTCCGAAAAATCGATTTTTTTTATTTAATATTTTTGATGTAGACAATGAGTTTTATGAGAAAGAAGAGGGCAAAAAAAAGTCAGTTTTTTTTCAAACGTCTGATTTAAATTGAAGAAAATTAGATGAGGCGATAGCAGGAAGTCTCACGATTACAAAATGGGTTACATTTTGTGTTTCAGAATATTTAAACCGGAGATATCATGTCTACCATGGAGCAACTATTTTCGGCAGGCGCAAGTTCGAGGCGTCGAATGAACCATTATTAACAAAGATATTTTTAACATTAAAATTGAAAAGCTTTTCATTTACAACGATTTGAAAACATCGATATTTCGCACCATCTCGGGTAGAATACCCCCTTAAAGAAAACTATTACGACAAAACTTAGCATTACATATGAGTTATATAAAATAATTTTTTCGAAATTACATTAAGTTTATAACTTAATAACTTTATTGATTAAATCATACTGTTCATCATCGGCGAACAAACGTTACTAAACAAGTAGATAAAAACGAAAATTGAAATAGTCAATTCCTTAACAAATAAGGAATACAAATAACACTATACAACAAAATGAAAAAAATGACAATACCCATCTCCAAATTTGATGGTTCTTTTGGTCCGCCTATATTTTTGAGATATAGGCAATTTTTTGACATTTTTATCAAAATTACCATTTTTTCGAAATGTAAAGGAAAGCATCTATATCTTTCCAAAAAATTATCTTTAATTTCAGAGTTTATTTGATTCTCTATTTGATTTCAGTCAAAAGTTATAGAGATTCTAAGTTGAAATTTTATTTTTTTTTTTGAATTTCATATTTTTTGGTCTTTATTACGTGCTGAAAACGAAATATCCCATCTTATATCTCAAAAACCTGAGTTGCTACGACAAAACTGATTCGGATTCAGCGGACCAAAAGACATTAAGTACCATCAAATTTGGAGATGGGTAAAAAACAGTGTTGTATAGTGTAACATTAAAACATGAATTTGTCAGCAATATTTAAACAAGTGCGAACAAAGAAGAATTTTGACCAATGAAGTTATTAATTATAACTTAATGTTGAAATTTTTGCATTTTTTACAACTTTTCTTGTCAATAAATTCGAAAAAATTATTTTATATAACTTTCGACTACTTATGAGGAAAGGAATATAGCGCCCTAAATCAGGACGGCATTACAAGCATACAAATGAACACATACCTTTGATTCCCCAAAATCTACAATGCAAATAATTATAGCCAATGTTTTCGGTTCGAGTACTCAAAGTATCGAGTACCAATACCGTTTCTTTATTTGATAGGTTAAGTCGTAATAAATTTATGCTAATGTTTTAAAGTTAATCTCAACAGCTAAATCACAACATAAACAAAGGCAAAAGGCTCACATACCTAGATTTTCCAGAGCCAACTGGACCAATGATCGCAGTCAATGTTTTCGGCTTTATTTTCAAATCGATATTGTCTAGCGTGTGCTCCACAGTCGTGGGATCCCATTTCGCTTTCAACTTTTTTATCTCGATGCCAGTTTCAGTTTGAATTTCCTTCCCAACTAAAATGGATTTGGTCCCTTTTCCATTGTCCTCAGCAATTGTTGACTGTTTAATCTGATTGTAGTCATTGTTAATACCAAGTGATATCTCCTTTACTTTAGTATCTTCTTGTTTCATGTAATCTTCTATTCTTTTGATCGACACCAACATTTCGGCAAGTCGGGCCAAAGCTGTAGGAAAAAATACTGTCATCGTTGAGCGTAAAATACTATAATAAGCTGTGATGACAAAAGCTTTTTCAGCTGTTAAAAATTGTCCCAATAGGACATATCCTATCAGGCTAACGAAAATGGAAGCACGCGTAAGAAACAATTGAAAACATTGTGAAATACCACGTATCTGGTTTAAATTGCATATAACATTCAATTCCTTACGGCGAACATATTGCACCAACTTTCCAAACGGTATCTCCCAGGCATACATTTTAATAACTTGTATGCCCGATATTATCTCATTCATCATGCGTACACGCTCATCGGTGCGTACTGCAGTGCACCTACGCAGCACAGATGTTTTCTTACCCAAATACGCTTGCAACGGTATAAAGAGCAGCATGAAAACAATTCCGAATATTGATGAAATACCAATCTATGGAAAGAAAAAGGGCACGGCATATTTAACCACAATTGCAATACTAAAGGAGACTGCTTACCTCTCTGTACATTAGTCCTGTTATAATTATTATCTCAATTGGAGCAAGCCATAAATAATGGACGTGTGTTATGAGTGTATCAAAACGTCCAACATCGTTTGATATTAAATTCATAATTTTACCCGTTGTGGTAGCACCCAATGCTGTCTTGCTCAAACGCAAAGCTTTCCGATAAATCATACTACACATTGCTATTCGTATTTTCATGCCGACATGTAACATGTTCAACTGATATGGATGCATAAGTAGTACATTAAATGCGCTACATAAAATTATTCCAAGTGCATAGAGATACGCTGTTGACAGATTATTTTGATCGGCTGCAGGATCTGAATAATATGTGATTAAACCGCCTAGAAATATAGGTTGCGTCACACTGTAGAAAATTAGATATCTTTATAATGTTGAATACTCAGAAATGTAATATATGTATTTACCGCAAACCGATTTCAAGAATAAATAAAAATAAGCCCAGTGAAGCAATACGCCAGCCAAATACTCGTAAAATAGCCCTGATTAAACTTGGTTCTTTATGACTATGCTTGTTGTGTTCGAGCTCCTTTTCCCAGGCTTTACACATTTTATCACCTAAATTATCTAAAATAATTTGTATATTAAAAAAAGTTTAAGCGACTCTGAGTTACGGAGGCTTTTATATAATACTTAAATACATATTTAGTTATTTACCTGATTTATGTTCCTTTAGAGCTCGGTAGAGATCGCTTTCATCCAAAGTTTTCTTACGGCCTTTAAAAAATGTTGGCATAGTAAAGCTAAAAGAAATATGCATTATACATTGTAGAAGCCACAACAACAAGAATATAAATGATAATGTACTTAGATATAATAATATAATAATTTCAATTACTTTATATTTATCTGTTCTTTTATCTGTTTATTATTAATTTGACAATACATATTTCTATATATTTAGTGAGACTAAATATGGCTTTTATATGCGTCTGAATGTTGAATAAAATTCTGAATTTCAGAAGGATTTCAACGAAACGTGGATGGCTCAGGTGGAAATGACAAAGGTTATAATTTCTTGTTTCAAATTTATTTATATTTTTTCTTAAATTTTTGTAGAGAGCATCCAAGAATTTTAAAGAGGAATACCTCAACTATTTTGTGCCACTTTTTTGGACTGCTCCTAATCCATTGAGAGCCAGCGCTAAGCCCTTCCACTTTTTGTTTTGGGCTTTTGATCCGTCAACGCGTACAATAAATTACTTATCGTTGGCCAAATCCAGATTTCCCTTTAATACTGCATTTATTTCAGCGTTTAATTTTTTTCGATCGGAATAAGTTGGTAGAACATTGGTTTTTTTTTGTCTCAACATCGAATGTTACCCCCTGGGCCTAAGAAGGCCCATGCGTTTCTTTTTGTGCTTTTATGTATGTACATATCGTGTTTGGAAGTATTTGTTTATGTTTGTAATGCGTAGTAGGCATTGCGTGGCGTTGCTGTTTAGTATGTGATCACCGTTCACTGTGTCAACAAGGATTATTGAGCTCAATAAAAGAAAAATCTATCATATTTAACACAACTGGCTATGGAAGTCAACAAGTCAACCTCGCATCCAACAAGCAATGGCACAATTCAATATCACTGTAAGTATTTTCCACCACAAAACGCTCTCTACCCTTCCTTTCACAAACGTTCTTTCATTCTCTTTCCAGGCATCAATGCTTGCAAAAGTTTCTACACGGGCCATATGCAATGCCTGTCCGCACCTGGATTAAATTAATTTATTTCCTCATTCATATATATGTTGTAATAGATTATATCGCATATTGTATATTAATTGAATTATCTGACAATATTGGTCAGAATATAAAGTCAGTCGCTGTTGAACAATTGAAAAATTTAGTTATAAATTTATAAATAAAGCAGAATTTTTCAACAAATAGTTAAAAAAGATTAAATAACAATAAAATTTCTGAACGTGCACAACAGGAGCACATTATGGCTTCTTTGCGGGATATGGGTATTGAAATCGAGGAGACAGCTACGTTGGGTGAATTGAGATTCCGTTTGTCGGAGTCAGACATCAGATGCTGACACCTACGCAACTACAGCTGGGAGCGCCGGCAAACCTGTTAGCAAGCCTACAAAGCAATGATGACGAAATTCTATGCGCTACTTCAGCAATGAGAGCAAATAACAATGTAACTCTTCCTCTTAATGCAATACTGTCAGAAGAGGTTACTTCTAAAATTTGCAACGTTCCTTCAGTCTTGAATAAGAACAACAATGTTACTTCAGTTTCAGCCGTGAATGCCATAGACAGCGAACTGTATAAACTCGAAGCGCAATTAGAAAAGCGCTTACGTATTTTACAACTTCAGAACGAGATAGAAAAATTGGAAGCAGGTGCATCGCAAATTTCCAGCGAACTTAAGTGATATTGAGAAGGCCCTTTCGAACTTCAGTGACGACGATAGCTTCGATATTATCAAATGGATACAAGATTTTGAGCAGACAACTCAAACTTATGGTTGTGACGATGGGTCCAAGTTACTAATTTCGCGACGCATGCTTGCAGGCTCCGCTTAGCTCTTACTCAGGATGATAAAGGTGTACTCTTACATTGATTTGAAGGAATCTCTTATAAGAGAGTTCAAAAAACCAATAAGTCCCAAAGATATTTTTATCTACGTTTTATCCATACAAGAAATAGCTCTAGCCACGGCGATCGATGAATGTGAGGTAGTGAAATTTATTAAAGACAATACAACAAGCGATTTAATCTTCAGTGGCGCGACTTCAGTGGGTAACTTAAAAAAGCTACTGCCCAAATACGAAAAATTGCTTGCGAAAAGCCTCGGCTGGAAAAGCCTTAAGAGTGTCCTCAACTGGAAACCAAGAGTCTGCGATAAGATGTTACAATTGTTCCTTCATTGGCCATATAGCTAAAGATTGTAAGAAGGAAAAACGCGTTCAAGGCTCTTGTTTCAAGTGCGGTAAGCAGGATCATCAATATAGAAATTGTCCATTGAAAATGGTGGCGGTGATGCCGATTTTAATCAAGTGTACTTTAGGGAAGTGGTAAGTGTCGCTTTCAGTTTATATTGTTTTAAAATACCTCAATATATAAGGGTTTTTTTCTTTAGTTGATACGGGCAGTCCGAATTGTTTTATAAGACGATCTTTGGTAATAAATGCAAGTCCACACCCAAAAGTGCAGAAAGCTAAAATGTCACAATTTAGAGGTATTGGATGCTTATCAATAACACCGCTGGAACAAATTTTTGTATTAATTAAACATAGTAACGTAATCAAACCATTATGACTTGATTTGTTAACTGATGAATTAATGCCTTTCCCCTTATCGTTGGGAAGAGATTTTTAAAACTTTTTGACATTTCTTTGTATCAAACAAATAAGAATACTAATAAATAAATTGAATTGGAATCTGAATTTGCTAAATTGAATATGACTGTACATAATAATTCTGAAGAAACGAAGAAAGAAGAAGAGTGTAAATCGAACAATGAAGTACAGAAGGGTGTGGATTGGAATTCGGAGGTTTCTGAAACCAATTTTGCGTTCAAAGAAATTTGTAATATTGATTGCTTAGAATATTTAGGAGATAAAAAGATATTTAATCTTATGGATCTTAAGTCAGGTTTTTATAAAATCAAAATGGCTGAAGAATCGGTAAAATATACCTCCTTTGTGATTTATAACGGTCAGTATGAATTTTTAAGAATACCCTTTGGTCTGAAAAATGGGCCAGTGTTTTTCAGAGATTTATTACAAAAAGCCTAAGATTTATTGACTTTATTGACAGTAACGAAATTATTGTGTATATGGATGATATGAGGAGGTCCATAACAAAATGCAATAACTCCACTTTTTAAGATTTTAGTTTTTTTTGACATAATTATGTTCTACATGTTGAAATCTATGTAACCATTATTATAACTCATATCTACGGCCATTAATTTCACTTTATTTCTATTCCCAAATTAAAGATTCAGACCAAAATGAAACATTTCCAATATATATCCTACTGGCTTCAGTTGAATTTATTCATTTATCTAAAAAGTTGTGAAAATGGAATTATTGCGTTTTGTTATGGATCTCCTCATATAGTCATTGAAAGCAAAATAGATGAGCATTACAGCTTAGTTCAAAGAGTTCGCTTATAACAATAGAAAATCCTTAGGATACAATGTATCCGATGGCGGCATACGACCTTGAGAAAATCACATAAGAGCTATAACAAATTTTCCACTTCCTAAAAATCAACGTTAGTTACAGTCATTCACAGGGTTGTGTTCATATTTAAGAAAATTTTTGCAGCCTTTTTCAATTTAGCTCGTCCTTTATACGATCTCTTGAAAAAGCGAGGAATGTATTACTTCTTTTTAAACTTTGAAAAATAAAACAGAATTACATTGTGATGCTAGTGCACGCAGAGGCAGGATGATAATTAGTTTCATCCAGTTTCATTTCTCTAAAAGAACTTCTGAAGCAGAAAGTAGACACCATAGCTTTGAGTTGGAAACTTTAGCAGTAATTTGTACACTTCGTCGATTTCGAGTATATTTAGAAGGCATAGAATTTAAGATAATAACCGATTGCAACTCTTTAACGATGACACTTAGTAAAAAGTTAGAAAACAACCGCATTGCAAGATGGGCATTAGAGCTTGAGAACTATAGGTATTCAATATCTCATTGGGCTGGCACAAAAATGTCTCACGTAGATGCACTTAGCAGAAGTGAAATTGATAGTGATAATAAAGTAGCAGTAATTGATAGTGAATGTTATGCAATGGAAAATGGTGTAGTATTTAGAACAACCAAAGGCTTGTTATTATTATATCTCCCCAAAGAGCTTGAAAAGGAATTAATTAGGTCAATTCATGAGCAACTGGGTCACCAAGGTGTCGAAAAATGTTATCAGAAAATTAAAGCGAACTATTGCTTTCCGGGCATGAAGAACAAAATTAATTTTAAGAAAAATTGTTAGAAATTTGCATAACATTTCAAAACAATCTAAGCCTTTCCATATGATACATTTGGATCATTAAGTCCACTTTCATCTTTGCAATCGAAACGAAAACATATTTTGGTTATAATTGATGCCTTCACTAAATACGTTGAATTGTATCCAGTTCTAACAACAAGCACTAAAGAGATGAAAGAAAGAAAGGAAGGGAGAAAGAAAGATAGATAAGAAACATACCCAAGCCGAGAATCGAACTCGGGTCTCTAGAAACAAGAGTCTGGCACTCTTCCACTAGACCTCAGTGGCGATGGTAGGACCTACAGTTTAACGCCGATTCCGAACGGCTATGTGGCAATTTTTTATCAGCTCGGTGGTTTTGCCATTACCAACCAACGTGTGTACACATTCTTATAATTCTCATCCACTTCATATCGATAGTGAATATAAGAAGTTTATGAGAATTAACCACCAGACCAAGACGGGAATCGAACCCGCAACCTTCTGGATGAAAGTCCAGTGCACTATCCACTAGACTATCGAGGTCGTCATCTGGTATCTCATGGTCAAAATAGAATTTGCTCTTAAAAATTCAGTAAATAGGTCAATTGGAATAACGCCTAGCTATTCTCTGTTTGCAGTAAATCAAAGGGATGAAATCATTGATAAACTTACCGAATACTTAGATGAGTACATTTCAGGCAAGGGGTGGGAAGGGATTTGGAAACGTTGCTTAATACTGCTGAAGCCCGTATTGAAAGGTGCAAATGTACAACTTACTTCAAAATGAGCTTAAAAATGTCTGAGTGGATATGTTTGAGGAAGGTGGGTGTTAATGAGAAACTATTGTCAAAATTCAAGGACCTTATCGCTACCATAATTTGCTAAGACCCTAACACACATGTTTCAAATTTTGCAGGAGAAGCAAAAAACATTTTTTTATTTAGAGTACTGCTTCGAGAATTTTTAACTTAAAATAAAAGAAAAGATCGTAAGTTTTCGGTGCACAGACGAAAGTGAACAGGCTTTATCATAATCCATCAAAAACTAAATATTGAAAAATTATTCTGACATCTCTTCCCATAAAGAGATTGATACGATTTTGCTAAGTGCGTGGTTATATTAGTGCTCGGTCAAGGTGGTTACATTGAGCTCGTCACAGGATTGCTTTTTGTCAAAATGCAGTCCTCTGTTTAGTAATATTTTGTACGTAATGATACTGTATTTTCAAATAACTACCCTAAAAACTCGACGTGCTCAGTGTACAATACACCGAGCATATCGTGTTTAGTGTG